>JAXCHB010000167.1:1957500-4357500 GCA_036926305.1 Uropetala carovei
CTCTGCACCACTTTCTCACCTCACCTCCACGTACCCATCTGAATCTGGATGTCCTTTCCATAGACACCCTTTTAATGACTATCCCCTGCCCCCCATTCCCATTGTCTATCCGAGGATTGTTAAGGGGGAGCGTGGCAACACTTCCTTCTCTCTCGCTGCCCTCTTCAGGTGAGCTTCTTTCTTCTTCTTTCTTCTTATTTCTCCTTCAACATTTTTTTTATGTGAATGTATTGCTGCTTTCATTGTATTTTGGTTTAAGCCTGTTATTTAGTGGAATATCCACATGTTAAAATATTTTCAATTATATCATATTTGGAATTATATGTTTTTGCTGCCGATTTCTAATCCTTTATGAAAGTCTAGTTATTTCTACACGTTCCATTTATTATACAATAGAAAAATAGGTACTGGTCAGTTATCCCCCCGCAAATTACATTGGTTCCATTTGCGGCTCAACAGTCAAGAGGATATAACATTGAAAGGATATATTGACGAGCTTTTGGCTTGCTTTGTTTTAATGGGTAGTCGTCTTCGGGTGCTACTGCGCCCTTCGCCTTGGCTGGAACCAAACTATCCCTCCCTGTTGTCCGGTGATCGCGTTTATGAATGTCGCGACAGGCCCATCAGTCATGGGTTAGCAAGCTTTAGCGTAAAAATATTACATTGCAATCCCATGAGCCTCTCAACAATAAATATTTTCCATGAAAAATATTTGTGGGGCCAAAACAGGATAGTATCCTTTGCGGGAGGATAACCGACCAGTACGGAAAAATATTGCAAATCCACAATCCTTTGATGAGCAATGTCAAAAGTTTCTAGGTATGCCACAAATATTCTTTGTAACCATTTTACATGGAGTAAGAGTATGAGCAAGAAAATGTATTTAGAATACTGTACTTGTTGAATTTTATAAAACTCTCCGAAAGAATATTATGAATGTAATGCAAATTATGTTTTTACCTAATTTGATAATATCTTTGAAAAGTTAATAATTTATTAATGATGTGTTTTCTGTATGAGGTATTCTAACAATGAAAATATTATAAAGTATAATGAAAGAAGACAGAATCTGGAACTTTTGTAATTATATGTACGTATTTTTTATAGAGTTTCTTTGAAATACTATATAAATCCATGTAAAGGAAAATAATCTCTATTGTCTATTAAATACGTTTATTTTTGTTTTTCTTTCTATGGTACTTTATTAACTGATGATTCACTATCTCAAATGGAAAAAGAAAATACACACTTCTTTCATTATAATTTCATTACATGAAACCATTTGAGGACACTCATAGCATTATAAGATATTATGGGCATAGTGAAACTAATTGTATTTATCAGAATTATTATATAGGACTAGTGAAATTCTCATTGAAATATCAACGTAAGAATTATAGATAGATTGATTATTAATATTTGCATTTAAAATAATTAATAGCACACTTACATATGAAATATTTCGTCATATATTACATTTCTAGTGAATATTCTGTTGTCGTTTAGTAAATGCCTTTGGTTTTTACTTTCGGCTATAAAATTCTGATATTCTTCTCCCAACTTGTTCTTGTCAATACTACATATAATTGTTGGTGTGCAAAGACAGGGAAATAATTATATGAATACATATATAACGTAGGGAAAATAATTAAATTTTGTGCACTTAACGTTATGATTGTTTTAAAATTGTACCCTGTACTTACGAAGAAAGAAAGCTTACTCGAATCCTCAGTAATGTTCTCCGTCGTTATGTAAATAAAACTCTTTAAAAGATTTAAATTAAAAACTAACTAATTAATCAATCAGCGGAATAATTTCTTTGAATACTATCTGAACAAAAACAAATCAATTTATTTCAACATTGTAAACTGTTCTCTTGACGATTGAATGGATCATTGTATTGGAGATCCTTATTGGCAGAAAAATAAACTGATTGTTTATCGTAGAAACCGTTACATAAACATAAGTGTTTATTATATATTCCCGTCGTTTTTGCCAAAAGAAAGGTGGGTTGTTGACGTACATGAGGCGCCGACCTATCGGGCAGAATGAGAACTACATTTCGCGGTCGGCCATCTTGCGTTCCTTACAGAACAACGTTTTTATTATAGAGAAAGTACCGGCGATGCCCTGGTTATGCCAGACATCTTTGGTGAATGAAATTATGTATTATTTGGTAATACAATCATTTCTGCCTTTGTGCACCTCAAAAGATGTATTTCTGTTGAAATCTCGATTTTGAATTTTTTCATGAAAACAATACTTTCTCTATACTACATGTATTGGAGAAAGTAAAAACTAATTCTGAGATATCTCTGATACCTATGAATTAGGCCGGGAGGGTCCATGGAGGTCCGGAGAGAACGTGAGCATACGTGAGAGTAATAGGATTTTGAGTTTAACAATGTAATCGGTTGGCAAGGCAACTTCACGTTAAAAATGCTAAATTTTGTCAAAATTTGATATTAAAACGTTAGATTCGAAAGATTAGATTCTAAAAATGATAAGAATAAGAAACTGCATTTATTTTTCTTTAATACAGTCCAAGTTTGAAAATCGTAGGTCATATATGTGAATTTTAATAAGCAAAATAAAATAAGGTTGAAATATCGATTTTTCCATGTTAACTTATGAGGAAAGGAAATCATTCTGGGGAATCGAACCTGGGTCGATTTTGGAAATTTTTTTTTTGTAAATGGCTTCTACTTTAACCCTCTTTTGAGGGTAGCTGTCCTCTTTTGAGGACAGCTACATTTTGCTTCTCAAGCCTCTTTAGAATGTAGTTTCTCCCTTTTTGCTACATTGTAATCTCTAAATACTTTTGTTACCTCACTTATACTGCAATTAACTCACTTCTATGTTGGTTTTGAGACGAGCAGCACGAGCTTTTCTATGGCGTGTTTTCCGTTGATACAACCTTCGATATTACGTCTTTATTATATAGGACCAAAACCTACATAAGTCATAAATGTTTACAAAATAATAAAATTTAAATGTGTACAATGACAGTAATGTGTAATTGCCTAATTTTATGTATTTAAATGTTTGTAATAATGTCTTCAACTTGGCATCCTCATTTGATGATGCTGGAAGTTTGAGAGTTCTTAGTCACAAAGTTATTTTTTCTAGTCCTCATATTATAATTTGTTCCCCACAGCAAAAATGTTTGATACTGAGAATAAAATTCTAATGGTCAGATGGCACGATAACAAAGCAGTGACTGTAGGAACGAATTTTGATAAACTGGAACCGGTAGTAAAAGTGCAACACTGGAGCCGTGAAAAAAAATAAAAAATTGCAATAATGCAACCCACAGCCATTCACACATACAATAAATATATGGGAGGAGTAAACCTACATGACTGGCTGCTTTAAAAGCATACTATTGCTATTAGGGGTAAAAAGTGGTACTGGTGTTTGTTCACCTGCATGATAGACATGGCAGTTGTAAATGGCTATCTTTTATATAAAGTGGTACATGGAAATAATTCAATTTCAATTAAAGACTTTTGTAGACAAATTGCTGTCGCATATTTGAAAAGAGGTTGCGGAAAACAGGTGGCTGCAGGTCGATCGATGCCGTTACCATCGACTTCAAGAGCTGTGCCGCCTGAAGATGTCAGGTGCGATGAAAAAGCGCATATGATAGGGAAGAGGAATAGTCAAAGAAGATGCCAACTTAGAAACTGTACAGGGAAACCACAGACATTTTGCACCAAATGCAATGTAACATTATGTATCGGTTGTTTTCCAAACTTTCATTCCAAAAAGTGTTATAATAATTTGAAAAAATCTCCAAAATGCTTATATTTCAATTATATAATAACTTCAGTATACTCAAATTTAGATAATGTATAAACATGAATGTATAAGAATAGTAAAATTTACCTTTTTTAAGACTTGATTAGTTTATTTCTTTGTGGGTACTACGAACCCCCTAATGCCCAGCATTCTCATTTGAGGATGGGCTATATTTAAACAATAAATGGAAAATTATCAAAAATTTCGATTTTGTTTACTTTCAGAACTACTAAAGACTAACATATAAAATTTTCAAAGCAGATTTAAAAAAATAATTTGGGCATTAATTGGGTTAAGAACAGAGCATTCCTACCAAATGTCAATCTTCTAGCTACTCGGAAAGTTTGTTTAAAATAGCATTACAGAGTTCCGATTTCCCACCGATGATGACAAAGTCAGTTTTATATATTAGATACTAATATTAGTTTTTTTTAAAAAATGTGCTTATAGTTTCACTTTGGCATCTGCCTGTTGCTTAAATTGAAGTTGTGAAGAAAGCATAAATGATAGAGAGCTGAAAGATGGAGTTTAGATTTCTGTACTGCTGCTGTTTGTTTTTCTTTACATTTGAGTCTTGGAAAATATATAGAGCCAGATTGAGGCACATTTATAATTTTATTTTTTTATCTCCCAAGGTGCAAAACATGAAAAACTGAAATTTTGAACGTCTATTTCCACATTATTGCCACTTATTCTTAAGAAGTTTGAGAAAAATTCAGCAAGAAAGTTGCAATTTATTTTGATGTTAGAAAATTTCTTACATATACATTACTTTCTGATAACAAAAAAATCTTATCAACTGATATAAACAAAATCTACTAAAAATATGTAAATACATATAATTTCCTTTCGTTTGCATGCAGGACATAGTAAATGAAAGGAAAAAGATTATTTACAACAAAGAAATGAATGTATATGTATTAATTTTCCTTTCATTTGCTCAAAGTGCTGTATATGTGAAAAAGAATTGATAAGATACAACAAAGAGATGAACTTAAGCGTAAAAAATGTTACAATTTCTCCTTCATGGATGACACTACTTGTTTCTTCTTTTGTAATAAATATTAGCCAATTCTGAAGCTATATGCATCTGTGACCCTCTGTTAAGGCAGCCTACCTTCATGCAATCACATGCAATGTAATATTAATTTTTAAAAATGAATACATTTTATATGTACAAAAATTAATTGTATTCTATACTATCGGAATAATCCATTCTTTGTCTGAGGTATTTATTATTAATGTCTTGAAAAGATTCCTTAAGTAGGTACAAATTATCTTTCATGTCTTATGAATCGTGACTTATATCTGTTTTAACCTCCATAATTTTGAAAAACATACTGAAAACCCTTTAGAATGCTTCCTCAGAGATTATATAGATAGTATTTCCACTCAATGAGCAAATGTAAAAATTATTTTGGTTATTTAATCTTGGACATGCTGTGTAAGACTGACCATGAGGAAGCAATGTGTATGTAGGTGGACCCCAACAATTTTTTGTTACTGACCTTGGGCCTTCTTAATAGTCATTGCAAAACAAACCTTTACCAGATAATGAAAACATTTGACTTCAAAATGGTGGCAGTTCTAAATCATAGGGATACATTGTATAAAAACACCCTGTCAAAATAACTGCTTCAATAATATGGGGATTTTAATTTTGAGCCTGCAAAAGGATCCCCTTATGAAGTTTTGAAGCATATATATTCTGCAGCAATATAATTGCTGCACCAACCTTCAACACCAATTTATGAGGCAGCATCCATGGAGGGTTCTGTGAATTTAAAAACTAGCATATAAGTTACTGCTTTCACATTTGTCAACATATCCACTGAGTTATGACTATAGTGTGGCTTTTTCAGGATTAAAAGAAAGGTTCAATCAGAGGGTAATTATCCGGTTTTATTATTTTTTTTAAAATTCTGATAAAATTGGGCTTAAAAAACTTATTAAATATTTTTCAGGTGTTTTATGTACATAAAACAATATCTGCATGGCAAATGTTTCTTCAGTAATATTAATCCTTTAAGGCATTTGCAAATGATGCAACACCAATCCAATATTTAACAGTATTCAAATCATTGTTTAGAGATGATTGCCCTAATAAATAGGCAGCAAATTCGTTCACATCTCAATGTATGCCCAAAAATTTAATCTGATCATCAGCATCTGGGACACAAGTTTATTAAAAAGATCTAATTTGGATGTCTTTCTCTAGAAAGCTTTAATAGAATTATGAAGATTTCTATTAATCTATCCATTTCGAAGAAAGGACTTCTGCAAACTCTTTTACAGACATAGTAATTGCTGTTGTGCTAGGTAATGTTTTCATAACAGCAGCATACATTCCTGTTTCTAACTATTTCCAGAGAGGCACCATTTGCCTCTTCAAGCATATGTTGACAATCTGGTCAGTTCAGTATAGTATTGGAGATTTACCTTCAAGTTATTTTTGCAATTACCATATTTACTTGTGTAAACCAAGCTCTCATGTACCATGCGCACCCCTATTTATGGAACACTTTAGAGCAGTGATGTCAAATTATTTTTGAGTCGCGTGCCAAGAAAGTACTGTGAACCATCAGAATTTTTGTTCGTGTGCCACTAGTTTACTCTTTCTCCAAGAAACTTCATTTTATACAGAAAATACAAGCTTACGCATGCCAAGTAAAATTGCCCACATGCCATTTCTGGCACACGTGCTGGAATAAGTTGGTATCTGAGATTTGAGAATAATGTCGGCCTCTTCACTGATTCCCCTTACCTGAAACAAGGTCTGTCCAAATTAAGCATATTCTCCCTCCTACCCACATAATGCAATGTATTGGGTGATCTCTTTATGACGATGCTAGCAGAAATCTCTTCCTTGATAGTTGCCACTCTTATGTTAAAGGAGCATCAAGGGCTCACTATGAATTCAGAGATCACAGATACCAGCTTATTCTTGCAAAAGTATAGGTATAAATTGATAGTAAACTTTTAATGACAGAACTGATTATTTTGAGTCTCAATAATAAACTTAAAAATCATTTAAAAGGTACTGCTTTAATATTATAAAAATATAACATCTCAGAAATCTTCATGTAATATGTGCTGTCCCTTTTTTCGCCCAACATTTTGGGAAAAATAGTGTGTAGGGTATATGAATAAATACAATATTATTTTTGAAACTGAATTTTCACTCAAATTTTTTAATTAACTTTTAATTCCAGTTCACCCACCAATTTCACCACATCAGTATATTTAGTAGAGTCCTGATTGTTTAAGGATAATACAAAATATCCATTTCGGGAAAATATGTGATGACTTTTGTGAGATATATCATTTTTCCCAATATCTACATTCATTATGTAGGTCTAAATGCTGTTTATAACAGTAAATAGCTTAGTTACACCCAACATAAGCCTAATCCAACCAATACCAACAAAACCTTACCCGTCCCAACAGCAACCGTCACCCAGTAATACTAGGTGTTACTGTAGCCATAAACTACCGTAGACTTAGCTGAGGTTCTAATCGCCATCATCACCTTCGAAGTAGTCCCCTTGGGAGTTGATACAACGATCTCAGCGCCTCTGCCTGTCATGGAAGCACCTCTGGAACTGTGATTTTGAATTGCTGTTCAGCACTTCCTGCGATTCCCCCTGGATGTCCTCAACGGTGTCAAATCTCCATCCCTTCATACAAATTTTCATCTTGGGGAACAGGATGAAGTCACAGGGGGCTAAGTCAGAGGAGTAGGGGGGATGGGGGACCACTGCCATGTTGTTCTTGGCCAAGAACTGCTGCACAGACAGAGTGGTGTGCGCGGGTGCATTGTCGTGATGCAGGAGCCAGTCTTGGTGTGCCACTTTTCCAGCCGTTTCTGTTCCACGTCCTCTCTTAAATGCCTCAGGACTTCGGTGTAGAACTGCTGATTCATCGTCTGACCTTGGAGAAAAAATTCCTTATGGACAATTCCCTCCATGTCAAAGAAGATGATCAACATGCTCTTGACATTGCTCTTGACCTTCCTTGCTTTTTTTGGTCACGGAGAAGATGGAGTCTTTCACTGGGAAGACTACTTGGTTTCGGGGTCGTAGTTAAAAAACCAGCTTTCATCACCGGTAATGACCTTTGAAAGAAAGTTTGGGTCGTTTCTAACGTGCTCCTTGAGTTCCCTGCACACACTCAGTCGATGTTGGTTCTGGTCCTGGGTCAACACGCGAGGCACGAATTTGGCTGCAATCTGCCTCATGTGTAGTTCATCAGACAGAATTCATTGACATGTCCCGTAGGACAGGCCAACAATGCTGCTGACATCTTGGATGGTACGCCGACGATCCTCGCGAATGACCTGTCACACTTTTTCCATGTTTTCTTCCATTGTGCTGGTTGAAGGCTGACCAGGACGTTCAGAATCTTCAACAGACATTTGTCCACGTTTGAAACGCGAGAACCACTCGAAAGTCCGGGTTCTACTCATAGCCTCGTCACCGAATGCTTGCTTAAGCATTTCATGTGTCTCAGACGCGGTTTTGTCAAGCTTAAAGCAAAACTTGATGCAGATACGCTGCTCCTTCAAGTCTCCATTTCACTACACAAAGAAATCGCAGAATGCGGGTAACAACGGGTTGAAAAAACTCGCGTAAAAAGAAAACACGTGCACACACACACCTGAAACTTTACACGCTGCTTCATAAAGGATGTCTTCAGCACATCCTAGTGGCAGAAGTCCCTACTACTTCCAGTTAGCGCTCCACGCGGCCAGTCCCGGAACTTTTGGGTAGCACCTCGTACATGTGTACCATATGTTGGGTCAGGTTGGTGTTTGGTTAGGGTGTATAAACAGGTGATCCTATCATTTCTATTGACTACTTCTGTGGCGACTGTGCCATCTTGCTGCCAAAATTTGAATTATCTGTCGTTCACCTATTAACCCACAAGTACCAATGAGAAATGACTGGGATGATCGATTATTCTGAAATAAAATTGAGGCAGTCTTCTTTGACCTGATATCATACCTCCTGCTAAGAGGGTTGCCTTCGATCCGAGCGAAGGTTCAAAACCCTGGCCACGAGTATCTTTTGTGCTTCAAAAGCTGACCTTAGTCCCCTCTTGCCAGGTATATTTCTGTTTTCAGAGCATGACAGAGGGAGTGACAAAAGGTCAAAGGAACAGAATAAGGCTTTTATATGTAACCAATACATTAAAACGTTTTTACTTTCTTATATACGAAGTATATTGAGAAAGTATTGTAATCGCGAAATAATTCGACCTCGAGATTTTTACGGAAATATACGTTTTAGGTGTCACTGAATCCGAAAAAGTGGTTTTCGCAATGCCGTCTGTCTGTCTGTTACTGGCTCTGGAGCCTAAACGGTAAAGCAAAAATCTCGTACTTAGGCATTTTATCATACTGAGCAGAGTATACATAGAAATGGTTGACATTGCTCAATAATTAAGAGTAGTTTATTCTACACACTTTTAACATCAATTTGATTTTCTCAAAAACGGCTCTAACGATTTTGATCAAATTTCGTACAGTTACTTAAGTTTACGTCATCAATAATACTGTATAGTTCATATTTCTCAAAAATGAATATAAGGGTAGTTTATTCTAGGCAACTAACAATAATTTGATTTTCTCAAAAACTGCTTGAACGATTTTGATTTCATACAGTTACTTGAGTATGTGACTGTTAATACTACATATTTCATTTTTCTCAATGAATAAATATAAGGCTAGTTTATTTTGGGCAATTTTAACAAAAATTTGTTGGCTGATAGGATTTTCATTTTATAATGATAACTAAACGACGCATTAGTATATGAGAAAGTTTGTACAATGTATGTTGTACTGATTTTTTTATTAGTATATCATAATGCTATCCTGAAAATTTCATCAAATTTGGTTCAGTCGTTTGCGAGATATTAAGCTTCAAAAAGCATTACATGACAAAGGGACAAAGTGACACTGTCTTTTATGTATGTTTTATGATTTATACATTTGATAAATATTATAAATATTAGCTATATTTAACTCCGTGTAAAATTGGTTGTATTTACAATGGTTGTCCAAATTTGTGTAATATTTGTAGGTAATTGGCTTATTTTACAGTGAAATAAATGTACGTGCTACTGCTGAAGTTGGTTGTTTTTATGCTTTTATTGTAGTGATAGCTTTGCTATATAGATCTTTAGATGATTCTTTTAAATACAAGAAAATTTTTTTCTGATTTTCTTGCATTTTTCCTAATGCAGTTAATATGGTTTCTTTATAAATTTCCACTGCATTTATGAGACTTCATATAAGTAGTAAATCACTGATTGTGATACTTGCTTAGTGGCTGTAACATATGTGTGTGTATATATATATTTTGGTGCCATAGTTTTAAATTAATTGCAATTGAATAATTCTTGACAGTGTTTTGCACTTAGCACGTTGTGAACGGATTGCAAAGATTGCCAAGCGTTATGTCCAAAGCTTTTTTGATATTGCAAGGAATTTGTGCATTTTGTTTTTATTTCACTTATAACTTCTGGGCTGCTTTCTTTTTACTTTCTCATATGAAGCATCGAGAAAGTATTGTTATCGCGAAAAAATTTGACCTCGAGATTTTTACGGAAATATACGTTTTAGGTGTCACTGAATCCGAAAAAGTGGTTTTCGCAATGCCGTCTGTCTGTCTGTTACTGGCTCTGGAGCCTAAACGGTAAAGCAAAAATGAATGAAATCTCGTACTTAGGCATTTTATCATACTGAGCAGAGTATACATAGAAATGGTTGACATTGCTCAATAATTAAGAGTAGTTTATTCTACACATTTTTAACATCAATTTGATTTTCTCAAAAATGGCTCTAACGATTTTGGTCAAATTTCGTACAGTTACTTAAGTTTACGTCTTCAATAATACTGTATAGTTCATATTTCTCAAAAAATGAATATAAGGCTAGTTTATTCTAGGCAACTTTAGCAATAATTCGATTTTCTCAAAAACGGCTCTAACGATTTTGGTCAAATTTCGTACAGTTACTTGAGTATACATCTACAATAATACTACATATTTCATTTTTCTCAGTGAATGAATATAAGGCTAGTTTATTCTTGGGCAACTTGAACAAAAATTAGATTTTCTAAAAACAGGCTCATACGATTTTCATTTTCTGAAGATAACTAAATGATGCATTAGTACCTATATATGAGAAAGTTTGTACAATGTATGTTGTACCGATTTTTTAAAGTTGTTGCTTAGAAGTTCAAGAAAACTTTTTTCATGAAGAATTTGCTACGGTTGTTCACAACTTTAATGAAATAAATTTCATAGTGATTCAGCAGGTGTGGCCATATTAATTTAGTTAATTCAGTTTTATACCTTTTTTTGTCTGATGGGTACCATTGCATTTTTTCTTTTGTATAAAAAGTTTCCGGATTTCATGCTTCTCATGTATAATACTGAACTTGGCTTGAGGTGTGCATTTTGATGGAAAGATAAAGTTGCATTAAATTCAAAAAGACTCTTTTTATTAGGCAAACAAATTGAATTTTTCTTATGTAAATAAGGTAATTATCTCAATTGTTAACCTGTGATACACCATGCAAGCGATTTATTTCAAGATGCATGAAGAGAGAAATGTTGGCACAGGAGATAAAGAGTATGTTCATCATGAAATGCGTAGGAAAAATGATAAGTATTTTGTATGTAGTCATATTCATTATGGCAATCATCTTTTGTTATTTGTATGTTTTATAGATTTACTACATCATATCCTAGCATATATCTCAAGGATATTATACTTCAAATAAGTTTCTTTCTGAGATAAAATATTTGATGGATAAAAATTTTGAAACTCAGTTTGGGCTGCACATAATTTAAAGGTAATGGGAGCCAGCTTGGTTAAATGTTCCGTGCACAATGTGTTAATTACCTTTTTCCACATATTTATGTAATCATTAGTGCCTTTATGTATGGTACCATGACAACTGAATACATTAGATTTTTTGTTGTTATGCTGAAACCAAATTTATAATTGAAACTGGGCACTCTAACAGAATTTTGGATTGCGGCATTTGATGATTGCACCAGTTATTAGAAGGCTAATTTCTTGCTTCCTAAAATTAGTGGGTTTAACTCTACGGTCACTTTGCTTGGCTTAAACCTTTATTGAACTTCTCTCAAATGTACTTAATCTTTTAAAGATTTCAATGCTGTTTATATTGACATTGTATCCTACCTCTTAAAAATTTTAACGTAACAACAATAATCCTGGTAGCATGTTTTCCTTGTAGAATGTGTACTGTAGTACCTCTGTCATTCTGTTCTAATTGTAAAATATGGGATGGTTGATTGGACGTATTGGTTAGACTATTTATTCAGACAACTCTTAGAACAGTTTTTATATAACCAGCTAGTTTGAGTGACTAAGTTGTAGAAGTATATTACTTCTCAATATCACATTGTCTGCTCTTAATGAGTGAATTTGCTTGGGCAGTGTTAAAGAAGGAGAAACCATTGAAGGAAATGAAGAGTCATCGTGGCTGTTAGGAGGAAAAATTGGTGATAAGAACACTCTGCTAGCATTTAGATGTACTGCATTGGTAGAACGTCCTCCATCGCTTCCAGCTCATACTCTAGGAATGACATACAAAACTATCCAGGCTGAGACCAAGCTACTTTCTGCCATCTTAAATGCTCATGGCCTGAGAGAGGCAAGTATAATTTGATAATTAATGTAAGTAATGATATTCTATAGCTTTTCTGCTATAATTTCATTCGTTTAATTTTTTATTATTCATTATTGTCTTCCATTGTACTGATTGGTAAAATATAGAGTATTAGAATTTAAAAATGTTTTTGCCTTAAAAAATAAGAGGACCAACTCAAGAAATTCATTTGTTGTTATTATCTGTTGAGTTTGTTGGTAAAATTGTCTGTTATTGTTAGAGTTTCATTTTTCATAGCCTCTCGTAAACTTTGAGTCTTCTTGGGTTTTCTTTGGTTGTTCCTATTGTATCGTATTGATTATACATCAAATTCAGAGTTAATCTGAGAAAATAACTACTGAGTGTAAATATTTGTAAAATGTAGTCTAGTTTTTATAAAATAAAATACAATAGAAACAAGAAATCATTTGATGATATTAATCCTTTGCTAATAACATTGGTATCACTTAAAAATGGGCCAATTTTCTCCATTTTAGTGTCACTTGAGAAATGAAGCTTAGAGTGAAAGAAAAAAATAGTTTGCTAGATATTTTTGATCTTCTTGCAGCCATATCCCATCAAATGTCTCAAAAGTTGAAACTAAAATATCATATCATGTGAAAATTTCATGGAGGATAATTATTGATATGATAAATTATTGGCCCAGGGTTAGTTTGGGGAAAATCAGTGATTGTTGAAATGGATATAATTTCTCAATTGCTTTATGCCGGCCTTGATGAGCCTGAAGTAGAAATAACTTTTCAGTGATTTGTATCTGAATCAATACAATACTTAATTTTTAACCCGTGAAACATTTTTGATAAAAAAATAAGGAAGTACAGGCAATGCCTGAGATTCGACAGGGATGCATTCCTGAAAACACAGTCGAATCTTGAAAAGTCGAACGTCAAGCACCCATAAAAGTACTTTATTATTGAGAGATGAGTTCCAGCATCTCGGAAGAAAATCATTGAGTTCCATCTCATATTACATAAAGTTAAAATAGCATTACTAACATGCTAAGAAAACAATATTAAATCTTTAAAAAGCATAAAGTAATTTAAGATTAAAGATAAACGACTTATATAAAAATATTTTTATACCTGAAATCTTTTTCAACTGTGCTTAAGGGACTTGGTTTATTAATTGCGAAGTTGTAAAATTTTTGTTGAAAGAAGAGGGGTTGTTGGCTGGGGGGAATGGATAAAATAGTTTCAACCCTTCAGCTCCAATAATTTTTTTTAGAAAAAGTAATAAGGGAAAACCAGACATCCTTAATCACAGTGGCGTCTGCTTCACTGGTTGACATGAGCACAAATGATGAAAATGAACTATCATGAATTTATCTTTTGCTCAAAATTACTTTTTGAAATAAGTTTTCTTTCCGTTAATTTCTCTTTCAATTTCTTTTAAAAATAAATTTGAAGAAATAAAACAAAAGTTCTTTGAAAAAATCGGCTGAGAGAGAGTATGCGACTCCAAGCCCCGAACTGAATGCAAAGGGTACTCCCTAAAGTTTTCCTTAGTCCTTCTGTTTGTAAACAAGAAAGATGCTCTGAGAGCAAAAGAAATCTAATAAGCAGAGACTATAGAGATAAATTCTTGGTCTGCTAGCAGGTAAAGATGTGGGAGGTAGCTGATGGACATAACCCAAACAGTAGAAGTAGTCTCAATGAAAATTCATCAGTAGATGCTTTTATAAGTATATCCTATAACTATTACTTTTTGTTTCATGGAAAATTTGATTGATTCACAGAAACTTATGTAATTATATCTTGTTCCAAATTCAACTGATCGGTTCGGTTGAATAGGCGAGCTTCAATCGGTTGAAAGTCGAGTGGGGTTATAATGTATAATGGTCGAATTCTCGAGTTAGTCAAATGTCGAATCCCGGGCATCGCCTGTATATAATTAAGGAATTTTATAGTTGTAAATATTGGGAAAATGATATTAACTATTTAATTTAATATCCCATAATATGACTAACTTGAATACTTATTGTTGAAGCTGTGCTCACTTTGCGTTGTTAACCTCAATATGATACTGATCTTTCATGCTGTTGTATTTGCTTGAAATATTCTTTAATAAATCATTTAATAGATATGTAACCACTTTTTGCTGTGACTTCAAAATATGCTGGATAAATCTTATTATTGCTTAGCCTTTTAAAAGTAATGTTAGAATTGCCATGTTAAATATTTTTAGTTGAAAATATTGTCTCATGCTGTATAGGTGGGATTGTTACAGTGTCAGAGATTTTACATTTGAACTACTTTTTATTTCTTCCAAAGTGAACAAAATAGTTTATATCATCATATTAATAGTCAGTTGGTTACTGTTTCTTATTCTACAATGAAGGTTCACAAAAATGATGTATTGCATTTCATCATGGAAAATTGATTCACCTGGTGCAAATGTTCAGTGACTGTACTTTATAAAGTAAACATAATGTTGAGGTTAACTCCTGCCCAACAATTTCAATTGTTCTGTGGTTTTGTCATAAAGTTACAAAGGGTGATCAAAAATTCATGCCACCTGAACAGTGTTTTTCCCAGCTAAGCATAAAATAAGAAAAACTTAAACATCACTTACTAATATGCAGTCCACAGAGCATAATTGGTCTGCTCTTTATTCTCCCTCATGGCATCAGCTGCTTCAGAACAGTCAAAGTGAGTATGTCTTTTTCACAAGTGCATGCATGTTTATTATTGAACATTACCTAACATTTCGTTCTTGCCTAGACTGCCAGAATATGGTAGGCAATCATTTTTAGAAACCTGTTCTGGATAAATGAACAATTTGTCATCTCAGTAAAAGTTTCTATGAAACAGACAGTGCTAACAAACAATTCAGCTGACCATCAGTGTTAAATGATGGAACTCTTGAAAATATATGTACAAATTGTTATGATCTCCTCATAAATCACTGAGAAAAATTTCTTTGCAAAGTGGATTGTCATATGGAAGTGCACATAAGGCTACTTAGCAAGTCATAATAAGAAAAAACATGAATACATGTTCATGTAGTTAAATGCAAAGTGGACTGTATTAACACAAAAAAGAAAATAAAATAACTGGTCACTGGAAAACAATCTCTGGATCTGTTTGTATGTGTGTGTGTGTGTATAAATACTACGGAAGAGGAAAGGTAAGTAAGGATATTTAGGGCAACTAGGTGTTGAAGGAAACCCAGTGAACACTTACCGGAAGTAGAGCTGCTGGGGTGTTGGAGAGACACATTTGTAGAGGTTAGAGCTTTCGGGATGATCCCTTCGTCAACGAAAGCTCTAACCTCTACAAATGTGTCTCTCCAACACCCCAGCGGCTCTACTTCCGGTAAGTGTTCACTGGGTTTCCTTCAACACCTAGTTGCCCTAAATATATATATATGTGTGTGTGTATGTATATGTGTGTGTATATGGCAACACAAATAACAAAACACATTTACGACATTGTGGGAATAGAAGCCCAAAACAACTCGGAGCGACACGATGCACAACTGTCTCACATGACACCTTGCTGGCTACTGCCACATCGGTCTCCTGAACAGTCACATGACTTTGGGACATGCCCAAACCAAATAGGGGAAGGAGCATCTGCCTAATGGTCGTGCACAAAGCAAAAAAAGTCTAAACAGCTGCAAAGTTTTGGAATCTGCATGCCTACCTTGTACGTGTCATAAACTTAAGGCACCAGATAAAGAGAAAAGAATTCTATATTGTCAGTGGTTTCAAGAATTTGCTGAGAACGTTATTTCTAAAAGTTTGTGACCATCAAGATCTTCAGATCTATCATCACCTCATTTTTATCTTTGTTTTTTTAAAGAAAATGCATACGGAAACAACCCTCAAACCAAAATATTGAGATGTGTATTTCAAACACACCACAAACAACTCTTTGCTATCTCTCTTTGGAAGTGGTAAAAATAATGAATGCATATTTCAGTGAAGGCTATGGTTATTTTGTAATTGTCTAATTATGTTTTATAATTTGATTGTAATTTTTAGGCACATTTCATTTCCAATGTGAGCTCTCATTAGCTTTAGTCTGTCTGTCTGTCCATACATGTCCATTCTCAGCTTCTACTGAAAGAATTTTCATGATATTTGTATTAAAGACTTCTGGGCAAATGCAATAAGAAAATGATATAACTCAATTAGGGGTGCCACTTTACTGGAGGCAAAGGAAAACTTCCCTCATATCTCATAAAATATTAGTCGTTACAAAAAAGTCCTCAAAATGTGTGGAATTAACCAATTAGAACATTTTTTGCGAAGTACATACCGTATCTGCCCAAATAGAAGCTGATCCCAGATTTAAGCCGACCCCCCAAGAATTTTCAGAATTTTTTTGCAAAAACGTAGATTTTATGCTGAAGTGTGCTGGGCATTCATGCACATCTTAGAATACATTATTTGAGATCGAAGAAATGTGTGGGAAATGGTTTAGTTGTTGACATTTTGAAATATTATTCCAATTAATAATTTTGCATCGTTGAATAATGTCCCACATTCAGTGACAATAATTTCATTCATCTTCATTTTCACAAAAGGTCAAATATAGTAACAGCGATCTTGCCAAGAAATTTTTCATCTAACAATAAGTCTATTTCCAATGAAATTAGCATTTACATTGCCTTAAGAAATTGCATTTTTATAATTATACACGTTCCATGTAAAGTTTTACCGAAATTCCAACACTTGAGCATTCAAAGCCGTCAACGTATTTTGCGTAACCATCAATTTACGTAGGTGATCTCGCCAAGATATTTTTATATATATTCATCGTAGGTCAAATATTTACTTTATGAAAAATGTAGTACTATCATTTGAACGCAAAGACAATAAGAGACTTCGAGATTTAACCATAACCCAAATTTCCCTCGGACTATCATTTAAGCCGAGGGGTGATTTTTTCATGATAGATTTTGACAAAAAATTTCGGCTTGTATTCAGGCAGATACGGTACATTCATTTTCAACTTTCCTTTCATGCACACTTAACATTTTGTATGCGAAACAAAATGGATAATTTACAACGAAGTAATGAACATGATCGTAAAATTATATTAGAACTCCTTAACTTAAGTATGGTGTTTTAAATAACTTTTGGTTGTTTGATTAATTACAACTTATTATGAAATAAATTGGTAAATCAAAAATTTAATATCTCCCTGGCATCATTTTGATATAGTATTTTGCAATACTTAGTCATTAAACAAAAATTATTTAAATCTATTTATTAATGCAACAACTTGGGGGAAGGAAAAAATTTTTAGTAGACAGGCATTCAGGTTATGATTTATGGTGTGTGTTTGTTCAAACTATATCGTTTAGTTTCAAATACTTCATTATACAAAATGTGCCTATTTGTGATACATTACACTTCCCTAACTTGTTAACAAATGAAATCCATATCTCTAATGGGTTGCATGACTTTGATCACCCTGTATAAACAATAAAGCCTTTGGTTCATTTTTATTTTAGATAAAAAATCTTTCAATGCTAAAATTAATAAGGGAATTAACTATTTTGTTTTCTTTGTTGTTGAGTTATTGTTCTGTAAAATCCATTGTGGACTTAATAGTTGTGCTCTGAAAGCTAAGAGAAAATACATTGAAGGTGCTCTAGCCAATCACTGAACTTTGACATTGCCTCATCATGAACAACTGCCATTCCTACTAGCAATGACAGTGAGTATTTGGCAATGTTGCCCCCTCCCCTGCTGTCAAAGTTCAAGTTATACTGTGCCAACCATTATAATAACCTTATAATATTAGAACTGCTTAATTTACATATGATCTTACCATTTCATGATAACATATAATGCATGGTTCATAATGGGTCTTGATGCTGTTTGCCGAAGATTAGGTACTTCATTAAAATTTTTAAATTTAATTTAAGAAGGTTTTTATTGTATAGCTTGCATTTTTTGCAGCATAACCTTTTTATGCAGGATCTGTTTGCTTGAAATGAGCTTTACATATGGCTATGGCTTTGTTGCTGTAGTTGTCTCATAGGAAGACCACTTTTAAACACTGCCAATTCACAGGTTCATCCCAACATACCTGACTTCAACTTATTGTGGACTGGTGCTCACCCTAAACCCCACCTCCTAAGGATGCTCACTCCGTATCAAAGGGTCAACCACTTTCCAAGGTGAAGAGACAAATGCACTCACAGTGCTGCTTTCATTCCTAAAAGCTTTGCTACTCTAATTTTTCACTAATTGATATAAATAACGAGAAACATTTCAACTGCTACATTTTATAGTCAGGTCGCTATTTCATTGAAATTTTTAAATTAGGCAGCATTATTGACTTAACAATTAATTATATGTCATATTTTTCAAGATAAGCATTAAAGTAGCACTAGAATACCTCAAGAGGTAATTTTTTTAATTTAATTTTTACATTATAATTCTTTCAACATATGGTGAATAATTTAGTAGGAAGATGCAAAAAAGTGTATTGATGTTGTATTATAACCCTTTCTCTTCCCATTTTAAATATTCTATGTCCCTAGACTTTTGATAGGAAGGAAATATTTATGGTTAGTAAATGAATGCTTGACAAAGAAAAGAGCTCAAGCCTTATGAGATGATGCAACTCCTCAAAATATTACAGAGCCTTGTAGCATCTTGGCCCTGAAGTAAAATTCCATATTAGGCACTTTTGAGCATTTGGGATGGGAAAGGGTTATACAATATTTGTATGTCCTTAAAACTTTCTGTTCACCAATTACCTCCTGTGCTTTATGTTAGTATGTCTGTTATATGAGGTTATGCTTGAGTTGTTCTAAGGTTCTAATTCATGCTGCATTTTTCTCCAAGATGTTTTAATATATTTGACAGTTGAAACTCTGCCTCAATTCAGGTCATATGAGTTAACTAGAAAGGATCGTCTATACAAAAACATAGAAAAGATGCAGATGTTGAAGGGGGTTCGTCATTTTGACTTCATTCCCCAAACCTTTGTGATGCCGGGAGATTTTCGGGAGCTCTGCTCAGCCCACCATCGCGTGCGTGCTCCATGGATTGTTAAGCCAGTTGCATCTTCACGTGGGCGTGGAATCTTCATAGTTAATTGTGTATGTTGTAGCATGCTCTGAAAGATGATAAGCATGCCATTTCCTACCTTATTGATCATTGATTCATTTATTTTTATTCAGAATATAATTTATTTCTGATAGTCTGTAAGAATTGATGTTATGCATATTATAAAATCTAATTAAAGAATGAGTTACTTATATGACAGAGCTATGAAATATTTTTAAAGAAAATCATGTAATCAAAAGAAATTTATTGGCATATGACATACCATTTTATTAATCGCATCAACCATAAATTTAACATTTACAAAGGTTTGATGGAGTATTTTTATTTTAGAGCATTGAATCATTTCTTACTAGATTTAATTTGATTAATTTTTATATTATTATATTTTTATTGTTTGCATTGATATTAAATATCACTTGATATATAAATTTTCTATGGCTAAAATATTAACATATTTTCTTGAATATAAGACAACCCTTACTTTTTTACTTTCTCATACGAAGTATCGAGAAAGTATTGTTATCGCGAAAAAATTCGACCTCGAGATTTTTACGGAAATATACGTTTTAGGTGTCGCTGAATCCGAAAAAGTGGTTTTTGCAATGCCGTCTGTCTGTCTGTTACTGGCTCTGGAGCCTAAACGGTAAAGCAAAAATGAATGAAATCTCGTACTTAGGCATTTTATCATACTGAGCAGAGTATACATAGAAATGGTTGACATTGCTCAATAATTAAGAGTAGTTTATTCTACACATTTTTAACATCAATTTGATTTTCTCAAAAATGGCTCTAACGATTTTGGTCAAATTTCGTACAGTTACTTAAGTTTACGTCTTCAATAATACTGTATAGTTCATATTTCTCAAAAATGAATATAAGGGTAGTTTATTCTAGGTAACTTTAACAATAATTCGATTTTCTCAAAAACGACTAACGATTTTGATCAAATTTCGTACAGTTACTTGAGTTTACGTCTTCAATAATAATGTATAGTAAATATTTCTCAAAAAATGAATATAAGGCTAGTTTATTCTAGGCAACTTTAATAACAATTCGATTTTCTCAAAAACGGCTCTAATGTTTTTGATCAAATTTCATACAGTTACTTCAGTATACATCTACAATAATACTACATATTTCATTTTTCTCAATGAATGAATATAAGGCTAGGTTATTCTTGGACAACTTGAACAAAAATTAGATTTTCTAAAAACAGGCTCATACGATTTTCATTTTTTAAAGATAACTAAATGACGCATTAGTACCCATATATGAGAAAGTTTGTACAATGTATGTTGTACCGGTTTTTTAATTCTCCATTTAGGAAAAAATACTTTAACTATTAATATTGACAAATTTTTTAATGTACAATTGTCATGTTTCCGTACAAGTAACTCAACACATCCAGTTATTGTTGATTCATCATGTTCTTCACTTACATCACTTGAAGTCTTTGAGTGCTACTTCATATTTTTCCACCTACAGAATGTCATCTTCCCATCTGTCCATGCGTTTTGAAAGCTAACAACACTTAAGACCATTGACAAATGATGTTGATATTTTTTCTACTGCTTAAGTGAGAGGACAATTTCCTGATAGTAACCATTCTACTTAAAGGTGGAATAGGTGATATTTGAAGCATTTGCTGACCATTACATTAATAACCTGCATTGGAGAGATAATTCCTTCCACTATGAAAGCAAGATTATTTTAAAATTTATTATAATTCCTAGCAAATTAGCTTCATTGAAAGAATTTGTGTGATATTTTTTAAACACACTTTAGAAAGCCTGGCACTTGATAATGTTTGTACAGGCTTGTGGAAATTATGATGAAAAACACCTATGAATGTTTTAATTATCACTACGTGTTTAGATTGGGCAAATAACAAAATAGCAATACTTCAGTTTCTGTCTATTCCAATGGCAGAAAATAACAAAAAATTGGAATCTTTTCTTATTTGTCTTGAATTAGGTGCATTTCTTTTTTTACATATCCTGTGATTTTCATAGGAATTCATTGAATTTTGTTATTTTGCCTATCTAAACACACAACAGTAATCGGAATTCAATATAAAATTAAATTATATGTTACAGGTTTTGTAAGAAGAGGATTTTCAGGTGTGGTGGAACAAAATTTTTGTATTCAGTACTTGTTACATTTAGTTCCATGTGAAGAATCCAGAAGGACAATTAATTGCATCTCTGTAATTCTTCGAATATCAAATTATCTATGTGGTGTCAAGTAACCGCAAAGTAGTGTGAGGTTTCCCCAGTGCTCAGAGTAACATCAAAAGTCATTACATTGTATATGCCTTTGTAATAAATCAGATGACTCAGCATAGACTTCGAATTTTGTGCCGGCACTCAGTCAGAAGCTAATCTATGTAAAGCAAAACAGTTTAGCAGCTTAAGTTTGAGAAAGAGAAATGTAACAACAATGTCGATTATAGTTTGCAAAGGTAATTATAGTTCACGAAAATACTTCTAGTTGAAGGAAATAATTCCAGTTTACAAGAATAATAATAGTCTACAAAATTAATCACTTATCGTTTGTAGCGAGAGAAAATTTTCTTTTAACCAGTTAAAATAATTTTTATTCCATATATGCTTCGGCAATCCTAAGTTAATCTAAGATGCTTAGAGATAGGCATTGCCCCTCAGCCAATCACAGATGAGGTGTTTATTTGTTTACATATTATGGAGTTTATGTATTGCTCCTCTGTCTTTCTGCCTGTTCTTTGTCTTGTCGCAGTACCGAATGTTACGTTAATGAAAATTGCTTAATTATTTGCAGAGCATCAGAGATCAACTTAGGATCAACAAATTATCAATAACTTGATTCTTTCATATTCATCGATATTTAAATATTCTATATTTATCAATATAGTTTAAATACAACAATAGTTTAAATTCTAACAAATTTTAATAAACATAGGACAACATCGTGGGTTTTAACCTATCACAAATATTACTCGTACATAAGTCAACCCCCAGGTTTTTTGCTAAAAATTTGGTCTTGTAAACATGAGACCTATACTCGAGCATATATGGTATATATGTACTAAGCTGAAGACCTAAAAACCAAGAAATCCTCAAATCTGGCGAACTTCTGTTTCTGAGCTTGCCAGATAAGGAGTCCTTGACTGTTAATATACATGGTGATTGCAATTGATCTTCTCGATTTTAAAATTTTATTATGAAATAACTGGTAAAGATACACTGAAAAGCAAACTATACTTGCAAAGAAAAACTCAAGAACTTTTGTTCAAGCTATTGTTAAATGCTCCTTTGCATTTTGCGTAATCGTCAATTTACGCAAGTGATCTCGCCAGATATTTATATATTTATTCATCGTAGGTCAAATATTTATTTGACGAAAAATATAATACTATCATTTGAACGTGAAGGCAATGAGAGACTTTGAGATTTAACAATTACTCAAATTTTCATCGGACTTGCATTTAAGCCGAGGGGTGATTTTTTCATGATAGATTTTGACAAAAAACATCGGCTTGTATTCGGGCAGATACAGTATATGAGATACATATCAATAATGGGATGTAGTCATTAGCAAAAAATTGATTACACCAATTAAATGCACTCAATTTATATACCATAAAACTTTAACAACATTTTCTTTCTATAGCAATGAAGTTGTTTATGACAGTTCTAGTCAGGGCCGGCCTTAGGCCAATTGGGCCCCGTGGCTAAGGGAGCCCCGCACCTTGCTCTATATTTTTTGGGGAGGGGAACAGCTTGCGGACATGGAAACTGCAAACTGGCAAACTACATTAACACGTTCCGTGCCTCTGACGCAAATGTGCATCAAGACGGCCGTTCCTGGCAGGCCGGCAGCGCACATTTGCGTCGCACCTGTGAGCGGCTTTTCTTTAGTTATAGAACCGTAGTTTTTGGCGGACAATCTTGGCCTTCCGGTGGGCACTCAGTGAAGGTTTTGACCAAATCGGAGCAGCGTTGGTTTTTCTTTTCTGTCATTTTTGTCCCGGTTTTGCTAGCGGCCTTTGAGGGATATTCAAAATGTAAGTAATATTTAAATTGATAGAAAGGATGATCCAAAGATCCTTATGCGACAGGCATAAGCTGTTATGATGGGAAATGAGGAAACAGGTGAAAAAATCTGCCATGACCGGGAATCGAACCTGGGTCTTCCAACCGATTTCCAGTCATGTCAGATTTTTTCACCTGTTTCCTCATTTTCTAAGTAATATTTATTTACAATATTATTATATTTTTGCTGTGTTTTTATATTTCTTTTTAAATAGACAATCTTTTTTCCTTTTTTAGAATTTTTTGCGTGATTTTCATGAAATTTACCACAAATTGAATTTCAGCATTTATTTTGACAAGCCTTCGAGAGAACATTCCATTGACGAGTTAATGGTCTTGTGGCATGGACCATTACATTTCCAGCAATATTTGAAAGGGAGAAAGCATTAGTATGTGATGAAATTTTATAGGATAACGGAACCTAGAAGACTTGTGCAAATATTTGTATACTCCGGTAAAAATGATCATGATCTGTGAGATAAAGGCATGCCTTGCTTCAAGAGCATCCCGACTTAGGTCATTCATTGTTTATGGACAATTACTATAATAGCATAGACCTGGGAGAAGAGATGTTAGAGAGAAAAACCTATTGCACAGGCACGCTGAGAGGGAATAGGAAAAATAACCCACCTGAAGTTATGACCGAAAAGTTGAAGAAAAGGCAAATTATTGAGTGACATAATAAAAAATGTGTGTACTGAATTCGAAAGATAAAAGGGACGTACTTATGATCTCCACAGAATTTTATGATAAAATGTTTGAAGTGACCAACAGAAGGGGGTGAAAAATGTGAAGCCATCCGCTGTTGAAAAATACAATAAACTAGCGGAATTGATAAGCATAACTAGATGATGGCCTAGTATCCCTGTGAAAGGAAAACCTTGAGATGGTACAAAAAGCTAGGTAGCCATGTCTTCCAAATGATGTTGCTGAATGCATTTATTTGTACAATATGTTTAGCAAAAAGTCCAAGATGGATTTTTATAGCTTCCGGGAGGCAGTGATTAGTGATTTGATAAAAGTGACAAGGTTTGAGCAAACACAAAAAATGCCGACCAGGGAAATATGCTGATCATTTTCCGAAATCATTCCAAATAAATGAGAAGGTTATATGGAGGTGGTGTTCAATAAGCCTCGGTAAAAAATGTGTTGCGTATAGGACATGATTTTCTCCATACAGAGCAATGAATGGGATTGCTCTCGAAATCAGTGTTCTCAAGAATAGTAATCAGCAATTACACTCGTGAATAATTTGAAAACATTTTCCACGATCATTATATTAAAAAATCAATAAGTAATGAACATTGAAAGCTGTTTCTATGAATAACAAAGTATTGGTGCGCAATTAAAATTACTCGTGGCAGCATACTCAATGCTATCAACAATTATACCCATTTTCTACTCTTATGAAGCTTGACCTTGGCGCAGAGAATAGCCAATCAGAGCGTTTTCTCCTTCCATCACCATTTGAAGTTTTTGAGAGGCACGGGAAAGTAGTACACTCTTGCCAGATATCCGCTCTTGAAGAAAGTCGCATGTGAATGCTAAGGCATAAACGTGGTAGATCTGGCAACACAGTCGAGCTCGGAGCGATGCGAACAGTATGATGGCGAGAGACAGACTGACTGTCTCCCCTATCCATCTACAGTCTCTCAAGCTACAACTAGGATTTTCAAGGTCAAGCTTCATAAGAGTAGAAGAAGAGTATAGAGAAGTTGATGATAGCAACGGAAACAATGGTATCAACTGGCGACGTATTTAGCATAATATTAGAAGAAAAATCAAAATAACTCCTAAAATATTGGTTTTATGATACAATGTTTCAAACAAAACCTGTAGAAAATTACATTGTCTACAACTTTTATAAAGTGAAATATTTACGTAAATTGAGTTTTTAAGGAGATATTTGGAAAAAAAATAAAAGTGACAAGAATAAACCTCCACTTCCGATTGAGCAGTTTCAACCAAAATGTATTCAGAACCTCATTTACTAATAAAAATGTTAATTGTAAAATTTTGTGCTTTTCTTATTATTAGTTTATGAGTTAGAGCGCCAACAAAATTCTATCACATACACACCGCAAAAATAGTGAAAACGTACTCTTAGGGGACCTCAAAATGAGTATTTCCTTTGAAATGTCTAATTCAATATTTTTCCTGAACACAATATATACTCCAATACTATGTATGAAGAAAATAACAAGTATTGGCAAAGTATAAGCAAGCTATTTCTGCAACCGAAAACATTGTGGTCATACCTCAGGTGTCGCTGATGCACATGTGCATCAACAATTAATATCGTAATTTTTTTATGTTATATTCTTAAT
Source organism: Uropetala carovei (assembly GCA_036926305.1). Taxonomy (NCBI): domain Eukaryota; kingdom Metazoa; phylum Arthropoda; class Insecta; order Odonata; family Petaluridae; genus Uropetala; species Uropetala carovei. The sequence continues at coordinate 1,983,437 of JAXCHB010000167.1, forward strand.
TTTGATAAAACAACTATATTTTTGTTGTTTTGATTGGATTTCTAATAAGAATTCCTAAAATGTAAATTTGGCTCCTAGGGAAAGATCAACAATATCTCAAAGGCAGTGAATGTGTTAAAAGACAGTTTTTTAGTATATGGTATCGAACGCCCTAGTAGACGAATGAGACGTTATCGCTATCTTCCTTCCTTTTCGTAACGTTGCCGTCAAATTTCTTTTTTAGCAAATCACTCTATATCGCCTCTAGGTTCTTTCTTTCTTTTGAGATTTATCCCTAGTCCCATCCATACCCAAGTGGTCTCATGAGAGGCCATCTGATGCTCTCAGAATGTAGGAAATGCGTTGGCGGCCTGGGATCCATCCCTGATCCCCAACCCCTGGCTCGGCCTGTTAGGCCTCGTTGCTTAGGTCCTTCGGACCTCGCTTGCTGTGCCCCTCCCAAATCTTTTTTTTTGAAACTACGCCTTTTAGATGTAGGAGCCCTGCCAAAATTTTCTAACTGGGACTCGCAATTTCTAGGGCCGGCACTGGTTCTAGTCTCTACTTTTTAGTAATAAAATCTGTAATTTTTTTCTGAATGATATTATCAACAACTTTGTGTGCCACAAATTGTTTCAAATTGTTCACTATTTTCATACATTTTCTCCACCTATTTGAACTTCCAAAAAAACAATCCATTCCTTTTATCATTCCAAGGATATCAGCAAGACTTTGTGTAGACAACATCCTGTCATTACCATCATTAACACTATTGTGTGTGTTACTTTCTCGTAATACACTAGGCCTAATAATATCCGCAATGTCACTTTGTTAAAATTGGTGTGGTGGCAATATGATCATCCACTGCAATGTAATCACTGTGACAAACTCAAAAAGGAGGAGAGACAGCCGAAGATGTTACCACATTAATCAGGAAACTATCTCAAATGCCATTTCGTGCTATTAGGTAATTTTGCATTTATTTATTTTCATGGGACCAAATAATATTTTTGTGTTAAGCAGTATTTCACGTAAACCAGTTCTCGTTAAATATACACTGAAAGTTATACAAGCTGGAATGGGCCAAGCATGTGTGTCGTGTTAATGGATATTTCGTATTAAGTGCTTTTTTTAACTGTATATGTATGTGTGCGTGTGTGTATATATACACACACACAGGTGACTCCCGAGTTTCGATGGGGATGTGTTCCTGAAAACGTCGAATCTCGAATTGTCGAATGTCATTTTTCCATATACACCGCTCCCTGGTTATAACGCGGGGTATCGGGGGAGGAGCTGCAGCCCGCGTTATAAGACAACCGCGGTATAACCGAGGACATGACTTTTCATTTTTTAATTTCTATACTTGCTACAAACAACAAAATTCAAATAAAAAACAATATACAGTGAGTAGAATAAATTTATTTAATCGATTCCTTAAAACGCCAGTATATTTTGTTTTTACTTTAGTACATACTAAAAAACGACAGGACTTTCTTTCCAAGAAATAAGGAGGAAGACCCGCGGTATATCCGATTCTGCGGTATAACCAACGGCGAAAAAATAAATTTTTGTTTCGAACTTCAAAGATAGATGTATGCAATATGTTCTGCAGATGGCCCAGTCTGGATCGCGCGGGTCGTTTGTTACAAACGACTCATACGAGCTGTATAACATAGCTGCATACATCTATCTATACATACAACTATTTATCGCAGCAAAATTAATATAAAAGTTATTAAAAAAGCACAAAGTAACTAATCATCATAGAGATCCTTAGCCTTTGCTCTAATCATGGTCTCAGTAATAGGAATGTGTTTCTGACACTGATCATCTACCCAAAGTTTTAAAAGTTTTTCTATTTTAGGAATCACAACACCATGCCTAGGACTGTTTATTATTGCTATCAAATTATGTGACTTTATCACATCTTCTAGAATTTTCTCCTTCTGTTTCACATAAGTGCTAATAGTTGAACGAAACATTCCCAACGATCGTGCAATTTCAGTATGGCTTTCACTTCTCTCAACACGCTTTAAAATTTCTAATTTCAATTCATAACTATGAGTCTTATGCACTCTTTTATTTGATTCACTCACATTATCACTATTACATTTCCTTTTAGATGCCATGTCAAGTGATAAATTTATAAATAAATCAATAAAATAAATAAATTTAAATAAAAGATTAACAGAAAAAAGAGTGAAATCAGCACAGATTCAAACAATTAGAGCAGATATAACTATGTCTACATTAAAACTAAACCTCGTGTGGTTGGTCGGAACCAATTACTCTGTGTAAAGTTCAATCGGCTGTGTCGAAATCTCGAATTTGTCGAATCTCGAACAGTCGAAACTCAGGAGTCGCCTGTGTGTGTGTGTGTGCGTGCGCATGCGTGTGTGTGTGTATGTATAAAATGCAAATGTTAGACGATACTCAAATTTAAGACAGCATTTTGAACTGATTTTTTACTTTCTCATACGAAGTATCGAGAAAGTATTGTTTTCGCGAAAAAATTTGACCTCGATATTTTTACTGAAATATACGTTTTAGGTGTCGCTGAATCCGAAAAGGTGGTTTTCGCAATGCCGTCTGTCTGTCTGTCTGTTACTGGCGCTGGAGCCCAGACGGTAGAACGAAAATGAATGAAATCTCGTACTTAGGCATTTTATCATACTGAGCAGAGTATACATAGAAATGGTTGACATTGATCAATAATTAAGAGTAGTTTATTCTACGCATTTTTAACAACAATCCGATTTTCTTGAAAACGGCTCTAACGATTTTGATCAAATTTCGCACAGCCACTTGAGTTTACATCTTCAATAATACTGTATAGTTCGTATTTCTCAAAAAATGAATATAAGGCTAGTTTATTCTAGGCAACTTTAACAACAATTCGATTTTCTCAAAAACTGCTCTAATGATTTTGATCAAATTTCGTAAAGTTACTTAAGTTTACATCCTCAATAATACTGTATAGTTCGTATTTCTCAAAAAATGAATATAAGGCTAGTTTATTCTGGGCAACTTTAACAACAATTCCATTTTCTCAGAAACGGCTCCAACGATTTTTATCATATTTCGTAAAGTTACTTGAGTATACGTCTTCAATAATATTTTCATTTTTCCCAACGAATGAATATAAGGCTAGTTTGTTCTTGGGCAGCTTTAGCAAAAATTGGATTTTCTAAAAACAGGCTCATACGATTTTCATTTTCTAAAGATAACTAAACGACGCATTAGTACGTATATGAGAAAGTTTGTACAATGTATGTTGTACCAATTTTTTAATATAAAAATTGGAAAAAACATCATCTTATATTCAAGTAAATATGGTAATTAAATTCTTAATTTTTCCATATATGAAAGTCAAGCTTTCTGAATTATTAGGTAAATTAAAATAAGTTTTTATAGCATGAGCATCATTCCATATATTAAATAATGTTTTACATTAATGTAAATATTTAATGTTTTTATAATTCTTCCATTTTGTATTTAAGAGCAGTAACACTAAAACAAAATATTTTGAATAACACTTTCAGTATTGGTATTATTATAATTATGTTTAGAACCATTCTTTAGCTAAATAAATATAAAATTTGATAGCATATCTTTGATGTTGAATGACACATATCAAATATTAATGTTAGGTATGGCATTGATACACTACTGAAAATTGAAAGAATTTTTTCTCAAGAACTTTCAATTGCATATTATATTGCATCTTATAAAGCTTAGGTGCATTATTCTTTCCAGCAAAAATTATATAAATTTTAACTTTATTTCAAAAAATTATCTTTAGAAATCAATCGGCTCAGTGTGTAAAGTTGCCAACCTTTGAAGTAATAATGTGCTTCTATAAAAAACTTTAGTGTCTTACATATTTTAAAATATTTTCATTTTTCTATGTAAATTATTTCTTTTTTTAATTTAATTTTACACATAGCATTTACAATCCCATCTTAGCAGAATCGTGAAGATTTCTTTGCAAGAGGTTCTTAAGTTTTGTACAGATCCCTAAGTGAAAAAAATCATCCTACAAAGCTCTGAAATTCATGAAAAAACTTTAAATATACAATTATATACTTTATATTGTTTTGGAGTTAACCATGGCAAAGTTAATTTTTGTTATTGTTGCAGTGTGTTTTTGCAAACTTCGTCTACTTGTTAATAAAAATGCAGAACAATTCATTGTATGAGGTACTTAGTTGTGTGTTATATTGTGAACAGCCAAATCAGGTTCCCATGGAGGAGTGTGTAGTGGCCAGGTACATTGAAGATCCCCTCCTAGTTGGTGGACACAAGTGTGACCTTCGGCTGTATGTCCTAGTCACATCTGTCGATCCTCTCCTCATATATATGTATGAAGAAGGACTAGTTCGTTTTGCAACAGTGAAGTATGACTCTTCGAGGGCCCATCTATGGAATCCATGCATGCACCTCTGCAATTATAGCATCAACAAGTACCACTCAGATTATATTAAGTGAGTTAAATTTTCAAAATACATTTCTCAGAACATTTGAATATGCCAGAATTAATATAAAATGTCAAAAATGGTTCTTATTCTATCTGATTGAAATGTAATACTGGCATATGTACCATACAACATAACCTCAATTTGGGCTGTGCTTCTTGTTAAAGGAGTGAGGATCCATCAGCTGAAGACTTTGGTCACAAATGGACATTGAGTGCTCTCCTGCGACACTTACGAGCCAATGGCATTGGGGACACGGCACTGCTGATGCAACGCATTGAGGAGGTGGTTGTGAAAGCTGTGCTCGCATCAATTCCACCCATGGTGTCGGCCACTCGTCTCTTTGCCCCCCATCCACACAACTGCTTTGGTGTGTGTACTTTTCTCTAAATGGAGATGTTAGTGAAGACTTACACATTACTAACCATGTTAATAGTTAAGAAAAATGTTCTTTGCAGGGATGTATACAATAATTAGATTATATTTTTTTTACTGGTAACTGGCACAGAATCAAGGTAATCTTTAAAGTCAAATTTGTTATTAAATTGGATATACGTAATTGTGGAGTATATCAATTATCTGCATTTGTCCGACAATTCTTTGATTGATCTATAAAAGATGTAATTTCTAGATATTTTTAAGAGCCTAAGGTATGAATTCCAGATAGTTTATATATTTTAAATACCATAGATTTATACAAATTGCAGGTATTATGTAGAATCATTTATTGTCAAGTAATTTAGGTAAAAGTAACATTTTATTTTAAATGAGTTTTATAAATTCCTATACACGTACATATATATATGTGTGCGCATGTGCGTGTGTGTGTATATGTATATGTGTGTGTATATATATATATATATATATATATATATATATATATATATATATATATATATATATATATATATATATATATATATATATATATATATATATATATATATATATATATATATATATATATATATATATATATATATATATATATATATATATATATATATATATATATATATATATGCATGAGACATCAGAAGGTGTGTCATAGAAAGGGAACATCAATATTATTTTCAGTTAAGTTTCCGACTTGAATGAAACAATTTTCTTCATTTCAGAATTGTTTGGCTTTGACATCTTGATAGACTCATCGCTGAAGCCTTGGCTTCTGGAGGTTAATCTCTCGCCCTCTCTTGGATGTGATTCACCTCTTGATGTTCGTGTCAAGTCTGCCATGTTAACAGACCTACTCACTCTTGTTGGCATCCCAGCTGTTGACCCTATGGCAAGGAGGTCAGGAGGAGATGGAGCTGGGAACAGTGCCTATCAGGGTAGTCTTCCATCTCGCACCTCTTCTCTTGATGGAAGCTCACCCTCTAAGAATTCGTCCCAATCAGTTAATCAAGCAACACAAATCACTCGACTCAAAAAGTCTAGTGTAGGTTGATAGTCATGTAATATTCAGTTTAGCATTAGTTCCAAGAAACATTAGATCTTAGTCATTTTTTCTGATATGATCTAGAAATGGCATTAATTTGTGATACTTCTTATATATGCAGGCATAGAATAAAATATTCTTGGTCCAATTTTGGCTTGAATAAAAATGGAAAGTTATGCCTATTCAAATATTTGTATTTTAAAAGTTTATTATTTATTTAATTAACAGTAAATGGAGCACAGAGGCATTCCATAATATAATCAGTTATACATTAACATAATTCCTTTAATAAATTCATTTTATGTTTCAAAAGTAAAAGCAAATTATAAAGATGTTTCCTAATCACTGAAATATTGCTGGAGAATTTTTCTATTTATATTGCCTAAGCCATTCAAAGTAGATTGAGTTTCAATAAACTTATTTGTTTATCAAAATTAAGTTGAAGTAAGTTGCAGTAATCATCTTTTAAATGAAATTATCCAGAAGATAAATCAGGTAAAAAATAACTCTGCTATAATTATTTTGCTAATTAGATGCAAAATTATTGCCTTTGGCAGCGTTGACAGTGCTAAAGTCTTGTCATTAATGAGGACAACCAGTCAATGTCCAAGGATGACAATGGAAGTTCCTACCTTGAAAATATTGGGAATAAAAAATAATTTTTTATTCTTTAACATCAAATATTCAAAATTAAAATGAAATTTAAAATGAATGCCATGAACACAAGGCTCTATTTTTAATTAAAGCAATAAATTTTGTCAAACTATAAATTATTTTTCTAAAAAATTTCACTCTATAATCTTCCTCAAATGTTTGTAATCATAATGTTCATCATGCATCTAGTTAATTATCTAGATAGGTACTTTGGTAGAAAAATCTTATCAAATTACTTCATTTGAATTGTCTTACTTTGCAGTGTCGCAGAGCCCAATCCTCTGATGCACTCCCTCGAAAGAATACTTATGGCTCTAGCATTAGCTCACGCCTCGCAGCTAGTGCCTCATCCCTTTCCTCAGAAGAATCCAGGATGGTGCGTGATGCTCGTGCTGAGTTTGATCGCCGTGGTGGTTTTGTGCGTGTTTTTCCATCAGCTGACAGCTGGTGCCGTTATCGATCGTACCTTGATCCTAACACTGGGATCACTCTGACGGCGCCATCTGTTCCTCCCCCTCTTTTCCCATATACTAGCAATAAAACCAACTTGAACCTTCTCCTTCACCAGCAACTCTTTCCTAACACAGAGGAAGAATCTGCTGTTGGCAGCAAGGGTAATGTTAAGGATGCTGGTTCATCCAGAATGAAGAAGGTGCTTTCTCGTTATGAGAGAGCTCTCCTAGGAGGTTATGGTGCTAATCTTAGTATGGATTTTAATGAAAAGTCAGGTTAGTGTAGTTTTTGTCGAGAACATATTTTCCATCACCTTTCCATATTTTTAATGTAAAGTTGAACTAAATTTTAATGTTTAAAAACATTGATTTTTATATAATGTATGAAAATGATTGTAAGTTCATTTAAATTATGTGATATTACATTACAAAACCTATAACATTGAAAATTAATGTGAAGATCTTTTATGCCATGTTATCCTCTTAATTTTATCCTAGATGGTGGAGAAGGAGATGCGGATGAAGTATTGCAGTTAAATGTTCTCAAGGAGGAAATTCGAAAGGGATTAGAGAAAGGGAATAAACTGAGGTTGTTCATTTTTGAAAAATTTTCTTGAGAATTGGAACTATATTCATAACTTTTATGTATCTTGATGTGTTAATTTATTTTATGATAATATTTTAAAATAATTCAAACTACCTCATTTGAAATAAAAGAGAACCAGATTTAAGTTTTGATGTTGCTGAATAGGAATTTTGCATACACATAAAACAAGAGTGCAATAATATATTATCTCTGTCAATATTAGCATCGTTTGACTTTCTCATTGTTTTTTGTTCAATTTTTTAGCCAGTACCAAGCTAGGAGAGCTTTTGGGCTTTATCTGGCTTGCATACTCCGTCGCTTGTTAGGGCCTGAAAAGAATAGGACTACAGAAGAGTCTCATGGTGAACTAGTTCTGAGGTTCTTAAGAAGGGCTTCCTGCAATCTCCGAACACCATACTTTGTTAAGGTAATTTAATTGTGTGTCCTCCATCCGTAATTTTAGTCGATAGATTTTTATATGTTAGCACTGCTTTTATTACTTTCTCCATACATAGTATAAGAGAAAGTATTGTATTAGTCAGTGGCGGTCGGTAACCCATTGAGTAAGGCAAGCAGTGGTACGGTTTTACTTTGCGTAGCTGAGCGCTACATTCATGTATCTCATTCGGAAGTAAGCTACGAGTATAACAAATAACGGTACATCTCGTTTGAAAGAAATTTATTTCTCACTCTGTTTCCAATAATTTTAATCAACAGAAGTATATTAAATTACACTTCGGAAATATTGTAACCATGCAATAACTTCTATAGCTTCAACTAATTGTCGGCATTCCGGCTTAAACAATCTCTTTTTTTAGTTGCAAAATCTTGAATAATTTGAAAACAATTTCACCAATAATTTTTTATTACATAATGCTTGTTATCCTCACACATTTTTAGGATTAAAAGTAAATAATATTTAATAGAAGGAAGTACCGATGTAGCGCACAAATAATAAACGTTATAAATCACATGGAGGCCACGAAACAGCTAAACAAATACATCTCTAAAAATATGTAAAACCAAATTTCCCTGATAGATGGAGACAACGCAGTATTTTCATGTCACATGCCTCGCCACATAGAAGAAGCATTTCAAATTCTGCTTACAACCCCTCTTTTCCCCGCTTTCACGTATCCACGCATATAACCACCATAGAAGCGAATCTGAAACTGATTTGCGAGACTCGCTCAGTAACAATTGAATAATACAAATTGCAATCAAGTTAGTAGAAATTCATTATTCTAAGTATTTTAAAAAGTTTATTGCGGTGTTGTTTCACTAGGCAAGCAGTGCTTGCATTGCTTGCATAGACTGACCACCCCTGGTATTAGTGAAAAAAAATTGAATTTGAGATTTCAACAGAAATGCATTTTTTGAGGTTCCATGATTACATTTTGACTAGTTTCTCAACGATGTCTGTGTATGTGATTGTGGGTGTTCTAAGTCAGAAGTTAACAATAAGATCTGCACAAAGCTTTATATTTAAGATTCTTATTAGTAAATGAAGATCTGAAAAGGTTTTGGTTGTAACTGGTCCACTGCAAGTGGGCGTTTATTCTTGTCATTTTTCTGTTTTTTTTCTCAATATCTCCTTTAAAACTCAATTTATGTAAATATTTATCATCAGAGTTATAGAAAATTATATTTTCTATAAGTTTTGCTTAAAACCTTTTTTTATAAAATTGATTGTTTAAGAGATTGTGATTTTTCATCTAAATTTAAGTATATCTCTATGCGCTACCAAGGTATTCATTGTTATGATAAAATTTTCTGTGATAATTTTGTTGATAACAATGCACATACAGCCCAGAGTAATTTTATTTGCACATTGATATTTTGTTATCCATAACAACAGCTAACAACTTTCTTTACTTGTTTTTTACTTTCTCCATACGTAGTACAATAATACCCCACTATACGTCGGAGATGCGTTCCTGAAAAATGCAACTTATAACGAAGCAACGTATAGCGAATCAAAGATTACCATAAGGACTATGATAAAAGTTAGGGGTTACATTCCTCGAGGATATTTTGTTACATTTGTTTCCCAAATAATACATATCAATATCGTACATTGGAGATACTATGTTACCACTATGTGTTTACTTCTCATTGCTACTAGGGTTTAATATACATTTAATCATAACAATGAGTAACCGATTGCAATAATAAATTCAGAAATCACCGAAAATAATTGTCTATAGTGTGATGGAGCACAAAAATTGTTTTTTTACTTACTGAGTATGATTTTACACGAATTGATAAACATGAAATTAAATTAATTCATATAAATAATAATGAACATGAAATTAAAAGCCGAATACCGTATTTAATCGATTGTAAGCCGACATCGATTGTAAGTCGACATCGATTGTAAGCCGACATCGATTGTAAGCCGACCCCCACTTTTCACAAGAGCACGCAAGAAAAAATTTTGATTTTAAAGTGATTAGACACAAGTATGAACGCCTCAGATTTTCAGTTCGTAATTAAATAAAAAGTATTAACTAAAATTACGATGACATAAAATACGTTTTATTCACCTATTCATAACAACTCATACGAAAATAATAATGTGACCTCGTTATCCAACGGGATCTTATTCTCGTAAAAAGATAACCGTTTCTCGTCATTCAAATACGGACACCGTTCAGTTCGTAATTAAATAAAGAGTATTAACTAAAATTACGGTGACATAAAATACATTTTATTCACTTATTCATAACAACTTCTACTAAAAGAGTAATTTGACTTCGTTATTCCCCGGATCTTATTCTCGTAAAAAAATAGCCTTTTCTCGTCAATCAAATACGGACACCGTATTACATAACATACGTTAGTACTACACTAGTATCACCTGGGCATTCCTTTTCACTTTTATTCTTAAATTTTTCTCATAAGTTTGCTGCTATGTCGCTAAGGCACGAGGAAGTAACAGTTCGCTCGGGAAATCCCAGTACGCGCATGCTAGACACACTGAAACAAGATAGGTAGAGGAGGTAGGAGAGGGGGGTAGGAGAGGCAGATGTTTCGATTCACGAGTAAAATGAAACATTGTGTACATATGTAGCTTCTTACGCATACAAGCGCTGTTGCTGCATTTTTTTTACATATGTAATTTATTTCTTCGTAGGCGTTCAGTCATTTTGATTCTTTTCTGCATACATTTAAAGTAGATAGTTTACTTTCACTTTAGTACACTTATATTGTATTATAATGTAACTACGGACATAAATTCATTGACTACTTTTTTTACACCGATTCTAAGTTGAGTGCGATTTCTGCGATGGTAAAAACATAAAAAAAGGGTCGACTTACAATCGATTAAATATGGTAGATGGTTTTTATTGTTATAGTTATAATTTATGCACCGCAATTGGAATTTCTGAAATTTTGCTTTTAGTATTTCACAAACGACGTATATGCGAAGCGACACAACTTATAACAAAACATGTCCCTTAATTGATTGGCAACGTATATGCGAAACAACGTATAGCGGGGTTTTACTGTATAGGGAAAGTATTGTGATCACGAAAAAAATCAACTTCGAGATTTCAATGGAAATACACGTTTTGAGGTCCCTAGAACACGTTTAGACTATTTTTGGAATGTGTGTGTTGATGTATGTATGTATGTATGTGATTGTGGGCGCTCTAACACAAAAAGTACTTGTCATATTAATACCAAATTTCATATATAACACTTTAGCATGAGCACAAAGAACTGGTTAGTTTTTTGATAATACCGGTTAACCAGAAGTCGAGGTTTATTCGAAACCCAATTCAGTTTTTGTGATATTTCTCCATTAAAACATCATTATTGTATATACAATTCTATACAAAGGTTATAGAGAATGTAATTTCCTACAACTTTCATTTGAAACAATTTTCCATAGCAGTTATAGGTTAGGAATTATTTATAAATAATCGGTTTTTTCGGTTTCCGTCAGATATCTCCCTAAAAATGTCTTTATTGGTAATCTTTGTGAGGACCAAAGTTGTAGAGAATAATATTTCTTCCTGGTTTTGTTTGAAACAAATTTTCGTAGAACCATCCATTTCGGAGATATTTGGCTTTTTCGTAATTTCCAGTATACGGTGCCACCACCATGTAGCGGCGAATTCTGTAAACATATACAAAATATAATTTACGGCAATAAGGACGACTGTATTCTTTTACGATACGAAATAATAATTTTGCCTTATAATGCTATTCATAATAACTTAAATATCTATACCCCAAATATGGAGAAAGTCATGTGTTGGCCACATCAGATTTTTTACTTTCTCATACGAAGTATCGAGAAAGTATTGTTTTCGCGAAAAAATTCGACCTCGAGATTTTTACGGATATATACGTTTTAGGTGTCGCTGAATCCGAAAAAGTGGTTTCTGCAATGCCGTCTGTCTGTTACTGGCTCTGGAGCCTAGATGGTAGAGCAGAAATGAATGAAATCTCGTACTTAGGCATTTAACACACTGAGCAGAGTATATGTAGATATGGTTCACATTGCTCAATAATTAAGAGTATTTTACGCATTTTAACAACAATCCGATTTTCTCAAAAACGGCTCTAACAATTTTGATCAAATTTCCTACAGTTACTTAAGATTACGTCTTCAATAACACTGTATAGTTCATATTTCTCAAAAAATGAATATAAGGCTAGTTTATTCTAGGCAACTTTAATAACAATTCGATTTTCTCAAAAACGGCTCTAACGATTTTGATCAAATTTCGTGCAGTTACTTGAGTATACATCTACAATAATATTACGTATTTCATTTTTCTTAATGAATGAATATAAGGCTAGTTTATTCTTGGGCAACTTGAACAAAAATTAGATTTTCTAAAAACAGGCTCATATGATTTTCATTTTGTAAAGATAACTAAACGACGCATTAGTACCCATATATGAGAAAGTTTGTACAATGTATGTTGTACCGTTTTTTTCAGTAAAGATTACTGAAATTTTTTAAAAATTATTCTCGGGAGTAATTTTTGAAAATTATTCTTGAGGATGCTGATGTTGAGAGCAATCACATTCATTACTCTATATGGAGAAAGTCATGTGCTGGACACATCAGATTTTGTTATTTGCTGTTATATAAAGCTGTGGTCTCTTCCATAATAATGTGCTGAAGTAATTAACCTTTATCGTATGCGGTCGTTTACGGCAGTGCCTCTTCACGGCTGGACATATTTTTTGTATTGTGGTTCAAAGAACATACATTCGGTCTAACTGGTATATCTCCTGAATAATCGAAATTAATTCAAATAAAAGGCATATTAAAGAAAACTGATGTGAAATATATTTCAATCTCTTTTATGAAAAACCACATAACATTTAAATTCGATGAATAGATCATATGTAAACCTAAAAATACGAATATATAATCAAAAAAATGGAATAAACTGAGAAGGTAAACATGATTTTGTAGTTGAACATTATCACACTTTGTTGTATTACAATGTACTATGTCTCAATCATCTTGCAACATCAATAATATAACAATTTTTTTAAAATTACTAAAATCACATTTTTACTGTCTCATATTTGACCTTCACTTACTACCTAAAATTTACACTCAAAACATAAAACAATGATAATTTATTATAATTAACACAGCACTTTATAATAATAATGAATGGTTTTAAAAATGTACATTAGTATGGTAATTGCGGAAACATGGGTCTATACAGAGGCCTACATCACATTTAGTGCACCTGAATGTTTTTCCTGCTCTTTTTTTATTTGCCGAACACACATGGCAACATAAATTGGAATGAATGTTTCACAATGTATTCATTAATGCTTCATGCAGAAATACATTTGTAGTTCAATACCCCTTGGTCGTTATAATATATTTTTTGTCAGAGAGAAAGCTTGTGAAGCTAGGACATATTTAGATGGCAGGTACTTTGTTAAAAACAACGAAAGGGTGATGTATTCACAAAAAATACAAAGAGTAACCATTATGAGCATTATCCACATAGTAGTAAAGGAAATAGGAGAACCAAACAAAACATAGTGATTTCTGAAATGTAGAAATACACTCCGTCGCCATAGGCGACACTCGGCCGTGAGAGCATGTATTCAGTGTCGCCATATGGCGACGCCCGGCTGATAAAGGTTAATTAGTCTTGAGAGTAATTTTTTGTCTATTCTACAGATTCCTAGTCGAAAACTGACTGGTAAAGACAGAGTAGCAGTAATAGCTAAGCAGTTGAATGATTTTATATATCTATATAATAGAGAAACTGAGCTCTATTCTGATTCAATGGAAAGATCTGGAATGATTCCCTGTGTCCTCTTCCAGCAGTTTTTGGCTGTAGCAAGGTAAGAGATTATAGTTGGTATGGAAATGTTTAATCCATTCTTTAAAATAATATGATAGAAGTTATTTAAAAATAACTTTGGTAAATTCTTATTCATTAGTTTATAGCCAATAAGTAATAATAGCCTTCTATTTGTAATAACTCAATTACAGTAAAACCTCTTTATAACGAAATTGAAGGGACCCAGTTTTTGGCACTTTGTTGTAAGGAGGTACTTTCTATGGAGGTTTTTTCAGATTCATCATATATGCATATTAGCGTATTATTGTTGGTTATAATTTATTTCAACACTAACATTTTAGTTAAAGAATGTTACCAAAAAATTCACTTTATGATAAGAACAATACCTATATTATTTTTCCATTCCTGTAACCTTGATCAATTTTCATAGTAAAAACAATCTATATGATGTGGCAATTTATGATGTAGGGCACCTCTGGGCTACTGAGCTATATCATTATTATTGATCAAAACTTGGATTACTTTATACTAAATTTACTTTTTCAGTATTCAAAATGCAGGTGAGCCCCACTTAATGTGGGGGATGCGTTCCTGAGGTTTCTGCATTAAGCAAAAATCCGCATTCACCGGAACACCATAACCTTTAGGTACCCAGAGGGAAATAACTTCCAAATGGTATTTTTGGACCCACATTCAATGTAAAACACATTTCTACCAGACTTTTAGAACGTAATTTATTAAACAAACTATAAAATTACCTAGTAAACAGTAAGACAAAAAAGCTTTTTAGCAGTAAACATACATAATTTCAAAATATTTCTCAGAATACCTACGAAGTTTTATTTAAAAAAGAGTTCAGGGTCGACTGCTTGGCTTTTTTTTCGCTTATTACGTAAAACTTGTCAGTAGCATTTAAATAGTCCGTCGCAGCCCCACTTCACATCACTCACTCGTGTGAAGTCATTGTCATGCTTCTCCAACAAAGTCATGCACTGATCATGTAGTGAAAGTGCCTCTTCAGTGACTTTGCCAGTCAACATCCTCATGGGGGCAGATTCAGACTCTTGCAGTTCCTCAGAAGCCACAAGGTGGTCCAGCTCCTGCAGCTCATCGTTGGTAAGGGGCTCACCATGAGAAGCTAACAACTCCTTTATATCCCCCGCGCCTACTTCCTCGATCTCTGATAAGATGGCGATGTGGCTGATGTCTTGTATTGCATTGGGTAACTCCTCCTCAAAGCCAAGGAAGCCCTCTATGATGTCTGGACACAGTCACCGCCAAATGCCTGTCATACAAGACTGGGAGACTTTATCCCAGACCTCATCGATGTTACAGATGGCCTTCATTATGTAGAAAATTTTCCGCCAGCCCCGCATGCTTGGACTGTCTTCTCCATCAGTCTCTTCAACAAGTTGCTTAAATGTCTTCCTTAGGTAATAGGCCTTAAAAGTTGATACTATGCCCTGATCCATGGGCTGCAGGACAGACGTGGTGTTTAGGGGAAGAAACACCACTTTCATAGGGAAGTCTGTGCACAGAGTCTCCAGGTGGAGAGAATGACGTGGTGCGTTATCCATCACCAGCAGAACTTGGGGTTCAACACCAATATTCTCACAATATGTTTTTACTGCTGGACAAAAATAATGTCTGAACCACTCTGTGTAGTCATGAAGGTCAATTTGAGCTTTTTTCTCTTTTGGAATCATCAAAATGGGGGGTCGTCTTAGATTCAGGGTCGTCTTGGATTCGGGTGAATACGGTATGTACATCTGGTTACATACGTAAATATCAGTGAAATATCAATTTAAGATAAAATAAACGAAAGGAATGAAGCAGAGAATTTTTGTTATTTCCATTTGGTGTAATATTTTTGTGTGTAGTAGCCAATTTACTTTATAAGATTGAACTATCTTCAAAAGATTTATTAAATTTATCATATCTTATTTTGAGGATTTATACATTTAGCTGTTAACCACTGTTGACATTTTGACAGTGAGCATGATTTGGAGGAGGTGCTAACATTGCAGACTAGACTGTACAAATGTGCACACATCTTTCTTGGCCGTTGTGGACCCCCTGTGGGTGGCTTGCGCTCCTTGGGTCTCCTTGGATCACTTCCCCTGCCAAATGATGCCAGCGCTAGAGTCATAGATTGTGAATGTGTGCGTAGGTGGGGACGGCAGGGAAGCGCCAACAAGGTGAGCTGTCATTATTATTTTAGCACTCTTTCAGTAAATTAAATTATGTATTACACAAAATATGCATCGGTATAAATAATCCATGGTGTTTTTCATTGTCAGCAATTTTACATTAATTACTTTCATGTAAATTGCTCATTGAGTTTTCCATGAATACCTTCATTAATATAATACTTTAAAAGTATATTTGTTCCTTTTATTTTAATATGCATTCAATATTTCATTTATTTTTAGTGTTTTGTTATTCATCGACTAAAGAAAATAAGATACACTGTGACCTGGAAAAACAGCTTTCTATATCATCAAAATTTTAGCCATGAAATTAGACTTAAGTATCTTCATTTGAAGCAATACTATCAGAAAATGTGAAAGAAAACAATGCTGGTTTGTTTTGTACAATATGGAAGAATTTCATATTGTTATATTTAACTTTTTAGCATAAATAAATATTTTTCAATGGACATTTTTCAATCAGATGGAAAATATAAAGGATGAAAAAATTGTACATTTAATCCTGTTGTCTCGATAGAAGGAATTTCATTTTCATTCTGAACAAGTTGATGTAGTGAAAATTGGCTATTAACTCCTAAAGCCAGTAATTTTTTGTCTCTCAAAGCAGCCATTTCAGTGAATTTTGCCATCCTTGGCATTTGTTTAATTTTCTGTTGATAGATGGCTCAGATATTTAGGTTTCGGTAAAGAGAATTTCGTATACGGGTACGGCTAAGCAGGATGGCTAGGTCTGTATACGTGTACATGGAAACCAGCTTCTGGGGATAATACTTAGTGCATTTCTTTCAGAGGCCCATCATGATTTTGTTAGTATTTGGTTTGGAATCATTTTTGTTTTGTCAGCCTTTACAATCCTTTCTTATCTTGAGTTAAACCTGATTCATTATAATCAGTTTATCCTTTTAACTTTTTTGAGAGATCTTTTTTTTTAATAAGTCAATAAACAATGTGCATTTTAAAATAGCCATTTTTATATAAGCCAAATATTAAAACATATTTGTCTTTACATTGTGAAAAAATGGCTTCAAGAATTTCTTTAGCTGTTTTTATATACATATTGAAGGAAGTAAAAAATATTTCACTATGCAGTAAACAGATTTGGCAGAATGTACTGAGTTTGGAAGAAAAATTGTATAATTTATGTATTAATAGAGAAATGAAGCATAGAGAAGAGCATTTTATAAAGAAGATCTAATCTACTGTTTTGTTGTAAATCAAAGATTAAAAGGACATCTTTATTATATAAGAAGAATTTCGGGTATTAAAAAATTTTCACAGCTCTTCTTGTATCCCAGATATTTTTAATAAGAAAGGTGTGTTACTATTCATTCTTGATAGATAAACCATATTGTGTATTTCTTCTTAAAAAAGTAATTATCCAGTGTTATTTATTTGAAACCATTACTTTTAGCAACCAAGTCTCTCTGACTGAATTTCACAATAAAACTTTGGGATAATGCAAATGAATCTAGTACAGTGCTATTGGAAGAAAAATGGGTTAGTAATTCTTTTGTGATAGAATCTATGCGTAACAGCATTTATTTTAAAATTAAGGAACTTTCATTTTTATTTCTCATTTTCATCTGTCCATGATTGCTTAAAATTTTCAAAGAGTAATTGATAATCATTGTTTTTATAGGATACTATTACCAAGCAACCATCTTCTTTGCCAGTTTACACAGAAAAATCACGCAGTGGAAGCAGTCCATCCAAAGGGTGCAGGCACCAAGGAGTGGTGACTGAATTATCAAACACACAGATGACTACCTGAGTGTACTAGATGGGAATGTATTTTTTGGGTACTAAGCACCCAAAACGATTCCCATCTTACATCCGCCATCACATGTCACTGCACCTAACATCATACCCTCACCAAGTCACCTTTAGCATAATTGCACCAAATTTGAAAAAAAAAAAACCAGACAATCTGTTTTCCACCTGGGTAGAATCTGTCCAGTGATCTTGAAGGGGAGATGCATTGGCAAATCTGTGATTATAATTATTATTATATCATAATTTTAGATTATTACAAATGATTGGATTAAGGATAAGGAATGCATTCTTAGCTATTTTAGCAACTTGGCCTTGAAAAGTGATACTTTAAAAAATCTCCAAATATTTCTTTGCTTTCCTTAGCCATATTCCAACTAAATTATTAATGGCACATGAGCTGTGTTTCAGGGTTGTTGATTTAAAAAAACATCGTGTCAATGCTATTATGCTTGTCATACACCTTGACCGTGAGAGTCATTTTTAATGCTGTAAGTATTATAGCTGGTAACGTTGGGTAAAAAAGTAAGATTTTAAAAATGTGTACTAATTAATTGTTATGGTTTGTGCAGTGTAAGATAAGTTTTTGTTGTCTGTGTGGTGGAGGACTTAATTTGCTGCCGTCCCTAATTTTGAGCAGTATTCTAAATGGTAGCTTTTTGCTGCATCCAGATGCTCCAGTGACCCTGTCCGTGCCTTGCTGTTGTTGTTTTGTGATCTACTCTCTCAGCCATATACTACATCTTTCTGTGGACAGTATTTGTCTACTTTGTTGCATTCGTGAGGAAATTGAGTTATTACATAGGATGTTGGTAAATAGTGGCTACACAAATATGGTGTAATTTTCTTCTCAGAGAAAAATTGTTATTTAGAATGTGCTAACTCATTAGTCAAATGATTCTGAGCAGGCTGTGCCATTTTTATGACCTTAATTCTTGGCAATGATTGTCAGGGAAATGTACTTATTGTTTCTGTGATAATTTTCCCTCATTCTCATGTCTTATACGGGCATCTTGTAATTTATTTAAGTTTAAAATTTCAGAGAATTTATGGTTATTTTTTCTGATAGAATATTTCTGTTTATTTATTTTTACATTTATTTCTGATGTGTTTATTTCTTTTATCTTTATGTTTGTTAGAATGCCCATTATAATAAATAATATCAGTGGATCCACTGCATCTTTGCTGCATATTGCGGCATTTGTTGGGCAGTAACAAATAGTAAACAATGAAGGTAATTAGTAATTTCTTGCATTCTTTTTTGATTGAAGATCATCACATATTATAGTTTTATAGGATTTTTATGATGCTGCAGTGAGTGAATAGCCACTTAAATTCTGTGATTCCACGGTCACTTCAGTGATTTGATTGTCAGCAGGAAAGAGGTGTATTATTTAGTTATCAGCAATAATGTTTGCATATCATGTATTTGAGTCTTGATGGTAAAGTTACTCCCTCCTCTGGTCTTCCTTCTCACAATTAACATTTCTCAGGCTTTAATTGCAGTTTTGTTTATAGTTAATTTAATGGACATTGCACAAATAGAGCATATTTTGTTTGATGATGAATCATTGTGGCATAGGGATGGGACAAATGTATTAAAGGATATACAACAAAATGACTTAGAAATTTATTATCATTTGACCTAATTTTCTTGTGTGGTATGTGGAGATACTCTTCAAATAGCTTGCAATTAAGCCATTTATATAATAAATTGCTTTGTAAGTACTAACAGAAAGTAAAAGAATATATTTCACAGTAGTTTTAATTCAGTCTAAGTTCTTGAGCATTAATTAATGACCTTAGTTCAATTTAAAGGGAACTTTTCCCTCAAGTTTCTTCAAATGTAGTAATTCAGAAAATGATTAACCATCTTATCTACCTCTGTTTTTACAGCATTTTTTAGTAAAAAGCTACAGTTATTGTTAATTTTTAACTATCAAACACTTTTAATCAAGTTTAACGTATGTGGTAGTAGATTATTTATTAATTGGTAAATAAACCTGCATGTAGTATTTCCTACTTTACATTTGATAATCAGAGATGACTCAAGAAGTATATCTCATTAATCATTATTCTAACTCTTGGTTTAATGAGAAAAATTCCATTCTTTTACTCTTGATCTTGCATAGTAATGCTACCATGTTAAAATTGGTTCTGCCAAAAATAGCAGAACAAAAGAAGTTAAAACTTTTAGTCTCGGACAAGAATGAATATTTTATTTATGAGTAAGTAATTTTGGTTTGGATAAGTACCGTATATACTCGTGTATAATACGCAGTTTGAAGACAAAATTTTTAATTCATAAAGTAGGGTGCATGTTATACACAGGCAACACTTCTCTGCATTTAATATCGGAAATTAAAATGAACCTACAATGCACCAGATTCTCGCTTTTTGGGTGAATTAAGGGTAAACCACAATAATTATCAATAATCCAGGTTATACATATATTAATTATATGTAATTATACAGTTATAATTCCCTCCTCTCCAAATATTCTGCATTTCATTAGCTCATCAGCTGATTGCGGTAATCTTTGCAAAATCGCCAGGTAGACTTCCCGCAAAACACACATTGAAAACAAAGAAACATAGAATAAGTAAAGTGAAATAATTTTATTTAGTTAATGATTGTAGTATGTACAATTAACAATGTAAGTAATTTTAAACTCATAGTATGACGTATATGAACCTGTCGTATTTCCTGTTTCCAGATTTGTTTGTTAAATTTTTGTATTCCTTCTATTTCACAGTTTTAGAATGAGATAGAAAAGAGAAAACCAACATCCATTATAAATCAAAACTCTGTCTATTTTATAGATCCTTTTTGTCTGATTTAAAAGGATTGGCTGCAGTGGCACTGCAGATTTCTACGTGGCATCAGTTTGGCCAGCTTACTGTATAAAGTTGCTGTCATCCCAACTCATTCGCTTTCATTATTGATGATCTCTCTCTATGATGTAATGTGGACCTTATTGAACGTAATACTTATGGTCAAGTCCAAGCGTTTTAAAATTGTTAATTGGCGATAATTTAATGCTTTAACGTATTTACTTGCTGTACTCTAGTTAATACTTAACATGATGGTATAATTTTGTTCTTATACACCACAAAAGTAAGGGAGTGCATTATACACGAGTATATACAGTAATAAAAGATTATTGATTTTTGTAAAATATATCCTTACCGTGTAATTTTTGTTTTAAGTTGTTAAAGTTACAATACTTTTAAAAAATTACTAAAAACATAAGTCACTTATTACAACCAGGGCCACCGAGAGGGCGGGGATACTGGGGCAAAATCCCCGGGGCCTGGGCCTCTGAGGGGCCTGGTATTAGGATCGGTTATATGGTTTTCCTATCGCAATACGCGGGTGCAAGGCACGTCGGCAACCGGTAGAAAAGGGCGGTGTTTTCTCCCTTTCCCATTTCTCAGATTTGGATTTGGGTTTTCCCAGCTCAACTCACTGCTTTTCTATCACCCCTTAGCACCATGAAACTTCTCCTCCACTCCTCTCATTTTTCTCCCCTTCGGGAAATGCCCTCTTTGGACCCGGGGTCCAGACCCACAATCACTCGGAGTGTCATCATACGGTCATTTCTAAAGAACAATATTGTTTACTCCCAATTTTTTGGGGATATGGTAGCTTTTCTTTCTTTATTGACCATATTTTATGATGTTGAACTTGGAATATTTAAGTACACTTAATATCGCATATAAGGCTGACACGATGATAATTTCCATCGAATTAAACTTTCCTAAAAGCGCATAAATATATGACACTTCGTGTCTGCTGTTCTGTAAATTATAGTAAATGTGACAACCATTTAACCGGAAATAAATGGGAAACTAAATTTTATTCAACAAGAGTGAAATGATGGAAACTTATATGCATGAGTGCTTAGCCTCACTACAAATCACATATATAATTTAAATTTCCATTATTTCAACACTGTCTTGATAGCTTAGTTGGTTAAAGCGTCTACCTGGCACGTAAGAGACCCAGGTTCGATTCCGGGTCAAGTTCATAATTTTTCTCCTCTATCTTCACTTTTGTAAATTTTATTCGTTGAATCATGCCATTACAAAACCGTGACCATTCAGTAACAAACTTAATGTTATGCTATTATAATATACAACAAAATTTATATGTTAATATTATTAAGGAAAAAGTTGCCATGTTGGTAAAATATCAGGAGGAAAAATCCCTAGAACAAAAACACGGAATGATGATTCTTCCACATGAATGGGAAACTCTCCTTCAGAGGATGGATTTTCGGTATGTTTGTTAGTTAAAATACAATAGGGACATATGGAGATCGGTATTCTTTCATACTAAGATCTACTGTCCTGTAATTCGTACTTTTGGACTCTGTTGCAGGGCAAGATACGCAGCCTCTTAAAAATGTCATGGGGGTCCTCACAATGCAAAGTGTAGGAATTCCGATTCAAATTTGGTCGTCTGTTATGACAAGCACAAATTTTCTTTTACGCGTTGCTTTTTTGGTACTAAAATACATTAAGTGTTGATTTGAAAAATCAAATTAAAAAACCATGACGTAATTTCACAAAAAATTTAGTGATGAAAAATCTACACTTATCGAGGGAAATTAATTTTCGTCGAATATTTTAATTTTACAAATTTGTTGTTTATCGACATTAATCTAATCATTCCAAGTCTAATTATGATATGATACATATAGTACCAACATATATTTGTGTAATTTTGATAAAAAAATTTAATGGGATGGAATTTGACAATTTCTGTTTATACTGTTTATACTCGTAATACTGCGAGCCAAGGCCGTAGAGAAGGGGGGAGGGGGAGTTCGCTGCCCTTGGTCTGCCGTGGGGCCCGGTTCCCTTTTTAAACTTAAAACAGAGAAAAAGGTGCCCGGCGAGGGTATTTGCCCCAGGGCCTGCGCTGGCTCTTGGCGGCCCTGATTATAACTATGCTCTGATAAAAAATACCCTTTAGCTGTTATTCTAATAAAGTATTTTTTTTTAAATCAGCAAAATTTGGTTTTTAGCACCATAATCTTATTCTGATTATAATAACCTGCTGAATAAACTTGCCAGCTTTATTGAGTCAAAATGGTCAAACCGATATCATTGGTGTATAAACACAAGTAAAAAGTGTTCATATTGGAAGCACTAATTTTGTTTTATGTAATCAATGAACAAACATGAATGTGTTTTCTAGGTGTTTGTCTCTTGAGTTAATAACTCACTATGCTCATTTTTACTTTCTCCATACATAGGTACTATAGGACAAAGTGTTGTATTCATGAAAAAAATCGAATTCGATATTTCAACAGAAATACATGTTTTGAGGTCCACTGAGTACATTTTGACTATTCTCTTGATGATTTGTATGTGATGGAATTTTGTGGATGCTCTTAACTCTTAAACCATTAATCAGATCAACACAAAACTTTATAATTTAAATTTCTCTCTATATAGAGTAGGCTCCACTTAATGTGATCACATTGGTCCAATAGAAATTGATAACATTAAGCGGCTGATAACAATAAACAGCAGGTTCATAGAGTGAGTTGACATAATAAACAAACAATGATGCTATTAGAAATTATTTGTTAATAATTTTACTCTAATATTACCTATTTAATGTAAATAAAAATTCACAGTGTTGAAGTAATTCATTTATTCAATATAAGTGACAATAATTGAAACCATTATTACAATTACATTTTATGTGTTATATTGCACAAAATACTACACGTTATTGAAAGGTCAATTTTTACATAAATATCCAATTTTTGTTGCTTCAAATCTTTCATAACTAGATTTTCAGTGCACTGCTCTAACTTGTAAAATGGTTTTGTTTTCCCCGTGAGTTCTCTGTCATATTTTAAGGGATTTTCTAATTTCTACAGCACTTGGGATCATTTAATGATCTTCATTATCGCTGCTATCAGAGCTGTCCCCATCGTTAACTGCCAATGTGTAGGGTTTGATATAATTAAATATGTCCCTAACTGTAAGATCACCTGTGTGGATTTTCATCAATCTCCACCCACGCTTTAAAATATAAAGTATTAACCGGACTGTTTTCTATAAATGGCACAGTTCTTCTTTCCTCATCTTTGTCCATATTTTCTACGACACTTGCCTGACTAAATCTGGCTTTACGGAAACAGTTTTTGATCATTTTCTCAGATACCAAGTCCTACACACTAGCCATCACATGCACTGCGTCTAATAGGTTATTAGGTCTGTATGGCATAGTTACCTATTTTTAATGGACTACACAATTGCTATGAGTTAAAACATCGTTGTTAGCTCAGTTTCGGTGTTTTATGAATATAATTATTTTTGATGAAGTGAGATAAAATAAAGTTTTGATAATACTAAATGACAGATGTGATCATATTAGGCAGAGAAAATTGCATGTCTTACAATTAGTCTATGTTTGGATTTGGAATTTCACTTTTGATTACAATAAGCGGCTGATAACAATAACCAGCAATCACATTAAGCAGAACCTACTGTACCTATGTAAGATTAAAATTCTGCCGTAAATTTGTATACGAGGTCTGGCAAAAAACAAATGAGGCTCTGTCAATAAAACTTTTATTATTGAAAAATTACAATTTATTCAAGGGATCCCTTCAAAGTAGTTCCCATTGGCTCTAACGCACTTCTCCATTCTCTTCTTCCACACTTCGAAACATTTTTGGAAGTCATCGGGAATGCTTTTTAGGTGCTCTGTTGTACGCCTCTTTATGTGCTCCACGTTGTCAAAATGGGTTCCTTTCATGAAACTTTTTAGTTTTGGAAACAGAAAAAGTCACAACCGGCGAGATCTGCTGAATAGGGTAGGTGTTCCTTCATGATTTGCTTTTGGGCCAAAAATTGCTTCACTGATAACGCTGAATGAGAAGGAGCATTGTCGTGATGAAGAACCCACTTGTGGAGCCACAGCTCTGGTCTTTTGCGACGGACTTTTTCTCTTAAACGCTCCAGAACATCTTTGTAGAAATATTGGTTGACTGTTTGCCCCGCTGGAAGATATTCATGGTGCACGATACCTTTAGTGTCAAAAAACACAATCAACATTGTCTTCACTTTGGAGCGTGACATTCTTGCCTTCTTCGGTCAGGGAGACGTGGTTGTTATCCACTGGAGGCTTTGTCTTTTAGTTTTGGGGTCATATTGGAATGCCCATGACTGGTCACCAGTGATAACATAGTTCAGAAAGTCCGCTTCTTTTCCAATTTGTTCAAGAAGGTCCGTGCAGATTTCGACTTTTCATTTTTTGGTCGTGCATCAAAACTTTGGGCACCATCTTCGCACACACCTTCCTCATGTCCAAATCTTCAATCAAAATCTTATGAATTGATTCCTTATTCATGTTTAACATCTAAGCCATCATTCTAATCAGTAAACGGCGATCACTGCGCACCAAATTTTGAACTTTTTTGATGTTTTCATCGGTTTTTGTAGTTTTGGGTTGACTGGATTTTGGATCATCGTGCATGTCTTCTCAGCCGTCCAAAAATCTTTTATGTCACTCAAATACACGAGCACGGGACATTGTTTCATCACCATAAACATTTTTCAATATATTGTAAGTTTCGGTTATGGTTTTGACTAAAAATTTGATGTTAATGCTCTGCTCTAAATTTCTATCACACATTTTCCGTCAAGGGCAATAAAACACATCTTACATAAACTTCGTCAACACAAACACTATTTACCCGATTCGAATTCAAACATGCGAGCGCTTGTTAGAACCAGGAAAGACCACGCTAAACAACTTTGTAACCTATTTGGTTATGGAGGGGGTATTGCATAAACTAATAGTTCAATTTCGTTTCTTTCTGGCCACACCTCGTATTATATATAATTATGAGAGACTTCTAGATGAGCTAGAGACTTAAAGTTTGGCACAATTATAGATTTTTGGTCACAACCAAAGGAAAAAATCCGAAATTATTGAAATTCCAATTTTCAGAGACTGTTTTTGCCCCATTATTGCTCCATAAGAAAATCATATAAATCTGTGTAGAGGTTTTTATATTTGCTTATTAAAATTATTTCCCATCAAGTTTTGAACTCTGGAGTTAAAATGCCAGAAAGATAAGAGGGTTTCTTATTTTTGAATACAGAATTCAAATCCATGTAGATTTAGTGAAAAGTGGGAATTTTTCTGGGTCTTAACGATTAACTACCATGGGAACGAGCTCAATGCTTTTATATGGGCAAGCTTTTAATGGGAATCAGAAGGCTATATTATAACACCATCTACATATTAACACGGAGGGGTGATTTCGTTACTCATCTATAACTTCCCTTGCATTTAACCGATTTTCATCAAACAAAGCCCATTTTAATTCTTTATTAGCATACATTTGGCAAAAAATTTCAAATTAGTTAAGCTTAAAGCTGAGCTAATGGAAAGAAACTGTGAAAAGTGAAGTTTGACAACACTACATCGCACTTTGTCATTCAGTCAGCTGAGATGCAGTGTTGCAATGTGCACAAAATGAGATGCAGTGTTGCCAAACTTCCCCATTCTGTGTTTCTTTTGGTAATCACAGCTTTAAGATTAACTAAATCGGGGGTGTGCAGGAGGGTTGGTGAGCAAAGCAAGTAGGGGTAGAGCCCCTAGTTTATTAGTAAATGAAGATCTGAAAAGGTTTTGTAAAAATTGGTCAACCAGAAGTGAGAGCTTTATTCTTGTCATTTTTTGGTTTTTTATAAATATTTACTTTAGAACTCAATGTAAATTTCGTCATTATCAGATTTGTAAAGAATATAATCCTGTACAAGTTTTGTTTGAAACATTTTTTCATAAAACTGATTCTTTCTATCAATTTTTACTTGAATTTGTTAAATACGTCGCTGAGTGATACCATTGTTTCCGTTGCTATGGTACATTTGTCTAATTATTGATAGTGATGCATATGCTGCCAAGGGTAGTTTTAATTGCGCATCGATATTTTGTAATCCATAGCAAAAGCTAACAATTTTGTTTATTTATTGTTTTTTCAAAGTAAAAATTATTGAAAGTGTTTAAAAATTATTCACAATTGTAATTGCCTATAATTATTCTTGAGGACGCTGATGTCGAGAGGAATCATATTCATTACTATGTATGGAGAAAGTCATGTGCTGGACAATCAGATTTTTTCGTAATGGAAATTATCTTATGAATCCTAAGAACAGCTTTTCAAATCCTATGCAATGAGTATAGATAATTGATTTGCATAATAAATTAACTATATTCAAATCGGTGTCTGAAAATGACTGCTGTAGCATCCAGTGTGCTTTGACTTCATGTTCCAAAAAAGGAAACACTGAGCCAAGGGCACACCTTGCCTCATGGCAGCCCGTGTGCAAGTCTCTCATTGGTCGCCCATGTGCATGTTTCTCATTTGCCACCATTTTTAGGCATTCATTACAAAGATTTTAAAAAATGCCTTATGGTTTGATAATTTTCCATAACTAATAAATGTGAAAGAATATACAGCATATTATAATACAGTCCACATTACCGTTAAAAATACTGTACGTGTCTGACGATAAATCAACCGCCCCCGTGTGTTTTCACACATCACATATGGATGGTGTACCCCAGCACTGAACTCACCTCATTGATTACTGATTTGGGTGTGGGTTTTTCAACCATTTTACGACAACCTCAGGGCTATATTAGTTATCAATTAATATATTTTCAGTGGCTTGCAAGGAAGGCAAACACTCAGTCCAATGGGCTTATGAAGCATCTTTTGCTATTGGACTACTATAACAAGAGGTTACACTGATTGTAAATACAAAGGAATGTATTGATTTATGTTCTAAAAATGCAGACATATTCTGGACTAAAAGTAATTCTTAAAAGAAGGGAAATGTTCTGCTTTGAGTGGGAATTGAGCCCAGATGAGAGAAATACTCCATCTGAATATGGGAGGATTAGTCTGCCTTGGTAGTTCAGTACAGTCCGATTGAAAGCTTGTGGCGGACGGATGCGCTGACTGCCTGGCGTTGGAGGGGAGGAATGCTTGAGGGGAAGAGCGATGAGCTTAACAGGTACCAACTTAGTTGCGTTTACATGGGTCTTCACGTGTGGCGCGACGGGTGACACTCAGATGTAGAACGAGCAAAGCATTTAGACGGTTTTTAAGTAAACTGTAGTCTTTATCAATAAAATTCACTTTGCGGTTACGAGTAGGTTTGTTGTTAAGACGAGTGGAGAGGGAAAGTATGTTTTTACTAGTTCTCAGAAAATAAATTGTTCATAAGTTGAGAGTAAAAGCAATTCTTATATGGCATACGTGTAGTTATTAGAAATTCCTTATTTAAGACCTCGTGAGATAGGACGAAACAACCTATGATCAGGAACATGAAGTTTTTAAGAGAAAGTGGCGCTAGTGAGGTTGAATGGTAAAAATCATAGATTACGGTGAATAAATCCGTTAATTTCTCTTCAATAACTTCGGTAAGGTATGTTTTTTTTCACATTTTTAGATAGATGAAATATCACTGTGTAATATACTAGATTCTGGGGAAAATGGCATTTACTTTAGAATTTAAAAAAGTTTTTTTTAATTCTCTCCATCATTGTGCTATATGAAAACATAGGAATCCCCCTGACATTCATTTGAATTTTTTAGAAAAACAAGTGTGGTAAGGCTTTGTTTTTTGAACTGAATCGATAAAGAATAGTTGAAAGAAGCAATATAGATAAATTTATTAAAATGCCATTTATTTAAATTTCGGGGCAACCTCCTTAAGACCTCGTGAGATAGGACGAACCAACCTATGATTGTGAGCAGGGAAGGAAAAGTTTTTGAAGAAGCAGTGAGCAGCAAGGACTCCAGAACAAAATGGTGAATGACCAGACCTTCGTAGAATTACCCCCTGCTCCTGCCTTTCTAACCCTTAAGTGCCACTCCACCCCCTACTGTTCTACCACGAATTTTACAAATAATATTCCTCTGCCTAGCACACCACTTCCACATCATTTGCATACAATTTGGTATAGAGACTTCGGGTTTTTGTCTGATTTTTACCGTCTGATTGCTTTTTTTTTCGAATTTGGATATAACCTAATATTATTAATTTTCTTTAAACAAAATGTTTTTCACATAGAATTGAAGCACTGTTCTTCTCACTACATGGGCATCAAAATCGTCGACCGTCGATTTCGGACTCTTCTGCATCTTATTCTTTCGCGGAGACAAGAAGGCTGTCCTGCAACCTTTTTCAATATCTGCTCCTTCCTTTGAAATTTGCTCTAATGTGCGACATGACATGCCTGTTGCTGCTTCGGCTCGCTCATAAGCATTTTTAATAGGAATGCTGATTCCTTCCACAGCCTTCTTCTTCATAAAACAGTATGTTATAAAGAATTTCCTGTGCCTGGCTACGGATAACTTTCCTATTCCCTAGCTTTGAGTTGGATGGAGCGGGATACATATTGTTAAAGTTGTTAATAACTAAAGGAACAACAGTCTCAAGAGCGTAGTAACAAAAATGCGATTAATAAAATAACAGAAAATAACAATAACTCTATAGCAAAACTTAAAACAAAATTACGATAACAACAACAACATGAATGGATAACAAAAAATGAACGAACAAAAGAATGCGAAATATAAAATAACAATAACTTGATAACAGATAAGCAATCAAAACAATGAAAACAAATAATGACAGCAAGAGCAAAGCAGCAGTTGGCAACCCGGACGTATGAAGCTAACTGAATGACTTTATCCCACGCGCGGAAAATACCCTCACCCCTGCGGTAGTGAGGTTTCACCAATGGACTCGCATAGGCTCAAATTCATCTATTGTTCATCCGCCATAAGCTTTCAACTGGACTATACTAGAATACTTACTCAACAGGTGGAAGACCCAGGTTCGATTCCTGCTCAAGAAAAATTTTTCTCTCCGGAATGCCTTCTGCTAGTTAATGTTTCTATAGTGATAATGTATTAAGCCTTATTTTATTTTTATTTCAAGGACCTGAACATGTATTCCTACTTTTAAATTAACCCACATAATCGCACCATAACATTCTCAGCATAGCTGATTTAACTATTATTTTATTAGTCATATTAAAAATTGCTTAAGTATACAGTAGAGCCTTGCTAATCCGAACCTTGGTAATCTGAAATTTTGGTCAATCCGAACAGGATGTAAAAAATAGTAATAAGAAAAAGTTTTATTTATTCAGATGAAAATTGAAGGAATACTATAACTCTCACATTTATAAATTACTGTATATACTCGTGTATAGTACGAGTTTTTACGACCAAATTTTTATTGCAAAAATTGGGAATCGTACTATACACGAGTAATGCATTTGAGGATTTAAAATTCATGTATCTTCACGGGCATTTTCGGTGAAGTTATGCCACCGGCACGCATTATAATGGTAGGCTAACCTTAACAGTGAGGCCCTTTATCGTTGTTATGTTGCTTCGTGAAGAGTAGAATCTTTTTCATATATACAACTTCAAATTCACAAATACTAAATATAAGTGAAGATTTACGAGCACTTCCTTTCTTGAATTTTATGTATGTACATCTTTGTTTGTGTCTTTTTACAAGGGATGAATTGGAACGAGTTGGACTAAAATTATCGTAGACGGCGTAACTTTATGGAATTTCGACATCTTAGAAAAAAGAAATTACTTTGTAATATTCAACAGTCTCTATTGTTTCTTCAATCACACACCGATCGGTTTCCACTACAAAGTCATTCTAAAGGTGTTAAGTCGGTTAGTAACACCATTAGAATGATTTTGTAGTGGAAACCGGTCGGTGTGTGATTGATGAAACAATAAAGACTGTGGAATATTACAAAGTAAATTCTTTTTATCCGTTATCCCTACCTATTAAATAGATGAGCGGGTGGAACCATTATGTATGCGGATTGTAATCCAGATGTACTAGAATTGAAACGATTTTATTTCATCTTGTGCAATCATGATTCATATCACTTTTTATTAAATGTTTTAGGAGTAAGATACTTAACTTATCCGAATTTTAGTGTACTCGCAAGAAATACTATTTACATTTACGGTCTATTCTATGGTGGTGTGGAAAATCAAGGTCGTTTGATATATCTCGCTCGTAACCATCGAGCTATCGAAATGAAACATATCGACAGGCAGAAAGCTGGGGTTGTACTATAAACGAGATATATGAAAAAATCAGGTTTGTTCACCAAAAAATCAGGGGTTGTACTATACATGGAGTCGGCATATACACGAGTATGTACGGTAGTCCTTTTTTTACAAAATCGGTTATTTTCATCTGATAAAGTGTTGAATGATGAGTAGAGACTGCAATATCCCACCAGCACTTCATAAAAATCACATCTGTAGGCGTGGCTTTACTGTGCGTTCCAGCGCTTCCATTCCCTCAGTGTTTGAGATTACTTCCGTTGTAGATTCGTCAGTCGGTGCACTCAAATGTCTTTTTTTCCAGCGATCCAACCAACCATTACTAGCAGTAAATTTAGGTTCACCTTCAAGTAGCGTGTTCAGCTGCAGAGCCTTCTCTTGAATGAGAGGTCCACTTAGGGAAGTTCTTCTTTCCCTTTCTTGTGTAAACCACAAAAACAACGCACCATCAACTTTGTATGACACTTTCGATGTGTGACAATTGCTGAGAGATTCAACACTAATAGTGGCACAAAACTGTTCAATTTTAGTACTATTCTTTTTCCAGTCACTGATGGTTGCTTTTCCGACACTGAACTCTAAGGCTAGTTTGGTCGCACTTTCGCCTTTGTCAATGCGCTTGAGCAATTCCAACTTATCTTTTAACTAACACGAACTGTGCTTACGCTTTTTGGACATTTCTACAAGATGGGCAAAACGGCGACAGTAATTTAAAACACTGGGAAAAGCCCTGCACTATATTACACATCAGTACGCTAAGACGATAGCACAGTCGTGACACTCAACGTTAGAAAACGAGGCACGACCCTCCACTGCCTTATTAGAGCATTATGTGAGCACTTCCCATTGGTCCAAGACATTGCCAGGCAACGAGTCTATGTAAGCAGTCCCTCCCGCCATGTATTTTGTAAAATCCGGTTAATCCGAAAATTCCCAATTAATTCAGCAAGGCTCTACATTAATTCAATTACTAAATTTTTCAATTTTTATCCCTAAATTTTATTGATTTTAGTTTTTCTAATGCTAGATATCCATTCTTTGCCAGCTACATGCAAATATTTAATTGCTCATTTCTTATATAAATATTTATCAGCTGCAGGTTTGTATGCGTAAAAATCATTTTACAATTTTCTTAAGGTAATCTCTAACATTGGATCTGTGGAATCCAGTAAACTGATCATATTTTAATAATGATGTTTTTTTATCATTTTAAATGTTGATACATGACATGATTTAATGATATTAATCACTTAAGGATTATCACTTTTAAGGGTGTATATTTTCTTAGAAGTATTTGTTATTTTTTGTTCAAGAAGTTTATATTTTGGTTCATGTTTTTCTGTTCCAAAGAGTGGTCTCCTATTTTTGTCTTTATTTGGCATAACTGTATTAAGAGCGGGACTCTCATATAGCCCATCTTCATTTCTAGAAATGTCACGATACATATTACTATGGATTTGATAATTTTTTTACCATTATTTTTTTAGAAGATCTTAGATAAATTTCTACTGGTGTGACTTCCAAAGTTGTATTAGGGTGGCATGAAATGGAATCTTTTCTGGCAATTCTTTGTTTTATCTCTGCTTTCTCAGACGTTGGATGTATATGACTTGTGCTGGAATGATGAGAATTGGCATCTAGGCTTGTGAATGAATCAGTTTCTTCTTTACCACTGTTGATTCCAAGAATATCACATGACACTTGTGATAGTTGTAAACTTATGTTAGAGGTAGATGAATTAATGTGACTCTCAGATGATAAATCTTCTTCCATGATATTACTGCATTGAGGCATGTTTACTGTGAAGGAGCTTTCTGAAGTATGTTTGAAAATGTCTTCTGTATAAATATTGAGTACTTGTTTCTCTGTTGGTTTTTCTTCTTTTATCTTCTTAACTGGTTTTGGATGGGACCGATTTCTCACACTGCTAACATGCTGTTTTAAACAAAATATATTTTATAACTAAGGCCTTGTGCTGTGTTGCATTTGACACATCTCACATTACATCAATAATGAACCTTATACAGAATATCCGTACCTTAGTAATTACTCTTTGTAAGAAACTGTCTTTCATATCTTTTTCAAATCTCACAATCCTTTTGTAGTTTTTATCAGCTTCGACTAATTTGTTATACTTCTTTTGTTGATCTTTGAGAAACTTCTGCATTGAGGAAGAAAATTTTTAAATTAGTTGATATAATTAATATTGTATAGAAAAATACTGTTTCAGTTCTAAAGAAAGTGCCTATATAATGAAGAAGAGGATTGAAGGGTTTTCATGATGATTTCTTAAGAAAAATATCATAAAATATTAATTTTTACTTGAAAAATTTAGGTTACCTTAAATATACCTCAAGTTCCAAGGGTGATAACATTCAATTTTTTTAGGGTATAAAATAATTCCCATGCATAAGTTGAACGAACTGGTTCATTTCACCAGTTGAAAGTTGGAATAATTTCATTATTTGTAAATTATTACTAAAGTTTATAGAATACAATTTATTTGTGCCTTACTCTTTGAATTTCTGGGAGTAGTTCATTATATCCTTGTAGTACTATATTTGCATCTTCTGCAAAATGGTTAAGCATTTCAGCCATCCCTATAATTAAATTTTTGGCATTTTGGCTTGCTCCATATGCTCTCATAACTTCACTGTTTATTCTAATATTTTCATCATCCGATAAATAATTCTTTATGCGATTACATTCTTTCCTGTTGTTTGATAAATTATTTCAGTAAAATATTTATTGGTTAACTGTGAGATGAGTTGAAAAAGTCAAGAAATATATTTACTGACATGGCTATTTTACGTAAATCATTTTTTCTTTCTTCAAGCCATGAAAATGCATTCATCAACTGGTTATGTTCAAAAATGATTTTATTTATCTTGGTTCCATATGCTTTCTAAAATTAAACCAGTTATTATGAGAAAATTGTATTTACTAATGAGTTATTTTAGTTTCAAAAGTTAATTTTGACAGAATTAGCAATCTGTTGAGCTAGTGATTAAGTAAAATATGTAGAAAATAGTTTTTGTACACAAAAGTGGCATCTTCACCCTATAAACAGAAAATCCTTCAGTAAAAAATTAAATAACCCATTTCAAAATTCTTAAAAATGATTAATATACCGTATTCACCTGAATCTAAGACGACCTTTTTTTCCAAATTTTCAGCTGTAAATATCAAGAGTCGTCTTACATTCGAATACGAAGTATATTTAAGCATTTAATCAATGGTTTTTACAACAAATGGTATATTAGAGTAAACAATTCACAACAGCAAATTCAAGTACGTACATAAAGAAGTGAAATAAACAAATAGTAATAACAATAAGAAAAACACGACGGGAATAATAATTATTTAGACTAATAATCATCGTCGACGATCATAACACAGACGACGTTCTTTCATCTTGCACGTAATAGCAACCCAATGTCAAAACAAATGAGAGCGGAAATCATTGGGATTCCCCTTTCAAACGACGCACCGCGATTCACTAAGTGTGACAGTAATTTTGAGTTGTGCATTCTTGATTTAAATGCACAACCCTTAAGTTAAAATGACAGATCATGTTGAAGTACGTGGCACGAGTGCAAAGGGAAAGTTAACAAAGGAATTAGACGGAGCTAAGATACAAATTTTAAGCTGATCGTGATAAATTACGCCGAAAAAACTAATAACTGTGATGCGAGTAGAAAGTTCGGTGTATCTGAGGCAAATGTGCGTCGATGGAAACTCTCAAAACAGGAACTAGAAAAAGCCAAAGCCACAAGGAAGTCGCTCAGTGGTCCAAAATTAGGCCGATTTTATGGCATTGAAGAAGAAGTAGTCAAGTTTGTGCGCACCGTGAGGAAGAACGGTATGCCTGTTTCGACTGAAAGTATTATACTTAAAGCTAATGAAATTACTAGAGGACTTAATATATCATTGTAAGAATTCAAGGCCAGCAGAAGTTGGTGCGTGAGAATGATGCGGCGAAATAATTTTTCTTGACGGCGACGAACTTCGTCAGAAATTGTCAGAAGACTATGTTGAAAAACTTCTCGCGTACCAGAAATACGTAATTGGACTTAGAAAAACCAATAATTACCTTTTGAGCCAAATAGGAAATGCCGATGAAACTCCGGTTTTCTTCTACATGCCATCTAATTATACTGTGAATGAAAAAGGTGCGAAATCCGACCTAATTAAAACTACAGGCAACGAAAAAATGCGAGTCACGGTAATGTTGGCGGTTTTAGCAGATGGGACTAAATTACCACCATATGTGATTCTGAAGCGGAAAACAATGCCTAAGAAACATTTGCCAAGTGGAATAATAGGTGTCAAGAAAAGGGGTGGATGACTAAAGAACTAATCAGAGATTGGTTACATGTGGTGTGGAATAGACGGCCAGGAGCTTTACTGAAACAAAGAGCAATGCTTTCACTGGATGCATTCAAGGACACTTATCTCCTGAAATTAAAAACATAATGAGTGCGATGAATATTGATCTTATTGTAATACCTGGAGGAATGACATCGCAACTTCAAGTTTTAGATGTTGCTGTCAATAAGTGTTTTAAAAATAATTTAAAGGTTTTGTATTCTGAGTGGTTACAGAGTGGAACTCACACTTTAACACCAAAAGGAAATCTTAAGAAACCTGAAGTTGCAATGCTCTGCCAATGGATCAAGGCATCGTGGCAACAAATAAATGCAAAAGTAATAGTGAAAGGATTTAAGAAATGCTGCTTATCTAATGCCATGGATGGGAGTGAGGATGATGTTTTGTGGGAGACTGATGATGAAGTTGAGAGTGATAAAGATAGTGAGCATGAGGAAAATAGTGAAGGTTGCATAGACAGTGATGATGACTAATTTACTTTATTTTTAATGTTATCTTAAAATGAATGCTACCATTTAATTTGTTTGAAAACCTGAATGGTTCTATTTTTGATGTGATCTTATGATTTTAAAATGTTAAAAGACAATGACATTCAAGAAAAGTATAAGAGAAAATAAATATTTCACAAGATTTATAATTTTTGTAGTAATGAAGGTCAATTTGAGCTTTTTTCTCTTTTGGAATCATAAAAATGGGGGGTCGTCTTAGATTCAGGGTCGTCTTGGATTCGGGTGAATACGGTATATCAATGGAGAACTCGAATGTTATTAATGTGGAGTGTATAAAGGCCGATTTAAAATGGAATGGAAGAACATCTGAAGATGTTTCACAGTTACAGTCTCAGGAAAAAATCCTATTGGATGAGCTGTAGTGATCTAAAATATATTTTTTATCTGCCAGGTTGCAGGCGTTTCCACACATTTTGTTCAATCCAAAATGAGATTTTTTGTGTCAGCAGTATGTATTGAATTTTATACTGTGAAATTTGGAGGGGAGGTGGTAGAACATCTACCCAGCAAGTGGAATACCCAGGTTTAATTACTGGTCAAGAGAACTTTTCTTCTGCTTTCCAGAATTTTTGCTAGTCCATCATATGCCTGAATGCATGAAATTTGACACCCACATTTTCCTTTGTGTTTGATTGGTCATGCCACCATTGCACCCCTATTTTTGGACCAGTTCGAGGAGGAAAAAATAAATTCGTACTTAAATAAGTTGATGTCTACGGTGGCGGAATATTAGAAAAAATCAAATAAATGTGGAGATTCCCCGTAGGTATGTTCTTTCCATGATTCCCTCTAAGCTGTGAGACTGCTCGGCCTCGCAGCAGTTTTTGAAGAGCCGCGCACTAAATATTTGAAGCGCGCACGATTGTGTGTATTTTAGAATATATCGGAACAGGACCACGTCAACCCCGGTGCATATCCGCGTACTATCATCATGTAGGTGCGCATAGCGATCGATATTCATTCCGCCCATGGATGAAAAAATTAGAAGGAACTATGATTCTCTCCTGGGTTAAAGGAGCATCAGCGGCTCACGATGAATATGGCGAATAGAGATACCAGATGCCAACTTATTCTGGCAAAAAGTGTAGGTAGAAACTGATAGTAAATTTTTAATGACAGAACTGCTTTTCTTGAGTAACAATAATAAACTCAAAACTCAATTGAAAGGTACAGCTTTAATATTATAAAAATATTACGTCATCTCATTGTTGAAGATGGACCAACGGCAGTATAAACAGAGCATTTAAACCCTAAACGTTTCTTGGTTGTGTAGATACTTGTAAACTTCGTACAATTCTTTGTCTTTTGCGAGTATAAATGTAGACGCAAGCGTGTTGCAGTGAATTTTTAAAACTTGGTCAGAAATCTTCATGCATGACCAAGATTTTGGGAAAAAAGGTGTGCGGAGTACACATTTGCGATATTTTATTGAATTTCGCCACCGTAGAGATCGATCGCGATCACTAGGTATAGTTCCTTTCAATAGTATCATTAGCAGCTGAAATCAGTCGAATTATAGGAAACTTAATTTAGTGGATCAAGCTCTCAAAAATAAGTTTCTTAATGGTTGAAATTAAAACATCTGTCACTTGAATTGCTCAAGAAGAATAGCACGGACTCTAAACAATATTTATATATATTTTTATTATTGTTTATTTCTGCTTTGTTAAAACTTGGATTGTGCATGACTTTGATTTTGACAGAAAATGGTTTCATGAGTATTTTTAAGTGAAAAAGGTGGGGGTCGACTTATACAGCAAACAGATGCCTAATCATGTATTTTCATCCAAAAAAGCAGGGGTCGACTTATACACCGGGTCGACTTATACACCTGGTCGATTTATACACCGGGTCGATTATACGCCAGAATATACGGTAACAGAAATATATTAAATTGCGCTTCTGAAACATGTAACATGCAATTACTTCTATAGCTTCAATTAATTGTAGGCCTACTGGCTTGAACAATCTCTTTTTTTAGTTGCAAAATCGTGATAACTTAAAAACGATTTCATTAGTATTTTTTATTATCCCCACACATTTTTAGAATAAAAAGTAAATAATGTTTAATAAAAGGAAGTACCGATGTAGCACACCAAAAATAAATGCTTTATAAATTACGTGAAAACCACAAAACAGCTCAACAAACACGCACGCACGCGCACTAGGGTGGTCCTTAGCTATAGGCAAAACTTTTTTTAAATTTCTTCTGGGACGCCCCCTAAATTTGTTCCATTTGGTTAGAAAATAAATTGTATTAAATATTTTTACAATCGGATAACGGGAAAACTTGAACTTTATATATTTCATCATTTTTTGTGGTATTTGGGTCTTTCCTAGCGAAAACGGAGCAATTCCAATTTTGGATTCTATCGGATTGTTTTGATCTTACTACCAACACTTTCTTAGATATTTTTGGTGATGCGTCTCGAATATTCATATCATCTGCCCAGTAGTTGCCAAGATCCGGCCCGGAAAGTGAGCGCGTGTCATGCAAGTCGCAGCGTGCCGCGGCGCAACTGCTCAAATCTGTCAAATTCGCTGCCTCTTATCTCGTAAAGTATTTCGCCAGTAGTTTCGAAAAACACAACTTATTATCGTTTTTAGCAGTTCTTTAAGGTTATTTACTTCAATATACCTCATGACTTCCATATTTTGAATAAAAATACTCGAAACTTGAGAAATATTCAGATTTTTTCGTTTCACTGTTATATTACGAAGCCAGTGGCGTAGCTACCATATAGAAAGAGGAGGCAATGCTTAAGGGCCCTCGAACAAAAGTGGCCCCACGAGCGAAAGACAACGGTTTTTATAGCTAAGCGTCACTTTGATGAATTGTCATCAGATTATCGTTTTCACCTCTTTCTCAAGAGGGTCCCCACCACAGAAAAAAAATCTGATGTGGCCAACACATGACTTTCTCCATATTTGGGGTATAGATATTTAAATTATTATGAGTAGCATTATAAGGCAAAATTATTATTTCGTATCGTAAAAGAAGACACGTCGTTGCCGTAAATTACGTATATTTTGAATGTTTACAGAATTCACCGCTACATGGTGTTGGCGCTGTAGGCTGGTATTAAGAAAAAGCGAAATATATCCGAAATGGTTGGTTCTACGAAAATTACTTTCAAACAAAACTTGGAAGAAATATTATTCTCTACAACTTTGGTCCTTACGAAGATTACCAATAACGATGTAGTTAAGGAGATATTTAACGGAAACCGAAAAACCGGTTATTTATAAATAACTCCTAAAAAATAACTCCTATAGAAAATTGTTTCAAATGAAAACTGTAGGAAATTACATTCTCTATAACTTTTGTTTAGAATTGTATATACAATAATGATGTTTTAACAAAGAAATATCGCAAAAACCGAATCGGGTTTCGAATAAACCGCGACTTCCGGTTATCCGTTATTGTCCAAAAACTAATCAGTTCTTTGTGCTCATGTTAAAGTGTTATATATGAAGTTTGGTAACGATATGGTATGTACTTTTTGAGTTAGAGCGCCCACACTAACATACACATACACACAGACATCATTCCGAAAATAGTCTAAACGTGTTCTAGGGACCTCAAAACATGTATTTCCGTTGAAATCTCGAAGTCGATTTTTTTCATGAATACAATACTTTCCCATTACTACGTATGGAGAAAATATATATAAAAAAATCTTTTTACTAAAATATTTCCTCTTAGGGGGCCCATCAGCGTTTCTTGCCTAGGGCTACTGTACGAAGCCAACAGTTTTCATATTTGAAATAGAAAGAGTTTGAAACCCTTGTTAAATCAATAAAGTGAATTTGTAAGGTATAAATAATGTGTAATTTTTTATATTTCTATTTATTTAAAAACTTCTTTTTCAATTTGTGGGAAAACATGGTTACTTCAATGTATTAAAATAATTTTCTC
The DNA here is from genome assembly GCA_036926305.1 of Uropetala carovei. Classification (NCBI taxonomy): domain Eukaryota; kingdom Metazoa; phylum Arthropoda; class Insecta; order Odonata; family Petaluridae; genus Uropetala; species Uropetala carovei. The sequence continues at coordinate 2,023,285 of JAXCHB010000167.1, forward strand.
TCAAGGTCTTATGATCATCAAAATAGTAAAGTACCTTTCCGAGAAGTTTAATTTAAGAGTATATTTAAATTATAACGAGTTTCTCAAAATTCTTTCGACAACGTTGCTCTGTTGCAGTCTGGAAATTTACGCCGGTAGTCTGCGACGACTTTCAAAACGAACTGTTTTTGAGGTTCACATTTAGTAAATAATTTATTAAAATCCTTCATTATCTTAACACCTCTTTCTGCAGCGTCGTTGACGACTTTCAGTTGTTTCGCAATCTCCAGTCCCTCGCTATAGGTGTGATCATTTTTCCACAAAAGGGGATCCTTAGAGAGAAATGTCATTGAAATATTGAACCTATTGAAAAATTGACTAGATACATTAAAAATGAAATGTTCAAGTCCCTTATCTACGAAGTGTTTTATATCTTTCAAGTATACGGTAAATCTTTTGGTTGAGTCGTCTGAATTCTCGTTGACATTTGATTGCAAGGCTAATACCATTCGTTTCTTAGTGTCTATTGATACCTTATCGTCGAAAAACGCTAGAGGTGCACTTTCTGGTGCAAGGTACCACAAATGGTTACAAACGTTGTTCATTGCCGCACGGCTAATTTCACTATCAGTCTTGTCGTACTCGTAAAGACTTTTCAAAAACAGCAAATCTCTCCGAGGAGCTTCAATGGCAATCGGCGCACTAATCCAAGCCTCCACGTACAAACGTACTAGAAAGACACACACGTCGCGGAGTGCAATTTCTTCTTCGGCAGATAAGGGAATTCATCGGGAAGAAGAAACATTTTTAGACAGTATATAGCTTTAGCCATCCACCTAGCATGGTGAAATGCACCGGGAGCGCGAAATGATATTCCTCGAGGAGGAACCCCTCCCAGAAAAATGACAGTTAGTTCAAGGAGCTCTAGGTAATCTTCCCTGGGGTGATTTTCCTGTAAACGTTGCAGCGCGAAAGCAAGAATTTCGTCTTCCGCATCCTTTAGATCTTCTCGAACCCGCCAGTCTTGCATTCCAGGTTTAAAATTCTCCCTGTTAAGTTGAGGCCATGCTTCCTGAAACGTTTTGAAGAGGGAACATTTGGGCCCGATGATTTTCCAAATTTTTCGTCAAAGACACTCTTTAAAACAATGTATATTAATTGTACAATGTAGACGCCAAGTGTATACTAAATATTTAGGAATATCACAGAAGGGAAGATTGCCGGAAACTTTTATTCACTATTATATATCATGGAGATACTCCGACGCGAGGGACATAATACATAAGTGAAACGAAAAAATCTGAATATTTCTCAAGTTTCGAGTATTTTTATTCAAAATATGGAAGTCATGAGGTATATTGAAGAACTGCTAAAAACGATAATAAGTTGTGTTTTTCGAAACTACTGGCGTAATACTTTACGAGATAAGAGGCAGCGAATTTGACAGATTTGAGCAGTTGCGCCGCGGCACGCTGCGACTTGCATCCGGGCCGGATCTTGGCAACTACTGGGCAGATGATATGAATATTCGAGACGCATCACCAAAAATATCTAAGAAAGTGTTGGTAGTAAGATCAAAACAATCCGATAGAATCCAAAATTGGAATTGCTCCGTTTTCGCTAGGAAAGACCCAAATACCACAAAAAATGATGAAATATATAAAGTTCAAGTGCAATGCGTTATCCGATTGTAAAAATATTTAATACAATTTATTTTCTAACCAAATGGAACAAATTTAGGGGGCGTCCCGAAAGAAATTCAGAGTTTGAAAAATAAGGACCACCCTAACGCGCACACACACACATATTTTAAAATATGTAAAACCAAATTCCCCTGATAGATGGACACAATGCAGTATTCAGTATTTTCATATCACCAGCGGTCGAAATTTTCCGTGTCACCGAGAAGCAGTTCAAATTCTGTTTGCTTCTCCTCCATTGGGCTGACATAGGCCTTTCCCTCTTTTCTCTGCTCTCTCATTTCTACGTGTATAACCACCAGAGAAGCAGATCTGAAACTGCTTCTTTAGGTCCTCTTAATAACAATTGAGTAATACAAAGTGCAATCAAGTTAGTAGAAATTCATTCATATAACAAAAATACTAAATATATTTCTATCAATTTTGTAGTAGTAACTAAAGTTATTTTGAGTAATTAAAAAAGTATGTTGCGTTGTTATTTCACTTGGCAAGCAGTGCTTGCATAGGCTGAACACCCCTGCCATTGGGATATAATTAGGTTTTCTTTGAGTGATCCTCGTGAAGGATATCTTTTGGGGGAAGTTGCTTGCATAACCTCAATGTGAGAGAAATACCACATTCTGAAACTGGAGGATTAGTCTGCCTTGGCAGGTCGGTGGTAGAATAACTGCCCAGCAAGTGGAAACCATGGATTTGATTGCTGGTCAAGGCAGAATATACCTCCTGCTTCCCAGAACTTCTTATAGTCCACCATATCACTGCATGTATAGACATCAACATATTTCTTTGTATACAAAAACATATCATGCTGCAATTACTTTTGCTTTGGAGCTTGACATGAAATTCATTAACGTTTTCTACTAAATCTGACAGAAAACAAGTTTCCAAACACAAAGAGGGCCATTCATTTTGGGAAATCTATGGCTCTTTATGGACATAAAAATATTCACTTTTCGTATACAACCAGCTCCCAGTTTTACAGCAGGTTAGGTTCCAGGCCTTCATCATAAAGGGGACTCCAACTTAAGGCGGAACCTATTATTTTTTAGGTGTGTGAACTATTTGTTATCAGAAACAGCAATAGTGTTATCGCTTGCACCATTATCAGCCATTATTTCTGGGCCAAAATTTTTAATTTAGTCAAAAAACAGAAAATCACTGAACAGTTAAAAGCGATCCAGCAACGATGCTGATGTAAACAGACTGACTGTGCATTACGACATACGAAATTGGCAGCCGAGTGGCATCATGTCATAAGCAATGTTCTCTCTAAGCTGCATGAACACACGTCCAATGTGAAACTGGATTTCGTGACTTAAAGCAGAATTATTGGTTCTATTGGGGAAACCGATGTTAAGCAGGGGCTGACTGAATGCGATTTATCATATGGCAAACATGATAACCTGATTGTGACAAGTTTGGCAAGCATAAAAATCCTATTGGACATCCATGCTTTATAACAGCTATAGCGTCACTGCATATTGAAAGCACAACTCTTCCTTGGAATTCTTCATAAATGTTATTTCATTTTTATTACTTTCTCCATATACGTAGTATAGAGAAAGTATTGTTTTCATGAAAAAAATCGACTTTGAGATTTCAATGGAAATACCGTATCTGCCCGAATACAAGCCGATGTTTTCTGTCAAAATCTATCATGAAAAAATCACCCCTCGGCTTAAATGAGAGTATGAGGAAAATTTGGGTTATGGTTAAATCTTGAAGTCTCTCATTGCCTTCGTTGCCTTTGTTCGTAAAGGAAATATTTGACCTACGATGAATATATATAAAAATATCTTGGCAAGATCGCTTTGCATAAATTGACAATTACGCAAAATGCATTGACAGATTTGAATGCTCAACTGTTTCAATTTCGGTAAAACTTTACATGGAACGTGTATAATTATAAAAATGCAATTTCTTAAGGCAGTGTAAATGCTAATTTCATTGGAAATAGACTTGGATGAAAAAATATCTTGGTGAGATAGCTTGCATAAATTGAGGGTTACGCAAAATGCGTTGACGGCTTTGAACGCTCAGCTATTTGAATAACTGTAAAACTTTACATGGAACGTGTATAATTATAAAAATGCAGTTTCTTAAGGCAATATACATATGCTAATTTCATTGGAAATAGACTTGGATGAAAAACTATCTTGGCGAGATCGCTTGCGTAAATTGACGATTACGCAAAATGCGTTGACGGCTTTGAATGCTCAACTGTTTGAATTTCGGTAGAAATTTACATGGAACATGTATAATTATAAAAATGCAGTTTCTTAAGGCAATATATATGCTAATTTCATTGGAAATAGACTTGGATGAAAAAATATCTTGGCGAGATCGCTTGCGTAAATTAGACGATTATGCAAAATGCATTGACGGCTTTGAATACTCAACTGTTTGAATTTCGGTAAAACTTTACATGGAACGTGTATAATTATAAAAATGCTATTTCCTAAGGCAATGTAAATGCTAATTTCATTGGAAATGGACTTGGATGAAAAATTTCTGGGCGAGATCGCTGTTACTCTATTTGACCTATTGTGAAAATGAAGATGAATGAAATTATTGTCACTGAATGTGGAACATTATTCAAAGATGCAAAATTATTAATTGAAGTAATATTTCAAAATGTCAACAACTAAACCGTTTCCCACACATTTCTTCGATCTCGAATAATGTATTCTGATGTGCATAAAATCTACGAAATTTACGTTTTTGCCAAAAAATTGTGGAAATTTTTGGGGGGTCGGCTTAAATCTGGGGTCGGCTTCTATTCGGGCAGATACGGTACATGTTTTGAGGTCCCTAGAACATGTTTAGACTTTTCGGAATGATGTGTGTGTGTATGTGATTGTGGGTGCTCTTAACTCGAAAAGTACTTGCCATATTGTTACCAAATTTCATATATACCACTTTGGTATAAGCACAAAGAGCTGATTAGTTTTTGGACAATACCAGTTAATTGGAAGTTGAGGTTTATTCGAAACCCAATTCAGTTTTTGCGATATTTCTCTGTTAAAACATCATTATTCTATACACAAGTCGATACAAATATTAAAGAGAATGTAATTCTTTACAACTATTATTTGAAACAATTTTCCATAGCAGTTATTGATTAGGAATTATTTATAAACAATCGGTTTTTTCGGTTTCCCTCAAATATCTCCTTAAAAACATCGTTATTGGTAATCTTCATAAGGACCAAAGTTGTAGAGAATAATATTTTTTCCAAGTTTTGTTTGAAACAAATTTTAGTAGAACCATCCATTTCGGAGATATTTAACTTATTCTTAAATTTTCAGTATACAGCTCTACCACCATGTAGCGGTGAATTCTGTAAACATATTCAAAATATAATTTATGGCAATAAGGACGACTGTATTCTTTTACGATACGAAATAATAATTTTGCCTTATAATGCTATTCATAATAATTTAAATATCTATACCCCAAATATGGAGAAAGTCATGTGTTGGCCACATCAGATTTTTTACTTTTGCTGTGGTATGTTGGTCTCATTGAATGTGTTTTGAACAGTCCTGGAAAAAACACATCCATGAAAACATTTTCACATTCGTACCTGTATATATACATGCTAATTGTTTCATTTAATAAAATCAAATTTCTAATGGATAAATTACTGAATAAACAAAAAACTGAGAAATGGTGGGGAATAAGTGATTAAATGAATTAAATTACTTACTTGTAACTCTTTAGCATACTCACTGACTTCATTAGCAGTGTCTTGTATACGCCTAATCTCTTGAAATCCATGTGCAGAAAGCTTAGCAGCAAAGTCAAAGGTTTCTATTAACTGCTTTGGTTGTGTGAAGTACAGCACTAGATGACAGATTAGGATCATAGAAATTAATGTCTATAAGAGTAATAAATAAGTTGAATATTTTACCAGTACTGGAAAAAGTACAAAGCAAATATTCTTAAGTAATGCATTTTTATATTTTTAGCAGGGATATAGCATTTAGCAGAACTATATTCACTTGTATTGGTCTATAATAAAATCTAAATCAGAGCCTATGCTACATATGATCAGCCTGTTCAAGGAGCCTAATGAGATGAAATTAATAATTTTGATTTTATGAAGGTTAGATGACAACTGGGTGGTAGATAGGTAGGCTTGCCAGTTGTACTGATTTAGGAAGTAAAGTAATGATTTTCTATTGCTTTGTTTGACATGTACTTCATTTCAATAATTTTCAAAGAAGTATCACAATGTACCTCTTTTTGTCAAAAATGAAAAATTTTCTGACAAAGACGTCATACAATGTTAATTAAATAAGATATTACTGCACAGCTAATATCATGGTACATAATTACATTTAATTGACTTAAATCCAATCGGTAAGACCGCAATTCGTTTATTCTTTCATTAAATACTCTTTATTGCGATTAGGGCAAGTGGGCGATTAGGTCATGTAAAAATTAGGGCATATGGATTAGGGCAAGTGGGGTAACGCCAACTATTTTAAACAGTTTTAGATTGTAATAATCGTAATATGCCCTTTTACAACCTTGCGATAAATTTATATATTTTACTATTGTCGGAAGACACTTATACAGTCTCACAGGTATTTTATTTTGCAGATTGCTGGAGCCCCTTTTACAGTCTATTGCAATGTATTTTATTTATTTATTCAGATGAGACGTGTGATAGTATTAATTTTAAGTAGTCTCGTCTGTGTTATTTGTTTTGGGTTGTTTGTGTTTGGCTTTTAAAAGATATAGTGCCATGTGAGTAAAGTTAATATGATAATATCTCAAGAGGCTGATTCACCAGACAACACTCACAAACATTCCCTCAGAATCTAATCTCATAAAGTCAGGGGTCCCATCACGTGGTACGACAGTTAAAAAGATATAATTATGTCAGTGACGTAGCAACAGGGGGTAGTTGTCCCCAGGCGCAGGTCTTAAGGGGCGCAAACTCACGGACCGATTTTTTTCGGTGAAAGTAGATCGGCTAAGAGGTCGCAGAGTAGTGTAATATCCTTGCAGTTTAAGACTAAAGAGAGGCGAGAGTCATCAAAAATGCTTCTGGAAGATGCAATGAATCACCCTCGTATTTATCTTTAGGATATAGTGATACCGTAGCTTGTTTATGTTTAGATGGTCACCGAGACTTAAGAAATGACAATCGTAAGCAGGTCAGAGAAAAAAATTTACGAAACCCTCTCTCTGTCTATCCAAAATATGGGTGAAGTCCCGCTTCGGGTTGCCACCTCTTCATGTCTCATCCAAAGTCTTTGTGGTTATCGCTCATTCTACGGGTTACACTTTTGTTTTGCCTATATATATAAAGTGACCAGATTTCCAAAATCTCATGCTGTACAAAATGAAAAAACTTACAAAATAAAATCTGTATTTTTAACAAAATAAAAACATTTCGATAATACCTCAATATTGAATTCTTAAAAACAAGTTTAACGAGGATAAAAAAATCAATATTTCTGATAATCATATAATAATTCTCCAAAGTCCTTCCTTCCTCGCAAAGTGTTTGACCAGGTTGTTATTTTTCTAAAAAACAAACAAATAAATAAAATTGGAACAAATCATGTAATTAACTGTAACAAAAATTAATTCAATTTTCCAATTACTTCACTTACTTTTCGAAACTTGTGACGATGACTTGAGAAAACTATAAAACTTTGCGGGTGAGGGTGCTTTGCAGACTGTGGCAGGTAACATATGCTGAAACCTCAGAAACCAGCTACAACCATAGATTTTTCTAGAGTGGTATAAGTGGTACACTCATTTTGACAAAAAACCAAGGATGTAGTAGTAAAACTTAACCATAAAGTAAAGAGCACATATAAAGCTACAACCACACCATGGAAACCAAATTATCGTTCTGCGTTTATGTACTTTTTTATATTGCTGGCATAAAATAATAAAAACAAATTATTGAAATTATTATCAATTTTGATGGGCAAATTTTTAAAATGCTGTACATTTTCCTGTACACTTTCCAGTGCTGTACAGGAGATGAAAATACTGTACAATACAGCATAATGCTGTACGTCTGGTCACTTTGCCTATATAATTCCTTAGACTGAGTGTAAACGATGCTTTGCCTATGGGCCAGGGGGGTTTGCAATTGAGTTGAGGTATCCCCTGCCATCTAACTTTACTCAAACCAGTTTCCCATTCAAATATGTTTGTTGCATGCTTGAGTTTTCCAGAGCCACCCTAATGGGATAGCAAAACAGGGAATTGCCTAAAGATACCAACATGCTAAATTGAGTAAGGAAGACCCCGTAAACCCCTCCTCCCTGGCACTTGGTGGCAAGTAAAACGGTCATATAGCCCGGACTGGGTATGTAATCCCCCCCTTAGGGACGGCAAGAAGATCCCTTGCTCCCGGGCGCCAAAGACCCTAGCTACGCCACTGAATTATGTACTTTGTTTTTACTTTCTCCATACGTAGTAATGAGAAAGTGTTCACGAAAAAAATCGACTTCGGGATTTCAACGGAAATACACGTTTTGAGGTCCCTAGAACACGTTTAGACTATTTTCGGAATGATGTCTGTGCGTGTGCGCGTGTGTGTGCGTGTATGTGATTGTGGGCGCTCTAACTCAAAAAGTACTTGCCATATCGTTACCAAGCTTCATATATAACACTTGAGCATGAGCACAAAGAACTGATTAGTTTTTGGACAATATCGGTTAACTTCGGAGATATTCAACTTCTTTCGTAATTTTTAGTATACAGCGCCAACACCATGTAGCGGTGAATTCTGTAAACATATTCAAAATATAATTTACGGCAATAAGAATGACTGTATTCTTTTACGATACGAAATAATAATTTTGCCTTATAATGCTATTCATAATAATTTAAATATCTATACCCCAAATATGGAGAAAGTCATGTGTTGGCCACATCAGATTTTTTCTGCTATAAAAATGTTCTGACGATTCTCAAATGACTGCAGCGGTCCTCGGAACGGCGTGAAAACTATTTCATACCTTAGCATTGTTGCGATCGGCCAATTCATCGCAACCAACTTAAGATCCCACCTGAGCGATTTCGGGAATCTAAATGATCTTCTCGTAAATTTCAAGGTAAATGATACCTTTACCGTCCGTTGATACAATTCGTTATCGCTCTGCTCTCGAGTGCCATATTAGCGAGTCCCTCTTTGTTTGCGTATCTCTGATCCGAGGAACGCACTAGAGAACGAGGTACTTCTTTACATGGGTACCCCCTACTATAAAATGATCATGTTTCTAGGGTAAATGTTTACAGTAAATAGTAACATAGTAAATAGCAACGTAATTAACCCATAGAATAATGGATGAGTTAAAAAACTTTAATTCCCGTAAGTATGTCCATGTTGCGGTTTTTTAAGTTTCATCGTTCTCCCACACTGAAAGGATATATTGACGAGCCTTCGGCTCGCTTTGTTGTAATGGGTAGTCGTCTCCGGGCGCTACCGCGCCCTTCGCCTCGCCCGGAACCAAAGAAACCCTCCACGTTGTCCGGAGATTGGGTTTGTAAATGTCAAGACCAGCCAATCAGATAATTATTATTATTTATTTTATGGGGGTTCCGCCCCCAAACCCCCGTTTTTTGTCATTTTGTTTACATTTTGTAGTAGGGGGGGTACCCATGTAAAGAAGTGCCGAGAACGAGAACGCTAGAAGTTGAATTTGGAATCATTCTGCGAAATGAAAATTCTTTTATTATAGGTGTTTTCATATAAGGATTACATATGAGCGCAGGCCGAAACAAATTAGGAAATGTACAACGTATCACAAATGGGCGCGTTTCGTGCAATGGAGTATTAGAAAGGAATTGTATACCTGTACGCAAGGGAAATAGCGTTTTAAAGTTCTTTTCTTCATCATAAATAAAATTTGAAAAATATTTTGATATGAGCAACACTTTACGAGATACGACGAAAATTTAAATTTTTGTCACCGGTAACGTGGTACCCCTGATTAGCGTACGTGATTCATTTTTGCTATTTTCTTATTATATTTGATTGTAAGTTCTTAATATCAAATTTCATGAAAATCCGTTCGATAGAAGCCGAGAACGAACATGCGGACAGACCGACGATAATAGGCGCTCACGCTGGAAGCGAAACGCGCCTAAAAATCGGTACAACATATGTATGTACATTGTACAGATTTTCTCATATACTAATGCGTCGTTTAGTTATCTTTTTAAAAACATGAACTATGTAAAATCGTTATAAACATCAACTTAAATAACTATACGAAATTTAATGAAAATCGTATGAGCCGTTTTTTCGAAAATGCAATTCTTATTAAAGTTGCCCAAGAATAAACTAGCCTTATACTCATTCTTTGAGAAATATGAAATATTTAGTATTATTGAAGACGTAAACTCAAGTAACTGTACAAAATTTGATCCAAATCGTTAGAGTCGTTTTTGAGAAAATCAAATTGCTGTTAAAATGCGTAGAATAAACTTCCCTTAATTATTGAGCAATGTCAGCCATTTCTTCATAGCTTCTACTCTGAGTGATAAAATGCCTAAGTACTAGATTTCATTCATTTTCGCTCTACCGTTTAGGCTCTAGAGCAGTAACAGACAGACAGACGGCATTGCGAAAACCAATTTTTCGGACTCAGGTACACCTAAAACGTATATTTCCATCAAAATCTCGAGGTCAATTTTTTTCGCGATAACGATACCTCTCAATGTACTTCGTATATGATAAAGTAAAAATGATGTGGAATCAGAGAATAGTCGGAGAAGAGACTTTGAACGTATCAGACTGAAATGAAATTAGCGTCGATAGAAGGTGGACAATGAAAAGTTGTTTCAAAAATTACTTGGAAAGCGTCCTACGTTTGAATGAAAGTGGAGATAGTTTCAACTTTTGTTTTGGGAGGAGAATTTGTTTGAACCATAAAAATATTAAATATGATTACATATATTAAAAATTATATTGGCGCGTAATTATTGTATGTAGCCATCAAAGGGGACTTATTTTCCTAAGTATTCCGTAATATTATTCCTTAGCGCACGCTGATTGTATTTATTTTTATAGAGTTTTCTGATTCCCGCCATCTCCTTCGATTATATCTCTTTAAATTCTTCATATTTTAATGTTATACTAGTCACCCTCATACTTTCGACTATCTGTAATGCCCCCCATTTTCTTTCTTCCTTTTTAGTCTTTAAGGTTTTTGTTTAAATTTTATCGCCAAATTCTTTCTAATTAGCATTTAACTACCTATCGGAATTCTGAATACCTTGCTTTGCACTCCTACGTAATACCTGGCACGATAACGTTCTTCTTTTCCTTTAGCCTCAAACGCTTCTTTTATCATCGCCTCAGAGTAAATATCAAACGGAGCTGGAGAGATCGGGAGACATTACCCAGCAACCATCGGCGCCCGCAGTAAGGGACAAGAGGGGGCACTTGCTCCCCCCCCCTCCCCCCTACGTTTTCCAAAAGATTGTACGTATGGCATTTTATAGTTTACGCTGGTACAAGCAGAGCTGACAGTTCGCGGTGTCAACGGGTGTGACTGCACCGGGCCCTGCGTTTTCTAAAAATATTTGTTTTATTTGCGGCTGGGCGAAAATCTGCTGAAGTGTGGCTGCAAGTAAATATTCTGAGTGCAATAAAACTCCCATATTCCTTCTGCTGAAACTCTATTTCCGAATGTTGATTGTAAGAAATATAAGGAATGCAGATGACTGGATGTAATTTTCCCGACTTTTTTTGCCATTTGGGTTCTGTATAATCAATAGTAAAGGAACAAGTAATCCGAGCACTTGCTGAGAGGCTTCCCGGAAACCCATTCGCAAAACGAAAGAAGAAAAGACGGAACACAAAGTAATTATTTGCTCTCCGGCATTATTCCAAGTGCCCTACGCTTGAATATAAAGTAGCAGAGCAGTACTGCAAGCATGCGCACATCCAGGGGGGGGGGGGGGGGTTTACTTCTACTGTGCGTATGAGAATAACAAATAAGCGAATATTTCAAATATAAACGAAAAGAATGGTTCTGATCCAATGTAGGCAATCTATAATTCTATTCTATAACGAAAAAACCTACATCGCTGAGTAATTTGGAATCTTTCGATATCTATCGCGGCAACTAACTCGCGTTGCTAATAACATCAGATGTAATACTTTATGGAGAATTTTAGAAACAAACATTTTATCTGCGGTGTGCTCCCCTAAAACGAAAAGCAGGCCCTGCTTTAAAAAATCAACTTAAAAACGTGTTTTTTGCTATATTTGTGTAAGTAGACCCTGCGACCCTGAAAAAATTTCTGCGGGCGCCCATGTCGGCAACCTATCCTTAGATATATCTATTCAGGGTTATTCTGTTATTACTGTTAAACAAGATTTAATTTTCATCGGAGGCAGTAAGTATTCGTTAGTCTGTTAATCCGCACACTGATAATAGGGGTTCTACTGTGATTTTACTTGTTGGCGGATGAAGATGTTTGGCAACATGTAGCCGTAGGAACGCACAAGCTATAGAGTTTGATTTGGAGATTTAAAAAAAAAGTTTTACTAGACTTACATAAAATCGTCATTACAGTTAGTTCTTTGACTCTTCCAACCCACTTCATAACACACTTCATCTTCTCACACCCATCCCCCCTTTTAATGTGTACGTACCTTTCCTCTTCCTACTTCTTTGTCTCTTTCCTTGTATGATCCCTTTTGCGACTCTTTTCACCAGACCGTAGTACCTTTCAGAATTTGACTCATCCATTTCTTTTGTTTCCCTTATTACTCTAATTAAGCTCCTATCATTCTCACTTGTTTTTCTCTCAGTCCAACTAATGTTCTCCGGTACAGACCATTCCCACATCTCAGACGCCTCTAATCCGCTCACATCTTTTCTCATTGCCCATGTCTCGAACCCATACTATATTGCAACACTCAATAGCAAATTTTACATTAACCTCATTTAAAAATATCCATTCAGATTTCCTGTCAACATCTCTCATAGTCTCATAAATGGCTCCTTTGATTTTGCTGTTCTTGTTCTTATGTCTCCCGCCATTTTTCAACTATATCTTCTCCTTTTGTGATGCTTGGACCACATATTTGTTGCCACCAACTTCTTTCTTTTACAGATATCTACCAGTTTCTGTCCTATGTCATTTCCTAGGCCAAATTTCCAACTTGTCTACAGACTTTGTCTTTCTCCACTACAGCATTCCTATATCCCATGGTTTCCAGGCGCTTCTTGGCTTTCACTTCTCTCTTAACCTCCACAAATTGATAATAGAATTTCTCCTTTTTCTCCCCATTGTGGTTACTTATATAGTACGTGTATAATCACCAAGTTTACTGGTTCTTTCTTAACCTCCACTAACATCAAACGGCCGTTTATCTGCTGTGTGCTAATGACTTTTTGCCCCTCTTTCTTATCAAAAACTAATGTTACTCGGCTCTGACTTTCCATTCCTCCTCTTTAAATTATACTGAAATCTTCAGTTAAAAAAATCTTCCTCCTCTTACCATCTAACTTCGCATAAATTAAAGATATTTATCTTCACGGTGTTTTTAACGTGACGCCATCACTTAATTTGTCGGACTCACTGGGTACAGACGCCTTTTACAGCCGCCTCTATGAACTGCAGATGCGGCGTGGACTACTCTCAGTCTGGTCCCTACCTAATGATCTTATTGACATGGGTGACCCTACTACGGGCAGACGCTCTATCCCAGTGTTTCCCAACATTTTGAACTCCGCGGACCACTTCAGCAACCCTTCCAGGCCCTGCGGACCACCTCATTTCTTACACTAACCCAGTGGTTCTCAGGATATATTTTCCTCGTGGCCGCATCAAGGAAAGGTTAAAGAAATCTAACAATAAGCAAGTAATAACTTCCACATTCCTTCTTATTTAATGACACCGGTTACTTATTTATCATTAATAATTGTTTTTCTATAAATAATTCCAATTATTGAAATTTTCTTGTGGCCGCAGCGAAATTATCTGGCCACTGTGGTCGCACTTGAAGATCACTGCACTAACCTACGTACTTTATCTACGTTTATGAAAAAGGGTTACTTGGTAACGATGTTTATTTGACCATTTTCAAATACGTATATTAAACACGTTTCTGTCCGTTTGAGATTCTCCTGATTATTTTTTGTTTTTATTCGAAGAATTATTTTCAAAATTTGTACAGGAGAAATTATTGAAATATGAAAGTTATACAAACGTCATTAATAACAATATTCAATACCTATGATAGTGTAAAACTTGCTTAACTTTTCCCAAAACCATATGAGGTCTAAAAAAAACTACATTTTGGAAACCGCGGACCACGAACAAAACCTTCGCGGACCAGAAACGCTGCTCTAGCCAGTCTAGCTTTCAAGGTCTACGGGGCACTAAAGCTCTTCTACCACGATAAGAACGGACATCTTCTACAATAATCTACAATAATAAAAGACAGTTTCACAATGTCACTTTGTAGCTATGTCACTTGGTCATGTAATGCTTTTTGAAGCTTAATATCTCGCAAACGACTGAACCGAATTTGATAAAATTTTCAGGATAGCATTATGATATAACAATAAAAAGTTTTAATATATCGAACTCGAGATCAAAGACCCAGGTTCGACTCCAGAAGATAATTTCCATTTCCCATAAGGTAACACGTAAAAAGGGACATTTCGACGTGCAGGCTTTCATTCTTTTTTAGATTAAAATTAGAAAGAATTGACCTATAATCTGCGGATATAAACCATTTTGAAGAAAACATTATAAAGTTTCTTATTCTTTTCATCGTTTTCCGCCTACAGTTCGAAATTTCTCAATCTAAACGTGTAATTTACACAGTTTGAGGAAATCTTGCCATTTTAAGGGGATGTTGCCTTGCCTACCAATTCCATTGTTAGACCTCTATATCATATTGCTAATTCAATCCTTATGGGTATAAACGTGCTTTGAATGCTTTTAATACGAAAGGGGGGGGGGGGGGGGGAGAGAGGTAGAGGGGGAGCGAAAGGGAGGAGAAGAGATGGAAGTAGAGGGGGGAGGGGGAGAAATTAGGAGGGGGAGAGGGAGGGAAAGAGGCAACTATTTTAAGTTTAACTAAAGATAGCCCGTCAACAACAGAATATTCACTAGAAATGTTGTATATGACAAAGGGGGGAGGGGAAAAGAGGGGTAGGGGAGAGAGGGGGGGAGGGAAAGAGGGTGTGAGGGGAGGAGAGGGGGGGAAAGGGAGGGAAAGAGAGGCAAGTATTTTAAGTTTAACTAAAGATAGCCCGTCAACAACAGAATATTCACCAGAAATGTTGTATATGACAAAATATTTCATATGTGAAAGTGGGATATTAATTATTTTAAATGAAAATAATAATAATCTCTCTATCTATCTATCTATAATTCTTCCGTTGATATTTCAACGGGCATTACACTAGTTATGATATAAACATCCAATACTACCACATAAAAAGAAGAGATAAATCTTTAATTTATGCTATAAAGCGGAATATTATTGGCAAATGTATAACAGTCTTGTGTATAGCTTGTGAGAAAAATAGAAAAAGCTAAATTTGCACTACGCGCCTTTGGGGAAACATTTTGCGCGAAATTCAGTCAAATAAAGGAAGTGCGTCTATAAAGACATAATGCGAACATTATAGCCTAAATTTATAATTGAAGCTACATACCAGGTTTGCTTTCCTCATTGGTGACACTGTAAAATAGTTCAATTATATCCTCGAGGGTCTGCGAATGAAGAGTATAACGTCCATGAATCGATGGAAAATCTGAAAACATCAACCTCCCCTGGTAGACATGTATTGTGTCATTCTCTCTTCGCCATGGCAAAGGACTTGCTTGATAGAGAAGGGACTGATACACCTTCAACGCCCTCCAACGTTCTTCTAGTTTGTATATGTTGCAGCTCACAGCGTGCAGAAGGCTGCTCAACGTTTTCTTCCTCTTCAAAGCATTGATTCTACTGACCTTTGCAGCCTTTTCACTTTGTTTTGAAATATAATACATATTTTATAAATTCAGCCCACGCATTTTCACGTATCCATTTTAAAAGTTATATTAGAGATTTGTACATACTTCATGTGCATTTCAGCTGTGCAGTCAAAATCTCTATAGATTAAATTTTTCGATTGAAGAGCATGAAAAGAATATGCCTTTTCGGCTTCAGCGTATACATTTTCTCTTTCGTAAACGTTGTCTTTAAGCTTTTCTATGCTGCTGTAAATGTCAGACGAAGCACCCTAAAAGAAAAAATGAAAATTTATGCATATTAAACAAATTACGATGGTAGGCGAGTTGTCAGAAAATTTGAAATTTGTATTAGGAACCATTTTATTATTTACCTTAGTCAAAAGAATTTCCTTTAGCACTAAAAAGTACTCCCTTCTCTTGTATTGTTGTTTTTTCGTTGGTCTACCCGCGGCAATCGTGAAAAATCCGGGGTCGACGTCAGTTTTGGCTGGAACTGGAACATCGATGGCTTCTACGTTAAGTCTTTTTAGTATATCCTTTTTAAGCCTCGTATGAAAAGTGTTCTTCTCTATCGCTTCAATTCCACTATCCCTACATCTATCCTAAACGTACAAATTCAAAGAATTATTTGTTATTGTCGTAAAAATATAAAATTGTATATATTGATGCATTAATGGTCGCTCTCAGGAATTTTGTTTGGGGAGATCGCTTGTCACAGAAGAAAAAATATTAACAAAATTTCGTAAGCGTCAGAATAATTATATTAAAATATAATTTATTTTTTGTAATATTTTGAAAATTATCATGTGTTGAAGTTATATACTTAAGTGTATTTTAATTTACACTAAAAGTTCCATAAGATATTAAGGGGAAGAAGGTGTGAGGGGCTCAAACCCATGATGGAGGCGGATAAAATACCTATGACACATAACGACAAGAATTTCACGAACGATTAAATTAATCAAATTACATTTCAGTACACATCGTTTTCAGGCAAAAAGACATCTTATGGTCTCCATATTCTCGGTTCATATTTCCGAATAAAAGCTCAATTTCGTATAATAAATACTTTGTAGTCAAAGAAAAAAGCTATATTTCCCGTTGAAATGAATATTTTCAATACGTTTTTTAAATAAAATATGTACTTCTATCATATATTGATCTAAGACTTGAGCAGATTATACTTTCCTCAGTGGCGGAAATTAAAACAAATATAATTGCTGTCAAAACAAACAGTTATTTCGTATAGTATATTAAATTTTTTTATATAGACTAACCTCCTTTAAAGATTTTCGCATAATATGATAGTATATTATTTCATTTTTCTCTCCAGGGAGCCAATAAGGATTGACTGGAGTTTCCCCAATTTGGGGAATTTTTTTAGAACTACAGAAATAAAATTTCTTTTTCATAGAACGACCTTTCAGTTTTTGTCTTCTCCAAATATTTAATTTCGGTTCTTCTCTCCATCTCTGTTTCTGAAGTTTATCTTTATATTTGAGAAGTTTGATCAGCGTTCCACTTGGTTTCGTTGATAAAATGCTAAATTATAAAAATATAGTTCAAAATATTAAAAGTATAGATAATTTGCGGGAGCGAAATAATCCCACACATCTAATCAAGTGATTTAAATGTAAGTTAGAATTAGATGGGTGACCTGTCCATTATTATAAGCAGCGATTAACTTTTCCTGGAAAAGTGATCGACTGAATTTCAAACTGCTGCCGCTGATGTTTTTTTTGTAGATTTCCTGTTTATTGGCAATTTCATTTGAACATTCAAAATAAATATTCCTTTAAAACGCTTAAACTTGTGGGTGCTAGAACTAATAGATTAATATTTATCCGCCGGGAAAAAAGAAGATATGACTTGCGGAAATTTTTACCATAACAGTAAAAAAGTTTCTGTTAAATTTTATCGCTGTTGTACAGGTTCTTGTCCAATATATAAGAGAAAAAGTCAGTATCCTTCAAACTAAGCGGTAACAATGCCGTCATCACATCAACAACTGAAAAAATCTGATGTGTTCAGCACATGATTTTCTCCATACAAAGTAGTGAATAAAATACCTTCCGGTATCAGAATTCTCAAGAATAATTATTGGCAATTACACTTGTGAATATATTTTAATCACTTTCAGTAATTTTTATATTGAAAAAACAATAAGTAAACAAAACTGTTAGCTGTTGCTATTGATAACAAATATCGATGCGCAATTAATATTACCTTTGGCATCCTACGCATCGCTATATAACCATTCTGAAAGAGATTTTACTTTTGGTCCTTCTGAAAACCCCAAAAATTTATAGAAGTAGCTTGCGCGAGGGCTATCGGGGCACACCCCCTTAGAACCCTCAATCCCCCCCCCCCACCCTCCACACTACGGCGCTCCTGGAATTGAACTAACCTTAATATCTGTGCTACAATTGATTTCACATATTTTATATCCGTAGTGGTGTTTTTAGATATGGGTCGGTGATACCTTAGGCGAGTAGGGAACGGTAGGCTTAGGCCGCCTAAGCCTCCCAGACATGCCCTTCTCTTTCACATCTAATCGGAATGCTACTTAAAGGTGCTCATCAATAGATTTTTTACTGTTTAATTTTCAGAAATCGAAGTACATAAAATGTCCGTATCACTGTTTTCAAATCAGTTCTCCGCTGACCTTATTAGATAATCTCCTTCCTCTTGCCTTTTACGCGTAATTTTTTTACTGATCAGAATTGTCGGGAAAATTTTTAATTATTTCTATTTTCCCATGTACGTAGTAATATATAAAGTATTGCAATCGCGAACAAATCGACTTCAATATTTTGACGGAAATACACGTTTTAGGTGTCCCTTAGTCTTAAAAAGTTGTTTTGTCATGCCGTTTGTCTGTGCGTGTCTCTAGAACCTAAATGGTTGAACTAAATCAAATGATATTTCGTATTAGGCATAATATTATCCAGAATAGAAACAGGAGAAATATGAACGATTTAACGCAAAACTAAAGGGTATTTTACTCTTGTAGATTTATTAAAAAATGGCTGCAACGATTTTTGTTAAAATTCATTCGGTTATAGAACTTAGTGTAAAAAACAATACCACATAAGTCATATTTCTCAAAAATAACTATATAGCGTCCAGTGACAGTAAATGTATCAAGTTTAACGCCCAGCTCTCCCGTCCTCGGACCTCAACAATCTTCGTCCAGCAATAATGTTTGATCACCACTTACGTGCAGAAGACTTTTCCCGCAGTTTTGTTGCTTTTGTATGTACCAATGGAAATTCCTTCTATTCAGAAAAGTGCAGTTAGGCCAGACGCAAACGTACATGAGAAAGTTTGTATCGTGTATTTTGTACCTATTTTTTATCTTTCTATTAAAAGTTTTACTGTCATTGTCTCTTATTCAATATGTATTACCAAGAAAATTATCGATAGCCGCCGCGAAATTTGCCACAAAACTCTCTCGAGAATAGTTGAATTAGATGACCGAAGTCAGCGCAAAGAAATTCTCCTAATATTCAGAGCTACTTTGTAAAAAATAACGAGATCACCCAATTTGCTAAGAAATCGGTTTTTCCTGTGTCACCCGTTGTGATAAAATTTTATTTCATTTTACGCCAAGAAAATGAACAATCAGATTGAAATAGAATTTTATAAAGTGTTATCTGACCATTGTAGCTGTAAAATCAGAAAAGTTTTTCCGAAAGATCGAATTAAAAAGTTGCGTAAATGGAAGAGCATGGTCCGAACTGACCCCTGTCCCTTACGAACTAATCTGCCGAAATGCGTGATATCCTCTTTTATAGAGTTCCCACTGATTTTATAGCACTCTGGTGAATCGCGTGCCGTTGCGTCATAGCTTTCCTAGCAGATAACGGCAATCAAAAATATATTGGGTTGAACACGACCCTGCCACACTGACCCGTGCGCGAAGCTAAACATTATCCCCGCTGAACGCAACTTGTTAACGACCAAATGCGTGTCTATGTTAATATCTTCATTACACCGTTTTCTTATGTTCTAAGAGTAATAGATGCGGAATTTTTAAACATAACTCGATCGACTGTGCACTTCTAAATCGTATATTCTTCTTTCGTTAGCATATAGGCATATATTTTGGGAAAATGCGTTACATAGCGCAAAATATGTACAGATCGAATGGGAGAAAATCATAAAGCTTAAAAAATAATAGGATAGCATTCCCAGTCACCTTACCATTGAGATTATAGAATAAATCTTGGGTTTGTTCCCTGTCATGGAAAAAATTCCGAAGTTCTACGATTTGTCTGATTTTCATGAAGGTGAATGTCCTTCTTCACCACAGCATTCGAAGAGTCTTCTCAACACGACGTCTGCTACATTGATTTCGCCAAAACTTTCGACTCTGTAAACCATAAACTTCTCATACATAAACGTGAAAACAACCACAATATCCATGGCCCCCTCCTCTCTGATTTGTTATCTCATCGTAAACAGCGCGTAGTTCTCGATGGTTTCTTCTTCCCTCATTTCCGTTCTCCCGGGCGTCCGCAGGGGAACGTCATCGGGCCCCTCCTATTCGCTTTAAAGCTGGATGACATTGTGGACTCCGTCATCCCCAGTGGCTGCAGCATCCTTATTTACACAGATGACTGCAAAATTTTCCGAAAGGTCGATAATCGTCGAGATAGCGCTTCTCTCCAGGTTGCACTAGATTCCATAAAAAATTGATGTTCTTTGTGGAATCTTAAAGCAAATCAAATTAAATCTATCTCACTAACCTTCTCGCTTCGTAGAAATCCTATATCCACCTCCTACCATTACTCCAATCAAATAATTCCCTTTTCCACCTCACATAACGATTCAGGCGTTACTTTAGATTCCAAACTTAGGTTTACTGACCACGCAAACAAAACCACATCCAAGGCCATGTCGATGGTTGGCCTCCTTCATAGATTCAGTGAACTTGATGATCCCCATGCTCTCAAATCCGTTTTCACCGCCTATGTCCTTCCCCTTCTTGAGTATTGTTCCCCCATATGGTCAACAGAATCTCCATCAACCCTCACTCTCCTCAATCAACAACTAAACTTTTTCCTCACAATAGTTCGATATACCCAATCTCCGCACCTTATCGTGCAACCCCCCTCCATTTTACCCCTCTTACAGATGCATAATCGCCAATTTGAAATTCCTTTACCTGGCAATTAATTGCCACTGCAGATCAAACGACATCACCTCCTCCTTCTCCCTTCATCTACTTCCCCAGCATACCTGTAACTCCAGGCTCCTTTATTAGCTCAAATTCTACCTCTTCATATCCCAAAGATCCTTGTTTTACCATATCCCACAATCCTTCCCTCGACCTATTTTCATCTCTTTCCTCATACAGCTCCTCAATAATGAGAAACTAGCCAGTAGTCATTCACAGCTCATTACCATCATTCATCTTATTTATTTTTCATTGTTGTTACAGTTGATTGTTATTGTTGATGTTATTTGTCCACATTTGTTACAAAATCCATTGTAAAAGGCAAAGTCTGGCTGTTTTTTGATACATGTCAATAAAAACATTTGCAAAAACCTTAACTACATTACAGAATGGTAACAATATTTTTATGCATCATCTTGTTTGTTTATTCAGACATCTTCACCTTTTTCAAAAATAGTCTTATCTTTCAGTGACATAGATATTCTGTTCTTTATAGTATTCACTTTGATAGAAATTAGGCCTCTAAGAAAAAATATTAATTTTGAGCCCTATGGTTATCTTCATTATGCTTCTAGCCTCAATTTTCTGATTAAATCTATACATATCTATAAAGTAAGGTGTCGTATGTATGTATGTTCTGCTAAGGCTCAGAAACTACAACACGCAGAAAAGAGGAAGGTGTCATATTAACCGTTATCATGTGTACGGTGGTGTAGTAAGGTTTTTAAACCGATTCGGTGTACTATTTAATTATAATAAAATATTTTCGTTTATATGGGATTTCCATTTTAAATTTTTTCGTAAATTTCTCGAATTTTTAACTCCTTACATATATATCGCAGACATATGCTCTCGCAGACTTTTTTGTGGTAAATTATCTCCTCTTTTGGAATAATTTTTTAAAATAGGGGCTTACAGATCAAATAAGACGAATTGAAGAGAAAATCTTATTTTTCATTATTGCTCAGCATTTGGATGTACTTAGCAACCGATGTAAACAAATTACGTTTGAACTATAAACATATCGTAAACGTAGAAATAGTTGATGAAATACTCATTTAATATCTTCTGATTTGATTGTATGTTTTTCTTTCATTATCTATGGTCTTCTATAAACAGGTTAATTCTGCGAATAAACATTAGTGAACTGTTTCTTTTTCTGTAATCGTGTCATTCGCATTATAGGTATGTTTGGATATAAGTTAAATTGTTTTTATATGCCTTTTGTCTTATTTTATTTCATATTTTGTTTAAGTGAAAATTACTGAAGATATATGATTAAATTACTACGTTAAAGTTTTTGTGTTTTGTTTTATCAGTTTATCAATAAAAACTGAATTGAGCATTTCATGCTAACATGCAAGTTTTTTCCTATGCTCATCCATTTTGCGTTTCAATAATAATTAGATACTTTTTTGTAATATATAATATCGTTTTGAATTAAAAGAGTTTTATCAATTGGAAATAAGATTCACCCTTGAGTAATTGTTATTTTAATACGAGAACTAAATTAGATTAACATTTTGAACACGTAACGCAGTGAATTTCGAAAGATTTTATTTGAATAATACTTTTGTTGAACTTTATTATGTCTTCTGAACTAAAATTAAGAATTCGTGTCTGCGGTTCCATGGGTAAAATGTAAACACTACCGATACACTCACGTAATTAATTACGTTAGAAAAGTAAAACATTTTACTACATTATTTAAAATCGATTCGTTCGAATATCTCAACCTATTATTCAATTAATTACGATGGAAAACACAATTAAGATCAATAATTTTATATCTATTTAGAGTAATAATAGGTATTCTTATTTAGTTTCTCCTGTTATTATGTTGACATACAAACTCATATTCCGCGTAATCAATATTTACTCATCACTACGACACGCTATTTTGTGATTGTTGGTTGTTTATTTAGCAACTGAATAGAAAGCGTCAGTCGCCATCATCAGATACATTGAGCTTTAGGAGATTATTCGTTGGTTGGTTTTGGTTAGTTTGTTGTTTTCATTTGCTTTCGTTTCGTGTCCATTTTTTGTGTTCTTTGTTTTCGTTCTTAGTTGTTCATTTTGTAGTCTATGTTTATATTCTTTGGTTGTGCTCTTGATTACCTATTTGTCGGTTTACACCTTTTCTGCCGGCTATTGGTTAGAGTTTAATTCATTTCTTTTTTCTTAGTGGTTTTTACATTGAACTTATATTCTTTGGTTGTACTCTTAATTTATGTTCCACGATTATTTGCCGGTTTACATCCTTTTCTACCGGGTATTGGTTAGCGTTTAATTCATTTCTTTTTTCATGGTGGTTTTTGTAGCTTTCGTATTGGTTCGTTTCGTGTTCTTTCCACTTTATTTCAAGACTGCTAATGCAGTTTACAGAAAGGAGAGGAGAAGTTTTAATATGTATCATTTTCTCAAGCTGTCTTCTAAGCGGGAAAAAGTATAACTATTTGCAGTCCGAAATGCACCCGGCCGAAGCCGGGTACGAAAAGCTAGTATATAATAAATTTTACTTGCACTGAAAATATTGTACTTTTCATTTTTTAAATGTCTTATACCTTCTTCTCATTGTCAGTGGCATATCAAATAATTTATCTCGTATGTGTCAGTATAACTGCCCAAACTGTTCATGAATGAAATTTTAATTTAAAAATTTACTCAGAATAATATTTAATACATAACTGCAAATAAAAGAACAACTGATCCTAAAAATTTTGGTGTCATTTCACTATTAAGTATAGTAACTCACTAATCGAAGATTCTTCCATATGGTATTTTAAAAATCAAATGAGAGATAGAGAACTCATTTTTTTGACTGGTTGACGTTCTTTTATCTTTTGTGTAATTTCAAGAGAACCAGAAGAGAGCCTCTTTTATGAAATCTTTATCTGAATCATGATTCATTTGTCACAGGATAGTTAGCTGTTTTGTGTTAAATACAGATTTACACATTTAAAAAGAGAGTATTTGAAATGAAAAATTTTCAAAATGGTAGACAGATTTGATGCAAGTTTAGAATTTTTCTTGCTTGGAACTTTTTTGTGTAATTGAGAAGTTAAATGCACACCACACCAAAATAATTTGGTAACTCTGCATATGGTTGTGGTGCCCCCTCCCCTCCAAGACAGCCACTATATTGCAAAATATTTATTTTTTGTAATATTCCGTTCAGAGCTGCAAACCGAACCGCTGAACCAAACCACAGCCATTTTGCTGAACTGCAAACAGAACCAAAACCACTGATTAATTTTTCAGTGAACCGAAAACCGAACCGTAATTTTTTGCAAAAGTGGTTCAGTTTCGGTTCGATCTCAATCCACAAAGTACGGACCAATGAAAAGACCAGGAATACCCATTGGAAAAACCAGCGGGTTTGCTTCAAAGGAGAGT
Organism: Uropetala carovei; assembly: GCA_036926305.1. Taxonomy (NCBI): domain Eukaryota; kingdom Metazoa; phylum Arthropoda; class Insecta; order Odonata; family Petaluridae; genus Uropetala; species Uropetala carovei. Next base: position 2,047,513 of record JAXCHB010000167.1, read on the forward strand.
GCCTAACTCTTTCCTCTGATACTATTGTTATCCACATAAAAATCATGTTAGGATCAAAAATACCATTTTTTAAATATAAATAAATGAAGATGATGATGGGATTGTAATATATTTAAAATATAAAATTTTCCTTTCTTTAAATAAATTCTTCTTTCATTTAAAATAATGACTGCTGATTGATTTACTTACAGATTGATACTGAATGTGTAATGTATATATTGGATAAATTATTTCTGGATAGTATTTCAAATGATTAATTTAGTTGAACCGAACCACTTGTCAAAATTCCCGTCTGAACCGAACCACTTCCAAAAATTTAGAACCACTTCCAAATTATGAAGTAGTTTGCAGCTCTGATTCCATTGAGAATCGAACAGGTGCAAATAGAATTTATATGCCTATTAATTAAAATGTTCTATTACACAGCTAAAATGACAGAAAATAAAAAACAAAGAATAATATAGGTTGTAAAGTTTGGGGTTTTTGCCCCCCCCACCAAAGTAAATTTCTGGGTACGCCACTGATACTACTATAAATAATGAGTCATATAGTATCATTTGCATTACTTTTCATCCACATATTATAGCGACAGTATCTACTAGAATAATTTGTCTATATCTGTGGTATGCTTCATTTTTATGCAACTTATGAGCAGGGTTATATTTGCAGTAGCAATGGCATTAGGAAGTCCTATGTTAGAATTAAGATAATTTCTAATCTAATTAAAAAATTGTTTCTTGAACTTCATTTGTATATTTAATTGAATGAGGACATTTTTTGTACCTTTTGTCGGAGACTTAGGGTGTCTTCTGAAAACATAGCCTATGGCAAATGCCACCTTTGCTAGTTACAGCACTGCTTATGACCACTAAAAATTTGTAATAATTTAGAGGTTTATTGGAAAAATTAGTCAATATTAATATTCTTGCAAAGTAATGAACCAGTTATTACCTAATAAACATCTTAACCAGTATTGAATTATTCTGGCATCCTTGCTAGCAAAGACTTCAATCCAATGCTATGGTATACAAACTTGTAAATAGAAAGAATAGTACTCATCATGCACCATTACAGTCATTGTGATGCCATTATTGAACTTAAAATTCAAACATCAGAAATATTAAAATTTCCCAAATCTTGTATAATACATGAGATAAATTTGATTTGAATGAAAAACATAGTTTCAACTTTTTTCAAACTAAGTTTTTGATTGAAATAACAAAAGAAGTCAATGGTTACTTGATTTTTAGCTATACTAATAACCATGCATTTACCATACCATTGCTTATTAACTACATTAAACTACCAAAGATAAATACATATGACTAACATTGTAAAACCAACATCCTTATGATAAGTTTTAATTTTTTTAATGAAAGAAAAATTGGGATTAGGATGTTCTTCCACAATGTCTGTGCACATATGAATGTAATTAATAATATATGAAATTCACTTTTTAAAAAAATGTTAATAAATGCTCATATAATTTTTTTATTTTCAATATCTTCAACTAAGAAATCTTTACATATTATTTTATTTTAACAGCAACTCTAAATTTTGCTGATCTACTTCGTGGATTAGCTTGAACTTCCTCTACATCAGGAACAACTACATGCTTATTAATTAACTTCCACTTCGAATCTAAGATATTATCAACAAAATTCTTCTCGTGAATTAATGAGTGATTCGAATATTTAAGAGGAAGAGGATTGACAGAGTTTTCCATTAAGTTTCCAACAAAGTGGCGTTTTACAATACGATCTTCCAAAGAATGAAATGTCAATGTAACAACTTTACTCCCTATTTTAAGATACTTGTGAGCCAAGATCAAGCCATAATTTAGTTCATTGAGCTCGTTATTAATAAATATTCGCAAAGCCTGAAAAGTTTTTGTGGCTGAATGTGCACTACGTTGAAGTTTATCCAATCGCTGTTCATTTTCACAAGCTGCTGCAACTAATTCTTTTAGCTCACTAGTCCGACTTAATTTTCTGAAGGTGTACCTTGCTTCTATTACAGCCCGGGAAATTTTTCTAGCATTTTTTTCTTCGCCATATATCCTCAATATTTTAAAAAGATCCTGCTCGTCAATGTGAGCCAATACATCTGCAGCAGTTGGTAGCTGAGGAAAACGATTTCCATCCATTCGCATATCCAATGGACCATCTTTGCTTAGAGAAAAGCCTCTCTCTGGTCGATCCAATTGCATTGAAGAGCATCCAAGATCAAATATAATACCGTCAATTGAATTCTGCGGTATCTCATTCATTTTAAGAAGTTGTGGCAATTCACTGAATTTTCCCAACATAGGAATTACGCGCCCAGGATACTCAGATGCTAAAGTTTGTGAGAGAGAGTGAGCTAATGGATCACGATCTAATGCAAAAATTTTTGTATCAGGCGATGCTTCAAGAATATGTCTGCTATGTCCTCCACCACCGAAGGTCATGTCAATGAATGTCTGTTCTGGTCGTGGCTGTAGGTACTCAATAACATACGACGACATAACTGGTACATGCAAAGTACTGGCTTTACCTTCCGCCGTGGAGTAAGGCACTTTTTCATTGTTGGAGGGTCTAAAAGCAGATACTCTCAGTAATGGCTTTCGGAACCTCGACAGGCTATTTAAAACGGTTTCCATTTTTATTCCTACTAAATACACTAAACCATCCCCTATCACGTGCAGCTATTTCCTTTAGAAATTCTGTGGATGTTATGCTGGAACACTCTTTTAAAGTAAGACCAGTAGCTGATGAATTGTGGATTCGTTTAAATTTATCTTTATAATAATTATCAGCCAACTTCTTCAGACTGGCATACACTTTTTCACATTCTTCAGCATTAACTTTAGATGTTTCTCCAGTAGGAAATGCTTTGACTATCTTTTCACGAATATGAAGGCCGAGGTCTCTGCAAAATAGAAAAAAATAAGGGTGTACACAGAAACCAGTAAGAATAATAGTTACCACTATTTTTAAGATGACTAGATTTTTTAAAATTGAAAGGAGTACACTAGGGCAGGAGTATTGAATCCTATCTCCCCCATCTGCTCAACATTTTAAAAACTTTTTTAAAAGAGAGTGTAGAGTACCTAATTTGAAGATAGGGGCTCCTACAATTCGATTGTTGATGGGGAAGAGTGCAAAAGTTTTCATTTAAAAAAATATATTCACATGGGAGTGATTCTTTTTTGCACCATTAAATATTTCAACCAATGTCATATATAACAATAAATAAATATTATTAGAGATGTATTGATCTATATCTAAAAGAACTTAAAAATCCATAATTTCAGAAGTAAAGGGCTTAATGATAAATACTGCATGAACAAGCCAATTTACGCCATTGGTAGTGAGACCTAGAGCTTTTTTGAAAGACCCAGTGCATTTATTATCCGAATTTATCGCTCATGATGAATATTTTTAAGATTATATAAGAAAATTCATAACTTCTGCGAACTTGGAATTCGTTAAAATTACTCCTTGCGCATACACATGAATAACGCCTGTAGAATTAATCAAGTCAGATTTTTAAAGGCCATAATTTAAACCATAATATGCAGATTGAACAATATATATGATTTAGTAAAAGGAAAGGTAATTATCAAGGTGGCAACAAGGTGTTGGAGGAAGCCCAGTGTATACTTACCAAAACTGGAGAGCCATTGAGGGCGCTGAAGACACACGAAAAACAACAAAAACTTGAGAGCTTTTCGGGCCGAAGCCCTTGCATTAGGCTCAGAATAAATATAAAATAATTCATCAGAGAAAGAAAACATACCTTAATGATGTAGGTTAGTGGAAGATTTCACCGTACACAAGTCAGTGACGATTTCGCGTCGTTTAGATTACTACTTTGAAGAACATATCGCTCGAACTATAGAGTTAGTATGTACCCAGAAATTTGCCGCTTGAATCGAGATATAACGCGCTTCTATTTTGTAACAATGTCCTCCACACGAACCTGCATTGCGTGATTATGTTTAGAGATTTCGCTAACTTGTAGGCCAATTCTGCATAAAATGTAAATACACGACTTTTAAGCATTGTTTTTAAAGGAATCAATACCGGCACGCCCCAATGTGGAGTGTACATTGCGAGTTTCCAAGGAGAAAAATCACGTATGTACTCATTTTAAAATTAGTACGATTTTTCAGGAGTACAAAGTCGCTGAAATGAGTACTGTACTCCCGAAAGGAGTACGTCTGGGCACCTTATTTTAAAGGAGTACAAAGTCACTGAAAGGAGTACTGTACTCCCAAAAGGAATACGTATGGTCACCTTACTATTTTACTAAGCATTACCTTCCTTTTTTTGTAGTATCAAGAGGCCAAGACTCCAACAACCGCAAAAACTGCTTATAACTCCCAGCCATTAGAGGCTTCACGTAAGAGTTTTTAATCAAAAGATTACTTTCCGTACAAAACTTTTACTTTTTCGCATTGCTAATAATCGTTCAACCGATCACATCACGCACATTGCGCTGCTGATTTGTTGTTTGAATCAACAACTATGCGACACATCGAATATATCGATTAGTTGCCTCGGGATAGTTCTTTCGATAGAACTCGTCTCTGGCGGACGGTGTCTGCCCACAATAGTTGGACAAAAGTAAATTACTATGTCTGCATTAATATCATCATCTTCACGGAATTTTCCGCGTAGTGCACTTAGCTTTACAGCTAAATTTTCGAAAAATCTCAATTCTAAGGTTAGCATTAATAATAGGGTATGAAGATTAGTGTGTTCTAGTTTTCATGGTTGTAACATCATTTTTTACGGATAATATTGGTGCTCTATTTTGTCGACGATAGTGATCAATATTCGCGTAAATTAGGTGCATAGTGTAATAATTGCCTTCTGTTTTGCTAAATTAAATTGTTTGAATATATATTTTTGCGCTATGGAGCCATCTTAAATATACCTTATTCTATCTATAGCTACTTGTTCACCTAGAATTTAGTATCGGTTTGAAGAGGATGTTTTATCTTTTGTCAGTATTGGTAATGTTAGCTTAAATTATTTTTTGTATATACTAATTTTTCATACTTTTTACAGGGGACCGGCAACAGTAAATATTTCCACAGCCAAGGTAATCCCACAGTTTATATCACTTTTTTAACATTTGAATTTGTTGACAAGTGTATTCAAATTTTCGTAATAGTTAATTTTCTGAGTATGTTGATATTTGCTTCGGTTTCAGTTAATTGTGTAGAATCTCCAAGTCTAAATTTATAATGGCTTTCACGTTTGTAAAATTGATCCATATATGCAATATAGCACGGGATTTGGAAAAAATCTAATTATTTTAAAAGAATTACTATAGAGTGTAAAAATCTGTCTTAAATGCCATGGGTACTTTATGTTTTAGGTCAAAAATGTGGAAGATGGTTGCTGCAGGCCAGTGGTGGTTCTAGTAAACGGTGGGTTATAACGAGTAAATTTTATTCAGGATTTTATATTAATCGGTTAGGCATCCAGAAAATTACCTGAAATAAGTTTATTTAAACATCTTAATTTCTTTAACCAGCAGACTTCTAGTTTAACTTGTATCATCGGATTTGTTGACTTATTTTTATTCAGCTTCTACAAATGGTATAACCTATTAGAATCACTGATGATATTATAGCATATGCTTCTGAAATTGTATTATCCCTACATTAAAGCTAATTCCACATGTACTCAAATTTCATTGAAATCGCAAATCTTGGTCACGTAATATTTTAAAAGATTTTTTTTATAAATACTTGTTATTTGTGAAAACTTCATTTTCTCTTGTGCTAAAAAATATGAAATTTCCGGGTATTGTATCATGGATATATGGATTTTTTGTTTGGGTTATTGTTTCAATTAGGTAGTAATGTTCTTCGTGTTTGATAAATAAGATTAGGAATGTAGAAAAATTCTTTTGTTTATAAGAGAAAATTTGAGTACATAGTGAAAAAGAACTAGTGCCTGGAGGCTACTGTAATGCTCACTTCGGTATTTTTATGGAACAACTATTAGAATGAGCTCTGCTTTCTCCTAATTTAAAAAATTCATTTTAAAGAAGTAATCCTTTAATTTGTCTATATTTAGGTATATCATCCGACTTCAGCAACAGCCATGGGCAGTTTTCTCAAGACACTTCAGGTTCTCTAATGTATTAAGTGAGTTTGCATTTATACATTAATTTAAAGTATAACACTTGCTGTCAAAGATGATAATTTGTGGCATGTTCATAGCTTTCTTTTTCATTTATAAAACAATTTAAAAGTTTTTAACATAATTGCCTAAAACAATAAGCAGGTTTTAGTGAAAGTAGTGAAGTTTTCATTTCCTCATTATCTGATGATAAACCAATTTTTTTCATTAGCTTATCAGTACCGAGTGAGGTTAATAATGCTCCACTCCAGTCCTCACATTGAATAAAGACAGACATCTGTTAACTAGTCATCAGTAGGGATTAATCATAAGTGATCTCATACGTGTCACTTATTTTGCAGTTTCATTGAAATTTATAAAAGTAACAAATACATAATTTTGATCTATGGTACTAAAGAAGAAATAATCAGCATCCAATGGAGGTTATTTTTCCATTTTTATGTAGTCTGGCACTTCATACTCTGGGCTCTTCCTTTCCATTGGTACTGTCATGTCTTTGAATTTATGGCAATTTATTTGGGCAGTGAATAACTTTCTCCATTATCTTTTACAGGTGAAGACGTGAAAATAGTAAATGTTCCACAATTTGCTGATTCTGTCAGTGAAGGGGATGTGAGGTGGGAAAAGGGTGAGTTTCATAAGAGAAGTAATAATTAGCTAATTATCATTATGAAGCTAACTATTCATGTATCTGAAGGGTTTTTCGCTTTATGCAGTAAAACCTCAGTAAAGAGACTTTTTTAGTCTCTTCCCAGTTCCTATTCTTAGGAAAAGGACTTCCATTAAGCAAACACTCCCCTATACAGACATGAACACATTTTACTGAGAAAATGTACACAAACTTGAACTATAATACATTTACTTTAGACTTGGATGACTGAGATATCTCAATTTGGGGAAGTAAAATGTACGAATCATGAAAATCCCAAGTAACCGATAAGACGCTTCCTTCTAAAAAGATGTGTCACTATGGGAATTTGAAATTTAATATCTGCGCATTTTAGTTTAGTCTGTTCTGGTGTAGTTCGTTCACAGTGTTTGCTTGTTAGTACACAAGCAATCTCTGGAATCTTGCAACTTGGAGAAGCCTAATTTTCAGGATAGATTGACCTATATCAGTGTTTTTTCAAACTTTCTATTGCAACTATGTGGAATGTCTCGCGACCCAAGTGATGGGAAGGCAGCATGGAGAAAAACACATTCTTAGCTGCGTTTTCATTAACTCTTTACAAAAAGTAGCTTGTACTGAAATATTGGCATTTATATAATAAGGGCATTTACTTCCTTGTCATTTTTGATACATTTCAGGTGTTTATACTCAGATTTTCCTCATGAACCTTGTGACCTAGTAATGGGTCATGACCCATACTTTGAAAAACACTGGTCTATCTGAGAGCCCTAAACGGCAAAAATTTGGTGGATAGAGCTGGGGAGTATTAAGAAAAAAATCATTAAAAAGTACAGGCTGTTACAAGTAAGGGAAACCAGAAATGCATGAAATCGAGGTTTCTTTTTTAGTCAGTGAAAAAATCACCTTATGTAATTTGCTCTGCAATTCATTCCTGATATGTTTATAATGGTTTCTGATGTGAATGATGCTTAAGGAAAAAGCCTATACTCTAAAAGTAAAGGTAAAACTGCTAGAACAATCTGATAAACAAAAGTGTAAGATCAGAAAGCTTGCTGGCTTTTTTTAAGGTAGAGAAAACCCAAGTAAATGAAATAATGAAAGAGACGACAAATGCAACCTGTAGATTGCCCATACCAATAACCAACAAAAAAGGAAAATGTCATCCATCTGTGATGGACAAGCAATAGATAAAGCAATTGTTTAATGGTTTTGTCAAGCTCAAAGGCAGATAATCCAATATCCCAGAAAAAGCTTCAGAGGTAGCAAAAGAATTGAAGTACAGAAATTTTACAGCTTCAGCCATTTTGTTTTGTTTAAGACATAACATTGTTTAAAAGCAATTTGTGAACAAGCTACTGCTGTAGAAATTGTTGGTGTCCCAATACAGAACTTGGGGCCTTGCTTTATAACCTGTATGCACTGGATCGTTACTCTGTTCATTCATTGCATTCTCACCACATTTCAACTCTCTTGTGTGGACACATCTCTTATGAAGACAAAATCTTTTGTACCACAAGTGTCTGCGTACAAGAGGATTTACTGTATGAAGTTTCATTTCTTCCCACTATATTATATATTTATAATTTCTGAGAGTTCTTTGTAATAAGTTTTCATACAGACTGATGTATTTAGCTTTGCATGTTGGTGTAGTTCCATAAATTTATCTTAGCAAAGGGGTAGGCAACCTGTGGCTCCAGAACACCATGTGAATCCTTGAGTGCTTATTTGTGGCTCTTTAGAAGTTAGCTAAGCTCCCTAACCTTTATCAGTCATGAAACATTCTTGTTGCAATCTAAAAAAAATGTCGTACAGGTTAGCCTTGAATGATGAGGGATAAATGCAGTGTAGTTGATGGCATATATGGATAAAGTGGGGAAGAAAGGAAAATGTGGTAGGGCACAAGAAAATCATTAGTGCTGGATTGTGTAAGGAGATGAGGCGCATGACTAGAGTGGGAACTGGACAGAATATTCATTTACAATTTCATTTATGTACTTTCATCTTTCGTCAACCACCATTACCTCCTCCCATTCTCTCCCCACATAATCCACCATTAATTATTATATTGCACTCTCCTATCATTTCCTTTCACTCCCCACTTTATTTCCTCATTTTCCATTATTTACATTGTATATAAATATATAAAGTTTATAGTAGCCAGAAATTTAGTGCCTAAAAGAGGTCTGAATGGTTGTTATCAAGAAAATTCTCACTTATTACAGAGCAACTGTTTGCCCTGTTAATCCACCTCTAGGTTAATCCACACATGCATGCCTGGGTTTTCTCTGCTTGTGGAAATTAAATATTGGCATATGTAAAATTATTTAATAGCTGTCTTTTGTTGAGAAAGTTCCATTTAAAATAAGAATTTGCTAAAAAAAAGTTTTATCTACATACATGACATTGTAGAAAGAAATTTTTTGGACTTAAAAAAATTTTATTCTTTCTAGGCCACAGAAATATTAGTTTGAAAACTTCCAATCTAGCTGATTGCATATAACATGAACTAACAAGGATTACAAGTACTTCTAGACTAAAAGTAGTTAATAATTGATATATTTCAGATTATCCACATTTTCTGGTAATCTAAGATCTATTTTTCCTCAGCATGATTCTGTAATTCTTAAAAAAAATTGAATAATTTTCAAGTTTTTCTTTAAGTTTCTCATTGTTAATGCCTGTTTTATGTGGTTCAAAAGTATGATAACGTAAATATGGAATTTAGAGATTGGAAATATTATTTATTGTTCATTAAAAAAATAATATTTGCATAGTAGTGGATGTTATAGTCTTATTCAGATAGTTATGTTTCATAAATCTTAGTGTTATGGAATTGTTTTCGGTTATTAGGATTACTGCTATAGTATAATTACTTTGAACTTATTTTTAAGAGTTGTTCATTTACTGACACCTTCTCTTGTCACTTTTAGCTGTTGGAGATCATGTTGCAGAAGATGATGTTGTTGCTGAAATTGAAACCGATAAGGTATATTTTAACTCTAAACTTGATATTATAACTCTGAAGTGATTTTGTTTTATAATTAGGAAATTATTAATCTAGATCAGCAGTTCCCAAACTATGATACACGTACCACTAGTGGTACATGAAGCTTCTGCCAGTGGTATGCGAGTTTAGTGCCAGCATTCATTACTACATTCGCTACATTCATACTTACCTAGTACAGTAAAATCTCAATATAACGTATCTCTATGGAGCATGAATTTTTATACTTTATACTGAAAGTACAGTATACTGAAATACCCATAAGGAGTATAGCATTTTCTCTGGAAGCATCTCGCAGGTCGGATGCGAACAGAAACCGGCCAGAATGGGAGAGTAACAAAATAGATAATTCGTATAGCTTAAGATTTTACCTCAATGCTATTGTGAAAATGCGAAAGAGATAACTGACTCTTGGCTCTAAATTTTTCAGTTTGGTAAATCGCTTCTTTTGGGGTTTTGGCGGAGTTCCGCAGATCTTTTCGTACTAAAGATAAAATATGCCTTCAAAATTGGTGTATGACTTGACTGAGCAAGAATTGGTTATACTTTGAGTCATGTACGGATGAAAGCATACTTTAATTAAAACCACAAAAATATTTTAAAAGTTACTTTTGTGACACTGCTTGATTACAGCATTAAATAATTTCGTCAGTGGCATAACAATAAGGTGAAGACCAAATACCCTCGAAATTTTCCAAATATGAAAAAATAAAAATTTTTTGTGATTTTTATTTTTTATCCTAATTTCTGAATGACTTGCCAGTTAATCATTAATATTTTTGGACTGAACAATTTAAAAAGTCAAACCCTTTCAGCATATTCATGTAATTTGATAAGTTGAACTTGATATGTTTTGACAAGTGTTTCAGTTTTAATTGAACATTGTAGTTTTTGGGTGTGAGGGAAGGAGGAGAAGGACCATCAAAATTGAAAATTGGGTCCAAGGATATATTAGTAAAACCTTAGTTCAGTGTTTCTTAAACTGGGGTTAACAGACCCCCGTGGGTCCCCAGATGTAGTCCAGGGGTCCACGAATAATGTTCGATTAATAATTATAACAATTAAAAATAATAATACATGCAACATGATACTGTTACAAGTGAACACAGGATTCCAAGTATACGTCACTTTTAGATAAAATGATGCTACAGAGCGATGGTGAATTTACTGAAAATGTAGGAAAAATAAATACTCTATTAGCTATAAATATGGATACATAGGTATGTATATTTTGGAGTCCACAAAAAAATATTTGAATAAAAGGTGGTCTTCAGATTACCAAAGTTTAAGAAATGCTGTCTTAGTTTAATTTCTATCAAATTTAGAATTGTTCCACTCCTTCCTACCCACTCTGATTTTTGCTATTATTCAGCTTACATTACTATTTAAAATTAACAATGAATTAAAATTGTGAATTCAGGAAGGGCATAAACAAGGCTCATCTATGACTTTACAGGGTTTTTTTCTTTTCTAAAGGGTTGGGGTGAGGTTCTTTCATGCGAGATATATTTTTTTAACTAAACAGCCAAATTGGTGACTTTTGGGTTTGAGTCGTGGTTATGTCAGTTTTATCATATTTATCATAAGATTTTGTCAAAAACTAATTTGAAATTTTGATTTTGTCATCAGACATCCATACCAGTGCCGGCACCAGCTGCTGGTATTATTGAAGAAAGATATTTTGATGATGGTGCTACTGTTAAAGCTGGAGATAAATTATTTAAAATTAAGATTACTGGTGAGTTAATTCCTTTGTGCAAGGCTTGTTTGGTCACGGCTAATCTTTCTTTTGTTCCATTCAAATTTGGAAAATTATTATAATACTGAAGTTTTCTTACAGTTATATTTACTTCTCTTTTCATACAAGAACATTCTATTTTTGTCTGGATTAATATAATATTAAAAAAATATTGATGTACTCAACAAATAGTGTAAATAAATAGGCAGGGGTCTAGTATCATTTTATAATATTTTTAAACTTGTCATTTTTTGTCTTTCATGATTATATAAATGTTCATTGTTTTTAATTCCTTTTAATGAACTTTTATTTAAGCTAATGAGATTGATTAAAATTTACTAGGGAAGTTAAGTCATTTATTTTAATTAATAATTGTTCAAAGCTGCCATATCCTGGATAATCAGTCTTAGTGTTGTTACTTTAATTATAAAATTCATAATCTAAACTTCCTGGTGTTTTCTAAGCTGAGTGACTGATAGAAACTTTCATAAGTTTAAGGATAACAATTTATTTTCAATTGTATTTTGGGTGTCAGTTTATGGCTCTAGTTTTTATATGCTGCTTAACTTTGTGCTTGTCCATTTTTTTGGATTGCTTTATTTTGGTTTTACATAATTTTTCCACTGCCTTTCAGATGCTCTTTCTGCACTGGCAACAAAGCTGGTTTGTGCCATTGCATATGAATTGCAATGTATCATATAACATTGTTGAGACGAACCTTGATTTCTGTGCAAAGACCCACTTTAGTGCTTTTTTTTATGGCACCATGTAAACATTACAATTTCTCAAAACATTTAACTACATTGATTTTTGGTCCTTAGCTCTACCAGCATTATGCTTTGACTGCCCTGGAGCTCAGTAGCCACATCTTTGAAAGTTAAATATCGAATTATTTTTGCTTGAGGAGAGTCATTGTTTTTCTGTTCTATATATGATTATTTGGTTTCAGTTGTATATTGATACACCTGTGTCCCATTTCCTGTAAAAATATGCTACAGAAATACATGCTTCCATATGCAGTGTTTAACTGAAGAAAAAAGCTGTATTATTTTTGGTTAGAACCCAGTAATCACATTCTGCCAGTGAATTACGTTTAGCAGTGTTAAATTAGAAGGATTCAGCAAATGCTGCATCTCACTAAGGTTAATCCTGTTAGAATGGTGGCTTTGAGTATTCCATTATAGTCGAGAGTTATTTTTGTGCTAAGTTTACCATCTTTTCTGCTGTTAAAAATATTTTCATTGTTTTGTCACTCTTTGCCAAATCATGTTAACGCCATTAAATACTTCCATGAGAGTATAATAGATTTCAGCAGCATTTCTTTTGTTCTGACTTCTACTTAAACCTCATTTACCATGCAGATGTGATATTAACTTTTCTTTGGAATATAGCCAATGTAAGAATTGACTGCAATGAATTGACTGCACTAATAAACATCAACGTTCCCCCAAATAGGCTCCATCACACCACCTTGTTTCACGTTCCATTTTCCCGTGTTAATGTGCATAAGTGCTCGCCAATTCCGAGAATGCTACACACGTCTAATGAGGTGACCGCCAATAATACTAATGTGGATATCTTGAACGACACTCCATATGTTTATAAAAAAAAATATTATTACGTTCTTTAATGTAACTGACGTATGATACCATATTGTAAAATATGTGTGTCCATGTGTGTTGTACGTTGTTGATTGTATTTATATATTTATCTTTTATTGTATTTATATATTTATTTTATGTTGTAACAATTATTATACACATGTAATTGGGGTTTATCCCTGTATGTGCTCAATACATAATAATAATATTAGACACAGTCTACTCTTGCAACCATCCAAAATATGGATAGGAAGCTTGGTTTTAAGCCTTGTATGCCTGCTTATCCACATACAACTATATCATCTACTTACATCAGTATTTTTCCCCGTTTTTATTATTGAAGAATTTTATTCTTTTTGAAATACTTAGTTGTCCATATTGAGAGGATTTCTCCTCTTCGCAATGAAATGTAGAGAGAAATTGTAATAAGAAGGAATTAGTGGTTAATCATGTTTGAAAATTGCCATGGTGTTCTCAACTTCATAAATAGTAACATTATTGTCTTATATATATTTTCAAAGATCTTAAAATAATTTTGAAATGATGTGAAGGTAATAACAACATGGTTGATGTGATTATTTTACAAAAGTAATACCTATACTTTGCTTTTTCTTTAACTGGATTTGTCCATACTAAAATTTTTAAATGCCTTATGTTGCATGAAGGTGCTGCTCCAGCTAAAGCAGCTGCACCTGCACCCAGTGCTGCAGCTCCAAAACCAGAGGCAGCTCCTCCCTCACCTACTCCTCCACCTCCGACACCAACACCCAGTGTGGCAGCACCTCCACCTGCAACTCCCATTGACATAAGTGTCCCTCCTCCCCCCCCTCCTCCTCCTCCTCAAGCCCCAATGTCTGCGATCCCAGTGGCTGCAATCAGGCATGCACAAGCTATCGAGGCTGCCACCGTGAAGGTGCCTCCTTCTGATCCCACTAAGGAAATATCTGGCACCAGGACTGAGCAGCGGGTGAAGATGAATAGGATGCGTCAGCGCATAGCCCAGCGCCTCAAAGAAGCTCAAAATATTAATGCTATGCTTACTACATTCAACGAAATAGACATGGGGTATGGATCTTTTTCTTGTTTTCTTGTCTTTGTGTAAATAATCATCAAATTTTATTTTCATGTTTTTGCAGTGATTCTTGTTAGAGCTATTATTAATCAACCTGGTTACTCCCTATTGCTAGTCCATTGTTTTTGTGTATGTCAGTTGTCACTTTAGCCCAAAGGTGAGCAACCTTTTCTACAAGACGGGATGCATTGGTTGAGGCAAATCCTTCCACATGATGCATTGGAAGTTGTCAATGATTTGGCAGTCATATTCATTACTCTGTATGGTGAAAGTCCTATTCTGGACACACAAGACTTTTCTTTATCTAATGCTGATTTGTGTTTGATTTTATAGAAATATAATGGAATTCAGGAAGCTGCACTTAGAGACGTTTCAGAAAAAGTTTGCGATGAAATTTGGATTTATGTCTGCATTTGTGAAAGCTTCTGCTTATGCCCTCCAAGACCAGCCGGTTGTGAATGCTGTGATCGATGGTACCGACATAGTCTATCGTGACTATGTTGACATATCTGTAGCAGTGGCTACACCCAAGGTATGCTTTTACAAAAAGCATATTTGTGCTTAATTTTTTGTTGATAAGTTTATAGGGAAGATTAATGAAGAAAAAAGTTAACCATTAGAGTTTTTTCTTTTTAATGAAACAAAAATAATTTTATTTTAGTATTTTTGGAAGGTTTTTATGTGTACAGTCAAATATCTCTTCGTTAGTGTAATTACTCAAATGAGAACTGATGGTTGAATATTAAAAAATCATATAAATAAATAACATAAGCTGTAAAACCTTAACATTCATACTTGTTAGATTCATTATTGCTTCTTAATATATTTGAGCTTATAATCTATCTACTATAATATATTTTGAAGTGTGTGTGTATTTGTGTGTTTGTGTATTTGTATGTTTGTTCATTGAACTCTTCCTAAACGGTAAAAGCTAGAATAACCACATTTGGTACGATTCTTCCTTACATCCTAACTTAGTGAATGGTCAAGGTTTGGTCAACCGGGATTAATCAGTGCTGCCAGTATAGGGGATTAACATTTTTCCATAAGATAACACGTATGAATCCATTTCTTGACTTGCAAGGTATTCTTCCTTCAAGCATCAAAATACGTAAATATGGACCGATTTTTTTCGTTTTTACTTTATTCGACGAATAAAACTCTATACTATCTTATTCCTGTGAAGTTTACATGTTACACGGTCGAAGTTTTCAGAAATACGCTATTTGTGTCGAAATTTTGTGGATTTTTCGTACTCTTTCCGGGCGTTGCCAAGGTGGCCGTCATTGTTACCTCTGATTCAGTTAGCTTCAATGAAGCTTACAAATAGACGAAAGTTTAGCGTTATTCGATTCGCACTTTTGTTTGAGCAACAAAACGATCGATGTTTAAGGATAGCAATGTAAATAGATGCTGATTATTATTCAGCCGCTTATTGATGAAAGTAATTGAACCTTCTTTCGTCTACTGAATACTGGAATCTTTCATTTTTTGTAAGTAAAATCATTATATTCTACATTATAATGTTTATTAACATAAATAGGCTCACGTATCTGGTGTACATTAACCAGTCAGTGTTCAATCATGGACAACTACATTGCTTTTTCACGGGTTTCTTGCTTACAAGACATAAAAGTAAATATTTCAGCGATGCATAATTACACAAGAAATGAAGCTGGATTTGGCGAAAATGACATGATAGGAAATACAATTATCGTTATATTTGAATGCAATACGTTCGGAAATGGATTGTTACAAGCAAATATGATTAATTGTTAAGAAAGGCTAATTGTAATTTAAAAAGTATCTACTAAGTATATATTTTAAAGAGTTTGTATGTTGTGCTGTAGTAGCTTCACTAACTCCGTTGAAATTCAACTGGAAATTCTGCTAGTAATATAAAATTGATTTCATCTCTCCTTTGCATTTCGAAGTGCCCAGTATATATATATGATTGCCAGAAACTAGGTAGTTCTTTGTTTCACACACAGGGTCAAGGTTATGGTAGTTCGAAATTAAGCTCTTTGAGTCAAATTTATGCTATAGAGCTGATTATGGTTGTCTAAAAATATTTGAGAAAAATCAGCTTTTCTGTAATGTTTATAATAGACATGCTTAAATCTAAATAATGTGACATGAAAGTAAATTTAAGGAAAACATTTACAACTTTTCATGTGGCATATGTATGAAAGCTGTTTTGATCAAAGGTTGATTCTTATTTCTTAGGGTTTAGTGGTGCCTGTTCTACGAAATGTAGAATCTATGAACTATGCTGAGATTGAAATGGGAATGGCTGAACTAGCGGACAAGGCAAGAAAAGGTACATTGGCTGTGGAAGATATGGATGGCGGCACTTTTACTATTAGCAATGGAGGAGTATTTGGTTCTCTTATGGGAACTCCGATAATAAACCCTCCACAATCTGCCATCTTAGGAATGCATGCCATTGTGGAAAGACCAGTTGCCATTAAGGGCCAGGTTAGTGCTCTTGTCTTGTTTTTTCTTTTTAACTTTTCTGCAATATTTTGTGATTATTTTTCCAAAATGGCCAAAAAGTTTTTAGTATTATAGGAAAATTAACATAAGATCTGAAATTAAGAATGTGTGATTAAAAAATATGTATTACATAGAAATTGTGATTGCCTCTGAAAATATTTCAATAATAGAACTTTCTGCTTAATGTAAAAGAATTGAGACTTGATTCTGTATTTTGAGCAAAAATGTATTTAGGCTATTAGGTTGTTTAGTTCTTGTTTTCATTTGCAGGTGGTTATCCGGCCTATGATGTATGTTGCCCTTACATATGATCATAGGCTTATTGACGGTCGTGAAGCTGTTATGTTCTTGAGAAAAATCAAAGCTGCAGTTGAAGATCCACGAATAATACTTTTGGGTTTGTAGCCTGCATTACAAATTTCACACATGTACAGTTGTAATTTGTAGCTAAAAATGTTTTTTATACTGATGCACACACAACTAAATTTTAATCGTCATCAACAAAAACGGATGTGTTCAGTGAAATTGGGTTGTTGCACATTAGATAACTCGTGAACATACTGGTTGAACTTGCTCATGTGTTTCTATTTATTACTTTTTGAAGAAATTGGATTCCTTTATCTCATTCCCAGTCATGCTTTTGAATTGTGCATTAACATTTCCTAACAAGCAAAATGTCGAAGGTTCTTTCTTTGCTGTGAAACTGGGGTCTGTGTTAACTGTACTTTGTTTCACTGTTTTTACTTTGTAATTACAAGAAATTATTAGGAAATCATCTTCCATAAAACATCTTAGGCTGTAACTCATTTTCAGTAAGACATGAATTTATTGCAATGTAGCCCATTTGGTGTACTTTAGGAAAAATATGATTTGAAATTATTTTTTGATTAAGGTCTTGCCCCATTAGATGTACAGTGAATTGTACAGTGTATGGCTTCAGGTAATTATTGTATTTTCACTGGTTTGGTGAAAAGGTATTTTAGCAAGGCATATTTTATAAATATAATGCAAATTGTGATCTTGATCTTTGCAAGTGTCACAAATGTACATTACCTTGAGATATAATAAAATTGTTCAAGTTGTTCGTCCAGGTCTCTCTATTTCAGATAATTAGGTGGATTTATGTTAACATTACCTCAAAAATGTAAATGTTATTCATCATTACTCTACGCTCAGGAATGAACCTGTTAGGTCACTCAACAATTTTTTACATTTCAGTGATAAAAAACTAGCGTGATATAATTGCTTGGTACTTTTTGGAGAATGATATGTCGCTTATACACTGGTGGTATGGCTGAGGAGACGATGAAAGATATTCTGAATAAGTGTAGCATCCTATTCTCATTTGGTTGGATATATCCTATTTAACATGGTTATGATGCTGCTTTGATAGTGCTTGTCATAAAAATGATTATTTCTCAGTATTGCTGATAAATGAGACGGTTTACCAGCTAATGTTTATAATTGGATTATTCTTAATATTAATGGGAAGACTTATGGAAGTGTAAAATAGAAATGTATGTCTGATTAATTCTCTGTATTAATCATTGAATTAAGGTAATGTTACTGTGATTCTAATACCCTACACTTAGGTGAATACAGCTTGGTGTTTTATAGGCCTCTTCTGGGATCTTCATCACTAAACTTTAACGTTGTTTAAGGGAAGTTATTCCATTAGAGGGATCTAATCCATGAACTGAATTTTAAAGACTGCAAACAAAAATTCTGTACTAAAAAGTAATTTTGAATAGTTTTTGTTAATGATGTGACTTTGGAGGACCTATGGTTTTAATATCTTAATTATGGTAAATCTTAATTGAAGGTTTGGTTTGGGAATTTATTATTTTTTTTATATTTTTGAAATTGCTAATTGTGGAGGAAATGGCTTTCATGGACACAAGTAAGATATTTAAGGTTTTAAATATAATATTGTTTATATTTTAAGTGTTTCATTTACAGTAGAATATGTATTGCCTTTGCTTTGTTTTATCCTTTAGTGCTTGATTATTGTTTGCATGTTGTGTATAGCAAATGCTAAATGTTTATATTTTAAGCGTTTCATTTACAGTAGAATATGTATTGCCTTTGCTTTGTTTTATCCTTTAGTGCTTGATTATTGTTTGCATGTTGTGTATAGCAAATGCTGACTCAAGAGTTAAAATTATGGGTGTATAGTCGATTTGATCTTCATAAATGCAACTTGAAGTTAATTCTGTGAAGTAAGCACAAAGTTTACAAAAGAGCAAAAGCAGCTGCTTGGTGTAAAAATAGCATGTCAAACCTCCACCACACTGCCGCTTGTATCTTTTATAGTTTTTCTTAACCCTTGGATGCATGACTCAGCATATACAAACAATTACATAGGTGGATAAAAAACCAACCAGTAAAAGGCGTATGGTTTCTTGCATAAAGTGATGAATTTTCAATTTGTCTAAAATGTTATAAAGTAGAAAACATTTATTTATATTTATTATGCATATTTTTGTCTTCTATACAGGTGTGGTTACATATGTTTTATTTTATCAATTGTAATGCTTTCTTTCCGAGTTATCTAGTCTTTGAATCTCAAAATTCACCTTATATCTTCAAATAGGTTACAGGAGTTAGATAGGATCAAAGCATGGTTTCATGAAGATAACTCTGATGGGTTTATCTCATGATTTTTCCACTCCTGCCATTTATAAGAATGCGAAAGAAAAGGTCAATTTCATCTGAAAATATAGGCTTCTATGTACAGGCGACTCCCAAGATTCGACGGGGATGCGTTCCTGAAAACGTGGTCAAATCACGAACAGTCGAATGTCAAATCAGCACAAATTCAAACAATTAGAGCAGAAATAACGATGTCTAGACTGAAACTAAACCTCTCGTGGTCGGGTGTGCTGAAAATTACTTCGCCTAAACTAGTTTCTAATTCGACTGATCAATCGTCTGGGTCGAATAAGCAGTCGAATTCTCGATTTGGACGAATCTCGAATGGTTGAATCTCGGGAGTCGCCTGTATTTCCATTGTTGATGCAAATGAGTCCTGATTCTTAGTTTGTACACACTGATTTTATCTGCTGTCTCATCTATGATGAATTGTCCTAAACATCAATTGGTTCAAAAATTGGTAGGTTTTTTCTCTAATCCATGAAAAAACCAAATATTATTTTAAGGTGCAGTCTTTCCAACTATCTGGTCAAGATCTCTGCCAGTGTAGGCCATTTGGTATAGTCATAAGCTTTAGAGGTCTGTGTATATCAGCTTTATCCAATTCATATTGTTACTTTTTAAACAGTCGTCTTGCTGTATGGTCACCAGGTCATTCATGAAATCATTCTATACATTGCCTCACCACTTCACTCTTCACTGGTGCAATAGTCCTCGGTGATCCATTCAGCAACTTGTTCCTCAATGTCTTCAGCCTCCTTAACTGTTTTTTATTTGCCTGTTGAACTCATTTTTAGACTTGGGAACTTTTGATGTTTTCTCCATGAATATTCAATAATTATGGATTGGCATTGTAAAAATTGCACTCCTTTTATACTATCGTTTGATTAATTCTCATCCATAGTCATGAAAACATGATCCTGCAATACATCTTTAGCCTTAAAAATGAATGAAAAAATAAGCTACATATATATATATACAGGGCCGTGCCGATGGGTGAGGCAGTGAGGCAACCGCCTCAGGCACCTCTCGAAGGGGGGCACCTAATTTGACGAAAATGAAAACCTATAAAAATAAATTCATAAGGCCAGCGAGGCCAGGGGGTGCCATATTATATCTCGCATCAGGCGGCAAAATGTCTGGGCATGGCCCTGTGTGTGTGTGTATATATATATATCAGAGCTACAAACCGAACCGCTGAACCACACCGAACCGCAGCCATTTTGCTGAACTGCGAACCGAAACCACTGATTAATTTTTCAGTGAACCAAAAACCGAACCGTAATTTTTTGCAAAAGTGGTTTGGTTTCAGTTCGATCTCAATCCACAAAGTACGGACCAATGAAAAGACCAGGAATTTCCATTGGAAAACCCAGCAGGTTTGCTTCAAAGGAAAGAGTGCCTAGCTCTTTCCTCTCTGATACTATTGTTATTCACATAAAAATCATGTTAGGATCAAAAATACCGTTTTTTAAATATAAATAAATGAAGATTATGATGAGATTGTAATATATTTAAAATATAAATTTTTTCTTTCTTTAAATAAATTCTTTCATTTAAAATAATAATGACTGCTGATTGATTTACTTACAGATTGATACTGAATGTGTAATGTATATATTGGATAAATTATTTCTGGATAGTATTTCATATGATTAATTTAGTTGAACCGAACCGCAAACCAAACCGAACCACTTGTCAAAATTCCCGTCTGAACCGAACCATGAACCAAACCACTTCCAAAAATTTAGAACCAAACCGCGAACCGAACCACTTCCAAATTTTAAAGTGGTTTGCAGCTCTGAGATATATATATATATATATATTTTGGGCAACTAGGTGTTGAAGGAAACCCAGTGAACACTTACCAGAAGTAGAGCCGCTGGGGTGTTGGAGAGACACATTTGTGGAGGTTAGAGCTTTCGGGATGATCTCTTCGTCAGCACAAGAGAGACACAACTGATATGGCAGTGACACTGGGGTAAAGGTGTGGGGGTGGAAGGGAAGGGAGCGTGGAAAGGTCGGGGATTGGAGGATGTAGAAGGGGGAGGGGGGAGAGGGGAAAAAGAGGGTGGAAAGAAGGAAATATTAACGGATATTGAGGCCGGGAGGAGAGAAAGAGTTTAGGATTTGGATATGGGCCAGTTCCCATTGACGGAGTTGGGGGGCAGAAGCGTAGTCCGGGAGGGCGCGGATGGCCCTCACCGTATATATATATATATATATATAAAATACATGGCAGGTGAAAACCTTTGCAAATGTGTTTTCATTGTTTTGTATAAACTCTCAAAAACGATTAAAGATTAGTTCTTTGGAAGACTGGCTTTAAATTACATAGGAGTTACCTGAGGCATACCTAAGACTGAAAATCGGTATCTTTAATAACTTTGAAGATAAGGCAATACAGTGGATTCTTGATCTATCATTCTTGCATGCATTGTTTTCCCAGATGCATTTTTCATTTTGTACAGTCATAAAACTTAATGACTTCCTGCTTTTGTCATTTTCTTGCATTCATTGTCTTTTCCTCTTGGTCCCTTCAAAAATGATACATCAAGGTTTTAATGTGGGTTGATAAAATATCCTATGTATTATGCATCCTGGGCTTAAATATGTATTCAAGATGTAATTTCTGTGTTAGCCCATGCTTTGAGCAACTACTACACTATAAACTAGTTTTTCTGTCATAATCATGATATGTTCTTCATTCTCTTTTTTAGCCTTATTAATTTAGTTATTATATAGCCCAGGCTTGATGTTCTGTAATTACCCATTAAAAAGATATTAGCATGTACATATTTTGTGCATTTTGACAACCCTGAGAATCTACTAAAACGATGAAATTTATCTTTCATTAATTGTGCTATCTGTAACTGCATGATTTACCTTTCTTCAGTCACTATGTTGGTTGTATTCTTAAAATAGATTATCTAGTGGAGCATGTTGCAGTTTTCCTTTTAAATATTTTTCATAAGCTTTTTAGTAATTTTTTGCCAAAGATTTTTTTCTTGCTTATTTGACATTTTCAGCAATACACCATATTCCTATTATATGATGAAGACATGATTTTCTTAAGTTTCTGGAATGTGTTGAGTCATTAGAGGAATATTTGCAGTATGTATATTTAATTTGCAGGTGTTCATTGTGTTGTGAATTTGGAAG
Organism: Uropetala carovei; assembly: GCA_036926305.1. Lineage (NCBI taxonomy): Eukaryota > Metazoa > Arthropoda > Insecta > Odonata > Petaluridae > Uropetala > Uropetala carovei. The sequence continues at coordinate 2,070,012 of JAXCHB010000167.1, forward strand.
TTCCATTCTTGTTATATTCTAAAAAGTATGAATTAAGAGTATTTACAAAAATCCAAGAAATGTTTTAGCATGCTAATTGGAAGTACAGTGTAACCTCGATAGAACATGTATGGCAAATAACAAGAACTTCATTATAGCTTAAACACTGTCACCATCAATATATTAAAGTTAGATATATGGAATTTAATTTTCGGATATTACGAGTACTTGTTAGAATGAATATTTTTATGAATTTTATAGAATCTCTCTATATCGAGGTTTCACTGTTATTATTATAAAGTGTACTTGATGAAGTTTATAGGTTTTATATTGTTTTGTCACAATAAGAAAAAGCTCAAAACTGCATTTTATTTGTTTTACCTTGCTTTTGCCTCCTGTGTTTCAATGCTGTGGAATTTATTTGAATAGATGTAAATTCTGCCTACATTTTGTGTTGTATACTTTTCTGCTTTTAGTTGTACAGCTTTTTATTGTTTGGCAAAATGGAATAGGCATTTATAAAACATTTTATTAAGATGTAATTCTTGTAATATGTTTTGTAATGCTTTCATTCTTTGGTATTACATTTAATATTATTGTTATAATCATCATCTTCACCTTAATTCATTTTAATCAAAATATAATAAATATATTTGATTTTTTAAGTATATAAATGGGTCACATTTTCTTTCTGTATTGAATATATGGTATTGTGCTGTTGTAGATATTCGGGGAATTTATCAGTTCCTTTAGTTAAGCTTTTATATGGGGTGCTACATCATTTATGTTGATGTAAGAGAAAAATTTCTATACATTTCAAACTTTACATTTTCGTAATTAATGTCAAATATTGATTTCTCCTTTGTTGTTATTTTGATTTTTATAATACTTGCCATGAACATAGTTAAACATCTCCTTGCCATTCCTTTCTCCTTGAATCCACCTCTACCAGAGACCCTGCATTAATATCCTTCTTACTGTTAGGAGAGTCTTTCTGGCAGAGGTGTAACTTCAGTTTTGGGACCCCGAGGCAAATAATTAAAATGATGCCCACATAACAGAATTAAGTATTTATACATATATACTTAAAATTTTTATTTTATGTTTTAGAAATTATAAAATATAACATTTTCGTTTTATTTCATATTACAATAATTTTTTTGCCTTCTTGAGGCCCCTTGGGGCAGAGGCCCTATGGCAATGCCTTGCCATGGTTACACCTCTGATTTCCGGCTATTGTGCCAAGGGCATAATCTGTGGCATCGAATAAGGAATTTTGTGTGGAATAGATTTTTAAAGGGATCATCTTGAGGGGAGAAAATGGAGACACACAATGTGGCATTTGCACCTACTATCCCATTGGATCCACCATTGGTTATGAATGCATAATATGTAGTTCGTAATCTGCTTGAATATAAATTTTTACTTGTTCTGTTTTACATTCGTATCATGGTGTATGAATTTTTTTCAGTGGATATTTTATTTTTTTATTATAAGGACTTAAAGTGCTTCCTAACTCAAATGCAATTCACTAGTGCACACAGGATTCCCTCAAGGGAGGCTCCGAAATATTTGACAAACACAAAAGTTGTATGCAACATATCAATGTCACATATTGCATTATTAATTAATTTATGTTAAAAATGAAGGGGGCAAAAAAGTCTCCTATTCCTTTCTGACAGCACCCATGAACCCAAATTTAAAATAGCGATGTATGTTTCCACAGTTTAGAAAAATCAATTTTCCAAAGGGGGGGGGGGGGTCCGGACCAGGTGCCTTCACCCCCCCCCCCCCGTCCCTCCCCATGTGTGCGCCACTGTACTTTATCAATTTTGATTCGTTTGTAGATTGAAGCAAGTGACCTTCGATTTAAGAGAAGAATCATTTTAATTTTATTCAACCGAATTGATAGAAGTTTGAACGTTAGGTTGGAAGTCAAAGCAGATGGATTCATGAGATTCATTTAAGAGTTTATTTATTTTTAAATAGGTAGGAACATCCAGTTAATGTTATGATTCTGAATGGTAATGGTTTCAAGGCGATCAACAAGTGCCTCTTGAGTATTGATGGCTGAGATTTTGAACAGGATGAAACAAATAAGTATGCCTTTTCGGCAATCGGAATAATCGCAATTTAAATTACTATGAGACTGCCAAGCTCTGCTTTGCATTTATTTTTAATGTTTTATTCATTTTTTAAGTGAATCCTTCCATTCGTTTCGGAAAGCGTTATATAACATTTCCGCTGCCCTCGTTAGGTCCACCGCTTCCCCGTCAGGGTCGCTCGGCTAGTTAACCGACGGCAGATGGGACGGGGTCTATTTGGGCCGATGACGTGGAGCCGGTATTTTAATATTGGTAAAATTAGCTAACTAGATAGATATGGCCCCACGGAGTAGCGTGGATACTCAAGACCAGGGCTCTCCAAGCTACGGCTCAGGGGTCCATTTAATGTGGCCCTCGAGCCTGTAATAAGTCTGGCATTTTTTTTTACTAGATATAGCAATCAAGCAGTGCTGAAAAACGCTATGCGTAACGTAACGAAATTATTTTTGTATAATGTAACGAAAAAAGTTAACGAAATTTTCAAAATGACTGTAACGAAAACGAAAAAAGCGTTATTTCGTTATGCATTTTATACAATCTCAATTTATGTTTGTTTATTATTACCTGTTTTTACTTCTAAGTAATTTCCATTCCAGGAATAAGACATTTTCTATTTTATAAATAGTTGTGCTCCATTTATGTCTGATTTCGATTCATATTGGGCGAAGTAAAAATAAAAGTTAGATGGGACATGTCGAAAATATTCCCGTAAAAATCGTAATATCAGTAAACCATCTTTTATTACGAAAATAGCATACATTTGTATATTGCGCACTTGTCATGAAGTTTTTCATGTTGATACTCTGGTCCGCGAGCATAAAATTGACCAAATGGCCCACTTGTAAAGAAGTTTGGAGACTGCGTACCGCGGTCGGCAAAACCAGGAACAATGTTTCAACCGCGGTTAACGAGAGAGTGCTGTATAGTGGAGAACGTGGAATCGGGCGGCGACACCATTGCGCCTCTATTGCGTTTAATTTACGATTCGCGCGTGCTGTGAGTTTCATACCATTAACGGTGGTTGTGTAGTCCGTTTATTGAATGTGTTTAGCATTTTTCAAATCTACGGTGTTTGATGTACGGAATGTGTTTTTCGAAGGATGTTTGTACTTCTATTTTTGTTTGCCCTTTAACCTTTATATTGTAAATTCCAGATTTTGGAATTTTGCCTTTCGTGTTCCCCAAAATCTTTTTAATGCCGTAATTTCTAGAGATGTTGCTAAATGTATTTCTCTAGCCCTTTAAGTTTGTGTACCATGGTATGGAAACCTGCCATTTTATGTCTGTAAGTGCGAAATGAATTATTACGAATGTAACTCCTGTTGTATGTGGTATGCTGTAAATGTAAATTCTATTTTGTTGTCATTTCTTAGTAATGAGCAAATCCAAAAACCGTAGTATTTTGTTTTCCACCTCGTGAGTGAATTTAATGTTTTGAAGTCTTGTAATTTTTCCAATTTGTTTTATGCGTTTTCATAGGTCGAAAACATCAAAGTACCTAATCCATATCGATGGGAAATATTTTTATTTTCTTTCCAAGTAGCCCGGGCAAATATTTGCAAGAAAGGATTTAAAGGGTTTTCCATCGCAGTGCCATTAGTTTAGCTGTATATTTGTTTGTTATTTTGGAAATAATTTTGTGTCATGCAGAAATTTATATTCTTTGTTGGCTGTTGTTTTAGATACCTGAGACACGCTTAATTTTTCAATTTTTGATACTTCTGGAATTTATTTTCAGTCGTAATACGAGCTCGATACATAATTATCTTCTTTATTCATTTGTAATTATCTTTCCGAATAGTCACTCAGGTGAAACCTTTTCTTTCGTTCCCATGTGAAAACATAACTGTACGTTGCATATTATAGGGCCTCGCTATGACAAATCATAAAAATGTCCCTTAAATTTTGAACTAACGAGGTTATACCGCTGCGAGGTGTAATGCTGCTAATATTTAAAATATATTGATTCACGTTCTATGTTAAATATCCTCCCGGCAAGACGTTGCGAATGAGAAATTGTTTTATGGCGCTATATCTTCCACATCATATTGCTATAATTTTCTTAAGAAGTCTTCGATACGGATTCACCTGCGTCTGTATAGTTTCGCCCGTTTGTTGAAGATTAGCAAAAACACGATGGGCATAGGCGACGAACAAGATTGCCGAAGGGAACGAGAGGTGCAGTAAGGGCGATACGCCTCTCTGCACTTTGGCGCGCCACTGGCTTTGGTGACCCAATAGCCAGTCTTGCCAGAACAAAACGGATCCTCATCCCCTTCCGGTTCCGCAACCTTGAGCCACTACCTTTCTGGTCCAAGTAATCCATTTCGAAGCCTTTAATTATACACTTTTTAATGCAACTAGGTTGAATAATTTTTCTTTCTCTATCGAAAGAAATAGATGTTCATATCTATGAGCCGAATGTTAATGTGATGCTCGACTATAAATTCCGTTAATAACACACGAACGCTAATAAATAACTAATTTTCGTTCATTTTGTTGCTTAAAGTTTTATCTTTGGATTTATCTGCTGTTAGATGCGTACGGAGCCGTACCTTGGCGATATGGCGCCTATGGCAAAATTTTAGGAAACACCTTGGTAATGTAGGATATAATTTTTATGCGTTTTAATAAAGAGCAATAGCGTTTTTATTATAATAAATCAAAGCTTGAATATTAAAATAATACTTATTTTTGGGAAAACTTTTTGCGGGAACGTTTGGCGCCTTTTGCAAGCGGCGCCTATGGCAAATGCCACCTTCGCCATACCCTAGTTACGGCACTGTATGCATATTCCAGAGGTGCGCAGACTGGGGGGCGCGAATCGGTTTCTTTTTTTAAAAGAGGGACGCAAGTATACCCGGTCTGGCGCAGGCTACCTCATTTTGTGTGACTGAATTCGGGACCGATGATAAACTGGCAGGTTAATCTAATACAGTGTAATAATATTACACTCTGACATTTCTAGATTTGTAGAGCTACTCAACTACGTACCTACTTTTGTCATGAGCCTTAGGCCGATAGAATGCCTATGGACGGTTCGGCCTGTCACAAATATTCTTTCGTGAGAAGAAGTCAATTTTATTTTCATTTGCTCCTATTCTTCAATCGTTTGGTAGATTTACTCTAGTATTACCATTTTCCCCGAAGTATCTGATGAGTCAACTTCGTGTACATGTGAAGAAAACGCACCTTCAAATCGTAATATAAGAAAATACAGAGCAGAATTTATCAAATATGGATTTTCGTGGACTTTGGTGAAGAATTAGCAAAGACCCCAGTGCGTCATTTGTTCTGAAGTGCTAAATTATCTTCCCTTGCGTATATTAAAACGCCAGTTATGCCGTGTTATTGAGCTAGTGTGAGTACATTTTGTATATGTAATGTCAACAAATTTTTCCGATTGAAATGGGGGGTGCCATCGTTGACGCGGATCAAAAGGGGAGTGCGGCCTGGAAAGTTTGCGCACCAGTAGATACAAGTCGCGCATTTGTTTTTCACATTAGTTCGTAGATCAGAGATAAATGTGAATTTAAACAGATACAGGCATGTTCAACTAGTAGGTCGAGCATGTAAGTTAGACGCGAAAGAAATATAACGAAGAAAATCTGTGTATGAAACCACGTTCAGACAATACTAGGAGTGTAACTAGTGTCCTAATTTAAAGAAAGCTTTTATTTACATTATTAAGTTTATAATCGGGCTTCGGAAACTGCGAAGAAAAGCATTTCACCACATTGCTCCTTATACCAGACTAGGCTTAATGTGTTACTGTTCTTTAAAAATTTCATCGCCCATTGATCTAATTCACCGCGTAGACCAGGAAGAGGTAGGATCAATTGGCAATTAAAATAATCTTTAATTCAGGAGCAACGAATCGAGTATGATCACTGGGCGTGTTTTGGATCCGCAAAATATCCTTTTTAGGCGAGCCTGCGTTTTAACGAGCGCCTCTCATCTTCTCTCCACGACCAGGGAATGATGGTAATGTCCCGAAACAATTACGGATTTGAATAGACGCCTAGGCGGTGCGACAGAGACATTTCTCAACCATACGAAGGTCCGTCTCCGCCAGATCTTCCGCCCATCCTCCATGGAGTTTTATAGGGCGCTGGTCGTTCCCCGAGGTCCTATGTGTTAGGGTCCCACGCATCGGGAAATGCTCGCCCATATAAGGCGCCCCTCCCCTCCCCCCTTCGTGCTGCGAGACCCCTTCTTCCGGACATAACCTACGGACATTTCCCGCCAAAAAGACGTTATTGTCGCCGTCGGTAGGGGAGTCTTTCCGGAGTTTGCCGTGCTCGTAAAGAAGGGCGCCAGGATCGAAGACGGCTCGGGAGAGGCTAAGAGGGTCTTGTAGGCGTATTAAACTTGAGTGCAGCTCTGCCAATCCGGATCGTTTTAAAGCCTGCAACATTCCGTCCTAAATCCATAACCTAACGGAGGATCAACTATGCCCCGATAAATCAGCGAAAGATACGGTTTTAGACTGGAGAGTGTGGCAGCGGTTTAAGGGTCATGGGAATGCCTCATTCGACGTAAGCGCACGGTTCATATCTCCAAACGCTGTACCCATCGAATATTTTGTGGCGTATTAATATTTTTTTTTAAAATTCGCTGCGATGGTTCAGCGCTTAAACGGGATAAAAATTGCATTTCGATCGATTGCGTAGGACAGAGCGAGAGATTAAAGAGGGACGTGGTCGCTCGATTTCACCCTTTCTTAAAAGCGGAAATTTGTTTTTGACAGCGAACAATTATTTATCACAAATACTCTTGACATAGGATTCGATTTAATTCTTGAAACTAAATCCAAAGCCAGGTTGTAAAGAACAAAACTGCAAACTTGCTGCACACTTACATGGGATACATACAGCCATTCGCTCCTGCGTTTGCGAGAAACTGTCTCAGTAAAATTTGACGGAGTTATAAAAAGTTTCTCCAAAAGCCTTGGATATCCTGACTTATATAATATTCCCATTTTGAGACTTATTCGATTTGTCTTTTCTAAATAACCGCTCGAATGTCTTCCTCGATTCGTTAAGAGAAGCTGTCGACGTTGGCATATTTTGCGACTGATTAAACGTGTCGGGAAAGATTTCACTTTGCGAGTGAGATAAGTAAAGATTACTTGGGCTCCTCAAGGTCGCTCTTCCGGTTTGCGCCTCATCAAAGGGCGTCGAATGCGTCGCATACCTCGATCGAATGTAAAAGCACGTTTCTAGCTAATCCGCTCGGGGATTGAACCAACACTCGAGATATTCATGCTCACTTGTATCTGCGTCCTTTTTTATTCCTCGAAGGATCTCTGTTAAAAATAGTGATTTTCGGTCTGGACTCAAGGAACTCTTTCGCCCTTTTAAACACCATAATTTCCCGACCAAGTGAAAGCAGTTTTCGATGGCACTTTTACCAAAGAGGCTTCACGTTTCTCTAATAAGTGAATATTGAATTTTCGGCCTCGTAGTGTTTAATTAGCGTACATGGAATGAGAAGTGAATTAATATGTTTATACCAACGGGCAACGCGAGCAAAAAATAGTCAGTTGATGACGCTGAAAATTGTTCGCATTTGTACAACCTATATTCACATGAAATAGATATGACGTTAGTATCTCCAAGATTGTTCGAGAAAAGAATTTCATTGCTTTACCTTGCGAGAAGCGGCGCTTGATGATCGCGTGAGGGGGAGGGGGAAGGGGGGAAGGAAGAGGGAAAGGGGGGGAGGAAGGTGATAAGGAGGAGGGGAGGGAGCGGAAAATTATGGCGGTAATAAACGGGGAATGAATACCCTTCTCTCTCCTTCCTCCTCCTTTCTCTCGCCCTACCTCGCCTCCGTTCCCTTTCGGGAGAGAACTACAAGCGAGCACCAACCCAACCCTCCTCTTCATACCATAACCGCGCAACACCCTCCCATCTCCAAATCTACACACACACACACACACGTACGCACGCACACTTCCTATCTTTCGCGGACAAAGCGGGAGTCTTAAAAAATCCGTGGCGTTTCGGGCAAGGCGGGTTAAAGGGAGAAAGAGAGAGAGGGAGGGAGGAAGAGGAAGCGTAGAAGAGGGAGGGAGAGAGGGGGAGGGAGAAAGAGGGAAGGAAAAACAGACAAACGACTTCATTGAGGGCGAAATTGAGACTTTATCTTCTTATATTTAACCCTACGTTAATAATAAGAGAGAGGGAGGGGGAGAGAGAGAGAGGGAGGGGAGGGAGAGAGAGGGGAGGGGGAGAGAGGGGGAGAGAGAGGGGGAGAGAGAGGGAGGGAGGAGATATCTAGGGAGGGTGAGAGATAGGAAGAGGAAGGGTGTAAGAGTGAGAGAGGATGAGATGGAGGGCGGATGCTTCCGCTATTGCTATCCGCACATGCCGTATTATCCGTGGGAAAAAGGGCCAAGAGATAGTAATAATATCTCCCTACGTTGGAATATAACCGAGGACGGAGCAGGTGGAGTAATGTGAATGAGGAGAAAAGCGTTGTTTTGGGATTAAGGGGGCGGTCGTGACTTCGCCTCCTTTCAACGGACGATGACAACCATTTCTGGCTGGAGAAGATCGAATGCACTGTCACATTGTTCCTTCGTTAAGAAGGTGCTCGTAAATGAATTCCTGGACTCGTTGTCGTCTATAGTGTTTCTTCTTCCCCTTGAAAGGATCGAAGAAGGAGAATAAAATCAGAGCAAGAATATTTAAGGAAATAGGCATAAAAATGTTTGGATTACTTCATCGAGCGAAGGAATGCTTTTTGAAACGCCAAGTGGTTAAACAATTAATCGCAAGAAAAATTAATAGAGAATTAAAATAAAACTTAGAATGGAGACTAATAAAATCGATGAGCTATAAGAAAGAGTAATAAAGGAAAAGGAATTCTGTAACTAGAGTTAAAAACGGAAGCTTGTCTTAGAATAAGCTATATACAAGGTTCACAACCTTTTCTTACCCGAAAAAAATTGAATAAGTCCTAAACTCAATATACTCATTTTAAAAAATGTTATACTATTTACAGATACAGCAAGTATGTTTTTGCTAGATTAAATAATGATCCAGAATTCCTGATTTATTCTTTTTCACAGATTTTATGTTTTAAAATTAATTAATTAAATGTAATTAAAGAATTGTAAAAGTAAGGCAAATTGATAATGTTAAGCAAAACAAAAGCCATATTCAATTAAAAGTTAATTATGTGTTTTTGAAAGAGCTGTATCTAACGTAAGACAATATCGTTTTATGGACAAAAACGATTTATTAGTTTACCTTTTAGACCAGTCAAGTGTGAGAAACTGTTCTCACACAAGTAAGTTGATGCGAATGGGCAAGGTTCTGCGAGAACAATGTTCTTCTGCTGTGGGAATTCACATTTCGCTGCTTATTAAAACACTGAAATATCACCGAGTCTCATACTTTGCTTACTTTTCTTCTTCAATGCGCTCTCTTGGAAAAGTCAAAAATATATCGAGTTCAGTTGAAAAATAGTGGTTTTATTAATAAGGTCGATAATAAGAAATGGTTGTCATATTTTGAGAGAAAATGGCTGTTGACGGGAGTCAAAAATGGTTTAGAACGAAACAAATTCGATTAACAAGTTTTTAATGGACTTTTTGCACGTAAACACGATGGCGGTTTTGTAAACAGAACTCGTGCTACTAATATAGTTTGTGGAAAGTTGTGAACCTTTATAAAACCATTATCATATCATGGTAATGCTTTTTAATTTGTGAGCGTAATAAGCATGGTGAATTCTTAGCTTCTTCGATATATTGATTGGGAACTGTTCGATTATTAAATGTACAAATGTAAATGATAGAATTTTCAAAGAACTCCGCTACATATCTGCATTGAAAAACATTTTTGTGTATGTAAACATAACTGAATTTTATTTACACCCGGGGTAATTGCACCTTATGGCGGGGCAATTGAGTCTTTGATGAGGCACTATTTGTGCGCCTTTCCTGCCTCTATACTATGCGGTGAGTCACTCAATCACAGTTACACAACCGCGTGAATGAGAATCCTAATTCCACTCTTTGTTTAATCTGTCATTTATTGTTTCCATAGAGAAGTTTTTTTTTGGAGTTTCCATAATATAATGTAGTCGTATCTAGATATAGGGCTTGACGGAATGTGTCACATATAGAGGTACCCGTCAAATTTTAAATATGAGAAGCAATCTCTCGGAAATTTTGGCAGACGATCCTCAGAAAATTAACATTATTTTAGCATTCCTAAGGGTAACGAAACTTTTAAGCTCTCTATGAATATATTTTTTGTTTTACTCTTATACTTCTTTATTATATATTTAACTTATTTATTTTAACCTATTTATTTAAGCTATTTATTTTAACCTATTTTAACTTATTTATTCTAACGTACGTATTTTAACCTATTTTATTTAACTCGAAAGGTACAGTTTTGACGGCGCGAAATGACCTTCGTTGTCGAAGCACCATATCATTTATTACTACTACTACCTAGATGTAGGGTTATATTACTTTTAGATTCTTGTTGAAGTATAATTATTTTAGTTGCATTAACCGCTATTTCTTTCTTATTTTTGATAACAATTTAAGAATTTAGGTAAGTGATTTTTAATATGTGATATCCGCGATAATCGTACTGTGGAAGCATTCTATATATTTTTTATATCTGTCCGCCGTTATGTCCGTGCGTTCACCAGATCTTACGATTCCCTGCGACTCTGTGCAACTACTTCACGGAGTACGTGCCTGTATTTAGGATCCTTGGAAGTGCATCAGTTAGGCCAAACGGTCTCTCCAACACCGCTTTCCACTTAGCTTATCATTCTTGCAGTTTTAGAACTCACTGTCGGCACATTCACCCAATTCACCATCACGAGGAAATCCTCTTGCTGCTCCCTTACGCTCCCGAAAAACAAAATTCTCTATCCTCCTCCTCCCTCTCCCTCCCTCCCCCTCTCTCCCTTCCCCTCCCGCCCTTCCCCTCCCGCCCTTCCCCTCTCTCCCTCCCCCTCTCTCCATCCCCCTCCCGCCCTTCCCCTCTCTCCCCCTATCCCGCCTTTCCCCTCTCTCCCTTCTCCTCCCACCCCTCTCTCCCTCCCTCTTTAGTTTAAAATTTAAAGAAAAGCCATCATTTTGGAATGTAAGGTTTTCATTTGCTATTTATTATCTTTGTATTTTGAACGTAATTTAAGGAAATGTTATTTTTTTGTTAGTTTTTAATTTTTTATTACGAATTTTTAATGTAAATCTATGAATTGCTATCATCTTGTAACGTAAGATTTTCTTCCTCATATTTTGACGCTATTATTGAAAGAAATGTTACCACTTTATTGCTTCGTTTTTATTTTTGTGACGTATTTTGAACAACTAAAGGAAATTTTATCACTCTCTTATGCTATGTTTTGATTTTCTGTTACGCATTTCGAACGCAGTTAATAAAAGAAATATTACCACTTTTTAATGCTAGTGTTTTTTTTGCGGTTTGGAAATGTTTCTTTGGAATGAAGATCGAAAATCGCATGCGAAAATGTGCTGGAGGTAAACTGCATAAGCGTCGAAAGAAGTGTTATCGCTTTGCAACGCTGGGTTTTCATTTGTTATTACGCGTTTTGAATGTAATTAAAAGAATTTTTTCTCTTTCATTTTCTGTCGTTTTCTTTTATTTTCTGTTAAACTGCATTATTTATGATAAAAAACTGAAATTTTTAGGTTGACTGGGAACCGTACTCCCATTATTACATTGCGTCTTATGGGAAAATAGGACTTGCACTTCGTGAATTTGCATTTCGCGTCAGTTTTCCGGAACCAATTATTCGCGAAGTTCAAAAAGGTGGTGTAGTCCGTTTGGTTGGTTCTGTTGAGTTTTACCTGCTGCCCTGCATTTCACGCCCTTCACGACATCAAGATTTAAAACGACGTTATATCGGACATAGAAACGACGAACGATGTAAAACGGAGAAACTGCCCCGTTTTGTAAACGACGTTATGTCGAAACAACGTAAATCGGAACGACGTAAATCGGAGGTTATCTGTACCAGTATATTAATACCAAATCTTCCCTAAAAACCAACCTATAGTTTTGCTCGTATAACGTATGCCACCCCCTGATTTTATGCCACCAAACTTACTCTCGTCTACCCCTACGACGTATACCGCCAAACTTACATCTAATACCCCGTGCTTACTCTCGCTTGCTCCTAGACCTAAATCATCTTTTGCTGGCATGATTCCTTTAAATTTTAATTCAGAATAATTTCTCAATTGAAAAAAAACCGTCACCTTAAGCATATGCATCCATTACAATACTGTATTTATGCGCAAAAAAATTAGGACGCGAGAAGTTAAAATGAAATGAGTAAAATCGAGATACTGTCTACAAGTATCACGTGACCCATACTAGACATCTACATAATACCCTGCAAGTCACCAGATTGGTGGGTGGCAGAGGGTGCAGCGCACCAAAGTCTACCTAATAACTTCTCTCGTGGGAATCACTCTCCTGTTATGATCCCGTACGGTCCTTGGGAAAAACGATCCCTGATATCGCTCTGTCCTACAGTCGATCGATCTCTCGTATTTTATCCTCGTGATATCGTGCCTGCTCATGTAAGTAGGTGCCTCTAATATTCCTGAGACCTCCTCTAAGAGAACTTCCGACCTAAATTTCTCCAGAAGCCTTAACCTAGCGCTAAGTCTGCGGTCCTCTAGCGATATCCAATTCAACTCCTTCAAGAGTGATGTGACGCTTAATTTTTGCTCATATTGTTACTTAACGAATCTGGCTGCTCTGCGTTGGGTTTTTTCTATCTCGAGTATCTGTCCCTTTTCGTACGGATCCCATATGCTGGAAGCGTATTCGACCTGAGATCTGACCAATACTAAATAACACGTTTCCCGTACCTGTTCTGTGCTACTTCTTACTATTCTGCCTACGAAGCCCAACTTCTTATGATATGATTATCGGAATAACGTTAACAATCGCAAAATTATATCATAGCCAAGGATATTTGAGAATGATATATTGACGTCACGAATCGTAAATTTGGCGTTTTTTTAACTGCGATTTTTCCTGTTATGAGGGATATTTCCAACCTTAGCTAATATAATAGTAATTACGACGTTCCGAAACTTGCTCTACGTCATTTCACTAAAAATGACGATAATTATAGTCGTGCATATTAACCTCATCCACCCTTAAATATTATTTTCGATTTTACGTTCGGAATGCCGAATTAGATAAGTCACGGTTAATTAGAGCACCTGAAAAGAGCGTCTGAAAACGCGTCTGGGAGCGAGTGAGAGGGGCCATTTGAAATCGGTGAAAGTTGTGCGTCATCTCTCGAAGCGATCACTTATTCCACAAGGCACCAACGCGGCACCACTTCTCTCTCTCTCTCGTCTGTTTGCCAGCCCATCTCTCGACGCCCTCAAACAGCGCCCGGCCGACGGCAAACACAATCGAACACCCTTCCCCTGAAGAGAGGAGGAGGAAGGGAGAGAGAGAGTGACTCATCAATTATCACCTCACTTGGCCCACTCTCTCTTCACCCTTTCTCTCCCAAACAGCCATCGCTAGCTGAATATTTTAAAGCCATGACCGAGATGACTTATGGCTTTTGGAAAAAAACCAAAGCTCATATATATATGTATGTATGTATGTATGTATGTATATGTGTGTGTATAAGAGTTTGGAAAAGATTGCTTTCGCAACGATGTTTTGCTTCGAGCGTTAATCATGCTGATATATACAATCTTCTACGCATAATCTCGAGAGTTTAAGCTGCCTGATTATTTTCTCTCTAGCGATTTGCATAGAGGCCATTTCTTGAGTCAAATCATGAGTCGATTCGTGTTTCCGATTAGGGAGGAATTAACCGCATTCGATGGGTCGTTCGGAATGCTTCAAATGGGAATTTTTTTCATTCGCCGGTGCCTCTTGAGTCGGCGTTCACTTGTCATCTATCTGGCTCTAGTACACCGAATACTCCCTTGAATCACGTTAAAGTTTTTTTAATGTGGAAAATAACGTGGATTTTCGAGCAATACAGAGTTTATCCGCTTAACGTCGTAGTTACGCTCCAGAAATTTTGGACGTTAAGCGAGGAATTTTCTCCCACGATGATAAATGCGATAAGGGAGGGTTGGGTTTCACGTTCTTCCTTCTCATTCGAAGTACATATAACATTTTTAAAACATTTCAACACAAACGCACTGTAAAAGGAACAATTTATAAAATATTTTCATCTTGACTTACTTTAACTTTTAAAACAACTTTTAACAATTACCTATACTAACTTTTGAATATTTTAATGTCGTGACTTGACGTTACGGCATACGAATTTTGCGCCCGTCGGAAGACAAACGTCGCGAAGACGCAAAAGGACGGGAGTTAAGGCGAACCATTTAGACGTTAAGCAATAACGTTCCTCGATAAATTTTGGACGTTAAAGTGAAACGACGTTAAGTGGAACGACGTTAAGCGGGGACCCCATGTACCTGCTATATTGAATTCTTGACAAGGAAACGATCACATATTACTCTTGGTTCTTGATTGGAACTTAAATTCAACAACACCTTCTCGTTAAGAAAGTCCTATAGTTGTAATTCCATATTTAAATGGACGATAAAAAAGTAATGTCTGTAATCCGCGCAATCGCTATGGTCAATCGAAGCCGATTAGCGATCTTGGCTATTAAAACCTCAAGTGTTTTTATTATAATGTAGAGGATTATATGCTAAATCCTGCCGAAACCATGATATTTATATCTCCAGCTCGTAACACGGAAGAGATATATTGCCAATTGAATCTAAATTTAGTAAAGAGGAAAAAAACCTTTCGAAATGATCGAATATGATATTCCCAATCTAACCAGACACGTCCATGCAAATATTCTATTTGACACTCAAAAACTCAATAGGTACCTGCATAACAAGATGACTATTTGAATATGTGGGAATACTCGTAATTTTATTCTAGGAGATATGCTCCCCATGCTGTATTTTGTAATAAATTGTCAGTGGGTTTGTGATGTTTATTCATTGGATATGAGAATAAGATGTCGCGTATTGCGTCATATGTGTTTCATTTGTTTATGTGCATATTCCACTAATTTATATTAAATATGAATAATAGATCTGAAAATTACGGCGTTACATAGATAGATTCCAAGATAAAAAGTTTTAGTCATTTTATTCAAAACTGGGCACGTAGACGGCCAGAAACGTTTTTGTTTTTTCTACAACTTTTGAGAAGAAATTAGTTTTTTTAACACGAATATATTGTGAGCAGATAGTTCATATTTTAAATTCAGTAATGTGACAGCCCCGATTGTGCGATTTGAACCGAGTATGTCACTTTCGCGTTCCTCCTAAATATAAATTCTACATATAAAAGTTTACTGAAATCCGAAGAGAGGTATAGTTACCGTGCGTATGCGTATAGAGAAACATAAACGGACAAACAGACGGATAAACTGATTAAAATGTACGTTTAAAAGAATCTTCTAAAATCGCAAACTGATTATTGTGTTTTCAGTAAATTCAAATATGGTTTGGATACAAATCACTTTCTGGAATGTACGTTTTCCCGAAAGCCGCTTTCCGTTATACCCAATTTACCCGAAAATCACAACCCAGCCAAAATCAATTTTTCATCGCGAGAGAAACTAGGAAAAAGGGGAGAAAAAATATTAGTGTTGCATTAATATCGAGATGGACTGAAAACAGAAGATTTGATAACTGCTTTTCCCCGCAATACGTGGTATTCTGTTAATTTACATTAAGGGCCATAGCTTATGTTCTTTACAATAAATTTTTATGAAGTAGTAAAATATCGTTCTAATTATTTCATTGCATTTCGGCCAATAATTCTGAGTTACGTTTCAAAATTTCAAATTAAACCCGTATAACTACATTTACAGAGAATGTGATTTTCGGGAAGGTGGTCGTATCTGAAAAGTGAGCTTTCGGGAAAATGACCGTATCTCTGCAAATATAAGATTTTTCCCATAAGGGCGTATGATTTTTTTATTATTTCCAATTAATTTTATTATTTCAATTAAAAGTAGCATGCATTCTTTGTTTTTATTCGTTTACTGAGATAAGTAACTTTAGTTGGTATTTAATTTAAAGGCATTTTTTCCCATACATGTACGAATTATATGGAGATTGTCCTCTGGGCATCTGCTATCAGCTGACGGTCAAAAATATTTAGTATATTTTATTTATTTAGACAAAAATGTGATTCATGTAACCAGTTGAAAGTACCTTTTACGAATCTTAAATGTAATAAGTACGCTCTAGCGACGAATAAAATTGGAATCATTTTTGTAACAATTCCCGGAATAACCATATTTTATACTTTATACCGAGGTAATTTTCGTATCCTTAAATTAACCATATAATTTTATAACACTGATTTTTTCGAAGTACATCGTGAGACTAGATGACTGCAATCTTTCAACTGTTACTAATAGAATAGAAAATTCTGTAAATTCTTTAGAAATTCTGTTTATAGAAAATACAAAAAATTTTATCTGGAAGTTTCTGATGTTTTGAGAAGCTATTCTATTGTTAATAGTCGCAAAATTACAATAACCGCGTGACACGGTCGCGATAAGAGATTCGTACGCATATTAAAAGTGACCAATCTCACCCCATTCGACAAAAAAAAAAAACTTTGTCGCAAAAGATTTAAATTTATGTCCCTTCTCGTCCCGCTGGAGTCGCGGTCACCATCACTTCCGCCGAGAATTTCCGACGCATGCGCGCGGCAACGACCCGTGCTTAACGCGTACGATCCCCACATAAACGCAAGTTAGTTTTGGGAGGCAAAGGAGAGAAGAAGGGGGAAGGATACTGCTAACGCGTATTAAGAGTTCGTGTAAGAGGATGAGAGAGAGAGAGAAGGATGAGAGTAGCTATAAAGAGCAGTGAGATAGGATATAGAGATGGAGGTAAAGATAGCCCAGGGAGTGAGAGGATGGAGTGTGTGTGTGTGTATATATATATATATATATATGTATATATATGTGTATATATATCTGTATATATATATATATATATGTATATATGGCGGGAAGATGAAAGCGGCCTTATTCTTTTTTAATGCAACCCTTTGGAGGAAACTTCTCCCGAGATGGCTCGTCAAGCAAGAGGGAGGAGTGGAAAGAGGGAAGCCAGAGCTCCTCGCTCGCTATGGGTCTTTAACATAAAAGGGACGACGGCTAAAGGAGAAGAGAGAGATGGAAGGAAGAAGGGGAAGGACATGATAAGGAGTTTGAGGAAAGTGGGAAAGGGAGGGTTAAGTCAGAAGTGTATGTGTCTGTGTGTGTTGGAGGGGGGGGGAGGGAGGAGGAGGAGAGGGGGGAGGGAGGGGAAGAGAGGGAATGGAAGGAAGCAAGCACGTAAGGAGAACGAGTCCGGCAGGAGTTAGAAGAAGAGAGGCGGAGTGTTCGGATGTGCGGGGGAGGAGGGAGGGAGGGAAGGGGGAAGGAGGGGGGGGGGGAGGGGAAGTCCAAAGCAGAAGCAGAAGTTTGGGACTGCCCTTGGAGCTGGAGGGTGAATGGGTTAATGTTAGTAGTAGGAGAGGAGAAGAGGTCTGCTGAGATGAAGATGAGATGGAGGCGGGGTGGAGGGGGGGGGATGGAGTGGGGAGAGATATGGAGGAAAGATAAGCCAGAACGTGGTGCGGTGAGAGGCGGGGGAGGCGTGCGGTGGGGGAGGGAAGGTGGATAAGCTGAAGAGTTTGCTGGATTAGCTACGTCATATTATATGAGAAATTTCGTCTGTTAGACTCGTAGTTTTTCGTGGTCGCTGAAAGGGCTCTTTCATTTTTTTTTCATGACTTATCGTGCTGACGCAGTGTTTTGTTCGAATCGAATATAACGTTTTCGTCGATGGAGGATTAAGATTTGAGATAACGAAACGAGAGAAGACGCTAAGTTGATATGTTGTTAAGTATTTCGATATATATCTTTTAAAAATAATTTTTCGGAATGCTTTGAAGTGAAATATATATAATTGTGGTGTTGAGGGTTGTGTGACATAATAATCAACTTAGAATGCTATACAAGTTTTTTTGGACCATATTGAATATGTAAATTGCTATAATCTCCGTGTTGAAATCCAATATTTGTTCTTGTTATATAATAATTTCATCACCTTGCGCACTTATAATCGAGAGAAATTTGTAATTAAAAATCTTTTAATAGTGTTTCATCAGCTGCATATTTTAATAGGACTAAGTTTACAGTTTAAAGATACAAGGAATTTATTGGGGAGAGCATTAAAATGTTGGACGTCTCTCTTTATATAAATTTGAAATTTTACTTAAGAGAAATCCATTACTTACGACAAATCTTTTGATTTTGATAAATAAAATATGCTTCACATGGCAGCGAAATTAACTCTACAAATAATGATAAACATCTTGACATATTTAGAAGTAATTTAGCATAATCAAAAAACAAACCTGACATTATTAGTTTGTGTAATATCCCAGAACGAAATTTGTGAAAAATAAAATTATAATTAGACAAACGATTAATTTATGTGACTAAAAAGATAAATTTTATAATTATGAGAGACATGTAAAATATTCTTTTAGAACAATTTCAGTCCAGTCGTTAATCCAAAATAACTGAAACAGCGCATGTTATAACATTGTTTACATCCTAAGTTAGCAAAAGAAAGAATGGCAAAGTATAATATCAATAATAAATTTTTTTAAACACGCGGAGTGCATACATAAGTACGTCGCATGCGTCGGTACATCAGCGTGGACATTTTTCGTAATCGCATGCAGCCATTTCCCTATGTTTTGCGTGAGGATATCAAACTCCTTTGGTCGTCATCTTCTTGCCTTGCTGACGAGTGCCTCCCTGCATTGTGTTATCCAGAGTATAAAAAGGAGTCTTGGATATAAGGAGGCGGCGGATATTGTGTGAGTGCGTGTGTGGGATGAGAATATGGGGAGGTGGGGCGGGGGTGCGGTGGCTGGCGCCCGAGAGGGGCGGATTAAGGGGGCTGAAGTAACGCCAGCATCAGAGATAGGGGGAAGAGAGAGAGAGAGATAAAGGAGGCAGAAGGAGAGAGAGAGAGAGAAAAGGATGGGGAGAAGCCGAGAGACAATGGAAAGGGAGGTGGGGGATGATTCTCTGCTAAGGAGTTTAGTCAAAGTTGTAGCTGGCGAGTTGGTGGGTAAGGCCTAAAGACGGGCGGGGTTGGCTGACGAGATAAAAGGGGGAGTGGAGAGGATGGCGTTGTTACATAGTAGGGGGAGGGAGAAGAACCTTCCTCCTCTTTTGAGAGTGGGGCCGAGGAAAACGACTGGGCCTTCACACGGCAGCCAACTGCTTGGGGGCGATGGAGAACTTTGATGCGAGGGAAAAGAAATTTGGTTTCGCTCGAGAAACGACTCCATTCGTAGCTGCGCTCGCGTCCGGGATTAGCGTGTTTCTTAACTTTTGAAACATAACTTGAAGTCGTTCGGTCGCGTGCAAGTTTTGAGAACGTGTCACGTGTCGATATTCTATTTGTACTTTATATTCGACAGTCATTTTATTCGTGGCATTTTTATTTTCATAGTTATTATAAAACTGGAAAATCGACTAAGGCAGTTCACCATGGCGGTAGAAGAATATTCCTTTACCACGGTTGATATCTGTGAAAGTTTTTAACATATCTGCAATTTATGTTAGAAAAACAATAACAAATTTTATTTCTGAACATTGGAAAACATTTTTTTAAAAATGGACGCGTTTCTATATTTGAGAAGCAAACATGAATTGCGTGATATATTTCAATGAACGGTTTTAGAATGTAAACAAATACTCCAAATTGTTGTCAACTATGTGTGACGCAATTACTACGCTGTCAATTTATTTTCGTTAACCATTAACTTCAGTAATGTTAATAACTCTCGATTTTGAAGTACAAACATCTTTAAGTGTATAAAATATAAGAAAAATGATTATCAGCAGTAAATAGCATACATTAAAAGCGAGAAATTTCATAAGATAAAGTGTGTGTATATATATATATATATAACATATAATTTAAATTTAAGAAAAATAGAACTGATGTATTTGTCCCTAGTTTATATAAATGGCAATTCATTATAATTTTTTATATTAATAAAAGATTTGCGAGTCACAATGTTTCATTATAAATTCGGCGGGTAAGGAGAGAGCTACTCTTTCACGGCGACGGAAGGAAGTCGATGTTCTATTGTCTGGCGTCTTAATTCGAAGGAGAATCGAGTCGATCTTGAGGGTGAGACAAAATATTAAAGGGCTGTGTTTAGAGCGGGAGCTGCTTTCCACGAATCCTCTTAACCTAAAATCCGATTATGAGTTGCTAAGGAACTACTGAAGCTTGTTTCCGTTGAGTTCGAGAACCCCTTCAAACTCGCCATCAAGTATCGAACAGAGGGGTTTTTTATGCGCCGCACCGAAGTGGTTTTCAAACTGTTGTTTCGGGAAAGGCTTTTTCGAGGGATCGAAGCTTAGCGGTTGGTGTGCTCGGAAAAATCGATGAATGACACGGGTCTCCATTACGGACGATTTATGTTATATTTATTTAAAACTATTTTTGTTTGCAGACTTCCCTATGCGAAGTACATAATCGTATGACCGAAATTGCTTCGTTTGTCGCTGAAAACGATTTAGATTCGTAAATTTTGTTCTTTTTCAAATCTGAAGCAGTAAAATTTGAAATCTCCGATTTAAAAAAGTAAACTCTAGACATAAGTATGCGTTTGTATTTTCAAATGAGTCCAAAGATTCAAAGAAGAAGAAGATTGCGCCTTTCCTTTACTCAATTTTCAGAGGACGAAAGAAAATACCGTTTGTCGAAAGCGTTCGTACCATTTTCTTTGTTGAAAATATCGTGCATTATAAATTGAAAAAAATCAAACAATGGCAATTTCCTGCCATATTCTCAAAGCTGACATAAATCGGAGTATGAGATGCATAGAAAATTGAAAAAAAAACAAATCGATTAACATATCATATGGCATGATAATGGTAATTACATTAAAAATCTTTTAGCCGCAATTGCAAGAGGGGTGATGAAAAAAGCTTTTTTTATTATAAATTACGTGGATTTTTGTTTATTTTATGACATGGGTAATTCCTAAAGTAGGACACAATCTCTAAAAACGATAATGAAAACTTAAAAAATATGAAAATTTTAAAAAGACAATTCAATAATGGACCCGCGTAATGGAATTACGATTTAGTTTTCTAAAGAAAAATCTTTCAAAAATACTATTTTACCCTTTTGAATTACAAGATAATCACAAATAAGATTTCGAAGGTGATCAAATTATCTCAAAATTGACTAAATTGGAATCATTTGTAAATAACATTCATGACAATTTTAAAAAAACTCAGTTTCAATGATATTGTTGTTTATAGTTTGCTATGCTTTATTTTTGTCGCAAAGACGAACTGAATCGGAATTTTTTTATCTATATACATATGAATACTGTAATTCTTATCTAGTCTGTGATAATGCATTTAGAATCCGTGTGAATTTTTACACTCTTTAATCTTTTAACGAAATTGGAAATAAACATAGGTGAAGTCGTGATATCCAAAATTAAATCTTCGTTTTCCTTGCGGAAAATATGAGTCTCGTATCCGGTCCGAGAGATATCCGAGGAATGCGTACCCTAACCTCTCCAATCTCCTTGATCATCCCCAGCAGCATCAAAGGGCCCCTAGAGGACATCTTCCCCATGCATACCTCTCGCCCCCCTCCCACCAGCATTGAATAGGAGAGAGGAGGAGGAGGAAGGAGTCCCAATCTAGAAGCATCCTCTCACTCCCATTGCCCGCCACACACACACACACTGAAGGAAAGGGAAAGTGGGAAGGGTTTATGGAGGGGTGGGAAGGGAATGCGAGATTGGTGTAATAGAGGGGAACGCGAAGGAGGGAAAATGTTTGGCGAGGGAGGGAAGGCGGAGGGAGGGTTTGATTGAGGCGAAGAGAGTTTCGGCGTGCGATAGATAAGAAAGTTTGATTGCGTTCGAGAGGGAGAAGGGAAGAGAAAGGAGGAATATGGTACGTATGTAAGGAAAGGGAGGGGCTGCGCCGTCTCGAGTTGAAGGGAATCGGAGGGGAAGGGGGAGGCGGTGCGGTGAGCGGAGGGGAAGAGAGGGGAGGAAAGGGGGAGATGAGAAAAGGGGAGTTTGAAATGGGGAGGGGAAAATAGGATGGAGACTGGGGGAGGGGAGGAGGAGAAAGGGGGAGGAGTGGCACGGAGGAAGAAAGTGGAGAAGGAAAGGGGAGGGGAGGAAGGGTGCAGTTTCGGCCATTTTTAGTGTAGGGGATGAAGAGAACAAATTGGGCGTTATGGACGCGAAGGAAACATTCCGTGACGACTCACATTTCCAATATTCGCAAGAAATAAAAAAAAAATATTATAATGATTAGCGGATGAATAATTATTCGATAAATCTTTCCGAGGATGTGGTTGTATGTGTATATCCGTTATAGTTATTGCCGTCATTAAAAAAGTCCATTGATAGCTGTTTATCATCTAGCTAAAATAAATAGATAAACTAGCGGTATTCCGCTTGATTTGTGGCATTACATACCAGTAAATATAAGAGAAATTTATGAAATATTGCCAGTAATCGTAATATATAAAACAAACCTTAGGCTTAACCCAAATTATAATTCCAAAGCATTCCGTATATTTCCTGCAAATGTTAACATTAAGATTGGATATGATCCTGATTAAACCAGAACCGTCTTGTATAAATTCTTTGATTTAGGTTCGAATGTGACTTTCTCTATCCTGCCACTTAACTTGGTTGACCCAATGAACGGGAACGTGGAGTTGGATAGATATTCAAATTGGCCAAAGCGAGAAACAAACCAATCCAAATAAGAGAACCGCAACATTCCTTCCCACTGTGAATTGAGATACTTTTTAAAAGATCTCCTACATTTTGTTTAGTAAAAAAGGTTCTCTTTCATTAAAGGAGTGGCTGGTTGCCAACTCAAAGGGCGCATATCTCCTCCTCGAGGTATTCCCCTTCGGTGGCAGCAACAGGCAGGACAGTTGGAATCGCAAGGTAGCGAGCGGAACACCAAGATGGCATGGACCACAAATATTTTCCTCTCCAATTCATACGATCCGAAATCTCGGTCTGAAACATTCCCTCCAATCTGGTATCGCGAGCGCTTTGGTGCAATTTTTGGAAGAAAAGTTTCCGATATCTGTGACGCGGTGAGCTACGACTATTTTAATTTGGACGTTTTCAAAGTTTCACCATCGAGAAGGATATCGCCAAACTATTCATCCGCAATGACCATGCAGTTCTCTTCCTTTAAAGTTGGGTCGTTAAGCTCTTTCCGCCACACAAATTCATTTCTAGTTCATAGGATTTGGATAGAGAGCGGAAAAGAGAAAGGAGTCGCCGGCAATTGGCTAAGACGATCAATTAGATTTTTAAAGCGAGAATAATGGCTTAGTTTTAGATACGATGTTCCCTTTGGGTTCAATTAATACTCCTTTGGACTCAGCGTTTAATTTAGCTGAGAGAAAATACAAAAGATAAATTTGCACAAAATTTACGCAAATATATTTCACGTACAAACCTATTTATTGTGGAGGAAATGTTTGTCACGAACCCCCAAAATCAAGGTCGACTTTAATTGATATCGATAGAGAGAAATAACGTGAAAAATAACACGAAAATAAAAATATTATTCAACTACAGAAGTCACTCTGTAACAACTTTAAAAAAAATTGCCATGAATAGGGAAAATGCGAAACGCTCGGACTTGTGACTAAAAGGGTTTCGTGTAGAGTGTTTTTGGTGAAAGGGAGATGTATATGGTGGAGAGGGTCGTGGGGGAGGGGGGAAGGGAGGGGGGGAGGAGGGGCGGTAAGGGAAAGCGGGTGCGTATGTAAACTCAGATCGTCTTAAGAGGGAGGGAGAGAGACACCCCTTTTGCACCCTTGAAAATCAATAGGAAGGGCCGAGGGACATGGGAGGGCGAAATGAAGACGATGCGGGAGAAGGAGAGAGATCTCCACGCATTCCCTCGGACACACTCCACTCTCCCTCTTCGGCTTAAGGAATCTTACCGCTGCGTGTTGGGCCACTCCTTCTACGGTATATACATCACTCACTCGCTCCCAGACCCACTTCGCCTCCTTAACAATCTCCCCAACCCCCTGTTGTTCTGCTCTTCTGGGAACCCTTAGTCTGTGGCTTTCCTACCCATTCCCATCACCCCCTCTCTCGCAATGCTTCCCCCTTTCCCCTCCCCCTTTTATCCTCCCTCCTTTCCCCTCCCTCCCTTTTCTCCTTCCTCCTATCTCAATACCCCTCCTTCGCACTCTATCCTGCTTCCTTCAACTCGTTTCTTGGGAGTACCCTTCGGGCGTTTGAGGTCCGACGGGGAAATGGCTCATGTTTAAGGGTATCTGCCTACACGTAGGGCCATGATTAGAAATGATGCTCTCTCTAAAGATGGTTGCATCCGTCTCGGAAGGCCCCTCGAGGGATTGACAAAGAGATTCTCTTCCTGTGCCCGCCTTCAGCTGACGAGGACCTCTGCTCTGCGGCTGACCGTTGCCTTATTCGTCCACTCGCAGTTGCTACGCTCGCGTCTCTTTTTCGCCGGAAAAAAAGGCGGCGCCAAAAGGTCCCTCTCCGGAGGACGAATGATTTTATTGAAGCGATGACGTTTACTCCCGAGATGTTTTATTTTAGAGTGCATGTGCCTCATTGATTTTTCCGAAGCGGCCGATGAAATTTTAAAATTTTACAATGAGGTTCTCTCCACCTGAAAGATTTTTTCAGGGTTTCTTTTTCGCCTTTTTTCAGCCGAAATTCAATATGCAAACGAATTAGTGAATTTCAGTTAGTAGAACCAATTAATGCTTTTTATTTTTTTGATTGGCAGACAGTTTAAATTGACTTCCATAAAAATAACCAGGCGAGTTTCATATTTACAAAAAGTTAGCAGTAGAAAGTGATATAAATAAAACTAATGCATTAGGGAATTTTTCCACAATCATTGTAATCCGTATAGTAATGTGTTACTTAGAATAAGTCATTCAGTTTTGTGATTAAAAGATAAGTTTTCCATTCAATTTCGAAAAGCGCGAGCTCGGCGTAGGTTAAAAAGAAATTATTGGTAAATTACAACAATTTCTCCGAAATAAAATCAGTTACTAATGTGCTACGGTTACTTATTAATTTTTTAACTCCTGAAAGCTCTCAATGAACTCACGAAGTTCACACTTATTTATTCCTTCACACGTCTGAAATTCTTACAATTTGCATGAAAGAGACTATAGGTAATGTAGGTCGTTGAGATGTAAACGCTATTATAAGCCTTTTTGCGGCTCTCCTGGCGTCCATTACACACTTTGTCGGAACATGAAGTCAATTATATTGGCGATCAGAAAGACTTCATACGAATTTTATATCATCTTTGTAGAGGGACGCATTAAGAGCTAACATTAGCGATCGACTATCGTTTAAATTCTTTGAATATTCATGCAAAACGGTCTCCACAGTGTTATTTTCTTATGGAAAAGAACGTCAAATGCGGGAACATGAAAGGCGACTCTCCTTATGGAACACATTGTCAATATCCACCACCAACATTTAATCGCTAAATTCTTTTACTTAGATAAATTTTCGATGCTCTTTTTAAAATCACAATGAGAAATAAAAATAATATCACATATTTTTTAACTAAACTATCTTATTTTTATTATTCGACGAATGTTTTATAATCTCTCTGAATGCGAAATTAGTAGCTAGCAAAATATTATCTTTGCCGTTAAGAGTTTTTTTAGATACTCATTTTTTATTTCTCCTTTCTTTTTTATTCGCGTCTGAACTCAGAATTGGGATGAAATAGATGACTAGTATTCATACCAAAACCATCGTCGAAATATTGTAAGGTCAGTTATCGAATATAAATTTTTTTCAGCCTTAAAATTTTCCTATTAATAGTACTTGTACCTTTTTATGGCTCGGATGGCAACAGAATTATTTAATATTTATTAAATAAATCAAATTTCCAGTAGTTTTATGTTATCCATCACTAACTTAGAAAACAAATTAATTTGATGTTTTGATTTACGTGATTCACTTTTAATTATTTAGCACCTGATTACTATGACGATAGAGAATTTTCCATAACGACAATATGTTAACGTCAGAACAAAATAAATAAAATTATAGCTTTATTTTCGGTGCCATTGCTTACAACGTCGCCTGTATGCTCACCTTTCGCAGAACGAAGGAATTTCAATTATTTGTAGCCAGCGGGTATCCCTTCCTTTGAGCCCGCTCTTAACCATTGTGAATTATTTAACTTTAAGATGACTTCAGGTGGCGCCAAGAACTTTTTCTGAGACTTTCTCATTCGTTGCCTTTCACCCCCCCCTCCCTCTTATTCTCCCTCTCTCTTATTTCCCCTCCCTCTCCCACACGGAGAACTTCTTGTTTCACGGCGTGCGGGGAATAAGGCCTTTGTGATGCTGGAGCAGGGCCAGGGGGGACCAGGTGGGCGGACTCCCTAAGTAAGTGAGCTACATCCCTCGGGGATTCCTTCGAGAAAGTTTCATGGATGTGTGGGCGTATAGTCAAGTTGGATATAACTCTCATCGCATTCAACTAAGTTTCCTCCGGAAAAATGCGAACTGAGTTTCCTTGGTAGATGCGGAATGAGTTGTGCGTGTAATGGAATTTCGCTTTTCTTTCCACCGCGTCTGTTTTGGCTTAATAACATCAAGAAGGCGTGTTTTAGTCTTTGAGAAGAATCTCCTTTTCGACATTCAAAATCATAATAGATTACACCTATATTCTAATAGCAGAACAACGTTCTTTGTCAGAGTATTTATGATCAATACCTTGAAAAGCTTCATTATGCAGGTGCTAAGGATCTTTCATGATTTCCAAGTCATAATTTTATCTTCTTCGACCGCCATAAACTTGTGAAATATGCAGAAAACACTTTGACAATACTTCCTCACAGATTATGTTAACGGTCTTGTTACTTGGAGGGAGAACATACATAATTATTTCGGTAACTTACTCTTGAGCATGCTATCTTAAACTGATAATGAAAAAAGCAATGTATGCATAAAAAGACCCTGTGAATTATTAGCGATTGATCTTGGGCCTTATTAATAGTAACTGCAAAGGGAACCTTTATCTGAAATACGATTGATTCAAATGGATAGTTGCAAGGAATTATAGGGATCCGTGGTATAAAAACATTCATTTCCTTGGTCATCTGTGAGGTGTAATGCCGCGTGACCTGTCAAGGTATATGTACCACCGGTGGTATAAGATACAGAGCCGTAGTCTTTCGTTATCGTGGTGAGAAAGAGAGAGAGAGAGAGAGAGACAAAGGGAGTATGCGAGGGAGAGAAGGAAAAGAACAGGATAGAGGGAGAAAACGAATGAGGAAGGATGAGAAGAGTTTTAATTTAATTATTTAGTCATGCCCACCAGTCATTTTTGACGGGAATTTCCACTAGTTCTAAAATGATTCGTCTTTTAATATTAGGTACAAAAGCAGTAGAATTTCACGCCATCTTTTTTGTGCTTAGATAATTAATAAGAAAACCCTCTGAATCAGTGTAATTTAAACTGCGCTATAGTATCCTAAATCGGTAACAGTTGAGCGAAATTTCTTTGTTAAAAAAACGAAATTTTGTAGTTTAATTTAGGAGAAATTTGAAATTTAACCATAAGAAGATGAAGCTTCCTACATTTTCCTTTCCTAGGTTTAAGTCTCGAATTCGTACGATGATTATAAATAACTAGCATAAGTGCCCGTTGAATTTCAACGGGTTTAATGAATCTAAATTTTCGTCAATGCAACATGTAAAAATCGCAAGAATAAAATTGTGCACTGTTTTAATCATCGAATATTTCTATATTATAAGTCTGTTTTAATTAATTAACTAAAATCTCACAGAAATTCCTTGTGAATAAAATAGTATCTTTCTTTCTACTAAAATAGCCACTGTTATTACTTTTAAATTGATTATAGCATTAGGATTTCAATTTCATTAAATAAGCAGAATTCCGGTTCCAAAAAATTGGTTCAATCTTCAATGGCTTCTGATAATACTTTAAATAGATTTTGGAATATAATGTACCTCAATATCGTTTATCGTCTGCTCACCACTCTTGCCTTCTCATTTTCCGAAACAACCACTTTCACCAGTTTTAAATGGATTTCAAACTTAGAAGAGAACTTGATTCAATTCAGTTAAAATAACCACATAACAAACTTCTTATTCCAAAGAAAATCCTTTTATAATATGCAATGTTAACCTAGAATTCATTCATTCTGAAAAGTGAATAAAAGTACCATGTAGGTACATATATTTCTTTCAACTAAAATAACCACTCTTAACAGATTTTAATGGATTAATGCATTAGGATTTCAATTTCATGAAACAAGCAGAATTCCGGTAACAAAAAAATTTATTCCATCTTCAATTGCCTCTGATAATACTTTAAATAGATTTTGGAATAAAATGTACCTTAATATCGTTTAGCGTCCACTCACCACTCTGGACTTCTCAGTTTCCGATGGTTTCCGAAACAACAACTTTCAATAGTTTTAAATTGATTTTTGCTTTGAATTGGTACTTTCCTGTTAACGGGAATACCTCAAAAATTAAACACATATTGTTGTGATATTTTGTTTGTTAACAATGCGTAACAAATCTCGTTAAGATATTTACGTTGATCCCTTAATGATGAATTTGTGGAGCTTGCCGAGGAGTGAAGAAGAAGCTGTATCTTTGCTTCAAGACATGGTATTTTATCTAAAGGGCGAATGTGCAAGAAGGATCATATTATGAAACTTTACTTCTGCGACAGAATATTTTGGAAATGCAATGCGAAAGCCTGTCAGCAGAATTCTTGTGGCGACAACATAACAAAGAAATCGACATATTTCCAGTTATTTTAAATGCCATAAAGACATATTGGCCCTCTAGTAACATAAATTTAGATTGTATTAGTAATTATGTTGCTTTTATTAATAAATAAGTTTCAAAAAAGTGTGATTTTTAAGTAATTCCCCCGTTACGCATTGTTAACAAACAAATACGTCATAAAATATCACAACAATACGTGTTTATTTTTTGAGGTATTCCCGTTAACAGGAAAGTACCCAAAATACTTGAGTCAATTCAGTACATCTTCCACTTTACATACTGTAAATTCCAAAGTAACTCCTTTTATAATAGGCAATGCTAGCCTAAAATTAATTCATTCTGTAAAGTGAATAAATAAAGTTCTTTCTTTAAACTATAATATCCACTGTTATTAGATTTAAATGGATTATAAGCCTTAGAACCTACTCTGTATTAAATAAGCACCAAAATTCCTTTTATAAAAACAAATCAATTCATTAAAAGATCCACTGTTGTTTCTTCGAAAATTGCCTGTTAACAGTTTTAAATGTCCTTTTAATTTTAATTGAATTTTAATTTATATTCGTTTCCAAACTTCGGCCATTGTTACGAAATTAATTCGAGGAATAACAATATAAATTTGTAAGCACGTATGGTTTACGAAGAATTTAATTTAAGAATGCTTTTTATTTCCAATTTTTCTAAAATGACACTGTTGATACGTAAAATTTTTTATATTTACGTTAATATACTTATTTTCCACAAAACTCGCCAATCTCTCCCCTTCCTTCCTCTCTCTCTCTCGTATTGAACCTAACAATGATAATGGTCGACATAGCAACATCACGTTAAAATGGCGAGATTTCCACAAAAGATGCAAATTAAACGTTTAACATGGAATATTTCGAACTGTGGGCGAAAAAAGACGAACGGAATAAGAAACATTATAACTTTTTCTTCAAAATGGTTCAAATCCGAAGGTAGTCTGTTAATTTCTTCTAATATTAATTTCCAAATGAATAAAAGCCTGCACGTCGAAAAATCGCGTTTTACATGTTAAGTAATGGGAAAAGGAAATGCCTCTCTTGGAGACGAACCAAGGTATTTTTTCGCCATTTAAATTCGTCATCACCTGAAAAAGTGTTAATCAAGCATCTCTACCAAATGTCGAGTTTCTATCATTATTATTTCTCTAGTTATTAGCGTTTGCATAGCGTGATCAACCAACCAACCAACGGATGACGGCTATTATTATATAAAATATTACATTGCAAAATAAAATTATGCTACACAGTTTTCCTGTGCTATTTAAATTGGGAAAAATACAAATGAAAACTATTTTCCCTGATAAAACATTTAAATCGGTTTAAAAACTATATAATTAGGATATTATTCTCATTACAGGTAAAAAAACCGTCGTCTTGTTCTCAAGTTCTTCAGTAATTGAGTTATAATGGCACAAACATCCAAAATTTCGAAATTTACATGTGCAACCCTTCCCAGAATGCTGAGCATTTTTATTGACATGACGTTACTAGTAAAGGATTTAATGTATACAGAACATAAGTGGATAGTATTAGTCCATGTTTTGTTGGTATTAGATGTAAGTGACGACCATTATAGCTTTAATCGTACTTTTTCAAATTTATTTCACCACAAATTAATGACAAACTAAGTACGTTTTCTGAAGTTTTTTATTTACTAATAGTCAGTTATTTCCTCTTCAATTTGGAGTTGATAATGCAATCCCGATTTTATGTATAGCACGAAAAATAGATTTTCATTCACTAAATAATGATTAATATTTATATACTTAACCGTATTATGGCATATATATTTAATAAATGTAATATATAACGCTATTTTTGTAACTGTTAACTATTAATAATGTTAGCAATTATTGATGATATAAAATGTTTTAAACAGATTTTGTTTTTCTAATTTTAAAGACGTAATACGTAAGTGGAATGGTTTGCCGCATCAAAATGTGTTCGATTTTTCCATCTTGCCGGTTGACATTTATGCCTTTATTTTGTCTGGATCCGCTTCACTATTTTCCTCTAATTTCATTTTAACTCGATAGGAAGATGACGCCGCATTTCAGACGCATCTTTAAATTGCACGAAGTAAAAAGATCGTCTCAAAGAAATTATTTTATGTCGCATACTAATTCAAGTCGCCTTGAAAGAACGAAAAAAAAACGCCTTTCGTTCGATGAAATTCGATTACTTATTTGAAATTTTCCTAAATCATCAAAAAAACAAAAATAAGCGAAAATTATTGGGTCACCGATTGACTGCCTCGTGGAGTTTAATTACCGAAGTTTATCGACTGCCTATCTAATTGATATTCTCTAAAAAATCGACTTCTGACGTCATTTATACTGCTTCAGCCAACGTAAGACAAATGACAAAGGTTCTACTGTCCTTTCAAAAAGTCTAGATACCCGAGTTTAAAGAGGTATATCTCGAAAACGGTAAAAGCGATTTTGATGCGGTGAAAATTAGTGGGTAGAGAATTTATTTCTACGTTAATTGATATACATTCCAAATTTTTATTTTTCATTAAATATTTTATACTGCGCATTATTTGAATAAAAACACGTTTTTTAGGCATGCAAACCCGATAAGACTATTTTGAATGCTTACAATTCCGAAATCCTACAATGAATCAAATTGAAACTTTAACAGTACTTAGCTAGATCTATTGTATATAAGTATGTGGAAGCGTTATTTTATAACATTATTATTGATATCCGATTTTGTCACATTTCTGAACTTTTTTTAGTAAGTTATGAATTCCAATTTCTTTAATTTTCGCTTAGGTCCTTTGGTAGCAGCTGCAACTTAGCTGCTGCATTCGTGATCTTTGAAATCTTCGATCGCTGCTCGTTCTGTT
Source organism: Uropetala carovei (assembly GCA_036926305.1). Classification (NCBI taxonomy): domain Eukaryota; kingdom Metazoa; phylum Arthropoda; class Insecta; order Odonata; family Petaluridae; genus Uropetala; species Uropetala carovei. Next base: position 2,101,905 of record JAXCHB010000167.1, read on the forward strand.
TCAGCTCGTACGAAACTTTGATAGATATTTACACTGAATTTACTATTAAAGATTGCTTAAAAGCTTTGACTGTAAAAAAAATTGAGTAAAGTTGGTGATAAATTTAGGTGAATAAAGCATTATAGACGTTAAATCTCCGTGAATTGATTTTTAAAAAATTTTAATGGATACTTTTCCAATGATTCACAAAAGATGTGAGGTTAACAATTATTATGTACCTAAAGAGTGAGAACATATTTTTTAAACATGTAATTTCGTCGACTGCTATGGAAAAGTTTCGTATGCTTTGCATAGTAATGATTTTATATGGCCCCAACACAAATTCTTCTCATTCATTAAAATAAAATGGAATATTCGAGAAAATCGACTCTTTTAACTTACTTTTCGCGTAGAATTCTGTCTAATATCGGCATTAATGGCGAAAAGGTATGCATTTGGAAGACGCGCGATGCATAAAAAGCGGTGGCATGGTTAACTCGCATCGCTTTGACATTGGTTGAAATCGCGCAACTATTTATTAATTGTCAACATTTAATGTTTTTCAAAGTTTGAGTTTTTTTAAATAAAAAATTAAAAACAGAAAATCCTCAGTATTAAGTTTTTAATTTATATATATATATATATATATATATATATTGGGCAACTAGGTGTTGAAGGAAACCCAGTGAACACTTACCGGAAGTAGAGCCGCTGGGGTGTTGGAGAGACACACCCCAGCGGCTCTACTTCCGGTAAGTGTTCACTGGGTTTCCTTCAACACCTAATTGCCCAAAATATCCTTACTTACCTTTCCTCTTCGTTAGTATATATATATCATCATCATCATCAGCCTTTTTCATATATATATATATATATATATATATATAAATCGTGTATAATAATAAAATACTCAATTCTGAAATTCTTTAACAGTCTGCAACTACATAGACGCTAACAGATAGAAAATTTGTGATTCTCATTACTTTCACTGCCATTTAGACTGTGTCACATAAGACACCACAATTGATGGCAAAGAGGAGAAACGCCTAACTTGAGATGTACTATCGGAGACCAAAGTGCTCGATCACCGCTCTTTGACCATTAGTCATGCGGAGGGAACGGGAATACCAATCCACTAACACTTCTAAGATATAGTGCTCCTCAGAATGCAAGGAACCGGAAATGACGCGGCGAAAACGCTGTGTCAGACATGTTCTCGCACAAGAAATGGACTGCGGAAGAAACCTCTTAGCTGCCATCTATGGCAAGGGAGGAGAAGTGAAGGAGTTACTGGAGACTCGTCTGTATGAGATTAATGGCGGAGCAAGGCGCAGAGGAACGAGAGGGGAGGGGGGAATTAAAGCGAGGAGTGGGAGTTTGGAAGGGGGGATGCGAGGATGATGGCGCCGGGTGGAGATTGGTAAAAGGTGGTTTAACAGAGTGGGTGGGAGAGCGTAGGGTTAAACGGAGCGGAAAAAGGGGCACACACGCACATTATGTTCGAGTGAAACGAATAGGTTTTGTCCTGCTTTAATCCTTCCCGACTTCGAATCGGTGACTAAGATTATTGCATTTTATCGACTGATTATTTTGGCTCGACCTAGTTACGATAGGAAAACGAATGCTAACGAGGGCCGTGTTTAATGGACGCATTTCGCGTCAGTTTGTGGAATAAGTGAGAGTTGCCGTAAATGGTTAGTTGAAGGGAATTTGCGAATTGGGTTTAGCATAACGTGGGAAGTTGGTGTAAAAGTCTTAGCGCACATTCTTTTTAAGAAAATAATGCATTAAATAGGCCAAAACAAAGCAAACGAGTGATGAAATTTCCTTTAGATGTTTCATATCAATTTTAATGAATTATTTTTCATCTCTTTAGAAACAGTTCTGCTTGTTTTGTACTTCACACGTGTCGAATAGTAGACTGAATTAGGTGCGACTACTACCAAAATAACTATCTAAATCGGAAGTTACTTAAGATATTTTCTGATTTCGTCCAGGCGAAAATAAATTTGCAATTATTTTTAATTCTCAAGATATAACTTTAATGAAATATTACATAATTTTATTAATCAAATATCAAGGATCGATTCTGCAATAGAATCCTGATCGCTACCTAGCAAGAATATTAAAATTCATAACGTGGCGAATAATTTATGAAGAACCCATTTCTTCTAAAAGACGATTATCTGAAAGAGAAGATTCTGTTCAGCTAAGCTGAATTATAAAGTTTATCGACATAGAAATACACAAAGTAACAATCAGAGATGAAAAACATGACATTTTTACTCATACTCAGGGCCGTAGTGACCACTTTTGGCGCCCTGGGCAGAGGATTTTTTGGCGCCCCAAGATGATCTAATAAAATGATAAGTGCATATTTTAAAAGGAGTATTTAACTAAAATAAACAATCATTTCTCTAAAGATTTAAAGCTTATGCATGACGGACGATTTTTCATCTGAATGAGCTAACCCTACTATGGAGCTCATTTTTCATTTTCAGCTCAACGGTCATCTTGGATTTCATAGTACGTATGTTTACATACATAAGAAAATAGTTACGCCAACTTTTAACGCGAAAATTCGATGCCGTCGTCAGAAATAATAGAAAGAACACTAAACTGCGCGCGCGACCAGCGATTCGCCGGCTGTTTAAGTCAAGGAACGTTTAAACAGTCCTGCGAATCGTCGCCAATGGGCGATTACAGGAACGCACTTGTTTATGATCGTTATTCATTTGCTCCTTCGATATTATCGACGTAAACAGTGTGTTTCAGGACGTATTAATTATTATGACAAAAAATAACCCTAGGAACATATTCTCAATATATCCCATTAAGTTCATGGGAAAATAGGTATCGATTTACGTTGCGTCGTTTAACGTCGTATTTTCTGGAAACGCATCTAACGACTTAACTCTAGGACTTACTGCATACGTCATAATTATGGTAATTGGAAAAGAGGAAGGAAATTATTACCGATAGGTAGACAGGCTAGAAAGTTGGCGTGACGTTCGAAAATTCATCGGCGACAGATAAGCACAGAATGTTTTTTTCCTTTCCCGTTCATTAAGTATGCGCGTATCACATTTATTAAATAGATAACAAATACATAAATACACATATACATATAACTTTCTGTTCTGTTCTGTTCTGGAAGACAAGACGCGCTGAGAGCCGTTCATGAGAGAGGAGAAAGGCGTCGCCCGAGAAAGATTGGGGAGCGAATAGTGGAAGGAGAGGGAGTGGGAGGGAGGAAGAGGAGGAGGGGGGAGGGAGGGGAGAGGGAGGAGGATAGAGTAGTAAGAAGTCCTCGCGGAACGAGATTCGTGTCGCGTAAAGCTCTGCTACAAATCTCGCCATTTCAAGGGTTGAGAATCCCGTAAGCCTCGTACGCCACCCTCCCCTCACTCCCACCCTACACTCTCACCTTCGTCTCTTCCCTCCCCCCTCCCCGACCTCTTCTTTTACGGCGCCCATTTCCCCTCCCCTCCTCCAACAGCCCATCCCTATTCCCTTTCCTTTACCCCCCCCCCCCTCCCATCAAAACATTCGTTGAAAGGGAATGGAGTCCCTGCCCCCTTCTCCAGCTGATCCTGGAGAATGGGGGATGGGGCGGACGATGGGGGAGGAAAGACGGGGAGGAGGATGAAACTGCAGGAGGGGTGGGAACATTACGCTTCGGCCGTAGGCCGATAGAGGACAGCAGGATAGCTTTTCCGGGGAGAATACGCAGATAGACGGGAGAAAATGAAGTTTTTTCAGCCAAGATTTTACCGCTACTTGAAAAATTGCCGACCTACAATTATGGAGCTTTGGACAAGGAATAATGCATGTACATATATCTAATTGTCGCTTTAACCTGTAAGTTGTAATGGAATTTTCTTTCGCCAAAACCGATCAAAGGAACCTATTCTATAAAAATGTAGAAACCAAGTCCCAAGCTCCTAGTGAAGAAAATCTTACTTACGAGGGAAAAGCAGAAGACAATTTACGAGGTAAAAAAACATCACGCCTCGGTATTTGTGCGGAAAATCCCTCACGTGCCACGGTTTTGGTGGGATCCGCGCTAGGACCTGAAACTTTACTGGTTCGTGGTTGGGGAGAGTTGTGATGAGAGGCGAGGGAAAGTGATGCAAACACACGGAGGTGAGGCGGCGTTAGACGGAGGGAGGGAGGGGGGAAGGGGTTCGCCATTGAGCATTTACCCCTTCTCTTCCTCTCGAGGGAGCTGCTCGTCTAACGGTCGTCGGAGGGCCGGCTGGCCGGTGTCCACCCAGAGATAGGGCCGGGATCATGACGATGGGGTGGAGTGAAGTTCACGGGTGCTATGATGCCCCCCTTGGGCACTCCTTCCACTCGGATAGTATGTGTCCACTCCTTTCGGACGCGCCCTCGGTGGTTGCCTCCGCGTCACATTCGTCCCTTACTCTTCGAGCGAGAATTTTAGTCTTGAGATTTTAGTTGTCCCCCTTTTTGCCTAATTGTATTATCCCAATACATGAAGAAAACTGCGGAAAATAGGAGTATATGGAGAACCAGGTTTAACCATGAATAATCACGGGCCTGTCTACGGACAGACTACCTATGATGATGATGATGACTATCCACGCAAGTTTTATAGGCAATTTTGAAAAATTTAGAAGTTATTGGAAAAAAGGTCCTCTGAACAGCTAACGTCAAGAAGTTCTGTAGAAATGAAGCTTCTGCGGGAATTTTAACAGTTACGTGATTACAGTCTTAATTCTATTAAACAAAACCTGGTAAATGTTAAAAATAAATATACGGTAGTTAATTGTGACTGAGGCGTTCTAAAACCGTCGAACCCTATCTAGAAGCAATAGTTACTCGAGGAATATCAAATTGTAAGAACGATTGCTAATTATTTTGCTTTATTTTCTTTTTAAGTTTTATTTTTCTTGTTGCAGATTAAAAAGTATTCATTTTTTGCGAGCTAAATAGCATTAGATGAAACGGAAAATAGAGAAATATGCCATGCTGTTTGCAAAATTTAGGTACCTATCATACATCCTATTTAACGCGTTTTGTAATGCTTTTGTTATTACGATTATCTGTTTTTCCTTATACTAATTTATACCTTATACTATTTTATATCCTTATACTACATTCATTATTTTTTTTGCTTTTCGATAATTTTCTAAGGTTATTGGTTCTAAAAACGAGAGATTGTTTAAACTGAAAAATATCTATGAGCTTCCACAAAGCGACGTTTTTTCGATATTTCCTCAGGTTTTTACGGAGGTGGAATTTATGATCTTGGCATGTGCTATGTCTACGTGTCTTGCTGCAGGCAATTTAAGAATTTTCTCGCTAGATCGTATTTTTTCGGCTAAAGGAAATAGTCATGCGAAAAATTTAGTAATTCGATCGAATTCTTAAATAAGCATCTATTTCAGAGTACTAGCATGTTCTAGAACTGTAAAAACAGTTATGTTTGATCGCGCCACGCTTGAGAGTTTTAAAAGGGACTCTTACATTTTGTTGAACATTTGTGTAATCGAACGTCTTGCTGCATATTGTTTGCTTTTGTTCGTACTTCAGTGAGTTTCACGACCCTAAAACCGCGAATGTTATAATTAATGACCGATTTCTGCCTCTTTGGATTGAAATAGATCTTTATTCTGTATCACCTGCTACCATTTGAACGCAACTGCAATTTCGCACGAAGGCCGAGAAGTGTTAAAGGTGCAATAGATGTAAGTGAATGAGATGAATATGAAAAATCACTTTCTGATAAAGATGAAAAGTATTGCTGTAAACACCAAATATATTAACAGTTTTATCAAAAGCTTGTAACATTTACATTTATTGGTTATCATGAAGTCATTCAGTAGTAAAATGAGTAGTGAGCGATACTTGCTACCGTGGTAACTGCCACCTGAGCAAATAAGGAAATACCAACAAAACTCCAATTAAAATGTAGAAAAGTGCAAAGGCTTTCGGTGAAATTATAAATACGAAGTTACACACATTCGCATGAGCTGAATATTCGACAATTGTCAATTTTTTAGGACTTCATATCCTTATTAATCGCGAAACTTTATCAACAAGGTGTTAAAATTTCTTAAAAATCAGCTTGTTTCATTTTATCACTCATATTAATTGCGTGCTAAGAAGCGATACGAATTGTATCCTTGATGCCGCCATATAAATTAAACCGATAAAAAAATCATTTATCAATAATGGTAAAAATATGGAAAATATAGGAGAACAAAAGCTTTTTATAAAGTTTTTGTGTCAAAATATTGGTTACTCACATCAGTACATATATGATCCGTCTGCTCTCAATATCTCCACGGACAGAAAAGAGAGCAGACGGATCAAAGGGCATTTATTTTGACAATTCGGGCACCGCGTGCCTCTTAATCTTCGATTTTAATTTTATGATATCTTGTCAGTTATCGAAGTTTCTATGGTTCGCAGCATAGAAGAGAAATCGCATCGCGTGCGACTTCAGACCTACGGCTAATCATTTACGAATTCTAAAATGTATTCTTTTTAAGAGAAATTCTTCTGTTGATTTAATACCCATTTACCTAACTACAGGTTATTATATTGGAAGAGCATTTACAACGAAGATGCTTTCTTAAAATCTTCAGACGTCTAACACAACTCGAACTACGTCTAAATATAAAATGGAATTTGAATTTTAAGAAGTGATTCGATCTTTCGTTCTTTTTAAAACGTTAGTGAGTCATTTCGAGTAATATACGCTCATCCATCGATTCAGATTCACGACGAATAAATATCCAATTCGGGACCGCGTTAATATTGCGCTTAAGAGTCCTCGTATATTTTTCCTTTTTTTGTAAAAGTTTTTGGAACGTTTTGCGTAGATTAACGAACGACAAAGTAAGTAGAAAAGGTGTTAAAACGCAGAAACTAAATACAACGGAAAACATTTGCGGTAAACTTCTCCAGTCTGATAAAAAAAGGGGAAAACAAATTTCCTCGAAATAAAAAATCAAGCGGGTCGAAAAAAATTAAGGCTTTACCTTTTCGCGTTGTTTCAAAGTAATCTTCTTCGCCTCCTCCTCCTCCCGTCTCAGAACTCTTGCTTAAGCATGTGGCGTAGATTCACGGCCTTAGCAAGGCAGAGAGAAGCAGCGGAGGGAGGGAGGGAGGGAGGGAGGGAGTGGGAAGAAAAGGAGGAGGAAGAGGGAGGGAGGTCTGGACATTAGCAATTCAAATGAGGTTCGTGCGAGCAGTTCGCGAGGGAAGGAGGTAAAGGAGGGGAGATAGAGAGGGGGGGAGGGAAGGAGGTGGGGGGGAGGATGCGCGATATGGGGAGGCTGAGAAAGGGAGAGAGAGAGAGGGAGGGGGGAAGGGGAGAAAGGGGTAGAGTCCGGTTTTTAGACCGAGGGGTTGTCTCTTTCTCCCCGTAAGGCCGGTGCGAGAGTATGGAGAAAGGGTTTTCGGGTCGAGGTTTTATGTAAGGAGGGTGTTCCGCAAGTGGGAGAGAGGGAAGGAAAAGGTATGAGGTGGGTTATTGAGCGAAATAACCTATAAAGTCCCGACGAAGACGCGATAGGAAAAATCGTTTTTTTCTTTCTTTCTTTCTTTCTTTCTAGGAGAACATTTCGGTCTTATTGAAAGGGTTTAGGTATTGAAAGGGCGGTTCGTTGGAAAGGGCGGTTCAGGAGGTGAGGTCCGATTTTGAACGTTATACTCTCCGAGGTTCCCAGGCGGGGAGGAAAAACCCAATTTCGGTAGGATTCGGAAAGGAGAAGGGGTTACTTTGAAGGAAGGTTTTGGAGGGAGAAGATGGAAGGATTAGCGTGCAAGTTGGCGGCGTAGTGAAGGTGGGAAGCCAAGGAACGAAGGGGGAGAGATGTGAGGAGGAGAATTTACAGGGAAGTTTGAGAGGGAGAGGGAGAGAGGGGGAGAGAGAGAGGGTCCTAAGAAGGAGGCAAGGTGAAGTTTGTTTTCGGAGTGTGGGAAAGGATGGGAGAGGCGGGAGATGGTTGAGATGACTTGTGGAGACGTGGTGATGGAAATGGCCAGAGTGAAGAGAGAGAGAGTTGGTGTGTGTGTGTGTCTAGAGGGAGAGGAGAGAAGGGAAGGAGGGAGAGAGAGGGGAAGGAGGGAGAGAGGGGAGGGAGAGGAAAGTCTAAGGGACGAAGGGATTGGAGGCCTGGGTGGCTCCTTCAGACTTTGGCCTTTATTTTTGATTCCCTTTGAATCTCCGCACGAAGACCTCTCGCCCTCCCCCGCCATCTCTCGCCCTTCCCCCCTCGCTCCCTCTCGCCCTCCTTCGTCCACTCTCGCCCTCCCTCGACTTCTCTAGTTCTGATTCGCCCTCCGGTTACCTCCCTGCTCTCTTAAATTATTAACCCTTAAATCTTTTTTTACTTTCCCTTCCTCTTAGTCTTTTCCCATTTTTTCCTGAAAAGGCCATCAAATTAAAACTTCATCTGAGTTATGGGTTTCTCGTTTTTTCTCCGCTCTTTTGTTGAAAGCTCTTACGACCTCTCCTTACGACATTGGATTGAAATTTGAGTTATGCATTGCTGGGGATATGTATGTTACTCTTGAATTTTTCCAAACGTTTTTTTATTGAAATTTGTCGGAATGCATATTGATGATATTTTTATGGTTATGGTTACTTTTACTCAAAAACGGAAATCGGATTTTTAAAATGATTGCATTGCTGCTGGTAAAATTAGGTAATTCTGTATTCTACCAAGAAGCTAAAGCAATTTTTCACTGATTTGAAATGTAGAAAATTAATATTTGTTTTTGAGCTTGTTCCTGAGCATTTTGGTATATTCCCTAACTTGTTTCGAATTTTCATACATTTGATTACAGTAGTTTATTTCGTCATTATTTTGAATGTGAGTATTTCTCAGGCGTTTAACATTTAGTTTACCTCTGTCGTATACGCTGCTGAAATTAAAATACGATTTCATGCAAAAGTTTAACTTAACATTAAATAACTATATAATGTCAAAAAGCCATATCCAGGCAGACTGATAGGTAAGCGCCTTTATTAGATCGGATTCGAGGCTTAAGAATCTTCTCATTTATTAGAAAATTCTCTAAACATAAAAACTTCGTAATAAATTATATCATTAATATATTGAATCAAAAATTAATAGAATTTGACGCCGTTGTTGCATAGTACACTCAATCGTTTATAGTGCTTGCCGAATTTCCGAGATCTTTGCCTGTTTGCAAAAAGAAAAGCCATATATTTAAAAGGAAAAGAGCTAAGTTACGTGTGATTAGATTCAAGATTCCCCGTTTCAATTGTAATCACGAGAAATATACAGAAGCTGATCTTTCGAATCGGAAATCGACTCTCATGAAATACTTTTCCATATGGTTCCTTAACAAAACTTCTTTAAAAGCTATGACAAGGCGAATTTATCTTAGAGTCTTAGCCAACCAGCACTCTCCTCTCTCTCTCTCTCTCTTGCAATGATTAATTCACAAGTCGTCTACCAGTTCGCAAGTTTCCTACCCTTTTTGCTAATTGACGATCCGAGCAATCTGTATCGGAGGCCACGAGTCCTCTTGTCTTTCATGAATATTAAGCGATCTGGAAGTGGGAGGGGGAAGTAAGAGTGAAGAGTGCTTAAAGGAAGAGGAGGGAGTTGGAAAGGAGTTGAGGCAGAATCGGAGGAAACCCGCCCTTCTGAAGGAGCCTGCCAAGTTAAGCCTAGCTTACTGCCGCGGCAACTTCGAATGCTCTGGAGGATTTCGCTAGAGAGGGACTCTCTCTCTCTCTCTTGAGGTACTGCGAAGTATAAGCGCGGTAGATTACAGTCCCTTCGGCCCGCTATTTTTTCATTCTCCTGCTGCCCACCAAGTGAACAAATTTTTTTGTCATTAGTTTTAACTAATTACTTTGTCAATTTCATAAGCTATACGGACTTATATCCTGCTTCATAGTTGATGTTGTATAAATATCATTTTATAAAGGCTAAAATTTTAGAAAACAACGTAATACGATTAAACATATGATTAATTACGTAAAATTACTCGAGCGAAAAAATCCATCTTTAAGAATTTTATCTTTGCGTTTTTTTATTATATTCTTAAAACTTTGTGCACCACTAGATACTTTAACATTAGTGGATTCGTTGGACAACTAATACTGATAACATAAAAGATGAACAAAACCGATTTATTCTATATTTGATTTGATTAAAGATCAATCTTGCGCATTATTTTCAATGGATTTTTGTTTATATATGTATTTGCAGAGACAAAAAGATGGCCACCACAATAAAGATTTGTTTTGTAATTTCAATTACTTTTGTGCAAACGTTAAAAAAAACGATGGTGTTATTGAATATCTTTCAAGTGATAATTTTAAAAACATTAGTATTCTGTTGCATTTTTCCACTCATTATTAGAAATACTAGTGCACGATATAGCCCGTCAAAAATGACGGGAGGAAAGATAAGATCGTTCAAACTATTTAGGGAGATCATATTAACATCAGAAACTTCAACTGTCTTGAAAATCGTTTCCCCCTTCCTCCCCTCCCTCCCTCAACCCTCTCCCTCCTCTCCATCCTTCTCTCTCCCCATCTCTCCCCCCTCCATCTCCCTCTATCTCGCATTATGTATATTCAATATAATAATTTAGAATGTTGTTTACTTTGTTTGCTATGAAAATAATTCCCCTCTACTTCCCTCTACTTCCCTCTCCCCCCCCTCCCCCCCCTCTCTTTCGTACTAAAAGCATTCAAAGCACGTTTATACCCATAACGATTGAAATAACAATATGATATCGAGTTCTGACAATGGACTAGGTAGGCAAGGTAACATCCCGTTAAAAATGGCAAGATTTCCTCAAACCGTGTGAATTAAACGTTTAAATTGAGAGATTTCGAACTGTAGGCGGAAAAAAATGAAAAGAATAAGAAACTTTATAAAACTTTATAATGTTTTCTTCAAAATGGTTTATACCCGAAGATTGTAGGTCAATTCTTTCTAATTTTAATCTAAAAAAAGAATGAAAGCCTGCGCGTCGAAAAGTTCATTTTTACGTGTTACCTTACGGGAAATGGAAATTATCCCCCGGAGTGGAACCCGGGTCTTTGATCTCGAGTTCGATGAATTAAAACGTTTTTTTATTATATCATAATGCTATGCGAGATGTTAAGCTTCACAAATCATTACTGACAAAGTGACAGTCTTTTATATAGTTTGGATCGTGATTACGCGCATGTTATTCATGAGAAAATATATTCCTCGCAAACGATTTTGATAGAGCAAATTAGGTGACACCGACTCAATAAAAAGTTTATTAAAACCGCAATTTAAGAGACAAGTGGAACGAATTATCCTGTCAGAGAGATTTTTAGCTCCTTCCATCTCTGTCGTGTACTCCATAGAGACAACATAGAAATATTTACAAGAAACTATCCTGTAAGTGACATTTTAAGTCGACTTTCATTATACCATTTCTTCCCCTCTTTCTCCCTCCCCCTCCTTCTCTCCCTCCCCCTCCTTCTCTCCCTCCCCCTCCTTCTCTCCCTCCCCCTCCTTCTCTCCCTCCCCCTCCTTCTCGCCCTCCCCCTCCTTCTCTCCCTCCCTCTAGCTCTACTTTTCCTTTTTCCAACCCTTCCTTCCTTTTGCCAACCCTTTTACAGGAAGACGCCCTGAGCTCCCAAAAAACGTCACCGCGTTATCGTAAATTCACTTACCTACTCTGAATCACGGTTGTTTCCTGGCTGCATACGAGTGTGCGTAGTTTTTGGAGGGGAGAAAGCGGGCCGCGCATTTCGGCTTTGTTTTGTTTCGCAGACGCGCACATTTTACCTGTGTTTCTTCTTCCTGCTTCCTCTTATTATACTTGGCTGCCTCTATCCATTGTTGGGAATTCTCTTTCTCTTACGCCGCCAACGCCGTACATCAAGTGCTCCAGATTCCGGAATGTGTGGGTGTGTGTGTGTGTGGAAACGTACTCCTTTTCCGGTTTCCACGGTTTGCCCGCTTGTTTGTCTCTCTCTCTCTCTCCTTTTTCTCCGAATGCTTCCGCCCTCCGATGCCAGAGAATACTTTGAAGGAGACGCCCTTTTTTTTGTTAAAAAAGCTCCTTTCTGCGTGATGCTGGATGGAGGGTGCCTGCGCACCGTTTTTGGTGAAAACCCGCGCACCAAACGCGGCTGAATGGAACCACCGATTGACGCTTCCGTAGCACACTTTCTCATAAAATAAATAATTATCGACGAAATGATTCAATTATTTCACGCAGGAGCTGTGCAGTTTCGACGACAATATAATTTAAGGCGAGGCAATCCTATTTTATCGGTTGCGTTAAACGATTATTAGCAACAAAACGGATCTAAAATATAGGAAAAAATTCTTTCTAGTTTAAAATTGACGAATCCGGAGAATAATTTATACTCCAATTTAAGCGCTAGCTTATATATCTCATTTAAAGTAAACGAAGATGATGGTCTACATTTGCTCTGCTTATCCAATACAATCGGTGATTAAAATTCCAATGCGCTTGCCGTGGAATGGCATTTATTGTAAATGCCATCAAAATTGTATGCTGTTGTACCTTCGAACATATATTTTTAACGATCCAGTGGAATCTTAACTCGCAGATTTTAAAAATCTGAATGTTTCAAACGGAATGTTGTTTTTGGTGAATCCCTTTCCAAATAATTTTAAAGATTTCATTAGAAGTCTTTGAGCACGAGAGATTTTCACCAATGGCCTGCGCTTATTTCCAAAAGTCGAATTTTTTCGACGCGGAAAATGGAAGCACTCGCTGCCATTCGAATATGATTGCGGAAGGCCCATACGAGACGGTTTTAGGAGAGGAAAGGAATGAATGAACGACAACCACACGCTAACTCATATCTTTGAGTGTTATCTATTCCAAGCTTGGGAAGGTGGAGGCCATGTGTCTCTCTAAAGCAGGGGTGGGCAAACCGCGGCCCGCGGGCCAAATGCGGCCCGCGAGGCTTTTGCGAAATCGAAATTTGTACTAAGGATAAAAATGTTATGAAAGGTAAAATAATTTTTCTTTTATGATACTCGTCTGATATTTAATCGGGTATAATTCATGTCAAATTTACATTGTAAATTAGACAAATCAAAATATTTTTGTTGAAAGGTTATTTTCCTCCGTTGCAGTATACAAAATGTAACTTATGGACATATTAATTATCTATTAAATTGTATTATAAATATATGCTTAAATTGATAAATTATCTGCTTATACTCTTGATGAATCTGGAAATTTTTTTGCGGCCCGCGCTTCCTATCTTGAATGCGCATGCGGCCTCCCAGTTGAAAAGTTTGCCCTTCTCTGCCCTAAAGCCATTTAGGAAACTTAGAATGTCGAAAAACACGCGTGCTGCCCTTTTGTGAAAATCCCGTTTCCTCTTTTATGCATCGTTTTGAAGACGTTGGAAAATGACATGAAGGACTACTTTAGACGCCGTAACTTTATTAAAATTAAATATCGATCAAAATTTTTTGATTTTCCTTCGGATTTGATATAAATTTTAAATTCGGATTTTGATTCGGAACTAATTAAGTTTTATTGACCGAAAAAATTAATTTCGTTTATTTTAAAGTCAAAATGTTAAATTCCCGACTCACATCACGATTTAAGATCTTTTAAAAATGCAAACGAGAAATGTCCTACACTCCTTTACATGTTAATGAAATAGAGAAAATAAACTCTTCTGGAACCGAACTCATATCATGAAAATTGACCATTTCAAACCTTATAGTCGCACGCGCCGAGGACGAAATCGAACGCTGTTCTCGAGTTGTTCGCACAAAGTACTACATTATTATGAAATAGCTTTTACCATAAAAATGATACATTTTTCTCAGAAAAAATATTATCAAAATAGTGCAACGATGAAATAACGGGAATGAATTTCTCCGCGATTACTATTGCTGGGTTGGTGTTTTAAGCACGATATTCATTTCAACTAACTATTAGGTATGTTCCGTAAAAATACAGTGTTCCGATAAACAGCAGATAAGATCCCATTAAGGCTAGTCGTCCATTGGATGCGTGTTCGTCCGAACTCAATTCGTCAGAAAACGTGCGAACCATTTCGTACAATTTCGGACGATGAGGGAGTGTCCACCACCTGCAGTTTACGCGCGAATGACATTCCCAATTACCAAGATGGAACGTTCTGAAAATTCTTTCCTCGTTAGACGTATCATGGCCAAACGAAGAAAAATTTGGACGAATGATATTTCATTAAAAAGAAATTCACTATGGGAATTTCATCACTTATTTAAGAATCTAAAAGATAATGAAGCGAAGTTTTTTTTTTATAATTTTCGTATAAAACAAGAAACGTTTCCATAACAACAGAAAAAAGCAAAGTTCCGGCAGGTTTCTAGGAGGAGGCTATCAACAGGTTCAAAATCGCAGGAATACTTGCGAAAATCCCAACGGACTGGGATCGTTCGCACTATTCGCAACTATTCATCCGAAAACGCACGAAAGAAATGGCGTCTAGTGGACGACCAATGTATTTCAATTAGATGGGACTGTTCGCGCGTTTACGCCCGTTTTCTGACGAATTGAGTTCGGACGAACACGCATCCAATGGACGACTAGCCTAAAGGGCTGTAGAAGATCGCTTGATGAGGAATCTCCGTCGCACGATCGCAGTCGGGTGAAATTTTCACTTTATTTTTGCACGAGAAAAAAACCAATGGAGGAGACGCAGTTAACGTATCGCTTCTTATGAAACTCTTTCCAAGTAAGAAGAGTCTCCCTATCCATCCCTCCCTCTTACAAGCATTCTCGTTTCGAAATTTTGTTTCTCGATCCTCGATATAAGTTTCAATGGCAACCGGTCCTTCGAAGCGATCCTTGGAGAAACCCTGTCGAGCGATACCTGTCAAACGACCTCCGCATTCGATTTCGCTTTCTTCTCTATCCTCCCCGTCCCCCTCTCCTCCCCTTTCCCCTCCTCCTTCCCTGGCAGTGCCTCTCCTCTGACCTTAACCCCTTCATCACGGGAGGATTGCCGTGACGTGGACCAAGGGTCGCCAGGGTCTCGGACACGGAGCGAGTGGTCATTCAAGGTATTCTGGCCACGAGGAGCATCGCGAAAGGGTGCTCTACGTCATTCGTTGCACGGCGTCCGCTGATGGTGCGTATCAAGAGGAGACCGCCGGACACCTCGTCGACACCAGCTGGAACGCACCCGGGAGCACCTTCGGTGTTTCGCCGCCTCCCTTAAAGTGCACCGTGGTGTCATCTTTAGATTTGGGGTGAATGGCGTGCTATGTCTTTGGATGGTGTCGATGGTGATTTTAGTGTAGTGTAAAGTGATATTGAAAAGTGCGCCACGCTGGTCACCAACTTGCCATATGGCGTTTGAAGTGCTTCGTGCGCGTCTTGAATTAATTAAGGAATCATTTAATAAAATGGATTACATGCGCCACGAATAAGTTGAGCAAATGTTGTATTTATATTTAGATGTTAGATTGTTTGTTGAAGGGCTCATTCAGATAATTCTCGTTTTGCTAGACGTCAAATTGTTAGAACAATCGATTATGGAGAAATGCGATTTTCCCCCTTAATGGAACGCCGACGGAGAAATTCCATTCGATTGAACTGATCGCTCGAACTCGGAAACATCTTTTATCTTTTCCCGTTCGGTAAAAATAATAACGTTCCTCAAACATTCCCGTTTTTTAGTGGCGCGTGATATCTGGCCGTAGCCGAGGGGCAAAAGCGCGTTCTTCGAGAGTATTCCCATCACGGGAGTGCCGTGGCGTAGTGGCGAGGGCGTTGGCCTGCTACGTCTGAGCATACCCGGTGCGAACCGGGTACGAATCCTGCGAAAGTAGGATTTTTTCAAGAGATCTTGTGGTCCCCTATTTGCGTGTTTAGAGGAGAGCACGCGAATCAGCGCTCCGTCCTTCGGAAGGAACGTAAATCCGTTGCCCCCCTTGGTGCTTCTCGTTAAAGAGTAGGCTAATGCCGGCACCGGGTTTCTCTCCTCACTTAGTGATATAGACTGAGAAGCGCTGGTCGTTGTTTGAAGTCACAGGGTCCCAATTCAATTCAATTTTCCGATCGCGATGCACTTTGGAATGTAGTTCCGTACGATGGGAACAGCCCGAAAAAAAAACTCCGCGAGCGCTGACGCGTTTGATTGGTCGGACGCGGAGGTTCCTCGTGCGGGGAAAAAGGATGATGGCGGGGGCGGGAGAGACACTGCGCAGATTTGCTTCGTGAGAGCGAGGGAGAACGCGAGCGTCTTGGGAGCCGCCCCATTGCAGCTCTAAGGAAGAGGCGGGTTTGGAAAGGGGATGGAGAGAGAGATAGAGAGAGAGGAAAGAGGGGGCGGGAGTTGGGGATTGGTCGGCCTGCGAGGTCTCTTTCGAAAAGTGGGTTTCGCTCGAAAGGAGATCTCGGAGAGGAGATAAGGTGATTTATAAATTCCTTTTTTGCCGCGTTTCGTTCCTCGAGTACGGGGCAATCTTGTGTGATGAGAAAAGGGTCTGCGAGGGGGCGGTAAGGGGGGGAGGGAAGGAGGGGGTAGGGATGAGAGAAGGTGGTGCTCTTCGTCCGGGGAATAAGAGAGAGAGAGAGAGAGGATCCTCTTGCTCGGGGAGACGGTGGGAGCGATTATATGGAGTTTTTGGTAAGGGGCGTTAGGAGGGGGAGGAAGTAGTGGAAACCGAAAAGGAAGCGGGAGGAGAGACTCATGGGATTAAGGGACACTGGAGGCAAGTAGAAGGGTTTTAGTCCCTGAGAGTAGATAAGGTACTTAAGTAAGGTGATCAACACGATTGAGTTCACTTTGTGAGAGCGGGAAGGAGTTCGGAAGGAGGCGAGAGGAGAAAGGGAGGGAGGGGAAAAAGAGGAGGGAATTGGGAGGAGTTTAAAAGGAAGGAGGTGATTAAGAGGACTATCCGATCGGAAGATATACCCCCGAATGCATTGGCAAAGATTCGAGCCTCTGCGCAATGGACTGGAAAATTAATACGTTTCACCGAAGGCTGAAATCTAAGGGAATAAAAAGTTTTATGGATGCATTTTTCCTGCTTGGTATTTAAGAAGTTGAAGGTGTATTAGAAGGAATAATAGGGAATAAGAAATGTGATCAAACGTGAAACATGAAACCATTTTATCAGAGAATAATTGGTTGAAAAAAATTCCAGAATAAGAAAAAAATAAAAAAAATGAAAAACATTTATCTCAGGTATCCCCAATAGCCACAAAGGTTTTTCATAACTTTGTTGTGGCTATTGAGAAGAGCGCTTTTTCAATTTGTTGAATTTCAAGAGCTTATTCTTGAATCTATTTGAGATTTGTTAATTGCTCTGTTAAGAAAGAATACCACCACTAAATAGAAGTTACTCAGGATAATTTCTCCAACGTACGACCAACGAAAATAATTATTTTAACATATACGTTTGCAAATATGTATCCACTATTGTACAAAAATATCCCGACGTATTTAAGAATGTAGATATATGTCTTTCGGAAAATAAGTAACTTTTAATCTTTCATAAACAAATGTAAATGGGCTAAACACAAACAATGTCACAAACGTCTTTCGAATGCGAATTAATATCTCATGCGCCATTCTGAATTTAGCAGGATCACAGAAAGAAGTACCTCGCAATTCTAAGGAGGTGAGGTACCTGGAATAGATAAGCGAAGCGATATCCATTTTAGAGCGAAACTAAGTCTCCTTTAACGACTAGGACACGAGGGAACCCGTTTTAACTAGTTGACTGTGTAGAAAAGGGAACGAGCAATCCGATCTGAAGATTCTAATACAATATCGAGAGCGACGCGACCTTCAGAAGATAGCGTGTCGTCGCGTGATCATCTCGTAGTCGAGGTGCAGCCCGTGAGGGTGCGTGCGAGGGGAAAGGTGGAGATGTGCGCGGGTGGGAGGGTGCGGGGATGCGGTGCTAAGGTGTGACTGCGAGAGAGAGAGAGAAGGGAAAGTCGAGGGCCGCCCTGTGGGAATCTGACTTTGAAAGCGAGAGATGAAGGGAGAAAAGAGAGAGGGAAAGAGAGAGAGAGAGGGAGAGAAGTGAGTGAAGTTCTGCGGTCTGCAGAGGTGGAAATTTCAGATGGTCAGTGCCAGAAAGAGAGAGGAGAGTAAGAGGAAGAGAGAGAGAGAGAGAAAGCGCGGGAGGGCGAGTGGGGGAGAATGATAAAGACTTGAAAGGATCTCTAGGGTGGAGGCGTATGTGTTATGCCCGTAATAACTTTGGCGTTGCGTCATCATTGCGGCAATGACAAATGAGCATCAAAAGTTTCTGGCGAAAGGTATTCCGAGCGTGAGCACAAACACAAGGAATCACAAAGCCAACATATTATTTTCGCCTTTGTTGAATTTTGAATCTGTTCTTCTCTAATTAATTAATATCATTATTGAAGTAAATTGATGAAAGATGGAGAAATCTTTTTTTAAATCAAACGGACAAATAATAAATACATGCGGACGATACGAATAACAAATATAACAGTTTAAGATATGCACGAATGGTTAAAACCATTATACTTGTTTATAATATATATTCTCAGCAAATTAGAAGCAATATTTTGGTTTATATGATTGTACGAATACAATTGAAAATTTTACAATACACAAATGAACAACAATTTTTGCAAAATTATTTAATCATAAATATGATATTGTGAGATTTATGAGGAATTCACAGGAAATAGGTTATCGCCTGTTTATCACGGGCGTTAATTATAGACAAGTGATACTCGTTTAGATTTCTCCGAAAGAACTTACGATAATATGCAGTCGTATGATTGAAATCGCTACTCACACTTATTATAGTTCGCTGCGAGTCAAATTTAGATGTCCACGTCATAGTATGAACACTAAGAGAACGATTGCGAAGTGGAAATGCGAAGGAAGAATGTTACATTTTGTATTTAAATACAATAAATGGCCCCAATTTCAAATAAATACAAAGGAAACCATTCTATACACTTTTGCGTATTTGTCACTGGGATAATATTCGGGATGAAAAGAAATGGGAAGAGATGTCAACTCGGAGAAATGGAGAAAGAGAGAGGGAAAGGAGAGAGAGGGGGAGGGAGTAAGAGAGAGAGAAAGAGGAATGGGAGATGAAGAAGAAGACGGGATCGGGACGGACGGACTCCGCCGTAACTCTTAACAAGATTACCTCAGTTCCTCTTGTTCCTGTAATTAGATCCCGTCGGACACCTTCCCTCTCTCTCCTCCCTCTCTTCTCCCATAACCCTTTCCTCCGACCTCTCTCTCTCTCTCCCTCCACCCACTGCACATCCTTTTCCCTATTCCCTCTCCAAAGCCCACGAAACTTCCATCTTATGGCTCACGCCGATGTTCCTTTTACGATGTCTATACCCTTTCCCGCCCGACCCTCTTTCTCTCCTCTCTCTTTCTCTCTCTCTCTCTCTCTCTCCTTTCCCTCTCTCTCTCTCCACCTCGATCCTCTCTCCCACTCCCCGGAGTGGCAAATATTGGCCCCGGGAAACGATCTCATCGCTTGCCGCGCCGTCATCCCGGCGTCTTTTAAGGGCGCGCGGCGAAGTTCTTGCCGGGGAGGTGAAGGAGGGGTTGGTTGGGAGGGTGAGGGAGGAGGAGGAGGAAAGGAGGGGATGCTGAGACGCCGCTATCGATTGGCTCGCCTACTCGGCGTCGCTTTTGAGGGGGAAGCGACGCCGCCGCCGCCGCGACGCTTCTTACATGGCCGACGCCTTAGGAAGCGAGAGACGCTGCTCGCGTCCTTGCTCCGCACTTTCTCGCGCTTCTCGGCTAATGATGCCAAACTTTGCATTCGGAATGTTGATTTTGAAGGAGCCGACGGCTCTGGAGGTCCTTCTTAATATGAGTTAGCGAAATAGATTACCTTTGGAAAAGCAAAAAAAAAAAAGAAATAAAAAAAATGACGGGAGTGAAACCCGCTGTGTGTGTGTGTGTTCGGAGTAGAAAGTCATTTCGCGGGACTCTTCGTTTATATTTGAGGGTGGATTCGAAAAGGAGGCGTTTTGGGCTGTGAGTAGTGGCAGACATTTTGTGTTTGTTGTGATGGAGGCCGACGCATTTGGGAATGGCTTCCAGGCTTAATTCGAGACGATCGCAACCCTCTCGCTTTTCGCTCTTCGAATCCCTTTGGAATGATTCTGAAATCCGATTCGTAAGCGGTAGAAGACGCGCCTCGATTGTTACGTATCCGAAGAGCTGAGCGGTCGGGAAAAAATAACGAATAACAAAAGAAGCGAGCGAGGTTTTCGTAAGATATACACTTATGGCCAATAATACGCATAATATGAAATGAATCGTACTCACCTTTTGATGTTGTTGATGGGATGACACGCCTTTAGAATTAAGTTTTCGAACAAAAGAAGGTTTATATAACAATATTCTTCCGAAATGTATCTTCACTCTCTCTGATTAGTGCAGTGCAGTGAAGGACTGACGAAACGGACAGATGAAACGCAGTTGGCCCGAGCGTACTTAACAATTGGGTCTATGTGTTGACCGGTTATTCGCATCGAGACCAGTTCATTCGATTGCGTTGGGCGAATGTGTGCCAAGCGCTGGACTGAGGGAAACCGGAAGTAGAGGGCTTTTGAAGGCGAGAGCAGGCCGATCAGCTGTTTGTTATTGTTTGGGTTTATGGCAACGTGTAGTCGATAGCGAATTTATTTCGATAAAATCAAGTTTCTTAGTATTAAATAGGAGTAATTTTCAATCATGTACCTAGTTATTGATTAGAAATTGAGAAACGAATAATGTGATTTCGAAATGGAATGCCAAGAGCAATAGGATGAGATAAATCTCAAACTATTTTATTATAAATTTAACTGTAATGATAAAATGCAGTATTTTAAAAGTATTAAATTAATCGAAATAGTCATTTATAAATAATTATTCTGAAATTAAATACGAAGTGCAGCTTTGACCAGTGCATTCATTGGGATGTCGTTTTTCCCTATTTACGTTTTTATTTATTTTTGCATTACATTTAAGTTTTTCACATCCGAAACTTGGTGTTCACTTATTTTCGTCTCATTTAGCAAGATAATCTCTTCCAGTTTAGAAAAATTTCTTGTAATTGTTGAAAGATTATGAGGGCTATCTTAGTAGTTTTTCAAATATTAGAATATATATTTCTATTTTCAATATCTTTCTTATTGATGTTATGAAATCGATAAATGCTTTTAAGTATTTCACTTACTAAGTTAACATTGAATGATGTTGTTATTTCGTAACCGAGGTTTACCATAGAGCAGCTTATCGAATTAAATGCTTTCTTATCGTTTAAAAATAGTCATTCCATCTTTGCTATTTATCGTACCTCTTTTCAAAACGAGTGGCAATGCAGTTTAAGCTATTTAACTACGGCTACTTTATATAGTTGAAAAAATAATTTAAAGATTATTATCGCCTTTGTAAAAATTGAAGTGATTTTCATAGCCATGTAAAAGCGCTTTGTTTTTTGTCCACGATGTGGCGTTATATGTTAGAATTTTAAGACATTGTTTTGCTTTTTCTAATCAGAATACTGCACGGAATTGTGCAACTTTACGTGTTCTCACCTTATTTATATTGAAGTACCACTTTCGGCGGCTGGCGATGGAACATTAGGGAAGATAGTTTAGAAAAATGTAAAGCTTTCTCTTCGTGGCAAAGATGAGAGTAAATTAAATAGTGAACAGTATGGATTGGAAAAGAGTAATAGTCATAAAGAACGAAGAAAAATTGCTCGAAAGCAATATAATTACTCAGAAGATGCATAGTTACGCTCATGGTCGAAATCGTCAAGAAGAAATAACTTTTGTAAACATGCAAGAGTAAGGTTCTCTTCGTTAAGAATTAAACAGAAGCACACGATGGCAATTTTATGTACGCATTTCAATGAAAATAACATTATATTATCTCTAATTCAAGAAATATTTTCCTTAAGGGACTAATCTAATGTAAAACTTAGAGAACTGAATCAGAGGAGACCCCTCTACGAAATGCGATGCTTTTAAAATGATTTTGCAATGTGAACATTTTATTGCGCAATGCGGTCCTGTTAGCACTAGGTCGAGGTTTCCTACATTTGTTATTGTCATCTATATTGTTAGGATCGACAAGATAGGATTTAATCCTTAAGGATGATTGCATGGGTTTGTATATAAATACTTTTACAGTTATATCATTAATAGCAAATCAATGAAAATTTTTAATTTAAGAACAAATGGAAATCTTCATTGGTAGTAGGTAATATTATTTCATAAACGAAGTTATAACAATTACATTAAATAGTTTCACAAAAGTTTAGTTATATAAATTGATACGTAAGCAGTTCAGAAAGGATGATCCGTCCCTCTTTATCTTACAGGACAACTTCGCCGGTGGCAGACATTTTCCTTTCACGGCCGTTAACTCATTCTTCCACGCGAAAGGGGATATTCTCATCATGCGGCATATCTAAGAAAACGAAGCGGAGTTCGTCGTTCTTCGTAGATGTGTTCTGAAAATCGCCGCTACAGGAACACTTGAAGTGGGGCGAGGATCAACCTTGCTAGCGTATTGGCTCCGTCTGGTGGCTCCCCCAAAATACGGTGGTAATTGGACGAAGTGAGTATTACAAACCTTTCTACGACGATTCAAGGCAATGCTGACTTGTGATTCAGTTTCCTCCCGAATGGTGTCTCTATCCTTCAATTATTAATTTTTGCGGGAAAAAGACGCAATTCTCATTAAAAAGTATGCATAGTATATATTCGAGTTTTGAAATATTATACAACATTTTAAATTTCGACGCTTAGCATTCTCCTGACAACTTTATTAATGTACGTACTATGTATATGGTATATTTATTTACCAGAATTTAAGTTACATTGTTTAGAAAAGCTATATGATGACATTCACTATTTAAATACTCAGAATTCTATATTTTCGTGTTTGCCATACTAATAGGAAGCAAGTGACGATATAGGTTTAAATTTTTTTATAAATTACACTGTACATTGTGATTTAACCTAACTCATGAGAGTTATGCAGTCAATAGCCTATATCAATGCTAACTATTTTTCTCTTATAGGTAGAAATTATTTAATTTCTGAATATACTCATTAGAATGCCTTTTATAGACCATGAAAGTTGTATTGAACTGCTATAATTATGCATAATTCATGTTATACTGATGTTCAACTATATCTTATAAAGTAAATTGAAATTTATCCTTTCGTTTATTTGCATGCATACATTTTTAGCCACATTGGATGAATACTAGCTCTTAAACTCTTTGTCAAAATCATGGTAGTCATTTATAATGTGAATCAGAACAGACACAGTACTTTTGATGAAATTCTAATAATAAAATTTTATGTAAGGCACATTTGAAAACATATACTAGCAAATGAAGTGATAAAATTACAAAAAAGGCATTTTTGGAATGTTTTACAATTGTGACGTTTAATATAATTTCATTATATATTTCATTAAATTATCACCTTCTTGTAGTTGTTACATTTCTAAAACGCTTGATAAATATTCAACAATATTGACTAAAAGCATCTATTAGAGGAATTCAGTATTTTATTTATATTCTGTTGAGGAAACATTAATGATTTTCAGTGGCATTCTAAATTACTGGTTCCAGTAATACATATCGGTTAGCATTCTATAAAAATCTAATTGAAAAAACATGGTATAGATGACGGATGCATTATTTTATATCCTTTTATATTTAAAACTTAACGAAATTCAATTTACAAAAGGAATGAATTCAAGACTCATTATTACTTCATAGAGATTTATCTTAATAAGATTACGAGGCGATGCAGTCACAATATCAATGTATTTTAACCAGTGAGTCCCAAAGTGGGTGCAGTGGCTCAGCTGATTTTTAGGGTTGCCACGAAAAAATTTATTTAATAAATAAATCAATGATTTGGATGTATTTATGGATAATTGCAGCTATAATTTTCTCTAATAAATTGATTATGGATTAGTACTCCCTAGTGGGTGTACCCTCACGTTGTTAAACCCGTATTTACAATTTTAAAAACCTTGTTTCAAGGCTGGGGTGCAGCGAAATCCTTTTATGCCTACAAAAAATTTGGGGATCACTGATTTATACAGTTACTTTTTCAGTCATTATATTCATTTAATTTATTTAATAACATTCAAGTGACTCAAATATCTATTTGAAATCTGTCAGTTTTTGTACAAGATAAATTTAAATTAAACGAATTCGAAAATATGAAATGTTATAAATAATAATGTATCTAAGTTGTTGGTTTTGAGTGTTAATTCTAAAATATTTTTGTATAAACCATATCGATGTTGTGACAAATGTTAATTTAGAAGATGACACTGGATTTTCATTTACGATCCAATTGCATTCTAATGATCATTCTGTCTATCTCGGTAGCTGATGCCGCTTTCTGCGACCGCCGCTCGCAATTGACTTAGAGGACCACATCTCCGCGGCCGCGGCCTTGTTACACGTATGTCACCTTTTATTCCATTAATTTCTCATTCGTGGACATTATTTTAAATGAGCAACAACAAAATCTGGGCCAACCTTTGCCGGTAACATAACCTTCAGTTATTCCCTTTTCATCAAACGATCTTATGGTTGTCTGCAGAAGCCCTCTTCTTATTTATGCAGATTTTGAGAAACCTTTAAAAGTTATGAACGATTTTTAAATATCCCTAATTATATCATCCACTTATTTTTCCATTGCCAATTTGACGGTGAACAATATACATTTTAAAAAGCGAGCAAGTGGTTTTGTATCCTGGTAGCCATTTAGAATAATACATCTCATAAAATGTACTGAAAATGTTTCATTAGCAACAATTCGCTAATTAAAATGAAAAAAAAAACTGCATTCGAGCAATAAGTTTCGAATCTTGTACATATTTATAAAAAGAGGATACTGTTTAATGTGTTAGTTTAGCCAATGTTTTGATATAAGATATACTACACACCATGTACTGTTTATTCATAAAATCGCTAATATTATGGCACTTCAATATAAGAGGAAGAAAAATGTCTAGCAATTAATTCAAATAGGGATGTTTAATCTTCTATAACTCTATACTACACCAATTGTGGAATGGCAAATGAAAAAAGCAAGGCGATGGACTTTCATGCAGCCATTTCGCAAATTTATACTCGGTGTCTCTGATTGAAATGCAGCATTGTCGAAATTCGCTAAGATACGTCATTGCATCCCAGTTCGAATTATGTATGCAGAGGAAGGTTATCCCAAACAAGTTATCCTTAAATCCTGTTTTTTGTTGAAGCTGGAAGTTATGCTGGTACATCTAGAACAGGGAACTAGGTCGTGTTTGTTAGATTATATCGATTTTAAAGTTAAACAATGTGCGAGAGTAAACTTTAAGGCCAAGAAATGCAGTTGCCTGCAAGTTATATAGTTGAAGGTTAATTTCTCATCAAATAGTGGTTTCACTTAGTCTGTTTGCAATGGGTTTGATGTAAGAGTAATACAAATTTTATTTATCACATATAGTAAATTTTGTGCCAAATTGACTAAATAAGTTAGAATTAACTCAATGTATGGGTATTTTGGTCTAACATAATACAATGACTATAAAGGAATATTAATTAACTAAAAGATTTTCGAGTTTATATTTATGAAATATAGGTGAATAAGTCTGTATTTTAAACCCGTATTGCATTTGTAAATTTCATGTTGTCCTATGGATCGCATATTACTCATGAATTGACAATTATTTCATACTTATTGTTAGTGTGATTATATAAAAATTAATTGGACTTTCAAATTTCAATTTCTGTTTTTTATCAGTTTAATTTTCTACGTTAGCATGTTTTAAAAATAATTTTATTTAAAATCAATTAGTAAAAACTAGGTAAGAAAGAAAATAGAAGCGGCGGATTGGATTAAGTTAAATTACTGATTTTAGAAGGAACATTTCCATATACACCACTCCCCCGGTATCCACGAACTCAGTATCCGCCAATTCACATATCCGCGAATTGTTTTTATACATATATTCTTATGATAATAAAATGCCGTGATTTCCACTTTGTCCTCTTCGCTCTTAGCATTAATTCACGATTAAGAAAGGCGTCTAATTTTCCAGCAGATCGTCTCAATAGCGTACATAAAGTAGAGAGTATTTAAGAAGAGTTCTCTGTCTTGCCAGAAAGGGATTGCAACGAGTGTGTATATCAATTTAATAGCATTAACAAGAAGATTTTCCTTCGAGCTGAATTACTTTAAAACAAATGATTGGCACGAATCATGTGAAAAATCAGCCTCATTTTTGGAAGAATTCCTTATAATAACTTTTGTTAGTTATCATGCACATGACTAGTTCCATGTAGTAATACCTACACTTCACAATGTTTTTAATTACATATTTAGAATTTATATTCTCCTTGAATCTTCAAATGCTATATAATAGCCTTCAAGCGTTTTTCTTTTATGATGGAAGGTCATTGACTGAAAGTGAATTTACTTTCGTCGCTATTTAAAACGAACGAAGCGTAAAATAATGTATGACCACTGATGCATAATCGCATCTTTAGTTAACGTATTATTTCAGAGAAATTCTGCTTGTATGATATAAATTCTTATTCACTTGCTACCACTGAATGAACATAAGCACATCTATATTTTTAAAAGTTTTGTTACTGTTTCAAAGGAAAATAAAAAAAAGAAATGATATCCAAAAAATGGAGGACGATAAAAAACAGACACTTATTAACTATTCGTCATTTGCTTTGAATTTTCAATTCTTAGTAACTGTATGTTTATGAATGCTTATCGATTTAAATCGAATACTACCAATATCGTTATCATAAAGAAATAAATTCTTTTCCAAAATTAAAATTTTCATAATGATAGAATACATTTGTAATTTTTATTTTTAGAGGGCATCTTTTAGCTATTTAAAATGCGCTGTTACGTATGATGTATAAAATAAATATAACTTCAACCTGTATTTTACAGTTTATATATTGAAAAACTATGTCTATTCAATAACCATATAAAAGTCTGGAAAAACCAGATGAGCATTTCAGCTGCAAATTTTCCGTCGTCTGTGGTATTTCACCGAAAATCGATTATAAAAAAACAGAATATACTGTTGGTGAATCATCACTGAGGAAAGCTAATTTTTAAACGATATGCGCATCTGATTTTCCCAATTTGTTATAGCTATCGGAGAAATAATTTTGAATTTGATCTCAACGGTAAGGTCTTTATTGAAGTCTAAATATTTTTAGCTGTGATAAAATATGCCAAATGTTTCTATGTAAGTAACAAATATATATATTTTCACATTAAAATAGTTTATAATTACTACGTTTTGAACTTATTTGACACAGTAAAAATATCTTTAAAATATGCGTTGAGAAATTTCGGATTCCCGCGGTTGTAGCAATCGATCTTTTTGTCTTCTTACAAACGGAATACGAACCAATAAAGTGCAAGATGCACATGTTTGCTCAAAAGTGCATCGGATGCATTTATCCCACACGTCCCCGTCAAATACTCGTCGGAAGTCTTCCTTCGCGCCATGCTTCGGTTCCGATAATCATTTTCCTTCGATATGCGCCCGTCGGGCATATCACCCCCTCTCTGCGGGGCTAAATAGAGGACGGCACGCACACACACACACACGGCCGATCATAAGGAGACCGCCTCATCCCCTGCGGGCCGAACGGGGAATCTGCTTGCTCAGCGTCCAATCTAGCGGAGACCCCACGAGCGGTGAGCCTCAGGGCTTCCTCCCACCTCTCCGCCCCTCATCTATCGCTTCAGATTACTCCCGTGAATCCACAAGTACCGAAAGGTCTTTGAGTGAGCACGGCCCGGCTAAGTTTCCCTCAGGAATTCTCTCTCGTCGGACGTGAGTTAATATCGGGCAGACGGACGCCTTTTGGGAAGCATTGAATCGTAGGTTTTGGAAGAGAGGGGGGGAAGGTTGGGGAGGGGAGGGGAGGGGGTGGAGAGGGAGGGAGAGGAGAGAAGGTGTAGAGAGGTGCGAGGGAGGGAGGAGTGTGGATATAGACGAGAGAGAGAGAGAGAGAGACGTTTGTAATTGGAACGAGAGGCTAGCTTCGCATTATGAATTCGCGGTCGCTTTCTGTGTGTGTGTGTGTGTGGGTGAGGGAGGGAGGAAAGGAGGGAGGGAGGAAAGGAAGGTAGGTAGGGACGAGGAGGCCATGTTATTAGAGGCGGGTTTCGGAGAAGATATTCGACAAAAAATCCCGTAAGATGTGTTCGTGGGTGGTTGTGATCGGGGTTGCTGTGGAGTGAGGCGAAGGGAGAGTTAAAGTGAGGGAGAGGAGAGGAAGAGAGAGATGGAGGAAAGGGAAAAGAAGGAACGTGGAGGGAGGAGGAAGTTGGTCGGTGCAAGGAATTGGCTACGTGCGTGGGAGGGCGAAGAGGGGGAGGGGGGCGAGAAAGTCGCATAGCTGTTGGGGTGGGGAGGAGTTTACAGTGCGTGGGTGGAAGGGAGAGTTCGTGCGAAGGGATGGAGTAGGAGAAGGTTTTCGGATGCGTTCCAAGGGAAAAGGGGCGGGGGAGAGGGGTGTTGGGAAATTCCTTCGATTTCCACACACGTATCCTCTTATATAAAGGCATCCTCCTACAAGAAAAGGCGGCGGGAAGGGGGAGGGGAGGTGGTTCTCATATCTCCCTTCCTCAGAGTAATTGCTTGGAGAAGAATGACTTAGCGAGAGAGATATCAAAGGATGGGTTACCGAGGGGACCATTGGGAGAGAGGAAGAGAGAGAAATGTTTGCCCTATCAATTCGGAGAGATTTTGAAAGCCGACGTAGGTGGGGTGGGGGAGAGAGAGGGGGAGGAGTGGGGTGGAAAGGAGGGAGGAAAGGGGAGAGAGAGAGGGAAGGGGAGGAAGAGTTTTGTATGCAGGAGATCGGAGAATGGGACAGGAGGAGGTGGCGGAGGGAAGAACTGCCGAAACGCAAAGTTAGCACTTCTGGAGTTTGAGATAGAGCAGTTGGAGGAGTTGTTTTGCCGGCGGCTCATTACTCAGGCCAGGGCTGCGTGTTCCACAGAGTCGGTAGGAAGCGATTCGATTGAGAGGGGAGGAAAAAAAGAGAGAGCGGAGGTGGGGGAGGGGCTCTCCAACTTGGTCCAAAACTCCGTTCCTCTCTCTCTCTTCTCTTGGGAATTTTGACGCGGAATTAATGCAGGCGCTCCATTTGGGCTTAAACTATGGGCAAACCGAGCGAAAAAACCTTCCTTCCTCGAGCTCGAGTAAACCGATGGGCCGCATTCAAGATTTTGAGAGGAGCGATTACGGAGTTTTCCCTCTCTCTCTCTCTCGTTTCTTCCCTCCCTCCCCTCCACTCTCTCTCCTCCTCCCCTCCCTCCCTATCCTCCCCCTCCCTTCCCTTAGCGCTTCCAAATTAGGCGAGGAATACGCAGCGGGCTCACACAATACTCGAGTTTAAATTTGCAGATGTATATACATGTACATATATGAGTTTGTTTCAAAGAACGTAATGGTTCGATCCTTGGTAAGAATTTGAGGAAACGGATCAATCGATACAAAGCTGTTTGAAGAATTTCTTTTATGGAACCGAAAACAACTACGCCTTGCAAAACGTAATTTTAAATATAGAAAATTTGTCCCGCTGTCTCTTTCGGTGATTCTCGAGAAGTCCTGGAAGATGCAGAGTATTATAATTTATGCGTGATCTAACAGGATTTCATAATTAATGATATTGCTCCGATAAAAGTGAGCAAACTATATCATGTGAACTTCGATTACGTTGTGACATTT
This sequence comes from Uropetala carovei, assembly GCA_036926305.1. Classification (NCBI taxonomy): domain Eukaryota; kingdom Metazoa; phylum Arthropoda; class Insecta; order Odonata; family Petaluridae; genus Uropetala; species Uropetala carovei. The sequence continues at coordinate 2,131,642 of JAXCHB010000167.1, forward strand.
TTTTCAAGGGAGAGTTGTAAGATCTCACCTTATGGCTAATGACTAAATTGAACACATATATTTCTCCAATAGCAATTTTTAGAATCAACTATCGGTAAATTACCGCTGATGACGTCTGCTTTGTAGTCTAAATACTCTTGGTTATAGGAGATATGCAATAAAAACATTTCCTTTATTTTTAAAAACATTATTTGTTGTTAAAATACTTTCCATAACAGTTTTATTCACAATAAAATAGAATAGTCGTAAGTATCAGAAAAAGTCTTATCTTAAAATCATAGTAGGTATACTATTCATTGGTTGCCATTGTTGTTTGAAACCGCATATATATTTTTTATTTTATATTATCAATACAATCTAATTTAATATATTAATATTTTTTGAAATTGATATAAGATTCACAAGAAGCCTTAAAAGATCCACTAATCGCTCTTCACTCTGAACTCGTAATTGTTTGCACGCTAGCCTGAAATAAGATTCCTGAATGAGTTAGAGGAGGGAACACCCATGTCCTCTTGTAAGAGGTCAATAAAAATACTAACGCGGTTGTCTATCCGAGGAAATTCGCATGCGATATCTCCATAGAAACAAAATGTAATTTCTACGGTCATGTTCTTTAAAGAGTGTTTATGTGTAGTTTTTTATGAGCTTTAATTTGGTCTTACTCTTCCAGATAAAAACATTTTTTAAACAATATTTCAGTCGTTTTAATCTAAGCAAAAATACTTTCCTGCGAGTTTATCATTCTCAGTTGCTACGAACATCTAACAGAGACATATGTTTGTTAGAGCCTATGTCCGAGTTTCGCGTCTTATTTAGATCACGTACCATTTAATTGATCCTTATTTGTTTCCCAAGTGGTGATTCGCAAAAAAAAATCCATTGTGTAGGATTTCAATTTGTTTACTTCTATTTAATTGTGCATATTATTGCATAAAATATCAATTGATGGATTATTTGGAATCTTTATTTCCTCTTCAGCTGAACATTAATGATAATTATAAAGCAGTGTATTGCGTAAATACAATAGTTTTCCAATTTTGCGATTATAAGGTTAACACAGCATCTTTATTATTCAAAACAAATTGAAAATTTCATTATAATATAATCAATTTATAAAATGATAATTATAATTTTCATGCTTTAAAATGGATTAACTTACTTACCTTTGATGTAAATCAAGAATTTTTTCCAAGTATTTTTGTAATTATTCCCAGCAAAGTAGAGAAAGCAGCGGCAGAATGAATCCAATTTAAAGGCGATTTAATAAATTTCAAAAGAAATTCAAAGAATTCTTATGAGAGGCTTATTTCTGGTTTAACTCGTAACTGATCACGTTGGGTCAGATTGGCCTCCAACCACCAAAATTTCACCGCCACCGATTGCTTGGTAACTAACTAATCTCTTTTTACAACTATATCAAGTCTATTTCATTAGCTTACCGATTTGTCTTAGCATTTAATCAAATAGTTTCTTTAAAAAAATTATTTTGAGGGTTACCAAATCTGACCATTTATACAATCTCAGTTTTACCTGACCATTTACCTCCTACATTAACCGAAATAATTTTAGCCGTCAATGTTTAATATATTCGACTTTCATAGGAAAATATTCGTCATAAAATGTAAATTCATTCACGTTACTTGAACCACTACTTCTTCAGAGAAACGTACACATTCTTGGTTATATTCTTAGCAATTTAATCATTATTCTCAATTTTATTCGCACCCATTCATGCTCATTTCGTACGCGACCTTGCGCGTCCACTCGTCTTGAAATCAAGCAAAGTCAAGTGAAGAAAACGCCATATAACCTTTTGCGGCTAATTTTACCTAGCCATATCTGGCTTCCCATTTCATTTCCGCTATTATTCCAGCCGCAGCTAACTGAAGTTCTTTTTGTTGGGGTCGTACTGCACTCGCATGAAATGGGCCGGTCCTTAATAACCTCCTTTTCCACTCCTTTTCTCCTTTTTCTTCCTCCCCCTCTCCCCTCCTCCCTCCACTCTCTCCCCCCTCTCCCTTCCTCCCTCCGCTCTCTCTCTCATTCTTTCCCTTTACACCTTCCATTTCTTCCTTCTTTTTGCTTCTTCCTTCCCCACACCATTCCCTCTTCCTGCTTGCCTCTCTCTCTTTCCCTTTTTTCTTTTCTCTTTTGTTAAGTTTCTCGCGGCGAGAAATTGGTTTCTCCTTTTATGGATTGTGAACCTTTCCCTTTTAACCCGCCGTTTGAAATATTAGAGTTTTACTCCTCGGAAAGCTGCTTTTCACGCTTTTCGCGTGGAAACGTAATCAGCTTAGCCGATGCTATAACGGGGCGAGCCGCGGCCGGAGTGGGTTGGGGTGGGGGAGGGAGGGGTAGGAGGTGGTTGGGAGGGTGGGGGGGGACGTGGTTGGGGGGGAGCCAAGGCAGCGCGTTGCGGCGGCGGGGAGGGAGGGGGGCATGGCTGGGGATGGGGAGGGGGGGCGGAGGTGCCGATGAGTCTAGTTTGATGCGGAGGTGGGCGGAATTTTTGATAGGGACGGAGTGAAGGTGAGGTGGGCGGAAGTAGGATGGAAGTAGGGCAAAGTTAAAAGTGAGATTGAGGCGTGGAGTAGAGGCGGTAGTTGAAGAGGGAGTAAATGGCGACAGAGTGGAGGTGGCGAAAAGGCCGAGGAGAAATGAAACGGTAAAGGCATATACTATGTAATAGGTGAAAAAATAATGCGGAAAACAGCCGACGATAATATGGCTGAGATAATTTTGAGAAGAATTAAATCGATATTTTGGGGGAAAAAACCTGATGGACAAAATTTCCTAGTTATCGCAAACTCAAAAAGGATTTAGGATAAGATAGCTATAGGTATTGTTAAGATGGTGGTTTGCGAGAGGTGAGAATGAGAATTGATGTTAAGGACGAGCGTATTTGTAGTCGTGTTGAAATGTATAGGGTGCAAATTATCGGAATTTTCAAGAGAAGAGATTTTTTAGGATTGGGCATCGAACAGAGCAACTGTGGAACAGAGAGATGGAGTGTGTCTCTTTGGAAGGCGAGGGAGACGATGAGATGCGGTCCTTGTATTCGAAGCTTAAGAGAATTTTTTAAATAGAGCAATATAATTGTTAATACTTAGATTAATACGTAGATTAAGGGACAACGTACGAGAAAATATCACGAATGAAAATAAATTTAGTATAGCGAATTGAAACGTAATGGAACTGCAAAGTATATTTTTAAAAACAGAATTAGTTTATAGAAAGGGAAACGAACCCTGTAAATTGCTACTGATACGTCTGAGGTTGGTGATATTTGCATTAACTTTTAGCTTTTCTAAGGCAAGTTTTATATTTGTTAATAAAGTCAAGACAGCTGTAGTGATTTATCAAATCAAAATTATATTCTAATAAATGAAATGACACTCCTTTAATCGTTTCCTTGATTTAATCGAATAGTAAGATGGCTTATCAGTTATATATTAATATTATAATTTACGTTTCTGAATCGTCGCTTTTGGGATGAGTCAGTATTTTTGAAAACGTAATGTTTAGGATCTGGATTATTTTAATATTTTTGAGCCGAAAATAGAATGTAATTTATTAAACTTATCCAAACTTATCATTATTCCGAAAATCTATCGTGGCCCACTGGATATTAACGAAGAATGAGCAGGGAATATTTGTTTCATTTTTAATATTACTTTTCAAGTTCTTTAAAAACTGTCATTCGCATGCAAAAATGAACCTCATAGGTAGATGGATGGGTTATGGGGTCGCAATCAGTTAAGCTACCTTCAAGGGAAGTCGTATCCTAATCAACCGAAGCCGTAGGGTTCTGCAAAAACAGTTAATAAACGTCGAATCAGTTTATTCAATGAACTAACGCAAGAAAGACGCTCTTTAAATATTCACTTATGACCTCCCCCCTACGCTTTCCCAGCCCCCCAAAAGACCCTCGTCTCTAAAGGCCCCAAACGCCCTGGCCCCTGAATACTCTTTGCTTCTAGTCGATCCTTTCCTAAGCAGGTAATTTCCATCGAGGGTCTCGTCTTGTCTATAAACATGCCTTATTGAGACCTTTGCCGCCGTGTCTTTCTCACCTCTGCCAGTCCATCAGTTCAGTTCCATGTGCACCCAGTTGGCTCACGCGAATATGGAACATTAGATAGCCTTGATTATTATTTTTTGTTCTCCTTAGGATGAACAGGAAGCAAAACCTAACTCAATGAGGCAATTGGGACATTTGAGATCGCGCCGTCGAATTCAATTGGCCTTTCCTTATCTTCACTAAAATCGACGATCAATTTTGTTTTATGGAGACATTTTTGTGCTTTGTAATAATAGCTTACCTTTTGCTCTTAAATGCAATAATGGTTTATCTTGTCTTATCTACCCAAATATTACCTGAAAACGTGTTATAGTTTAGTCGTTTGAAAGCATAACTAGAAATTTATTTATTTACTCTAAAGCTGAACTTTAATGGATTAATTTTGTAAAATTGATTCTAATGGTCATGGATTTTCTTATCGTTCACTGTCTATGAACAAATCCTTCAAATCTAATTGCACATCGGCAAAAAGTAAATTTTAAACAACAATTAAAAAATCGGCCGCAAGGACACATCTACTTTCGAATTGTAAGGAAGCGACGAATACTTAGCATTATGTCACGAAGAAATGTTACATCCAAAATTCAACGTAATATCGTTAGAAACATTAATATTAATAAATTAGGATAAGTATGTTAAAGGAAATGAGTTTACAAGCTTCATCTTTCTCTCGACGAGAACGTCATGATATTTGCAAAATCCCTTAAGAACTACAAAAAGAAATTTCCTAGAAATTATCGATAATGAATCCTAAGGAAAATAAATTTACATTCACAAAATGTTTAATTCCTAAAAATACGAGTTTAAGAAGTAGAATAGCAGAAGCTACATGAATAATGACAATGAATAAAGAACAAATCTCATTGCTAGAGAATAGCAAGGAGTACCTTTGGAAAAAACTATGACATTGCGAAAAACATGTTATCATTACTTCTTCTTCGACATTTCTCTCCTTTGATGCAAAAAATTTGGACACTACATTAAAATATCAAAAAATAAGTCTCAGTAGGGTTAAAAAGTTGACGAATAAGTAGAAATGGGAACCGTGTGAAGATATAGAAAGAGGAAATTATGACTCAAGAGGACAAAAACAGTATCTGTTATATCCGAAAGAGTAAATGAAATGGCGATAGGTTTTGGGAGTATTGTCGTAGTGACTGATCCTTGGTGAACAATGTGAATAATGGGATCCAATATGCACTATAGCATGTGAAAAGTAGAAATGAGTATTAGCTGTAGAATAAGAGGTGGTTGGTGTCGGTGGAAATTTGTCCTGATGCTTCCTCTGTGATTCTGACCAAACCCTTCAGCACATATAGTCAATATTATTACCATTACAGCGAAAATTCATAAACCTTTTGTAACGACTTTCCAAAGAGTAACGCCTTCGTCTGCAAAGGCTAAAACGTGTTACTGGCGAAACGGGTGATTGGCTCAGGGATGAAGCAACTCTGCCTTATGCATAAAGATAGGAGCGATGCCTTTGTCATTCCCCGAAGAAGTTCATTTTCCGTCCCATTTAAAAGAGGAGACAGTGGATTGGAACTGCATCCGCATCGGGTGCGACCTTAATTGAAAAGAGAACCACTTCCCTTGTGTATCACGAAATGTACTAATTAAATTGTTTTATTTGCCCAGGAGCTTAACTCTTTTGGGCTTTTTAAAGTAAGGCATCTAGTGTGGCATTTATAGAAGAACATTCAAATCTATAAGAATGCGGGCAATGTACAGTCTGAAGAGATAAAGCATTCTTTATTTAATCGCAGGTCATGATTAGTTCTATCTTCGAGAGGTCTTTTTAATTCTTTCTCTTCCCAGTTATCTAAATGTCACTCAGTATAATTATATAACCATAATAACCTTATAATTCTGAGTTAACATTTCATTTGGAGTCAGAAATTTAGAAAGGAAAAGGCAAAAATTATGTTGGAATTATTTTTATAAATTTACGATGCAAATTGTGAAATTGGCCGAATTTAATGAAACTTCTTTAACGGTGGTGAGAATCTTGTATTTATATTATAGGATAAAGTTGTCGTAATAAGGAATTATATTTATAGCTATTAACAAAATAATGCTCAAACACATCCGTCTCTAACAATTACTAAGGAAACCAAACAATTTCAAATGCGAGAATTTTTTTCATTTACTTCACTGAATATTATGTCTTTAGACTTTCACCAGTCCATTACCCAAAAATACAAATTTGAACCGGCAAGGTTAATATTTTAAAATAAGAAAAAGAAACCTGGATATTTCAAAGTCACTAATATATATAACATCCGAAATCCTCTAATATTTACTATAAATTTTACGGTCTTAAAATATTTTATTAAAGGAAAAATAATTTAGCAAGCGCGATTAATATTATCAGAGCATCTCATACGATTAGGATGCTTCACAACTGTCAGCTGATTGAGCTTAAACCGTTCTCCAGAATGAGGAACTCATCCCTTTGTCTTTACCAATCCCTGTAGTCGCAACCTTCGAAATCCTAAACCCAACTCCAGACATCGATAAGATAAACAGACTTCCGTGTTTTTTTATATAGTTTTCGTATCCTCCTCCAGATCTCTCTCTGCTTTCGCAGCATCCTAGCCTATTGCGAATGCACTACGAGTCTCCAAATGGACCATAAGGCCTTTTGTGGCCAAGAGAAAGGGAAAGGGAGGAGAGAGGGGGGAGTTTGAAATAGGACCTGCGTGACCCCACGGAAAACAAGAACACGTGCTATACGTATAGGTGATGTCACGCCCAAACGCCTCCCTCTGCCGGATAGAATTAGAGGAGGCGAACAATACATGGAACCATTGCCAATTAATAACTCACAAGAGGATGTATGTGCGCATGCACTCCAAAATGGCGTATTCTCGGTTTCGTTTTATGATGAAAACGAAATCTTAGCCAACGTTAATCGCGAGACCAATATTTGGGATAAAATATTGAAATTTATTTTTTTTAAATAATTATACGTAGAGTAATACATTGGAACGTGATCTTTCGTTCGAAATGGATCGTTGTTATATTTTTTCATAAAAAATAATTTGAAGACGGTTTCTTAAGTCTGCAAAAATAGTTATTTTTGTTCAGGCCTCTGGTGTTTTGTAGGTTGTGGCACTTTAATAACTTATAAATGTGACATATTTTAAATCCAAATTATAGAGTTTCATTTATTCCGTTAGCTGGAAAAAGTTGTATTCATATTGGACTCGTGATTTTTTATTCGAGCTGTTATTATTATTTTTGCCCAAATAGACCTTCAGCCGAAGTGCTCTTCTGGCTATATTAATAATTTTATAACAGTTGTAATTATTTTAATTGTCAGTTGGATTCCATTACGTATTGTGTGATCTATAGTTTGTATGTGAAGTACATAATTAATTTATATAGGTCATATCAAGTAAAAAAAACGTAAGGATACAGCTAAAGGACTGGAACCAAGGTTGTGACTTCGAATACTGCTTCAGGTATGGAAGGTTGTGATATTTATTCCGAGTAGGATGGAATAACGGATTTAACAATATCGACGTCGCACTTAATTAATATAAATTGCTATTTTATGCGATGCAAAAATTCCAAGAAATACTTGCTATAGAGCTGATAATGGAGATTCGGTTGATAACGCAAGATTGCTATGTTACATAGGAAAAAAACTTTATCTATACATTATAATTACGTAAGTACGTAGGAAAGAGTTTTGCTGGACGAGAGAGTTGCATGGAGAAGTGAGCGGAGGAAAATGGGTTGAGATGAGAGAGAGAGAGAAGGGAAATGGAGTGGGAGAAGTGAGGGAGAGAGGGTCGAGAGTGTAATGGAGTGGGGGAGAAGGAGTTTTAAGGCAAGATGAGCACGTAGGCAATTCTCCAGAGACCAATTTCCCCTCCTGGATCCTCTCAGGACATCACCCCTTCCTCTCTCTCTCCTCTCTCTCTCTCTATCTATCTCTCTCTCTCTCTCTCCACAGCCCCTCTTCTTCTCCTTGCGCAGAATGACTCTTAAGGTGGCTTTGGTCTTTACGTATTTCGGCTGGGAGAGTTTAACTGCACGTACCGCACAACTCGATTACTCGGTCCGCTCACGTACGGAACTCCTTAAGTATTGCTGATAAAAAGTGTTTCGCAGTTTGGTGGAAAATGGTTTATTCTTTGTGGAATCAAACGTACTTTAGAAGGAGTAATTATGTCAGGCAGGCGTGCTTTGTTTGAGCGAGACAAAAACCTTAATGTCAACTCACATTGCAGTTGATGAGAAAGAATATTCCGTTCTACTACTAAACGGATGTTGAATGCTTTAAAACTTAAAAATAAACCTATTCACAAATTTTTAATCAATTTTTATGTTTTAAACAACTGTTAATAAATGCATAAATAATATCTCCATTCCGGTTTTAAGACCTCTAGAAGGTATCTAATCAAACTTCGCCTTTGTTAAAGGTCGATATTTGACATATCTTCTTATATTTCGTTAAAGACGGCATTTCCTTTTAACATGGCCTTTAATGAACTTTTAATTATCCATCCTCCAGTCTAATTTATATTTATTAAAAGTCAGTTAGTTTAGCACTTCCTTAATCTTGAAATATCTTTGATTCTTAAAACTGTATAAGAACTTTGATATTCATAAGACATATAAACAAAGTAAAAATTATCTTATAAAGCATAAACATATTTCTGGATGAACAAGATTTCCCGTTGCCATTAAATGGTCAAATGATGCAGACGCCAGTTATAACCGCAATGTAGTCGATTATGAATTGAATCAAAAATCAACGATCTGCGATTGGCTGATGTGTTGTAAAAATCGCATTTCAACTGTTTTATGACGACAGTCATTACTGTGAGCGATTTTATCTAGACCATAAGTTTAGCTCGTAAGTTGAATTATTTATTTTCATACTAATAATATTGTTGAAAGTTGTACGGATTTATGACGATTATTTTGTTACCATTCGAAACTTTATATTTACATGACTTTGAGAATAAATTTTAACTGATTTCCACTATTGTTCATTCCTAATAATCCACTGATATCCGTAACTGCTGAAAATGTCGCAAAGGAAGAGAGAGAGAGAGAGGGGAAGTCATATGGCGAAAACGTCCGAGTAATCGAAAAATAATGTATGTCATGCCTAAAGAATCTCCATTTTCCCTTATCGCCCGCAGAATCTTTGACCCGTGGTCTAGCATCGCGTAAAAAAGAATGAAACCATAGTGAGGTGAGGGCGTGAGGGGGAAGAGGGGGGAGGAGGAGGGGGGGAGAGAAGAGGGGGTATCTCGACCGCCGAGAGGTGTCTATGTAAATTAACCTCTTGCTTCCTAATCTCTCCGAAGGGATATATGCCCTCTCGAATTTCAGTCCTTTGCCCTTTGCTTTCTCGATCCGCCCCCGCCCGGCCCCAGTGCTGTGATCCGCACCACGCCTGCCCCCTTCCTACTCTTCTTCCCTCGCCCCCCTCTCCATCTTTTGCGGGCCCCGATCTCCCGTTTATCACGCCGCTCTCCGGTGGTCTGGTGAGGCAAACCCAATCAAGGAGCCTTGGGGGTTGGGGGGAGAAGGGGCGGGGGGGGGGGGGGGCGCTCGGCACGCGATGCCGGGGGATGCCGAAGAGGTGAGGCCAGAACGTAACGGGGGCGGCGTGCCTGTTGCTGCCTCCGCCTTCCGAGGGGGCCTCCTTGCTCTCTGCCCCTTTCCTGCCGCAGACTCCGGCCCCCGCTCGCCTCCTTAGCTAAAGGAGGTTGGGGCCATCTAATATTCCGCCCGTCCCTTCCTTCCCATTACTCATGCCGCGATCCTCTTCGAGGTCCCTTCGCTCCCTCCCCCTCCCTCTCTCCTCCCACCCCCTCCCCCTCTCCTCCTCCTCTTGCGCTCCGCCAAAGTTCTCCATATTCGTGACCGCCTTCATATATAAAGTTATGCCTTTCGTGGCTATCTAACTCCCTATCTCTTCTCCTTCATACTTCACTCCCTCCCTCGCCATACCCTCAATTTCCCCTTTGAGATCCTCTATAACCTCCTAACTCTCCCCCTTCCCCCCTTCGCTCTCTGCGCCCATTTCCTCCCCCTCCCCTCCCCCCCCTTTGCCCTCTGATTCTCTTCCTTCGCCGTCCTAGACTTCGCCTCAAAACCCTAACGCTTTGTCTACCGGTTTTACTCATAAAACTATCCCACACAATAGATATTCTTCCGTTTTTAGCCACTCACACACTTAAAGCGTTTGAATTTGTTGAGTAGTATGGTTTAAAAAAGTTCTATTAAATCCAAAAGAGCGTGCTCTATTTCTGGAAGAACGAGTGTAGCGATTTATGATATCGGATATGTCATTGGAATTTAATAGTTAGTCAGTTAACAAAGTGTGGGTATTTTCAACATCTTCGAGATTTATATTTTTAATAAAAAAAGTTGCGACAGAAATTAATATAAATACCTCATGGCTTATAATTATTAAAAGTAATAGTTTTTGGGAGAATAGTTTACAAAACCTCATGCTATTGTTCATAATAACGTGGAAAAAAACGATTGAGTCATATAATCTTAGTGGAAAAATATCTGCATGTATTATTTATATTAATTTGTTTGTAATACACTGTTTAGGAGCAGTAAATACTTTTACGTATTTCTCCGATAATATCAAATTGTTTCTCTAAATTGATATTTTAAAGTATTACAATAGACGGAAACCGAATAAAAATTAGAATTTCCATACTATTTTTAGAAGTATAGATAAATTTAGCGGGGATAATTTGCTCTTCTCACAAGTGAAAAATATTCATTTCCACTCACTCACATTTATGTTTGTCACAAGATAAATAACAGCTATTAAAGAGTAATGCAGTCTGTACTGTATGAAAAAACTTTAGCTACGGTTTGTATTTTGAGACGAGTGAAATTTATCGTAACACCAATGAAATTATTGTAATTAATAGTTTTAGCTTTGGAAATTAAGTATTTTTTAAATCCATCGGGAAGCATGCATATCATTTAAACAACATACAGCATACTTTTTAGATAAATTCTATTTCCTGATTAATGATGTACAACTTTTATAGAGTACACTACTAACTTATGGTAAGGAAAAAATTATATAAGAGCTGTGAATTACTCCGACTATAGTATTGGTTGTCTTTATAGCGTTTTGCAATCTTTATGTTCAATCATTGGGAAATTCGTGGCATTTAACCGCAGTCGGTCTTGAGAACGAATATTAAGGTTCGTTGATCAGCCTACGAGGAAGAACTTGAGAGATCTTTTAATCGGTCACATCCGTCCATAATATCGTGCACCATATTCCCACAAAGTTTCCCGCGAAGGGACTTAAGTCTCTCCCGCAAGTTCTCCTTCCCTCTTAAGCGCTCCTGTCAATTCATTTAAGAGGCGTTTCTCGCGCCATCCCCTAATTGAAAAAGCCTCTTGATCTACGGGCGAAAGTTTTCCTGCTAAAGGAGGAGGCGTACGCGTGTTGGTTGGGTTGCAGAAACGGAAGGGGCAGGAGAAGGGTTGGAGGGAGGTAGTACTCCGCTGGTTTTACGAGTGCCAGTCCACAAACTACGGCATTTAATGCTTCTGTTTGTTTTATGGACGGTTTGAGTGTGAGAAGGAGGAGGAGGGGGGGGGGGAAGAGGAGGAAAGAGGGGGGAGGGGGAGGAAGGGATAGAGGCGGAGGAATGGGTTTGGGGTGGAGTGAGCAGGGTGAATACGAGAGAGAAGTTGTAGGGGGTACTGCCGAGGCAATTACTCTTCGTGTTGGCGTCTCCAGTTATTCCTCGGGGACATTCTCCTCTCCTTCCTTCCTCTCTCTCTCTCTCTCTCTAGATGAAGACGCTAACCTCTCCGCTGGAGCATAGATGACCGATCTCCTCCTCCCTATCTTCTCCTCCCTCCGCCGCCGCTACTCCTCCAAAATAACCCTTTTGTCCTTCCGTTCGCACACTTTCCTTATTAAACTCCCTCCCTTGGCGCTTTTGAAAGCCCAAGTGTTGTGGCGGCGACTTTCATCGGGTCCTTTGGGGACATTTTTTTTATTGAAGCGGAGAGGATTATATATTCTTTCGTATTTCATTCGGAGAAAAGAAGTAGAATTGGACTATTTACTTTTATTTAAATGGATATATGAGAAACGAATGTGGATTATACAATGATATTCTTTGCATATAACGTTCAATTTGTGTCTCTGCAATTTTCGACTTCTTTCAAATTATTTATTTGTTGTCAGTTCGGAATTAAGTTATAAGAAAGAGATTATTTAGCCGAAACAAAAATACATTAAATAAGTTGAGTACATTTAAAGCCGTTTAATGGTGCTGGTATTTTAAATGACATGTAGACCTCGCTAACGCTTGATATGGCTTCCAAAATAAAACTATAAATTTATATAAAATTTCACCTTATTTTATTGCTATGAATAAACCTGTTAGCTAAATTAATAAAGAATTTATTGAAATTCAATTAAGAAAAAGGTTTTGAAATGGTGCATAGTGATGTAATAAGGACGCAAACTTAGACCTTGAATTTGATATTTCTTAACTTTTAGCGGTCAGTTAATGACTGATTCGCTCGCTGATGTCGTGTTACGAGAGTATTTCCATAAAAGATTCCTGATCATTCTCCCGTCTATCCAATCTAAACCTATGTCCTTAATATCCTCATCAGCATTGCCCAATTTACTGTATCAAAGACCTTCAGCCAATTGACGATACAAACGCAGCAATCTTGCTTTTATTATATTGATACCGTTATGATTTTCACCACTTCTATAGCATTTCTTATTTCTCGTGCTTTTTTGAAACCGAATTAATTTTCCTTTGGCATTACTTTAACCTTTTTCTATATCTTATATTTAGAATTCTTGTGATGATCTTCGGCTTGTGGTTCTGTAGTCTTTACAGCGCATTGCCTTTAGCCTTTGGATTTTTGTATTTATAGGTTACCCTGGTGTCACTATTCTTTGTCATAAACCTTTTTAATTAAAATTTTCATCACTTTTAGTTCTTACGATTCCATGAATATGGCTTTTTCGGTGTTCCATCATTGCCTTTGGTTTTTTTCTTCAGATCTTTAATAGCTTATTTTACTTCAATTTCCATATTGTTTTGTTCCAAGTTTTCTTCAACGTCGGCCTTTTCTTCAAGTTCTATTTGCGCGGATCTTGTCAGCTCGTTGTATAGTTTCTTAATGTATTCTTGCCACGCCTTTGCTGCATCCTTTGGTTCTATGGCTATCCTCTCTTCTCATAATTCGCTTACCACGGAAACCATTAGACTTATATTATATTTTAATCTTTTAATTCCAGAGTCCTAGCGTACCTACAGGATATCGTTCCTCCATAACTTTTACATCCGTTATAGTCCTTAATTTTCCTTTAACATTATCTGTCACTCTTCTCAACTTGTTTGTTCTTCAATAGATAAATCTATCTTCTTCAATGTTAACATTTTTCTTACTTTCTCCTCTCATCCATTTTCTCCATCATTTTCTTAGTGATCCATTTTTTCTGATTTAGTTTTCTTTTCTACCTAAGATGTAGATCTCATATGTTTTAAATAAAACTTCTTCCACATTGTCATTATATCTGTCATTTACATTATAAATTTTAATTACAATTTAAACATTTTTAATTTTATGTGAAATTTATCATTTAAAAAAGAAAATTATAGCATTCTCTTAAACAATTGCTATTTAAAACGATGCGTTATAATACTTTCCACCTTCACATAGCATACCGTCAGTAATTGCAGTCAATGATGGCGTATTTTTATGACAAAGCACCGTTAAATATTTTATATTTTGTGAACCTCCTTCATTTGTCTCTCAACGTGTTTCAGTGAGCGCAAAGAGTGGAATTTTATCGAAGGAACGGGATCTCAATTTTTCAAGTGAGTGGAGCCAGTTGGGAAAGTGGACCTCTTCTGTTTAACTCTGAGAATGGCACAAAAGAGAGAGAGAGAGAGAGAGAACGGAACCGCGGAGGAGAAAAAGGAGAGGCTGTGTTGCGTCGGACATACTCTGCCTCGTCGTCGTTTCCAACGGAGAAGGTGAGTGTCGAGCGAGGGAAGGGAGAGGGAAGGGAGAGGGAAGGGAGAGAAGAGGGAGTGGAAGGGAGGGAGGGAGGAATAAGGGAAGAGGGGTGAATGTTACGGGGAAGAGATAACCGGGTGTGGGAGCGCTTATGTGCATCGTTTTCTCATATGAATGTAGCGGAGGATGAGTGGAACATTAACTGACGAATGTTATACGGAATACCCATCGAAATAGGTAATGATTCTGCCAATTTATTCGTTATATACTAATGTAAAGTATTAAAATAATAGGTCGAATTTCGGTAAAAGAAAAAAAATAAATTGGAAATATAAATGTACCCCACTTCGCTAAAGCGTAACACGTTCTCTCTTTAGAAGCATTTTAAATTTACAATGATCGTGATCATAGGATAAAAACAACGATGAATCCTTATTGGAATTAAACCACGAGAAGTAAGTAATGTTGAGATTGGGTTGAAGGAAAAAGGTGAAGAGGATTAAGCAGAGGAGTGCGCAGTTGAGTAAGATGAGAGAGAGAGAGAGAGGGGGGGGAGGGAGAGAGGGGGGGGGGAGGGAGAGAGGGGGGAAGGGGGGGAAGGAGGAATGGAAGGAAAAGGACGTCACACGCAGTCCTATTGCTCTCGAGGCGTTGCGTTTTGCCTCACAAGTTTAAATTGCGATGGACGTGAAAAAGACTCGTTTCTACGAGAGTTGAGAGAACCTGACTTTCCTCTTTTCCTACCCCTTCCATTATCCCCTTCGCTCTCGCCTCTCACCCCCTCTCCTTCCCTCCCCCTCCCTCCCCCCTCCCTCTCTCTCTCTCTCTGCTCAAGTAGCCTTAGAATGTTTCCCAAGGGTGCACGATGGTCAGCACGCTTTGCCGTCTGAGGCAATGGCGCGGGAATCCGTGAGACAAGAAGAGGTCTGGATGAAGATAACGGAGGCAGAGGAGGGTTTGGGGGAGAGAGAGGAGAGGAGGATTTTTTGCGGTGGGAAAGAGGTGGGTATTCCCCTTTCGAGGGGGAGGGGGGGTTGAGAAAGGAAGGGAGGGGGGGGGGCAATCGATAGCTGGTGGCGGAAGTTGAGACGAAGACGAGGTAAGGGAAATGAGGGAGTCGGGTGATATTTTATTTTAGATGGCGCGCAAATACGTGCCGTGGCGCCAAATAAGTAATCGATTGATTTGAGTGAATGTGCTACAATGGCGGAAATCGCGCATTTTAAAAATTATAATAGAATAATACGTTCTCAATATAACCGCACGGATGATAAATTTTAAACGAATGAAAGACTTCTGTACATTTATTACATATTTTATTTTATATACAACATCGTAGAATAAGTTATGTTTCTAATACCGATAACTAAAACACATATTACAAATAGCTTTGCAACGAGTCAGCACCAATGCACAGTAAAATTAGGGATTCTTTAATTATTTTAGATACATAACAGTTAACATTTATTATTTGGTATATTACGTATTTTAAAATCAATTTGGGTTCACACTGAGCCAAAAGTGACTAACACGCGGGGCGATCTTATTTGATGATCCAAAGGCATGTGGCCATTCGAAACTCTTCATCAACTTATTTTTCCTGCAAGATATAATAACATCCGTGAAAAAAGAATAGTTACAAGTGTCTCACTGAAAGTTCGACCTTACAGTTAGAAATTAAGCATCTGTCTCTAATGAGATGCCAATTGTTCTTGAATGCACACTACTGTCGATATTTTTTCTGAACTAATAGTTGCAAATTTATTACCGTAAATTAATTTCTGAATAAAGAATAGATAATAATAATAAGTTTCAAATATGTACTCCAATCGAAACCCTCTTTGAATTTATATAGCATTAGTGATGCATAAATATTTCATGTAAAATATGGTAATCCGTTCACCGCAAGCGTGGCGAGCGTTTCAATTGCTGATCTATATATTCTTCGAGTGAACGCAGTACTTAAAGAAATATTGCGCATGATACCGACTGTTATACTGTCCTTACACTATTCTAGCATTGATTTAACTTAATACCAGTGGCGTAACTACGACTTCGTGGTCCTGGAAGGCAGTGAAAATGTTATCAATATGAAATATTAATGCTTTTTAGAGTTCCCAGACCTCCCCCTTCACTGCGCTCTTGAGTTCCAGCGCATCGCTTAAGACTGCTTAGACGTAGCTTCACAATTGTGAAACACCCTTTCTAATAATTTTTCAAGAAATTCTTTTGCTCCCTTTCACGTTTTTGGCTGTGATAAAGTTCTTGGAAGTGCATGTTTTGTGTTCGCGATCTTTTGTGAATTTTCACGCTGTGATAAGTAATTTTGTGATGAAGCTTTAGATTTATTTTACCTCTTTCAAAATTTCCAGTTCTGCTATCTACTAAAATCATGTGTGAATTTCAATGGAATACTACGTACGCATGGAAGGTCGGTCTTTCAACTCGTACTACGAAAGAAATCATATGATCAAACATGCGTTGCTAATGGTTTTGCTTGCTGCGGAATTCCAGCTTATGGAAAACATGCATACCGGTCTGGATCAAAATATTTTGTACTAAAAAATTTCCATAAATTTTTTTACAAGAATTCTTCATCGAATGTGGAAATCAGGAAGTAAAAACCTTGTGAAATCCGCAGCAAACTGGAAAACTGCATCTAAAGATGATTTTTTATGAATAAATTATAGTGATTTTATTTGTATAATATAAATTATGCTTTTAACTTTAACGTGACATTTGATATCGAATCATCTATAATTTCGAAAATTAAATTTAACCCTTACCATTTAAAAACAAAGATTTTTTAAGCAACCTGTAAAGCTGCTTCTCTGCGGTCTGAAATTTTAGCATTAGTAAATCGAACAAATTAGGTAACTGTTTTAAGGAATCTACTTTACATAGCTAAGTTGATTTATTAATGATAGTAACAAATTTAAAATCGACATAAGATCCAAGGATAGATTTAGCGATTGCCATTCCAATAACCAAGGCAAATGTGAGAAATTCCAAATTAATAATTTCCTATGTTTTTTAAAGGACAAGAATCTCTTTTTCGCTACGTCCCTCTGATAACCCGGGGCAGATAGAAATGAGTCAGGAAAAAACAGGAAGAAAAAAAAGCAGAAAGAGCCGTCCATCGTTTTTTTTTTTAGACTTCCGCAACGCCCAATATGCTGCCCTTCTCCCCTTTCCTCTCCATCCCCTTTTCTCCGAATCGCTGCTAATTGCAGGAGCTGATGAGCGCTTTCAGTGACACGGCGTCAGATCGCTGAGTAAGCACTCGTTAGCGGTCAGGGATGGGGCAGGGGGAGAGGAGCGCACCCGCGGCGGCGGTGGAAAGGGGAACTGCGGTTTCCACACGGATCGCATCTTGGACCCCTCGATTTTCACTTTATTCCCTCTTTTCATTCTCTTTCCTTTTCTCTATTCCATTTTTTCCTCTTCTATTTTTCTTCGAACCATCTTTCCTTCCCTAAGCTGCTATTAACAAGGATCAGAATTGAACCTATTCATCAACATTTGTTAATGCTTCAATTTTGAATTATATAATTACTCCTAATTATATTAGCTGAGAAATATCTTGAAAAAGTTAATCAAATAAAGCCATTATACTAAGTAGCGATTGGGATCGGATTATTATTGGATTGGTTGACAGTGATCTGAGCTTGGTTTTAAACTCTCTGGAATGCTTTATTTTAACAGTTTTGATAATAAAATGGCAATATTAAAATAATTACGGATTGAAATGTACCTTCTCGGTCTGCTTATGTCTTAATGTGTACATTCGTCCTATAGCCCGACTGAGAGAATAATGCAATATCCTACAGGTTGTGAAATTGATATTTAAATTTGTTTTCCAACTACAATGTGTAACATTTGGTGAATGTTCCAGCTTAGGATAAAGCAAATGTTATTATTGTATTTACTTATAAATCTTTAATCGAAAAAGACTCCGACGAGGAAGATTTATGGTAGTAAATGTGGTCTCTTTAATGATGCATTCAAATTTAGATTTTTTTTATCGAACCGCTCTGTGATAGCTCATAGCATACATGCTCATGCATGCGAGGTAGTTGCGACGGAACTGATCTTCCTCTTTGGTCTCGCCTTCCCCTCACATTCAATCCACTTGCGCCGCGCTGGCCAACGCTCCTTCGGCGTCGGCGTCGCTAACTCAAAGATGTTCGGGAATATCGATCCGCTTGCGCGAGTCTTAGGAGGAGTATGTACCAAGATGGCGACTCCTTGCGCAATATGGCTTGTTATCCAAGAAACAAATGTTTTGCTATGTCATTTAGCTCCCGCACCGAGACTTTCAAAACTTTACCAAAGATTACATGACACATGTTTATTTAATATAAAAAGTTTTAAGTTAGAAAACCTTATTTATTTGTCTTTATCAGGTTAGTTCATTACTTGCCAAAAATATAGGTTATGCATAGTTTTGTAAATGGGTCACATTAACTTCAACAAGTACATATTTGACGTCTGTCATTGCATTATACATTAGATTGTTTTCGTGTAATTTTCTCCTTGTAAATATTTATCACGATATGTTGAGTTTAAAAATCAATTTAAATGAAATATTATTCGTATTTTCTTCTTCTTCTCTGTCTTTTGTAATAATATAATGTTTTAAAAGTGGATGTTTTGGCTTTTGAATACTTTTACCTGTATAGTTTGGATCCGTTCCGTTTCCTTTAGACGCCTTTCACGGCGAGCCCTGGCGCCTACTGCCATCTGTCTGCTCTAACTTTCATCTCTTCCTCTCAGCAAGGGACTCCTATCGCCCACGCATCCTTCAAACAGTATGAACTAAGACGCGCTCTCGATATGTATGTGTGGAAGGGAATTGTAATGAGTGAACATATTTGAGATTACGGCGAGTTAGGATGCTCATAGTGTGCTCAGATAACTAACCCACGGATCTCGCGCAATAAAAAATAAACATTATATTAAGGTTATAATTGCATTTAGAAGATTTGCATGAAATGTTTTTGAGTGCAAGTTATGATATCACACAACAAAATGAACACAAATAGAAAGTTTCCCTATACTATGTAAATTCCATCACAAACTTTTTTCTATAGCTTCTGGCATTATCATGGCATAACCAGTAATAACATTTCCACTCTATTTAATTTAGAATCGTTCATAATCCATTGTGAAAGACATTTATACATCTCATTATTTTATTCTTTTCCTCATAGTTTAATCAGTCTCTGCAAAAGAGATTCGGAGTTAGGTTCCTAACTTTATATTTAAAAAATTGCTGTAAGGTGTTAAATTGTTAACTTACCTAGGAATGTCTTATTTATAATATGACTAGCCATCTAATGTTGAATTCATAACGTATTTTATAGTGGCTTCAGGTATCTGTTTTCAATAGCCGTGGAGGCATTCTGATGGCTCCAATAAGGCCACCATCTTAATGACTTGTGAAAGTTTATCTGAGTTTTGCAGTACTTTTACAGTAGAGTAACCGACATTCTAAGTATCTTAAAGAACTATTTTCGGTTTTCATAAAATAAAATAGTAAGAGTTGTTATCTAGCAAATGGATTGACCTTGGCACTCTTGTATACTTTTTTATTAAATGACCTTTCAAATTACATATTTATTTATATGTTAAGTATGAACTAATTTTTAATTTTACTACAAGTTCCTTATTTTTCATTTTGTAGAAACATGGCAAAATATTTCAGAAAGGACTAATGAACTTGCAGAAATGGGAATAAATCTATTCGGTTTTGAGACCTGGAATTACTTTAGCTGCTGTTTTCTATACAATTGGTAATTAAATTATTATTAAAAGTTCGGTTTCTTTTTTGCTGAGATATATACTAAAGAGAATTTAATGTAAGTCGCAAGATAAATCATAGTCACACATAACTACATCATAAACGAGAATTTGTTAGGTTTTCAAACCTGATTTCACATTGATTCATAATTACACTTTTTAATGTTAAAATTACTGTTAATCACAATGTAGCATCTTGAAAATACTTATACAATAAACGCGTAAACTATAAATTATCCTCGGACATGGCAACATTAATCTGACGAAATGCAGGGTAAGACGATAACGCTTTCTCCAGCGCAACATCTTTGAGATAAATTCAATCGTTAATAAACGACATTAATATTGTCAGAACCGTATATTCACTCCTCGAAATGAATCCTTCCAGATTTACTGTTTTTTGACAGTTGGGAAAAATTTCATTACCCTGGTTAAGTGTAAATAATATGTATAAACAATCCGAGGCCTTACTCTTCTTGATAAGGGATCTCTCTTGACCCTGGGTTCTGTACGGCCACCCACTTTGCTTGTGCCTGTGTAGAATGAAAAAAATATCACCTTAATTACAATGCAGTGAAAGCAGTATTTGAAATAATAAGCGGTGGAATTTGTCAGTCGAACTTACAAATTTTTTTATTTATCCTGTAAATTTAAGGAAGGAGGAAATTATCTGTGGGTTTGCAACGGTTATTTTCTGTAATATCAGTAAAAGAATTTCAGTATTAATCTTTGAAAATATGAGAATACTAATGAACATGCACCCGTTGAGAGTAAATGAAAATAGAAGACATAGACACAGAGTGGTTAAAAACATTTGAAAAAATATGGGTTGGAATTTATCTTATTTTTATATAATAAAACAGTAAATAATTTGTCTTTTATCGCTACCACTAACAATAAGTGTTGCTATTTTAAGAGAAAACTTTTCTACGTTAGACACAAATCACAATTGTCCTAAATGCAATGCAACTAAAATATTTTCGGTAGACAAGATCCGACCGAATTACGTTGCCATTTAGATTAAAGAAAAACCATCTTATACTAAAGAAATTTGAAATAATATTTTGATAGAACATATTTTGGTCAAATTTTTATTATAGAATTTTCTAAAATGTCTTCTAGATTATATTTCATCTATACCGAAAAACTGATGAATACTTTATTAAATATGAAATTTATCTTTAAATGAGTAGAATTTCTGAACCAAGTGTAGACAAAAATATTTTGTTGATTCTTAGGGAAGGTCATTACGCGTGGAAATGTAAATAATTAGGTGTTCAGATGAAAGATATACATATTATCAATCGAGATGCTTTCGTTAAGATTAATTTGTTCCAAGATCTATTTAACATATTGACGAAATAATATCTTATAAATAATAGTTAGGCATGTTTGCCTGCTAGGAAATTAAGATAGAGTGGCTTCCGATTCATTAAAAACATAAGTATCAATTATATCAGCATGTCCATTTTTATATAACCAAAGTTTGAATAACATTACCTCTAGTATCTGATGCACGATTAGGATTAATAATAAAATATACATTACGTAAAGGTCCCACATATCTGCCCACGTTCCAATTAGCCACACCTCTAAGGTATCGTAAATCATATTGTATAATATTCTTTAGGTACTAGACTGTTATGAAAATGGAAACAAATTACCATAGTAATATTTCATTAAAGAAATTTCTCTGTCTCTTTCAAAATCATTAAGAAGAATTATCGTGATTGATTCAATATTGTTCTAGAATTTAGAACAAAATTTGTTGTGTAACTTTAGAAAATATTACAAAGAAATGACAGAGCAGAAATATTCTTTAGAAAGCTCCTCACATGCAATAGCTGTGTCTAAAGAGATATTTTTACTCGAGTGTAATATTATTCATTGATCAGAATTGTAGCACATATGAAAACGTAAATCGATGTCAAAGATTTAGCCATATCAAATGGTATTACACTCAGCAGGTGGAAGAATGGAGTCTTGTATCCAAACTTCACTCTAAATATTGATTACTAACGTGCATTTTGACCACATGTAAACTGGGGGCGATTCTTCTCTACATGTAACGAGAAGAATTTTGATTTAAAAAGTGAAAAGCTAGTTTTAAAGAATTTAAAAGCGTCGAGATGCAAAACTACTTTCGATATCTATCGATCGATGAAGTCCTCGCTTCTCCTTTTCCGTCACTCCTTCCCGCCCATACTCTTAGCAGAGTTCGCTAACATTTATTCGTTCCACTTATGGAGGATGGTTCTCCTTTGCATCAGGCGCGTAACCGTGTAAGGTCGCGTAGAAAGTTTGTATCTACGCGAATCTACATGCAAGAGAGGAAAGAGCGACCATTCCTCGCGAAGAGGAAAGAGCGACCGCCTCCCAGCTCTTACTGCACGCTCGCCTGGAGCCAGTCGACTCGCGCGTGTCGCGTTTCGAGCCGCGCGTGATGAGCACGTCGCCAATGAAAAACGCACTCCATGCTGCGGACTGATAACCTCTGCGTTCTCTCGCCTTCTTTCGCCGGCCACTCTCTTAGTCTCTCAGTTTGGAGTTCCTTCTAATATTTGAACCGTAACATCTTCATCTTTTAAAAAGTGCCATCGCTTAAAGTGGGATGGTATTTTTCCAATTGAATGCTAGTCTGCGAAGGATGATATTTAATTTTATGTGGAAACCATTAGTAATTGTTGGCGCATTCTCAATTTTTTAATTCGTACCTCGACGTTTTTTCAGGATACATACATGCGTTCGCATTCTTCAAATACCGCGTAGGAGGAGGTCTGTGGGAGAGGAGGCGGTACTTGGGCGCCTCTCTCTCTACCTTCCTGTCCTTTTTCGAGCAATCAATGCCCGGTGTCTCCATTAGTGGGTCTCGGCGGCTAGCGACTCATTAACACCAGGTTGCGTCTCTGCCCGTATGAGCAAACAGGTGTGGAGGGGGAGGGACGCGCCCTTCTACACCTCAGCGCCGCTCCTCGGCGCTCGAGGAAAACAACTCTCCCTCCCTCCCCCTCCCTTCGCTTTATTCGTCCCTATCTTTCCCCCCCCCCCCCCCTCTCATCCGCATCTCTTTCTCTGTTTGTTTTTTCGTAAACTTGTTTCTCTCTCCTCGTAGGGATGTGACGCTCATTTGAAAGATAAACGTTTTATCCAAATAAATTTACAAACTAAATTTGTTTCTGAAACACTACTTTTCAAGTTAAGACACGGTGATGTACTATATAAACATAAAAATATTTCTTACGGTTATCTTTTGGTTGATCTGAGGTCTTGAGCGATCGAATTGAATGCTTCAAATTTAAAGATTACATTTTATTAGTAATTGTTTATATTTCATAGGTTTCTTTGGGTATTTTTTGGTTTGATTAACTGATGTGATTATACCATATAGTTTAAATGTATTATTTAGTTAATAAAAGATATATAAGCTAAAATTGCCAATTAACCTTTGAACCTTATTCTTTATAGATAGTAGGTTTCGATTACGATTTATTGCATGCTGTAACCGAAACAATTTTCTGCTCAAATCAGGATATATGATTATTTCTAAAAAATCAATCTCTAGTTGTTATATTCCGAGTATTGAGGTATATCAGACCTTTTTTTTTGGAGGCGAGCGATGGATCAAACGAATACATTTGATTTAGGGTAGTTTAATCATGTGCGGATATTTTAGATTTGTCATTTTCGTAATGGAGTAATTAAGCAGTGATTTACAAATCTCCTCTTATGCATTGAATCCAAAGAGGAATAAGGAACTACTTCAACTATGCAGCTATTGAATAAACATACTCGTTGACCAAACAATTTCGATAAACTCTTTGTTTTTTAAATTTTATTTGCGTTGTTACTTTCAACCACTCACTGAAGAAATCTATTTAAAATATGTAGGATTAACCTATTTTTATTGCCCAATATGAAAATTGATTCAAGTACCACTAATTATAATTATCATCACTGAAAATAATATTCTGTCAACAGACTCTTGTATCTGTAAGTATAATAATTGGTATAAATTATAATCACCGTTTGGTTATTTTTTCCTTTATCTTAATTTCTTCTTGGAAAATGTGATGAAATTATTTAATTTGCAAGAGAATGTGGGAAAAATTTCTCAGGCGACTTGGCTTAATTCCACACAAAATCACACGGCGACCATAGTTTCGGTGTATCGCGCCATCTGCAGGCCAATGAGATATTTAATTTGCATTTAAACAATTCTCTTTCATAAGTGTCAACTAAATTAGTCTTCCCTAAATTCAGAATGCAGTAGTTTAACTAATTATCCGAACTTCACCTTTATTTGTCACATTTTTTTCATCGAATGATCAGTCGTTTCAATGTTTTATTCCACGCTCCATATTATTTTGCCCATTTTCTATCGGATTTATTTTCTGAGTTCAATATCTCTTTTCATAAATAAAAAAAGTAGAGTTTTAAGTTAACCAATTTATACCAAAACGGATTGGCCAAGGCAAGTGGTCTTAGCCAGTGTTTCACGTTTTTAATCTAAAATAGGACATTAAAACTTATATAAGAGAGACAAAAGTGCTTCCGTACATTGAGGCTGTAAGGGTTATTGGCTAAAAACTGATTTATAGATTTCAAATAGAGTAATTTTGTCAATGGTGGACCTTGTTTATAGTCTAATCTGTTGGTTGTTTCGTGAATGCTGGATTGAAGAGAACTCCCGGTCCGACGGTTTTAATATAACCCCTACGATAATAAGACATTTCATATTATTTTTTACGCCGAAAACTGGTGTTTTTAATTTGAAAATTAAGACTAATACGCGTTATCTCTTCAGTGGTAATCTTATATACCCAAGGTTATCTTAACTAATTGCACAATTGTTACCAAAATGCTGTAAAACGAATTTTTCGCGTGTGATAATTTCCTAATTTATCTGTACATGTTCTTCGCCAAAGTGAAGCGTCTATTGCAATCATACCCAAGTCCCTTCACTACGATGAATTCGCCTCCTACCTCTCTGGCACTACTCTCAGACTCGCCTTTCACGGCCCCACTTCGCCTACAGCCCCTCTACAGACCTCCCGATTTTTCACCCCGTATTTTTATGGATCGGACCTGTTGGGTTCGCCCAAACCTTCTACTCCTTCAGGCGTTATGCCAAACCCAACAAACACTCAAATAGAGGGACAATTTCCAATTGGAAACCGGACCTCCCGCGAGCTTTGATGCCGTCCGTTCCTCCAAATGGACAATCCGGATTCCGTGTGGCTGCGAAAGAGGGAAGAAGAGAGGGGATAGACAGAGAGAGAGAGAGGATGGTTTGGGTTACGAACTCGAGGTTTTCATCCACCGTCTATTCGGAGGACATTAGGGGTCACGGCGAGGAAGAGAGGAGGAAAGGGTAGGAATAAGGCACTCCGCGAAAGGGTTATAAGGAAGACAAAAGGGGCGGCGTGTGGATCCCTAGTCCCAAGGAGGTGCGAGAGGGGAATGTTGCCATGACGACGTAACTCTGCCGAGGGTCCCCCGCTCGGCCTCTGGAAGATGGGGCTCTCATGGAAGGCGAGGGGCGGGAGGAGCGCTTGGGGCCAACTCCCTCTCCTTGGGGAGTTACAAACTCTGCTTCGGCTGCTCCGAAAGCTTACTCCGTCGATCCCGGCGACCCTGCACTCTTCCCACCATTTTTAGTCCTCCGTGGCCCAAACCACTTCCTTCCTCCTCCTCCTCCCCCTCATCTTCCTCCACCCACTCCTCCTCCTCGCCTTCCCAAAGTCCATTACTTAATTGAACCGCAGTGGGGTTTGTTACGCCTACCTGAGTCCTTGCACCACTCGGCTGATCACTGCCGGTGCACGCTGTGGGTGTGTGTGTGTGCGCCCAAGTGGTGTGGGAAGCATGGTGCTGAGGGTTTCGAGAGGGGGGTGGGAGAAAGGAGGGATTGGAAATTGAAAGTAGATATGAGGAGGGGGTGGCGGAGTACTGTGAGGACAAGCTCAAAGCATACGTATATACAAAGACATGTATTGATTTATTGTAACGTGTCCGTACGCGTAAAGCAAATCGTACATACGAAATTCTAGCATATCTAAAAACTATTATCTGGAAGATAATGCTTACGATTTTTGTATGAACTCTTCCAAAATTTTCGTTTCCAAAATACCGTTTTCACCTTAATATTGACATATTCGGATATATTCGGGATATTTTAAATTTTCATTGAAATAAAGGTTGGTATTGTCCAAGGAATTAGGACATTAGTCGTTCGTACTTTAATGAGATGTTAAGTTAGTTAAGGAAAGAATCAAATTACGTTTTGGATCAGCCTAAAACTTGGTTTTAAATCCTGAAAATAGGAACTTATATGGAATAACAAATCTTAATTACCATGGATACTAGGAAAGTTATTATTTCTTTTTGATAGAATGTTGTAAAAAGTCTTTTGGAAATATGTACAGGCGAATTAACATTGGTCGCGTTAGGATACTGGAGTGGACCTCTTGGTGATTAACAGAAATTGCTGGACTAGTTAGAAATAGAATATTATAGGATTTATAATCTGAAAGCTGTCGTATAATTATTATTATTATTTATTTATCATAAAGAAATTAAATCGTAGACTGGCAAAATCAGTATTTATTTAATTTCACAACATTTAACTTATTTGGTAAGACTCACGGTAATATTTGAAATGATCAGGAGATTGTCACATTAAAGACATAATTTCTCTAAAATGTTTATGAAAAGGTTATACCTTGGAAATAGCTTTATATCGAAATAAAGTTGCACGAAGTAGTCGAGAGGCGTTTGATATGACTTAATCGTATTATTGTTGTATTATTATTATTACATGTTACAATTTGGCCATTAGGACAGGTGGCAACTTTACAGGCTGATACATTAACAAATATTTTTCCAACATACCAAAACACATTTACAGTTCGTATTCCAAATCCTTCCTAAATATTACAATATTATATTACGTCCAAATGGAATTTACACTTTCAATAATTAATAGTAAATCTAAATTTGCACCTACCGACTAATGTAATGATAACGTCATGCAAGGATTTTCAGGGTTCCTGGAAGGCCTTCACGGCTACGGAAGCGGTCCCGGGGCCCACTAAGTTCCCACCGTACGTCACCCCTCCAGGTTATCCCCTACTTCTCCTCACAATAGTTAATATCTCTAAATATCCTTAATTGCATTTGCGAATCACATTTTTTGATTCTTGCCTTGAAGAGGAAGATTGTTCCATTCGTCTATTCCCCTATTTAAAAATGAATATTTACCCCAATTTGTCCTTTGGCTGGCTGGCACTATCTTATATTTATGATTCCTACGACCTAAGGACACTTTGTCATTCTGACACCTATGTCCCTCCATGATGGTTTTTTGACGTACGCGTTGTATATTCCTGTTAACCTAGCTTTACTTCTTCGCGATTTTAGTGCCTTCCAACCCAGCTTATCTAGAATTTCACTGACGCCCGCGTCTCTCCTAAAGTTGCCCAGTACGAATCTAGCTGCCGTTCTTTGTACCATCTCAAGTTTCCCAATTTGTCCTGCCAGACTAGGGTCCCAAATTATTGCCCCATATACCGGTATTGGCTTAATAAGTGATTTATAAGCGATCTCTTTCGTATCGGGTGAACTCTTTCCTAAAACTCTCATTACGCAATATAGTGCTTTATATGCCTTTTCCACTACACTCTGTAAGCGTAAATCTCGAGTTAGTACAACTCCCAGATACATTCCCTCTCTTTTATTAAATTTTGACCACCTAAAAGATATATACTATCTACTCTACACTTTCCCCGACAAAAGCGAAGTAACTTTGTTTTGCCGATATTAATTGCCATTTTCTTTACTCTGTCCATCGTTCCAGCTCATCCAAATGCTTTTGCAACATACTGCAATCTGTTTCTTTATCAACTGGCCTGTAAATTATACAATCGTCTGCAAATAACCTGATTTCGGAGTTAAGAGATTGTGCTAAGTCATTTATAAAAATTATGTATAATAAAGGCCATAAAACACCTCCTTGTGGTACTCTAGTTGTTATTATTCCATCCTCAGAGATTTTATATCACCTACTTTAACCTTAAATATACGACCTGATATGAAGTCCCTGAACCAGTGGACTACTCTCTTATCAATCCCCAACTCCGATAATTTACTCATCAGTAAACTATTGTCCATCCTGTCAAAAGCGTTAGAAAAATCGATAACTACCGCATCTACCTGTTTTCCCTCATCTAAGGTCTCTGACATATCCTGAAATAAGGCAGCTATTTGGCTTTCGCATGGATATGTATTAATATAGTTGCTGGAAAAGGCAGATGAAAGGAAATCAAAAGCTTTTAATTCGTAATTTAAAAGGTTTGGAAAACTGCCTACCAATATAAAAATTAAAACTACCATACATGGCGGAATTATCTATCGAAGAATGATTTTCGATGAAGTGCTTATGTTTTTTTGCTATCTTTCTCAACGCTCCGTGTCTTCTGTTATCCTGATGTTAATCGCTATTTCACGGTTATTTCTGATAACATTTGCAGAAGAAGGAGAAAATAGCGATTCTTTTAAAATCATTAAACCTTTCCTATAATCTGTTGGAAGTTTTTCAAGATTATAATTTTCTCGTACAGGTTGTGTCGGAAGCCTTTCAACACCGATTTTACGAATTTTTGACAGCGTTATGATTGCGAGCCGAGTATTATCTTCGTTAGTTAGGTTCTTTGACATCTCTTCTAGTACTTTCTACATATATAATATTCAGTCAAATTAATTTGTGCCTGGTAGGGGTCAGGCTGGAAATAAAAAAGGACGGGAAAGGGTTAAACTTCACTTTCAAAAGTGCAATGGTTCAAATTTCGAGCAATCATGTTGCTTAGGAGCAATTAATAATTGTATTACCAAGGTATGGGCTGAACTAGGAATTGTTTAGTGCGGGTAGAGCATTCTTTTCGTTCGGTATATTGTCCAAGAAGTAACTATTCGTCAATTTATCAAGAGATACGGCAGGAAATCGTATTAGGGAGCAAGATATCTTGTTCGCATGAGATTATCAGTCAAACACTAAACTGCATAATTCAATAAAAAATAAGTTAATGATCAACTATTTTATTCCCTTATATTACAGATTTAATGGGAGCGGTTAAGCATCAATAGATGTACTAAACTGACTTTATTAATTAAGACACTTTTTCCGTCGTTGTGTTTCAGGGCATTTCATCATTAATGCTCCGTTTATAAATTACTATTATCTTTACCGATACTATCAGACGCTTAAAACTATGCTTGTTATTTTTACCAGAATGCGATAAAAATTTTCATCAAATCATTGGGAATTTTGCATTTTACTCATCTGTCCTCAAATTAATAATAAAAATATTCAGGATAACTTCCAATGGTTCCATTCAGACGCTAGCATATATTCAGGATAATTTCCAGTAGTTTCATTCAGACGCTAGTATATATTCAGGATAACTTCCAGTGGTTCCATTCCGACTCTAGTATATTCGCTCAAGTCTTCCCATCTGCGAAAGCGGCCGAGAGAGAGAGAGAGAGATAGGTGAGGAACGCGTGGATCGCTCTCACCACGGAAACCACGGCGAAAAAAGTAAGCATTTCGCGATTGCAAATCCGCAACTGTCTTTTGGACCGTGTGAAATCACGCGACGTCTCTACGGCGAGTTCATCTATCGAAAGGCGGACAGGTTAGTCGGGTTCTTGCGCGTCCATTGTCCACGCTGGGCCATCGGATGGGCAACGGAGACCTGGGATAAAGGTTCGCGGGAGGGGAAGTGGCGGTCAGTAATAAGGCTCCTTTCTGCACCGTGTCGAACGAATCGGTGGGTGCAGACTGGACTCGCACGGAACCAGTTCCTCGGCGGAGGTTCCCACAGTTAGAAGATGGGAATAGAGGGGAGGGAAGAGGGCGACTCTCATGTATCGCCGTCCAGGATTACGGTGGTCACTAAGGTGTTGACCCTCCGACTCATTTTGATTCATTGTCGAGCGGAGAGTTTAACAGCCTCGAACATGCGACCGATGAAAAACTCTTCGTGCGCGGAGCAATGTGTGCTCTGGGTCTCGAGTGGTGCCGCCTCGGACTCCTTCGTTATAGAATTATAATAAAGGGTCGGCTTTTCGGATTAAAATGAGCCTACTCTTTCTCACGATGAATTTCTGCGTCGAATTTTTGAGCGTTCAACGGTCGTTGGTTAAGAAATATTCATTTGTACTGATGAGATCGTATCTGGCGTGTTTTTCTAAGGACGCCGACATTTTTGTTTTTGAAATATGGACGAAATACTGTGAATGAGATATTGCCTTGAGGAAATGGTCTAAGCGAATATTTTTCTTCATCGAACAAATGAACGAAGGAATGAAACGTGAGAAAATATTAATATGTGCGCATATATGTGTGTGTGTGCGCATATTTCAAATAATAATTGACCTATAAATATATCTGACAGTTAAGAAACCATAACATCGTAACCATTAGAGAAAGAGCCTGTTTTCTTTAAAAAAGAAATGTAGTAACTTTTGGAAACAAATATTAATTAATAAAAGTGATTGCTCATTTTGATGGCGCTACTGACGATTCGTAATTTTTATGTTATTGAAACCATCGAAATGCGTAGAAATTTGTGCGTCATCATTATCCGAATGCAATATTAATTCGAAGACCATTCAGCAGTCTTATCATAGTCAGATAAGAAATGGGAATAAGAAGCAATGCGCTTCTCTCTCTCTCTCTCTATCTCTCTATCTCTATCTCTCTCTCTCTATCTCTCTCTCTCTCTCTCTCTCTCTTTCTCTCTCAACTGCCCTTAAGAGCTTTTCGACGAATACAACTCGAAGACATACATGCTATTCATTCTGACTTCAAGATTTTTTTCTAAAGGAAATGGATCCGACCCAGTCGCCGACACGGGCACGCGTGTCCAGCCTTGTGATGAATTCCTTTAAGCCCATTGTCCCTGTGTGTGTGTGTGTTTGAGCACTCGTGTTTTTTTATCCAACTCCTCATTCCAAGATACACACACACCTCTCTCTCTCTTTTTCTCCCTCACCCGACACACCAAATGCTCCTTTTTTCCCTCTCCCCCTCCATCCTTCTCTCTCTCTGGAGGTATCAACAGGTTGCTTAGTCTCTCTCGGCGAGCACACACACACGCAGCACACACACACACAATGGCTACCGCTCTCTCTCTTCGCTCTACCCAACATCCCTTTTTAAAATGTCGGGGGGTTCAGGAGGGAAAAAAAAACACTAAAAAACAGGAGACTAGAAGTGGGGAATATAAAGAGCCAGGCGGTCTGGGGTAACCCTTTATCCGGGCGTGCACACATAAGCCCCGCTCTCCTCTCCTCCTCTCCTTCTCTCTCTCCCTTCCTCTCCTCACAGACACACGCCCGCAGACTGAGGGAGATAGAAAGAGAAGTATAAAAAAACAAGGCAGGAGGCCTTGGCGTAAAAAAAAAATCCCGAGTGACCTCTATCTTCGCTGTTAATTCGTCCTCCCGACCACAGACAAGTGAAGGCGGAGTGCCCGAGCCGTGCCACTCAAGTGTCCCGCGCACGCGGCCGACGTGATCCCGTTTTTTTTTACTCGGAATCTAAGAACGGTCCGTCGTGTGCAAAAAAAAGAGGTCGAATTCTTTTGTACTCTTAAATAAACAGTGCGAGAGAAAATCTTCTTATCATTATAACTATTATCACTATAATAAATAGGGGTCGCGACCGACGGCGGGAGGGTAGGATGGAGACGTTGGGAGAGAGAAGAGAGGGAGAAGAGAGAGAGGGAGAGAGAAGAGAGAGAGACGAGAGAGAGATATTATACTTGACATTTGAAACTTTAACGCATGGGAAGGATTTATCTTCAGGTTATAATATTATATCACGGTAGAATCATAAATCAATAAAACTCTCTGATTTATTTCGTAATAATCAGTCCGAGGAAGAAAAATATTCTCCGTTGGTATATTCGGTTCCATAAAAGTTAATAGCGTAAACAGATCGTTTCCTTCATGCCGGTAATTTATCAATTATGCTTTCTGAATCTTAGCCCTATTTCTAGAGTGTATTTCACCTTAAACGGTGTCACCTTTTAGGGAATCATAAGATCGTTTACTAGGATCTTAATTACCGTTTATAAGTTTGTTCATTATTGTTGTCCCAATTGATCGCGTGAATCGGAAAATCTATGCTGATATTCTTTAATTTATTCAAATCTATATCGATACTATTATTTCGTTTTCATTTATGCTTTAACCGCCATTAACGTCAATTTTACCTTTTGATTATTTCATTCCTTTCTGTAAATGCAACTCCGCTTCTTTCTTCCGATCATTTGGCCATAGTGTATATCAGTGGTGCACAGACTTTTCGTCCCGAGGGCTACATCACCAATTGCTGCATCGCGGGCCACATTGTTCAATTTCGTACTCTTCGCGGGCCACACCCAGTCGAAAATTGAGTTTAAGAAAAACAAGGAAATTAAGAATTTAGTTGTGAGTCGGAATTACCTGATGTGTTTTAAATGCATTTATCTATTATGGGATTAGAAAGGTAAACATAAAATATATTGTTTTTATAACTTTATATATTCCCTTTATGTTACATTGTGTCCTTTAATTGTTAAACTAATTGCGAGCTGGATGAAGACGCTCGGCGGGCAGTAGTTTGGCCACCACTGGGGTATATAATGGCGTGTCTCCACCCGGTGAATTTTTTCGCTTTGTTCATTCAACCATTTCACTATCACTCTGTCGATATGTCCCTATTCAGTAGTTAATAATATATATATATATATATATACACACACATATATACATATATATAAATACTTGCGGAAGAGGAAAGGTAAATAAGGATATTTAGGACAACTAGGTGTTGTATGAAACCCAGTGAGCACTTACGGGAAGGAGAGTCGCTGGGGTGTCGGAGAAACACATTTGTAGTTGTTGAAGCTTTCGGGATGATCCCTTCGACAGCACAGGAGAGACACAACTGATTTGGCAATGACACTGGGGTGAAGGTGTGGGGGTGGAAGGGAAGGGAGCGTGGAAAGGTCGGGGATTGGAGAATGCGGAGGGGGGAGAGGGGAAAGAGAGGGTGGAAAGAAGGAAATATTAACGGAGATTGAGGCCGGGATGAGAGAAAGAGTTTAGGATTTGGATGTGGGCCAATTTCCATTTACGGATTTGGGGGACGGAAGCGTCTTCCGGGAGGGCGCGAAAACTCCAATAACTTCTACAAATGTGTCTCCCCAACACCCCAGCGGCTCTACATCCGGTAAGTGCTCACTGGGTTTCCTTCAACACCTGGTTGCCCTATATATACGATATATATATATGTGTGTGTGTGTGTTATTCCATAGCTGAAGAAGAGCGACAGCCCGAAAGCTCTGTATTTGTGTTGTTTTTGTGTTTTTCGTGTGTCTTCAGCACCCCCAGCGGCTCTCCAATCAAGGTATGTGACCACTGGGCTTCCTCTAACACCTTGTTGCCATATATATATATATATATATATATATATATATATATATATATATATATATACACACACACACGTCGTTGGTGCTTTCGAGATGATCCCTTCGGCAGCACACACACATGCTTAAAGAAAAGGAAAGGTAATAATAAAGGTGGCAACAAGGTGTTGGAGGAAGCCCAGTGGACACTACCTTGAAGAGCCGCTGGGTGTGCTGAGGACACACACACACACACATTTATTTATTTATTCTACTAGTACCATTTTCACTATTTCGATTTTTCGTCTTCTTTCATTCATGTTCTATATCAGACTCCCCTTTCTCACTGAGTTTTGGATTTAATTTGATTTGTGCTCTGTAATTTTCTATTATTTTTGTTCTATCCCCTCATGCTATTTTGTGTTAAGTTTATTTAATTTAATCCTCTTCATTATCATAATCTGCTTTTATGTCAAACATGTAACATCTCATTGTGCCTTGCGTTCCCTTCTGAATATAAAATAATTCAAGGAGAGATACACTCCACTTAAGATAATAATTAATACATTTAAGAAATATGAGAAAGTAATAGTAAAAGTGCTTTCAACTGATTATTTATCTCCGCTTTATGTCAAAATAATGAATGTGAACATTATGTTAAATTTCAATTTTTCGTGATAAGCTTTATTTCAGCAAGAGTTCAATTTCGGGAGTTGACATACATAAATAATAAATTTCATGTTTATGTGAAATCGTTACCGGT
This sequence comes from Uropetala carovei, assembly GCA_036926305.1. Taxonomy (NCBI): domain Eukaryota; kingdom Metazoa; phylum Arthropoda; class Insecta; order Odonata; family Petaluridae; genus Uropetala; species Uropetala carovei. The sequence continues at coordinate 2,165,756 of JAXCHB010000167.1, forward strand.
TAATACCAAAGAACCGCGCACAGAGGGAAAACGCATATAACGGAAACTATACCATTATACGGTTATCAATGAGTTCTGCATTTGGGATTTATATTGAAGTAGATCAAGATAACTCGATCAAATCGCCTGGTTTTGGAAAAAAAACAAAAAAGAATTTTTCGCTTCCACTATTAATTTATGCATCCAAGAAAATATTAGCTTTTAGCTGAGGAAGAAACAAGCGAATCTATGGACGTGTATATATACGTGTGTGTATATATATATATATATATATATATATATATATATATTATTTATTTATTTATTAACAGGGTTCCTGATTCTGGAGAAAATTTGGGTCAAAAAATTTGTATTTTATATCTTTATAATTAAAACGCATGGATTTTAACGCTGTGTAGTTTAGACCTATTTAGACCTGCGTATAAAAATGGCATATCTGTATCGTATCACCAAATCAGGACTGCCAATATTTAATTACTAGTGTAATGCCCGTTGAAATATCAACGGAAGAATTATAGAGACTGATTATTAATATTTGCATTTAAAATAATTATTAGCACACTTTTACATATGGAATATTTCGTCATATATTACATTTCTAGTGAATATTCTGTTGCCGTTTAGTAAATGCCTTTGGTTTTTATTTTCGGCTATAAAATTCTGATATTCTTCTCCCACCTTGTTTTCGTCAATTAATTGTCGGTGAGCAAAGACAGGGAAATAATTATATGTATACATATATAACGTAGGGAAAATAATTAAATTTCGTGCACTTAACGTTATGATTGTTTTAATGTACTCTGTACTTACGAAGAAAGAAAGCTTACTCGAATCCTCAATAATGTTCTCCGTCGTTATGTAAATGAAACTCTTTAAAAGATTTAAATTAAAAAGTAACTAATTAATCAATCAGCGGAATAATTTCTTTGAATACTATCTGAACAAAAACAAATCCCCAATTTATTTCAACATTGTAAACTGTTCTATTGACGATTGAATGGATTGTTGTATTGGAGATCCATATTAACAAAAAAATAAACTAATTGTTTATCGTAGAAACCGTTGCAATAGTTTTAAATTGATGTTTGCTTTGAAATATAGTACTTGAGTCAATTCAGTACAACTTCCACTTTACATACTGTAAATTCCAAAGTAACTCCTTTTATAATAGACAATGCTAGCCTAAAATTAATTCATTCTGTAAAGTGAATAAATAAAGTTCTTTCTTTAAACTATAATAGCCACTGTTATTAGACTTAAATGGATTATAAGTGTTAGAACTTACTCTGTATTAAATAAGCACCAAAATTCCTTTTATAAAAACAAATCAATTCATTAAAAGATCCACTGTTGTTTCTTCGAAAATTTCCTGTTAACAGTTTTAAATGTCCTTTTAATTTTAATTGAATTTTAATTTATATTCGTTTCCAAACTTCGGCCATTGTTACGAAATTAATTCGAGGAATAACAATATAAATTCGTAAGCACGTATGGTTTACAAAGAATTTAATTTAAGAATGCTTTTTATTTCCAATTTTTCTAAAATGACACTGTTGATACTTAAAATTTCTTATATTTACGATCATATACTTATTTTCCACAAAACACGCCAATCTCTCCCCTTCCTTCCTCTCTCTCTCGTATTGAAGCACTCAAGGCACGTTTATTCTCAGAAGGATGTATACAATAATAGTAATTTAAGGTGTAACAATGATAATGGTCGACATAGCAACATCACGTTAAAATGGCGAGATTTGCACAAAATATGCAAATGAAATGTTTAACATGGAATATTTCGAACTGTGGGCGAAAAAAGACGAACGGAATAAGAAACTTTATAAATTTTTTTTCAAAATGGTTCAAATCCGAAGGTCGTCTGTTAATTTCTTCTAATTTTAATTTCCAAATGAATAAAAGCCTGCACGTCGAAAAATCGCGTTTTACATGTTAAGTAATGGGAAATGGAAATGCCTCTCTTGGAGATGAACCAAGGAATTTTTTCGCGATTTAAATTTGTCATTCTCTGAATAAGTGTTAAACAAGCATCCCTACTAAATTTCGAGTTTCTATGATTATTATTTCTCGAGTTATTAGCGTTTGCATAGCGTGTCAACCAACCAACCAACAGACGACGGCTATTATTATATAAAATATTAAAATATGGGATTAGAGTGGCAAATCAAGGCACATCATTCAACAGGAAATGTAGTAGTTAATGCCACACCTTAAGCTATTATAGAATTTCATAAAATTCTGTATTTAGGAGAATGCGATGATGTTAAATAATACTGAGCTTGAATCATAACGCTGAATCACGAGAGTCACCTAACTAGAGGAACTGAAATCACAGTGTATCTATTCGGCTCAAAATGGAGCCTTTCCACGATGGGCGGACATCGCATATCAATCTCGGTTCGAGAGCCTGCTTCAAGTACAGACGACTCCCGAGATTCGACGGGGATGCGTTCCTGAAAACGTGGTCGAATCTCGAATTGTCGAATGTCGAACGCCGTTTTTCCATATACGTTATAATCGGGGGATACGTTCCCGCATCTCGGGAAAAAGGCCCCCCTCACGTTCTACAAAGATAAAATAACATTACTAATATGTTAATACAACAATATAAAATTTTAAATAAATTAAATAATAAATATTTTAAATGTATAACTAATTTTTTGCACTAAAAAGGAAAAAATAAATTTTTGTTTGTATGATTATTTTACGTAATTTAGAAATCTAAATTAAATCAAATCCGCCTCATCCATTCCCATGTTATTTAAATGGAGGAATGAGAAGTATTAGAAATTTTAAAGCGTGTTGAGAAAGATGAAAGCCATACTGAAATCGCACGATCGTTGGGAATGTGTCGCTCAACAGTCCTAGGCGCGGTGTTGTGATTCCTAAAATGGAAAAACTTTTAAAACTTTGGGTAGATGATCGGTGTCAGAAACAAATTCCTATTAGTGAGACCATGATTAGAGCAAAGGCTAAGGATCTCTATGTTGATTTGAATGAAAAGATGTATGAAATTTCTGTTGATAAGCCTCCATTTAGTGCAAATCATGGCTGGTTTGACAGATTTAAGAGAAGGGCAGGTTTGCATAACCTTTAATTAACTGGCGAGGCTGCAAGTTATTTTGTGCTTTTTAATAACTTTCATATTAGTTTCGCTGCGATATATATTTGTATGTATAGATAGATGTATGCAGGGTTGTGCTGCAGACAACCCGGTCCGGCTAGCGCGAGTCGGACCGGTCCGTCTGCAGCCTTTGCTCTAATCATGGTCTCACTAGTAGGAATGTGTCTGAAACTGATCATCTACCCAAAGTTTTTCCATTTTAGGAATCACAACACCGCGCCTAGGACTGTTTATTGTTGTTATCAAATTACGTGAATTTATCACGTTCTAGAATTTTCTCCTTGTTTCACATAAGTGCTAATAGTTGAACGACACATTCCCAACGATCGTGCGATTTCAGTATGGCTTTCACCTTTCTCAACACGCTTTAAAATTTCTAATTTCAATTCATAACTATGAGTCTTAAGCACTCTTTTATTTGATTCACTTACATTATCACTATTACATTTCCTTTTAGATGCCATGTCAAGTGATAATTTTATAAATAAATCAATAAAATAAATAAATTTAAATAAAAGATTAACAGAAAAAAGGGTGAAATCAGCACAAATTCAAACAATTAGAGCAGATATAACTATGTCTACGCGTGGTTGGTCGTGACCAATTACTCCGCGTAAAGTAGTTCCCAATTCGATCGGCTGTGTCGAAATCTCGAATTCGTCGAATCTCGAACGGTCGAATCTCGGGAGTCGCCTGTATTCCAGTCTTATAGTCAAACCTAAAAAATAAACAATCAAGAAATCCGAAAATTCAAGAATCCGTATCGAGCGCCCGCCGAAGAGCTGTGTTCTGTGAGTTATTCAGCACTAGAATGAATAAAATTGGAAAAATACCTCCAAATCACCCTAAAGGCGGTATTTACGTGCCAAGGCACAGAAGACTCGCAGGATCACTCAGGACGCGCGTTTCGACAGCAACGCTGTCATCTTCAGCAATGTCAAAGTGTGTAAGGTTAGGCGGAGTATTTATACTATTGTTGACCGTTAGAGAAGTAGGGGAGGGGAAAGGGAAAGGTGTATCGATCGTTAACTGAAATAAAGGGTAGTGGGGGATAGGGCCAGCGTCGTTATTCATTATCTTATTTTGGTTATGGTGTATGTAAAGGCTTTCATAGGCATCTAGTTTCTTTTCGTTGGTGACCGTTTTTAGAAGTTTTAAATTTTCGGTTGTGATAGGATGATGGCAGGTGTTGATATGAGATGCTACACTGGACTTTTCTATTCTGTTGTTTCTGTAATGGGCAAAGTGTTCTTTGAAACGTGTTTCTAATTTCCTTTTCGTTTGTCCTTTACGGTGATTTGGAGTATTTTTCCAATTTTATTCATCCTGTCTTCACCGTGTCTCGTGACTTCTTCATTTTATTTATAGCACTAGAATACTAATTATTGCATAATTATTATAAATAAATATGATCTCCATACCACTCAAGAATCCTTAATTTTCAGATATCCGTACATTTCGGTTGTTTCAGCTTTGACTGCGTTATCCAGCCCAAGAAATAGCGTATCATATTTTGCATTTTCTTTTGCCTCTATATGCGCCCAAGGAGCCACGCATCCCTATCGGTCGCCAACTTCATTTGGGATTTTACACCGGAGGGTCTATCTGGTATCGTTGCATTAATGAGATGTTATAAAGGAAAGGTTTTATTTTTTTAGGCAAATTGAGGCGACAGTGCGCATTTCACCGATTTAAAATAGATTTTAATGTTCTTATTCTCTAAACCAGGGTTGCCAACGCGGTGCCCGCGGGTGCCCTCCGAGGATCGCCCTGAGGCACGCCGAGGTTTGTTCCGACGTCCCCCTTAGCACTTTGAGCTCTTGTGTCTAATAGTGTTGAGCGTTCACAGAATGCTGGAAAGTACCAATGTAATAAGACTACATGGCTCTGTCTAATAGGATTTACATACGATGTATTTTAAGATTTAACTTGCACTTTTTTTCGCCAGGGCAAGAATACTGGCGCCCACCGCTTTCGCTTTAAAATCGAATGTGTCCTTGCCCGCATAAAGTTTGGGAATCCCTGCTCTATACAGTCTCTCGAATCTTAATAGATACCGCTCTCCGCCGATTACTCAGAAATTCATCGATAAGGATGACTCACATTTCTGCGACTATATCCTGCAAGTAAATCTCCCATTTCATGTTTGCTAAAACCATGTTTTCAGTTGTCGTAATATTTACATTTACATAAATACCCTGCAAGCCGCTAAAAGCGTTTGGCAGGGGGTGTCACAACACCAAGTGAAGTCTAGCTAATTCCTCTGTTGGATTGTCTTATCGCGTCTGGGAAAAAGGATCGGTAGTATTTCTCTGTTCTAGCGGTAATTTCAAGATATTTTCTCTTGCACTGTGATCTAACATTACGTTCACTAACACCGATGGGGACGACTATGCCGCGTACGTCTTCAACGAATTCGGAACTTTCAAATTTTTCAAATAGTTTCCTTTTGTATTCAATTCTTCTACTCTTCAACGTCTGCCATTTCAGATCTCTCAATAACTCTGATACGGTACGGTTATGAGGCTATCGCGAGACGTAATTGCAGAAATCGTCGGCCTTAGGTCCTTTCATCGCACGAGACCTTTCCTCACCGATCGCTTTGCCTTTTTGAAGAGAAAGAGAGCCTTCTCAGTTCTTTCACACTCCGACGCCTTGATTTTTATCCTTCTGCGGATTTTGTTCCTCTTTTTTTTTATTCCGCCCTGTGCTCCCTCGCACTCTCTTGTTTTTTGTAGTCGCCCAAAGTTTCGGGTGAGCGGACGCCACAAAGAAAGGTGTTGTCACTTGGGACTGGCCTTTATTCTCTCTTTCCTCGATTACGATCTAACCAGGGGAAACAAAAGAGGTTTTTTGGAGGCGGCCTTCCTTCGCTTCCTTCCCTGATTCGAACGGGTTTAGATCACCACGTGACCAACGGTGCGGAACACTGATAGCTCTCCTTATTTGCCTCTCACTCCGATAGATGTCGCGTTAGCGGGAGGAAAAAAACACGCGTCAAAGGAGGCGGTCCCTTTGTGATTGGTTGACTTTTTCCTTCTGTTTTTGTTCTTCGGATAACAAGACCGCCGAAGTGATTACCTTCGCTAACCTGATTAAAATGGAGCGTATTGACGTCAATTGGCCTTGCGGGGTCGATATGTAGCGAATTTGCATCGTAGTGGCAGAAAAATCCACTTCTACAAGCATCACAAGCTATAAACGTTGTAGTCCTGTAAATTGCTCTCACATATGTTTCAGTTTTGATCGAAAAATTGCAACGATTTTTTCGTTTATTGTTCGAATTTGTGAATTTAAACAGTTTAAAAAACTGAATTTCCTTTAGCCGATTATTTTTCCTAAAAATAGTTGATTCTTATTGATTCTCTCAATTTATGAAATTTGGCTTAAGTAAACATTGCAAGACTACTAGTATTGTTCAATTGTAATGATTTATACTTTAAATTATTGCCAATAATACATTGGATATTTTTAAATTTTTTCGCCTTTTTACATGTATACGTCAATAAGGAGTAATGTTATGTAATCACAATGGTAGCTTTAATTCATGTTTACTTGCATCACTAGCTAGTTGAAGATGGAACTTCAACTGCAACAGATATTATATCAGATTTGTTTAAGGGCGGTTCCAGGCTTCATCCATGGGGGGAAATCAGGAATAAAAAATAAACTATTTGAAAATACCGTAATTCACGTATATTTTAATACAGAAAAGGAAATGTATAACTTTTTGTACACCAAAACGAATGTAGTAAAACGGTACAGTTCTCGCCTGACGTGCTCAGAAAGTAGGACGAGCTTTAGGAGTTAATTTTTTATAGTGCTCAGAAATCTTTTGTGGAGGTGGTTATTCCTCCCTTTGCCCTCCCTCCCCCTCATGCATCCGCTCTAACTGTTTTGTCAAGATAATTCCAATAAGTATTTCTATATGCCATAATTGAGCTTTGCGAAATAAGAATATTTATGAAGTGTTTATATTATAAAGCGTCCTAAAATGTTTCATACACCTTAACTCAAATTTTTAGATTTTGTAAACGTTTACCGAAGTTACTTAAAACATATTCGATTAGTATATTATCAACCTGCCATTTTGATTTCGCCGTACGGATTTCTTTATATACAGGCTGATCTTTTTGATTTAAAAAAATTATTATTAAAAACTAATCAAGATACAGTAAAGATAAGGCTATACTAATAAATAAAATCTCAAAAAATATAAACTATTGAAGTTTTAAATTTGCTCCATTTGTGGCTTTGCAGACATCAAAACGGTATTATGTTTTCGTCAATATATTCCTTAGCATAACTTGCTGAGCTTTTCCAACAGCCTCACATATCATTTACTGCAGATTATCAAAACCTTTTGGCATTGGTGGAACATAAACTTAATTTCTGATATTGCCCCAAAGGAATGTCGAGTTAGGTCGGCGAGGCCAAGGAATGGACTCTCAACTCCAGATCCAACAATCGGACAATTGCTACTTCAGGAAAAAATGCGGAATATCTTGAACAAAACTTCTTTTTTTTCTGGTAAAGCATGTTTTTTTTACTGTATCTTTGTTATTTTTTAATTAAAAATTTCTATCATCTCGTAGGTATTATACATATATAGAAAATAAAAAGTAATAAAATATAGAATGACGTTTATATAAATAAACTAATCATCAAAATACAATGTCCAAAAATTGCAGCTTCAGAGTATTAATTTTAAAGTTGTGGGAACAATTTGGAGTTTTTACTTAGGTACATAAAATCGAAAATAAATTATTATGAAACATTAAAATGTCATGTTTAAATTAATAAATCAGATATAGAATAAAACGAAGACATTAAATAAAACGACACTGAATGATAATAAATGTACACATATCTATTGCATGAGAATTTCTCTTAGTTTCGTTTGACAACTATAATTCTTAAATGATCTCGAAATCTTGTAGCTCGCGAACTCGAAATTCGAATTATCGAAATTAATTTTAAGTTATTCTTATTAGATTTGTTCAGCTATAATTACATTTTTTTAGTGAAGTTTTAGTTCAGTCTTATTGAGAAGTGCTATTTTCTCGAATGCCACGAAGAAGGAACTCATTTCCAAATAACAGTACACGAAGACAATCTGGTTGCGACACGAGATTGGCAATCTTAAATTAAAGTCACATTTAGCGTAAATATTTCTCCGTTGCTGAGATGCGTGTAGCAGTTAGAGAAGGACTCGAAAATACCAAACCGGTTCGCACTTAAAGAGCGAAATTCTTTGCCGCATTTCCGTATCTTTTGAGCGGCGCGTGCTTTGGATTGATGACAGAGCTTACTTGTAATTATTTCTCCGTTATTTTCTTCCTCTCTGTTGCAGCCGCTGGGATAAGTTCCCTACTCTCCACGACTTCTCGGAGGGATGTTCTCGAAAGGGTTTGAGTGCGGGTGACGCATAGAGAGGACCGCTAATTAGACGTTCGCAAGACGCGCCCTCCCCCCCTCTCTCTCATTGTTATTTCCGCTGCCCTTTCGCTTTTGCACGCAAGCTTTCTCGCTTCGAGACGCTTCTTCGAACAGATTCGCGATGTGGGGGTGCGAACAAGTGACGATCGCGTTCGAAGAAAGCTTGACGTGACGCGAATGGAGAAAGTATCGGCGGCGACGTGTGTGTGAAAGTGAACGAAACGCAGTTGATTTTATTGAAGAAATCTCCTCGATTTGTAATAAAAAGGCTTTTTTATAAACCACTAGCGTAAGTGGCCGTTGAATTTCAACGGATTTAGTGAATCCACTTTCGCTGCCATTTCTAGGGCGTATGCGATATACACAAAAACATTTAGCGTTTCTTAACAGTTAACCAAATTTGTTTGTAAAGAATCCGTTTCCAAGCGCATTGAATTCAAATATAACGATAATTTTTTTCCTATAATATCACTTTCTCCAAATCCAGCTTCATTTCTAGCGTAATTATGCCTTTCTGAAATGTTTACTTTTATGTCATGTAAGCAAGAAACCCGTGAAAAGGCAATGTATAGTTGTCCATGATTGAACACTAGCTTTGCTACAACGATAATTTCTTTGCTTAAACAAAAATGCGAGTCGAATAACGGTATTATTTCGTCTATTTGAAGGCTTCATTGTCGCTCATTGAATCGGAGGTAACAATGATGGTCGCCATGCCCGGAAAGACTACGAAAAATCAACAAAATTTCGAAGAAGAATGCGCATTTCTGGAAACTTCGACCGTGTAACATGTAAACATTGCAAGAATAAGATAGTGACCGTCGAATAAAGCAAAAACGATGAAAATCTGTCGATATTTATCTATTAGGTGAATGAAGGAAGAAAATCTTGCAATGTAAAAAATTGAAAAGTACGTGTAAACTTATAGGAAAATAATTTTAGAATTAAGCATCCCCTCCCCCCAAAACTTTTTATCGCAATTTCGTCTCTGTTACCCGCACGGTAAATTATATACCTATGCGAAGTTTCGTGACGATATCGTCAAAGGTTTGGATATGTATAGAAGACAAACAAAATCTGAATTTCACTTTTATATATATATATAGATTTTAACAAAATTTTTAAGGAAATTGCTCGAAGACATGTATCGTCTATTATTCTTTAATGTTGGCGTGTTAAATTTACAGCCTGTGAAATGTTCATTAAGGCCTTTTTAATTTTATGCTTAATTACATTGAGACATTATTCTTGACACAATTACATGTTTTCTATTTGGAATTATTATGTAGATGTCATAAGTGAACAACTAAAATAGTGAATTTAATGAGGCCATTAATTTTTGGCAATGGTTGAAGTTATTTTTAGAGCATTTTTGACTTGCGGAAATATTTATTTTTATGCAATCCCGTCGTTTCTCATTTCTGCTGAGAAATTAAAAAGGGCATTTCTCTTGTCGTTCTAAACGGATAAAAACATTGATTAAAAACTGTTTATTCAATGCGCATAAAAGTTAAATGAAAGACTAAATTTTTATCTTAATCGCGTTCCTTCTAGTGGCGATTTTATGAATTGAGTGAAATCTTTATGCCTTTTAAAAGTCCTTCATTCTAATCCACTAATATATGATTTATTCTACGTATTTAGTTGTTTATCTGCATGCTTTTATTAGTAAGAGATCCTTTGTGCTCGAAGTGAAAGCATGATTTATGCTTCATCAAAAGATAACAGTGGCAATACCTTCTCGAGTTCACTATGACAGAACTTATAAAGCTGTAAAATTAATATTCTTCCGCGGAGAAATATAATAACTAATCATGAAGCGATGATTTTTACATCCCATATATTAAACTCCGCTCAGTTTGTCCGGGCAACACAGGTACATAAACTGAATTTTCCGATGTAATTTTGCGAAGTTTTTGTTGCTCTCCGTATTTCGTATAAATATCAACAACACACTCACCGCCGCCTTCCCACACACGCGCTTTCGTAGCTCTCTCCCAGAATCCCCTCCGTGCCTCTCTCTCTTTCTCTATCTCCCACTCTCTCTCTCTCTCTCTATCCCTCTTTCCTCTTACGGTCGGTTAACCTCCGCGAGCTTCATTTTCGCTTGTCTTTTTCCCCCTCTCTCGGTTTCGCAGCCGGTGAGAATTTCCGCGGGAAAAAAATCCAGCCAACGAGTTCAGGAGAGAAGGTGTTTATCCATATTTCGGGAAAGGAAGACAGGCGAAAACAAAATAAAAGGGAACAAAAGAAGACGGGTTGCGTAATTTTGCCCCTCGTGGAAAAGTTACTCGAGAGACTTATCTGCGAGGGAAGTTTGGGGTCGCGTGAAGGAAACCGAGGAAACGGAAGCTCCTTTGGATGGTAGCCATGGCGACGGGGTCCTATTCCCGATCTCGCTCGACGCTAGTATTTCCTATTGGAGCTCGGATCTGCGGCCGCGGGAACCGCCACTCCCGACGCCCTTACGCGGTTTGGGAAAGAAGTCTTGGAGTTTCCGGCTTGCCCGTTAGAGGGCGAGTTGTATTAATTAAGTCTCGGAATCATAAGGAGGATGAATAAATGGGATTGGAGCCTCTTTGTCGGGAGGATGGAGTTAACCATTGTATTTTTCCCGGAGATTGTTTCCGCTGGTGCAAACTACGTACATAATCTTGCAGTTGCAGAGACGTTCAATACATGCGATTATTCTAGAAGCATAAAATAAATACGCTTCATATTCTTTATACCCTTTTGGGTGAAGCGGAGTCACGCGAAGATGTTGTTGGAAATTTTTTATCTATATAAATTGTCGCTACTTAAAAAGACATAATTCATTTTTGGTTGTTATTGGAAGAAGCGGTTTTGTTACCATATACGTTTTCGCTGCGAAAATAACGTTTTTAATGGTTATTATATAGTCATTTATTTAAAAAATTGGCTTTCGGCTGTTTATAATTCACATACCAACTCGATCGAAAAGAAGAATAAGGAAAAATGCAGAATTTGATAGCCGTATCCGTATTTTCATACCGAGAAATTTGTATTAGAAGTTGTGCGATCGAATATGATTGCATCTAATCAGATAAACTTATCATCGAAAGAATATTTATTTTACACAAAACTCATCAGGATTATAATGTTTTTATCGAGTAATTTGTTTTTTTCGTTTGTTAAAGGCCGAATGTTTTTGTACATTTTTATTGAAATCATTTTGTATTGACTTAGAGTCTTCTTCTATATCTTAGACCATTTATACCTACAGTTAGGCTTAATATAATCTAACGTAATTAAAACGATTCAAGATTTTCAATAATTCTGAATCATGAAACTTAGGCGGTCTTCCGCACCGAGAACGTGTTTGTCGCAAAGATATCGCCACAAAAAGTCTTTATGGTAATGGTTTAGCTTAATTAACGTCTTAAACACCGATTAAATTGTTTATAACCTTCTATAAGATAGATAAGAAAGCAGATGTACTTCAAAGATTGCTTTAATTTCAAAGGGAAGGAAGATCTCGCCAACATTGGAAAGAGGCCAGAAATGCGCATTAAAGCCTTCTTGCGTCACGAGCTAACTTATTCGCCACTCACTCCCCTTCCTTCCTTCGCCCCGAGGAGGGGGAGTTTTTCTTACGAGGGAAAGGAACGTCAGATGGCGTTAGAGGGTGGCCAACGCCCTGGAAGGGTTGCCAGGCGACCATCTTGGTTTTTCCTTCGCCGGTCTCCTCCTTTTCGTCCCTTTTCCGCCCCTTCCCTAATTTCCCAGGCTGCCTTTATATGCGGCCCCTTCCCTCCCCCTCCCCCCAGGGTCCTCCCCCTCTAATCTCGCTCCTCGGCCCCTCTTGCTCGCCTCCTTACGACCCGGCTCCACCCACGGGCACAGAAAACGGAGGAGGGAGTGCCAGCGTTATGGATGAACCCTCGCTCCTCCTCAGTTGCCTTCCTTTGAATTCCCTCTTCTCCTCCTTCTCTCTCTCCCTCTCTCTCCCTCTCTCTCGTTCCTTCCAACGCTCCGTCTTCTTTCCTTTCCGCCTAGAGCCTCTTGGACCCAATTAAGGACTCCTTTTCGTTTTTTATCTTTCTCTCTCTCTCTCCTAATGTACTTTCATCCAACTTTCCCTACATTGTTTCATTGAAATCTTTACCAAAATTCCTCTTTTTTATCATTAACTTTAGTTTCTCGCCTTGTTCGTCCTACAACTTTCTCTATCTCCCATAAACTTCCCTCCTTAATCCTTTCTCTATCTCTCTCTCTCTATCTCTTCCCTTTCCCTAAAGTCTCCGAAATCTCCTCGCTTTTCATCTCGATATTTCCCTTTATTAGCTACGTTCTTAAATATATTTTAATCTCAGTTTGCCCAGTTTCTTCTTCTCTTCTTCTATGGCCATCCCCTTCCTTTATTTGGGATCGGAGCAAAATTTCCATATCTCTTGACATCAACTTCCTTTGGCTCTTCTCTCTCTTGTTCTTCATTTTTTTATCACGCCTCCATTTGTAACTCCATACTTTTGACGTCTCTTTCCATTCGCTCTTTCTCCTTATCCTTTATCCTACTCCTCATTCGCCATCATCAACTTTCTCCTCCGCCTCTCTTTTTCTCTTTCTGTGGCTGCCATCCCACAATACCCGTTTTATTTTTCAACCTTTGATCTTTTTTCAAGAAACGATCTCTAAAAATTTTCCGTCTTTTATTTTCGAATGTTGTTCAACGCCTGCTTTTACTAAGCGAGATTTGTAGCGGTTTCTTTTTTAACGTAATGTAATGGTAGTTGTTGACTAATATATTGTCAGATTGCTGATTTAGTATATGTCTTGCAAACATTTATTAAATGTATTTGGCCATTTTAACTAGTCACAGCATCACTTTCTTCTTGAATGCATGTTAGGGCAAATTTCCGACTTCGCTTTTAAATCTTAAGCGCAAGGGAGTAGTCGTCGAAAAACGAGCAGCGGTCAATTAACGCTTCAAAAAATTCTCTACTGAATAAAAAAGAAAAGTTTTTTTTGCAAAGTAAGCGAGAAATGTTTAATCCGTCGAATAACTTCCATCATTAGCGTATTTTCCCCGCCATTTTAACAGAACATCTCCCTCGTTACGCGATGCAGAATGATACAGTACGCCTTTCCCGTGGATCCTGAAGCAGAGGTCGCTACAGCCTCATTCTCTCTCTCCCTCCCTCCTCTTTTCCTCCTCTCCCAATCCAAAACCCTCCTAGCAAAGTTCCTTCTATTTGCAAAGCGGGCTTTCGTCCGGCGAAGACAGTGCTTCAGCTTGCGGTGAAGGGCGAGCCTCGCTGCTATTATTTCACTCGGCTGCTCCTCCACTCCGGACCCCTCCGCCTCCTCCTTCTTCCTCCCGCCTCCTCCCGCCTCTTCGGCTCACGCCTTTTCTTGCCGCTGCTGTATGTGGCTGTGCTAATCAAGTTTGTGTGAGGCGTTAGTGTTGGGGCTGGTGCGGGATAGGCAGGGGGAGGGTGGAGGGGGAGGAGGAGGGATGGAGGGGGAGGAGGAGGGATGAAGGGGGGAGCGGAGGGAGAGAAAGGAGTGGGTGGCATGATTACGGTAAGGATTGGGGCGTCGGAGGAGGAGAGCAGGGCTAGAGGATGCAATTAAGGAGGAAGAGAGAGAGGAGGGGGCGGGGTGGGGTGGGGTGGGGGGAGAGGGGAAGGAAGAGATGGGGTTTGCTCGGGTGCTTTTGAGGCGACGGAATTGCACAGGTGGGCACGGGATATGGTGATGAGGAGGAAGCGAAATGAAGCTCCCCATCGGTCGTAAGATTTGAGCCCCGCAAGGAAGGGCAAACCCTTGCAGAACGTAAGCCACGGGCCTCCCGAACGCGCTCGTCTGACGCTAAATAAGGAAGCACCGGCATAATCTAGGAACTGATCTACGATCTAGGAGGGAAATCGGCTCGAAGGACATTGAGGTCAGCGAATGGACATCGATGGAATAAATTTCCCAATCTCCGTACGAACACTCTTCTCCTGTGTCCTGTCTTCGCCCGTTTTCTCTTCCTTCGTATTTATCAGCACTCGCGCTCCAATTTCGGTCGTGGGCTTAAATGCGCCACACGTTCTCTATATTTCTCTTTCTTCAACTATGCTTAGTCTTTGGCTCATGAGTGCGCGTTCATAAGTGCGAATTTATGTCGAAGGAAAATAAAATGTAATATTATATTGGACCATTTTACTATAGACATTGGTTCGTGTCCCTTGAGATTTAAACGCATTGGAAGCAGGCCACGTAAGACATAATTCACATCTCTGTCTCCATAACGTAGAAGACTACCCTGTCCCTAAAAATTACACCTTGAAATCGTTCGATTACGCTTTATGATTTATTCTATTTCATTATATATTTAAGCCAAGTGCGAGTTTTTGTAGCAATCTGTACGCGGCGGTTAGTTAGCGAATCCTCGCAATTTTGCCAAGTTTCGAACAGTTAAGAGTGAAGAGGAGGAAGTAATGCTGAAAAGGGCATTAGCGGGCGACCGTCGGAGCGGAGAGAGGGCGGCTAAGGGCTAAAGGGCGAAATTTCCTTGCTGTGCAGTTTGAAAGTTTGGACCACGGTCGGGGTAAGTTTCTCGGTCGGTTAGGTGCTTAACATTGTAAATTCAAACCCCACGATAAGGAAATTGAATACAGGATAATATGCACTATTTCATGATTACATACTTGAAAAATTGAAAGTTTTATCATCAGTCTTATCACCGGGATTTGCCTGAAATTAAACGGTGGCGTGACACTTTGGTTCTTCGTGACAGAAGTTCATTCAGAGAAATTAATAAAATACTTTACACGCCATCTTGAAGATCTTTGAAATATAGTTTCGTCACTTTCTTTTTAAATTGGATAGAATTAGGACGACTGAAGCAAAAAATACGCTATATGTGAAAAATATTGCATTCCATTAAAAACCTCTATGCATGTTTTTATTATTTTTTCATTATGACGAAACAAGTTTTAAGTAATTGTTACGGAGGCAAAAAATGACCGCATCCACGAATGCTGCATTGTTGAGAGAAAAACATAAAATGAGAATCTTATTTACATTCTCATTCATGAAATATTTTGTATTCTTATGCTATACAAATTTATGTTTATAATCCCGTTCTAGTTTGCGAATCTGCTTTAGCAAAAGAGTTAATGAGTAACGGAGCGCATTTTAAGGAGCTAACGTAGATTTATTTGTAATGTATCACTGCATCGCCACGTTTAAGAGAAATATAGCCTAGTTGTTCTCACTTATTGAAGACGGACTTTGATTATGAGAACATAACCCGTGATGCTGTAGTCACAAAGAAAACTTGCCTACAATTGTTTTTTATTTAAGGAACGGGCTAGGGTTCTGTCTTTTATTTGTATGAAAGAGACTAAAAACGGATTGTAGGTGAACAGAAGAATGTTTTAAACGAAGTTGGAAAGGGTTCCAAAAATGTTTTGCTGTGAGAGAACATAGCAGATGGGAAGAGAAGAAGCGTGGATGCAAAGGAGGTGCGTACTTTCTTTTAGTAGGACAGTTACTGTTTATGCATATAAAATGAGAATTTTCAATCGTATAAACTTTAATTTTCAAGTGGAAATCTCGTGTTCTTAGATATTAAGAGGTTGCTAATAAAGTTGTATTAAACATGAAGTAACTCATTAATTGAGGCGGCTTATCAGCAAACCATTTTGTTTCGTTATTTAAATCAATACGACTTGAGTTTGGTTAAATATTGACTAATTATTACCAAGTGTACGGTATTGTATTACAGGAAGTTTCAATTAAACGTCGAGTGGTCATCGACAAGGCCGCGATAACTTTCATCCATGAAGAATAACTTTAAAATTTTGGAAATATTCGTTCTCTCATCCGAAACGCAGGAAACGAGAGACAGAAGAAAAACATCTTTATCGAAGAAAGTTCGAGAGTAATAACGGTCGAAAATCAACTTCATTAGAAACGAAAACATTTTAATCTCTCGCAGAGAAGAAAACTTTTCCCATTCGTAGCGTCCCGTAATAAAATAACTTCCCCAGAAGGTTATGGTCGGGATAATCCATTCTAGCATCATCCAGGACTCAAAGGCGTTAGTCTGGGTGAAAGGGAGTGGCGAGGGGCGAGCAGAGAGGAGGAGGAGGAAGGAGGGAGGGTGGGAGGGCGGAGAGGAGAGGCGAGGCGAGGAGGGGCGGGGAGTGTAGGAGGAGATGGGAGAGGCGGTCGAAGTATTGAGGCCCTAGATGGAGGACAAGGGTCATCTTGAAAGTACGGCCGAAGGGGGAGGGCATCGGTGTTTGGATGCGAAGGTTGGTGAAAAGGAGGAATATGAGCGAGGGAGAGAGAGAGAGAGGGAGAGAGGGAAGAGGGAAGGCAAAAACACACACACACACCGGCGAGCGAAGATGAAGGAGAGAGAGAGAGAGGGAGAGAAAAGGGAAGAGATGAAGAAGGTAGCTAAAGGGAAAACAATATTGTGATAAACGTGGATAGCGAGAGAAGAATGGCAGGAGTAAATGTTATGAAGACATATTATACGTAGTATACTATAGGTTGGGATTAAAAGGAACAATAACGGTGAAAATAAGAAAAGTAAAGGAGTGGAGAGAATATTGAATTTTGATAACCAGGCAAAGTTGAACAGGAATGACCAAAAAAAAAATAAATTTTAAAACGATAACTTTGAGGGCAGAATGGGTGAAAGTGTGAATATGCGACGAAAGAGAAAATGTTGGGGGAGATAAAAGAGAAAGAGGATATAGGAAGCAAAGGAAAATGGAAGGCGAGAGAGGAAGGAAGGGGCGATCGACACGGAAGAGCAAAAAAAAAAAATAAGGAAGAAAATTAAGAGTCTAAAAGAATGAAAAGAAGAAAGAACGAGGAGAGTCTGAGTAAGCAGATAGGATATGAGAAGGAAAGGGAAGCGTGTGGTGGGCATCGGCACGAAAGAGAGGAGGTGATACAGAGAGAGAGAATCTGCTCAGAGAGAGAGAGAGAGAGAGAGAGAGATAGGCAGAGAGAGAGGGGGGGGGGAGGGGGCAATAAAGGGGAAATAGGCAGTGTGCGAAGAATCACCGATAAGCGAGACATATGCATAGAGGAGAAGGAAAGGAGAGAGAGAGAGATCAAAACGGGTGGCGCATTTTGGAAGGCGAGGGAAATTGAAGAGAGGAGAAGAAAAGGAGAGAGAGAGAGAGGGAGAGAGAGGAAGAGAGAGAGAGATACATAGTAGATGGGAGAAGGGAGGGAGGGAATAGGTGTAGAGGGAGAAGGGTTAGCTGGAAGGGGATAATTATTCTAAATGAGGTACAGGGAAATATCAATGGGATGCAAGATGGCAGGCCACGGTCTCGGAGAACGATATGACTCAGCTATTCGGTGAGGGAGTTTCGAGGGAAGAGATAGCGCTCTCGGGGGGAAAGGGAGGAGAGAGAGAGAGAGAGGTAAATATGTGATGTGAGCGGTCGTGAATGAGAATGAGGATAGAGAGAGAGAGAGAGAAGTAAGGAGGGAGGGAAAGAGGCGAGGATCAAAAGAGGAGGATCGGAGAAAGGGAGCGTTTGGAGGGAGAGAGAAGGGTTTGGGAGATATGGGGCGTAGTAAGTAAGGGATGTATAGGAGGAGAATAAGACAAGGGGAGGGGGAGGGGAGAGAGATGAAGGGCACACGTGTGGAGGGGGGAGGGGCCAAGAATGCGTGAGCTAAAAAGGGGGTTTTTGGGAGGGTAGGTTGGGAGAGGAGGAGGAGGAGGTAATGGAAGGAGGATTGGAGATGAGGCGGAGAGGGGGAGGGGAGGGAGGGGGCGGGAGGGGAGGGAGAGAGGCGGCCCTGGGTTGGAGTCGGGGTTTGCGCGTCGGGAAGTGGGAATTTGGGAAATGAGTTTGGAGGATGAGGGGGAGGGAGTAAGGGAGGAGGAGAGGGGTATGAGATGAGAGAGAGAAAAGGGACACGTGAGTATGTGAGTGGGATTGTGGGAGAATAAGGGAAACGGTGAGATTTGGATTGGGTTCTGAGAGGAAGAGGGAGGGGGACGTGTAAGAGAGAGAGAGAGAGAGGTGAAGAGGAAAGTTAAAGGAGTGGTAAGGATTAAGCAATCTAAAGGAAACGACTCTACGGAGAAAATCTTTTCGCTCAAACAACCAAAGACGGAAAGAATTGGAAAACTTTGTCGTTTTGAGTTGGGATATTCGTGTCGTTTAAGATGAAGCGAAGAAAAGAGAATGTTTTTATATATATTGAAATGTGTAATCGCAAGTTTTATGGTATCGCTCAAACCACGCCATAAGTGGAAGAAACGAGGAAAATTAAGCCAGATAAAAAAGAAAGAAACATTCATAAATATTAAAACTGATGAATAATTTTGTGTTATAATAATGATTTTTGATGCTTGCAACAGAGAATACTTCGACCGTTTCTCTCATTTATATTTGTCTGTTAAAATAATGTTTTGGAAATGTTTCGTTAGCTAGACATAAGATTTGTAAGTAATTGAACGTGCCTTCTAAGAGGATGAAATGCTAACTAAAGATGAAGACATGCAATGATGATTATATATAGATACATTTCGTTTTTAACAATAAATTTAGAATGATTATATTAATCTATCAGAGTTCAGTGGTTTTTAATTGTAAATTTTGATAAATTAATTTATTTAATTGTAAATTATGTTTTATTTAGTGGTTGCCGTTCATTTTTCTTTATTTTTACCGAAGTGTGATCACGTTTTCTTCAGTATTTTTCCAAGTCTAAAAAATGATTCATTTTCGAGATTTTTCAGAAAATATTGAACGAATGTTATTGATTCGAATATATTTTAAAGATTATTTTCTTTAAATCTCTATTACACCAGGTGATAAAATTTGGATTTTCCATTACTCGAAGAATAGATGTAAATTGTACCAATATAAATAATGAATCAATATGCTAAGCAAACATTTTTGACTTCTATGTACTGCCTATAATTTTTGGAACATCAACAATTTACTCTTTCTCTGCATATCCTTTAATATTTAAGTCTGAACATAGTTTGTCTGCGCCTTGCTAATTCCCATTGCTACTTGAAGGCTTTTTGATGGCATAAATATTATTATGATTTCTGGAATATACAGCCTGGGCTTGGTAATGTTCGCCTGATAGCGTGCTTAGACATATATTGTATGCTTAGACATATATTATATGTATATCGGTTTTTCGAAAAGGAAATATTATAAGAATAAAAGATAATTTATAATAGATTGTACGTGATTGATGCCGTTCGTATTAACTATAATGTACATCGATCTACAATTTAAAACTTAAGGGAAGGCAAAAAATATTGTTTTATGATATTTCGATTTATCCAGTAGACGAAGTTTAGAAAATTATGTTAATAGAGATTAGACATTCTTGTTTTTTCTGTAATCCGCCATGTACGGAAAGGATAATACGGTTACAGTACTCCAAAATGCAGTCTTGAAGCGAATAAAATAGATAATCCTGCCTCTCTTTTGAACGTTGACTAATTTTAAAAACACTCAAACGTCTTCCTAAATTTTCGTATCCTTAGCCATTCAAGAACAATTTTTCAGTCACGCTCGGAATATATCGCAAAACAAATGAATGTATTTTGCAGGTAATACGTATAGAGTTGAGAAAGACGTGCAGTACGCTGGAATCAAAGGAAGTTCAACCTAGCGAGTAAGGCAGGACAGAAAGAAAGGAAGAGAAGGAGAGAGGGAGAGAAAGAGAGAGAAGCAAAGGGTTAGAGAGATAGCGAGAGAGAGAGAGATTGAGCAGAATTCGTAATGGACAAAGGAGATTAATACGACCTAAAATCGATGGCTAAGGCTTTTGGGGTATCTGCTATCTTCGGGCGCGAGAAAGCTAGTTCGTGGGTGTTGGCGCAGCCGCTGTAAACGGACCTCACTCTCCGTAAGTTGAGTCACTTTTCTGCGGGCAGAGTGAAACGTGTCGGGCTAAGGGAGGGAACTGAGAGATAAGAGGAAAGGGTGTGAGAGAGAGAGGGAGAGAGAGAGAGGAAAAGGGAGGGAGGGGAGCAGGATGAGAGTGATGCTGGAAGAAGAGAGAGGATGGAGGGAGGAAGAGCGGGCCGCGGAAGGAGGAGAGCGTAGAAAGGAGAGAGAAAAAGAATGGCCTTAAATAAATTATGTAATAAAAGACGATGAAACTGAGTGGAACGAAGAAGAGAGGGATCACAGACAAAAGAATAAGATGTAAAAGAAACAACGGGAGCAGGACAGAAGGAAGAAGGAAATAAAGAATAAAATAGAATTCGTGTGACTTTAGATGAATGAGAAACGAGAATTTAAACGAATGGAGGGGAATAAAGTTAAGCGAGGATGGATGGTGTGAATGCGCGAGTAGCTAAAGGGATAAAGCGTAGAAGGATATCTCGCGAGGACGAGAAAATGAGAATAATGGAAAGAGATTGTAATAAGAAAGGCGCGAATGGTGCGTGGAATGGCCGCAGTCGGGCGGAATCGATTTATTTGGGAGAGGAGAGAAAGGCATATATTGCGATAAATGAGAAGAGATAAGAAGAAGGGGGTGAAAGGAGAGTGGGAACAAGGAAGAAGAAGAGGGAGAAAAGTGGAATTCGATCGGAGGAGAAAAAGGATGAGGGGAATGGCGCGGAACAAGAAAGAGCGAATATGAGATGAAAGAGGATAAGAGGAGAAGAGAGAGGATAAGAGAGAAGGGTTCGAAGAGTTAAGGAATGGATTGCGGGATGGAGAGGCATGAAGGATGAGAGGGAAGCGGAGGCGTAAGAAAGGGAGGCTGACAGGGGGAGGGAGGCGGAGGTTAGAGTTAGGGCATGTTGATGGTACATGTGGGAAGACTTCGGGAACAGGGATGATGGATGGCCCAGGGAGGAGTAGGAGGGGAAGGAGGAGGAGGGAGGTAAGAGATGCCTTGAAGGGAGAAGGGGAGAGAGGAGAAAGGAGAGAGAGAGAGGAAGGAAGGAAGGATAGGCAGAAGGAGAGAGGAAATGTAGAAGAGGAGGAGACGAGGGAATAGACGTGCGAATCACACGTGTTAATTTCAATTTTAAGGTCCACATGCTTTTATAAACTATCGACCATATTTAATTTTGATTCACATTCTTCCCTTTAACGAACGGCGATAAGATAGTAACGTCAGCTGGTAGAAGAAAAAAAAGAAGTAAAAAAATAAGCAAAAAAATAAGCAAAAAGTAAGAGCTGAAGTAAAAGGAAGAAAACTGCGGTATTCGAACCCGCGGCCTTAGCATCGAGAGGGAATCTTAAGATTAAAAAAAGAAAAGAAAAGAGATGATGGTTGATGTAATATTAAATTGAGTGCCATTTAAGCACAATACGAGAGATTGATGATGCTTAACCTGAAAACTTGAATAGAAATGTAAGGGAATGGCTGTGAGGCAAAAATGTGGTAACCCACATTTATGCTGTTTTGAGAAAATTGACATTCTATTGGCTCGAAATTATATTT
Organism: Uropetala carovei; assembly: GCA_036926305.1. Lineage (NCBI taxonomy): Eukaryota > Metazoa > Arthropoda > Insecta > Odonata > Petaluridae > Uropetala > Uropetala carovei. The sequence goes on from JAXCHB010000167.1 coordinate 2,187,762, forward strand.
TCATCAGAAATAAACGCAAGTTGTAAAATATGAACTACAACAAATGACAAAATAATTCCAAAATCATAATTGAAGTTTTTTTTCTTCCTGTACGTAACCCAGCTCCAAATAGATAAGTTTGTGGGTTACCATGTTTTTGCCTCAAACGATAAAGACAGAAGATACACGTTTCAAATAATAATAATAATGATAATGCAGGACGACCGGAGGACCTCGTAGAGAGGAGAAAACAGCAGGTAATAAAAAGAAAAAAAATGCACGTAAAAATATCCGCAACAATTGTCGAAATGGGAAAAAAATTAAATGTTTCGGTGAACGAGAAAATTGGCAAAAGAAGGATACATTATAGAGGGAAATTGAAAAAAACGCCGACAATATTAATGGAAATGACGCGACAAAATGTTGGTGACGAAGTCTGATGGAAGTTTGTAAATGCAGAGTACAAGAGCGGTCGTGTGTGTGTGTGCATATAGATAGATAGAGAGAGAGAGAGAGAGAGAGAGAGAGAGAGAGAGAGAGAGAGAGAGAGAGAGAGAGAGAAGAAGTGTGCGAATGAAAAGGAAGACGTGGAGAAGAGAGAGAGAAAAGGTCCATGGGAAGGGCAAAGGGCATTTGGTTGGCAAGGATGCGAAAGAGAAGAAGGGCGCGTAGACAAATGGTGCTAGGATTCTAGCATACGTCGGGTGGGAGGGGGGGGAGGGGTGTAAGGGGAGGGGAGGGGGTGTAAGGGGAGGGAAGGAAGGGGGCTTTCCGAGGACGCCGTCCAAGGCGGGAAAAAGAAAGGGGTTTTGCCGGTTTCCTTTCGTGCGTGCGGGCGATGGCGCCACTCCCAAACGGAGTCCTCCCATTGGTCCGAGCCGCTTCTACCGGATTGATTCCGGGGCGGAGCCTGCGGGACGGGTCCCACCCGACTCGTTTCTCCCCTCTGCCCCCCCACCTCCCCCCCCCTTTACGGCCGCCTCTCCTCCCGTCCCTCGCACTCTTTTCAGCACGAGGTTTGAAGAGGGGAGGAGTGTGGAAAGGGGGAATGGAGTAGAATATGCTGACATGGAGAGTTTGCTAGAAAAGGGAATAGATAAAAGTTAAGGTTTTTCGGTGACCGTCTCTTTTCCTCGCCCAAGCTCCTCTTTCTCTCTCTCTACTGCTACGCCTCCGTGCTCAATTTCTCCTCTTTCTCCATCTCTCATTTCTCCCATTTCTATTTCCCATTTCCTCTCCGTCTTCCTCTCCATTTCCGCTTCTTTCCCCAAAACTTAAACGCGGAGGTGTCCCCAAACCGATCCGCTGCGAAATCGGAAGAGAAAGAAAAACATTCATTGTTGCGCCGTAAAGGGAGAAAGGGTTTTTATAGCGCGCAGATTACTCCATCCCCACTCCATCTCTCTCTCTCTTTCTCCCTCTCTCTTTCCCCTCTCTCTTTCCCTCCCTCCCTCTCTCCCGACTCGTTCCGGCCTATCCTCTCCCTCCCTCCCTCTCGCCGGAGAGGACGGGGGAGGGAGAGGGACGTTTGCCTCGGCTCCCTAAAAATCCGTAAAAAGCATCACTCGATCAGAAGGTGCAGGTCGCGGAGCTCTCTCGCGTTTAAAACGCGCTGCTCGTGGTGCGGCTCCCTTCGGAGCAAACCTCCGATCTCTACAGATCCAGTGGGGAGACTGGATCTTTTTAACGCCCTCGTCTCGTAGGAGAAGGGAGGAGACAGGAGGAGGAGGAGGAGGGGAAGGAAGGGGGGGCGCGGAGGAAGACGGTTCCTTCTTCTGGATGCTGTTCCTTGGTGGTGGAGGAGGAAGAGGGTGGAGGGGGGGGGGGATAAGGAAGACCGGAGGGTGAGGGTCGTGGAAGGAGGAAAAGTGGAATGAGGAGGGAGGAGAGAGGGAGGGGGACGTAAGGAGGTGGAGAAGGACGCCTTCCTACCCTCTGCCCCCCATCCTTCTGGAGCCTCATCCCCACCCCACCCCCCTCTCGCCCCCTCCGCTCCGCTGCAACTCGCCTCAGCAGCCGTCGTCTGCCGTACCTAAGGTAAGCTTCCGCGGATTCTTTTTCCTTTTTGAGGTTCGAGACGAGGTCGGAGGCGGCCGCCGACCCTTGCATCCCCTCTCCCTAACGCCCCCCTTCACGTTGCACTCGACGTATCCTGCACGTCAGCTCCCGTTTCGCGTAAAACGGCCGCTTTCTTAGAAGGCGTCTTTCCTGCAAAGTCTCCGAGGGGAGTGGCAGGAGGCTGGTTTGATCCCAGTGGCGTGGCTGCTGCATGATTTGGTTGCAAATGCATGCACGGGGGCCTTCCGTTGCCCCCTTCCCGAGCACCCTGTCACACAACCCCACCCTTATGCAAAAGAGGGTGCTTTTGGAAGCCTCCCTCCCCCCTACCTACCTCTCCCGTGGCTATCCTCTTTTTGTCCAGCATCTTACCTCGCCCTCTCTCTCTCTCTCCATCCCTCCCCAATCCTCTCCCCCGTCCTCTTCTCTGCGTTCCTCTCCTTCATCGATTTCCCAGAGACAAGATGGTCGACTCCGCATCTCCATATACATCTCTTTCTCCCGACCATTTCTCGGAATAAAATTATCTTTCCCCTTCCCTCATGTCTTATGTATTTTCGCTCGTCCTTTTTTCCCTTTCTTACCCTCTTGCACCTTTTTTTTCCGAGGCCGGTCAGCTGCACCTCTCGGTCACGTGACCGCCCGTTGTAGGTTACGCCGTATTGCGATATAGCGTTGCCAGGTTTATCCTCGCGGGAAATCAGTGCTAAGAGTTTAACCGGCTGAGAAAAATGGCTCGATTTACTCGTCTCTAGTTTCGTGTTCGATTTGGATGAGTGTGAATTTAGTTTGTTTTCTTTTTGCTAAGTGAGTGTGATTCTGAAATATTCACGCTATGATGGACATAATGCCAAGAGTTACAATGAAATTTGTGTTTATGGCGTGAATATATGCCGACGTATGTATGTCCACGCTAACATTTTTCGGTGTAAATTCTATCTGAAATTGTATAGTGTTTCTCTTGTGTCTAATACAACAGTTATCTAGATACGAAATTTTCATTCTTCTCCAATTGTATATAAGATTTTGATAATTTTTCGGGTGATTTCTTTGATCCGGCAAGTGTCCATGTGAACAAAACAAATACGTTGATTTTGATTAATTACGGCGATTTAGTAGTAATACATGAACAATTCCGCATTTATAAAATAATTTAATTTGAAATGCGAATTTTGAGGAGAAGAATTCACATTTGAGTTTAGTCTTATGGACTCGCGCATACGAACTGTAGTCTTTACATTCCATCTTGATAATTTCAGTTTATAAATAAAGTAAATGATTCTTTTTAACAATTCTCACTACCGATGTTAACTAAGCAATAAGACAACACCTCACAATTCTCATTTACAGTCGTACGGAATGTGTTCTTTGATATTTTAATTTTATTTATGTCAATGCTACAAATAGCAAAGCAAATGATAAATGACAGGAAATATTGTGACCATAGCTATATAGCATCAATAATTTGCCGGTTTATTCTATTCAAAATGGCGGTGAAAATTTTTCGTACAGCTCGTTATTTTAAGTATAATAAATTTGCGGTAACATTCCATTTCTTAGCACTAAATCTTTAACTTGCTTCGTTTTTAAAAAGCGACATTGCACGCATGCGCAAAATTTCTCCGGAAATAAATGAAGAACGAAAAACTTTGGATGCTAATCAAAAGAGATTGCGAGCGAAATTTAAAGTAAAATTTGCGTGTCGGACAATTTTTTTCAAAAACAACGTGTCCCTAGATAATTCGCAGTGTAATTCCTGAATATCTGAAAATTGCAGCCACGTTCAAGGAAGATGGCGACGGCTTACCACGGAGCCGGCAGAGAGGGGGTCAAGGAAGTAACGATCGATTCTTCGGACGGCTCTCCTCTCTCTCTCTCTCTCTCCTCTTCCTTCTTCTTCTTCGCTCTCTCCCTCTCTCTTCCATCCTTCTTCAGCCCTGTGGCTCCGCCTTCCCCTCTCTCCCTCCCATTCCGTCTTGGCGTCCCTCCCGCTCCTCTTCTCTTCCTTATGACTCACGAGATATTCTTTTTGCTCCTCCCTTGGATGCTGGGAAAAGGGATGGGCGAAGGGACGCCAGGGTAAAGAGATTTTATCCCCTTAGCAACGAAGCTTCTTTCCTCCTCCCACTCCTCCTCCTTCTCCGACCCTTATTCCCTCTCTCTGCAAGATGGCTAGGGCTTTTGAGCGATCGCTCGCCCATTGTTCCCGGCTTAAGGTTATTTACTCGCTTCAATTGTTTTAGGCTTGGAAGATAGATATCGTGTAGATTATGTTAGTTTTTTAATTGTTAAAACTTTAATTAAACGTCACTTCCAAGTTATTCTCCTTAGAAATAAATAAATTGGAACAGAATAGATTTGCTTTATTTTTTTCTCCAAAATTAATAAATCTCACATAGTTTAGCCGAATGTTATTAGTTTGTCGTTAAATTCATTTTGTTGGCAAGAATCGGAAAAAATCGAGCTGCCTTTAGCGAGCGTCTTTTACATCGTTTAAACCAAAATCTTTTTACAGGATTACATCTTGCATATAAAAGCACTATATTATTGTAAAATTTTAAAGGTAGATACATATATGCAACTCTTTTATCTCATTTTCTATGCATTTGAGCATTTTGTTGCAGTGAAATAATAATGACGTAACTGTTACCACAATTATTATTAAATGTTCGTAACATATTTTATTATCTCGGAATTACATTTATCGAACTTACTTTTCATCATTAAATAGAGATGTCGTTATTATGATCCGTTATGTTTTTCTTTAAACCAATAACTCCTGTGACATTCGAACGTGGTCATAAGACGCATCCGAATGCAAAATAAAAATTTATCGGACAACACTCAATGTGTGTGTGTATATATATATATAATCTATCCAGTTAGAATTTTATAAAAGCAGCTATCGACTGGTGAATTGTTTTTTAATACATATTTACCATATATTTTTTGTAAATTTAAGATTGCGAAAGATAAGGTGTTGAGTGGCGGAATTATATATCGACAACATACTATTGTGTCATAATTGTAGACAGACAGCAGTAAATGTTTTTTAATTCAAACAGTTATTTAATTTACACGAATGATATAAACAAAAAATGACGTAAATCCTGGTCGATTTTTAAGTCGTCCATTTACCAAATTGTTATCAAAGTTCTAACATCAACCCCATACTGTTCTGTACTGTTTATTTTCGTTTGTTTACCTATTATGATCCATATATAGGTATGCTTTTTTTATAATTCCCATGCAATAAAGAAGAGAGAGGAATAAATAGTCTTATTAACATAAAGGTGATAGTTTTTATCGCTTAATCGTATTCCTAATACTTACTCGTGTATCGCTCGTAAGTTGACTGAATGTGATTGTCAATTGTAATTCTTATTATTTCAATTTGTTTCGTCGATTACCATGCCTTCGAAAAGTTCCACATGGCCTTCATTTGTAAGTAGGGACATAATTTAAGTTCCATGATTTCAAAGGGCTTCGACAAGGCATAGAGCATTTCGTCACAATAATCGATTTCATGAGCACTAGTATAATTTCTAATACATACCTATACATAACAAGATTCGTCATTTTTGCGACGCCAACATTTGGAATTTCGTTTTATGTTCTAAATTTGTGACTTAAACGAGAAATTTATCAAATTATTCGTCTAACAAATCCATATTGTCTCCACATTCGTTCTGGGATCGAGATGTGTCTTTTAATATCTTCTACTTAATAAAGTCGTTTGTCTGTCTGATTTCGATCAACAAAACAGCAAGTCCGCTTAGTTAATTGCCTTATGATCAGATTAAATTCCCTGGAAACAGTTCTTTCTGTCGTAATTTTACTCATTTTTAGTTTTAGTTTTCAGGTTTTATTAAAATATTGAGTTTTACAAACTGTAAATTACTTGAAACAAACTCTTGGAATGCGCGTGAATATGTGCCACATAACTTCATAATATAATTATAATATTAATACGAAATTTGTGGTTAAAACGTTAACGGATAAACGAAATGCAAAAAATATCGCGACTCGTCCTCAAAATTTATCATAACATTTTCCAATTTACAGTTATTTCACGCGTTTAAAAAATGTTTCTCAACGATTACATGCAAATTCTTCACCTTAACTTCGTTTCGTAGGCACCAAAATCCTTGCAGAACTTTTTCGTATCATTTACAGTTGTGTTTGTTCGATCCAAAACTCTGATGAAAGTGTTTTTGAAATCGTATTCGGATGTCACGTAAAATTCTCCCGTATCACTCTCCTAACGCCCCTCCCCCCTATTTCCTCTCTCTCTCTCCGCCACTCCACTTCCGTCTTCCTCCCCTCCCCTTCTCTCTCTCTCTTCTCTTGACCCTTATGTTTGTTTTCCACATTCCTCTCCCCTAAATTTGCCTCATTTCCGTTTTCGTTTCCGAGAAATGGCGAGTTTTTCCTCGTTTCCACGGTGATGTAAAAACTGTATTCTCAAGTTGCGATAATTATTCATAATTCTGTTGGGATCGTTTTAATGGATACATTTGGACATTAGTATTATTTAGACGCAAACATATATCGAATCGTAAGCTATTGTTGGTCTATCTTCGTTTGTATTAATGTAAATAGGAATAAATTTAACATTTTTTAGGCAAGAAATGTTCAACAGATGTAGTTGCTTTTCTTTCCTAAGCAACCTTTTCTATCCAACTAATTGATCGTTATTCTATTGATTGAGAAGACAAACTGTTTGGGAATAGTTTACTGCTCTATACTTTAGAATCCGTGAAAACTTTCATATGGAGTGTGAATGAAATATATTTACTTTCTGATGGAAATGTTTTTTTTTTTTGCTTCTCAGTGGAGCGGCATGTAGATACGGTAATGGGTTTTTCAAGGTCCCTTACGATTTCACGTGGGTTATTTTTGGAAAGATGATATTAACGCATCCATACATTGTTTTAGTTCTAACCTTATCTTCATATTTTGTGTAGTTTTAGTTAGGCCATAAGTTTTTCTTGAAATTATATTAATTCCATCTTGTTATTTTCACGCAATAGAATGTCGATAATCCGAGCATAATTCTGTCTAAATGAATTCGAGATTTGTGCTAAATAATTTTCTAAGGGAGTGTATTGCAGTGTTAATTCAACTTTTATTTTGTACAAACGTAATTAATTCTTAATTGATAGTTTTCACCACATTATCTGCGTGTAAATTAAAAATATAAAATTCGATTATGAAGGCAGGTATAGTTAATTTATTATTAGATTCGCCTATGTTTCAATTATTCAAAAAAATCTATGAGTCCCATTAAAAATGTTCTCAGTCTGCTGGGATATTTATCGATAAAATGGGCGTAATAGGAAACAATCAGCACAATCACAGTTTTTTTTATGATCAGACGTTAACGAAATTTGTTTTTATCACAATTTACGCCATAAATTAACAGAAGATATTCACAGATTGTGTGTTTTTTAAAATGCTTACGTACATTATCGGTTAGCAACGAATAATTTTCATCTAAACAGAAAGAATATCTCCATATTGTCAACTATAGGCTCCGAATATAATTTCCAGTTGTAAAGTGGACACATAATGTATACATTTCAAATGGTAGTGGACACTACTTTATCGAAACTAATTTTTAGAGGAAGTTATTCTATCAACATTAATGCTTCATGGATCATCACCACCACCTCATCGCGACTTGACATCTAAAATGGAACGATTTTTATTTTGCTATCGATTGAAATCCTGGAAGCGTGGAAAGCGGTTGTTATCTTATCCTTTACGGATAGAAGAGAAGTTCTCAAATGGCGGTCTATGAAGTTTCCGTAATTCGTTTGTGTACACACATCAAATGCGTCAGCGGACAATCGGTTTGATCTTGTGTTTTTATTTCTCTCTGTCGCTGTGTCCTCGATAGGTGAAGTCCTAGTTAACATCTTCATGTCTGCCATATTCTCCTTTGCTACTTTCTATAAGAAATGTTTATTGCAGGGTCTTGTTAAATTATCAATTATTAATTTAAGCGCAACGATTTTTGAAAATGTAGTCGAAATTAACGAAAAGATTAAATGTCATTGAGAATGGAGTTTATTAGAGTCCAAATTAAATCCTTTTCTCTTCTGGTAAAGTTCCGCTTCTCTGCAATTAAAGATTATTAAAGAGACTATATACATACTTAATGGCGGAGTGGAATATAAATTTAAAGGAGATTTTATTACAAATAAAAATTTAACTGTTGATCGTTCATTATATTTCTTGAAGTGGAAATGGAATAGGCATTAATTGCAAAAGCATCGCTTTTGGCTTTCTGCACTCTTATTATTTATCGGAATAGTAACGATAAACATGGGATTTGATCTATTTTGAATTTCGGACGACATTATTAAGCTCATTGTAGTCGCTTTCTCTTCCTTCTCCCCTAAAAGTGCGTATTATGTCTCATCGAAGGCTTTGTTCCAACCGTAAACACGAGTGAATATTTACGATCCAACATGCGAACCAATTCATCGCCCCGAACGGTACATTAGCGGAGAAATATTCTTCAAATCCTCGCTCAAGGACTAAAGATTTAGAGGCGACATTTTCGAAGTTTATTCCAACCGCGGATCTCCAGGAAATTGCGCGTAGGTAAGATGACGCATAAATCATAACCGCGAACTATCATAAGCCCGCATCTTCCGTGAGAGGCGCCTATATTTTCATTAGCGTCCACATTCTCTCCATAACGGAGGGAACGTAACCCAGGGTTACCTCGGACAAAATACCCCGGACCTAAAATGGCCGACTCGCCAAACGACCGATTTCTTCAACCCGATACCCCTTCTTCCCTCCCTCCTCACTCCTCCCCCCTCTCTTACCCACTCCTTTCTCCTACCTTCTCGGCCGCACATCCCCCATCATCCTCTCAACTTCTCACCTCTCCCCATTCCCATAACCCAAAACGTGGCGCCGGAAAGCTTTAATGAAACGCCACGGAAGATTTGTGTGCGGAATTATAGCGTGAGAATCGCCCGCGGTTCCCTGCTGCGTGACGTGGACTCCGCGGCGACTCCTTCCTTCCTTCCTTCCGACGCCGCCGGCCATCTCGTCGAGGGCTCGCATCTCGCCCTCCGTGCACGTCGGATCAAGCGTGTTAGGCTTTATGACGCTGTGGCGTGTGGCGGGGGGGGAGGGGGAGGCAAAGGGAGGGGCGGGGTCCCGTGCCATTGGTCGCATTCGGGAGGGTAAGAAGGGCGTGGGAAGGAGGTGAGGTTGAATGGAGAGGGGGAGATTTTCTCTCTCCCTATTCAACACATTCTACTTCGTAGCTAATGGATCGAGTCGGAGGAGAGTAGGAGAAAGTAGGCGGAGAAGGAGGATATCGGCCTTCCGAGCGAAATAATTAATGGCCAGACAATATTACTGCTCTCTTATACCCTTGTGGAGTGAGCGTTGTTGGGGATGTGTCCAGCAGCACATGCACACCTTATGGGGAGGGTGCGAAGAGGTGCCGGGAGAAGAGTAAGGAGGGGGAAGAGATAAAGGGGAGGTGATAAGGGAGAGGAAGATAAGAGGTAGAGTGGAGTCTGATACGCGGAGTGGTTGGTCGAAAATTAGCTCGCATTAGTGTCCATCCCGAGCGTGTGGGGGCGGAGGGGGATGGGAGGCCAGGGGTAAAGAGGGGCACCGCACTCGAATTTAACTTCGAAAACGCCGAGGCAGGCGGGCGTGTGTGTTGATTAAAGGAATTTTATGCACCTATTATATGGAGAGTCGAGACGAGGAAAGAGGATGGGCGGGCGAAGGCCGTGGTGGAGAGAATCGTTCTATGGGTATAGGTAATTGGGAATTAATTTGATCTGATGGAACTCGGAAAGTTACCACTTACTTATGGAATTATTGCGAAATAAGTTGCGTGGTCTTTTCTCCGTCGGAATTAATTTGAAATAAACGGGTTGAACGTAGAATTGACTATTTTAAAAAGTGATTAGAACCGACGAAGTTCCATATGAGATAGGGTAATAACGCTTCTCCGATAGCCAATGTTAATCGTGATTATTCTGGTGATCGCCAATCCGATAGAATAATTTTATCGTAAATATTTCCCTGGAAATCACTGAAACGTTCTGCTAAACGTGGAATTATATCATTAATCGATTAAAAATAGATTTTCGTGTATGATGCTAATTGGCGGTGTAAATAGAATAACTATAGCTTGAAGTTTACAAAGCGATGTTTTCACAATTAATGCGATAAAATATTCTCTAAACAAAATATCAAGAAATAAAATTGAAACTGCTTGAAATATTTCGAAAATTTTTGTAGATTTTGCGATAAATTTCAAAATAATCCCCCGTCGCATACGAGAGTAAAAACTTCTTTTTAAAGATTCTAAACCAATAGATAACTTAATTAACGTTTAAACGTATTTCAAAACATAAAGTTGAAGTTTTCAACTTAACGACACTGTATCATGCAGGACTGTATTTTTTATTTCGAAAGTTTTTAGAATAAGGAAAGAGGGAAAGCGAGTGTTTAGTCGCCTAACGGTTTTTAATCCAACGCGTATGAGAGCACGAGTGCGCGTGTTTATGTGTATTCGCATGTACAAGGAGTTCCTCTCTCTTTCTCTCGAGCGCTGCTGAGGGTTAACCGTTGTTGGTCGTTTGGTACAACTGTACTGGAAACTCGGGAGGCGGTCGAGTGGAGAACTACAGACGAGGAAAAAAGTAAAATAAAACGTCCTCTGCGGGAGGGAGGAAGAGAGAGAGAGAGAGAAGTTTTGAGAGGGAGGCAAGAGATTGGGGGGACTGGAGGAGGCAGGGAGGTGGGGGAGAGAGGGGGTATTGGGCGCGAAGGATAAAAATAAACGCATGCGCATTGCGTCCGGGCCATCTCTATCTTGTATCTCTCTCTCTTTCCGACGTTACTGACCATCCTTTTTGCCACATTTTGCCGACGCCCCTACCGAGGCGATTGCGCGTTAATAACACGCCCGGGGTCGGGGGGCAAAGGCTCGCTAAATCGACCGGATCGTAATATAAGCGCATTTTAGATTTCTTGTGTTTTTACTTAGCGCGTCATCTCTCCTTTTCGCGATGCACGGGCGCAAGAAGATGAAGAACATGCTTTCGTGAGCCGTTTTGATCGATTATAGGGGGAGGGGGGAAAGGGGAGGGGTAGGGGAGAGGAAGGGGAGAGGAAGGTAGGAGGAAGGGGGAGGAAGGAGGGGTGGGAGAGAGAATGAGGAAGGACCAATTATTTGGAAGAGTCGTCGGTTGGATGCATTGGGAAGACAAAGAGAAAAGGATTTACGCTCGTTTAATGGAGCTTGAAATCGAAACGCCTCGTTTCCCCTCTCCACTTTCTGACCACCTCTCCTCCTCCCTCTCTCTCTCTTTCACTTTCTTTCTTTCTATCTTTCACACTCTCCCACGGATGCGCTTTTGATGTGAAGATTGGCGGGATTGCTTACGTGTTTTATCCGGGTGTTTCCAGTGAACTCGAATTCTTTATATGTATATTAGTTTGCTCTTCCACACTTTCTTATTCTTGGTTTTGATGTTAATGGAAAGAAAACATTCCCATTTAACGAGACTGTTTCCTTCGGATTTCCATTTTAATCTTCATAGCATGCAAGCTTAATGGCATAATGAATTGCTAACGATTAGCGATTCTTCAGCGGCGATTACAACGAGATATTTTAAGCACACGGACGATCATAAACGCCAACGCACAGCCGATGGAATTGTTCTATGGACTCCTTCATGACTTGTATGGGACACTTCTTCGATATGGGGATGGGTCGTTAAACTTTCTTTTGATTTTAAGCTCCTAAATACTCTTCTTCTTCCGTGGGCGTGAGTATAATCGCCGAACAGCTTATTGTGATTTTCCTTCCTCTTAAGCTTTCGTCATAAATAAATATTATCTCTCAAATGACATTTACGTATCACCCAAAAAAAAAAGACATTCATATAAACAGTTTCATTTGTTTGGATTACGCTAACCAAAACCTAAAAACTCTCAGCAGAGTGTAGTATTTTTACATCACGAAAATACAACCTTATTGACACTGAAAACAGCTACCAAAGTCACAGTCATTGTGTTACACAATTTACAGTAATTTCATACTTAAGCCACTTCTATTGACCTCGCATGTATTTATTTATAAATCGATTCTAAAATATTGTTATTTCAATTGTTATCAGTTAAAACCATCTGAGAAAACTATTTTTGTGAAAGCGATTCAGTAATTTGTTTGCTCCATTTTGAATATATTTTCTTGTACATATTTGATTTTATTTTCATTTTTGCATTTGGCTATTTATTCCTCTCTCTTTGCTTCTGCTTCTCATAGTATTAATTCTTTGCTTGAAGTTATACCTCAAACGTTTTGGGATGTTTACTCGAATTTGAAGATTAAACTGGGAAAATTAATTTTAATCTTATGCAGCCAATATCCTCTGAGCGCTAAAAATAAACGGAAAATGCAGTCAGATTACATTTTTTTGTTCTTCAAATGACGTGATTTGTTTTTTTTATCATCCCTAGCAACACAATGATACAGTGCGAATTCCGAACTCGTCAGTCATCAAAATAAACTAATTAAGTAATTACTCGGTGCGAATTTAAATGGAGCGTCTGGAAAATATATTAGACACCTAAACGGCCGAAAACCTCCAAACAATCTCAATCTCTCTACAACAGATTAGAACGCGATTTAACAGTTGTTTCCAAATAAAAACCTCAGTCTCCTCGCGAAAGGATAATTCAACGTACGCCGGACGTTTCTTAATCCCGTCCGGGCACTTGCCTCTTAAGGCAGAAAGGGTTTATAGGGAGAAGAGTGGGAGGCGAACAAACAGCCGACGCACACGCGAGAACAGTCTGGGAGAAAAAAAGTAAAACAATTGAAAAAAGTGGAAAGAAATATCAAGGTGGCAGTTGGAAAGGAAGTTTATATATATATATATATATATATATATATATACACACATATATATACATACACACACACACGCACATTTACAAATACATAAATATGTATGTATTTGTAAATGTGTGTGTGAACGGGTTAAAAGGTGAGGAAAGGATCCGGGAAGGAGAGATTCCATGTGAAACGAAGAAAAACCGAAATTAAGTGTGTGGGATCGAGGAAACTCGATGGTCAACTAGGTTTACAACTATTACATCCCGTTCCTTACCCTCTCCCTCTCTCTCTCTCCATCCCTCCCTCTCCATCTCCCTATCTCTCACTATTCTTCCCTCCCCATTTCCCTCCCATTTTCTCTCTCTCTCTCTCTCTCCGTGGTCTCATACCTCAGATTCATTCCTTTCCCTTCTACACTCCTCCCCTTTCCCCCCTCCCCCTTCCTCCCTCCCCCTCCCAAAGCTTCTCCTTCCATTCCCCTCTCTTCGTTTAACTCGCTTCCCTTGTAACCCCGAATAAATCTTTTTGTCCTCGCTCCACCAGCGTCCTAGTGCTTTTTTTTTCGCGTCCGACCGAACTCTTCTTCACGGCTTCTCAACATCCTTTCCTTCCTCCTCCCTCCGAAATCCCAGAAGGCGTTCTTTTTTTTTCAACGCCCCCGCCCACTGCTGAGAGATAAACGAGGAACTAGGGAGGGAATTGGAATTGGTAGGAAAAAACAAATGAAATGCAATCAAATTAACGGCGCTGGGATTATATCCCGGAGAATGTAAGCCGAAGAGAACATTCGGTCGTCGAAAAATCTTTCTTAAGATATCTTCAGTTTCGTTTATTGTTCCACTAAGTATTCGTTTATGAGCGAATGCAGCGATTTATCATTCAAATATTTAGCATATTTTTCTGGATTTGAATGAGAAGTATATTCTCAGTAGATAAAGCTTCCATTTGGTGGAACTGCGTCATATTTATTAAAACGGGAAACCATAAAACAGTCAAAACCGTAAAAGCTTTAAAACATTTGGTTAAGTTCCACAGGCAAATTAAAATTACGACCGGTTTCGACTAGTCATAGCCATCCTTGTCGAAACCGGTCGTAATTTTAATTTTCCTATGGAACTTCACCAAATGTTTTAAAGTTTTTACTGTTTTGACTGTTTTATGGTTTTTCAGTTTTAATAAATGAAAAAGAGAAATATATTAACTAAGTTACAACATTTATGAGCGTTTACGATCAGTACTTTAAGCTTTTGGTTCTCGCTATAGTTTTATATTCATGTAATACGGTAGATACTCATGCAAAGACAGATATGATAAAATTTTAGCGCAATGAAGATTTTCTGTTATTTTATACCAGTTTTAAAGAACTCGTTTTCCCTAAATAATCGCCAATTGCTGTATAGTGATCGGCACTCTAATAGTTTATTTATCATTTTTATATGCAGAATGCCCGCCTTTTATGTCGAAGATTTCTATCCAGTAAATGTGCCAAAATTTGACTAAAAGCGAGCACATGATTAAAGTAACAGGTGAGATTTCTCGCTCCTCCACTCATAAGAGAATTATAGCAGATTTTAATTGAATCACACGTGCTATTATGCAAACATCTCTACGGAATAATGATGGCAAAAGAGGGCTTGCGGAAATCAAGAAAAAAGAAGAGCGCAAAAGGAATGTTGAGAAAGGAGTGGAAATATGTGTGTGTGTGTGTGTGAGAGAGAGAGAGAGAGAGAGAGAGAGAGAGAGAGTTGGAAGGGGAAGAGTTGGATGGGGAAGAGTTGGATGGGAAAGAGTTGGATGGGGAAGAGTTGGATGGGGAAGTGGTGGGATGGGGTAGAATTGATTCGATAAGAGTTTCTCGATTGCTCGAAAAAAAGGATTTTAAGGTTTGTCGTAGAGTGGGATCTGTGTCTGCTAGGTGGAAGCGGAGTAAGATGGAGTAAGGTACGAAAGGGGAAATAGGGATTAACGCCACAGGGTCGCACGGATCCCCTTTTCTGGATTTATATTCCTCGCAGAGATTTTCCGCTTTCCCTCGCCTTCCATTCTCCCTCGCCATCTACTCTTTTCGTCCGTCTTTTGTTTCTCCCTCCCCCCCTCCATCTCTCTCACTCCCCTTTCTCCTTCTCGCCTCCCTCTTGTCTCTTTCTCTCGCTCGCAAAGATCTTTCTCTTCTCCCTGGGTTCTTCTTCCATTCTCTTCCCACCCGCTCGTTTTTTTACTCTCTTTCTTTTCATAATATCATCATTACATTAATCCTCTGTCGCCTTCGTCCAATCACATCCCGTTTCTCTTTCTCGCACATTTTACAGTCTCTTCCGCACTTCTCTTTCCATTTCCTCTCCCTCGGCCTCTTTCGGTAGAATCTATTTCTGATATATTTTTCTCCCTCTCTTCCTCTTCCGCCGCTCTCATTCCTACAATCGATTTCCCTTCGAATTCTGAATGAAGCGTTTCAACCCATTTAATACGAGCCGACGAATGCAGAATTTTTTCGTCCTTTTGGAAAGATTCGTGTGTTCCAGATCAAACGATCGTTTTGGCGTTTACTCATAGGTTGATACTTTTTACAGAACGAGGTGAGAACTTTTTAAGCTCTTCTTCCATTTCCTCCACTCTTTAATCTTTATCCCTCTCTCTCTCTTTCTGCCTTCTCTCAATAATCATCTCTGTCACATTCTTTCCCTGCTGAAGCCGCAACAGGAGGGACGAAACAAACAAAGGAGACGCTTAACCTCTCCTTCCCCCTTTCCCGGTCCACTTACCCCCCCTCCATCCTCCTCCCTCCCCTCCTCTCCCACTCTCTCTGAACCCTTCTTCCTCCTTTCCCCTCCCCTTAATCCTTTTCCTTTTTACAAACCCTTTCCTGTCTACCTCTTCCCCTACCTCTCTTCCCATCGCTGTTTTATTTATTCTTCCTCTCGCCCGCACCCTCCTTCTCTCTCTCCCTCTCTCACCTCTCTTTATCTCTCTCTCCCTCTCCCTCCCTCTCTCTCTCTCACCAAGCTGTTGCGCCTGATATTCGAGAGATGACTTTATGAACACATAAAAAAATCTTTTTCGCCTTTTAGAACAGTGTTGGCGTGCTTGTAAAGTGTTATGAAGATTTATTTTTGTATTCGTCTAGAGATAATTGTTTTTTAAATTAACTTTATTTTTGTTTCCTAGTTTATGCAAGGCCGCGGATTTAAACGAATTCAGCTATTTTGTGTTTTTTTTTTCTTTCTTCTCGTGTGCGCGTGAGGGTGCGGTTCTCCACGCTGATGCTTTATCGGTCATTTATGCGGTCGGGAAATTTTTATTTACTCGAGAGAACTTGCGGTGGAAGTGTCTCTGCGGTTAAAAAAAGTTTTTCTCTCTTTAATTCTGCGTGGTAAATCTTCATCCACGGATTTCTTCGCGACTTTCTTCTAAAATAACGAACATTTTAGAGAGTATTCATGATTATGAAGGACGGAATAATACGACTCATTGTCAGATACGATGGGTTGAGGAATTAACCACGATAGTATTTTATTGTCACTCACTGAGAACGCGTAAGACTTAATTCTTTCGGCAAAGATTTAGGACATTGATATAGAAACTCTAAACGTATTTATTTTATGCAGAAGATTTATGACGCAGTTTTTAGAACCAAATTAAGCGAGGATTTTATGTAATTCAAGCACAGTTATCTTTTTATTTGAATTGTTAACTTATCAAGATACACTAAACCATTGAGGTGGTGGCATCACTGAAAGGTAAAATCAATCCAGGCCTCATATACCTATGTATGTGTGTGTATGTATGTATGTATGTATGTATGTGTGTGTGTGTGTGTGT
The DNA here is from genome assembly GCA_036926305.1 of Uropetala carovei. Taxonomy (NCBI): domain Eukaryota; kingdom Metazoa; phylum Arthropoda; class Insecta; order Odonata; family Petaluridae; genus Uropetala; species Uropetala carovei. The sequence continues at coordinate 2,204,515 of JAXCHB010000167.1, forward strand.
ATGTATGTATGTATGTATGTATTGAAGTTTAGAACGAAAAAAGCTATCATTATATTTTTATGAATAGCATTCTTAATGTTTCCTTGCAAATTAAGAGATCGACCGCAAAAAGAAATTTTCGCGATATTGCTATTTTGAAAGCGAGAGCGTCTCATATAGTGCGCTGCCTCACCTCCGCCCTCCGTTATCTTCCCATCTCGCCCTCTTCCCCCTCTCGAATCGTCATTCACATCACGACATCAATAACATATCTCGCAAAAATTAATTCCAGGGGATGGACCCACCATTATGGCCGCTGACTCCTTAATTGCATCCCAGAAAGATTTACCACTCCATCCGAGGGAATTTCCGTCCGATGCTACCGATTCCTCATGACTACTCTCACCGCTCCGGAGAAAGGAGGGGCCGCGATCCCGGAGAATATTAATTTGCGTGAACGAGTCTTCTCCCGGTTTTCTGCGGCAGGAGGGAAAGGGGATAGGAGGAAAGGAGTAGAGAGAGAGAGAGGGACGGAGGGAGGGAAGTGCCGAAAATACGGACGACTGGGACGCAAATTGGTCTCGAGTCTAGGGAATTCATTCGGGGCTATTATTGAGACTGCCGAAGTGTTCTCGTAATAAATCAAGAGTGTATTCCTGAGAATGGACCCGCTGCCCTTCCATTCTTCACCGTCTTCCTGTCCCCCCCTCTCTCTCTTTTTCCCTCAGACTAACTGCTGCTTACCTCTTCATTTTTCTCCTTTTAATTTTTCTCTCCCCTCCATTTCTTTGAAAATCTCTTCCCTTTTTCCCGAGGATGATTGTTGTAAGGATGCGGAGGAAGATTCTCTCTTGGCACCCTCATTTATTTTTTCTTTTGTTTCGGAGGAAGAGTGCGTATGTGCGTGCAGAGCGCGACTGGGCGGTTTGGGAGGGGGCATTGTGGTGGCGGTTAGAAGGTGTCTGGAGGGTGTTCCATCCTCAATGGAATTAATTCCGTTCTTGAAGGCAGGAAATGAGGAGGCGAGGCATTCCATCTCGACAGGGACACGAACCTGACGAAACGGGTGCCTTAGTGAGCTGCCCTTTCCGGGTAGGGGTCAGGCGAGGGGACTCCGAGTACTCCGGGGATACTCGCTTCCTTCGAACGAGCAACTCCTTCCCGGAGAACCTGGAGTCAGATTCCGGCATGCGAATATTCTGCAGCTCTCGTTTTGTTAATCTGCGAAGCGGCGTCGACATGATGTGTAATCAGAGAATAGAACAAGTGCGTCTTTTGGAAGACACGCATTTCGATTCGCTAGATTAATGCTTTATCATTAATAAACGAAAATCAGATTTAAAATATCGGTGAAAGCAGATTGTCTCGTTGGCCTTTCGTGTCATTCTGCCGGTGTCTGCAAAATTTCCCTTAAATATGTCTTACGTCCGATAATACCAAACTTTATCTGTAAATATATTTTATTAAATCGTGAATAAAATTCAAATACAGTTTACGCATTTCACATTTCGAGCGATCTTTCTAATGTAAAACATGACAAAGAATCGTGGCAGAAGAAAGGGTTAAGGGTTCAGCCGAAAGAAAAATATATTGTCGAAAGTATGGGAACAGGGCGAACTCGAATCGTACTGTATATATCAATTGCTTATAACCATTTCTGTCACATAGAAAAGTGCGTTTTTTTACTACTTCTTATTGTACACACATATTATAGAACTTTGGGCTTCGTACTTTTCATGGATTAGGGGAATATTTTAATTTTGGCTGAAGTTAGTTTATTTGAGGTCACCAAAGCCAATTCCGTAAAGTTTGATCGCCTTTTAATTAATATTTGTTCAAAGGAACTTATCCTAAAAGGCAAAAGTACTTGTTTTTTATGCGAACATTGACAAGATTTTCACACAAACCTTTAGTTATACTTTAGCCGTTGTTTAGGAAATAGAAACAAAACCGTCTGACGGGGATTAAAAACTTTGAATCCTTCTTGAGGAGCGAGGAATTAAAATATACACTGGAAAAACTTCATCGACAATGTTGCGAACGATGGAATTCTTAAGAGTGGATAGAGGAAAGCGGACGTCGGGAAAGAAAGCGAGAAAAGAGACGGAATCCAATGGGAATGCGTATCGAGAAGGACCGAAGTGAGATAGATGAAGGAGAGGCAGAAAGGAGAGAGAGGAAAGAGAGAGCCTGCAGCCTAAGTGGTTGGGGGGGGAGGGAAGGAGGGGGGGGGAGAGGGGGGAGGGAGGGAGGAGGACGTCGAAGAGGAGCGGCGAAACGGGCGCAGTAATACACTCGGGTCGATTGGTCATCCTGTTTTTGCAGAATCACCTACGAATGCGTTTTCCCGAGGATAGGATTAAGAAAACACACGCCCCGGACCAACCCGCCTAATCGGGTCTCGAGACCACGATCATTTACCCGCGGATCTGTTTCACGAAGTGTTCGGGTGCCGCAGCCAAGGGATTATGGCGGTTAATCCGCGTCCCATCGGCCGAGAGAGAGAGAGAGAGAGAGATAGGAGAGAGAGAAAGAGAGAGAGAGAGAAGAAGAAAGAGACTGTGAGAGGAAAGCGATGCGCATAGAGTATGCGGCAAGGAGATCTTTAACTCCGCCTGGAAATATAGGTAAGGCCGACATCTTGAACGATCGAAATTCCAAGAGTTTGATCGACAGATACCTACCTTTTAATTGCTGATTAAATTCCATTCCTAATTCTATAAATAATTTCGTTATAGCGTTGTTGCGCCGGTATCCCTGGTAAATGCGATACTTATACATTCAAAAGTCGGTTGTAGTATTTGGATTCGTTATCAAAACCTTCTGAGGTACGAATCCTATCTTGATGTTTTGGTGTTATAGTTAAACTAAGGATTAGACCCGCAGAGTTAATACGGTGGGCACAGCATTCATAATAGCTACGCATTGAATTTTCTCTCTGTGCATTCATTTCCCAAAATGGTGAATTTTGAGTTAATATCCCTTTTGCTACATTTTTAGATTTTGATTCAGTGCAATCGTGAAGACATCGCGAAGTAATTTTGTTTAATTTTCAGCAAAATTTTTGCGCCACGTCAGGAATTCTTCTTTAGAGTTGATTTAAATGAACACTTTCGTGGTCTTTCATTATTCGTCGAATTAGGATTTTAATTAACTCATTTCAAGCAGAAAAATTCTCAATTCAAACGGCTCTCGAAATAATGCTCGCTTAGAAGCACGCTACATTTTCGAAAGCAATTAAAGAAGTTACGTCTTTGCTCTCGCAGAGCTCATTTCTGAACTCATTTCTACGAGGTCTCCTGAATTCTCGCTGAAAAAGGACGAACGAATAACGTAAATAAATTGAAAAGAGAAAAAAAAAGAGTAAGGGCGGATGCGCACAAATTAAAAAGGGGGCGGGGTAAAGAAGCGAGGAAAAAGTTTTGGCGGAAAAGGAACTGCGTTCCAAGGCAGCTAGCTCTCTTTTGTTTTTTCAGTTTTATTTCCTTTCCCCCTTCGAGACGAAACAAATGAGTTAGGGAAATGACTTTTGCCTTCCCACTCGGCCCGCAACTCTGGGATGAGGGCGAAGCAGAGACCGAGTCGGCAAAGAAGGTGGGGGAGAAAATGAGAGATAATGCGAGGTGGGGGGGAGGTGGGGGGGGGGGGGGAGGAGGAGGAGGGGGTGCTATAAGAATAAGAGGTAGAAAAATGTACTAGAGGAAAAATATGTGCGACGACGTAATGGAACGTTGTGGTGATAAGAGGTGTGAATAAATGTGCGCCTTTTTCCCAATTGTAATTTTTAAGGTTAGTTCAAATGAACATGGAATAGAGAGAAGTGGAATGATATACGGTGAATTATTTATTTCATTGAAAGTCTCTGCAGGCTAATGTTAAACGCCTTTTCTTAGTTGTTGCTCAATATTTAACCATTTAATGAGTTGTTGAATGTTTGTGTGCGTATGTTTGTTTGAATATATGAAGTATGTACTCGTATATATACGCATACATGGTAATTTACATAAAGATATTATCTATTGGAATTGATTTTAATATAATATACATTTACACTTACAAAGTGTTATTTTATCGATATTTCTTTAAAAAGAGAATAATGACAACCGAGATTTTCTTATGATGAACGAGTTACTACAGCTTATAAAAGTTTTTGCTGCACATGTTAAGACGAAAAAATTATATATTTTTAATTAACCAAAAGTATTTTCACGAGTATCCAAAAAATTTATCGAAATAATTTAACGAGTGAGGTCCGAATTTTAAGACGAAATGCGAGCAGAAGCAGAAGGGTCAGGACAGTGGCAGGTGGCGAGGAGAAGAGGAAAGAAAATTAAGCAAACAGGAAAGAGGAAGACGGCCAGAGATGAGAATATTCATTAAAACTCCTCAGAGAGGGATAGCAGAGGAGAGAGAGAGAGAGAGAGATACAAGTCATTTGCAGCAAAGGGCGAGGGATGTCTTAATTCCGTAGGATATCTCATTTCCCGGGTCTCTCTCTCTACTCCATCCCCGCCTCCATCTTCTCTCTCCGTCTTTTCTCCCTCTCTCTCTCTTTCCCCCCCTCGCTTCGCCACCATCGACACCCGGCCGAGGTGACCCTCTCTCCTTGGCCTCCCCCCTCCCACTCCCCCCTACCCATAACCTCCTTCGCAGACTCCGCCATTTCTGTAAGCTTCCTTCTCTCGCTTGATCAATACGGCGAACCATACTTCTCCCTTTCCTCCCCTCCCACCCCCTCCGGATCCACTCCTCTCCTCTCTCTCTCTCCCCATCCTAGCTACGCCCACGCCCTGGTGCGTCTTACTTCTCCGAAGGGGAGGTGTGTCTTGGCGTCGGCGGCGGCGGCCGCACCAAGCAATGGCGCTCTCTTCGTCGTCTCTCTCTCTCTCTCTCTCTCTCTCTTGTCTTTCTCAGACAATGGAGTCTCACGGGATTTTGGGGAAACTTTTACGTCCTCTCTCTCTCTCTCTCTCTCTCTCTCTATCTCACTCACTATGAGACTATTTGCCCGTTGAGTCCGCTAATGAATTAGGAAGGCAGAGCGGGATTATGGAGTCACACGAATAAACACATTAAAAGTCGAGTCAAAGCTGTGAGGAAAAGCTGTTTGACGTGAGGGAAAGGCAAAAGGTTTTTGGGAAAGGAATCGGAGGAGGAGAGTGTGTATCCGGTTGGTGAGGGGGGAGGAAAGGGGACATTTTGCGGTCATCCTCGACCGCGCATTCTTCCCTGAGAGGCACTGCGTGTGTGCGTGCGTGCGTCGCGAAACAAATTACCTAATGGTTTTTACTCTCATTATGACGGATAAAATGAATCACAGCGAAACGCTTGCGACTCGAATGATATTTAAATCGAATTGTTTCGAGAAGGAGCTATTGGTCGGATCGCTTCGTTTTATGCGTCTATGCTAATTTCCTCGCCGGTGGTGTTTAATAGCGCGTTATTGTTGCAGGATAATTAACTTTCTCACTTCCCTAAAGGGAATTGTACTTTTCTAGGGTTTCTTATTTGTCAGAATTGTTAGAAAGCCAGAATGTCATATTCGCCATTCGCAAATTAAACCTGAGGCCGCGTCTATTGTAATATTATTCCAGTTCGATACGCGTCAAGCATTACGTGTGTTTATAGTCGATCCCGCACAAAATTTTAATTGGCGCATTTTATGATAGATGAAGGGTTGAAATTACAAAAAATTCTCTACAAATCTTGAAATTTAAACAACCTTTCTTCTTTATTTATAATTGTTTTAGGAAAAGTATACGTTATTTTTTCTCATATTTAAATAATACAAACAAAGTACAATAAAAGGCTACAGCTGTTTACGTGTCATCTGGCTATTGCATATGTGCTCCGTTCGTGTTTTGGTGCATATGCATCTCCTTTCTGATATTTTTAGTAGGATATATTCACTGCTTTATCGTAGTTTCTTTTCCTATGGTCACATTTTTTCAACTTATGGTTTGTGTTACACGGCGAGAATTACTTTGCGGATTATTTTCTTTCTGACATATTTGTTGGAGCATTGGCCGGTTAGTAAGCATCCTTTCAATGCCGTGGCTTATTCTCGACCTCGGGCGGCACTGAAAGCAATAGGTCGGTGTCAAAGTATGTGAAAGACGCAAATAAAACTTTCAACGAATTATGTACCATTTTATTTTTAATGTTAATGGCTATTCTCTGTAGTGAATTGTTTTGAAAGCAAATTAAATAAAGAGTTAATTTGTTTGTTATCGCTTTTGAGAAATAAAAATTCATTTCGCCTTAACTTAGGTACGTCTACCGCAATATTTTATAAGATACTGTCTCGCATATTTGCATTTTAAAATGTAAAAGTTGATATATTTCATCTAATTATGTGTAATTTAATGATGTATTTATTTATACAAATACTACAAATACAGACAAATATTTGTCTGTATTAGCGAATAAAATTTAGAACGACATATGAAATCGAAAATGTTTTTAGTTAGAGAATCCAAAAAGTAAAACCGTGCATTTTCAGGAAAAGAAGCAGTTTACCATTAATTCAAAACATAGGTATACGTAGCGCGTAATGTTTTTTCAAAAGTTCAGAAAGAGCGCGGATTGAGTACTGACGAAAATGCCCATACTGTCGCTATGAGTCGCATCCAAGGAGTAAAGGAAATTATGATGTCTAAGAAACAGCGATTTTTGTGGTCTCCAACTAGAGAGAGAGAGAGATCTTCCTTTAGCTTTTTATAATATTATAAAGGCTTCTTCCAGCAATTTCGAGTGAGATCTGGAAGGGTTCGAGACTAAGCCGTCTCCACGGACACCGAAATGGTTAATCGGTGACCTTCCACTCCGCCATCGCAGGTCGAAAAATGCGGCGAAAGGACTCGGGTGGGAGACCCTCGTATCCCACCGATACTGGAAAGGAAGGAAGGTGGACGGTAGTTAAGGGTGAAGGGATGGGAGAGAGTGTGCGGGATGATTTGGCACCCTGTGCGCAGTGCCTCGTGAAAGACGTAATGGCTGCTCTAGAGTAACGGCTTCCCGCCGAAAACCCCTTTACGCGGCAACGGCGTTGGCTGGGGTTGACCCGTGTTTTTCTCTCTCTCTCTCGAATTCTACGTTCTTGCTCGCCCTGCGGCCCACTATAGCTTGCGAAAGGATTAAGGAATTTATGCGTCCGTCTTTGTAGGGCCCCCTTTACGATTCCTCATCCCCAGGCTTAAAGGGTTCAAATAGATTAAGGCGATCGGCTGCTTCGCCTGGCTCTTGGTGTTCAGTCAGTTGCTAAGAAAAGTCCTATTTGTTTATTTTTTTTACAATGATTCTCTGCGAAATACCGAATTTCTTTGGATATTTTCGATGGCATGTGAATTTATTTCGAATTTGTAGTTGTTTCGGGGTTTCTTATCTTTTCCTGTCTCCGCTCTTCTGGAACGTATGTTCAATTTACACGGACACTAAATCCATAGAGATTTGCTCCAGCTATTTCAGATCTGGGATTTTCAACGAATGAATATTCCTCGATGTGTGTGTTTAAGATACGAAATTCAATATTTTAAATACAAATGCAATATTTCCGCATTTTAAGTGAAATTTATATTCAAGTTTGTAATATGACGTCGTCCTATCTCTTTCGAAATAATATCAAAACCTTTCCACGACCGTATATGAGGTTAAAAATTTTAGGGTTCATAAAATATTTTAAAATTGAATTTTAGTGAAAAAGTTTGATTATAAGTTTTATTTAAATATTTTCTAGAAAATCCAATCAACACGAATTGATATAAAGTGAATACATATTACCTTGGGTATGCGAAATTGTAATTCCGTGACATTTGTTAATGCATATAAACACGCACAACGATGAATTTAATTCGAATATCGTTTGTTGAACTCAAAGTTAAGCGCATTATTTCTCCAAGACAAACACATTAGATTTAATTCACGTGATTCGAGTATGTCGTAATTTTTATGTAGTTTATAATTTCAGTTTAACGAAACGCACAATCGATTAACCTTTTTCTTCCCTACTGTACAAGCCCTCGAAACTATGTCGTACGTATTTTGCTTTTTATCGAATCTTTTGTTTATGAAAGAAACTATGTAGTTTTTCCTTTTATTTGGAATGTTTTATTACCTCTTCAAAGGATTAATAACAATTATACAAATATCAAGACACTGTAATAAATCATAAAATCCAAGGAATTTGGCTGAACTTTGTGGTAATTCTTCGTTAATACTGTAATAATTTGTTCCAGTATCGTGATTTGGGAAGAGTTTTTTAAATGAGGTTTACAGCAGCATTATTAGTCGAAGAAACTATTAAAAGGGATAAAGATTATTGACAAATCAATTCCTTATTACCAGTCAAAGAGACTTTATATTTTCTTTACGTTGCTGATAACCTTAAACCTATGCAGCTTAGAACACCGCATCTTTCTCCTCCTTCCTTGCTTGGCTCGAAGCTCTTCGATGTAATTTCCTCCAAACTCGTCCAATTTACCACCGCTCCTTACCACCTCCTCCACACTCACTCCCTTCGCTGAGAAGGGAGCCGGAGGGAGGAGGAGGAGGAAGGAGATGTCGGCCGTAGCGACGCGGTGCGGGCAGCAGAGTGGGAAAAGGGTTCGGGGGGAGGGGGGAGATGGAGGGGGGTGTCCGGGGGCCAGGCGGAAGAAGACGGAGGCCATTGGTGGGTTCGGTCCTCCAAGAGGACGCCACCCGCAAAAACCAAAGCCAAGGCTTTCGCCCCCCCCCCCCCTCTCGCACCACCTCCCTTCCTCTCTCTCTCTCTCTCCTCTCCCCCTTGGCTATAAAAACCTCCCTTTGTCTTCTTCTGCCTTTGCGCTCACCAAAGAAGGAAAAAGAGACCTCCTCCTACCTTCCCCTCCATTTTCCTTTAAGGCCCACCTCCCACGCTCAAATCCCCTCGCCAAAGTTTCCCTCCCTCTTCTCCGCGCGCAATTCTCGGCCATCCCACGGCAGGAAACGGAGGCACTATATCAAGGCCCTTCCACAGCCTCCCACGGACACTTCTCATCTCCCGCTAACCACTGGATCACTCCCACTCCTCTCCATCTCCTCACATTTCTACGAGTCTTCTAGTTTCCGACCGCCTTCCTCTCTCTCTCTCCTTCTCCCTTTTCCTCCGTTGTTTCCTCTCTTGTTTACCTTCTCTCTCTCTCTCTGTCTTCTACTTGCTTCCGCTCTGATACTTCTCTCTCTCTCTCTTCCCTTCCAATTCATCATCCCTTTCTCTCTCTCTCTAGACGATGCTGCTTTCTTCCGCCCCATTCCCCTCCCTCGCTCCTTTTCCAGCTCCATATATCATAGACCCAAGAGAGAGAGAAAGGAGAGGTTTATTTATTTAGTTGCAGCCAGCTCGTGCTCAATTACGTGTTTTGTGGCGTTGTTTGATTTATTTGTGCTGGAATATATTGCGTGCGCTATGATTTTCCGAGTAATGCGTCGGTTAAGTGTTGTTATTTAAATGCGTCACCGTGGCTTAGCCTGACCGCCGTCTTATATATACACTGCTTTTTTAAATGTCAGTATCAAACTATTTTCGATAACTTATATATGATAAAACTTTTGGCGTTGTTCGTATTATGTTATAGTGCTCACTGTGATGATTTATATTTTACGAAAAGTATGGATGTAAATGATCTCCCTAAAAATGTTAATGCAGATATGGTATTATATGCAGATGATACAACAGCTATTTTGAAAGAAAAAAGTGTTAAAAGTTTAGCAAGCTCCCTAAATGAAATTATGAAACAGTTGAAAGAATTGTTTAATATTAATGGATTAAAACTAAATATGTCAAAAACTTTAGTTAATTTTCAAACCACAAAGAAAAAAATCGGTGAACTAGAATTATTGCATAAAATAGGTGTTTGTAATATAACTGATAATGTAAAGCTTCTTGGAGTTAATATTGATGAAAACATAAAATGGAGAGAGCATATGAAAAATGTCTCAATGCAACTTAGTAGAGCATGTTTCAGCATGTCATGCATGGCAAATGTTACAAACTTAGCAACAAGATTAATGCTGTATTATGGCTATTTCTATCCCATATTAAAATACGGCATTATACTATGGGGAAATGCATCAGGATGGGAAGCAATTTTCAAAATAAAAAAAGGACTCTTCGTATTATGACACATACTAATTATAGAGAGCCTTGCCGACCTTACATACATACATACCAATCACGCTGTTCCCTTACGGGGTAAGCAAGCTAATTGCCTCTACCATTCACAATAATTCTCCATACCTTTCTATCGTTACATACTTCTTTCGCTTCAAACACATCAATGCATCGTTTCATACATCGTCTTTCATTTCTTAAACTTCTGATCTCTCTTTTCTTGAGAGTCTCCTCCACCACATTCAGCCAGCTTTTTCTTGGTCTTCCTCTCCCTTTTGATCCGCATTCTTTACCATCATGTATCAATTTAGTCATCCGGTTCTCATCCATTCTCTCCACATGCCCAAACCCAAACCGACCTTTATTTAAAAATATAATATTTTATAATTTCCATCTTTATATATTTATGAAATGTTCCTATACGTTAATGGACTATTTTAACAACCGTCAATCCCATCACAACCACAATACCAGGAAAAAATATATGCTTGATATACCAATATACGTTAATGGACTATTTTAACAACCGTCAATCCCATCACAACCGCAATACCAGGAAAAAATATATGCTTGATATACCAATGCATAGACTGAAGGTTTTGGAAAATTCTCCTCATTATATGGGCATAAAAATTTATAATAAAAATAGTGTAATTCCCGTTGAAATATCAACGGAAGAATTATAGATAGATTGATTATTAATATTTTCATTTAAAATAATTAATAGCACACTTTTACATATGAAATATTTCGTCATATATTACATTTCTAGTGAATATTCTGTTGCCGTTTAGTAAATGCCTTTGGTTTTTATTTTCGGCTATAAAATTCTGATATTCTTCTCCCACCTTGTTCTCGACAATTAATTGTCGGTGAGCAAAGACAGGGAAATAATTATATGTATACATATATAACGTAGGGAAAATAATTAAATTTCGTGCACTTAACGTTATGATTGTTTTAAAATTGTACTCTGTACTTACGAAGAAAGAAAGTTTACTCGAATCCACAATAATGTTCTCCGTCGTTATGTATTACATAGTTAAAATAAAACTCTTTAAAACATTTAAATTAAAAACTAACTAATTAATCAATCAGCGGAATAATTTCTTTGAATACTATCTGAACAAAAACAAATCCCCAATTTATTTCAACATTGTAAACTGTTCTCTTGACGATTGAATGGATTGGAGATCCTTATTGACAAAAAATAAATTGTTTACCTTAGAAACCGTTACATAAACAAAAATAAGTGTTTTGTTATATATTCCCGTCGTTTACGCCGAAAGAAAGGTGAGTTGTTGACGTACATGTGGCGCCGACCTATCGGGTAGAATGAGAACTACATTTCGCTGTCGGCCATCTTGCGTTCCTTACAGAACAACGTTTTTATTATAGAGAATGAATTTGAATTTAAGAACATCAAATGGCATTATCACAAAAATATTTCAAAATAAAATAAGAGATTTTAAATTTAAAATGTTATTATTCAGTTAAGGAGTTTTTAGAAGTTACAGATGTGTTTTTCTGACAGTGTTACTTGATTTATACATGGGAACACTTTGTAATCTGTTTTAAGTGAATTGTGAATTTTAATGCTGATGTGTGAATTGAGAATTTTTATGCTGATGATTGAATTGTGAATTTTTAATGCTGATGAATCTTGACGAGACACCAATTTACCTGCAGTTATATTACTGTAAATTTTTGTAAATGTTATGTGTCAACAAATTATTATTATTACTGTGCAGGGTGGCCCATTAGTCATTACAATGAAACAAAACTATGAAAATCTCAAAAACAAAATTTTGAAATTTAGTTTGGAAATGTTTATTGATTACTGAAAATAAAACAACCCGGATAAATGTTTCTTAGTGTATTTTAAAATTTTTACTTCGATTTTTTTTGTTTTACCTTCACTAAAACCGATTACCTTGAGCGCTTTACCGTTATCTACCCTGATTAAAATTTATTATTTATTCCGTCATATATTTCTCGTGCTTTTTGGCAGCCATTTTTCATTTGATCGAAGTTGGTCGTATGTGTCGAATCGATCGAAGTCTTTCAAGATTATTTTTTAAAGGCAAATATAAACATCTCTAGCTTTGCGTGCGATCTAAGGACAACCGTACGATTACCCTTCGGCGGAACTCGAAGCGTCAATAAATGTGTGCGTACAACGTCATCTCTTTTCCACCGTCAAGACATTTTTCGGCGCCTGCAATTGCCGTCGATTACCTCGAATCGACTCCTACTCTTGGCGATAATCGAGTATTTTCCTCGTCGGTTTCTCTTTGGCCTCCGAAGGACGTCGAACGTTGGGATTTTCTCTTCTCCTCGCCGCTTCTTTCGTTTTATCCCGACCTATTTTCGTTTATTTGAACATCTGCTCCTCAAAATCTTTTTCTCTATCTCTCTCTCCAGCCTGTACTCTCCCAATTCGCATGTTCTGCGCAACCGGTGTACCGCACTGAGCTCCTTACCGCGTAGTCCTCGGATGGACCTCAGAGGTAAAAGGGGTGGGAGAACCCTACCTGCTTATCTGCGGATCATCCGCTACAACGGACCTCGGGAATTCGGAACCACTGCTTCCCGGAGCAGTTTGCGAGCTCCCTCTCTCTCTCTCTCTCTCTCTCTGTCTCTCTCTCTCTCCCTCTCTCGGGTCCCTCTGTCGCATCGCATAGACGTGCCCATCGCTGAAGTGAGCGTGAAGGAAAGGGAGGGGGAGGAAGGGGGGTGTCGGGAAGGCGAGGGATTCGTGGGGGGGGGAGGGTGGGTTGAAGAAGGGATGCGCCCGGCGGTTGAAACGGTTTTGTGCTACTCATTGGAGATCTCGGACGGGTTTCCCTGTAACCTGACGCTCGGTTCACTAAGCGTTTTGAGACCACTCTTCACACGTCATGCCCATAGTCTGCTTCTCTCTCCCTCTCGGGGACGCGTCTGGCATCCCGAGGAACTCTTAGAGAATCATCGAATGGGCTTTCGTGCGCTTCAGCGGCGGAGGAAATGCTTCGAGATTGCGTGCCGTGAAACGGACGGATTGCGCAAAAAAGAAATTCAAACGTTCTTTAAAAAAATCAAAATTTGCGTACAGTTCATACAAGTATTCCACGAATTTAATTTATTTGGTTCAAAACATAAGGTTAGCTCTCTAATTAATTTTCGATTTGTACGCTATGTTTCCATGTAATAGCTCGATTCGCTTAATTTTATAATTAGGTAATGTGATTATTTAAATTGTACGATAGTTGTGGTAGGTCTGTAATAATTCCTTATTTCAACGAGCTCATTATGAGTATTATTTATTTTCTGATTAAATTTGAAATATTATGAAAATAGTAATTAAAAATTTCACACAGTTTTACGCTGCAAAAATTCATTAACGAAGTCAAGGTTGATGGAGTATTAAATTTTTGGAATTATTAATATTTGGGATCACTCTTACTGTAAGATAAATCGATTTGTTTCCATTTTCTTACTTAAACATGTATGATTGAGCCAGCTAGGAAGCAACAGCCTTTTCTTTAACTTTAACATTGGCTTTTTGGAAGAATATAATTAAATAATTATTTAAAAATACCTTTTTTTATAAAAAATGTCTGTGAAATACCTTTCTCGGGGGGGGGGGAAGTGGAATGAAAGACACCTTAACAATGAGGAACTGTTTATAGAAAACGCAATAAATTTTACGTCATGTGAAAGTTTAACGCTGGCCGTGGTATCCACGTCAATTCTTTCATATGGCCTCCTTGGTTAGAAGGGTTGTCTAACAGGCTCGCGTGCCGCGTGCCACGTCCCAATATAGAACACTAAAAAAAGCACGCCCTTGCAAATCAAAAAAAAACATTCCCCACCTTAGCCACTGCGACGCGCGCCACAATCCAATGGACCCTTTTCAATATAAAAGCGTGCGTCGCGATCAACACTCGGTCGCTCCAGAGAACATAATGAGAGCAATGCGAGCGTGCGTGCCGTGGGAGGCGCAGGAGAGGCAGAAAAAACGCGGCTGGTGCCTCACCTCCACGGTCCCTGAGTCTTTAGGCATTATCTCGTGCCAGGATTGAGGCCACTCGCAAAAAAAAAAAAAAAACAAGCCTGCCCTAGCATGGAGGATGGGGCTCGTCCTCTATACCTGCCTGGGGTAAGGTCGTCGTGGGGCGGGGCGGCCGCGAGGCCACGCGCGTGCCACGGGCAAGATTATCGTCGCCTCCGCTACCCTCAAACACGTATGGCTTGTTTTTCGTTACCGTTGTTGAACTAGTTTTTATTGCCCATTGTCGCATCCACCTAAATGCGTTCTAGTCCGAGGAATGGACGTGGGGGTCGTCGTTCGGGGCGAGACCAGAAGGGGCCGATGGCAGGGGGTGCCACGCGAGGGACCTAGGGTGGGGCGAATCCGACCGCCGCCACGCGAGTGCCCGATGAGTTGAGGTCTCCACTTCGTACCCCATCCGCCACTCCTTCGAGGCTGCACCTTTCTTGGGCGGGGCGAGACTGTTGCCTCGTGGGGCGGGATGCCAAACTGCCCCTTAACCTACCCTCGTAGAAACCTCAAATGCGCCTGACCCATTATCCTTTTACCAGATTCTTTTCCTGGAGCTTAAGCCGGCGCACGCTCTCCTTTCATTCGCTAACAACAAGAGAACAGAGTTTTGGCTCCGTAGGGTTTTCCGGTTGTCAGGAAGAAAACACTTTCGAAAAACTCCATCTGCGGTTTGTATGGGCGCGCGTCCCTTCAAAATCAATGTCTATTCTAGATATATCTGTCGTCTGGAAAATGTACGCAAAAAAATGGAAAACTGTTTAAAGAAGCTTTCGAACGGAAGATATACGTTAGTTCTCCATGCTATCCAAAGCCTCGAAAACATAATGCAGTGAATCGACATGATTTAGATATCGAAAGATGTATGCAACATTATTATCCTATAATTGGTACAGAACCCACAATTCCATTGCGAAAAATTTCGAGGTACCGTTACAGGTTTTACATTTTTATGCACGTGAAAGTTGGTATCCGGCATTAAAACTCTAACATTTATTTACGATCACAGAATTACAATAAATTAAATTGTTGCTATAAAAAATTCTCTATAAACAATTCATATCTCGATTCTAACCTATTTTAGAATACAAATTAAAAATATCCTCCATTAGCTCCAATAATATCGAATTGGAGAAATGAATGTGTACTGGATACGAATACTGAGTTTTTTTCGGATATTTTATATTTTTTCAGGTCATAACCTGCAGACATCTTATGCCTTATATTAATTCCAACGGAAACTGCCTAAAAGTGTAAAGACCATTGTTGGTACAGAAACTCTACTTTTATACGTAAGATGAATCATAAAACTTATCGATTATGTTGCATTCCAAGTCATTTTATGAAATTTTGTCAGTAACATGAAACTTACTTTTGAAAATTGGTCTATGTTATCACATAGTATAGAAGAATGCTTCGATGTGAATATTTAAAGAAGGTTATTTCCGCCGACATCGGTGAAATCCGTTTGCTGGACATTGCCTTAAAAGCAGCCATCTTCGGGTCGATTATACTCTTATTAACTATAAATGCAAGCGTTTCACTTTATTATTGTTCATTCGAATATCTTGATTGAAGGCTTAAATTATGTCGTCAAATTATTACATTCAGAGTAATTGTATAGCTAGAGTCTTTGTAATTAGAAAACAATTATAATTCGGTCATTCTAGTAATTTCAACGCGTAAAACTTAAATACAACTAAAAATATAAATATTAAAGCTTTGTTCAAATAAAAAATTATTCATTAAGTTTATCAAAGACATTTTTCATAAAAAATTATCGAACATTAAAACTGGCTATACTGAACATAAAAATTATTATTTGATCACGTTATTTAGTTTGGTAAAATTATGATAATGCTGTTACTGAGTTGTTTGTTTAATAATTCTAGAAATGGATTGTTAAAAATTGAAGGCACGAAAACAACGTACTTAATATGGTTTATGTATTTTCTAACAGCTAAATTTTAATTTTATAAAAAAAAGAACATTTATCGACCATAGCACGTTAAGCAGAAAGGAAGCGTTGTTTAGAATTTCTATTTAAGTTTGTAAAGCCTATCGGGATTCCGAAACACTTCACGGTAATCCAGATCCAACCGTCTCAGGAGAGAAGAAAGCTAACGCTCATACAGTGGGCGCAAGGTAGGAAGTGACATGCCTCTTACTGTCTTCCCTCTCCCCTTCTCCTCATCCTCCTTCCATCCCCCCCCTCCCTTCTCCCTCTCCCCCTCCCCTATGGCCCCCGGCATCAAGCACACCTGGCAGCGCGCCGGATCGATTCCTTCGAGAGAGGAGAGTAATGGCCCTGTGAAGAGGAGTGGAAGGAGAGAGAGAGAGATGGAATATCTGTCTGTAACGAGAAGAAGAGGCATAGAGAGAGAAACCTGTTCTGCTAACTTTCCCACAGTCGCGAGAGCTGCCTCCCTTCTATCTGCCGTCCGCTGACCGTTTTGTGAGGGGAAGAGGAGGGAGAGGGGCCAAGATGAATGCTCTGCGGAGGGACTGGCACGAGGATATGGGAGGAGGGAGGGAAAGGGAGAGGAGAAGAAGGGTCTGTAGGAAAGACAGGTTCCGTGGGAAGTGGACATTTGAAGGCCTCTGGTCGAGGGATGAAAGGCGGTCGGTGCAGGGGAGGGGAAGGGGAAGGGAGGGATTCCGGTACCCGCACCAAAATGCCGCGAAGAGTGAAGGGACCGTGGTGCACGGTATGAAGTACTTTACCTACTCGTGTACTCGCGTCGGAGGTTGGGGTGCGAATGCGATGCCTTGCTGATTCTAAGTGTCACGTATTTTGCCTTCAATGGGCGCGCGATTGAGTGTTCGCATGTTTGAATAATGAACGAGTGAGGTTGGAGGAAGAAGGGCTCGGTATCCAAACTGACAAACCCCCAAACGATGGAACGGGCGAGATTATTTAGTTATTCGGGTGATTTTTCCACCCAATTTTCGAGGTGTTTTCACTTCAAATTTTTTCAGCTTACGTAATCATTTGAAAGATAAATAGTAAAGCCATTTGAAGTTATCTCTCGCTTTAAAGGGGCGTTCTATTCCATTTTTTTGACAGTTGTTATCCATTTTACTAAATTTGGCTAATTAAATATATTTGATTATAAACCCGAAAAAACTAATAGTGATAGGAAAAATGGCGGAATTTTACGATGGGAGTTTTATTGAAACCTTTGATAATTCATAAACAGGTTAGCGTATAATTAATGCCGTTTTACCATAAAACAATGGTTACTGCAAGTTTGTTTTTTTAATTGTTAAATAATGTTCTCGTTCTCGAGTTGGCAGAGATAATAAAATATAAATTTTATTTCTAAATGGTAATTCCGAATTTTATGACAGCCCTCGATAAATCAGCGGGGATAATGCGTCAAGGTTTTTCTCGCGTATCATTTAGGTAAAATTTCAACGAGATGTTTAAACTCTGAAAATCGAATTTATCCATTGCGAAAGAAACGAAAATTGAGAAAATTGTCGGATAACTAAACTGCGTCAGCAGTTAAGAAGAGGGAATGTCATATTGTCCTGAAAATAATTACAATTGAAATTTTATTCGTATTTTTGGAAATTCGGGGTTAGATCTCGACGATAAGACCCGTCGAGGCAAGGCGGCGTCTTCGAAACTCCATTTTTCCGCGAGAGAAACGAAAACCTTGGAATATAGTGCGATAGAGAGAGAGTCCTTGGCGCCGTTTCACATTGTAATCCGAGGTCCTTTCTCTCTACGCCGTCTTACATACATATTAATGAGAGCGTCACCTCTCGCATTAGCGGAGTAATTGAGAAGAACGCGGGGTGTGCTGCGGGAGAATGTGATTATGAGGGAGAGATAGGGAACACGGAGGAGTGTGTGTTGCTAGTTGGCAACTTTCCAACACTACACACACACGTGCGTCCCTTTCCAGCTTCCTCCATATTCCCCGCGCATAAGCATCTCCGTCTGCCGAGCGCGGTTTATACTCATCAATTTTTAATGCGATGTTGCACGAGCCGAGTGTTGCTTGGAGAGAGAGAGAGAGAGAGAGATTATGAATGGAATGAACGGAAATCTCGCCGCGAGGAAAGGAGAGAAGAAGAAGAAGAAGTCTCGGAGATGACGTCTCTCTCGCTGAAAAATATAAGAAAAGTAAACAAAACGTTATCAAGTTATCACTCTGGGGAAAAAAGTTTAAATACGACGATACTCTTTCTTTTAAATAGCTTTCTCGCGTAGGATAAGTCATTTATATGGCGAGATAATCTTTTGGAAGTTGATTTATTTTAGCGAAGAAATGGATAAATTCCGAGGCGAAACACTACAAAAACCTTGCGTCCTTAAATAAAAATCGATTGTGCTCATATCATGGAAGAGGTGAAGGAGAACTGAAAATATTAAATAGTAATTGCATTCAAAATGAGAAATATTGTCGAACAACGTGAAAAGGTCTACGAAATTAATATTACGGTTTAATTTGGACAAACGATTGGGAATCTGTAAAAGAGAAGAACCGATTACTACCTGAAAAGCGTAAACGATAAATATAAATTTTTGAACAATTTTGATAAATTTCTGTATTACATTTACATTAATATTTGCGGTAATTTTATACTATATTCATGCATTCTTTGGTAACGGGTCATTTGAAAACGAGCGAAATAAGGTCAAGGGTTCAATTTAATTTTCATGGTTTTCTTTCGCCTGTTTTCGGAAAAGAGTTAATTTAGACTAAAGTTGTGCAGTGAGAGGGTGGGGGAATTTATGAAGTGTGAAGGGAGATGTGTGTTTGCGGGGGGAGTGATGTGTTCCGGGGCCGAAGGAGGTCCTGGGGCGGGGAGGGGCGAAAGGGTTTATGAAATGAAGGGGCAGTTATAAGAGGCATAGCACATCCAACTCTCTCTCTCTCTCTCTCCTCTCTTCCCGCAGACTGCTCCTCTCAACCTAAGGCAATCCTCCATCCGTCATTCCGTCTTCTCCGCCCTTCCTTCCCCTTCTATGTACACATAACCCTCTCGCAGACCTGTCCCAGCTTCCTCCAAACACGCCAATGGTCTCCCAACCCCCCCTCTTTCTCTCTCTCTCCTCTCTCTCTCTCTCAACATAACCCTTCTCTTCCCTCCCGCACTCCACCACTTCCTTCCCTAACTCCCAAACCTCTCACGCGAGCTCCCCAAACGCTACAGCAACACCTACCTACCTCCCTCTCTCTCTCTCTCTCTTCCCACACGATCTCCGTGCCTTCATGTACTCATCCCTTGCCTTAGATCCCCCCTCCTTTCTCCCCCTCCCTCCCTCTCCCCTTCCTCCTCCTCCTCCTATATGCTGCCACCAGCCCCTAACAATGCCTCGTCCTTTCTTTTCCCCCTTCTCACTTCCAACCGTCTGAAATTCGCCTTCCAATTTCTCGCCGCAACCTTCGCAGTTTCTCCATTCCCGTTCTTTCTTTTTGTTTTATTAGTACGCGTTAAAATTTTCTAAACTCTTTAAGTTTCGGTAACATCGTCGCATGACGTGTGCGGTTTAAGAAAATTGTCATTCATATCAAACTGAAATTATAAACTTTCTCTTACAGTATATATTAATTAACAGCAATTCTCAGCGAAAGTATTTATCGCACTTATTAAAAAAATATATAAAAGCGACCGAGTAACTTCATTCCGAAGATCAGAATACCAAGCTTTTTATCCTTTTACCTTTTCGCACATTATCATCTTGCCGCTCCTAAAAAAGCTTTAAGGTCGACGAAAACAGCTCCTCAACGCAGAGTTTCCATGTAATCTAATCATTAATTCGCCGATCATTTCCGATCAAGTAGTCTCTTTCTCGGCGTTCTCCTTATTTCCCTCCGTCTCCTCTCCTTCCGTTCTCCTCATCTTCTTATTTCCCCTCAAACACGCCACTTTCAAATTCCTTCTCCACATTTAAATCTCCGTTCCCTTCCTTCCTTCCCATCTATTCCGAGAAACTTCTCAACTCTCCACTTTGCCTCTCTCTCTCTCCCTTTTCCGCCTCTCTACTGCCTCTTCCGCCTCTCCGTCCTGCCGCTCCTTGAAATCCTCCGTATTTGCTTTCCGATGCGCACCCTTCCTTTAATCTCCACCCCCTCCTTAACTCCCTCCCCCCAATCCGCCCCTCCCCCTCCCACCTACCTCGTCCAAATATCCCTTTCCTCAACATTTCCCTTCTCCCCACACTCACTTCCCGTCTCATCTACCTCGCTGCAATTACGGTATTACTCAGACACTGTTTGCACGATACCATTCGTATATGAAAACCGCGGTTTCCCCCTTCCTCCATTTCTCTCTCTCTCTCCTCCCATCATATTCTCTCCCTCCTCCGGAGAGATTATAATAAACACGGCGAATCCTCTCTCTCTTTCCCTCTCTCTCTCTTTTAACGCCGACTAATTTCCTTCCATCTTGTATACGAAGCACGTGGTCGATTAATTGCTCCGCAGGGCGTGCGTGGGTTTCAAGGAGCGGAGGGAAGAAGAACGCCCCAATCCCTCCTCTTTCTTCCTTCCCAGTCCTTCTCTCTCTTTACGGAATGCCTCTACACACACACATGCGCACGCTCACACGTACACATATATGTACAAGCTCAAACACATACGTACACACGATCACGGCCAAGTGGACACGTTCGTTTGGGTTCACCCGGCTGTACATCGAAGCTCCTCCTTCGCTCTCTCTCTCTCTCTCTCTCTCCTTCTCGACCCTTCCATAAGAGAGAATTGCCTCGGATTCCCTCCCTCTCACTCCTTCTAACCCTTTCTCTCCTCTCTTTGTCTCTACTAACTCCTCCCTCTCCTCATCTCATCTCCTCATATCCAACTCGGGTTCAGAAGTCAGGACGCAGACCCGACCGACCCCCCTCCTCCCCCTCCTCCCCCTTTCCCTCCCACTCCTCCCTCCCCATCACCTCCTCCTCCTCCAACTCTGCTCGACGTTCCCCGAGGCTCAAGGATTTTCAGCGGCGGAAACCTTATCTGGGTTTGCCGTGTTCAATGTCTCTCCCTCCCTTTTAGTCCTTGCCTTCCTCTCTCTCTCTCTCTATCTCTCCTCTCCTCTCCTCTCTTCTCTCTCTTCCCTATTTCCTCCTCACTCTATCCTCTTCCGAATTTCAGCGCCGCCTTCGCAAAGCAGGGTGAAAATTTCTGGTTCCTTTAGCTGGTGTCTTTGGTTCGAATTCTGCCCCTAACATTAATGCTGCGTTCGTATTTGATTTCGTTAAAATGTTCGTCATTGAAATGAATTTTACGCTGCGATTGAAGCAACAACGGTTTAAAACGAATAAATAAATTTCGGGAACTTATGACTTAACAATTTAGGGGGAGTTAAGAAATGGAGCGAGCGGAAAAAGTTATCGAAAAAATAAGCGTGTGTCAGTTGGAACGTAATTGCATAATGATACCGTTCCTCTTATTTCCCAAGAATGTAGCTGCGCTACACTCTTTGAGGGAGGTGTCATTCTTTTCATTTAATCCGAAAAACCATCTGTTCGTCTATCTTAATTAGGTTTTCTACGATTGATTCTTGTGAACCCATCTTTTATTTGTTTCTACTTTATCTTGTATTTATACTAAGAATAAGACACGTGATATATATGTTCGAAATTTTTGTTCTGCAAGAAGATGCAAAATAATTCTACGCGACATACTCCTAAAAAAGATCATTTAAATGCATTAGTTTCAACTTGTATGTGACCTCGTTCTTTGTCCGTGTCACATATTTCACGTTTTTAACATTTTTATAATCGATATAACAATGTTGTGTTTTTATACCAATTATCTTATTTAAATAACCACTGATCACAGTTGGAAAGTTTGCTCAGAACTGAAACAGCCTCTCTCGACTTATGTGCTGCACACACATAAACTATGTATAAAATATATGTGTTACACGAGTAAGGTTCGTGATCAACTGCATTTTAGGGATAATAGTAATATGTGATTTAATTTCTTTCTTGATACTATAAAATATTTTACTTTTCGTTTAATTTTTCGTAATCATTTTATCCAAAAATGTTTAGCTGAATGTAATTTGCTGCAAATATTAGTGGATTTAACAATAAATTTAATTAATAAATTTTAAAAATTCTTGTAACTCAGTTGTTCATATTAAAAGCAAATTTAAATATATCTTACCTAACAAGAGTACATTTTGTGGGTATCTTGACCAGATCAATTGATGACCTGCGTCCAGTCAGTGTCTTATGAATAAAATACAAAATATTCGCATTTTGCGGTTTAAAATCAATTAAGAAAAATAAATAAACATGAGAAAATTTAGGCATCTTTTAGAATAATGTTAAAAATGAACCCGATTTTCAAAAAGATTCGATCCATTCGAACGGAGCGAAGAAGAACATACAGCCAGAGAAGCGAATTTATCAAGGGCAAAATTGAGATCATACACTCTCTTCTTACATTGAACATTTTGGTCATATTTGGCGTAAGATACATATTAAATGCATATTTGGTTAGTAGAACGCAATGAGTTTTCATAGAATAATTTTTAAGTTTGTGCGTTGAAGACGAAAACTGTGTATCAGCCTTGTTTAATACACAAAAAATATTCCACAGCGGAAAACACCTACGAGGAGAAGAGAGTTGTAAAATACTGCGAAAAATTGCTAAACAGTCCATAAAAAAGAATTTTGAAAGCGTAAAGACAAATACGCACCAATACATGTACATAGATAAAGACACACATAAGAAAAATAAAAAATAAAATGCAATTTAAGAATAAGGAGAAGAGAGAGAGAGGGGGGGAGAGGGGAAGGAAGGATAACCGAGGCATGTGATCGTTGATCTGTAGCCTAAACTCTGGGAGAAGGGAGGAACACGTTGGATTATGCACGCAGATCTCGCAACTGCGCCTGCGCAAATTTAAGGGGCGAGGAAGGAGGCCTTAAGCTTCTTGCAAAACCTTGAGCCAAAAACGGCAGAGAGAGTTAATAGTGACTTCAAAAAGGTTTCTCTTTCTCTCTGTCTTTTTTTAAGGCTAAATGTTTTGGCTTTCGTTTAAGGTTTTGTACTCTATCCTGTACGGCAAATCCATTGGTTTAAGCATCGGCTAAAGTCTTCGTCGGCAGCATGTCCTTACGATTCCTAGGGCCTTTACTGCGCCGTCCCCTCGCCCCCGCCCTCGTCCTCTGCCCCCTCCCGCCACCCCACCCTCTCCCTCAGACATGATGGCGGACCCAGAAACCCCTTTGGCAACAATGGGAAGGAAACCCGAAATCTCTTCTCTCTCTCCCAACCCCTCGAATTTATCTCTCCCCCCCCCCTCCTGCCCTCCCTCCCCCCTCTCTCCCTCTCCATCATCTCCCTCTCTGCTTTTCTCATTTCCATCTCCTAACCCCATTTCCCTTTGTACAGTCCAAAACTTCTTAATTTCGTAGACTCGGAGGGAGGGATGAATATTTCAGATGGCTCTAAGAGGAGAGAAGGAGAGGGAGGAGAAGGTTCTTAACGGTTTTAGTGGGAGAGAGGGTGTGGAGATGCCTACGTCACTGGGTGGCTCCGTTGCTATTGGTCGGAAGCGGAGACGATGCTTTTCGAAGGAATCGTTTGTAAGGCGCTGCGAAGCATCCTAATACACACTCGTTAGTGATGCGTTTTTCGTGGCACACGCGAAGTTTTATAGATAAAAATATTGCATTTTTTGCTCTTATACTTTTGAATCAAAACCACTGGAATCGTATTATGTTTTTTATTTATAGATGGAAACCCTATTTGTCGTGATGTACAGTAAAATTTAAAAAATCTATCTAACTCCTATTCAATGGAAGTAATACGTGAATTACATGCACCTTTATACTATTTTAGTAAAAATTTAAACATTTTAATGGTTTAAAAACCAATGAAATATTTCGTATAATTCACGTAATATGTGTTTGTAGCCTTAGTATGAAAAAATTTAATAAAACAAAGGAAATTTCATACAACTTGTAACACTTCTTATACTTCAAAACCACAATTAGTACTATAAAAACACTTAATATCAATTTTTCGTGCATTTAAAGGCAGTATAGTAATATTATTCAATCTCAGATTTCAATATCTGTCTTACTATTCTCCTTAGAAAATTTTTAAACTAGATACTGTAATGATACATTAATTGATAAAAATAAATTTAAGGCAAGTAATATATAAATTCAGTATGATATAAGCTTTGTAGTATAAAAGAACAAAAGCTCGCCTAGCAATTTCATAGAGTTCAATAATTGTTTACATAACTTTTGTAAAATGCAAATACTGTAGCACGAATTATTTTATATTAGTAATTTGTAGCATGTTGTGCGTTAACTTTTACATATTTGTCGAATATATAAGAAAATACGAGAATATGACATTCATTGCATTTTCATCAACACTAATAGTTACATAATATCTCCTTAAATGGTTATGAAACAAATTTTTATTAGACTCAAAACCTGCGAATTATTAATATAGCCAGAAATTTAGTTTTCCAGTGGATAACGGTATTTTTAAAAAAATTATTTTTAAAAAGATATAAAAAACTGATTAAAATATTTACAAGTTGCGTAAATAACTAACGATACTTTAAAACCGATATATGCATCAAAATCGATAAATAAGTAAATTTCTCAGAGAGATCGAATTAATTGCTTTTGTTCCCGCAATGCCTTATTATGTAGCGCATTTTAAAGAAATGCCTTTTGTTCTACATAAGGAGGCAAACGGCGGCGAATTATTCGAGAAGGAAATTACTTACAGCGTTGCAAATTGTTGCATGTAATATGAAAAAGGAAAAATTTTACTGTATCAGTGATGCATATGCTTATGTCAGTTACAATTACTTGACTTTCTTATGCCAAAACTTAAAAACATTTTCTTTACCATCTGAATTATGAGTGAAGGATTTCCTTCGCTATGTTGAATTTCTCTCCATATTACGAATAACGGAGAATATAGATGGGTTTTGTTAGAATGCAATCACTTTTTCCAACTTTTTATTTGACAGTACATAGCCATTAATAATAAGTAATGGACCAAAATCAATTCGACTAGTTTCGTTCGTTACTTGTCATAGATTTAAAAAATAATTATTTCTTACAAATTAAAATATTGCAGAGCTTGAAAAAGACGAATCTCCGAAGTTTTAATAGATGCGTTCGTGATTTATGCATCAGATATATTTTATTTATGTCATTTGTTTCATATCGAATGTCACAAAAATATTCCATTCACCGTCATTTTAAATATTTTAATATCGGCCACCTTTCTTTCAGAACTTTTCAACAAAAATTTCGCGGACCACCTTCTCCAAGAGGTTCCGGTATCTGCCGTAAGATGGTAGTCTCTCTTTGCTTGGCCGCAGCTTCCACCTCCCAGCTCCGGAACCAGATCGAACTGCAGGGGAAGGGCGCGCGTGACGTAGGAGCAGGACAACTCTGGATTAGCACGGTAGGTGGCGCGCAAAGCACACACGCCCCCCTTCCTCTCATAAATACATAAAAACGCACGGATAACCGAGAGAAGATTGGAATGGCGGAGGATAATCTCGTAGATGGCGAGATATGTCCGAGACGAGTGCCCTCCGTGGCGATTCCCCTCTCCTCTCGCCTTTCCATTTCTTTCTATTCCCCACACTACGTGGTTTTCTGAAAGGTCGGAAGAAAAGACGACGATTTCCTTGAGTCTCGCAGGCGTTGCCCGCCCAATATTGATTATCTGCGGTCCTCGCCAGCGTACGGTCAGAGAAGGGAAGAACCGAAAGGGGCGGAGCGTTTAGAGAGGTCGAGAAGGGCCCGGAGGGAGGTGCACTATGAGAGAGCGGACGTCACCATAGGAATTCACGATGTAAAGACCCTTACGTGCCTCGAGAGGCGGCGGCCATTGTGTGCGTTTCAAAGACGGGAATCTGAAGTTGTTGCCACGGCCGACCTCCTTTCCTCCGTCCGTTCTTTGAGGACATCCTTTAGGGCAGGCAACCCGGCTTACACGGGAGTCTTGCGGTGCGAGAACATCGAGGGGCGCTTTTGTCTCGTGGAGAAATTGAAGGGGTTATAATGGAGCGATCGCTGGAATTTCTTCTTCGCTGCCTTATTCGAATAGCCGAGGAAGTTTCGGTGGCGAAATTATTACGGGCGGAAACATGCGTTAGAAGTTACCCCCCTCTGACGTTTGATTGGACAAGGGGTGCATTGTTAGGTGGTAACGCGCTTGAAAATTTAACATTAAAACATTGAGCTGATGTTAGTGCACAGATGGAGTTTTAGTTTAGATATTTACATATTTTTATTATTTTAACGTTTTATGCAAGAGTTTAAGAGTTTGTCATTACTAAATTTTGGAGGACCTAAAACACATGAATTATCATAAAAACTAAAATAATTAGTCCTCTATGAATTTTGAAATAAGCGATTAAAATAAACGAATTCGTGGAACTAATGCATTATTCTAAACGAAAAAGCCTTCAACATACAGGAATGTTGTGGTTTAATTAAACCAGTGGATTATTCTTAGAATCAATGCATTATGTATAAATTATTATTGCACTTGTATAGAATTTTAAAAATCAATATTTTGATATACTAAATTGGACATTCCGCTCTAAAGTTTATATAATATTTTTATTATAAATTACTTTCAGTTTTACGGAATCCATATTAACAAAATATTACATGAAATAAGTTGAAAGTGGGTTTTCTCGGGTAACCAGTCGGGTTAAATCTAAATTTAACCCGGATGGTTACCCGAGAAAACCTAATTTCAACTATTCGTCGGGAAAGCACCAAATCCTTCATGAAATAAGTTATTAAACATCGATAATGCAATATTTTAATATAGGTATTGAAATTTCTAGGTTTTTTAACGGGTTATATCTATCAAAACCTAAAATTAATTTAAGTTAATATAAGTGCTAACATTAGTGAATAGGCGATTTAAAAATTTATATAAGTTAATAATTACAAGTAAGAATTAATTTTCTCATTAAATAACAGTTTTGATTTACATAAATTGTTTACCTAATTTCATATAAACTCATTATTTAAAATTCCATTTACTTAAAATTTGCAATATTATATTAAAATTATGAAAATATTTCAAGTTAATTTAAATAATAGTATTGGCGTAACAAATAGGATTACATAAGATAAATTCTCTTGTGCTATAATGAGAATTTTACTAATATACTCTGTGATGGTTAAACCTTTTTTATATTTACCTAATATTATTTAAATTTTTGTTTAGAAATTGTAATAAAAATCGATACTTAATGTCACTTAAATATAAGTGTTTGTAAAATTCTACCTAAAATGTAAAGGTCTATTTGAGACTGCGAAATATTTGGTGTTATTTGGAAAATCATTTTATAACTCAGCGATCGCAGTAATTTATATTTGCTAAGAAAATAACGCATTTTAAAGATTTAAAGCCATTAAGAATATTTCACAAGATTCGTCTTTCGTTCGTACGATTGGATTTTCTTTTAAGAAAGCTATATTGAAATTCCGGTTATCCCTTCCAAGATTAAAGAATTATGGACTGTTATAATCAATCAACATTAACTGTTAAATAAAATATGCTACTTAAAGAAAGATTAGTTATATGGCATTGTAAACGGACAATAGAATAACGAAGCATATAATCCTCGCATCCTTATATATATATATATATATATATATATATATATATATATATATATATATATATATATACACACACATACATACATACATATACATACACACACCACTTTCATATGAATAGGAGTACCAATTCATATGAACACATTCTAAACATATTTAATTTTTCGACAGGAATTTCTTCTCCGTACAAATCTTAAAAACGCTTAATCTGAAAGAAACAGATGCACTACGAAAAAACCGCTTTGCATACACGTGGTGTGTGCGAGAATATGTGACCGCGGGGCTGTGCGGCAGGCGGAAAGCGGGCGACCGCCGCCCCCGTCCAGCGCATATTCTCGGAGCGTGGAGGCGCAGAGAGAGAGAGAGGGAGGCTCATTCAAAAAGCTCTCCTCGAACGCCGCTTTTCCGATGAATGAGGGAAAAGAAGGGAGTCGTGGTGAAAGAGAGCGCGGGGGGGAGGGGGAGGAGGTGGGGGAGGAGATTACGGAGGTAGGGTGAATACACACGAGGTGGAGAGGGTGGAAAACGAGTTGCGAGGAGGGGCGAAAAATTTCTGGAAGAAGGGGTAAAAGAGTCGCGCGCAGGTTTTAGAGAGCTCCTACCCATGTGCTCGCCTCTGTGTGTGTGTGTGGCTTGCGTGTGGATGTGAGTAATATGCCCCACTCGCCATGTGTGCTACTTCGTGCCGGAGTGTGTGGATTTTTGCGCCTGTGTTTGTTTATAGGGAGAAAAAGAGGCGCGTGTTTTTTCCCGCCCGACTCAGCGGTCCACGTGGCGCTCGGCGGCATTCACTTTTTTTCTCTCCCTCTTTTCGTCCGAAAGCGAAATTGTCTCTTACGTCTTTGCTCTCATTGATTTAATACTGACCTCCGCTTATTTCCCTCTTCCGAAGCGTGTTATTCCACAATTACACTGCAATAAATGATGCAGCAGATGCGCCTTTTTAATCAAATGAAATAGTTTGTGTAATTACTCTGTAGACGCATAAATGCCCCGAAGTTTCGTATAAAGTTGAAATTTGCTTGCGAGATTAATATGTTCATATTAGTGAACCATGAAAATGATTACAACGAAATTATTTGAACCTGTTCGTTGTATACGTTTTTGTTAGATATATTATACATTTTTACTTGCTAGTGCCATCAATTTTAAAAGTGCGTTGGACAAGATTAGTACGAAACAAAATTTATTTTTATTGATATAATATTATAAGTGAAAAACCACCACAAAAGCAATGCGTTAAAAAGGGTATGAGTTTATTGTTCATATATGTCAGAAGCTCAAAAAATTGACTAATCATTACATGCTACCGCAGTAAATTAAAAACGTAAATATCTCTGCTGAAGATTTAGTATTACAATATAAATTCACTATTTAAGCTCAAGTAGTAGAATCATCGTTTTTAACTTAATCAAATTTATTGCTTTTATTCAATCCTCACTAACAGTTTACCTGAATGTTGTGTTATATCTGGTGAAATTTACAGTTAAATTTAAGTAAACTAAAGGCATGGAAAAATATTAAGATTAAATGTTACATGAAGAGTTTGGCTTTATGAAATATTTATCACTTCCTATTTTCTGTCATCCATGCTATACTCGGATTATCATTTTTATTTTCATATTAAAAGACTTATTCTTCAATATCACCGATGAAATTCTAGAGCAGTATTTCCCAACCTGGGTGCCGCAAAAAATATTATTTTCCCATTTTTAGCCTCATTTTGCATCGTCGGCTTTCAAAAATGCAAACCAGAGTTAAGTCGACCTTCTTTTCGTCGCAAAGGCACTTCGAAATGAAAGGAGATTGGAGTTAGGGGTTCAGCTTAACCACGATTATTACTGATGGTGGGTGCCGCCAAATTCTGAAAAGTCACTCTAAAAAGGTTGGGAAACACTGCTCTAAGGAAATCCTTTTCCATAAAATTTCTTACCTATACCAAGACAGAAAAAGAAATATAATCATCGCAGAAAAACCCTTATAAGTTCTGGGGTGATACGCTTTTGTTAATTCCTCATTGAAAATGACCAAGAATATGGATAAGGAGTTTATTTTTTGTATAAGACGTAAATCGTAAAATTTATGAAATCTTTGTTATTTATTAAATAGGCCTCTTAAAATATTTTAACCCGTTTATTTGTATTTTATAAATTGTCCAAAATATTATATATGGCAACTCATTTTCCAATTGATAATGAACTTCAATTAATGACATTGAAGAAATATTACTACCATTAGTACCACTTATAAATACATTAACTATTAAAATTTCAACTGTAGAAAATGTATTGTTTACTATAATGAACAAGCTGCATTAATCAAATTTTATGCAATAAATTTATAAAGGACAAAATTACCAGTTTGAATATTCGCAAAATTAGCAAGTAGCGACAGTTAGGGAATGAAATCCAGGCGGAATTTCGGTGTTCGGTATTTCCAATCCCGGGATATCCCGATGAAGTTTTACTAAAATTTCATGAAATAGGTTAAAAACATGATTTTAGATTTAAAAATATTAAATTGTTTTATTTACCCCATTTATATACTGCGCAGTTTCTCCTCCACTGTGTTACGTGATGCCAAACATCAGCAATACAGGTGAAATAATAATCACACACCTAATTAAAAATTCAACAATTTTTATTCAAAACTAAGCATTATGAGATTCATAGATATGAAAGATAATTACAGAAAACATTTACTCAAAATATTTGAAAGTATAGACGAGGTCTTCTATACATTATATTCATTTCAATAGCTGGTAATCTGGTTGGAAGGCAGGTTACTAGTCTCTTTCAGTTGAACTTGAAGCCATGTCATTTAATGTTTAGCGAATCAAAGTTTTATATTTGCTACCAAACATCAAATTCGTTGATTAAAAATTATGCTTTAGGTTTTTTTAAATTTAATATATATCTGGTTTCAACAAAATACTCGGGGCAAATGTTTTTCTAAAATTCCTCCATTTAACTCACTATAGAATTGAACCATCGAGAGAACGTACCTAAAAGTTGACATTTGCAAATCCCGAAATCCCGGGATTTTTTCAGCAATAATCCTTAAATTTCGGAACTGTGCTATTTAGC
This sequence comes from Uropetala carovei, assembly GCA_036926305.1. Lineage (NCBI taxonomy): Eukaryota > Metazoa > Arthropoda > Insecta > Odonata > Petaluridae > Uropetala > Uropetala carovei. Next base: position 2,235,360 of record JAXCHB010000167.1, read on the forward strand.
GGGATACATAGACCCAAGAATTATGAATCCAGGGTTGAAAACCCTGGCTACAGTCTTTGAAACGCTTAAACTGGTGGTTTCCACTTTGTCGTGATAAAAAGCCGGTAAATCATTAAGATATTTTGACAATAAAACTTAAGGCACACCTATACCATTTGATTCTAAGCTAAAGTTTGTTTAACATCATAAGACCAATCTGAGCATCAAGAATTTCTTAGCCTATATACGTCGTTCCGTAGAAACTCCTATGCTAATTCCTTCCATAGAGTTTAATCCTGCAAGGTAAAGTCGACTTTTATCGTTCTTCGCCGCCTCCGCTGTGGCGTCCTCGTATGGCGCTCGCTCACGACGTCCGTGATATGAATTATTATTATAGAATGTCCCCGCGGCGGCAGTTAGTAACGCATTCTCTTTCTCTCTCTCTCTTTCCATATGACTCGGCAACCAACAGTCGGAATTTCAAGATGGCGGGGGTCGTTTAGTTCCGAATACGATTCCGTCGTAAAACGCGCTCACATTGAGAGCCTTTAGCATCTATAAATGTATCGCTGCGAATTGTGTACATAGACGCTCAAATGTCCGAGGGAAATGACTTTCTTCGCGATGCGCGCTTTATGATTAGGGAATAGCAAGGAAGGCGATCGCGAAAGAGCAAAGTTGGTGATATGGACGGAAAAGATGAGAATATAGACTCCATTCGCTCGACTTAAAAGAAATCGGTACAACATACATTGTACAAACTTTCTCATATACTAATGCGTCATTTAGTTATCTTTCGAAAATGAAAATCGTATCAGCCTGTTTTTAGAAAATCCAATTTTTGTTAAAGTTGCCCAAGAATAAACTAGCCTTATACTCATTTATTGAGAAAAATGAACTATATAGTATTATTTCAGACGTATACTCAAGTAGCTGTACAAAATTTGATCAGTATCGTTCCAGCCGTTTTTGAGAAAATCGAATTGATGTTAAAAATGCGTTGAATAAACTTCCCTTAATTATTGAGCAATAGCCTCTATTCTGTATGACAAAATGGCTAAGTAGAGATTTCATTCATTTTCTCTCTACAGTTTAGGCTCTAGAGCCAATAACAGACAGACAGGCGGCATTGCGAAAACCACTTTTTCGGGCTCGGGTACACCTAAAACGTATATTTCCATCAAAATCTCGAGGTCGAATTTTTTCGCGATTACAATACTTTCTCAATATAGTACTTCGTTTATAAGAAAGTAAAATCGGAAGTCATTTGCATTTTTGCCAAACACTGGACCACAAAAGAACCATGAAGATAAACTGAATGTTTTTTCTTTCTCGAGAATGTTTAATGTGACACACATTCTGTGATTAACCGAAACTTTTATTTGCATTGCTAGGCCAAATTTATTCCAGTTATAAACAGCATAAACCTTCGTCACCCGCGAATTGAGTCTATATGTTGTGGATGAACTCCAATGGCGGCTAATCTCGAATGATTAAATCTGATCTTGGAATAGAACAAAAGGAAAGGCTAAAAGTAAAAGTACTAAATAAATAATAAGCGTGCCTAATATAACGTGGATAACACTAAAATTAGCCCCAAAGGCCCGACTAATATTAAAATGATGGGCGTTATTCGTATTACAGGTTTACTGGATATGCGGTTCGTAGTTTGGGTGTTGTCCACTTGACCGCCAGGCTGTTCTTTAACTTTTGAAATGCGCGCATTCATTTTGTATGATTCACGTTTATTTGCTTCTTATAGATACTGACCGTCTCACTTTCTGACATTGCGCACCCAATCTTAAAATGACTTTTATACAAAAAATCTTACATCTTTATTTCTGAATGTCTTGTTTCGCTGTATAACAATATAACGTAAACATTTCTATGACAGAAATTTCAGGAATTATTTTATTAATAAAAATTTCATTTCTTTACGCAATTGCATGGATCTCAACATAAAGTAGAATGTAACTTTCCCGCAAAATTGGCTTTTGATCCTTTTCCATGATGATTTCGCATTAATATTAATTCAGCTGAATATATATAAAGTAATACGTATTATGAGATAATATTTTTAGTGTAATTTACGATGACTTTAGAGGATTCGAGTACAGCACACTTCCTATCATCTCTTAATCTCCAAAAATACCCAATTTTCAAGTAAAATAGGAAAAATAATTTTTTATTTGAGAAAAATATTTGTCGTTTGTTTAATTTTTGGTTTCTTTATATTTTATATATAACAGAAATAAAAGTTCTGGTTATTTTTATTCTAACCTCGATTTATCATTAATAACGCTTTTTTAAAGCAGCTTTCGATCATGAAGTTTTTGTCTTAATTAAATTAAAGTATTCATCTGGTTTTTGCATGAATTTTTGTTAATTAATGCATTCATACTTTAAAATATGTGCTCGAAATATATGTGTGCATCTAATTTATTGGTATTGTGATACAGTTTTCTAATCTATCCCTTAATAGAAATTTTCGATTCTCCGATTTAACCTTTGTACCAATTATTTCGGTCGATACATGTAACATTCTAAAAAATAAACATTTCTATGCGCCGCGAATCAGAATTTTCTTTTACATTCTTAAATATTCGGAAGCAACTAGTCTGTCTTGGAGGCAAAAATGATTTGATGTCGGTTAAAAGGTTAAAGTTCCTCGAAGAGTTTTAAACGCAATAGATTTTATTTTGGTATGGCAGGATCACAATGGCTGAGATTTAATTAACGTAAACGATATTTATTCGATTGGAGCTTGGCGAGACATAGATAGCGGTGGCTATCTCTCTCGGAGCGAAAGCAGTTCATTCTCCAGTTCAAACATAAGCGGAAGCCCGCGCTTATGTGGACACCTTATCCACTTCTTTTTCCCAACCGGAAAACCCCACTCCACATCCAGAGAACACGAGTTCTTCCTAATTTTAAACTCGTAAATCTCTTTTATTTCTCTATCACGTGCTACTATTCCCTCCCCCCTTTTTTTTCCTTCCCGCCTCTACTACATCGACCTAACCCCTGTTCACCTCTCTTCCTCCGCTCCTCTGTTGTTTTTCTCTCCCGCAATTCACCCATCCCAAACCTCTTCCCCTCCCTCTGCGCATGCGTACAGCAAGTAGGAGCATTCTTCCCTGTTCACACATTACTTAACGCATTAATCCCGTTGTTAGGGTGAGGGGGATGGGTAGGAGGGGAGCGTAAAGGGTGGGGAAGAGAGGGTGTCGAGCAAAAGAGATCGTTTAGAGGAGGCGGGGGAGGGAGAGAGACGGAAAACGAAGGAAGGATAGGGAAGTGATTTAAAAGTGCTGAGGGAGAGAGAGAAAGCGAGCTTGAAATGGAAAGAGAGAGCTCTGACCGGACATTGCAGGTGTTGATATGTAGGCGTTGTTTTTTTGCCAAAAAATACAAAGGAAGTATTTTTTAACCTATAAAAATTTATCGATGATTTTTATGCGTTAACTATTCAATTTCTGCGTTCTTGCGGATGGAATCGGTCATGAAGGTGATATGAGCGCGTTAAAACTCATTCGTTATTTTGAAATGTGTAGTATTGTTAAATATCTATTTAAAATAACCAGCCGAAAATACGGAGCGTATAAAATGTGAAATTTATGCGTAAAAATTATTTTAATTGGCTGGGAATGTGTGACTAGGTTTGAATTAAATTGAATTGTATTTGAATTTATCCACAGTAGGAACTAGAATATTTACTTAGCATGATGGCCAAGGGCAAGCCTTTTTTTAATCGTTTTAATTCAACTTTTATATAAAACATGTTAAATTTAATTTTGCAGTAAATAGAATCATTTACCGATATACACGAAAACATCATAAAATGCTGTGATGACGATGTATTGTGCATACTATTCCCGTTGAGTACCGTTCAACTGTTTCACAGAATTATTTTAGACACGCAAAATGTTGTATCGTTATCAGATTTATCCTAGATATACTAGGTATATCCAAAAAGCATAAAAAGAAACACGAAACTATCGGATTCTACGCATCGTCGTTCAATTTTCTCAGGCAAAGCAAAAATCAAACGGCTGTCTTCGATATTTATTTCCTTAAACTCCCTTAATCTTCACGCGATCCGCCCACAACGACTTTAACCCGGCTCATTCATTCCGATATTCTTTCACGAGTCTAAAGAAAGGTTCGCCATAATCCATTAATCTCCAAGGTTACACCTCACTTGTTCCTTATGGCTAGTTTAAACGAGAATTAGATTGGAATGGGATAGGGACGATAGAGAGAGAGAGAGATCGAGAGAGAGGGATAGGGAGGGATAGAGAGATGCGAAGGGAGGGAAATGCGGTTAAGGGAGAGAATGGTTTTAGGGGTAGAAGAAGATTCGGTCTAGAGAGAGAGAGAGAGAAGGGGATTGACAATGAGAAAGGGGGACGATAAAGGTGGGATGAGGGAGTGCCACGCCGATAAGGGGGCTCAACTTGCGTCACTTTTAGGAGAGAGAGAGAGAGAGAGAGAAAGAGAGAGAGGATAAGGAAATGGGCAGGTGGCTCGGGTGGCCGAGAGGACGAGTACCGCAAAGGAGGCGGGCGGGATAATGGGAAGTAACGAGACGAAAAGAACTTCCCGCCCTGCGATTGCTTTGGCGATGATGCGTTTTTTCGATGTCTTGCATATAAAAAGGATCGATTTCGCGGTTTTTAGCGCAATATTGTCAACGATATTCACGGTTTTTCGAGGATCAAGTAATTTCATTCGACGAAAGTAACTTTTTTGATGGATAAAAAATGCAATGCGCGTTGAATATCAACAAGTAAAGGAAATAAATTCATGGTGCTGGAGTTATAATGATGCTAAAATGCGTATTAAGCTTTTCACTAACAAAGTAGACAAACGAGTGCCACTCGATGTTTAAAGAATGCAATGAAACAAATACAATAAAATATTTCATTTGATTCTATCCCGTTTATGAGCCGATTAGATGGAATTAATGAAGTGTGGATCTTGTAAGTTCTCATTGCAAAAGTGGGCTTGTTAATTGGTTTCGCTTTACTGAACGTAAGTATTCTAAAGGAAATAAGTATCACATTTTTATTTTCCATAATCTTTCACCATATCTTTTCTTATACTGATTCTTAATTCAAAGCTAAATTAACTATTGTATGAACGAGCGGTGCGAGAGATTTTTACACTTTTAAGTCAAAAGTGCTTTAACCGTCCTGCCTCAATACTTACTTGAAGATTCTGCAATTCTACATTCTACAGCAGAAGGCGAGAGTTCAAGAACGCGTGTTGTATTCGCGAAACGTAAAAATATTTTAATTCCGCTCTTATCACATTTAGGATAACTTGTATATACATACACGTGCGTATTAGTTGAAAACAAGGCTATTATTATCGATTTACTTTATCATATGTACTTTTCTAATTGATGATTATATTAAAATTTAAAATAGATTTAGTTTTTATGATATTTAATTCTCAAAATTCTCAAGTTGATTTCGTGACTGGCGATGTTTCTTCGAGATATATTTTTTAAAGAGCTTCTGTCATCCAATTCTGGACTCCGTGACCGCAGTTCTTCGTTTTATGTCCTCTGCCCTTTTCCTCGAACGCCCAATCTCCCCTCTCTCTCTCTTTCCCTCTCTTTCCCTCTCTTCGTTCCTCCGCACAATGGCCTCGCGCATTGATTCGGCGTCATCAGATTCTGAGAGGCTCAGAGAAGAGAAGGATAGAGATAGAGGCAGAGGGAGAGAGAGAGGGAGAGAGAGAGAGGGGAGGAGAGGGGAAGGGGGTACGTAGATGCGGGTCGAAGGTAAAAACAGCCCATACGCCCACCGCCCGTCCCCTTACGTATATCACTTCAGTCTCCTCCTCCGCCTTCCTACCTCCTTCTCCACGCTGCTCCACGCGGGTCTGCAGAGATAGAGGGAGATAGATAGAGAGAGGGAGAGAGAGAAGCTGCGTCACGGAGTGAGATTTGAAAGGGAGGTTAGAGGAGGCTCCCTCCTCCGCTCCCCTCTCCCCCTTCCCCTTTCTGGTCCTTCCAGAACGGAGCAAAACCCGTCGTTACACGTACGCGGTGTAAATTGTATCGGCGCCGCGGCAATTTCCCTCTTATCTTAATCTGCGATAAGAGAAGACTAAGTGCCAGGGTGGCCGCCGAGGAGGCCAATAATTTCGTTGAGGTCGCTCGATTCTCCAAAAACAGTAGCCGTAAGGGATGCCAGTCCCCCTGCAATCTCTTCTCCTCCTTTTCCATTCTCTCCTCCTCCTCCGCTCTCTCTCTGCCTCTCTCTCTCTCTCTATTCTCTCCTCTTCCTCTCACCTTTCTCCCCTCCTTCCATTTCCTCCTTTTTTTATCGCTCCAACGCCTTCTCTCTCTCTTTTCTCTTTCCTTCTCTCCCTCTCTCCTCATCCGAACTCTAATCCATAACTGCGAGTTTCGTTTGCTATTTTTTACCCGTATTTTTCTCTAACCGGCCCTCCTTTTGTTCGAAAGGCGCTTTGCATATTTTTCTTGGAAGTGTTTCTTTTTTTTTTTTGCTGGCGTTTCGTTTCTTCCGCAAAAGGCGTTCCTTCCATCCGTTTGCCACTGTACTCGCCGTGCAAGAGGCTACAGCTGTAGTATTTCTTTTTTTTCATCGTGAGGAATTAATCTAGAGAAATTGTCAGAAAATTATAATAGAGGAAACGAGGCGAGATCAATTTTTTTCAATCGTCAAATTATTCTGGGACTGGTATAAATGCGTTTAACGGACTTGATTTTTTTCAAGTCTGAATGGAATCATTATGTGGTGGAAATGTCAATGGAACGTTTTATGTTTAGTATGTAGTCATTTATTGTACTTTTTCCATCCGGAAGACGTCGTTGTTAAAGATAAAGGTTCTCATTTACGCATATATTATGAATTGATGAAAGTGGTCTGTTTCGACAAATAAAGTTAACGGCTCCCTTATGTTGCGTTGGTTCGCGTCTAATTCCGCGTCACTCTCCACCATTTTATCTTTGTCAATTCCTCTCCTTCCTTCCCGTCATCCTCTCTACCCCTCGCGCGCGATTCCCTTTTGGTCGTACGGTTAACCTTTACATCTCCGGCCCTCGCCGTAAACTAACCATCACTTTGGAAACAACCTTTATTAAAGCTGATTTTACCGCGTGGCCTCATTAATTCCCCTTCATCATTATCACCAGCTTTTTGCCCTCCTGACTTAGAATGCTTCTGTCCAAGCACGGACGCTAAGCTCTAAATAAACCATTTTCCTTTACTTTTTTGTGCTCTGCACGCATAAATTATGGTTACAAACTTTCTGGATTATATAAAAATAGATTTTTATTAGTTGTACATTCGATTTTATTTCATTTTCATTTTGTGTTGTTCGCCGCCAATTTTCTGAAAAATGTGTTTGTCTTTACTCTCGTCGGTGATTCTCTCATTATAATAATTATAATGTTTTGTTCTAATATTGTTTTCTTAATAATATCAAAACAATTTTAATTAAGTGCTATGCGCCAGAAAGCAAAACTAAGTTTATATTTATAAGTTTATATTTTTATTTATTAGAATTTGAACGAACGTAAATCCGGTATACATTTATAACTGTAATAGCCTACTATATTTTTTGTAATATCGAGTTAATTTGTACAAATGCCAATATTTTTTCCATTTTTACTAATGGAAAATTTAAATTTGTTGATTTTTATTGGTCCACTTAGTGATAACAACGCGCTATGCAATAGTTTAATGTACATATAAAATTTTCATTAATGAGTTTAGTTCAGTAATTTACAGTAATGTTCCAAGTTTTGTGCTTTATCTAGATATTGCAAGAAATGCGGTCATTTCTCATTTATTTCTAACAAAATGTATGAATTACATAACATTTTTTAATTAAATTTCATCTTTTTGCTAAAATTTTTCTTCTGTTATATATTGAAATAATCTTTCGGAGTCGGAGGTGAGTAAGCAGTATTTGATCTTTTGCTCTCCTCTCATGTATGTACTTACCGTGTTTATATTTGCCGTTTCATTCGGTAATTAATGCAATTTCATTCCGTAATTTTTTATCTCTTCGAAGTTTCTTTTCTTATTTTTTTCCCGAGAGACACCATTGTTGTCGGCATATCTTGTCGGCCTTTGTCCATCCCCTTTCTCAGCTGCCTCCGGCTTACTTCCCACTCCCTCCTTCCCCTCCTCTCCCTCTCCTTCCCCTCCATCTGATCCCTTCTTCTCTTTCCCTTTCTCTTCTCCTTCACACCCCAGGGGAAATGGAGAGCACACAACCCCCCTCCCTCTTCCCCCCTCTCCCCTCCCCAATCCCTCCGTTTCTCTGGAGCACAACACTTCCCTCTTCCTCCCTAAAACGCCAGCCGTTGAGATCCCTATCTGGAACTTATCCCATTACCCTTCGAAAATTCCGGGACCTCGACTCACCCCCACATGGAAACCCTCCCACGCCTTCTCCCCCCTCCCCCCCACCATACACTACCTCCCCTCCCGCCTCCCCCTTCGTCCCTTTTGTATCCCTTTTCTTCCCCCTCCCACTCTCTCACGGCACTCCTCCTCCTGAAGAACTTTTGTTCACAGGGAGGATTTTAAGGATGGGGGAGGCTGCAGATAGGATGGGAGGCCAAGTTCTGAGAGAGAGAGAGAGAGAGAGAGGGAGAGAGGCGGGGTTCCAAAATACCCTTTTCCTCCGCTGCCGACAAGTGGCGCCTCTCCTCGGCCAATCCAGAGGCGAGTTGGTGCGTTGTTTTCGTCCACCCTTTCCTTCCTCCCCTTCGCGCCACCCGTCAAACGCCCCCTCGCCCCGAGGGGAATAAGGCAAGTTCTAAGGGACTTTGTTGGGAGGAGGAGGAGGAGGAGATGGGGGAGCGTAAGAGAGTGGAGGGGGTTAGAGGAAAGGAGGGTGGGGTAGGAAGGGGTCGGGCGACCGCGGCGGCGGAGGGGAGGGCGGGACAAGAAAGTTTTTGGAGCTCAGGATGGATGCGAAAGAAAAGTTTAGTGCGGGCGAATGCGTAAGGAGAGATAGAGAGAGAGAGAGAGAGAGAGAGAGAAAGGGAAGAAGATGGAAGAGGAAATTGCTGCGGAGCTTTGGGGAGTAACGGATAAAAGTCGGGAGGAAAGTTTTTTTTAGAGATTTTTTCGAAAAATTGAAGTGCTGAGCAAAGAAGGAGGGGTCGGAGAAATGAATGGAATTTGTATAAAGTTGGAATTTTTGTTAAAAATACGAGAAGTAATTTTAAGGGGATGTGGCATGTGGTGTGTAAAATGAGGTTCGCTAAAAAAGAGAACTCCTAAGAAGTTTTCAGAAATGAAAATATTGTAATTTATGCATACTCCCGTTTTTATAACGTAGGGGAAAAGACAAGACATTTGAATTAGCAGAAAAGAAAGCTTATTTTTCACGGATGGCTATAAGTAAGAACAGATACGTGGAGGACTGGAAGGGGTGATAAGAACCCTGGGCAAACTGGCTTATTCGGGAGGAAGCAGTTTCTGGAAGGGTAGTTAACCTCCTCCGAACCCCTCCACACTTCTGGAGGAGTTTCGAGGGATGGTGGAAGTAAGGGATCGAATTGAGAGGCATCCGGGTCCCTGGATAAGATATCGCACCCTGATTTAGGAGGTCCGCTTGGTCATCGGAGCAGAACCTATAATGCGGGCTCTTTCTCCACCCTGCTAGGGCGTAGGTGCGAGGGGAGAGAGGGGGTTAGCGATACAAGAACCCCAGGTTGGAGGAAAGGGAAGAAGGGCAAAAAACTAGTCCTTCCCTCGGATGTATCACCCTCCCCCTCCCCCTCCCTCCTCTATCCATAACCCTCGATTTTCTTCCTACTCCCTTCCCCCCTCCCGACCCTATCCCAGCCGAACGCCAGCTTTCACGGACAGCCTATTAATTCGGGGAATAGGGGATAGTGAGACAGGGTGTCAGGTCCAAAGGCCCTTCTACTTTGCACGGTGTGGGTGTAGGTACGTGAAAAGGACGAGGGTAAAGGGGGGGAGGGAGGAGGAGGAGGGGGAGAGGTAAGGAAGGCTCGAGGAAAAAGCGCGGGTCGAGAAGAAGTCTTGCAGGACATTAATCACGAGAAAGACCGATGTTTAAGGCTTTGAAACGCGCACGAACACGCGCGCGCACACACATGCGACGTGCTGTGCGGTATTGCAGGTGATTTTGCGGTCTTTGAAGAAGAAAAAAGGTCGAATTTTTTTCCCCTTCGAACGTTTCTATCAGGAATTTTAAATCTCATTATCATCGGGTTTTGCGAGATTTTCTTCTTCTTTAAGATTAAATATTTTCCTCTTCCGTATGAATGTGTGTCTATATAACGGATCAGGGCACAATGCTCGCAAGAACACCGATAGTTAGTGGTATTAATTTATAATAATGCCACTGACCTTTGTACCTCTGCTTGCAGCAATTCATATCTGGAGGAAGGTAGTTTTATAGAGTATGTAGAAATCATATTGTGCAGCATCTCAAAAAATAAAATAAAGGACTACAATATTTTAAGTAGCGCAGATGCTAATTTTGTAATGAATTTTATGCTATAATTTGAATGCAGGCTTATCAAAGAGAATTTCTTGTTGGTGAATAATAATTCGTAGAAAAATACAAATTAAGCAAAACCTCTTCTCTAAAGTAATGTTTCCCGGAAGAATACAATTCTCGTTGGATGGCCTATACAAAGTTAAAATATAGATAAAATAGTAATAAATGAAATAAAACAGAAGAGTTGTTTTCTTAAATGAATCTGCTGAAAGCGCAAAGCTAAGTATCTCTAATAAATTATGAATTTGTTTTATGGAATGTTTTTAATATTGTAAGAATTTTTAAAGTGATTGCTATCGCAATTACTATAAGGAAACATGTTAGGAAAGTGTACAGCATATCACAAATGGGCGCGTTTCGTGCAATGGAGTATTTGAAAGAAATTATATAGGTACGTGTCCGTAAGGGAAATAGCGTTTTAAAGTTATTTTATTCATCATAAATAATCCATTTTCTTTCGATTTAAAAATATTGCATGCACACGTAAGGAAATTAAACGTTCGTTTGGTTAGCAACTATGAAGACGTAACCATGCAAGAAAATTTGTTCAACTCGAATTAAGATATCCTTGTTTGATTTTATTGATAACGACTACTCTTACGATAAAAATGTGTAGAAAACGAAATACTCTTCTTTATTAGTTATACAAGTTTCACTTGAAAAATATTTTGATAGGACCAATATTTTAGGAGATATGACGGAAAGTTCATTTTTTGTCACCAGTAAAGTGGTACCCCTGATTGGCTTACGTGATTCATTTTTGCGATTTTCTTATTATCTTTGACTGTAAGTCCTTAATATCAAATTTCATGAAAATCCGTTTCGTAGAAGCCGAGAACGAACATGCGGACGGGCGGACAGACAGACGGACGGACAGACCGACGACAATAGGCGCTCACGCTGGAAGCGAAATGTGCCTAAAAAGGATACGAAGTATAAAGAAAAGAGAAAGAAAAGTACAAAAAACATCTTACTTTAATGTGTAGGTAAGAAAGGTGGAAACGTTCTTACGACTACGAATGGAGAAATTTTTATTTTCAAGTTATTCCAATGCTTCAGGAGGGTATTTAAGATAATCAGTCATTGTAAGCGAAATAAGTCATTGTTAAAATTTAACAAAGCTTTCAACATTCCTCGTAATTGCTTTTATTTGATGTCATAGCATTTCATTTGCAATCATTTTGTAAGTAAAGTATCGATATTTAAAAATTAATGAAAATTTTAAAATGAAATTCACTTTGTAATTACTGAAAACCACGTATAAAACGCATCGGCATTGTCATTTTCTCTTCAAACATTTTCCTTCGATGCATCTGATGGCTTCCAGTTTGAACACCAATTCCAGCCATTAAAAAATTACTGATAAAAAAAATAGAAAGCCTTTGGGAAAGTGATTGTTAAGATTTCAGAAATTGCTAGCTTTGAAACCCAATTCATCAATCTAATAGGTGTCAGTATATTTATAAAACATAAAAACGATCGCGACCAATGGTTTTCGATGGAACGAGGAGGAATAGTTTATTTAATCCTTCTCACAAATCTACCCAAGTAAATTGTTCGACACAACATGCATTGCGTTAATCTCAACATTCAAACTGCAATAGGTACTTGCCATAACTTAATATGTCACGCCGCAGTGGTTGAACGCATAAGAGAAAAAGTTGCTTTAAAATAATTTAGATAATATTTTAATCGATAGGCATAAAATGCATTTAAGTGTTATTGGAGGTCTTACTATTCACGTGACTACGCGACGCTGTGAATCTCCTTTGTGGCGACGCTTACACTCGACGTACGAATGACTATAAAGATTGATAAAAGAATTTCTCCTCGAGAAATAAGAAGGGACGTAAATTAATGGAGCGTTTATACTTGAACTTCTTATTTTAGTCACTCCATTTACTCGCAATATCTCTTCCCCTTCTATTCTCCCTGTCCCTCCCTCCCTCCTCTCTCATTCCCCCCTTTTTCCTCTCCCTCCTCCTCCTCCTCCCCCTAAACGGAATCATCCCTTCTCCCTCAAAATCCTCTCTTACCAACCCAACAACCTTCCCCTTATCTCCTACGCCCACTCCCTCTCCACCTCCTCTCTTGCCCCTTCCTCTCTCTCTCTCTCTGCGCACACACACACACACTTAGGAGAGCGTTATAACTCCGTTCTGAAGTCTAAAGCATACCCCATCACCATTGCTGCTGCTTCGTATTCACCGTCTCCTTCCTCTTTCTCTCCCCAATCCACGGCTCGCGCTAACTTTTCCTTCCCCTCTCTCCCTCTCCCTCCCTCTCCCCCTCTCCCCCCTCTCCTCCCTCCACCTCACTTCATCCTCTCTCGCCTTCCTTCTCTGCCTCGATTTCCATAATGCTCTCGTTATAGTCGGACCATGTGAGGGAACGCGGAAATGTACTGACTATACGTTCGACCTAGCTTCGGAAACATCCCTTCTGGCCTCTCTCTCTCTCTCGTTTCTCCGTCCCTTTATCTTTCCTTTCTCTCTCTCTCTCTCTCTCTCTCTCTCTCTCTCTCTCTCTCTCTCTCTCTCTCTCTCTCTCTCTCTCTCTCTCTCCTTCCCTACTCTTTTCTTCTCATTCTTTCATCGCATTTCAATTACTTTTTGTTTTCATTTTTAATAATTTTCATTTGTTTCACCGATTGATATGTAAAAGTAATTTGTGATTCATGTCTACTTCTCGTTTAGGTTATTATTCGTTTTAATTATAATCTAAAAAGAAAGCGAGCCGAAGGCTCGCCAATATCCTCAGTTGTAAATAAAAAGTTTTTTGACAATTTATTATTTTCTTAATTTGTTTATAATGTTTTTAATGCGAAATATTGGTTTCCCCGAGGATAAGTTGGCCAGGTTCAAACAGAACGCATCGAAATACATTAGAATAACAACTTTTTACATCCTAATCGGAGGGAGAATTAAAACGAACAATTATCCTCGTTTATTCTAGCTATTTTCCTTCGCTGGAAATGTTGATTAAGCATTAAATTTGTCTTCGAATTGTAGAATATAATATATATTTTCGACTCCCCTTTCCACGGTATTATTTTAAAATCACATTTGTTCCAAAAAATCACCTTCCGTATCTTCGTAGAAAAAACGACGCGCGGATATTGCAAAATTACCTCATTTTAAGGTATTGAAATTTTATAAAATATCAAGACATTTGTTAAAAAGCTAATCGCTTCCACATTGATGTGTTGTTCCAATAAAGTTCTTATAATATTTCATAAATAGAAATACAGAAATAAATATACGAAGCCGAGCACACAATGAAGTCAGGATCGATGTCTTATTGTTAGACTGCTGCTTATTTTTTAATCGAAGTATTTATCACTGAAACGCGATAAAAAAAAAAGATTTATTCAGCGAAAACCACCACTGGAATACTATAGTTATCGTCAGCCAAGATATCATCCACTTTATTACAGCACTCCTATTCTCCTATATGTTGCTATTTCATCCTGAATGGTTTTTCTCTTCATTCCTTTTATGCATACCGAGTATCAGTGGTTAGTACTTTTAGCGCCTTTTCCGCTTTTTCCGTCCGTCCGACCGTGCGCAAAATTTTAAGGCAATGAAAAAAATTTGAAAGTTAAAATTTTCAGGATAGTTTTGTCTGGTAACTGACGTGGGCCCTATTTATTTTTGCGGATGTCTGTCTGCTCGTTTTCCTTTTAGCATGATATAAATAAATCCTTATCTATGCGGATCCGTTGCTGTGATAAAGTTTCCTTTTGTTTATGTAGCTACAATAACAAAAATAAACGTAAATACCTTCAATTTACTTTCGGAAAGGGATAAAAGTCATATCATAACTACTTAACTGCGTTGAGATATTTAAACAAGTTAGGAAAGTGTACAACGTATCACAAATGGGCGCGTTTCGTGCAATGGAGTATTAGAAAGAAATTATATACCTGTACGTAAGGGAAATAGCGTTTTAAAGTTCTTTTATTCATCATAAATAATCCATTTTCTTCCTATTTAAAAATATTGCTTGCACACGTAAATTGAATGTTTGCTTGTGAGATTGTTTATGTTAGCAACAATAAAGAAGTAACCATGCAAGAAATTTTCAGTTCAACTCGATTTAAGACTTTCTTGTTTGATTTTCTCGATAACAGCTACTTATATGATAAAAATGTATAGGAAAAGAAATACTCTTCTTTACCAGCTCTACAATTTTTATTTGAAAAATATTTTGATATGAGCAATACTTTACGAGATATGACGAAAATTTAAATTTTTGTCACCAGTAAAGTGGTACCCCTGATTGGCATACGAGATTCATTTTTTCGATTTTCTTCTTATATTTGATTGTAAGTCCTCAATATCAAATTTCATGAAAATCCGTTCAGTAGAAGCCGAGAACGAACATGCGGACGGACGGACCGACGATAATAGGTGCTCACGCTGTAAGCGAAACGCGCCTAAAAAATAATTTAAATTGATTTTCGGTTTTACGTTTGTTTGTAATGCTGAATTTCTAGGGACAATGCAGTGTTATACTATAATAACACAGTTTGATCGCTAAATCTGGTTTGTTGAATCATGCATATCCGTTAAAGATTACGAAAACTTAAATGTTCTAAAAAAGGCTCTTTTGGAATCAGCATTTGCAATGTTTGAAAACTCATTCCTTTTAAAGTGTCTCGATCTCGTAATTATTTTAATTCTTGGGACCCCATAAATTTTTATCTCAGATTTTTCGCTGCATAATCGATGAATAAGTTCACTGTAATAGCAACACAAGTTAGGAAAGTGTACAACGTATCACAAATGGGCGCGTTTCGTGCAATGGAATATTAGAAAGCAATTATATACCTGTACGTAAGGGAAATAGCGTTTTAAAGTTCTTTTCTTCATCATAAATAATCCATTTTCTTCCTATTTAATAATATTACCTACATGCGCACGTAAGGAAATTAAACGTTTGTTTGTGAGATTGTTTATGTTAGCAACAATGAAGTAACCATGCAAGAAATTTTCAAAGTTCAACTCGATATAAGACTTTCTTGTTTGATTTTCTCGATAACGACTGTACTCCTAAGATAAAAATGTATAGGAAAGGAAATACTCTACTTTTCCAGTTCTACAACATTTATTTGAAAAATATTCTGATATGGGCAATACTTAACGAGATATGACTAAAATTTAATTTTTTGTCACCAGTAAAGTGGTACCCCTGATTGGCATACGTGATTCATTTCTGCGATTTTCTTATTATATTTGATTGAAAGTCCTTAATATCAAATTTCATGAAAATCCGTTCGGTAGAAGCCGAGAACGAACATGCGGACGGACGGACCGACGGACCGACCGACGATAATAGGCGCTCACGCTGTAAGCGAAACGCGCCTAAAAATGGTTGAAAAAACTAAATGCGCATGTTACAACAAAGCTGCCGTCATCAATGACGCAATTTTTAATGGTTACTTTTTTGAATATTTGGTAAATGATGGTGACTGATTTATAACCATTAAACGCATCTGGTTCAACGATATCTTGTTATGGTTATTGGAAAGAAATGTTTTATATACATTGAATTTGAAGCTCGGCAATTCTTATTTTTATATTGGTCGATTTCGACGTTGTAATTTTAACGCAATCGTCGCAAAATTTCCGAAAATATTAAAGCCAAGGTTTTCATATGATTAACATTCAAAACAACTGCGAATAATACGTAATAAATATCTAAGTACATCAGTTCTTACAAGTTACTTGTTAGTCGTTCTTTACCTGCAACGCGATGGCAGCGGAACGCCTTATGGGCACATTTTGTCTGTCCGTCCGTCTGTCATGAATTCCATCTCTTGAACCGCTTGACAGGTTTTGATTAAACTACGTATGAGTGGTTTTTATTCAAATCTATGGCCATACTATGATTTTGAACTGCGTCCTTCCAAATTACATAATCGCTTAAATACACTTAGGTATACTCGTATCTCGTTAAATGTCATCCGTCAACCAACAATTAAATACCATATTTTTCTATCCCTAACTTTTATGTGATATTAAAAGTCTCGGTTTAAATATTTATTCTTATTGAGTATAACATTTATCGCAAAACATTCCGTGAGAGCATATGATTATGAATTTGGAGATAATATTTAGGGAAGCGCTGAATCTTTCGATACCGTTTTGTACGTATATCCAATAAAAAACGCCTTTGAAATATCTGTGTATTCCATTTATGGAGTACATAAACTTTTCCTTCTTATTTGTCATTGTTTGAAACGATCAACATCAATAAGAAAATTTTGCATCATCGTTACATTTTTCTTTTGACTAAAATATACGTTAGGCTAGAGAGCGCTTATGTTTCAAACTGATTCATTTTGTGAAAATATTTTTTGTCCTAACTAAAACGAATGGAATAGAATGTTCCGACCCGTGTTTTTCTTCTTTTGTTTTCCTCTTATAGTCTTCATATTCTCTTCACTCGCCGCCTTCTCCTCGCCATTTCTTTGCCTCTTCCATTCTCTCCACTCCCACTTTGTCTCCCTCCTTCCCGTGAGCCCACCTCCTCAACCCCTCCATATTTCGACCCGCCCGCCGCCCACAAACTCCTATTAAATCTTTATCCGAAGGTTATTTCCCTCCCGCCCATGTTCCTATGTTTCGCCTCCTTAACAAACTGACCGATGTGGTCCTTCCCTCATTATCCAACTCATTTTCCCTCTCTCCTTCATTCGCTGAAATTTTAAGCCTTCCCGAGCCTGAATTTTCCACCTTCCATATCGTTTCCCTCAAAAGAGTTTTTTTTCTTTGTCGTTTAGTGCGTGTAGCTTCCCTCCTTCCCCCCCTCTCCCCCCCTCTCCCCCCATCTCCCCCCTCTCCCCCCCTCCCTCTCTTCCATTACTTCTCTCGTCCTTCTCCGCCTCACTCCCTTTTAACTTCGGACCAACATATCCGATTACAGAGGATTTCCGGTTGTTTTTCTATCTCCCCCATTCTCTCTCCCTCTCCCTCTTCTAAAATCCTCTCCTTTCTTCTTTATGACCTGCGAGGCTCGTCTTTTTGTCTCCTTACCCTTTTAGTTTCTTACGTGCTGAAACATATACGTCATCGCCCAGGATCTTTAAATTTTTTTCTTACTGGACGGCCCCACAAAGCTTCCTCGGAGAAATAATTGAATACGTAATAAAATGGAACTATTCCCTCTTTTTCTTGTTTCCGTTCGTTACTTTTCGGTGTTAGTTTCGCATCTATTTTCATCGGCGCTTCCACGTAATTGACCCGAAGGGTTAATCTTATTCAGGTATTTCACCGATGCTATCTTGTTTCCATTCACATTGCACAAGTAAGCTAAATAAGGCTTTTTAACACATTTCTTATTGACTGCCATTTGTTTCTTTGTGTTTAGAAAACAATTTTAAATCAGTTTAAAATAAATTAATTCATCGTGTATTTTAATGATAATTACAAAAAGAGAATTATTTTTCTTCCATCTGCTAGTTCAGTTATCTGATAAAATAATACACTACGTTTGTCTATTTGTTGATTAAATTGCATTACTTTGAGTGAATGAATAAATATCCATAATATATAAGCAAAAGTTAGATTATTGTTTTATTCAAAGCTATCGGTATAAAGGTTTAAAAAAACTCCCAAGCCGTAATTTACTTACACCTCAAATATACCAAAAGCTTTACAGGCTTTGAATTTTCAATATAGGACTTAAAAATTCCAAAAGTAAAACAGCAAACTGAGCAGAAATTTATATTATCTTAAGAATCCGAAATCACCAAATTACTTCAAAATAAATGAAATTTAACCAAACTTTCGGATAAAACATTCATCAAGTGAGGAACTGACGATTCTCGAAAAATGCCTTATAAGAACTTATAAGAAACCTCCAATAGAAGATATTCATTTTTGAAGACATTGAATCCTCCATAAAAGCATCTTCTAACAACATCATGAATATTATTAGAAACTCCACTTCGTTAGAAATAAAACAGGATATAAAACCTTAGAGCCAACAAGAATACAACAACATAAAAATTGAATTACGGCTTAGGAGAATATTTTTATTACTTTTCCAAATATTAATATGTATTCGCCGTAGTCTCAAATTTAAGCGTTAAGACCAATATCGAATTGTTAAGCGGGTCAATATTTTATCTCGTTTTTCTTTCGATATCATCATGTGCAAACAAAAAGCAATCTTCGAGGTGACCGTTCCTTTTACATCGTTTCGACATCGACCTGGGAATGAGAACTGGCAATCGTGGACAAATGACCCGTCCAAAGTCTCTTACACCATTTGTTTATCTGCTCCTCTACTCGCACGCTTCGCTGACCACCGGTCACCCCTCTTCTTTCCCTCTCACTCCTCGAAAGCGTACCCTATTTAAATCTCCCGATGTAGGAGCGGGAACCTCATGTAATTGTCATCATTTTTAAGGCAAATCCATGGAAACTGTTTGGAAATAATCCGGAGTGGGGACGAGAGGAGGCGCGGGGGAAGTCAAAGCTGTTGATGAGGTAGTCAGTGTGTGTGAGGGAGACAGTGCCATTTTGATGGAGCGGCTGAGTCGTAGGGAGAGGCGGAGGGAGGGGGATGAAGGGAAGGGGGAGGGAGGGATGGCAGGGGGGGGGGAAGGGAAGGGGTAAGTCCGTATAATGCAATCTCAACCCATTGCCCGAAGGGAATTGGACGGCTCGAGTCTGCAGCGAAGCCATCGCAATTGGGGAAACAGGCGTTTGATATTTCTCCAGCGAATTGGTTTGCGCGATGAAGATTTCAGAGGTTTAAAAGTAATGGCAATCGTGTTGGGTTTTCGATTAACCTTTGAGAGTTCACGATCGGAGTGGCTCTCTAAAAAATACTCTGTTAGCATTCGCCTAGCCATCGCGGATTTATTTGCAGCTCACAGAAATTTCTGTTGCATGTTTGGTTGGATGTTTAAGACGTATGTAATTAAAATACATTTTCAAAGAGAGGTCTAATATTAATGTGAAAATATTAATTTTAGTTTATTAATTCTATGAAGTTTATAGAACAAAAGAAATTGGCCAAATGGGTGTAATTTGAAATAAAACAAACTTTACGAGGTTTTATAAACTATGTCACTATTTATAATACGGTTTTTATTTCAAATCACACCCATTCCCATATTATGGAGTGCCACCAAGGTATCAACCCTGTAAGAAAATTTTATATTTTAATAGGCTTATCGTGAAATATTTTAGATATAAGTGATGGATTGATATAGCATGTTAAGTGGCATTTATGGATTACTTTTGTTATTAGAAAAAATATCAGACTTATACCAAACGATCAGCTTTTTCATGGAAAAATAACAATTTAACAACTAATAAATAATTAGATAAAATATAGTGTGTAATTTTAAATTTGCCACGACAATCAAATACTAGTTGTAATTACTTAATTAAGATGTATTTACGAATTTCTTTGAGAATCTTATCTCTAACTATAAAAGGTAATTTATGTTTATAAATGAATAAAGTAAGGCTTCTTGGGCTAAATTTTAAAAAGTTCCCTCAAAATAACAAAAAGGTGCAATGTTGCCAAAAATCCCTGTTTAAGTAAAAGGTAATAAGTATCAAGAAACAGTTGAATTACATAGTTGAGAATAAATGAAGGATTGAGGGAAAATTGCGGCAGATAATAAGAGAAAGGAAAATCGGAATTAAATAAAAGGTTAAAGGTCAAAATAGAGGGTGAGACGTGCGAAAAGGAAAGAAACGGTGAAAAGGGAGAGGGAAAGGAAGAGAGAGAGAGAGAGAGAGGGGGGGAAATGAAGGGAGACGAAAGAAGGTGGCGAGGAGGAAGAAATGGCGAGTCGGAAGACGCACCAATGACGCGCAGTCGCGAAATGGAGGGATGAAAAGGGTTCTGCTCTCGAGGGTGTTGATGGGACGGAAGTGCTTCAAAACTCTTGTTTACCGAGGGGTTTTCCCGCACGGTGGCTCCCTCTCTTGAGCAGTTGATGAACCGTGGATTTCTGGGGTACTCCGTCGAGGCCGTCTGGAGAGAGAGAGAGAGAGTAAGGGAGAAATGTGGCGGTCGGGAGGAGAGAGAGAGAGAGAGAGAGAGAGAGAGAGAGAGAGAGAGAGAGAGAGAGAGAGAGGGGGGAGAGGAAAGGGAGAGAGGGGAGGAAGAAAGGGTTAGCAAAGAGGGAAGAGGAAATGGGAGGAAGTGTGAGTAAAGAAACGCGGTTTGCTGAGTGGGTTTAAAAAGAATGGGCCGTTAACGAAGGGCTCCTGGTTTAGCTCCGCTTCTCCGGGTGGAAGTCATCGAGATGGTTGACTCCAACGGAGTCGCTGCATTTTTCAAGCGTCGGGATTTTGAGGTGCTTTTTAGTGGAATAATATTTCGTCTAGTGTTGGGAGCTGAATAAAGTTTTCCTAGCATATCCGCGCAATTTACCACCAGAGTCCGCCACCTGTCGATGTCCATGCGTCGACTGGTGTCCGAGTTCCGGTTCGACCGCCTCTCCGAGAGTTTTCGGGTTTTATCCTAATCCAAAAAGTACGCCTTCCGTACTCTTTCGACTGTTATGGCAACGTCGCAAGTCTCTGATAGGCCCAAGCCTGAAAAGTACCCTTCAAATGCTCCCACCCTCCACTTCCTCAGAGGCCAACTTATTTCTCGTGAAGCATAGTACTTCCATTCCTCCACCCGTCCCTCTCTCTCCTCTTTCCTCTCTTTCTCCTTCCCCACGAACTCTCTAACCCATTCCTCTCCCCCATCTTCACCTGCGAGAGTAATTGGGATTCTGTTCTCGGAGTCTGGGATTCGACGTCGGCCGTCGACTCCCGCGTCCATTCCGGAAAACAGAGCAGTTATTGCGAAAGTTTTCTTTCTCCTCATTAAGCTTCCGGCTATGTGACGGACGTGAGAAGAATTACGACGAAGGAAGCGCGGCGCAGCGAGTTCTCTAAGAAGATAATGTTTACGGGATTAGGTTGGCTGTGTGTACTTCTTTTTATTTTTAGCCAAGAGTAATTATGAAGTTTAATGCTGCGACTCGGATAGGTGGCCTTTATTAGGCATATTATCTTTCGTTATTTTTGTTTGAAAAAAGTATTTCTGAAAAATTTTCTGTTCGTATATACCTACATAAAGACGAAAAATATAATTTTCGATTCTGATTGTGATTATATGACGCTTGAATACCTATAATGTTTGAAGATGATATTCTAACCCTGAGGTTTTGGTGGATCATAAACTCGTGAGAGGAAGACTATAGCTATTGTTTCATATTACTAGAAAGATGAAATGTGTATTACTCATTTGTTTGGGATAATGTGATAGATATTAGAGTCGTTGTTAAATATGCCACCTCCTAGAGAGTTTTCGTAATTTACTTTTTAACATAAATGTATTTAAAATTACTACTCACAATTTATATTTTCCCAGAAGAATTTTAACCAGCTTAAATTATGTAATCTTTGAAATCTAATTACTAATGGTTAAGTTTGATTATTTTCTGAGTAGTAAATGTCTTGCCATGGATTTTTTTCATTTCATTCCATGCTCACTTTCACGAATGCATGTGCATCCATGGAATAGGAATTTACAAGAAACTGCCTCGTGTAATTTAGAGGATTTTATATAAATAAAACTTTCGAACGATTCAATTTGATTAATAAGATTTTTGAAAATTTCTTTTAATTCTGGAAAATTAATTTGTCCTTCGGGATAAAATTATTTTTAATTTGTATCCAACGCTTAAAGAACGTCTTCATCTCCTCCACTTATAGGATCAACAATTTTGAAATTTCCTTTTCCATTTTTATATGTTCGAACAGTAGCCGAAATTGAAGAATCGGTGCAACGTCAACTTTCTCACAACCGTACGCATATACGCGTGGCACATAAATTAAATGTTTAAATTAATGCGTAGTTGCGTGCGGAAAATATTTTCTCTCATTGTTTCTCTTAACAACAGTGCTGCTGCTGGCGTAGGTAGAGCTTAGTGGTAGCTGACAGTGAAACTCCTTATATTATGTCAGTGGACGCTATTTATTAATATTTTAAAAACTTGTTTTAATTAGCACTGTTTTTTGTAAGAAACTGTGGAGCTGGATTAATATAATTCAAAATACATGCTATCATTACTATTATACTCATATAAATACGGTAATTCATTATAATTCTGTTGTTTAAAGCTACTTTTTACTTTCTCATATACGAAGCACACTGAGAAAGTATTGTAATAGTGAAAAAATTGACCTCGAGATTTTGATGGAAATATACGTTTTAGGTGTAGCTGAGTCCGAAAGAATGGTTTTCGCCATGTCGTCTGTGACTGTGGGTCTGCTTGTTCGCGGCTCTAGAGCCTTAACGGTAAAGTAAAAATGAATGAAATCTCGTATTTAGGTATTTTAGCATACAGAATATAAACAATGAAGAAATGGTTGACATTGCACAGTAATTAAGGGCTGTTTATTCTAGGCAATTTTATCAACAATTCGATTTTATCAAAAACGGCTCAAACGATTTTGATCAAATTTCGTACAGTTACTTGAGTTTGTCTTCAATAATACTACAAAGTTCATATTTCTCAAAAAATGAATATAAGGCTAGTTTATTCTAGGCAATTTTATCAACAATTCGATTTTATCAAAAACGGTTCAACGATTTTGATCAAATTTCGTACTGTTACTTTAGTTTACGTCTACAATAATACTACATAGTTAATTTTCCCCAATAAATGAATATATATAAGGATAGTTGATTCTTGGGCAACTTTAATAACAATTGGATTTTCTAAAAAACGGCTGGTACGATTTTCATCAAATTCCGTGTAGTTATTTAAGTTGATGTTTATAATGATTCTACATGGTTCATATTTTTCAAAAGATAAATAAACAACACATTAGTATATGGGTAAGTTTGTGCAATGTATGTTGTATCGATTTTTATTTTATGTATTTTGATTGGCGGAACCTGAATGCGTCAAGGTATTTCAAATATTAAATAATTATTAATTAAAAATCCTATTGAAATGGGGGCGGAGACTACGGTGAGATGGATGTCAACAATTTAGCTCCTTAACCGTAAAAAGCAAATATTTAGAGGCAACAGCGGAGGAGAGTGGGAAAGAAATTAATGGTAGATTTAAAAAAAAAAAGGCTCACTTACTTAATTACTTGAAATCTTATGTTTGATGTCTTATGAATGCTGTTAAGACCGAATTAATGGAATTAATCTTGAGGCACTATATAATATTTAAAATTGCAATTTATTTGGTTGTTTATGACCAATTTGAATAAATCAATTAAGATGATATACCCTTAGGTTGATAAGAGTGCCACTGAAATATAAATATCCATTTTGCGATAGTCATAAGCTACGTGACTCCGAATCACTTTTTTTTATTAGAAACTTTTTAGAGTATTTAAACGAAATTTCGGAGGAAAATAGCTTTTAACTCAAAAACTTTCATTTTTTTTGGTCTAATATTCGGAAATAACTTGGCAACGCCACTTATAAATGTTAAGTGTCTTGCCGTTTGGAATTATGTCATGAGTTTGATTCTAGGAGCGTTTATTTTCTCCAGTTGTTTTAATAGTTTGATATATGGATTTAAAGTGATAAATTTTTGAAGGTCTTCTTTAATCTTTGACTAAAAACAGGAAAATAAAATTTATAAATTTATTTTAATGAAATGTTTTAAATGCACTTAACAGTAAAAAATATAAACAACATAATTGTATGTGCCAGAAAATAAAAACAGTTATGAGCATATAAAATTTGTTTCGCGTAATGTTTAACAAATAAATTTTCATTAATATTTTCTCCGCATAAATTTTACACGTCCAAAACTGTTTTCACTTTTTGGACCATTCAATTATGTGCATTTTATAATTTGTGTTTATTTATTATTGCATTAAAATTAGGTTTCGTTTATTTTTAATTTTTATTTTTATGAAACACTTATGTCATGTATACCCATAATTTTTTACTGGAAATTACGCTAATTATATTATAGGTAATGGGACAAAATAAGCGATTGACAGATATGATAATTCGTTAAGTGGATTTAGAGGTTGGTTTATCAAGCGACAATTGATTTATTACATATCTGAAAGTGTATGCTAAAGAAATTATTAATAGCGGATTTGGCGTGCTTCGCAGGCACTCAATAGGATGTAATAAAAAGATGAGAATAAGATCACAATAAAACAATGATCACGTGACATTCAGGATGTGAGGCTATTCAGAACAAACATGCTAACATTTTACGCTCCTCTTGTTGTGAATTTATGACGTCTTTATTATTTATATATCCAAAGGGTTCCATCTCCTTATTTTTAAAATTTCTTTTCCTTAAAACATTAATTTCAGACAATTAGAAACTTTAAATTTCGAATAAAGAGGTAAAATATTCTCCATCTCATTAATAAGCGATCTAAGCCTTCTTTAGTTGGCATCTTAGACGATTATGCATTTTTAAAATGCAGTATTTCCGTTAGCGCTCAAGTTTCATAAAATAAAATGAATTAATGAAATTTTTCGAAGATTGACTTTCAAACGGCGGCAGATACTTCACTAAAATTTACACCGATTCATTACAGATGTGGGGAAAAATTCCTTCCTCATGTTTTCTTTCTTAATGACAGATGAACACGCCTCCTTCATCTGTTTCTTCTGTTTCCTCTCCTCCCCTCCCCTCCCCCCTCTTTCGATTCCTCTCTCCCTCTCGTTCCTCCTCTTCCTCCTATAACTAACCACCCTTCTCGCCATATACTACGGAGAGAATGTGCGTGAACGTCTCTCAAAATTACTTTGGGGACCAGAAAGGGGTAAGCAGCGGGGGCAGGGATGGAGTCAAGGTGGGGGTGGAGAAGGAGGGCGTCCTCGGAAAGGGGCAGAGCTTTGTCTGAACCACCCCCGACTCCCAACCGCATCTCCTTTACATATGACACCGCGTTCGATGGAGGTGGGAAGACGGGTGAAGGAGAGGGAGGGGGTGATATGATCGTTTGTTCTATATGTGTGTGTGTGTGTATGCATATATGTGTACATATATAGCTATATATGTATATATATGTAGAGAGAGGGTGGTGGAAGGCTAAGATGAAGGTCTGCTGTTGGGCAGTGGGTTGGTGGGCGGCGGAGAGGAATTCAAAACCATGACGACGGAGGGAATCCAGGAGAGCGGTGGTTATATGCGTCGGGAAGGGAGGTCAGCGTAAGGCATTGAAACGTATTTATTGGCGCCGGGCGCTTTTAATGCCGCCTCCTCACGAAAGAACAATGCGCGGTTCCCCCGTTCTTCCCCCTCCCCCTTCCTCTCCGCCCTCGAGGCCATAAACTTGAATTTCTCCCCTATCTCTTTCGCCGTCGTCCTCCCAACGCCGTTTATATATGTCTTCCATGGTAATATGCGCTGCCCTTCGGGGCGGGCGCTCGTCTCTGGATGGGCGACTGGCGTTGCCATCGCGTCTCCTAATCCAGGTTTACGGCACCAAAGACACTTCGGAGGCCGCATGCCGACTAATGGGTGTGTGTATGCGCGCTTACGTGCCACTCGAGCGTGTGTGGGACAAATAAATACCCGTCTCTCTCTTCTGCCTCCCCTTTCTCCCATCCGTCTCTTTTCCCTGCGGATTTTATATTTTTTCTGGGGTATTAGTTTACGTATTAAAACTGGTTAAAAGGGCATTTTTTGGCGATGAGTTTTCGATCTGACAATATCTGTGAAATTAGCTGAAATCGTTGGCAATTGGAATATTTAAAATAATGGTTACGTTTACCTTATTAACGTGCCTGAATAATCCTCTTCTAAATTAAATCGTATCTAACTAAAAAAGAATGTGTGAATGTTAATATTTCTGTGATAGTATAATTTTAGATGCGTCTAACCTTATGTTTTTCTTGCACATTAAGAAATATTTGGAATGGTCAAAATATCTATCAATTTTAATTTAATAATTATTTTCAATTGAACCTTACTCAATCTTTTCTTTCGTTTCACATTAAACCGATTGGCAATCATGCAGCATCAACGTTTTTGTAAGTTTTCTTTTTACTGCCCATTGTTAACATAGAATGAAGTGTATTAAAATCAACTACTCTTGCAATATGCTTTTATTCTAATGGCAATATTCATTTTCACATTAATATCTTTCGTTTGAATTCTGCTAAAAAGCTGAATGATTAGCGCCCTTCTCAAATTGCTTCACAAGCAATTTGCAGATGAATATTTCTTTATATGTATCATATTTTCCTTTCAGTTGTATAGTTGAAAAAGATTCAGGACATGCGTTTGAAAAGTTTTATATATAACAACAATATAAATCGTACGTTTATATGACGTAATTTACTTTTACTCGGGAAATCGATTGTAGAATGAATAGATAAATCTTTAATTAATATTGGTTGCATTTAATTGTCTTTTGTTAAAATCTTATTTTTACCTCATGCCTCGTCAA
The DNA here is from genome assembly GCA_036926305.1 of Uropetala carovei. Classification (NCBI taxonomy): domain Eukaryota; kingdom Metazoa; phylum Arthropoda; class Insecta; order Odonata; family Petaluridae; genus Uropetala; species Uropetala carovei. Next base: position 2,262,293 of record JAXCHB010000167.1, read on the forward strand.
TATCTTCTGAAGAAACCCCACACCTCATATATTGACATCTCCTCCTCATCTAAATCTCCCCTTTCCTCCACCTTCTTTCTCCCACCACTCCTTCCAACCCCTTTCTCCCTCCACCCAACCCCTTTCTCCCTCCACCCACCCCCTTTCTCCCATCCCGCATTTCCTTACCACGCCATACTCTGCAAAATCAGCGTCTAAGCGTCTCGAACAGAAGCTCGGTGCAATTCATCTCATTCGTCTCTTCTCTGTTTTCCTTTGCAGGCGGATGGAGGAGAGGAAGGGCAAGAAGAAGAAGAAAGGTGGGGGAGTGAAAGAAGAAGGCTGCGAAAATGGAGTGGGGGTGGGAGGAGGAGTGTCCGGAGGAGAGGGAGAGAGAGAAGATTGATGACCCTCCAGGCTCACGCGATGCCTTCACCTCCAGGGAATCCAGCCAGTCTCCTGCCCACCCCCTCCTCCTCCCCCTCCCTACCCCTTCCCCACCTCCTCTCTCTTCTCCCCCTCTCCCATTTCGTTCCCCCCCCCCCTCCGCCCCCCCTTTCCTTCAAAATGGTGAAGGGGTGTCATTCCTTTTGCCGGTGACGTGGAAGGCAGCCAAGAGGAGGAGGATAAATTTGTGCAGATCTATTGTGTAAGAAGAAAAGGGAGAAAATATTAAAAGTTTCTTAAATTTATCTTTTGTGTGTTTATTCAAGTTTATTTTCCGCTATGAAAGTTTCGTCGTTAAATATCGCTCGCCCCGTGAGAAGAATATTTTGGGGTTACTCTCTCACTCTCTCTTCATGCGGAAGGGAGGTTTTGAATGGAGTGAATGAGATATGGGTCCGAATTAACGACGGAAAATACGAAAGAAATTAATGAGAACAAATTATCTCTTTCTGTATTGAAAGGAGATCTGAAGGGCTGTGATACGGCTTCGTGTTAACGGATAAATATTTTCGGAGAAATGGAGATAGAGTAAGAATTCGTTGCTTTTATTTATCTCATGGACTGTAGATTCTTCTGCTATTAAAAATATAAAACCTTTTTGGAAATGATCTCCATATGAAATTTCGATAAGTTTCTAGGTAGTAAACTATTATTTAAGTGGTGAATTCGAAGCAAGTACACACTGAGTGCAGACTAAGTTATTTAATTATTTTGAAGACAAAGACAAGCAGAGTTTCAATAAGTGAAATTTTCTATCTTTGGAAGATGCCAATTTAAAACAATCACATATATAAATCCATTCTGATATACGAATATTTTTATCTGATACAATCGTTTAAGTGCATTTGGCAATGTTAAGGATTTTCTAATTGCAGCCCTTTAGAAATTTACCGAATAACGCCTTCAATGTAACGTTCTCCATGCAAACTGAATAAGTGTCCTCAACGGGTCAGCGTCTCCTCCACGAGACTTGGGAAGTAACGCTGCTTCAATGAAATAACTAAAAACACATATGCCTGAGTAAACAATATAAACACGCAAAACGGTACGATATTATCGTTACTGAGAAAGTGGCCAGTTGACGAGTGGTTCTGTTTTTAGAGTGTAGGTAGCTAAGCAACAAATAGAATAAGACAAAACTGTAAAAGAGATTACTTCTCATAGCAGTTTTTCTGTACAATACATACAGCAGAGATATAAAGAGCAATATTACTCCAGCGTTGGACAAAAGATGCTTTGCACCGGAGAAAGAAGTGACTTGTATTTACCCCGTAATTGTGTTCAGATTCTCTGAGCACCCTCACAACAATCACGGCAACTTCCCTTTTATAAGAAGTAACTATTTTATCTCAATTATGTTAATATTATTTCCGTGTTAGTGTATTTTTGTTCACTTCTATAATGATCACTTAACGGATTACCAAATTAAAATTTATGTTAACAGATTGTTTAATAATAAATTAATTTTGTAGCATCCTTTGTGTCCCTGATATACATTGCCCGATTCAAGACACCTGAAATCACACCAGTTAAAAAATATAATGTGGCCAACACACGACTTTCTCCATATTTGGGGTATAGATATTTAAATTATTATGAATAGCATTATAAGGCAAAATTATTATTTCGTATCGTAAAAGAATACAGTCGTCCCTGTGGTAAATTAGGTATATGTATTTTGAATATGTTTACAGAATTCACCGCTGCGTGGTTTCGACGCTGTATACTGGATATTACTAAAAAAGTTGAATGTCTCCGAAATCGATGGTACGACGAAAATTTGTTTCAAACAAAACTTGGAAGAAATATTATTCTCTACAACTTTAGTCCTCACAAAGATGACCAATTACGACGTTTTTAAGGAGATATTTGACGGAAACCGAAAAAACCGATTATTTTTTATAAATAATTCCTAAACAATAACTGCTATGGAAAATTCTTTCAAATAAAAGTTGTAGAAAATTACATTCTCTATAATACTTGTATTAATTTTTACATACAATAATGATGTTTTAATGGAGAACTATCGCAAAAACCGAATCGGGTTTCGAATAAACCTCGACTTCCGGTTAATCGGTACTGTCCAAAAACTAATCAGTTCTTTGTGCTCATGCTAAAGTGTTATATATGAAGTTTGGTAACGATATGGCGAGTACTTTTTGAGTTAGAGCGCCCACAATCACATACACACATCCACACACACATCCACGCACACACACACATCCACGCACGCACACACACAGACATCATTCCGAAAATAGTCAAAACGTGTTCTACGGACCTCAAAACGCGTATTTCCGTTGAAATCTCGAAGTTGATTTTTTTCATGATACATTACTATGTATGGAGAAAGTAAAAAACTGCAATTGTCAACAAACTGTTAATAACTAGATGGAACTCACTGACTCGAAAGAGTTTGATATATATATATATATATATAAGCAATTGTTTCTTCTTTCGAAATTCAAGGTTCATGTATTTTTCTCGTGCTATTTATGAAAAAATATTCCAATTGCCATTATGGCTTGGATAAATTTCCGAACCAACTGTTGAAAACTTTGCAGTAATAGGAATAAGAATAATTAGAAACTAGGAATTAGTATAACAGTAATAAAATACTACATCAAAAGCAGTCGCCTTCCATCATGTTTGATGCTTTGGCCCTTTCCAGAAAGAATTCTCATAAATAAGGTCGCATGACTTGCAATGTAAGAAGAAAAAACAAATGAACATCGTATTTAAGAAACCATTGGTTTGTGAAATGGTTATCGTATTATTTCTGTGGGTGTTTCATGCAAGTTAGTACAAAACTGAAGAACTTGAGTGACCTGAATACCTGTTATAGGTAAGTAAATAATATATATTGTATATATGCAATACACTGAGCTCATTACCGTTCTTTCGCATTACGTCTTCACAAGAACACTATATGTAAGTAAATTTGTAATTTACTATACACCTAAAATGTTACATGTTAGTGGAACACACAAATTAGAAGTGTTCACAGAGATATTATGGGGCTTTTATCATGCTTAAAATGAAACTGTTTGCAAACTTGGTACAAATGTTTAGCGATGCAGTATATTGTAATTGTCATTGTTTATGCTTTACTTAATGAACTACATATTCAGTTTGACAAATGTGAATTTCTCCTTATTTAAGCAACATCCTATATAGGATTTTTTTGACTTCCTACTCAATATAATAATTTCGTTTTTCAATTAATATGTATATCTTTAATCACCATACATTCTGGCTCAAAAGCTAGGACACAGAGAAAACTTGTGCTATTACTGACATCGTTTACAGCAATTGGTGAGCTTTGTTTTGTGTCTTGCAGTTATAACAAAGTAGGTATTATGTATATGTCTCTAGGAAAATTTGCCATCATCACATGTTTAGTAATGGGTAACAGTATTTCAGATAAAAATTAAGAAAATTTATTCATTTGATTGCTATTTATTGTATGCATTTACATAACGGTTCAACTTAAAGATTCAGTGTGTCCTTGCTGAGGTACACAAATATGTATGTTTATTAAGTCAAGTTAATTTAAACTAAAATAGCCATATATGCTAAATTATGGTAAGCTGTGATATATTTATTGTAATTTTAAAAATATTCTTGGTGGCTCTCTCTCTCTCTCTCTCTGTGTATGTGTGTGTATATTTACAGAGTGTGAAATGATTTAAGCAGTCAAGCAGCTTCATTGCATGGGATCAGCCAATGTTCAATGAATGTTTCTGTTAAATTTTGACAAAAATTGTAAATCTTGAATAATTTATATAGCAAAGTATAAAGAAGTTAACATAATTACCACATATCACTTTTAACAGAAATGTTTAACTTTTAGTACTTAGATTAATATGAAATTCCTAGTTTACATTTTTGATGTGTCGAGTAAAATTTTACTGACCAAACACTTTTCTATTTAAATGGATTAAAATCTAAGAATGTTTTTGTCATATTACATAAATAATATATAGTTGAGAATAATTTTCTTATCTTCTTGTTGGGTGCCTTATCTTTGTCTCATTTCAACATTCTATGGGATTAAGAATATTAGAGTAAATTTGACTGAATGATTATTGTGTTTGATACAAGGAGAGGAAACATCAGTTAATTAAAACTTCCATTTTAATGGATATATCTCTTTCATTTGATCTATAAAATAAAATACATAGATGTGTCAATTGTTAAAATTATATTAAAAGGTTTTGTAGACTTTTATAAAAACAAAATGCATATTGATAAAGTTGATATATTCTATTAAGATGCAAAGTAAAATTAAAATAAAATTTGTTGCTTAATATTGGACCCGGTTCAAATTTGAGGCTCTTGATATGCAAGCACAGGACTATTTTAACTATTATTATAACTATTTTTAATAAATGCAAACAGTATATTAAACTTGTTAGTGATGTGTGAAAAGAATATTAATCAAGTTTTTAATAGTGTTTTAAACAGTATTATTTTCATTTTTTTTAGTGTTTCACTGTTGAACACTTGGATCACTAATCAAATCCTGTGCTGTTGGCTTTTTGGATATTTTTCTAAATTACTTGCACAAGTTGACTCATTCATTAATAATGTGGTGTTTCACAAACTTTATCCATCTGTTATATCCTCTTAAGGCAACTACACTTATTGTTATTCCCTTAATCCATTACACCTACCAATAAATATAAAATGTAATATTAATTTCAGAATATAAATATTATATTCATGAAGAAATTAATGTTTATTCTAAATATATACTATACATCAGGGGCAGCAAATGATTTTAGTCTCACGTGCCAAGAAAGTAGTGTGAAACATCAGAATTTTTTTTCGCGTGCCACTATTTTACTCTTTCTCCAAGGAACTTCATATTTTATACAGAAAATGCAAGCTTATGCGTGACAAGTAAAATTGCAAGCATGCCACTTCTGGCATGTGTGCCATGAATTTGCCATCCCTGATATACGTAAGCTAAAATACAAATTTCTGTCTTTGCCACCACAGTTTGAGAAAAGTTTATTTATTGGACAGAGATTATTCCTAAATATATTGTTAACTATGCCAGGTGTGATGTTATTGATATAAAATTAGACTTCATTGATGCTTCAAAAAGTATTTATTTATTGGGAAGTATGAATAAATAACCCAGTAACATCAGAAAATTTGCTTTTATGTAAGTGCAATTACTGTATCTAAAAGCTGAAAGCACCAATTAAATATTTCTGAAAACGTGAAGTATATTTCTAACATGGGATTAACTTTTAAAAAGCTGTACATTATTTCAACAGGATGAATTTGTGAAAGTAATTTAGATTTTTTCATCAGTTATAAAAAAATATTTCCAAATGAGTCATTCTTGTGGAAAAATATTTTGTCATTGAAACTAACTCAGTCAACATAGCATCTTTATATTTAGATTTGAAAATTTTAAATTATTTTATTATTAAAATTAATTTTATTTTTTAAAAAGAACCTCTGCCATAAATGAAAAGAAACCTGAAAGTCTTTCTTGACATGTTATCTCACATGATTTAATTTTCTTTGAATTTGTGTTGTTTCTTTTAACAAACATTGTAGTTGAAAAACTCCATGACTCTTTCTTCTTGGATAACTTTTGCCAATTATCTTAACACACTCATCTTCAATAAGCCTATACTTCCCTTTCTACTTTATACATATCCATAGGTGGAAAATTCCTTGATGCTCTATCAGAAACTGAGTATAGTTGGTACTCTTCGGTTATCCTGGACTCCTGTTGAAAAAAAATGTTTTGCGATAACCCTTTCCCGAGGAAAATATTAAAACAAACTAAGAACATGAGACCTTGTCAAAAAAAATTTTATTTACAAGTAACTGAGGATATTGGCGAACCTTTGGCTCGCTTTCTTTTTAGATTATAATCCGTTTATATCAGGTGTAGCTGTCTCCAGGTGCTATCGCGCCCTTCGTCTCTCTGGAAAGAATACTATTCCTCACCATTGGCCGGTGATCAGGTGGGTAAATGTCGCCACAGGCAGATCAGTCATGGGTTTGCAAAGTTTCGTTTTGCGTGAAAGAGTTATCTCAAAAAATTATTTTTCAAAATGGGTTTGGGTTAACTGAAGAGAACCGTATCTTATATATAAAATTGACTTCGTCGTCGTCGTCGACGGTGGGAAATCGGAACTATGTAATGCTATTTTTAACAAACTTTCCAAGTAGCTAGAAGATTGATATTTGGTAGGAATGTTCGGTTCTTAAAGTAGAAGCCATTTACGAAAAAAAATTTCCAAAATCGACCCGGGTTCGATTCCCGAGAATGATTTCCATTCCTCATAAGATAACATGGAAAAATCGATATTTCAACCTGCAACCTTATTTTATTTTGCTTATTAAAATTCACATATTTGACCTACGATTTTCGGACTTGGACTGTATTAAAGAAAAATAAATGCAGTTTCTTATTCTTATCGTCTTTTATCGCTTTCACAGCTAAATCTTTTGAATTTAACGTTTTAATATCAAATTTTGACAAAATTTACCGTTTTTAACGTGAAGTTGCCTTGTCAACCGATTACATTGTTAAACTCGAAATCGCAAAAATTTGTTTATTTATGCTAATGAAGGAAAAACAAAAAATATTGTTTACAAGCAAGCTTTGAAATAAATATTAAAACATATTTTTCTAATTTATAATGCCTTCATCCTTTGGTAAAAAATGCGCAAAAGGTGAAATGATTGTATTACCATATAATGCATAATTTTATTCGCCAAAGACGTCTGGCATAACCCGGGCATCGCCAGGTACTTTCAGTAGTAGTAGTAGTTAATAAAACATTTCAGCACGGTTTTTAAAGTTCATAATCATCAACCTGCAAAATAACCTTTCATGTTCAGTTCTTATAATTCTGGGTAGATTTACTGATGAAATTTGCAGAGGTCCTGTCTAGAAATTGTGGTGCCTTAAGATTGGGTGATTAGGCATTAGGTAGCCAGGTTTTGCACAAGTTTAATTTAGGCTAGCATGATAATGCTTGCTTGACAGAAACGAGCAAGGCTATAAGTAGTGCAGGTCTTTTAATTGCTAATCATGCATTTTAAATCTCTCGAAGAAGCCAGAACATGATATCGTAGGAAGTCATATTGGTTGAGAATATCCTACATATTAATGATACCCAGTTGTGATTTCGTCTGTAATGGTCTCCAGCGCCGCTCCAACGGAACTAATTAATACACAAAAAAGATTTGAGGATGTAATTTAAGGCATTTCAAAGAACCGTTTCGAACATATAATTACTTTAATTTCACTATTTCAGAAATTTAACGAAACTCTTAATTTATAAATTCGGCGATATGCGGAGCGAAGTTCTTTAAGCAGCTATTTTTTAATTATATTTATTTAATTTAAAATATAATTATAAGTTAATATTCGATTGCCGTTTTTTACACGCAGACGAAAACATGCATATATTTAGCAAAATTATTCATTGCATTAGAGTATTTACACAACGGTAAACATTACGTAATTCCCCGTTAAATTTTAACAGGCACATACACCAGTGTAACAATAACTCTTATGTTAGTCTTAAGACGTTTATGTTTGTCACTTTGTTTGCCTCTCAATGCATCTGCTGCCAGACTAGGTAACTGGAGTAATTATTTATTAATTTTCTGAAATGTTTCAATTGAAATATCCGAGTTTCCATAACAACAAGACATGCAAATAACAGCAATTTGGCTCTGGAGCGTTCAGAGCTCATTGCAGGCCCCAAAATTCTTTCTTGGCGGTTAGTCTAACGGTCGTAAGACGAAATATCTTGTCTCCATGGCGATAGCGCACGCATATCAATGGAAGAGGCGTAGTATCTTCTCTCATAAGGTCCCGCGGTCAAATACTCTCGGGGGCATGGAGGTTTTTAATTACTGTTATTAAGATATACGTGCAAACTATAAAAATACATATTTATGTCGATATGAACGTTCGGTATAAAAAACAAACAAAATCAATTGATATTATTTTTCTGCTTGATAGTTACGTTCAATAACGAAATTTCAAAATAGATTCATTTATTAAGCCAACTGCAAATAATGTTTGAACGGCACTACTTTTACGGCGTGTGTTAATAAGAAGATAATGTTTCACTCCGACAAGGTATCTAAAATGAATTTTCAAGTTTATTCGAACATAATGCCAATTCTTAAAAAAATTAACCTCGTTCTTTTCAGCGTAGTGCGTATTAATGAGAGTCGGGAGGAAGTTGGGATATAAGTCTTGTCAGATTCTTCCCTTGTTTTTCACGCGTGCCACGAGTGTTGGATGCAAGCGATCCGTCCGCAGACACCGGCTGGTGTCCAGTGGCAGATCCAAAGGGAGGAGATTACTTCTCTCCCCCCCCCCCCCCACTTCCCGTTGGATGTTCTCATTGCCCTCCACTGGATGTTTTCTTAAACCCAATCAGCGCAAAATTCCTTGATTCAGCTCTGCATATCAAATCCACAGGGAAGGGAAGGTTCTGGCAGAGGCTGGGTTTACCAGAATGAAAGGGTTATCGGCAATGGCGGGTTTAAGATTGTGGTGAGGGACTCGTCCCCCCCCCCTCCTCCCTCCATCTTCCTCCCTTGGGAAGTCTCTAGATCCGTCTCCGCTGGTGTCCAATGAAAGCTTTATCATTATAATACCCCTTGGAAGAGAGGGGTGGTTAGCGTGTCTGGCTCCCAATGCAAGGGTCGCGGTTTCGAAACTTGCCCAAAGAATGAATGTGTGTGCTTAAATTAAATATATTATGATACATGGAATTAGGGAAACCTTCGTGTGTGCGTTGATGTGTTAAAAATTATTATTTCTACGAACAGTGTAGATCTTCATGAAAAAGGCTTCATGTTGTCATCGTTTTATTTTGAAAGCAAAATTTCTCTCGTGTTCACTTGAAATCCACAAGGAATTTTCCTCATAGAATCAGACTTATGTTAGTCAAAGAAGATATATTCACCTCTGGTTTCCGGTTTACGTGTGATTCTGAACTCCAATAAATAGCTCTTAGTTAATGTCCTTTTCAATCATTTTTAATCGTTACTTAATATTTTCGAGAACCATATTTACTAGAATCGTATTTGACATAGGTTCATTCATTGAATTTTTACCCTTTTCGTAGGTTTATTTTTACTTTCTCCATACGTAGTAATGGGAAAGTATTGTGATCACGAAAAAAATCGACTTCGAGATTTCAACGGAAATACACGTTTTGAGGTCCCTAGAACACGTTTAGACTATTTTCGGAATGATGTCTGTGTGTGTGTATGTGATTGTGGGCGCTCTAACTCAAAAGGTACTTGCCATATCGTTACCAAATTTCATATATAACACTTTAGCATGAGCAGAAAGAACTGATTAGTTTTTGGACAATACCGGTTAACCGGAAGTCAAGGTTTATTGGAAACCCGATTCGGTTTTTGCGATATTTCGCCGTGGAAACATCATTGTTAGTTTCTCCATACGAAGTAATGGGAAAGTATTGTGATCACGAAAAAAATCGACTTCGAGATTTCAACGGAAATACACGTTTTGAGGTCCCTAGAACACATTTAGACTATTTTCGGAATGATGTCTGTGTGTGGATGTGTGTGTGTGATTGTGGGCGCTCTAACTCAAAAAGTACTTGCCATAACGTTACCAAACTTCATATGTAACACTTTAGCATGAGCACAAAGAACTGATTAGTTTTTGGACAGTACCGATTAACCGGAAGTCGAGGTTTATTCGAAACCCGATTCGGTTTATGCGATAGTTCTCCTTTAAAACATCATTATTGTATGTACAAATGATTACAAGTATTATAGAGAATGTAATTTCCTACAACTTTCATTTGAAAGAATTTTCCATAGCAGTTATTGTTTAGGAATTATTTATAAAAAATAATCGGTTTTTTTGGTTTCCGTCAAATATCTCCTTAAAAACGTTTTTGTTGGTAATCTTCTTGAGGACCAAAGTTGTAGAGAATAATATTTATTCCAGGTTTTGTTTGAAACAAATTTTCGTCGTACTATCGATTTCGGAGATATTCAACTTTTTTCGTAATATCCTGTATACAGCGTCAAAACCACGTAGCGGTGAATTCTGTAAACATATTCAAAATATACCTAATTTACGGCAACAAGGCGACTGTATTTTTTTACGATACGAAATAATAATTTTGTCTCATAATGCAATTCATAATAATTTAAATATCTATACCCCAAATATGGAGAAAGTCATGTGTTGGCCGCATCAGATTTTTGTATATACAATTCTATACAAATGTTATAGAGAATGTAATTTCCTACAACTTTCATTTGAAACAATTTTGCATAGCAGTTACTGTTTAGGAATTTATAAATAATCGGTATTTTCGGTTTTCATCGAATATGTTCGTTAAACCGCTGTTATTTACAATCTTTATAAGGAACAAAGTTATAGAAAATAACATTCCTTCCAACTTTTGTTTGAGACTGATTTTCGTAGAACCGTCCATTTCGGAGATCTTCAACTTTTTTCGTAATTTCCAATTTACAGCGCCACCACCATGTAGCGGTGAATTATGTAAACGTATTCAAAATATAATTTACGGCAATAAGGACGACTGTATTCTTTTACGATACGAAATAATGATTTTGCATTATAATGCTATTCATAATAATTTAAATATCTATACCCCAAATATGGAGAAAGTCATGTGTTGGCCACAGATTTTTAACATATTTTATATAATAATAGCCGTCATCCGTTGGTTGGTCACGCTATGCAAACGCTAATAACTCGAGAAATAATAATGATAGAAACTCGAAATTTGGTAGGGATGCTTGATTAACACTTCTTCAGAGAATGACAAATTTAAATCGCGAAAAAATTCCTTGGTTCGTCTACAAGAGAGGCTTTTCCCTTTTCCATTACTTTACATGTAAAACGCGATTTTTCGACGTGCAGGCTTTTATTCATTTGGAAATTAAAATTAGAAGAAATTAACAGACGACCTTCGGATTTGGACCATTTTGAAGAAAAATTTATAAAGTTTCTTATTCCGTTCGTCTTTTTTCGCCCACAGTTCGAAATATTCCATGTTAAACGTTTAATTTGCATATTTTGTGGAAATCTCGTCATTTTAACGTGATGTTGCTATGTCGACCATTATCATTGTTACACCTCAAATTACTATTATTGTATACATCCTTCTGGGAATAAGCATGCCTTGAGTGCTTCAATACGAGAGAGAGAGAGGAAGGGGAGAGATTGGCGTGTTTTGTGGAAAATAAGTATATTAACGTAAATATAAAAAATTTTAATTATCAACAGTGTCATTTTAGAAAAATTGGAAATAAAAAGCATTCTTAAATTGACTTCTTTGTAAACCATACGTGCTTACGAATTTATATTGTTATTCCTCTAATTAATTTCGTAACAATGGCCGAAATTTGGAAACTAATATAAATTAAAATTCAATTAAAATTAAAAGGACATTTAAAACTGTAAACAGGCAATTTTCGAAGAAACAACAGTGGATCTTTTAAGGAATTGATTTGTTTTTATAAAAGGAATTTTGGTGCTTATTTAATACAGAGTAAGTTCTAAGGCTTATAATCCATTTAAATCTAATAACAGTGGCTATTATAGTTTAAAGAAAGAACTTTATTTATTCACTTTACAGAATGAATTAATTTTAGGCTAGCATTGTCTATTATAAAAGGAGTTACTTTGGAATTTACAGTATGTAAAGTGGAAGTTGTACTGAATTGACTCAAGTATTTTGGGTACTTTCCAGTTAACAGGAATACCTAAAAAAATAAACACGTATTGTTGTGATATGTTACGACGTATTTGTTTGTTAAAAATGCGTAACAACGGGGTAATTACTTAAAAATCACACTTTTTTGAAACATTTATTAATAAAAGCAACATAATTACTAATACAATCAAAATTTATGTTACTAGGGGGCCAATATGTCTTTATGGCATTTAAAATAGCTGGAAATATGTCGGTTTCTTTGTTATGTTGTCGCCACAAGAATTCTTCTGCTGACAGGCTTTCGCGTTGCATTTCCAAAATATTCTGTCTCAGAAGTAAAGTTTCATAATATGATCCTTCTTGCACATTCGCCCTTTAGATAAAATTCCATGGCCTTGAAGCAAAGATACAGCTTCTTCTTCACTCCTCGGCAAGCTCCAAAAATTCATCATTAAGGGATCAACGTAAATATCTTAACGAGATTTGTTACGCATTGTTAACAAACAAAATATCACAACATATCACAACAATACGTGTTTATTTTTTTAAGTATTCCCGTTAACAGGAAAGTACCATTTCAAAGCAAAAATCAATTTAAAACTATTGAAAGTTGTTGTTTCGGAAACTGAAAAGTCCAGAGTGGTGAGGGGACGCTAAACAGTATTAAGGTACATTTTATTCCAAATCTATTTAAAGTATTATCAGAGGCAATTGAAGATTGAACAAATTTTTTTGTTACCGGAATTCTGCTTATTTCATGAAATTGAAATGCTAATGCATTAATCCATTAAAATCTGTTAAGAGTGGCTATTTTAGTTGAAAGAAATGTATGTACATGGTAGGTACTTTTATTCACTTTTCAGAATGAATGAATTCTAGGTTAACATTGCATATTATAAAAGGATTTTCTTTGGAATTTGTGGTTATTTTAACTGAATTGAATCAAGTTCTCTTCTAAATTTGAAATCCATATAAAACTGGTGAAAGTGGTTGTTTCGGAAAATGAGAAGGCAAGAGTGCTGAGCAGACGATAAACGATATTGAGGTACATTATATTCCAAAATCTATTTAAAGTATTATCAGAGGCCATTGAAGATTGAACCAATTTTTTGGAACTGGAATTCTGCTTATTTAATGAAATTGAAATCCTAATGCTATAATCAATTTAAAAGTAATAACAATGGCTATTTTAGTAGAAAGAAAGGTACTATTTTATTCAGGGAATTTCTGTGAGATTTTAGTTAATTAATTAAAACAGACTTATAATATAGAAATATTCGATGGTTAAAACAGTGCACAATTTTATTCTTGCGATTTTTACGTTTCATTGACGAAAATTTAGATTCATTAAACCCGTTGAAATTCAACGGGCACTTATGCTAGTTATATTATAAATTGAGAATACTGTAAACACTTATTATGATCTAGTCTAGTGCTCTAAAAAAAATGTCCCTACTTTTCCATCTTTTGGGAATGAATCCATCTACATTACTAGGGGACCTATTAAAATTTAAATTATTAACTAACCATGCATTTAGGATGAAAGTAATGGCAAAAGATTGTATAGGTAATAAGATTTTTAACGATAAACCAAAACTAACCTTATATGATTTTCAACCTAGATCTTAATTAAAATTTAATTCTTTTTATTCCCCTCTCAATATTAACATTCGGATCTTAAGGTCCATCTGTCACAATTTTCATTCCCCTATTTCTAAGCGTAAATGAGTTTGTGAATGGCAACATTGATGCACTCTTTAAATAAACAGTGGACACTAGTGTGAGTTATGCGGCTTGACTGCAACAAATGGCTAGTTGAACAGTTCATATGGATTTTCAAGTTATAATGCCGATATGTTGTCGACAATCAATGGAACTCATGTAGTTGTGCCCTTCGTATATCCCAGTCCATGTCGGACTTCCTCCGAAGTGACATTTCGACCATTCTGCTTTACGAATTTTTAATTTATTCTTAAAGTACATTTTTCATTTGGTATGCTTTTATATTGGTGGAGTTTACTTTACTGATGATAATCAATGTGGAGTTATTTTCGGTAAGTAACTTCAACATATTGGAGACTTTTATGCGCACCAGTATGGAGTTATTTTCGGTAAGTAAATTTTACACATCGGAAACTATTGGTGAGTAACTGGTAATTAACAAGATAACTGAACTGGAATGGGGATTTATGTCAAATTTGTGAGCAAAGGATCAATGGCTAAATGTGACTTGTTTGAAGAGTGTAATATTTATCAAGTAGCTACATTCTTGCTTTCGGCTGTAGTTTTATTGTGTAAAACCTCCAAAGAAATATTAGTAGATTATTTAAATTTCGTCCTGTGTGGTCTCAAAATTAATGCGTACTTATATTTAATCAATTGGCGTTTTGTTGACAATTATTTGTTTATATATTTGTATATTTTTTAGTCATAGATATTACAGTTTAAGCCAACAAACTGATGTAGAGATTACGATAAAATAAATACATGAATATGTTTGTAGATTTTGAACGTGGATTGTTGACGTTTACGTACCTGTTGATAGAAAACTTTAATAATACTTTGTTGATTTTTTTCATTGACCATGCCTGGATTTAGCTATTCGCCATCTGAAAAGAGAAAACAATTTCTAAGGATGTGTATACTTCTACAGAGAAGGATGAAGCTTTTTGTAAGTTCTGCGAAATATTTTGATCACATCTATAGTAGAAAGTAGAACTTATTGCTTTATACAGAAGTAATTTTACTCTTAAAAGAACAAGTTTCTTATTAGCCATTTTCAGGATTCTGATAAAATATTAACTTTTGCAACTAACAAATTTTGAATAGTTTTATCAATAGTATTTACAATTTTTGTTACTAACAAATCAGTAATGTAGACAATTAAACAGTGATCGTAACATTGGAATCTAACGTATAAATGGAAAGATTTTTGTACTTTAGGACGATTTTGGACTTTTAACATGAAAGAAATATTCAAATTGATTAACCACTTACCTGATTTCTGGCTTTGAGGAACAATTTTACTCGCTAATGAAATTATACAGTTTTCTTAGAAACGACCAGTTGAATTACAAGTATAAATTATGAATCTATCACAACATATATCGGAAAGAAATACAGGGTACTGTAAAAGAGCAAATATTGTTTGGGAAACAGTACGGCATTTAGAGCAAGGACCTTTATCGTTGTTCAATTCTGCATTTTTTAATGCATGCAATTCTTTAAATATCGGGAAGCAAGAAGGATTAATGTCATTCGGGGATAAAATATGAATGGTAAAGTGCATCGATGCATCGGAAACCGATTCGATCAATTAAGGATCGTTATTATCTTTAATTCAGCCCTTAAACTCGTGTCTTCGGTCGGCGGCGAACCTTCCCTCATCCTTCATGTTGCTCTCACAGCGGCTAGGCGGGACCGTTTCACTCCTTTCGCCGCCCGCGCCGGATAATAAAAACGAGAGCGCACGCCATGATTTTATTTTATCTTCTGCGGCCGTAAAGAATGCCACGCTGACTGTTGAGGTCCATTAAAGGAGAACTAGTTCATTTTGCGGCGAATCCAAGGCGGGTGAATAAAAATTATTTATCCAGGGAAGGAATTGGCGTAAGGAGAGAGGGTGTAAGGGAGGGAGGCGTCCCCTCGTCAGAGGAAGAGACAAAATGGAGGGGAAAATCAATGAAGGCCCGGCGCGGACGCCGCCCCTCGGACGTCGGCCATGGCGGGTTGCCGCCCCCGACGCGCCTCCCCCCCTTTCACTCTTCGTCCGCCCCTTTCGCCGCTTGTTTTCGCCCTGCTACGCCCCTCCCACGCGCGCCTCCCCCTCCCTCCCGTCCCCTTTCTCCCCGCCCACTCCGATCCCGTTGAAACACGTTCGCCTTTTTTACCTCTTTTTTATTTTTAATTTTTTTTCTGAGGGATATCCCTCGGGTCCATGGTAGGTCGAGGTCATTATGAGCGACCTTGCGCGGAAAAATACGACTAAAGTTTTGTGCGGGGTGGCGGCGGCGTAAGGGTGTATGGGGGGGGGGGCGGAGAAGGGGGACCCTAATGGGTTACGGAAGATGAAAGTGGGCAGGTCCTCGCACGCCATCGCTTTTTGATGTCGCGTCGATTATTTTCAAAACATAAACGGCGCGGAAAAAGATTTTATTTCGAGCGTTGGACGTTTTTTTCGCGGGTTTTGGCTTCGGTTTTTCTGCGTGGCTCTTCTCGGGTCGTCGTGCTATCCGCTCGCCATTGAGTCCGCCATTATTGGCAGAGTGGATCGGCGTGGACGCGCAGTCTCCTTCCTCATCGGCGCCGCCTCTCTCTCTCTCTCTACCTCCCTCCCTCCCTTTCTCTCTCCCTCTTCCTTCTTATATGACCTTAATTGCCTTCGCCGAAATCATTAATTTCGATAGCCGTTGGGCGAAAATGAGGTCGTAGAAAAAGGTCTTTCTTCTTCTGTTGGTCCGTTTACCGAGCGCCGTCGCGCTGGTCGAGAGGGGGGAAAAAATCGACGATTGGGATTTTTTTATTTGTCGCGTGTCATCTGCTTGTCGGATGCAACCGAGCGAGGGAAAACTCCATTTCTTTTTGCAAAACACGAAACCGATTAAATTAAGCGTGAAAGATTTTTATGCTTAATAAACTGAGTGGTAATGACCGCTGTAAATTTATGGGATAAACACATCCGTATCAAAATAAAGTTGTTTTTGGACTTGTTCGCTGCATCAAAGTTTCGAATTTATTTTCGGATCTAATTAAAAAGGCAGCATAACGGAAAAAGTTTGTCTGGTTGGATAGTTAGTTGCATTATAATTATTTATCGAAATACTTGAAATTCAGATATCAGTATATTTTTGTAATTACGCTTGGTTGTTTAAAATTTTTGTAATCACACTATATTAACAATTCTTCGGTCTCGCAAAATTGTTTGTAAAAACTGTCCATCAATATTCGTCTTATAATCACTTTTAGCATTTCGGCGTGTGCACACAATTTAGCAAAACATAACCGAGATAGTGCTGACTGATTGAATCTGGTATGTGCAGAAAAATATCCATGACGTTTATTTATGCTGAGAACATGGCGCATTTGTAGCTCACGCATGTAACACACATAAATCGAGCTACTTTGTTTGATTTTCCTCGTAGGAACCTAGGTTAAAATAGTTAACCTTTAAAAAAACGTAAATAATCGCAATGAGACGATTATAATGAGTGATAAGCCTCATAAATGTTTCTTGAAAAATAATCCGAAATATGTCATCGTAACTTGAATTTCCTCTTGTAAATTTCAGCCTGTAGGGATATCGGTGCATCTCTCACTTAACTTTTTTCGCTCGAAATAAGGTTAAGAATCTTTATATTTTCCAAGTCTTTTCAGTAAGGGAAGTTGATCAACTTATTTCTAAAATCGCCCTTCTTGGTACCAAATGGGGAAAAATAAAATTTCCGGACGTGATAAGAACATACCGTGAAATTAGAGCAAATTGGAACTTCGCCTCCAAGAGCAGTTTGGAGCAGTCGCTTCCTCTTCGTGGCGGCCACTCCCTTGGTCAGCCTCGGCCGATGCCACTCGCCGCCGACTCCGCTCTCTCTCGCGATCCGACCCCTTAGAACGCCACGTTCGTGATGCTTCTGCTGCTGCGTAGTGACGTGCTGCTCGGGTCACTCTGGAGAACCAGTTTTTTTTTCAGGAGTGTCCATGCATACGCGCGCCACGCCCTGCTGCCGCTATCTCTCTCTCTCTCTCTCCAAACCCTCTCCTTTCTCCTTCCCATCCTCCTCCAAAGAGGGAAATAAGGGACGACTCGAAAGGGTGGGATTTTCTGGAAACCTGGTCGGAAAAGGGGTTGTTGAATAAAGGGTGGTGTGCGCGTTGTGAGAACCAGCTGGTCAAGCAAACGACCGTACAATATACGCGATTCGTCGTTTTCTGTTGAACGATCTCTTTTTTAGTATTATTCTCACAGCGAAAGGGTTGGTCGATCCCCAGAAAGCATACTCGGTTTTTTAAATTTTATGTGGAGGCTCTACTCGACCTAAAGATGTTATTTTCTCTCGTAAGACATGAAAACTTTTGTAAATTCAACGTACACTAAGGGCATATTTCTAAATCTCCCGAGAAAAAGTTAAAAATTTCCGGTTTTCTACGATTAATTGGTATAAGTGTATGAAAAATCAGGATAAAATGTACTTACCCTTAGGAAATTTAATTATGGCGCCTAAGGTATGAATAAATTGTATCAGCGTATAATAATGACATGGAATAGTAGGAAAATTCCCTTTATCTTCAAAACAAAAATATTTACATACACTTAAAAATACCTTCATTGGGTTTTAGATTGATTTTAAACCCCAGCAAAACATGAAATAGTAAATGAATTTCAATTTAAACTATTGAAAACTGAGGTAGATTTAAATGAAACCACTTCTGCCATCTCATTGTGTGTGCATATACCTACGAGGGATCGGAAACAGAATTACCAAGATAGGTAAGCCACTTTAAAAAAAAAAGCAATAAAACTCGGTTTCAGAAGAGCCGAATTAAGAGTGGTGAATAAAGGTATTTATTTTAAAAGTTATTCGATATTCAAGAAAATCTGGAAAATTAGTTATCATTTTCTGCCATTTTGGTCACCTGCAAATTCGTTGTTCTAAGTGTTTAATTGGGTTGGGTGCCGAACCATAATCTTTAAAGAGTTGCAGATTGCAGACCCCTAGTGTAAAACATATTTTATACAATTTATCGTTTACATCATCGTTGTTTTTAAGGATCTTGTTGTAGAAAATTAGTAAAATGCTAGTGGTTTGTAAAAGCTAATAGAATTGAAATGTTTGTGTGGAAACCGTTTCTGAATGATGATCCGACATTGGAGGAATCAAACTAAACATCTGAAGGTCGGAGTGTATCTTTTATGTCAAACTCTAGAATAACTTTAATTATCCAAAATGTACAGATAAAAGCGTATTATCGGCAATTCAATAATTTGACATTGAACGCTGGCCTTGCGCCATATACCATTCAGAGTGGCGCGTAAGATTATTGCCTAATAGATAAATGATTCTAATCGCATTGAAATCATTTTAAAGCGTGGACTGATATAATCTACTACCATAAAAAAGAAGGATAAGCAGTTACCTCGAAACCGTAGGATTTTAGTCCTTTTTCGTGTCCTCCAAAGCAACAAGTACCGAAAAAAATTTCTCCCGAAATGAATTGGTGTTGTTTGGTCTCCAGCCAAATAAAGATCTTTAATGCCGGCAATGCAGTCCAATTTTTCCTTTTTCAGGAGAGAAAATGATTAGTTATTTTAATTTGCATTAAAAAATGAGACAAATACCTCTGAAAGAAATATTAAGCTGAATATTTATTTGTGAATTCGTTCGATATTCTACTTTCGCCAATTCCTTGGTTAGTTAGACTTTATGTAGAAGCAGGGGAATTTATTTTCTAGAACTATTTTTCCCCGCATAATATTTTACAGTCACAAATCAATGACATATGTCATAATATAAAGTGATGGCCGTTCGTTTTCAGAGCGATTTTTAAAAATGTGATTATAGTTTCACTTTGATGTCTGTCTCTGCGGCTGTCTGTGCAATTTGATTATATTAAAATTGTAAGGAAACTGTTAACGATACAGAGATGAACCATGGAGTGTAGAGTCAGATAATACTTCCGTTTGTTTTTCTTCGAATTTGAGTTTTGAAAAATATACAGGGTCGGATGGGGGCTCATTTAAAGATTTTAATATCTCGGAAGATAGAAATTTGAAATTTTGAGCGCACATTTTGACATTGATGCCAATTACAAACACGGCTCTAGTGATCGAATATGTGGCGGTATCAATACTAACAGGTGACCAACTTCCAAATTCTCCTCATTGCGTCAATTACGCGAAAGTTAAAAATCCTAATAACGAAATAAAACAATTTATTATCGAATTTAATAATGGAATACAAAACGCGCTAATTTTCTTCATATTCATGGATAAAACTCTACTTTCTTAGTTTATTTTCTGCAGACATCTCAAAAATGTCAAACGATTAAAACGTGTAAATTTATCATAAAATGAAAGATTGCAGTAGAACATCGATTTTGCTTCTAATATTTCAAAAACCTTTACAGCAGAAGATGTTGGTTTTGATGAGACAGTGTGATAAATCGAGAAACTCTCTCGAGTTTTTGCTAATATTTTTTCTGCCTTAACGCAAATGCGAAAACATCCCAAGATCGTTTTTCTTCGTTTAATTTCACACGAGCGGTGTATCAGTTATGCGTTCTTAAACGCATTCCATTCATAATGAAGTAAAATAAGAACAGTTTGGACTCTGCGCCGAATTAAAAATGTTTATTTAACGTGGTCGGAGGCTAAAGCTTCCTCGGTGTCGTTCTCTGGACGCTTTGCCCGACAAATGCGCGCTAACGACGCGACCAAAATATTTCTCGTTTCAACTCGCATGGCGCGTCGAAAGAAACGACCCGGCCCATTCAAAACCTTTTCATCAGCTATTCAAATTTCGGAGCCCGAAAAAATATTCACGAGACGCCGCGTGTTTTTCGACCCCTTTCCTATTTTCCCCTTCTCCCCCTCCCCCCCGCCCTTCTCTTCGCCCTTCTTAATGTTCTTATGGGGAAAACTCCATTACAGGAGCGGCATGGGACTTACTTATGACTCCCTATCAAAACGAAATGTCTTTTCCTTAAAACCCC
Source organism: Uropetala carovei (assembly GCA_036926305.1). Taxonomy (NCBI): domain Eukaryota; kingdom Metazoa; phylum Arthropoda; class Insecta; order Odonata; family Petaluridae; genus Uropetala; species Uropetala carovei. The sequence goes on from JAXCHB010000167.1 coordinate 2,283,160, forward strand.
TTTCCATCCTCCATCCGGAAGAGGTTTTATTTTTTTTTCGTAGTCTCTGCACGTACCACGGTTTTACTCCACTCTTCTCCACCCTCTCCCTCCCCAACCTCCATAAAATTTATATGCATAAGAAGGAGGCGTAGTAGGATTCACGCTCAGCGGAGTCGGATAGGCCGAGGAAATTAATGATGCGGCGACGAAAAAGGGAGGGGGGAGGGCGAGGCGGGAGGGCGAGGTGGGAGGAATGAGCTCTCGGGGCGAGTCGTTGGAGCGGGCGAGGCTTAATTCTTCCAATCGGCCCTGTGGTGCCTCTTACACCATAGCTGCATGGTGCGCACAACCATCCTACTCCTTCCTCCATTTGCCAATTAGTGCCTTGTTGCTCAAACCGTCCGTCCCCTCCTCCCCTCCCCCACTCCCCTCTCCCCCTCATTCAACCTCCTCTTCTCTTAACTCCCTCGCCTCCTCTCTTCCTCTCGCCTTCCACTCACCCGTTGCCATGGTCTCCGGAGAGGGCAAGAATATTCCCGTATCTGGTATCCAAACCCTTCTCCTAGGGAGCTTTTTCCTTCCCTCGTTTTCCACTCCAAACTCGCCCTTTCTCTCTCTCTCCCTTTCCTATTCTCCTTCATTTTCTCTCTCCTCGAATTTACTCACTATATTTTCTCCTATCATTATTTCTCTCGCCCTTCTTTTATTTGAAAACCCACATTTTTTCTCGCGTCTTCCTTACTTTCTCAGACATTTCTCCTTCTACTTTATATATATCCTGAATCGTACATCCTAATATTTCCTTTATATTCCTTTTCTAAACGTATTACTTTTATTAATTTCTAATTTTTCTTTACTCCGAAAATGATTTTTCTCCATCAAGCTATTCTTGAGATATATTTTTAAAATATCGTCGGTGTTATATTTAACCTAAATAGTCATTTTCTAATTTTTAATTTAATTCTTCTAAACTATATTTATATTTCACTTTGATTACATTATAAAGAATTATTCATTGTAAAATGGAAACTTCTAGTAACGCTTTTCTGTAGTCGATTTTATTCCTTCTGAAATTCATCACATACTAATTTAAGCCGTCATTTTTAACGATAGCCATGGAGTAAATAGTACTTTACGTATTCGATGTTTTTTCAAGACAGTAATTAATGACCGTCGCAGTGATTTCAAAAGCATTTTTACACCGGTTCTTTTTACTCTCCATGGAAGTTTTCCATCCTTCATCCGTTCCGGGAAAATGTCTCCATAGAGACGGTGATCTCCTCTCTCTCGAAAATTTCTCTCTGGTCCGAGCGAAGTCTCGTATAACTCTCATAACAACAATACCGTATTTAGGCCCGTGGAAGGGAAGGCCCTCGAGGTCCGCATGACCGATCCTCCTTGCGAGCTCCCTCCTCTCCTCCCGCCGCAGATGCATGCACGCGCTTCTCATCATTCGTTCGGACCCTGGAGGCACCACCGTCGCTCTCTTCTTGTCTATCCCCTCCATTACTGCCTCTTCCTCTTTATACGTGTATTCTCCCACCTCCCCCTCCCTCCACCTCGTCTTATTCTGACGGGGGCGAAGGAAAATTTCGGCCGTCCACAGCGCCGGGGTGATTCAGTTCGGGGCTCATTGCAGGGAACCGGAATTAGTCCACTCCCCGTCTTCTAATTTCCGTCCCTCCTAACTCCTCTCTCTCTCTCTGCCTCGAATCTACCTCCCCCCCCCCCCCCGGTCCCTCCCACCTTTCTCTCTCTCTCTTTCTCCTTCTCTTTGGCGTTCTCCTCCTACGGACCCGGCGACCCGTCTCTTCCTCCCTCCCCCGCCTTCCCCTCTTCTGTCGCCCTTGCCTTTATTCCTCCCTCCAATCCTGCGACTCCGATGGTTTCTCTGCACCATCCCCCGCCCGCACCCCCCTCCGGACGCCGCCCCCGACACCCTCCGCCTCCCTCGGCTGCCTCGATCCAGCTCTCAATCCAGAGTTGCGGTTTTCCTTCGACTTAAATCGGCTCCTTTTAAAACGGTACGAATCGAAATTATGGGGCGAGGGTTTGGGTTAAGGTTTTCGGGTGGGTGCGGTGTAGAGAGGGGAGGGGAGGGGAGGGGAGGGGGGGAGAGGAGGAAGGCTAGCAAAGATGGAGAGAGAAAGAGAGGGGTTGCCATGGTGATTTATTTGGGTTTTGGATTCGTCCTGTTGAAAGTAGAGCGTGGATTTGTGTCTTTCGTTATTTTTGGAAATTTTTATTTTGTCGTGATTCAATCGTAAAGTGATTTTAAGGCAAAGCTTTATTTGATTATTGGAAGAAGAGGTGGTTTTTTAAACGAAAGGGAATGTAATAGCGGCATTTGTGGAAAGCGACTTTTCATTGATTGTCTGAATCGCTTTGGTGGATGTTGTTCGCCCTATTTCCGCTAAGTAATTTCGGAGGTATAATAAAAGCAGAGAAATAGTTTAATGCGAATGACGCGTAATCGGTTACGAGAAGTATTTCCACAGTTGCATGTTTTGTATGTGAATATATATACGTATATTATTTTTTAAATGATCATTTTTGATAATTAATCATTTAACAGTCCATTCTAATTTATATTATTTTATCAATTTGAATATCTGTAATCGAATGATTTATTGTAGTTAAGAATGAATAATAATAATAATAATCCGTCTTTATTATGAGCGATATTCTTACACATAACTCATACGAACACAAACATCCATGTCCTAGGCGGGATTCGAACCCGCGATCTTATTATCCGTTAGCAGTTACTCTTACCACCAAGTCCGACAAATCAGTGCTTCGAAAATTTCATTTTCCTTCTGTCGTGTATTTCTAGGTTATCTGATGAATATTGCTGTTGATTTGTTGGTATATATTCTCTCGTTTTCAGTTCTAAGGAAAATTTCCCCATTCATGGCAGAAAACGTTAAAAATAAAAAACAAAACAAATACATGATTTGAGGTTTATTAACATAAGAAACTTGGTTGATTGTTTTTATTCTTACTTGCAGTTAATCCACGGATAAAGCATTGGCAGAAACGTCGTATGGACAAATATTTCTGAAAGTATACCTACATAATCCACCAATCAGGAAGTGTAAATATCAGGGTTATCACCGTGTAGATGTTCCGCGAACAAACGCGCGTTAATGCCTTTATCGAATTTGAAATTTTGGATATATACTAGCATATATTCTCAGACAATGAAATATAAATATAAAATAATCGTCTTTAAGATAAAAAATGAGCGTTATGTTTTCCAAATTCATTAGAACAAACAATGTTTCGTACCCTAATTTGATGGACGGGTGGTAAGAGCGTATGCCGTCGAATACCAAAGTCTCGGAGTTCGGATCCCGACAAGGGCATGGTTGATTGAGTTTCTCTTGCCGGGTTCTATATAATAATGGACTAGTTTGTCAAAATGTCGCCCCTAAACAAAGAATGATAATTATTAGTATGCTTATTGAATTCTTTCTGACCGATTTAAAAACTCGATTCGTGTAGATTCTTCTACCCTAAATTACTTTCTTTGGAGTTCATAGTGAACACACCACGTGTAGATGATCGACTCAAAACTATTAAATTACCACTATTCGGTCTTAAGGCCTTTAGCCAAGTTGCACGACGGGAGTTTATTTATAATATTTGGAGTGCTTCTCTCGTCTGCAAGAAGCGCCTGGTTTGTCGTCGTGAGAGCGATGAAATAACGATGTCATTGCTAAAACCGAAACGAGGATCCGTTGGATCAAGAAACGAGTAGGAACTCTTTAGCGGCGCTTCTCAGCTGGGCGTTCCATCTTCGGCCTCATTCCATCGCACCAAGAGGCGGAGAAAGGCGTGCCTCTCGCACCCGGATACTTTCTCACGCGCACGCGTTTCTTTGCCGCATCTTCCCACGATCTCCGCACCTTATAAATATACATTCGCCTTTTTAAGCATTCGGTCCACCATTATGATGGCGCTGGCCGTTCTCGGACGCATCATCCCTTCCCTCTCCAGCATCCCTGCATAGAGCTGGCAGAATTATCGTGCAAGCGAGGACCCTGCTTCTGCAGCACCTAGCTCGTGCACGCCCCTCTTTGAGGTAAAAAGGGAGTGGCACCCTAGACCACCTCTCTCTCTGCGAGCACCTGAGAAGAGGCCTCGCTGCAGCTTCCAAAAGGGGAGATCCCTTCCACACTCCCTACCACTCCCTTCTGCCTCCTATCCCCCACCCCATTCCTCTAACCCTCTCGGTCCCTTTTAGCCCTGTACGCACTCTCGTGTTGGTATTCACGAATTCACGACGGCGTGTGTGAGAGAGAGGCAGAAAGAGGGTGAGGCCGCCGCGAACTCATACCGGTTTTCCCGCATTTTTTTCTCCCCCCGCCAAAGAAGAAGCGAGGGGCACGGGGAGGAATTAATGGGGTGGATCTCTGTCCTCGTGAAACGCATTGGACGGGAAGATTTTGTCGCTCTGGCACGCCTGGAAAATGTGGTTTTATTCGCATCGCTATTAATTCCACGGCGCGTAATTATTGGTAGTTTAATTATAACCGGAGCCAAATCGGTGTGAATTATAATGAAGTTGCTATTTTCATTCGAGTTGAAACGTAATCTCGGAACCTGGAATTTTGCACGTATTTTACACTCCTTCTAGGCGTTCACGTCCTTTCGAATGGACCCAACATGTACTCGTTATTTCCGAAAAAAAAATAAAAATTTTCACTCCGCAAATCTGCGTGTGATAACGTATTATGAATACTTCGTACGTTTGAACCCGGCTATTCTAAAGTTACGTTTTCTTTAAAGATGGATGTTTAGATTAGATTTAATGAATGTTTGCATCATTTAAAATATGCTAGGGTTTAAAGTGGACGAGATCGTTTTAGATTACTACAATTCTCCGGATTACAGGAAAGGAATGCTAACAATTCCATCGAAATCTTCCACCGATTTGTGGTATCAGAAAGTTTGGCGGATACAATAATCTACTTATTGGCTTTTGGTTTTTAAAATGAATTAATTCTATAATCACCATAGAATTAATTCCTTTCACTATAGCATAATGAATTAATGTTTTTTGTCAACCGAGTGAAAGGACAATTTATCGTCTCTTCAGCTTACGCACTCATAATTTCATTGACATAAGACATGATAATCTTTAGTTTTTTGTACAATTGAAAGCAATAACTGCATGATCATTATGATATTTAATATTATCCTGCTTATCCAAAATTTATTATTATATTTTAATGGTGCCCTGATTCAAAGCAATAATATTGCACTGTTTACAAAGTTATAATTTGAATTCTGGAAGAAGTAAAAATGGGACGAAATCTGGATGCCAAATCATTTGCACTGCGGATTCATTATTATTTTTGTTATCACTCATCAAACTTAATAATATGCAGAATTTCGTAACTGGTGCATCGCTTTTTTTTTAATGAGCCAATTAAGCTTTCATGAAGATCAGTAAAAAAACATTTCTTATATTTTAAGGATATTTGTCGAATGGTTTGTTCTAAATTGCATAATTTAGAAAAGCATCCTTAAACGATTTGTTATCGTTATAACCCCGCGGAAAGGGTAAAATCCTCGCCAAAATTCGAAGGCTCTCCTCTACCCTCAATTAAAAGGTTAGGGAAGTTTCTCTACACGATTATATTATCGCGCCATGAAAATCCGTACAATTGAAAATTATTAAAATATTATCCTTCGACGGAAAGCACGCATCGAAAACAAATCTGGTGCTTGTTGTGATCGCCCTGCCGTGAATAATTCGAGCGGCTTACGTTTTGTTTCGCTCTGGTTGGCTCGCAGCCATTTTAGCTAGGCCTCCGCCGTTGTTTAAAGACTCGACTTACTTTTCTGCACGCCATAGATTTACATGCTTCTCTCGCCCGCTTCCTACAACGCTTCGAATTGTCTCTCTCTTTCTTACTCGGCCTCGCTAAATGCGCCAAATCGCAAGTGAAAGTACTCGCTGTTTCCCTAATTATAGTTCGTTAAACTGAGCATCGTATTTTTTAATCTTATTAACGCTAAATTTTCGCAACGAATCCCCGGATATGTTAAATTTCCCTATGAAAAATGTTTTTAATACCACAGCTAAAATACTTTGCTTCTCTGTGTCGAGATTGAGTTGGAAGTATATATAAATGGAGGAAAGTTAGTGTTACTTTAGCCGAATGATGTAGCAGTTGGAAACAAGGCTTTATTAATTTCGTTGGCAATATTATTACGATGAGAACTTTGGCGATTTTGTATCTTACTTTTGATCTCTTGCCACTTTAATTCATAACATATTCACTCGAGTAGTTCCATTTCAGAAGATATGGAGCAGAGCAAAATAAAATTTATGTAATTTTTGAGAAAATAATAAACATATATATTCTATCGAATTTATGCATCGTACGAAAAATTCAATCTTAACGTTTTTCACATCAAGCATACATTAAAATACGAAAATGGCATATCATGTGACATAACGTATTGGGGGAAATGACATTTGAAATACCTACTCTTGAGTCTTATGATGGTATTTAACTAAATTTGGTTTTTATAAATTATAGAAATTAAAACGAATACTTGCGTCGTGTCTGTCAGAGCTGCCACCTTAATAAAAAAATTGCAGTTTCACTTTTTAAATCACTTGAGTGTCACTCGCTTACTTTATGCTATGTTTAATGGCGTTTCTTATCCCCGCGATTTATTTATTATATTTATTTATTTATTTCAACTTTTAACGGCGAGGTTGAGGCTACATAGACCCTTCTTACACCTAACCGTATACAGTTTACAAGAATAGTTGTTTTAACTATTAAGGTAGTTTACAAATTTTGCTTTGCTTCTAACATATGACCGTTTCCACACTGGTGGGACAGGTAGAATGTGTCGAAATTGAGATTAGTGTTAGCGAAAGTAGACAATGTGGAGATAGAAACGAGGAGATAGATTTTGAGAAGTGAGCTAAGTGTGTTCGTTACTGACGATGAAGTTTGTGCATTTATTTTTGAAATTGTTTAAATTATTGGTGGAGCAGATATTATTAGGAAGGGAATTCCAAAGTTTACAGGCAGAGAGAGTGAAAGACTTATTGTAAATGCTGCTACGATGCATTGGAATGAGTAATTTGGACGAGCCTCGGGTGTTCACTGGGTGGATAGAGTTTAGGAAATTAAAACTATTGAGAAGGTACCGTGGAGATGAAAAGGTGAGAATGCGCTTTAAAGTCATTAGGATATGGATTTTCCTCCTGTCTTCCAAAGTTTTCCATCCTAATCGATTGAAGGCGTCACTTATGTGATCTCTTTTTTCATATTAGAAATGTACCTAACGCAGGAGTTTTGAGCTCTTTGAAGTTCCTTGGATAATTCCTGGTTGGCATCGAGATAGACGGTGTCACAATATTTTTGTATTGTCGCCTGTTCTCAAAAATGCTGCCCTAAATATGGACAAAAGTTTACCTCCTCGTGAATCATTATTAACCCTAGATTCACAACGTGGGTAAAATGGTACGTTTCACAACCTGGGGTCATATACGACCCCATTGAAAATTGAAATTAATGAAGTGCTTAAAATTAAAAAAACACTAAAATTTGAAAATTTACCTTTATTTAATCAACTGAAAATAAGTTTAAGCCTAAAAAACCTTATCAGAAACATTTTCATTTACAGAAATTATAATTTTGAAAAGTGACCTAATTTGGAGATTTTAACTTAATCCTTACATTCTATACAAATGCTTTCCCTATGCTCTGCGCACAAGCTTTTATGGCACTTGTAGCAACATCCTACGTCTTTTCTGTCCTTTTTTCTTGGGCAGAATGCACAACGTTCTGGCCGGCGATTTGGCTTTGCAGGTGGAGGTGGTTCTATCTTACAATCCTAAATATCTGCTATATTCGCACGGAGTTCTCTTGGAAGGCATTTTTTGTCAATTTCAGCCTCAAGTATTCCTCGGTTAAGCTTTCTGCTAGATTTTTCAGGAATTGGGAGCGCTTCTCATTGCCACCATTATGCCTGTACAGTACACACGCATTGATACCTGCTGCATCCAACATTCCATAGAAATAGCACAAGGGCCAACACCGGGTTTTTCTTGCTGTGGTTTTTGAATGGCACAACTGGTCAAAAACATCAACTCCTATTTTGGTTTTATTATAGAATAGAATCACTTCTAGTTTTTCGAATCATCATCGATCTCGCCATTTGTGTGCATACTGGATAATGCAATAACATTTTTATTCTTTTTCGGAATAAAAGAAATCAACATCATGTCATTTTTATATAAGAAACTCGTCGAATTTACTGGCTTCTTCTTTGACTGTAAAAATATTGGGGGAATCTCCTGTTTATTTTTTCGTAATGTTCCGATCATGGTCAGTTTTGGCTCAGACAGCTTATCTGAGAGTTCGAAGGAGCTAAACCATATTTATCAGGCTTATTGGTAGGTACATTTTGAGTGGACGTCGGCCCCTAAATCCCAAAAGTGTTCAATCTATTGTCACATACTCAGGAGGAGTTTAATTAGACTGGTAACGTTCTATAAACTTGTTCCACAGATCACGAAAACCTGCAAACTTATCAACACATTTCCTTTCGTTGCGTGTATTTCTGTCATCAAACCTAAGTGTGTTCAAGAAGAAATCAAATCTGTTCTTGGACATTGTACATCTAAAAAGCGGAGGTCCAAACTTTTTACTCCACATATCAGTTGTTGTAAGTCTAGAGCACTTCAAAGCACCACTCAAGAAAAGAAGTCCAACAAGAACTTTCAATTCAGTTGGATCAGTGGGGAACATATATCGCTGATCGGATTGATAATTTGATTTTTGAATTTCAATTTCCTCATTGGTATGAGTAACAATCATTTGAACACTGTCATCAATGAAAAACAAAAGAAAAAGTCTTTTTCCTGATTTTTCATTGCATGCTTCTCCCTTTGGTCCAGGCAAACGTAGTACAATATCTTTGCTAACAGTTCGAGTATTTTTAGAGGAAAAAGGATGACTCTTCCATTTCGTTCCGTTTTTTCCATAAATGACTTTCCTCGAAGATTCTTCGTCAACATCTGTGTCTGAATCTGCATCGAACTCATCATCCTCACTACGATCTGATGTAAAGCAGTCCTCACATTCGCTTTCTTTCTCCGTTTCATCGTCGTCCGTTTCGTAAGGTGAAATCTTTGGTTCTTCATCTAATTGTCGTAGTAATTCTTTGTGAATCTCTTCAGGCGTAGTGTACACTTTTTTGGATTCCATATTTAGGGTAAATATAAACTGAAAATAATAACGATGCCGCGGCGTCCTATTACAGGCGGCGCGCCGCCCTGACTGGACTGTAATAGGATGCGTCTCGGAGCGCACTTTTGTATGCGTACTGGCGGAATAAGGGTATTTCTTTTTTTTATTTCTTCAGTCTCTTTCTCATATTTTCTTCTTCTTTTGTGGATATTGTCGTGGTAATCATAATAAAGACGTAAAAGATTTTGTTGACCTTTTTACAAAAACGAGGTGTGCATTACGTGTGGCGATAATACCATTTTCACGTTTCTCTTGTGAAACATTATTGGATATTATACTGGGTGCGTATTACAATCAGAAGTATATGGAAACAGTAAATAAAACACTGAAAAATGAGAAATATTGAGTTAGGGTGCTGAGAATTCTCAATTTAAAAAAAACATGAATCACAACGTGGGGTCGTATATGACCCGACAACATCTGAGAGGATAATTTATCAAAAATAAATACGAAGCAATGATAACCTATTGTGTAGCATCCAGATACCGGAAGGTACTGAGAAGGAGGGGTAGTTTTAATGAAATGACATTGCGCAATACTTATTTTAGAATAGTTGGGGTCACCCGTGATCCCACTTTGTGAATCTAGGGTTAAGGTTAATTTCTGGAGCCCATTCAGTCTTTCACAATGATCCATTTTAGACCTTTCCATTCAGTGGAAGTTGTTCTGTATCCATCATTGTAAGAAAATGGACGATTTTCGCCGAAAATTTGAGCTTTCCGCTAAACATTTTAAATGTCGCTGAAATAGAATTGAATTCGAATCTTAAAAATTGAAATCTTTCAACATTTTTAGTTTTTACAACTCTCACAATTATTAAATATTAACAGTTAATCTATTCTTAGAACAGATTTAACTGATTTAACAGAATCCGTACAAACATTTCTACATGGACCAAAACGCGATAGTGATAATGATGTAAAAACTGTAAATAACTGGACAGTGTGTCAGAGACTACAAACTTATATTAAGTCTTTTACAAGTCAGGTGTTGAGTCATAGATGATAAGGAAGTGCTAATGTTTGGCCATCAGAATAACGGGCACGTGTCCACATAGGTAATGAGGTATTGCTGAAATTTAAATGAAGTGGAACAGTGTGTATAAGACAGATCGGGGGTTGTCAATATACAGCTTTATGTTTAATAAAATGTTAGTTTGGAGTAAAAATGCTTGATAGGTGTCCATAACCTTGATACTAATTAAGTAGAAAATGAAATTCATTAACGTTCGGATTTTCTATTATTTTCTTCTGATAATCTCTTGATTCCTCTACGATTAGTCTTCTCCTATATTAACAAATCAATGTTTTTGTAAGCGGTGCTTATCGACTGTCTTGTTATTTTTAACAAACGCTTCAGTATGCTCCTTTGCGTTTGGATTTGTATATCCTAATGTCGCGATCGTGATTTGTCTATTGCTCGAGTTTTATTCGTTGATAAGCCAAATCTCGGATCATCCCGCCGATGTTTAACCGAAACGATAATTTGGCATCGCGGCAGACCACGAGGCGTCTCTCCGGGCACCGCGAAACTCCGGCACCGGAGCCGGATCCTCCCGAGTTGCCGCTCGGGCCTCGAGTGGTCTGCTCGGAGTAAAAATCGCCTCGTTTTCTCTGGGTAGGGGAGAGAATAGAGGGAGAGAATAAGGGGGAGGTGAGGAAGGGGGCGGGGGCGGCGGAGGAAAAAGGCGGCAGGTGGGTGGGGGGGGGATCCCGTTCGCAGTCACGGTGACACGCGCGAATTAAAAAGATCTGGTGCGCATGCGCCCAAGTCTATGAAAAAGACCTTTTTCCCGCCTTCCTATGTTTTTTCCTCGATTTTTTATGCGCCGTACGGGAATCTCCCGTCTCTTTTTTATTTCCGCTACTTTTTTATTTTATTTCCCGCCGAGCTGGGGATTCCCCGACGCTCTCTCTCTCTCTCTGCCGCTATTCGGCTGTTTTCGCTGAATCAGCTGGGGCTTACGATTTTCGGGTTTATTTTTTTCTCTCTCTCTCTCTCTTTCCCTCGCGCGCGCACACACACAGACATGAAGCCTCTCGTTTCTCTTTTTCAATTGACTCCTCACATCGGCTATCGCCTGAAGGAATCGCCCTTTCGTGCTCCGTAGAGACGCTGGGAAATTTTTCATTTTCGAATGTCTTTTATTTTAATATTACGCTTTCATATGCCCTCAGTATATCGTCTCATTCGAATTTTCCTCCCATCTTTCCCCTCTCTCTTTCCCTCTTCTCCTCTCCTTCCCTTTAAGGAATACTATTTGCGTTATTTTTTAACTGCGATTTTTGGCACCATTAGCATTTACCGTTCTTGATTACGTCAAGGTACGTATTCCTTGGACTCTTATTTGGTAATATGCATTGAGCGAAAAATCGTCAGTACGTCGACTTAATGAATGATATGAATTAATCCAAAAAAGTATATGAATGCCTTATACCGTCAGTATTCGTTCATGCGTTGGACAAATAATATTTAAAATATGTACGTCGCATAAGTGTCATTGGTCAAATTTGAAATTACACGTATCTCTTCAGAAATTACAAATTTTTAAATTTAGTTTTGTTATTTCGCTGAGAAGCTATAGTAATGCTTATTATACAAAATAATTTCCCTGTAAAACAACGAGAAATTTTCTCCGTGTATTAGCTGTCAGCCATTCCAATAGCGTTTCCTTGACATGCACGCGTTTTTGAGAACTAGAACTGGAATGTGTTATAGATTTTTTCAATTGTTTTGTCGACCTCTCGAAAATGGTTTACCTCGAGTATGTTTTGCTCAACTACATCTTTTCCTTCGAAAGGCACGTCTTCTTCTCTACTCTCAAGTTTGATGAATACAGTTACGGTTATTTACATTTAATCTGATTCTGTAAAATATTGACCACAGGAAAATGAAACTTCCGCGAAAGCTTTTCATTTTTATCTTTCGTTTCGAACGCAACGAAAAGAAACACATCGACAGAATTGCTTTGGAACGTTTCAGGGGGAAAAAAAGATCTTCCAAATTCTGGGAACTTATTTACTGTCGTCTCTCGTGGTGGCAGCGGATCTTTCAAAATGGAGTCACCGCGTGCGTCCACCAAGATGGAAACGGAAGAGCGTCTTATAGCGAAATATAATAAATGCCACCGGAAGGAATCCTCGGAAGATTGGAGAAAAAAATGAATCGCGTGTGGAGGAGAGAGAAGACTTCTTTTCCCCTCGAGTTATTTCGGGTCGGAGTGTGCGGCGTCCGAGGCGAATAAGGAACGTGTGTATGTGCGCTCAGAGCGAGCGTCGGCGAGGAGCCATATTGTCCTAAACCTCTGAAAATCGATGCCAGCGTTCTACGGCTTTTGCCGCCATGTTGAGGTCCAGGAATCTCTTCCCCTTTTCCTCGTTGCCTCCTCCCACTCCTTTTTAAATTACTTTCGTTTTCTTTTTTAAACGGCCACCCTCTTTCTCTCCCCCACCCCACCTCACCCTCTCTTCAGAAACCCTTCTCACCAGCTCACGGCCCCTTCAAACTCACCCTAGCTCTCTCTCTCTCTCTCCCTCGCTCCCTCATTTCCCTTCCTTCATCTCCCCCTCCCACCGCCCTTCCTCCCTCCTCCGTCCACCCCAAGCGTCTTTTTTTTAACTCAAGTTACTCCGGGTTGCTCCACTCCCCTTCCTGAGCTCCTGCAGAATTTCTCCCTCCGGCGTCCCTCTTTCCTTACCTCCCCAACCCATCCTTTGGATCCCTTCTCCTTCCCAACCAAACGAATCCTCCTCCTCCTCCCTCCTCATTCCCCCTCTTTCTCCACCCCCCCCCCGCCAAACACACACACACACATACACTCAAATTTCCAAAAACCCCATTCTAGCGCTGGCTCAAAAACTTGCCACCTCCCCCCCCCCAACCCTATCCCTTTAGCAGCTCACAACCCTCCAGAAGAACTTCTTTTAGTCCTCAGCACCCTCTCTCTCTCCCTTACCTCCTCCTCCCACCGGCTACCTACCGAAGCTTACCAGAACACACTCTGTGCCCAGCGTAAGGGATGGAGGGAAATTCTCCCCAGGGGGACAAATGGGGGGAGGCGGAGGAGTAGTGTGTTGCTAAAGGATTGGACGGAGGCAGCGGAGGGAGGGGGGAGGGAGAGGGAAGACAAAGAAGATGGAGATGAGAGGCGGGAATGAGGAAAAGGAAGGGACGAACGAAGGGGAAGCGATATTAGGAATTGGGGGGGAGGGAGGGAGGGAGATAAGGAGAGAAATGGAGGGAGAGGAAGAAGCGACGAAGGAGGAGGTGATGAAGGACTGCTGATAAGAGAGAAAATAAGGCGCGAGAGAAAAAAAAGGGAAGGATGCGTGACGATAGAACAGAGGAATGAGACAACGCGGAACGAGGAAGGAAGCGGGAGTGGATAAAGACGTGAGAAAGAAACGGAGTGAAAGAGAGAGAAGAGATGCGAAGAGAGGGATGAGAAAGAAAAGGTCATGAGAAGTAAGGAATGCGATGAAAAGTGGAAGTGGATGAAGGATTCGCATAAAGAGACATGGAAAGGAAAGAGAGGAATTGGAAATGAGCGCGAAGGATGGTTGTGGATGAGAGAGAGAGAAAAAGGATGGAGTGGAAGTTGTGTGAAACGGAAAAGGGAGAGAATAAATAAAGATGGAGGAGAAGGAACGGAGAGAGGGAATGGAGATGAGAAGAGGGCAATTAGAAGAGACATAGGAGAGGAGGGAGAGAGGGGAGAAGAGGGAAGGGGAGAAGAGGGAGGGAAGTAAGAGAGGAGGAAAAGGAGGGCGTTCTCTCACAAAAGAGCGAAAATATGAGGGACAAGTGCGATGAGATGAAATGGAGTGGAAGGGAGGAGAAAATTAAAGAGAGGGAGATTGGAGGGAGAAGAAAAGGCGAAAAGGAGTGAGCGGTCGGAAAGAAAGGGAGGAGAGAGAGAGAGAGAGATAGCGGAGTAATTAAAGAGGAAGAAAATGGAAAGGCGGAAGAGGAGAGGAGAATAGGAGGAAAAAAGGGATGGATGGGAGAAAAGAGGATAGAGGAAGAAAGAGAGGCACGCGCATGCGAGCGTGCTCTCTTGTTTCTCTCTCTCCCTCTTCACATCTTGGTCCACACGGAGCGTTGGAGAATAAGGAGAGAAGAAGAGGAGATAAAGACCGAACGAGGAGGCCGAGGGAGAGAAAGAGGGAGGAGGGGGGGAAGGAGGGACGGGGAGGAGGGGGGGAGTTAGGCGTAATGTTCCTCCTCCTTCGGCTCCGAAAATGCCTTCCACACCAGCCATTCCCCCTCCTCCATCTTCCTCCCTTTTACTGCGTCTCTCTCTCTCTCTCCTCTCTCCCTCTCTCTCCTCTACCTCTCTCTCTTCCTCTCTCTCATCCTCACTGCTAAAACCGCCAACTTTTCTGGCCTGCCAGCGAGATCGAACCTGCGGGCAGCGGTGGTGTGCGGAATGGGGAGAGGGAGAGAGGAGGACGACGGTGGGGGAGGGGAGGGAGGGGGGCAGAGGGGAAAGGGAGGATGTGGGCGGGATCAGCGGTGGTGTGCGAACGAGTGAGGGAGCCATGGTGCGGGGGAGATGTGGGAGGAGCTTGCGAGGCTATAGGGGATGTGTGTGTGTGTTGCGAGGGGGAGGAGGGAGGAAGGGGAGGGGGGACCCAGGGCAGTATTTTCTCGCGTGACAGGTATAGGGGAGGGGAGAGAAAATGAGAGAGAGAGAGAGAGAGGAGGTAAGGGGAAGAGATAGAGGAAAAGGAGGTTGGGAAAGAGTGGAGTTTGGATGATAAAGCATCCCATATTCCTTCTCCCCCTCCCCCCTTGCTCTCTCCCTCCTCCCTACAGTATATTCCTCCCCCGAGGGTGCTGGAGGAAGTGTGATGGGAGGCGAAAGGAGTTGGGAGGAGGGAACCTTTTCTACTACGACGTCTTTCTTTTGTTTTTTTGTTTCCCTTCCCCTCCGTCATCCGTTTCTTCCCCTCTCCTCTCCCCCCCCCCCCTCCTCTCTCTCTCTCCTTCTCCGTCCGTTTTTAACGTGTTATATTTTTTTTTCGTAAACAACGCATTGTTTAGCGAATGCCTCTTTCTCCTCTCCTCTCCTCTGTGGGCGGTGGCCGCTCTTCTCATTAAAAAGTGTCGGACTAGAAGGGTTTTTAAGAGGTGAGAAGGAGATGATCCCGAACGAGGAAGGGGAAGGCGTGAAAATTCCCTCCGAACGACCCTTTTATTTATTTTAAAAATCTTTTTCCGGGTTGCTTTCCCTCTGTCTCTCCATTTAGTGCCAAAGTTGGATTATTCCGCTTCCGGTTTTGCTTCTCGAAAGGGGTCCGTCATAGGAATCGAGGGAGAGATAAGAGAAAATTTTCGTTAAGAATAAGACGATTTCTGTTGTTTGAAAGACGATTTTGTTGTGTGAAATTCCCAAATGTTTTCATAGGCGCACCGTACGTGAATTAACTTTTAGAGAAAACAATATCCCGTTTGTTTTGAAGTTAATGTTGCTTGGAGATTATGTACATACACAGTTCTCCTTGCGAAACGAAATAGGATGCGAACGTATTAAAGTTATTAATATTAATTAAAATTATTTAAGAAACTCGGAAATAATTGGGCATATAAGCGTGTAAAATTAGTTTCGGGATATACAAAATTTGATTCCCTCTTTATTAAAAACGAGAGCGTTAATACTTGGATACCGAACGACCGTTTGAGGATCGTGGAGATATTTTAAACACAATCAGACTCAGTTGATCGAGATAAAGTTTGTATACAGGTTAAAGTATTTCTTTGGCAATTATTAAAAAAAGGCACGCGGCAGCATTCCCACCTGTTCAATAATTCTTAAGGAAACCCCAGATATTGTCGCACGTGGTGTTTTATTAGGTTGTTCTTAACCGATGCCGATGGAATCGCTTGGTGCACATTCTGACGCCGCTTGAACATTTTTAACAGATGTGATACAACAAACACGAGAAATTCTCGACAAAATTTAAATTTATCCTCTGAAACATTTAATTAACGGCTGTATTTAATGTTAACAGTGAAGGCTCCTTTTTGGAACTCTTTGAGGAGGGCGTAAGAAGTAAGATTATTTTACGGACCATTATATTATTAGCTTTTCCTATGTTTGAATCGTATTCTGAGGTTATACTGAAGTAACTGGAGTAAAGATGGCAGTTATTTGCCCTTGTTATACTCTTCACCGTAAAAACGCACGATTTCCGTTCATATCGGTGATCCGTTTGCCATGTGCTTCATTTCACGACTTCATTTCAGTGAACTTTGAGGTATAAATATAGTAATTTAGACGTTCAAATTGAGGAGGAATCGGTTGACCAAAAGTAGCGTTAGAAAGCTTGCGTTCCTAGTACTCTCATGTGGACGTTTTTCAAATACATTTGTTCGTTTTCTTTGCCGGTTTGATCGAATCCTTTGGAAGATTGATAAGAGAGAAATGGAATAGTGGTCACATTTCACCTACTCATTGTGTTAACACTTGCATATGTTCATAATATGAATTTTTAATTTAATGTTGGAAAGGTTTTCATACAATAAACGTCTGGATGCGTCGAAAATGAAATGTAAACCTTTGAATGTGATATTTAGATGCCGTAGGGAGAAAATAAAATGTAATATCTTCACCTAAATAATCCACCAATTTACCTGGGTCGCATTATGGTGCCCGATAGTAAAGTCCCGTCAGTGTGTGTGCGTGGATTGAGGGGGGATGTGTGGAGGTAGTGTGTGGGGGGGGTGTGGAGGGGGGGTGTGGAGGGGGGTGTGGAAGGGGGGTGTGGAGGGGGGGGAGGGGAATAGGAGGGGGTTCCTTCATTATGAGGCATCTCCTCTTCCCGCGCTCGTTAAAAAAATCAACTCTTTTTCCGTCCGCTAAGGAAAGAAACAGGAACGAATAAAAGCGAGGCGCGCTTTTTACTCCTTTTTAGTTTTTTTTCCACCCACTTCGAAGTTCTTTATTTTGCCGCACACGGCTCGCCCCGCCCACCGTCCGCGGGGAAAGTGAGGTGCTGAAGCCGCCTGGATGCTGACGAGGGAGATTCATTCATCATTTCCGCTTCTCTCTTTTTCTTTTCTCTCTCCTCCTCCCCCCCATCATCTCCCACACCCTCCTTTCTCCCCCCCCGCGCCGCCGCGATGCCAGCGCCTTTTTAACGGTTACGGATAAAAAGAGAGATGCGCGGTGGGGGTGAGAGAGTGGAGTCCGAAGACTTTTCTGTCGGTCATTCGAGGCGGAGAGGCGTCTGAGAATGCGAGCGGGGCGATATTAGAACATTCCTCTTCCCGAGATAGAATTGGTCTGCTTATAGTGGTAGCGACGACAAGGCACGCTCCATATATTAAAGAATTTATTACCAGATAATGACTCTGTTCTTGACAAAATTTTCTCCCGGCGCCCAGATGGAGATTATTTAAATTGTCGTCTTATGGAGCCGAAATTAAAAGAATTGACGTTTCGGTCACGTACTGAATGAAGAAGACCGCCATATTTACGAAAATATTTACTAACTTAGAGGGTGTCGATTTAATTAAAACGAAACTGAAATTTAATTTTTAACTTTGAGGATTTATTTTCAATTTTTGAAACTTAAAGATTAACACGATGTCAGTGTCTTATTTGATTGCGTTAATAAAATGCTCAAGCTAGGAAGGAATTCATTACATCAATTTCTTAATAATACCAGTGCCTATAATCTTATGCAATTGATTATAAATTCATTACGGGTTTGCCGAAGATAAATATTTTTCTCTTTGATCATTTTTTTAGGCTATTAAATAAGGCAGATAAAAGTCAGTTGTGTATGTCGTCATCCATCTTGTTATATCCTAAACCCTTACATTTTGAGTGAATGGTATCTTGCCGAGATAGGCGATTAGTTCTTTGCAAAGAAAGTGGTCTTTAACCGAATTTAAATATTTTTTTCGGCAACGAATTATTGCCTTTCTAGTTTATCTACTTCCGATGATATCTTGTACAAGCTTCTAAACTATGAGAAATGACTTATAATCTTAAAAATCATTTAATGAAGGATATCAAAGGTAAGAATCGCGTTAATAAAAAAGACCCATTGAGAAATGCGCACAAACTATGAATGTTGAATTTTTCAACGCATTCTATTTAACATTTTTTGAAAGATTTAAACCAACAACGGGAAACCTCGCCCTTTTGGCAAAAGCCATGTAATGAGACATGTAATTGGTCATCGTTAAATGCCTCTTCCTTTATCCTTCAGATATTTATCACATTATCTCTCTGGTATCTAACATAGCCGCGGGTAAGCGATACAAAATTTTCCATCGAACCTAATGAAGCGGCGTCCATTATGAAGACCAGACTCTGTTCCGTCAAAGAGCGTACCTCGGAATAATCTAATTCTCCCATTGTATTATGACGTGGGGTTTTGATCAAAGACCAACTTTTGCATTCGTCCCTTGGCCATATTCGCCATATGAACGTGTTGGCATTAAACTAAATTACCTGAAAAGTCCACATAACAATCTCTCTGAACGCAAGAGTATGTTTCTGTCAGAGGGCGCGGCGCCGCGCGTTCTTTCTACGTGGAAAAAAAAATTTAATCCACGTGGACATCGTGTCCATTTTGTTTAGCATAGTATTGGCTTCCTAATAAGCAAAGGTTTATTTCCGGGCAGAGGATTGTGGGAATTCAGAAGGTTATTGAATCGAGCGAAATGGAATCTTTTACGTTATCACATTTGTTTTGTCGCTGAGAGAACACGATTTTCAGTTTCCTAGAGACCACGTGGAGTTTATTTTTCAAAGTGATTTAATTAAGTGCAGGATTTAATTGTAGACATTGAGGATGCAGATTATTCGTGTTAAATAAGCTTTTTTCAAATCGTCATCCTGCGTTTCATCTGCGAATTTTGCTTTTGTTTATCTGGAGCAATCCTTAAGGTGGAACGAGACTATCAGGATCTTAAGGCTTTGCATAATTATGCAATTTTTCTATCGCAGTAATAGTGACAATTTTATTTCTAAGAAGTTAATTATTTTTGAAAATCTATTTGGTTTCATCGAATTAAGTGAATTGCTCAAAACCGTATTATATGTTCGCAGACGCAACAACTCGAGTTCCGAAGCAAAAGGAAGCTTACAGTTCGGATCACGTTCGTTTTCGAGATATTAATCGATAAATATTTTGCAAATGTATTTCTCTAAATTTTGCACACGGACAATGTACCGAGAAAGATAAGAAATAAACCCTATCAGGTCCACCTACCTTTTCGTTAATCAAGTCCAGGAATTTTCCGTGGTTGCAGCGATGGATGTTTTGCGGGGAAATAATCCTCGGGGAAAACAGCAATACTGTTGTTTGGTGACAGTGTCTAGTCCACGGTCGCATCCTCGGAGCTCCGCGGATGGAAACTGGCTCCTAGAAAGATGCAAGGCGGGTCGGGGCGTGGACTTCTCCCCTCCTCGGCCTCGCAGCATCGCATCACAAGCATTCCGGTTTTCCCCAACTCTCTCTCTCCTTCCCCCTTTTTGCGTGCTCGGGGCCCGAAGCGAGGCCCTGCGAGGGACCACACCCCTCCGGTCATGCTGCAGCCCCTTTTCCGTGCATCATCTCCCCTTACCTCCTTTCCCCGATTGTGCAGGACTCGTTTTTTCATCCGGTCGCCACTTTTCCGTTTTGTTAAACGTCTGATGCGTGAAAAGGTGTGGCCTCGGAGCCCTCGGATTGGACGACCGAAGGACCCTCTCCTGTAATTTTGGGGTGACTTTTAAATGCGATAGGGACCGTGTTTTTTGCCCGCTTAGAGGAGAGGAAGACGTGCGCGTCTGTCGCAGAAAATGTATTCACAAAAATATGCCTTCTTACGGATATTTTATGGCTCGTTTATTTATCTCTAACGTCGATTTATGCTATTTAAAAGTAATTACCTAAATCATTCCTCAGATTAAGTAAACATAAGTTAACATATCAACGTCATTTACTATTTATGGCTAATGTTTAGAGCACGAATTTTGGTAGAAACATTTTATAAATTTCAATCACTGAGCGTTTATAATGGAAAGGATATTTTCATTGTATTCATTCAGTTGTCATATTAAATTTACGTGCACTGGTTATTATTTTAAGAGGATATATTATTTCACAATGTCAATGAAAAGGAGTATCAATAAAAAAATATTTCTTCTTACTTTTATCATTATAAACTTTAAAGCCGCGAGATTACGAAGCAGAAACTGATTCGAATGGTTTCACTTTTGAAATAAGTAATTACTTTTACTCCCGAATATTATACTTTGGCGTTATATCTTGCAGATTTTAGTCATTACCTTTCGGATTTTCATATTTGCACGCATGGATGTGTAACCCGTCCTACCAAAAGTTTATTTATATCCATTTTATCTTGTTTGTATTACTTCATTACCAAAACATTAATGATTTTAATAGCATAAATTTATGACGCTGCTTGATGCTATTTCTTTATCCATATTCTGTTGCGTGTGAATGAAAGGAAGAGAAAGGCAAGAGAGAGGAGCGAATAGACCGCCATGTCGGAAATGTTTGAATGCGGGCGAGGCGCCCTCGTCGTCCGCGGGGCAGCTCGCGTTCGCCCCTCTCTTTTTCCTCCCTTATTCTCTCTCTCTCCCTAGCGTATTCCGGACACCTGGGCCGGAAAAAAGCCCCTTCCTCGCGTCACTTCTCTTCGAGAGGAAGACCATGAGAAAATATATGTCAGATATGGCAAAATATACACAGCGTGACCGTAAAAATTTCGATTCCATCAAACATTTTCATCTTTCAAGGAGCTATTGTGTGTGGCGAAATTCCTCTCAAATTTATCCTAGCTTCGAATTAGTTTTTTTATTAATATTCCAGAAATAAAAACCTGTTCTTAGGAAGTCTTAAATTGGCGTGAGTAAACTGAGAACGATTTGCGTAACGAGTTTGCTATATTTTTAACGATACCTTTTCGCCACACGTAGCGGAAGTGATATTAATATACTCAAAGATTCTTTCATTAAATGTAATTTATAAAAATTTGGAGAAGCTCAGGAAAATATCAACAGCGAGGGATTGTCAAACGCGAGCAACATCTTCTATGAAAGATGAGCGCAGATTTGAGGATGTATGCAAGTCTCTCTTTCTCACTCCCACGAAGTGTAACCATGTTTTTCTTCTGTTTCGTTCTCTTTCTTGTGGTTCAAAGGGTTTTTGACTTGCATACGCAGGGGATTTTTTTTATCGTGTCGCTCACTTTTGGTATCCAATAATTCATTTTCATACGAACAAATATTCCATTAAGCGAAGTATTCCGATATTTAGGGAATTTCATAATTTGTTACTTCGGAAACCCAAAAGTTTTTAGTATTTGCTTTGATTTTTAGAAAAATAAGTTTGAGTTACGTTAATTCTCTGAGTTACTCTGCATATTGTATGTATTAACATGCTCACACATATAGGTACGTGTTTCTATGAAATATATTATTTATATAAGGATTTATGTGCTGCGTAAGTTTACAGAACGTGTTCTTGTTTCGTTTCATGTGTTATATTTCGCTAATGTTTTCAATTACTGAAAAAGTTTCTCAGTTGAAGGTGTTCAGACAGGTTTTGAAAAAGAGAAAAAAATTCAGTTCATTTATCAATAGGTAAAGTTGAAATGTATGTAGTGGTAGGATTTATTTCACGGTAATTTGTAATATTGCCTTTATATTATTTATTTAAAATGTAATGTAAATGTAACTTAGTTCCATAAGAAAAATGTCTGATATCAGCTGAGTGCTCATCATTAGAGGTAGTCCATCTTTGTAAAAAACTATAATACTTGTTACCCTCGCGGTAATCGTAAAAATTCTTCCTTATTCTAAAAACCTATAAACACTTGGCGCAGTGGACCCCCATTCGTATCTCGCTAGGAACCTTACAGCGCATGCTCGTTAAAAGGGGCGGCTGATACTCTTCCCTACCGCCCACCTTTCCTCACCAACCAACCTCTCTCTCCTTCGCAGTTTGTCGCTTTTACCGAAAATTACCCAGCGCCAAATATTGACACGGGTTCGACGTATATTTGCGCCTGGCTACCGGCAGCCTCCGCTGCCTTCGTTTGGTGCCCGGGTCTGACGTGTCTAGGCAAAGCGCTACTCCTTTAAGGACATGCTCGTTACTTTCCTCCTCCTATCTGCACCTTATGTACGTGTGTGTGTGTGTGTTGACATGGGTGTTTCCCTTCTAAACCTTGCCGCTCTTGTGCAAGGAAGGGGTAATTGGTCCACCGCACCTGAATCATCAGTCCCGCGGTGAGAACTCTTCTACCGAGAAAGTCTTCGAAATGTTTTCGAAAAACAATTTTGATCTGCTTTTGGTCTCGTCGCATTACGAGTCGCATTTGGCTATGTTCGAAATCACGACCCAGACTTCGTTAATGAATGAAATTGGGTCATCTACGAAGAGAATTTTCAGATATGAAAGATGCCATTTGTTATAATACTTCAGATATTGGTAGAAATCCTCACTGCCGTCCATGGGAATGCTGATCCATATATTTCACTTAAATTTAAAATAATAAAGCGACAAGAGAATTATTTTATCGTTGACTACATTCTGAATCTTATTGGTGGCAGAATTGCGCGAACGTAAACATATATATATATATATGTATATGTATATATATCGAAATATTATAGTTATACACTTAATGGATTGCTAAAATTTTAATTTGATCGATAAAATCAATGGAGCCACGTCGATTTTTATCCGCTAGACGAAATCATAAACGTCACCTCTCTCATTCTTGAGAATGGCGGCGAGTTCATTTCCAGGATTACACTTCATTTCCTATAAGCGACATCGTGTATCTAATCACTAAGTAATTTTTTGGAAAATGTAATGAAAACGTTGTCTTTAAAAGACTATATGAATTACCACGCAAAATAAAATAAGGAGAAAATGATTCATTGTCCTCTGCAGTCCGTTTCGTTGCCAACCATTTGTCTCCGTGCAGCGTGTGCACCTCGCGACGCCGCCTTCCTTAGACACAATCCACATCCCTCCGATTCGAGACGCACGACGGTTTTCCCCAGCAATTTTTCTCCCAGTCGCTGAAGACAAAAGAATAGCT
This sequence comes from Uropetala carovei, assembly GCA_036926305.1. NCBI lineage: Eukaryota > Metazoa > Arthropoda > Insecta > Odonata > Petaluridae > Uropetala > Uropetala carovei. The sequence goes on from JAXCHB010000167.1 coordinate 2,306,511, forward strand.
TTTTTTGTCGCGAAGTTTCGTCGTGGTGTGGCGTTAGCATAGCCTGTTCGTCATATCGTGTTGGCAGAGCCGGGGGTTTGCGACGCAGGAGAATATCCTCGAGCAAAAACTCTTCGGTTGCGAAGCGCGAGGTCCATGGAGGGCGGTCGTGCCTTCGAAGCGAGCAAAAACTCCTTTTGGCGTCGCATCCCTGTCCTCCCCCTTCCCCTCCCTCCTCCCTTCCCCTCCCTCCCCCCCCCCCGGCGTGTGCGAAGACTCCGCTGGAAGGAATGGACCACACCCATGCGGCACTTGCGACCCTCCTTTGCTAATGAAGCGGTTCACTCGTTTGATATGTCGCGCCCATGATCTACTGGTTTCGTCCACGCAACTATTTTTTTATTCGTCTCGCAGCAGCGGTGGGCGCTTATAAATAAATACTGGCCTTGTGTCACGTAGTCTATTTTAAATAAGCTCCTTTATTTGGAAAGACGGACGGAATTTACATTGAAACATAAGTAAACGCACTTATGTGTGAGTTTGAGTGACGTTAGCTTTTTACACGAAAGTATTTTATGTAATTTTTACTGTTTTTCATATAAATATAATACATATTCGTCGTGAAAGTATGATTTTAGACAGTTGGATGAGAGACAAATTCCTCTGTCTCTGACTTGATTATATTACGTCTTACAACATCGGTGATTTAATTTTATGCTCTCGATTAGAAACCCAATTTGCCTAAATATTGTACGGAAGCATGTTTCACTCCATCCCAGCTTTTGCGATTTTACGCGAAAAAGATGTGATTGGTGGATTTAATTTTCACGTATTATTTTTTATCAGGTTTTAAACAAAAAATCGTTAAGACGTTTAGATAATTTTAATCCAAAATAACACTTTGCACCCCTCGCTATGGAAAACTTTTTAAACCTCACTCGGCGTAAGAAAAATTTCAATTGAAAACTGAGAATGTTGATTTAAGTCACGATAAACCGCGCTAAAGTAATTGTGGAATTTAAGCTGTTCAGTATCGATTTTGTGATTTTAATTTTTAAAACTAAAATTTCATGATTTCCTTTCGGATATTTTGCAGCGTATCTGCCATTTAATCTAATTCGTGCTAGTCAGTTGGCGAAAATTATACCGCATTCCTTTTTAAGTACATAATTAGACCGTGTAGAAAAAAAATTTGGTGCTGGCGATTTATCGTGTTGATGTTGTAGTACACAGACTATAGAGTGATCTTTCTCTTCATTTCTTCAATATTAATCTACTCAGTTACTCTAATGCATTTCTAATTCAGTTATAAAAACCTTTGAGAATCACGTGTAAAGGATCGTCACTTTCGCCATAAATCATTTAAGAAAAGTTTAAATGGTTTTTTGAAAGGTTTCAATAACGAACATTTTGTGGAATAAAATGTTACATTTCATTTCCAACGCGGAAGGAAATAATTGCAGAGAATCCGAAGTTATTCGGAGAATAATTGCGTTGCATCTGGGGAAAATAATGCCATAGAGATAATTCAAAATGTCAATTTTTTCACGATGTTTTGGACAACGAACTAATGGACTCCTCCAGTCATATTCAATGAAAAGAACTCCCGCGATTGGAATTCTACTTGCACTGAAAACAGTCGTTTGGATTATTTGAAATGTTTTTAAAAAATCCAGATAGTTTAGCTCCACTATCCTTTAACGAGTATTATTTTTGTCAATAAGGTGTGTTCTTGCTAATTGGAAACATTGGATTCGACGATAATTGGGGAAAAGTAAATAAAGTAGTGTGGATTAGGGTGTTTTCTTCGAGGCGTTAATTAGGAGCGATCCAATGCGCTTGGCCTTGGTCCAGAATCACTTCTCTACATTGAATCAGATCGTAAAATTGAGGATACTTGTAAATAGGGTCTTAAACTATAGGGTTTAACAGGATCACCCTATCCTGCGTCTCCCGTTAACAGCTTCCTATGCAAGAACAGGAACATTTAAATTCGCAAAATGATGCCACTTTCATTTATTGCCATTTTTGAAAATGTTGGCTCCAATTCTTGCCAAAGAGGATTTTATATTACCATGCATAATAGTTTCTTGATAATTGAATTCAGCAAAGTATGAGAGACCTTAGGATAGACAGTGTACAGAGAAACGTCTCACATAAAGGTTTAGACGAAATAATCGGATGAAAAATGACTAATCGAGTCGACTTTTGTGTGTGTTAATAAAAGATAAATGAAATTCGTATAAACTTTAGACTTTAATCAGTATACGGTGTACAAACACGTACATATTTTTTCTGTGTTAGAGACGATAGCCATTTAAGGAATGAATGTTTATTTGGTATTTTCCTCTTGCAATATAATTAGGTTTATATATTTTGTCGGAAGTTAATTATATAATAAGGTTATAATATTACATTTTAATAAAAAACATTTAAAATAAGTAAATAATAATATCAGAATATAGAATCAGGAACTCCTTACGAAAATCATTTTAAATCGTTTACTTAAAAAAAAGTGCTCATGTGATCGCTATGTACGTCCGTTCATCTCTGAAAACATCAACCTTTTTGTCTTAAGTAATATTTTGAAATTTCTTCCTCTAGACTCCAAAATCGAAATATCCAAAATTGGAACGGAATTTTAGCCAAACTACGGAAGATATTTGGAAATTCCTTTTCATTTAGTTAGCCCTTATTGATATTTGAATTTTCTGTCTATCGGATTTTCCGTGTAGTTCATAGAGTTTCCGCTATGTGGCTCTACAATCGGAATATTTGGAACGGTATTGTAGAAAGAAAATAATTGTATATTCGATTTAGATAATTTTATCGATCTATAAATTTCCCAGCAATTTGGTTTTCCAAGTAGCTCATTGGTATTCCTCTACGCAATAAATTTACGAATAACCTTGTTGTGACCATTTGATGTACCTGAGATAAGTACCTACTATTTTTATCGAATGTTCTTGAAAATTTTCAGCCATGAGACTAGGTCGATAATTCTCCGTGGAATTAATATATTCTATTGTTAATATTTTAGTCGAATGTCTTTTATCGATTTATTTTTCCTAGTTGCTTCTTTCGAAAAAGAATTTATTTCGTAGCAAAATTGTACTTATTGTTAGAACGTGTGATTACATGGATTATTAGAGCGAAAAGTAAACATTTGTTTAGTACGCTTCCGACGAAGAAAATATATCGCAGACATTTATCCCACCTTTTGTTTGTCTTTGCTTATGTAGCTGTGGTGATGGAAAAATGGATAATTGTTTCTCAGATAAATTTCACTTGATAGAAAATCGAATCAAATATTTTGTTCTTCTTAAAAGAATCCAAATCACATTGAGATTTATATCTGTTAATGTAATGTAATGAGTACAGTATGCTGCATCGTAAATGCGGGACAAATTCAAGGAATTAGCCAAACTACGTTTTTGGCGGGTTTAAGACTTATCATTTTATTTAAAGTTAATCTCGTAGAAAACGTTAAAATGCCTTAGCAAATTATTATCTTAAGTATAGATTTTAATGAATGCTTCAGTTTGTTGAAAAACTTATATTGCTAAAACATTTCTTATTAAAATATTTAGCGATACTGGAATAAATAATAAAGTGTAAAATTTTGGTATCGATAATGCCATAGAGATAGATTGAATTAGAACAATCGATTGTTTGATCGATTCATGCCAATTTATAACAATGAAAATTAAATAAAATTTTCTCCGATTCTCAAGGTGTTACCCGAGGAGAAAAATAAATCTCGACTGCGTTGATTTATAAATAGAAAACATTAATTTTAATATCTCCGTCAAAAACATCGAGTTGCTGATCAATTTCGAGAAGATTGCCTTTCAAATCTGACTCCAAAGTATTTGTTTCTGTATCAAGTATGTTCTATTTACTGTGGTTATCGTTAAAACGTTACTTAATGCGTTATTGTATTAGAAAAACAGACGATAGTACTCCTGTTATTCAAACAGAAAATAAGTTCTCCTGCACTTATGGCTAGATTGACAGTTGGAACAGTTGTGCTCAAACTGTTCGGTTCGAGGGCTACATAAAGCGCTTCCGCCCTCTTCGCCGCAACCAACTGAAAGTAGAATTGAAGAATAATTTTAGGAAACTAAGGGGTGTCAGTATTACCTAATCCTTTTAAAACATATTTACCTATCATGGGAACAGGATCATCATCATCATCGTAGGTAGTCTGTCTGTAGACAGGTCCGTGATTATTCATGGTTAAACTTGGTTCTCCATATACTCCTATTTTCCGCAGTTTTCTTCGTGTCATGATAGCTCTCTTTCCCTTTCAAGCCTTCTACCAGCTGAAACCTTTTCCTACCTCATTCTCTTTTTCCATCCAGTTTTCCTTCTAGCACTTCTTTAATCACGCTCTCTCTCTTCTCAGGTAATGTCCAATCCTTCCTCGTTTTGATAGTCTGTATAATCGTTCGCTCCTCTCCTATTCTTCGTAGTACTTTTCGTTTTTCACCCTATCTGTCCATTTTATCTTCAGCATTCTTCTCCATGTTCACATTTCGAAGCTTTCCAAGTTTATATTATATGATATTTATAATTTTATACTTGAATTTTATTACATAGTTCCCTTTAATGGTTAAACTCATGGCCCGCGCATCGTATTATGGTCCCACTGGCTATAGAATATTACAAAAGTTGAGGTCTTAAATATTGCCGGGTTCCAGTTTATTTAGTTTACGCTCTAAATATATTGAATCTAAATATCATCTCTTTTCCCTTATCATCTACTTGATCGATTTTCTGATCTCCTTTGTAACCGTACGTACGCGTACTAATATTAACTACAAATCCTTTGCCATTCATATATTTAGCATCTTTATTCGTTTTTTGAATTTGTACCAATCTATTGTGGCTTCGGAATATTTCAGGCGAGTTTCGCTTCCAGCATAAGCGCCCATTAGCGTCTGTCTGTCCGTCTGCTCGTCCGTCCGTCTGCATGTTCGTTCGTGGATTCTATCCAACGGATTTTCATGAAATTTGATATTAAGGACTTACAGTCAAAGATATTAAGAAAATCACATAAATCACGTAAGCCAATCAGGAGTACCACTTTACTGATGCCAAAAAAATGAACTTTCCGTCATATTTCGTAAAGTATTGGTCATATCAAAATACTTTTCAAATAAAAATTGTAAAACTGGTAAATTAGAGTATTTATCTCCCTGTACATTTTTATCGTAGGAGTAGCCGTTATCAATAAAATCAAACAAGAATGTCTTAGTTCTAGTTGAAAGAAATTTTCTCGCATGGTTACTTCATGATTGTTGTAACATAATCTCACAAAAATATTATATCTAATTTTACAAGTGTCCGTCCATCCGTCTGTCCCCATTTGTATCTCTAGAAGCTTTCGTCGTAGAGATTTGCGGTAAACGGCGTTTTGTTTCTACTGGCTAGGTCAGGGATGGAAAATGATTTTTGAGTCGCGTGCCAAGAAAGTGATGTGAACCATCAGGATTGTTTTCTCGTTCCACTTCTCTAAGAAACGTCATATTTTATACAGAAAATGCAAGCTTACGCGTGCCAAGTAAAATCGCAAGCGTGCCATTTCTGGCACGCGTGCCACGTATTTGCCATCCCTGGGCTAGGTGGTCCCTGGAAAACTATTTTCATTTCCATAAATTCCCGGGTTCGACTCTAGGAAACAATTATATTTTCCCATAAGTTTACATGGGATTTTCTATTTTTCAGAGTACAAGGTTTTTTTCATTCATTCATCAAAATACCAAAATATATACCGATTTTCTTCATTTTTGCTTCATTCGTGTAATGTTTACATGTTACACGGTCGAAGCTTTCAGAAATATGCAATTGTTTTTGAAATGTTGTGGATTTTTCGAACTCTTTCCGGGCGACTATCATTGCTGCCTCCGATTCAATTACTGTCAATTAAACCTTCAAATAGGTGAAAGAATAGCGTTATTCGCTTCGCACTTTTATTTAGACATCGAAATTATTTCTTTAGCAACGTCAAACTTTATACAAAGCAACGTAAATATTTACGGATAATTATTCAGTTAATAGCTTATGGGAAGCGTTTCAATTAATGTCAATTAAACCTTCAAATAGATGAAAGAACATCGTTATTCGCATCGAAATTTTGTTTTAGCATCGTTATTATTGATACACAGGAACGCAAGTATTTACGGATAATTATTCTGTTGACTTCGCATAGGAAGCGTTTCTAACGATTTAATCAAACCAATTGAATCTTCATTTCATCGTCTGAATGCTGGAATCTTACTTTTTTATAAGTAAAATCATTATAGTATACATCTCTAATGCTTATTAACGCAAATGGGTTCACGCATGAATTTAAAATTAGATGAGAAAAGGGACGTACGTTAGATATTTAGCATAATGAAAGTTGCATGGTTATCTTCTCACCGTAGTTAATCTAAATGAACGGTTTCTTTTATTGTTATTTAAAGAAGAAAGGACATATACTTTAATAAAAAGAACCAAAGAAAATTAGAAGCATAAAAGCTCGCTATCAATTACTGTGTAGCATTAATTTACGCTCTAATATGACTTTTAAAATGCAGATTTCTGACTGACTTCGCATAATAAATTCTCAATAGGCCCATAGGCCCACACAGCCGTGCCCTCAGCGAGATTCGAACCCGCGAACCTTACATTGGGAGACAAATTAAAATCCTATTCCGAGAATATGCATTATTAGAGTTAAATTTGAATTATTGTGATCTGCTTATTTTACACACTTCTTAATTTTTTATAAATTAATTGAAAAAAATCGCGCAATCATTTCGCGAGTACAGTTAGTACGTTTAATTTCCTTGCTTGCGCGTGCAATATTTTGAAATAGGAAGAAAATAGATTATTTATGACGAAGAAAAGAACTTTAAAACGCTATTTCCCTTACGTACACGTATATAATTTATTTCAAACACTCCATTGCACGAAATGCGTTTATATGTGATACGACGTACACTTTCCTAACTTGTTTAAATCTTGCGAAATAGCAAACGAACGGACCATACAATCAATAGGGATCATTTATGTCACCAGCCATAACTATTTTGAAAAATCTTAGCTTCCTAGATCTTCTCGCTGCATAAATTTTCTACACGGACGAGCGGACAATGTGAAAACATAAGCTATTTACAAAGCGCTAAAAAATTTGATTTAGTTAAGAAAAATGTCAGTTTTTTATAAAGGGCCACAAAAGTATTGATTCTCCGATCTAAATAATAATTTTATTTTAATTGCAATTGGTCCTAATCAGATTACCAAAAATATATTATTATTATTTGAAAAAAGTGACTTAGTCGATATAATCATTTTTGTAATTATAAAAAACTGAAAAATATTGTAATAATGAATAATTCTGTCATTAAAACATTGTCGTCCATGCAGGAAAAGTAGTTATGTACTGAAATTGCTTCAGTATTTTTATATCGGTGCACATTCATGAAACATTTATTCGCTGTAATTTTAGCTTCAAATATAATCTCAAAATATTCTCTGGTCAATTTTAAATCTACGTTTTATGAGCTTATCATGGAGGAGGGAAAATGCATAGGGATGTTTCTCCAATTGAAGAAGACCATCCTACAAGGTTCATCTATTTTCATTCTGTCTATATGTATGTCAATTGATTGTCCTTATGTTTTTTTTAGTCTTCTGTTAGAGCTGATAATTTGATAAGGGCACGTTATGCTCATTGTGTCGGCAGTTAAATTATAATACAAACTGAAGCATCAACGATGCAATCAGAATCGAGTCAATTTGAAGTATAATATTCGTCCATGGGGCGAATAAGAATCAATCCAATGGTTTACAACGTTTTTAATTGTATCTAGATTAAAACGTCCGTCTCTCTCTTTCTAGCTCGTTGCCTTTTGTCATCAAGTATGCATAATAAAAGTTGTAAACGCGAAACACATCTTCCGAAGATGGAGCCATTCCGAGTTTTCAGAACGAAAACCGTCGCATATGTCTTACTTAGTGTCCCTTGCTTCCGTACGTATGCTGCAGCGAAAAATATATATCCTCTGATCAGAGTAAAAGCGCACACTCAATGAGTGGAAAACGCTTTTACGGAATGAAACGACTCAGGACGCGGATAATATAACAAACTTTCTCGGTAAAAGTTTGAACGGGGGAGGGAGAGTGGAGGAGGGGGTGGAGGGAAGGGGAGGAGGGGGGTAGGGGGGGTGTAAGGGGAATGGGGAGGAGGGAATAGGGAGAGGAAAGCCGAACGAGCCTTCTCCTACGCTAACACCTTTTCCGTCTCACATCAGCCTAGAGAGTGTTTTTCGTATCACGCGTGCGGCGTGTCCTCGCTTCGCGCTCTCTACGACTCAATATCGTCTACGAGGCACTGCCTTGAGTTTATGGTTGCGAGTGAATCCTCGTCTCCCGTTTTATCACCTGAAAAGAAGTGAGCATCGCCTCGAATTTCTCTCAAACACTTTTTTGTAGATTTATAGAATACTCCTAAGATAGAAGTGGTTTATATTTTTTCTAGGTATCAGATGAAAAAATTCTGAAATTTTATTAAATGACAGATTTAATAATTTTACAGAATATTTTTGCACGATTTAATTAATTGCTAAAATGTGCACGTTTGCCGTTGCTACAACAAAAATCTATGGGACTCATATATTTACCAATATTTTGCGAGTGAAAATTTTTCATATGAAAAACTTGGTGTGAAAGACATTAAGACTCTCATGAATTCTTTAAGTACATAAGTCAGCCGATTATTAATTTAATTAATACTCGGAAAGTTCCCGTAAATATTTAAACATGTAGCAATATTGGTTAACTATATGGCCGATAGGTCATGATAAAATATTCAGAAAGTATGCCCAAAACGTGTTATCTTTTGTCGTTAGCTTTATAACATTGAAGATGAGAATATTCAGTATTTTTGAAATAATTTTACAGTACATGTAATTTAATTCTTTGCCATTTTGTTGTTACTATGTTTGATATGCATCGAAAATGAATTTTGCAGATTAATAGGTATGGTCAAGATAATTTTTGCGTTTCTGATTTTAGGATAATTCTGTTAATAACTTTTATTTAAATGAAATGAAAATTTTAATGCCGTCGAATTGTTCATCAAAAACGTATAGAGCACCGACAATGTTTTTATTTACAACTTAATTATTCGATTGAAAAATTCCCGAAGTGCAATTATTTCGATTTCGTCGATTTTCATTTGAGTGATTTTTTAATTAGGTACAGTAGTTAAGAAGATTATCTCTCCATTCCACACAAAACTCGAAATCAATACTATAATTCTGTTAGTAAAAAAACAAATTTTATTCTATCTATCCAAATGCAAATATGATAATGTTCAAAGCATTTAAAGATAACACACCGTATTGCTGTTTTGTTTAATCTAAAGTCTTTTACTTAGACTTTACTCATTTTTGGCCATTAAAGGAAACTTAAAAATAATGAAACGGGCTTCGATTCGGGGTAATATCTTATGATAATTGCAGATCTATATCCGACTAACACCCTTCAATTACCACGATGGAGGTTATCCAAAATGCTGATTCATCAAAGCGAACGAGCTCTTCTAATTGCGTGCCACTCCGAGAATTAGGGAACAAAATAGGAGAAAATACAGCTGCGTTTAGTGTTGCCTTGATGCCTACCACAAAGGAACGTACTTTGTAATGCATGTGGAGTATTTCTGCGCTTGACCAACGAAATCTCTGTTTTGTTTTATAAAAAATATATTTCTTAAGAGAAGTAACCGTGTATAGTTTAATATACTTAAACAACAATTCTTCATTAAAAATTTCACGTATTCTGCGAGTTGATTACTTATCGACGTTACCCTGTCTCACGTCTCCTGCACTACGTCCAGAAACGGATGATTTTGGGGAAATGGCGGCAATTAGGGAACATCTTTACGCGCAGGGTTAAGGTGCATTTAAATTCTCAGATTTCGCGGCGAGGCCCGTCACTGCCTTTCCCGGCGTGGAAATTACTGGACGGCACTAGCACGCCTAACGAGCCCTAGCCGGACTAACCTCGGGACCAGAATCTCAATGTAAGGACGGAGCTAATGCTACCTTCTCCATATGATTTGCTGGAATAGTGCTCGGTGCTGCTTCGGAACAGATTAGAAGAGATGAGCGGTTCGTTCGGGAGGGAGAGGAACTTCGAGTTGGCTCACGGACGTGACACGGTAGTCAGGAAACGGTGAATATCTTTCAATTCAAATGATTCTAACTCTGTTCTAATTGGATATAGGATATTATGCGCGATTTTATACAACGCCAACATTATCGAGGTGTAAAAAGTTTATTAATTATATCATATATTCTTTCACGACTAAGGGTCAGATGAGAAACAGAGGAAGAAATGAGCTTTTAAAACCGAGTTGCTTGAATTAATGAAGAAAAGACTTCAACGGAACTGTAACTATACGGGTATACCAGGCTAATAGAAAGTATTATACGGGCGATTCCATTTTCAAACTTGTGGTTAAAATATGAGGGTGAAAAACACCAATTTTCTTAAAATGATCTGTAAAAAAATATATATATATATGTCATCGAACACAACATTCAGAAATATCTGGAGTAAACCACATATGTATTTGATAGTTTGTTTCCGCGTTCTGAAAGCAACTATACTTTAATGAAATACTGATTTCGTTTTAATTTTTATTTGTCTAATGAAAATAAGTATATTATAAGCCTTTATATTTCATGAGTCATTCCTTATAATATTATTATAAATTATATAAATCCATCCTTCAGAAAACTAAATTAGATTTTTTGATATCAACCTATACTAACAATAAGTAAACTAAATTTCGCCTACAAAAGCAATATGATGATACTGTTACAGATATAATCAATAGAAACAAGGATCTTGAACAGTTTCCCGCAGAAGTCCTTAACATAATAGTGAAATCCATATACCTCAGAACTTGTATGATTTATTTTAATTATAGTAAATTTCGCATATGCCAAAACTTTGATTTATATGAGGCGGTTATCGCACTCGCTTCGGGCGAAGGTAATTGTGGCCCTTTACTTAATTATTATGCAACTAATCTTTATTTATGGACTATTTCCAATAAATTTCTCTGCATCGCAGCAACTGAAATCTTTGAGACGTTATCGGCGAAGCCATAAAAAGTAAAACATTAAGTCTCCGGCAGCTCGAATCGGCGGGAGGCAATTTGCTGCGTTGCGTTTGCCGATTTATATTCAAAATGAAGACGATTTTAGAGCGTAATTTTTTCGGAGGGTTAGTAAGGTTAACACCGTGAGTCGCTGCTGGGCGAGGGGAAGAATATTAGGGCCATCATTTCCGGGAAGCCTCAACTTTGCAACTCCAAAAGCTGTGCCACCGAAGCAATTTCCAGGATCCCACGTTCCTGTATAAAAACCACCGCAGGGCCACCCTCGAGTAAAAAAAAATGAATCTCGAAAATAAGGGAGGCTACAAAAATGCGCCCCCTGATGTGCATGTGGGGAGTAAGAGATCTTTCCATCTGAGTCACGTCCGAGATTGAAGCGCCACACACATCACTGCGGCGGAATTGGGAAGTTCCCTCTGGGAAACCTCCCATGACTCCTTACTCTTTGGCCCCCAGAGGCCTCATTTTGTCTCCCCCTCCCAGTACTTCCCACTGCCCTCCCTCCTCGAGCCAAGCCTACGCCCCCTCAAATGTGCACGTCTCCGCTGGCCCCCCTCCCGCATCTCCGCTGCGAGCAATCGCCTGCGACGCCTGGCGCGCGATACCTGAATGCCCCAAACGAAAATTCCCTTATCTCCGCACACATCCGCTCTGCGCCACTATCTCTCTCTCTCTCTCTCTCTCTCTCCGTCTCACTCCGCTCCTCGTACACGGTGGTGCGTTTTTGTATTCCTCGCCTTGTGCCGACTTTCGCAATCCTTCCACGGGAATAGCACTTGAAGTACTTGGGTTCGCGGATAACGATGTCGACTCCAATCTGTTCTTATTTTCGAGTAATTTACTCTCCACACCCCCGCCTCCTTTGTATGTATACGATTCGCCATTTTGGTTGGGCTTTTAAAAACACGAGTGTTGTCTCTGTTTTTAGTGATGGGTTTCGGGTTATTTCAGCGAAATTCAATCGCACGCATTTTTCATATAATGTCGTTATCTAATGAATCATTTTCAGTTTCACTAGAGAAAAAAAGGAGCCATAATTTTTAGATTTTCGTATTTTTTCTGTTTTGATTTTATTAGTGGCTCAACGTCTTCTGAACATTACAGCTGTAGCAATGCCATTTTAAAAATACATTTGCTGTAAAAAATCAGTTGTTGATGTGCAATATACTTCATTTAACGGATACGCGATAATGTGCGAGATTTCATCTTGAAGCTTTATAAAATTAATATAAAAATTTTCGAATTTATTGTCTGAATAAAAACTGCCTTTTACCTAGAGTATTTTCGAGTATAAGACAAATTTAATACCACTGCTACTTTACTTGTGATGTAGCTTCATTAATGTTTCACAAAATAATGCATACTTAAAAATTATGTCTAAACATAAATTTTAAAATCTGATGTGGCCAACACATGACTTTCTCCATATTTGAGGTATAGATATTTAAATTATTATGAATAGCATTATAAGGCAAAATTATTATTTCGTATCGTAAAAGAATACAGTCGTCCTTATTGTCGTCAATTATATTTTGAGTATGTTTACAGAATTCACCGCTAGATGATGGCGCTGTATACTGGAAATTTACGAATAAATTAATTGTCTACTAAATGGATGGTTCTACGAAAATTTGTTTCAAACAAAACTTGGAAGAAAAATTATTCTCTACAACTTTGATCCTCACGAAGATTACCAATAACGACGTTTTTAAGGAGATATTTGGCGGAAACCGAAAAAACCGATTATTTTTTATAAATAATTCCTAAACAATAACTGCTATGGAAAATTCTTTCAAATAAAAGTTGTAGAAAATTACATTCTCTATAATACTTGTATTAATTTTTACATACAATAATGATGTTTTAATGGAGAACTATCGCAAAAACCGAATCGGGTTTCGAATAAACCTCGACTTCCGGTTAATCGGTATTGTACAAAAACTAATCAGTTCTTTGTGCTCATGCTGAAGTGTTATATATGAAATTTGGTATCAAAATGACAAGTACTTTTTGAGTTAGAGCGCCCACAATCACATACATCCACACAGACACACACAAACCATTCCGAAAATAGTCTAAACGTTGTTCTAGGGACCTCAGAACATGTATTTCCGTTGAAATCTCGAAGTCGATTTTTTTCATGAAAACAATACTTCCTCTATACTACGTATATGGAGAAATTAAAAGTATTTAATGGTTTGCGCTAATTCATACACAGTAGGTACTTATGCTTCAAATTATCCTAATTAGCTCATTTATTTATTACGAAGCAAGTGAATGACGATGGAATCTTAGAATCTCACTCTTCAGATGACGGATTCATCTATTTATTTCACTTTTACTTCTCGCAGTCCTAATATAACATTCGATTCATAGTTATGCTTCCATTCCTTTTTCCTTGGTTACGACTTTTATCGTCCTGCAACAGCAAACATTTCCTTATTTTTGGAATTCATTCTGCGCGTACAGGTCGCCATGCGAACAACACAATCTGAGCAAGGAAGCATTATCCCTTTTGGGCGGCCGCGTCGCTCGAAGGGGCTAATGATTAGGACAATAGCGAAATGGCGCCTGTTTCCTAGGAGATAGGTTCGCGAGAGACAATCGAATTTCGATGATGCAGAGCGACGGCGCTCCTCGTAATTCTAGACCTGGCGACGTACTCCTTTATGAGCTTGCTTTTATTTTAAGTAGGTGGTTCGGGATTTGGAAGGCGTAATTAATTTACTCGACAAATGTGCATGTCGTATTGTTGAACGAGACTCGGGTTGAAGTCGGTTCCACTTCGGACGTGAAAGATAATTTAGGCTTTTAGTAAATGTTAAGTGGCAAAAATATTATCCTAACGTGGCAGACTTCTGACTCTCTGATGCTACCTGCGAGTTTGTCCTCATTTTGAACAAGACGCCATTTGCTTTTGAAGCAATCAATCTATTATATCTCCCTATATGAGGGACATAATGACTTCATGCAAGCGAAACACATACTTATTCAAAATTATTTGTAGCTTATCTTACTAATGCATTCCTATGTAATGCATTTAGCCAGTTAAAGTTAAATGATAGGTAGAGGTAAAAGCAATTCGAATGAAATTTATCTTTCTCACATGAATAAACTCGTCATGTGCGTTCCAAACCTTATAATTCATAGGAAAGTTTTAGTTTGGTGTCTTACACAGAGATGAAATGTTTGCTGACAGTTACTGTTCAAACATTGGTTTCATTATACATGTAAAATATCAATAAATCTCAAATTCGAAATGCCGAACTCGTCTCTAGTAAGTGATGAAGATTGCTGCTGCTCCGTAGCATAATTGCCTTTTCGGTTTTTCAAACGTTGCACGGCTAATAGAATTATTATAACTTTTGTTAAAATGTGGAATCGTGTTATGAAAATTCAAAGTAAATATCATTATGCATTTTAGAAAAATTCTTGCGTGAAACTCTGAAGGATTCATGATCAACTTATGTGATTCAATTTGCGTTATAATTTTATTTTAAGAACTTAATAATTATCAATATAAAACAACGGAATGACGCAATAAAACACAATAAGAGACAGAGCGAGCGAGTATAAAATATAATGTGAAATAGTTACAACGTTAAAAATTCGCACTATTCGTTGTATTTTTATAGCAGTGTATATACCAAATGGGGGTATTTTAAGCCCACCAAATGAATATTAGTTCAATAAATCGTTTTTAAAAGTATATTTAAAATTACGTAAAATATTAAGTTTACAGTTTATAATACAAAGATGCTATTTTGTGGTATTTGTTCGTTTTTCGCAACGTTAAAATATTTGATCAGTACTCTGCCTTTCATAAGTCGCTCAATTTTCACCGTTGATTATTTTTCGACTGTCTTTTCTGGCAGCTGGTGCAAATGACGATCGTATTGTTTACCGTGTTGTATTAAGTTTTTTGACGGGTAAATGTTTGAAATCAAGTGACAGCGACTCCTGCCAAGGAATGCTTATTTTCTAACAAATGTCATCTTTTGCAATCAATGTGTAATTAAATTAAAATGTATATCTACAAAAGAAAAGACGTGATCGTATAATAGCATTTATACGTGGTCGTATGTATTCATTCTATTCGCACTGTAGCGAGGCGAAAATTGAGCGGTTGATAAATGATTGGAACAAAATGCAATCTTGGCATTGCGAAAGTTAATATCTACACGTGCTGAGAGAGAATGGTAAGTAATTTCGGAATCTGTTCGCTTGCCACACTCTATCCGCGGCATACTCCCAAATTCCAACCCGAACGATTGAAATTATCCTCGTGGTCACGTGTCAAAAAAACTGAAACTGTGAAGAGTTCCAAGTTTCATATTTGTGAGTGATAATTTTTCAGAAAATCAATAATACGTATCTACAGTCATAAAAGGCTGATTTTGAAGCATAGATAATAAATTCCGTTATGAAACGAATTTTTTGGAAGTTATAATAGGAATTAGTGACACACCTTGAAATGAAAAAAAAGATGGCATACATTTATGAAGAAATCGCTGTTATGTCGATGAAGTAAAAGGTTTTCAAAAGTATTTAATGAGAATTTATTTAATACTGTTTATAAAAACTTGAAACGTTTTTTCAACTTTTATATTCCGTCTGCGTCTATCCATAATTTAAATATCGCTTCTTCTCATTAATTAAAAACGGTCTCGATTTAACTTTTGTCCCCAGCGGGTAATAAACATTCTCCGAAAGCGACAAAACTATTTATAAAATGTTGAAAATCGGGGTAATTCGAAAAGCCATAAAACGTTTTATTTTATTTTCAATTTCATCCCAGCATTTAGTTGATCTCGATATTTCATTTTTGGAATTAAAATATTGTATTTGGAGCCATTTTTTATTAAGGATTTCACAATGTTTTCGTCGAATGCATGAGTTAAAATGAGGGAGAAATTTTTTAAAATGTGCCTAATTGATGGATGTTAATTTAATTTCCATTTAATATAAGTTTGTCTATTCGGAACATGCGTATTCCCACTTAAGCTAAAATTTAAATAAAATTATTCGTTTCCGGTATTTTTAAATAACCTCTGACCGTTATGCGAAACACTTTCGGACATTTTCATTTATGAACGACCTCACGACGTTCCCCTTATGACCAGAAAATATTCAGTTCCTCAGTTTTATTAAAAATTAACTTTATTCACGTGCTTCATGAAGGCTTTAATTCACCAATACATTCAATGTGAAATATTCAGAAAATAAGTAGTTGCAGTCCATATTTAAATTAAATTCACCTTATAGTTATTAATACGAACACAGTTGAATAGATACACAATACCACTAAAATCTCTTTTTAACGGAATTGCCATTTTTAGGAAATGAAAGTACTTAAATGATAGGGAAATGCTGATAAAACGTTCGGTGGTGCGCTAGGAGCTGTAACGGATATATTTCAGTTCTTAAATTGCATCATAATTACTTACATAAAAAAATAACCTGTATGTGTTAATTATAAAGAGAAATTCGTGACGAGAAGCGTTCGTCGTTGGAGCACTTCTAATTAATATAATTTTCTTATAATCATGCCTGTAAACATTTTAGACAAATTAAAAACTAATTTCTGAAGGTAAATTTACCGGTTGTTTTTGTGGAAAATCCTCTTTTACGAAATGAAATTTGTCCAGACCAATTCTATAAAAACGGGATTTTGATTTAGTAGTTTGTGTAGAATATATTATTTATTGAGGTGTCACTTTATCATTTAAGCTCTAATTTTCTCCACTTATTTATTAAGAACTTTGTTATGAATGTTTTCGTTGTAAACCTAAAAACAGAATAGAAGTTCATTTCATGTCACTTTTTGAAAGCTTAGAGAGTACGAATGTAAGAAGGAAAGTTGAAATATTGTTCTTTCTTTTGTTTTGTGATGGGTGATTCTTCAGCTGTGAGTAAATATCTTGTTGAAATTCTTGCTAGAGGAGTCATTCGTTAGAAATAATTTCGGGTGAATAGGAAAAGAGCGCGCTCTAGGTGTCGTTTATTCTTTTTCAACTTCGAAGGGGAAATGATTTTAATTTTATTCCCATCCCCCAGCCAAGGTTGATACTAAATTACAAAAAAAAACAATGCGAAAGACGAAAGGCAGAATAAAATTTTTAATTCTGCACCTATGTCCGTCAGAGACATTCTACCTCTGCTGCCAAGGCCAGAATTCTTCGAGAGACGAGCAGGAAAATAATTTCAGAGCAAAAGAGGGAACGAGTGAAAGAGAGAGAGGAAAGCCTCCGGTTTCATGTCTTCTTTCCCCACTCCATTTCCTCGCGTTATTAAGGCACCAGTCGTTAAAAAGTGTGCTTCCGACTCGAGAGAAGGCGCCGATGCATTAGGGAGTTTCTCGACATTCGGTCGTTGGAATCTCCAGCGCGAATAAGCCGGCTTAGCCCTTCCCCACCCTAAACAATCTCTCCCTGGCCAGACGCCCCCTCCTCCTCCTTCCCCCCTCTTATCCGCGCCATACGCACGGGATGCAGCCTTCCCATTTGCCCTCCGGTCGTTCCGCCAAGACGAGGTCGTAAAACGGAGGAGTCGCTTCCCTCCTTGCGAAAACTACTGCCGCAAGCGCCACGTCCCTTAATGAACCCGGGCTTCCTCTTATAGTGCGGCAGCGGGTGGAACTACCCCGCTCCCCTCCACCCCCCTTAGCACTCCCCACGCGCCCCCCTTTTAAATAAGCCCCTACCTATATCCCTTTCTCTGTTTCTCTCGCCTTCCGTGTGCCTCTTTCCTTGGAGAATGGCTGAGGGAGGTACGGCGAGAGAGTAAATTAAAAAACGAGGGAGGAACGGAATGCGTTGATTACATCAAGCTACTCTTATTTCTCGCTTTACGCGAGGCGGGGCGAATAGAGAGCCAAGGGGCGAGCGTTTTCTGTGTTTATATCGAGTAAGTTTTTTTTTCGTTCGTCAATTTTAGTTGGGTTTCTTGTAGTTAATTTTTCTGACCGGATGGCTTGTGCGAAGAAGAAGTCTTATTCAACATATAGATTCTAAGAAATACTTTTGAAGTAATAATTAGAGTTTAAAATTTTCGCTTTAGATTTTAGGTAAACATATTGCTAAACTGTATATTTACTGTATCACACGCTTTATTGTAAGAACTTGTAATTATATTAACGGAATGCAGTTTATATTATTTAATTATAGCTATATTATTTTAAAATAATTAAAATTTAAACGGTGATATAGTAAACCCTTCCTCCGACGCACAAGCAATCGTTCTTATAATGAAATGAAATTAACAATAGTAATATGAAGACATTTTTTATATCTTTTGTGTTTGCTCAGCGCAACAGATTAAATCCCGTTTTTCATGTTTTACTGCAAATGTATTCTAATATAGAAATCGACCTAGATGCGCTCACAATGTTTTTACGAAGTCCTATATCAGAAAGCATTTCTTGGTTAATGCCCTTTAGTATTTATTCAGAAAGATATAAAAATAAAATACCTTCCTCAGTCTTTTAATAATTTACAATTGTTTTTCTTAATTATCAATTCGCTGGAGAATCATCGAGTTCGTCTTATGGCTGAATAAGCAGTGAAGCATCGAAATTGTAAAAATTAAGTACTTGTCTTAGGTATCTCCAATATCCATAAGGAGGTTATAAAAACAGATGTTCATTACAATGCAGCCGTTGTCAGTGGTAATTCACCGAAAGTAGAATCTGTTCTTTTTTAGAACATACTTTCGGTGTATGACTACTTTTTATTTATTTATACATAATTTCACACAGCGTAATCGCCATTTTACAGTGAAATATTAACAGTAGACAAAGACATAAATCAACATATAACACAACATCCATGCCGGAAGCGGAATTTGAACCCGCGACCTTTGGGTTAGAAGGCAGGCACACTGCCAACCAGTATAACCCAGCCTGCGTGGATTGCTGCTTTGTAGCCTAGCATCTGGTTTCTATAACTTTGTCATGGAGTTTGGAGAAAACACAAATACTTTATTTTTCAATTTTGATACTTAACTGTTCATTTTTGGATTTAAGTCAGCAACTCATAGACGTCGAAGAAGTTCGATAGCAAATTAATTACAATAGAATGTTTCATAGACAATTTGAAGGGAACAGTTCAAGAGGAGTTTACATCCCTTAGACGACCGTGTTTCAATCCAAGCGATCGCAATCTTCGCTCATACCACTGATATACACTCGTTCAGCCGTTCGTTAAGGCGCACTGTTATTTCCGATAATAACGAACAGGTGTCGTGCCTTTCACAGTGCCAACACACCTGTTCCTCCAAAAGAGAACCTCTACTTCCAAGAGTTCAATTCACGTGAGTTTTTTCTTCCGCTGGAACCCCTCGCACCGGAGCCACGTGATCCAGAGGAAGAATGGCAGTGGCAAAAAAAACTGGCCCCTGCCGTGAGGGTCTACGGGCTTGCGAGTGCCAGGTACTCGGTCGGCATCCATTGTGAGCATTTTTTTTGCTCCCCTTTCCGCTATTTTTCCCCGTCCAGGGACTCACGTTGCGATCGTAGGAAGTGCAATCTGGGCGTAACTCACTGCACCCTTCTTCCAGTCGAGCACGACGGACACGGACGCCGGGTTTCTTTTTTTATCTGCACCATGTTGTGAACACGCGCCGGGTCGGTTTTTTTTTGCTAGATACTCTATTCATCCATGGACACACATTAAACAAGGATGTGGTGGATGGAGAGCTTACTGCCATTGATAGGGTAGCATTACAAAAAATATATATTTATGGTTCCTGACTCAGGCGTGTTAAACTCGATGATGACATCTTGAGTGCACTGGCAGTCGTGATAGGAGAATCTCAATAGCTTTGTCCTTTGATGGAGGAGTTCTCCAGTCCTTTTGGATTGTTTCTTGTGGCATTTAGATTTTGGATTTACAGTCGAGTAAATTTCGACGCTCAATTGAAAGTACGAAGAACGAATTTGCGTAACTATTCCTTTTATCAAGTCTCTTTGATATGCAAGTGATGCAGGAACTTCGAAAAAAAAGGATGTATTAAAACAGCTCGGTCTGATTGTTAAATGTTATTAATTCAGTAGTTTACTTCTGATTATGGCGTATGTTTTCTATTCAGGAAAAAGAAGGGATTGTTGTGGTTTCAGTCTCTTATTGTTTGCCGGTGAAGTGAAATCGCTGCTCGATAATGTATAATAATAGTATTGAGTGGTTTACAGCTTTCAATTTAATAATTTCCTTGAAAAAGGTTCAGAAATTAAACTCATATTCAATCATTGTATTTTTCACCGTCCCGCACAGTCAAGATGGGTACTAGAATTATTTATTTATCGTGACATCTATTAAGTGTATAATTAACTACAATTTAGGGTTTATATACTTGATGATTTGATTTTTATATTAATGCTAAAAACGGTTAAGGCTTTACTCGTGATGCATTAAGCCTGTTAGTCCGAAAGGAAAGGGGATTCTTATTTTTTTTGACAGGTGTTTTATTTCTCAGAGAATCAAACTATTTATGAGGAAGCTATGCATTAGAGATATGTACTTGTCAAAGAGTAAAATTCTCTCTTTTTATGTAACAAATTTGTCAGATTATCAATATAAAATAATATCGTTCAAGATTTTCAGGCGTTAAGCAACATTATTGATTTAACGATGCGGTCTTGTTGATAGATACTTGAAACTGCCTCCTTACGGATGCATGCAAGAAAAACTATTCCATTACTAAACTGTGTTTTTAGTCATTCTGAAAATATAGAATGAAAATTGAAATAAAATGATCAGATCCTAAAAACATTTACATGTTTAATGTATTTAAATACAACGAAAGAATAGGTCGGAAGCATAATAAAATATCAATTGAATTTATCCTTCGAATTTTAAAGAAGTTGCAGCGGATAAAAACCAGAATAAAATGTTCTGTAATTTGACGTATTGGTCGGCTAATATAAGTTTTCCTCGCGCAGCAAAATCATCTAAGATGAAATTTTGCGTCACCTCGCTCTTTTTTCTACAAAATTGTAAATATTTCTTCTCCTTTCAAACGAAATAATTTTCCAATGTAAGTATATTATAAGAGAATCGATGTTATGAACAGGTAAAAAGTATAATAAGAGTTTAGTTTCTAAATGACCGTCCGTTTTCAAAAGAGAATTATTTTCTCTGGTACGCTCAGCCAAAGTTTTCCGGTTTTCGTCTTCCAAACCGTAATAGTCCAATTTATTAACACTTATACCATCTTAGTGTATCTGTTATTGAAGTTGTCAAGCATTCATTGATTATTAACCTCTCGATTTTTATTCTGTTTACAATCAACTCTCTGGGAATTACCACTGAAGACGGCTATTTTTGTAACTGAAATTCGCTTCCAGTTTACTATTTTATGGTTGCTTAGTCGCCTTGGTAAATTATGTTGCTACGAGAGTATTAAACACGTCGTTTGACTCATTTTCTAAGCCATCATATTAGAGGAACTTTGATTTTCGATTGGACTCCAGCCGCAAGGCGAAGTAGATAATTCTCTTCTCGAACGTCCTAATCTTGAGAATAATTTTGATTCAAGCTATAAGTCTAACTCGATAATTCATTGGTTATTAATTTTTGGAAATATTTTGTTTTTTATTTTTTTGTAAAGAGAATAATGCAGTCGTAGATATGACAACAATGTTTCGTAAAAATTTTGGAAGCGAGAATGTTTAATTTAATTTTAGTTGACCCCCTCCAAGGTTAGATACTTTGTCCAATTGCGGCAGAAAGCCAAAATAGATTGTCCTTGATAATAGGCATAATTTTCATTTTGCGTTTTCAATCCTTTTACATATTTTAATTTCTATTCGTTTTACAGTAATTCTTACAAATGATTTAAAATTAGCACAAGTAAATTAAGAGATTCTTTTAGATTCCAAACAAAAGGGGAGAGCCAATTCCAAATACAGATCATGAGTTAATTTTTCGTTAGGTAGCTCATGAAATCACAAATATAATTGTTTTAGTGTGTAGAGATATTGTTTCTTCGGGTTGCGAGTCGCCATATGCCTTTGGATCAGATGCAAAGTCTCCATTAAGGTGGGCCCTTTTCCCCTTATTTATTTCTTGATGAGTAATGGGATTTTCCATTGTTCATGTGATAAGAGAGAATCAGGCGTTCGCTACTGAGAAATGCTGCGGCCGTCCAAGTTTTTAATGGTTTGGTGCGTTTATTTAAAAAAAATATCATTAGGTATTCGATGTATGGTCCGTCATTCCGCGTCTCGCCTTCCATTTAGTCACTTTCATTGCGTCTCACTTGTTAGCTAAGATTCCTTAAAAACTATTATTCCGAGGCTTTTGAGATGAATCAGTTCATAATATCCGCCAATCCTGCGATTAACCGATAATGATAAGGATTTTCTGTGGGCATAAGTATCAAGCATCACAACTGTAGAGCAAACTATTTGGAACGGTTATACATAGTTGTTGTGAATGAAGTGTAGCTTTTTTTATGCTTATTCACCTTCAGGATAGGGAACCTTCTCTTACGACACTCCGAAACTGCCATGTCGTTTAAATTAATTTAGAATTAATAATTTACGTCCATAATTAGCATTTCCTGCAATTTTACTTTCCGCGAACCTCTATTTGGGAAAGGTTAACGAGGAGCCAAAGGGGCGCTTAATTTTTAATTCACGGTGACTGCTATTACAAAACCTATAGGGATGTAATTGATTAGATTAGGCTAATTCCACAAGCGATTAATAAAGAAGAAATTAATTAAAATTTCATTGACACATTCATTATCTAATTTATTCACGACATGATTGGGTCTCAAATATTTTTACCCATAGTCTGAGCGCGAGAATTTGAAACAACCGTTTCGAAGCGGCTACAAGTTTTCCAACGGCATTTTAAACCCCTGGACCACTGAGCCATACATCGAGAAGCATTAAAAGAGAACGTTTGCGAATCTATGAGGTGAAAAAGAACCCTTTCAATATCACCACGCACACACGAGAGCAAATCCGCTCCCTTCCTTTTTTTCTCTCCCCCACCAACCCCTTTCTCTCCTCCATCCACCCCTTTTCTCTCCTCCATCCACCCCTTTCCCTCGTACCCTCGCCAAACCCACACGCTTTTTCACCGTGACCGTTGTCCTCTTAATATTTCGCCCTTTCCCTGCCCTCACCTCCTCTAATTCACCATTCCAGGACTCTCTCTCTCTCTCTCCCTCCCTTTGTACCACGCACCTCTTGTTCCCTACTTTTCTTGCAGACTTAAGGCCGCCCGCAAAGAACCGGTCTTCCAGCCCTCCGTGTCTCCTCCTGTTCCCAAAGGTTCTCGCTTGACCATCCTCCCTTTCAAAGCGATCGCTGGACAGGGGTCATTTTCTTCTCGCACGATATCTCACGGCCTTCTCTCACTCTCTCTTTCCTTCTCGAGTCCTTTTACACAATCGCTTCTCTGGTTCCCATGGCGGAAGGAGAAATATTCGTCACTCACCCTCTTTTTATCCGTTATATATTTCGTGTCTCGCCGGAGTCGCTGCGAAGGGATGCAGAGGGCTCGCTATCCACACGCGTCAAGGTCGGACATTCCGCCGTTGTATCGAAAGAGAGTTGATACGTGAATGTGCGCTATGCAAACACGGCGACCGGTCTACCCCCCCCCTGGCGGCCAAAAGCGGCATTCGAAATGGAAAAACCATCCTAATTGCAATATGGAGTGAAGGAGGAGAGTGTGAAGGAGAAAAGTAGGAAGGAAGGAGAGATGGAGGAGAGAGATAGGAGGCAGTGGAGGAGAGAGGAGTGAAGGAGGAGGAGAGGGTTAAGGGGTGGAGGAGGAGGATATAGGTAGGAGTGGGGAAGAGGATATAGGAGAGAGATAATAATAATAATTCGACTTTATCTTCAAGGGCGATATTTAGACTATATAGTCCACTCTTACATACAACCCATTACGACGAACACAAACATCCATGCCCTCGGCGGGATTCGAACCCGCGACCTTAGTATTGGGCGGCAGATGCTCTAACCACCCTTCTACCAATAGGAGGTAGTGAAGGAGGAGAGAGGGAGATAGGAGAGAGCGAAGGGAAGTAAGAGAGAAAATAATCGACTGGAACATTTTTCGAAACGTGAAATGTGTAAATGCGATTGTTAGGGTTTATCTGTTCGATTCGATATTTTTGGTGAAAGCTGAAATTCGCAGGAGTTAACTCTTTCCACTAATTGACACGGCGTGCCACTCGCGTAATTGCCAAATAAGTTACTCGTTCTCTCATCGGGACTCTTTCCACCGAAATATGTTGAGGCCGAGATTGCTATGGCAACGCTAACGGACTTTTCTCGCTGCTTCAATCTGTTCCTCATCTACCATATTGTCCTGAGTGAGAAAATTGCGGAAATGTCCGAGGAATAGGTGCGACGTTAAATACAGAAAAATATATTCGTCGCAGTCATACTTTATGAAGTTTCTTGCGCGGTGCGACGCTAAAGAAACGTTTCCAACTACTTTTCTTACGAATAAAAGCATACTTGTGTTATTAATTTCCCTGTGATAACGCCTTTCATGTGTGCGTCCGTGTCTTCGAATTTACCTAGCAATTTTATTTCTAAATTTTTTCCATAAATCCATTTTTGATTGATTACACATTAATCGGTTTCCACGAAAAAGATTTTTTCCGTTTGTTGCGCTGGTTGTAAGGATCTACGTATTTTCCCTAATCATTTGATGGTACTATACCTGAGAGCAGACTAGGCATTTACATAAGGAGATTGTAGCTCTCTCTTCTCATAGAAAAGGGGATATAATTTCTTTTGTTTTCCCTTAAAATTATTCTTGCGTTGGAGATTCTTGAATGACACATTTTACAGTTTTCCGAATCGTAGTTTCGCGGCTAGATTTTCCTCCAATCGACTTGCTCATTTTAATTTAATGATTATCGTCTTTGGGAAAAGGAAAGAAAGTTTACGTGGAAAATACGATCTTCAGTTCCAGTGTTATCCTGTTACGTGTTTTTTTAAAACTGCTCTCGAAAAACTGATATATTCCTGTTTAAGTGTTAGAGTGGACAAGACTGGAAAATTAATGTTTCTGAAGGAACATTTCGGATTCTGTCTTTATTTACGTGCTAATTAGTGCTACTACGAATATTGTGGCGGCTTAAAATGTTTTTATCTACTATCGAATATTTATGAATGGTTTGAGGGGATCATGAACGTATGTATGAATATATTAAATGAAAATTGTCGACATTGATCGGAAGTTATAAATCGTATCCTATCATTGCAGAGTCACTATAGTGGAATCTCTAATTAATATTTAGGGAAAGCCCAATTGTGAATTGAAGTTTCAGTAGTATGTTTTTGTGTGTGTAAGTGTATATTTCTATTGAAAATGAATCCATGGATGCCTTACTAGTGCGCTTTCTAAATTAATCTGGATATGTTATATATTACAATGATGTTGAAAACGGATATCTTTATTTTATTTTTCATAGTTGATTGTTAGTTTAGGATGATTAATATCAATCCTACGTTAAGATATTATTAGGCGAAATGCTTCACACATATGCCTAGGATTCTTTGTTCCATTTTCTCAAATATCTTGT
Source organism: Uropetala carovei (assembly GCA_036926305.1). Lineage (NCBI taxonomy): Eukaryota > Metazoa > Arthropoda > Insecta > Odonata > Petaluridae > Uropetala > Uropetala carovei. Next base: position 2,332,225 of record JAXCHB010000167.1, read on the forward strand.
CCCGGTTATAAGCCATTATTTATTTTCGTGATTCATGTGCCATAACGATTAATCCTTTGCATGTGCAAATGTAATTCTCTTGCAAAAATTAAAGTCCTGAGATCAACATTTCATGTGATTTCAAAATGCTCACTATAATCGACTAGACGTAAGTTGACCTCTGAGGAAGTGGAGGGTGGGAGCATTAGAGTGGTACTTTTCAGGCTTGGACCTATCAGAACCTTGCGACGTTGTCATACTTTGCCTTAGTAGCGTCGCGTAGCGTGGACTGTAAGCGTAAATCCTACAACGTAGCCCCTCCCTCTATTTTGTGGGCGTAAACATCTGGGAGACAAACTTATTTCACGTGAAGTATAGATGAAAATTTAATGCTTAACATGCCTGACTGTTTTTAAAGCATTCTTCGCATAATCGCGATTAGTCGTAACCAACGTACCGTATTTCAAAAAGTACTTGTCTTAGGCATCTCCAGTAACCACAACAGTCATAACCTTGTGGCTATTGTGGATGTTTGGAAAATTATTTTTAAATTAGATAGCTCTTATCGATCTAAGAATTTCACGACGATTGGATTTTCCAAGTAGTTCGTAGGTTTTCCGCTATACAAGAAGGTTATAAATAACCTTGTGTTGTGACTATTGTAGGGGGAGATATCTTAGATAAAAGTAATTTTGTAAAGTGCTTGTTCTTGAAAATTTTCAATCATAGGAAGAGCTCGATAATTCTCTGTTGAACGCCAAGAATTGTTTGATTTTCTGGAATTGAAGATATGATTGAAATCAGATGTCCTTTTAATTTCTAGCTATGTGGGGAGAGACCTTCGAAACCGTCTTCTTCATTCGCGTCGCCCGTAAATCTGCTCTACTGCACGTAGAACCCAAGGGAAAAATAAGCTCTAAAAAAATGAATGGTCTAGGATCGGTATCAAAACAGTGTTTAGAAATTCGTCATAAGCTTATGAACATCTCCGAAGGACTGGATCGCGACAAAGTCATTCTTATTCAGAAGAATGGAGAAAAAGTGAGCATGAGGAACTTTGGCGTTACATTCCATCGTTGCTGCTAGAATTCTGGTCGATCATGAAAAACGTGTTACCGAAATGATTCAGCACTATCTTAATTATTGACGATGAGGAAGGAATCAGTTTAGGAAATTTGATTTCCACCAGGAAAACCGATAAATATGCCCCCGAGGAAACGAGAGAAAAATGTTAATTATGAAGTGTCATAATGATAGCTCGAAAGGCAGACTACTGAAATATTCGTGTTATTTTAAGATTTTAAGACTGGAATGCATTGCTTCCATTATTAAATTTTATATCTATCTAATGTTTGCTATGTGCGTCTTTTCTCTTTTATATTCGTCTATAGACGCATTCTCTGGCAAGCCATACGTCAGGAGAATTTTGTTACAGAGACGTGTAAGGTTCTTATTGCAATACATTTTCAAGTAAATTTTATTCTGATGCCATTTCATCATACAAAGATGATTAAATATCTTTTATTCAGACTTATAAATATATTTTGAATTTTAACATTCTAAAGTTTTAGTAATCAAAATTAATTTTTTATAATATCTCGTTTCAGAGTATTTTCAAACATAATTAAGATATAATAGGAAATATGTTACCTTCAAAAAAACGTTCAAAGAAATAACTAAATATCTTAGAATATAAAAACAGCAAAACATTATTGTGACAATTTCACCCAACACCTTTTGCTTTTGGAGCGCTCTTAGCAGACACTACCGGTTGTGCCATCTTTCAGCGAAAGTTGGAACTCCATGATCAATGCTCGAAAGGGTCAGGCGACGTATTCTCCGAACCCTTTGCCCAACTTTTTCGCCTTGCTACGATCTGAGTGGTGCTGCCATCTCTGCGTAAAGACTTGAAATACATGAAACGCATGCGCAACCGGAAAATACATTCCGTATTTTTTTCGCATTTCCTCCACCCCTCTCTCCCTCTCGCCCTACCCTTCTTCTCTCTCCCCTCCTCCTTCTTTCCAACTCTTTGCCCCTCTCACTTCGCCTCGAACCCTTTCAGCTTTACGGTCCGTAGGATTCCTACTTCTCCAAGGAGGAATTACACCACCTTGAATAAAACCTCGGGATCTTTGCTTTCTCCGAAGGTAAACACAGACTCAATTACAAACGGCTTTCATCTTTCATATCATTTCGACCGAAAAGGAACGCATCCTCGGTTTCCTCGCACTCAATCACCGTGCGTTCGTTGGCATTCGGCTCCCGTTCCACAATATCCATTCCTTGATAATCCTATGGCACACCCTTCACTTCTAAGCGACCAGGTTCTCTTGCGGTGAATTATTCTCCGGATAGTTATTATGCCGCTCGACGGAAACTGATTCACCGAAAGTCAGATTCACGGAACGACTCACGAGTTTTCGTCTCGTTCACTTCTCTTTGAATTCCTTTAGGCTTCCGCGAATATAATCTGCTATGTTTTTCACATCAGGAACGTCGAAGCTGTGTTTATGACATCAGCGCGAGATTTTTTAAAGTGACGTACGATTGGCGTTCAAATAGCGTCGCGCGCGATAGAAGAACAAAAACATAGCGAGAGAAAAACGTATACAAAAGTCACTTCTGAATATTTGGAAGAGGTCTTATAGCGAAATATTAATTATTACGGAATTTAAACGACATGATATTCGATCCCTTAAACGAATATCATTTTATAACACTTGGGACGGCTAGTAGTTCGTATAGGAACCCGTATTATATTCGAAAACTTTTACCCTTAAATTTCACGGAAACAGGAACCTTTAAATTTTCCGTTGAAAAACAAGAACTATGGCGGCTCAGCTTTAGATTCTTTTTTCGCCATCGGCGGTGAAAGGGCGGCTTCTACTCTTCCAATCGATACCAACAACATCCACTCTCCTGCCGGCCGCACCGCGGATCCTATTTTTGCAAATACCCGTTCGGCAGCCTTTTATCGCATAACTTTCGTTTTGCAGCGTCTCATACAAATGGCAAGATAAAGAACGATTCCGCTTTTAAGTCGGAAAAAATGATCTTCACGGATTTTTAAAAATTGGACATATTCTTTATTAAAAAAATTCCTCTCAACCGATTCGGATCAATAATTTCGGTCGGTGGCTCATTTGAATGGAAACTTTCGTAGAATCTTAAAAGAGGCACTTGATTCCTTATCTTAATTGCGTGAATTATTAATGACGAACGAGCGACGAAGAGGTCTGAACTTAATTCTTCTTTTTTTATATCTCCGAACATATTCGTTCACAGGGTTCATTCCGTCGCAAAAAGAGAGAAGTCGCGATGTGACACTCACCATTTGAACCACGTCTCGTCTCCGCCTCCGACGGAATCGCAAGTCGCCCCTTCGCGTCCCAAGTAGATATTGTCACTCGCGTAGCACACAACAGAGGAGATCGGCTGGCAAGCGGCTGCCCTATGCAACTGCCGATGTTACCTGATGACTCCGGATTCCGTGTGTTCTCCGGGCAACACCCACCCTCTCGTCACCCCACCTCCCCCCCTTCGCCTCCCTCCACCGCCCTACGTGAACACACAACATCCTCCCCCTCCCGCCCCCTACGTTTCCCTTTCGATCTCTTGCCCCCTCCCCCCCACGCTCGCTATTCGCGTCCTCCTCACAACAAGCACCCCATCGCAAACCTCCTCCTCTTTCCCCCCCTCCCTCGCCATCCCCCTCTTCCTCCCCCCACGCGACCGGGAATACCGGGCGTTTGATTGCCACGGTGGACGAGGGGGGGAGGAGGGAGGGGGAGGGAAGAGGAGGGAGGCTGGCTCCGGCCCAGGATGGCTCATTGGTGACAAGCTTCGGCCATTGATTGTATTGTTGTCACGTGACTTGTCGGTTGGGTGGCGAAGATTTTTTCGATGCCTGGGATAGAGAGAGAGAGATGTGTGGAAGGAACGGGAATGGGTGGAGCTACAACACACACACACACACCGCTTGTTTGGTGTGTGTGTGTGTTTCATCGAGAGTGGGCCGTAAACAGTCGCGTGGTCTGTCCGCGATGGAGCGCCGATACAAACGTGTTTTCCTTTCGAAGGGGAGAAGCTCTCTCTCTCTCTTCGCTTCTCCCTCTATTCGCCTCCTTATCATTACAGATTCTCTCGCCTTTTTCTTGGTGACCCTCATTCTTAAGATATTTATAAAACTAACCCGTAAAACATGACGGGTAGGCGTGAATTAAGTATTACGTTAAAATAAAATAAAAATTAATGACACCAGATTTTATGTGCTCTAACTCGTAAAAAAATAACGTAAAATCCACATGATCGAATGTTCCAGAAAGAAATAATAGTCATGGACGTATAAAATGTTTCAACACGATTTAATCACAATTTTTGTACATTTCTTACGCTTTAGAATCGAGCCAAAAATAGACTTTAACAATTGCAGTTGCCATTGCGATGAAATGCGTGAAAATCGCGAAAAAAATATTAATTAAACCTAATTTTCGGCTTTATTTCGAAGGAGGTTTGAATTTCTACGGTAGGGAAATTCATGTCCATAGTTTTCTCGGCCTAACTGTGAAAATCCCGCGTCGATATCTCATTTTTAAGATATTTTAAAATGCTAAGGAAAAAAGGCTTTCTCGCTTCGTTTCAGCTCTGCCCTTGTTATTCAAATGAAGAAAAGATATGCTCCTGGAGTGAAATTCGGGACTACTATGTACACGGCGAACAGTTTAAAATTGAAAAGTTGAATAGTCAAGTGACCCCTGAAAGTTTGATGGAAAAAGGTTCTAAAGCTTTTTAGTTATGAGCGGTTTTCCTTTTCTCCCATCTAACACCATATAGCAACCAAGCGTTACACCGTCCGCACACACACCAAGATAATTAGGTATATATGTTGATTGAAGTTGATCTCTTCTGATAACGATTGGAAATAGCAAGGGTATTAATTTGATTTTTATCACAACTTTTAAAATACTTTTAATTTGTTCTGTTAGAAAATGTTTTGCTTGAAAATTTTTATTTAGTAGCATTTTATTAGGCCGACGTTGATCTTTTGAAGCGTATTCATCCTGTTTTATAATAAATAATTCATACGCATGTATTTGATAACTAAGGGGAAATACCACCCAAGGTAGTCGTATTCATTGTCCATGTGGCTTTGCGATGTCTTTTTCATCCCTCTGTTCGCCCTGCGTGCAACTGGGCCCTCTACACGAAGAATAGCAGGCCATTTTACTTTAGCCTGAACAAATTTACTGCAGAAATATTGCGTTTCCATCGAGGTATTTGAAATGGCAAACTAAAATTGTGGCATTTTATATTTATTAAAATTGCATTTTATTTAGCGCGCGGCGTAAACTTTTTGGTACATTTTTCTCAATCCATAAGAAATATGAACTCGAAATTAAAAATAGTGAAGTGCTAATGGGGAAACACCATTGCCGGTTTTGACCATGAATTCAGAAGTGGTATTCGGAAGAATTTTTTTGCACTTAATTTTGAAACACGATATAAATGATAAAATAATTCTAGAGAATGTTTTGTGTTGAGCTGAAGTTTTTTATGCATATGCTAGTAAATTGCTAGTTTGTAGCTTTAGAGATTTGAAAAAAATTCTTCCAAGTGACCAATTAACGTCTCTAAAAAGAAAAGTAACTTCTTTAACAGAATTGACTCCGAAAACATTATTTATGACTGTAGTTGTACGTGAAGTTATGTAAAATGTTATTTTTAGATGGAAGTGTTTCTGAAGTATCGACGCTTATTTGCTGGCGGGCCGACCTTTATTAAATTTAAATTTGCAATTCAATACTTTATTTTCATGTTTATATTAGCATAAAATATTTCTCGGCCAGCTATAAAAGTTGATTTAACTTGAACCCTTCGGCGAGATGAAATCTCCATCCGCCAAATGATCTTCATGTCAGGGAAAAGTGCAACTAGCTATTTCGGTAATTTAGGAAGTTATTTTTCGTAAATTATGGTCGAATAATTGCTGCTCTCTAATATCAGAACTGTTTATCGACTTCAACCTTAGGACTAAATTTTGGATCAGATTCACTTGATAATCCATCGCGTTATTTCTCGTTTGATAGATTACATAGATATTTTCTAAAATTGAAATATCAATTGAATTATTCAATGATGAATCGAATTACGAATCAAAAATGAACAAGGACATAATAAATTTTATTATCATAGACGTCAGAAATATTTTTATTGGATAAAACCATAGATAATTTACAGCATTAGCGTTATCTCTACTGGTCTTGAGAGTTCTATTACTTTTGTCTGCAAATAATTATTTGATAATTTGTTTGTGAGTTGATACAGCAGGGTAGCAGATTTTTCGTTCAATATTTTCGAGGTTTAGTTTATAGAATGATTTATTAAACAGGAGTATGTCATTCTTAATACCGGAAAGGTCTTCCACCATATTCAACAACTTAATTCTATTTATCCCTAAGGCGCTTCACGCAAGCCGGAATGTCGGTTAATAGTTATAAAAAGTGATAATTAAAACCAAAGCTTTTTGAGATTTCGCATCTTGTTTCATTTTCTTATTTTTTGTTTTTAGAAATTTTTTCGTTTTTTTTAGTAAAAACGATACACTTTTAAAACACTTAACTACGATTTTCGAAAAACACTTTTTGGGCAATTGTAGTTACGTTTGCTGAATAAAATTTTCTTATTATCAAGGTAAATTTTACATACTTATATTGTAAAATTAGTTGGAGGAGAGTCAAATTCATCCATCTTCAGGGGAAATCATCATGTATAACCGTTAAATCAATTCAAGGGATTTATAATGTGATATAGTATACCCTTGTTTTCAGTATCGTTCTACTCTATCTGATCTCATCTGTAGTTATTTTGGTATTAGATCCTTCCAACTTCACTTAAGTTTGGCTCTATAACAGTTATAGAGTTATAGTATAACTCACTGCTGCATGCTGCTAAATGCACAGGTGCAGAATGTGGTATCTTTTAAAAGCCCTGGAAATCCTGTTTTAAAATTTTGCATTTGAAATTTTATATTTACCGTCGTTTTCAAAATTATTTAACCTTTTCGATTCTAAATAATATCAATTAAAAAAATTCCATAACATGTGAATTTTCAAAAGAAAGGAGTGAAAGAATCAGTGCTACTACAACTGATTTAGATCGGGATTATCGCTGCTGACTTATTTCCATTACTAGAATAATTAAATTGATTTAACTCTTTTCTTTACTAATTGAACTTTTGTTTCTCGCAAAAAAATATACTTCCTATTTGCAATAACTATGTGAATATTTGTGCGAATGTGTGCGTGGATGGAGAAGGACATAATTCATTTCAGGGCCTATTTTAACGTACAGCTCTAACAAGTTTGTGTAGTTCTGATAGTCCAATGTGCAGTTGTAAAATTAATTTTCTGCAGTTGTTAATTTAAACATTATTACTTATACTACAATTGGCAGCTACAAAAATACAATCTACTTTTAACTAACTTTTAATTGCATTTGACTACTTTGTCTCCATCATTTTTTAGTTAAGTGTAAACCTAAAAATATCAACTGAAATTTGACAATATTAGAAGAAAACAAAACTTTTGAAAATTATTGCATGTGTGCCTAAAATGTATTCAAAGAAGCCACACCCACTTTTCAAAAATGTTCGCCTGAGGTGCATTGTTTAAGCCAAGAGTGAACCCTAACAAATTATTTTTGTGCAGCTCTAAAATTTCCTTAAAATAGGCCGTGATTCATTTTACCCACGAACGCCTTAGAACAGTAAAAACATAAGCTGTTTATGAGGCCACGAGTTCTTTGCACCAAGGAAATCGACGGAAGACTGATTGATAATAATAGTTTTTTAGTTAGTTCATAGGTTGCGGGATAGAGCAACTATTTGACGAGCCCAAACACATAAAGTGTTCATGTATAACAGTGTTTCATTGTTAAATCGTTAGATTTTCGTGGTTTTACGGATTTGGTATGAATTTTTAAGCGTATTTGGATGTTTTTCAAGTTTCCTAGACTAGATTTTATCTTCAACACATTTAGGACGTATCTCGATTAATATTATTTTTAAATTCAAACGGTAATACTTTCTACTCTCATTCGAATGTAGATCAAAGGGAGAAATAAACTCATCTGAAATCGATCCCATGCTGGACATTACCTTGTCTCAAACCTAAAAGAGCATGCGCCGAAAAATTCATCAAAATCGAATTTCTTGAATTTTTCTCATTATTTCCTAAAATCATAAAAATTAGCCTTTATCGTAATGCAGATCTTCAAACAACGAATTGTTAGCCTAGAAATAAGCATAAGAGCTGAAGGTTTTTTTCTTACTTTAATTGCTAATATGAAAAACGTCTAGCTTAAGATGACAGAGATCTTAAGAACTGTTGAATAGGTGTTAAGTAATTTTCTCTGACCCACGGAAATCCATCCTTCCAAATCGATGTTTAAATGGCCTTGGAGATTTTATCGGATACATTTCTATATTCTATTCTAAAAAAAACGTATTGGTAAACCCCGGAGTGTGCATATCTGGCCTTTTATTGTTTCAATTTGGACTGCTTACTCAAATTTTCCTACATATTAAGTGTCCCTAGCCGAGGCGATTATACTCTTGATTGCTGAGCAATGTAGATTAAATTCTCAGTCCCGTTTAATTGCGCGTCTGTGAGAATTCGATGGATTATCATTAATCAAGGGTTGCTTTTTAATTATCACGGATATGTGCTGTACTTCAATGTTTCATAAGAATGAGGCCCACGGGCTGGTAAGTAGGATCCATAAAAATATTTTTTTGTAAACAATTCAACATTTTGATATTTGTAGAGTATATAAACACAGTAGAATCTGTGCACTAAAAACCTTTATTTGCTGTCACAAGAATGTATTCCTCCAATTGTTATAATTCAGATTAAAACGCTTAAGCTCTGTATAGCTATCAATTAATTTTTCCTTGTATATCAGGAGCTACTCGTGGAAACGACGAATCTTTTTCCGCCTCTTAACGAGTTTTATTTTAATATTGGTAATTATTATTTCCTTGTGTGTCATCGGGTTCGAATCACATTGGATCCATATTTGGCATTATAAATACACGAATATCAGTATATTTGAAATAAATTGACGTGTCCAACACGACTTTCTCCATACGTAAGTTGTCAACTAAAATCAAATAAATACGGCGATAGGAACAGTTCAACTTACACGCCTCAGCGCTAGCGATTCAATTGTTTTGTAAATTCACCTTTGTCGTCACTACCACGCGCGCGAGCTGCCCACAAACCGTCAATTTCGAAGAAAATTGTATATCTCTTGAAATATTCCTCATATAAAATTTTTTTCAAACAAGAGTTTTAGAAAAAAATAATATCTACAACTTATATATATATATATATATATATATATATATATATATATAAAATATATATATATATAATATATATATGTATGTATGTATGTTAACCAAATTTCAGTTTTAAGCGAAATATTTAAGAAAAACTAAAATTCTGCAGGAGTAAACCGCTACTTCCGGTCCACCGATTGTTATAAAAAGCTTTTTGAAACTTCAGAAAATATATATAATCACAAATATAGAATTTCATGCTGATCTGATGAATAGTTTTTTAGTTAGAGCGCACGCAAAATTCCTCTCACACATACGGACATACAGCCCCACAGAAATCATCGAGAAAACGGTCAAAACGTGTTCATGGGACCTCAAAACGTGTATTTCCGTTGAAATCTCGATTTGGAATTTTTTCATGAAAACAATACTTTCCCCATATACTACGTATATGGGGAAAGTAAAAATGGATCTTGTGTTTACTTTTAACTCTCTTGTTCGAATGAAAATTATTATTTCTTATAATTTCTAGCTTTTTACGAAATAAAATACACTGTAGTTTGGGGAAATTATTATTATTCAGATTTATGGAAGAAAAGATGGTGTATTGTAGGGGACGTGGAAAGATCAGAAAGAAAGATATTGTTTGCTGAGTTTTTCGAAGGCCGAGGTAAAATTTTAAGGGAAAATCAGTTGTTACTACAGTAAATAAACTATTTCCACGAAAGATGTAATGGATGTCAGTTACGCTATTTTCTCAGTAAATATACTGTATCTGAAAATCACTCTCCCGCGCACTAATTACTACGTGAATAATGCCATGGATTATGGAACTCGTACTCATAATTACTTAATGCGGTGTTTCTCAACCGGTGGGACTTGAAAGCCGTCTAGGTGGGACCAGAGCCGGCTGATGACATTTTGACACCCCAATCGATTAGGCATTTTGACACCCTCTCCATTATATAGTTAACAGTTTCAGGGATAACTTGATGGAATTTCTTCATATTGTCGAAATAAAAGAGATTTACTTGGTAATTCCACAAAAAATAATTTTTTAAAATAAATAAATTTTTGTGGAATTACCAAGTAAGTCTTTTTCATTTCGAACTTCTCCTTTGTGTCTACAAATTATTAATGTACTACTTATATGCTTATAAACGTAGAAATACATTTATTAGAAAAAGTGAGACTTTTCTTTATATAATGGTGGGACCAGGGTTTCTTGAAAAGGTGGTAGGTGGGACGCAAGAGGCAAAAGGTTGAGAACCACTGACTTAATGCTTATTTGAACTGAGACATTTCCTCATTTCAGCTTTTCTTCGCGTACTCTGATATTTACCCCTAATCTATTTTTATTCCACTTGCGTACAAATATCACATATTTTGTTCGATAAAATTTTCGATTATTGTAAAAAATTTTATTTTCTAAATAAAATGTCATATTTAGCGACGCCGCATGAGCGTCGCATATGTATTGTTGACTGGATGTGTGAATCGCGATATCTAAGACGTGCGTTGAACGAACGATTTAATAGAAAATATTTGATAAATATCTAAACTCCTTGGGAGGAGGTAATATTTTGATAGGAAGGATTTTCTAAAATATTCAAGAACCTTAATTTAGAAATATGCCATCCTTCGGATTATGCGTCATTGGGGATTTTTAAATTTGCAGATTTTTATCTCCCGTTTTACTCAGTTATTTAAAAGAATGACCTTACACGAAGTTAAGGTTTAAAAGGGCGACATCTGTTTTCCCCGATGAAAATTTTTTCTAAGCTGACGATTCCTTCAGAATTTATATTAAAATAATTCCTTATATTTTCTAGTAGTTTTTTCCTCTCTTTTAACTTAGTCTTATTTTTGTGTATCATCTAAATTTGTGCGGGGTATAAATCGCGATAGCTTTTGGTCGCGAACGTATCTTGATGTTATTTTATAAAGCGAGACGCTCACTAGCAGAATGACATAGTAATGAAGGGAAAGCATTTTTTTGAAGAAAACATTTTGTATCCCATAGTTTAATTATGACTTGTAGAAGTCCGAAAGACCCAGACGCCCAAATAATCTGACAGATGCTTGTCTGTTACACGTTTCGTTTTACTACCAAGCCAGTAATCACACGGTTACGCTTGACTCGTTTTCGGTTTAGCACTTTTTTCGGAGAACTGTCTCTAATTGCAAAACGAAAATTGTTTTATCACGGTTTTAAACGGTCTCAGATTCACTAAAAAACTTTAAATGTTTCATTTCGCCTCAGAGGTTATAAGGAAGGATATACAATGAAATTAAACTTTTACAAGTTGAGCGCAAATATGACCTCATTTATTCTAATGGGGAAACGTACTTCCCACGTTTACTCTTTCTAAGATAGTACACAGAGAAGAATGGCTGTTTACGAAGTTAAAATTTGATATGAAATTCTTCGACGTACTTTAATATTTTGAAATTTTTTGTCACGATCTCGTCTCCTATGAAGGTATTCCCATATTTCCTTCTATATTCTGTGTTATATGCCTCTCCTCAGTTTCATTATTAATACTCAATGTCATCACCGAGTCATTTGCATGCCTCTCGCAAGCGAATCCATCCTCTGGCTGCAGATTCCCAGAGCTTTTAGTATTTTTTCTTACCACATCGACGTCTCCGCCCCTTTATTCGATTCTTGCTTTTATCCGGTCTCTTCGCGCAATGTCCGGCAAGTACATCTCTCCATATTTCTCCGAGCCGTATGCAGAAGCAGGACCATTCTCTCTCTCTCTCTCTCTCTCTCTCGGGGTCTTCGATTCAGACTCCTTAGTTAAAGGGACAAACTGGTTGTTTAATCGCTCTAAAGCAGTGGTCGGCAACCTACGGCCCGCGGGCCTCATGCGGCGTTTTTTGCGGCCCGCGAAGTCGTGAAAGTTTTAACAGTCAATTCCATGTTTTTTCAATGAAACTTTGCTCTCAAAACGTTTTCTGGTGGAGTTTTAACGCTAATAAACAAATTAGAATTGATTTTCACTAATAGGAGACCACAAAATCTCTAGGTAAATTCTGATTTAAACGCCCATCCGGCCCGCCGAAGCTCTCGTGATTTCCAATGCGGCCCTCCGAAGCATTCACGACAACGAATGCGGCCCGCCATATAGAGAAGTTTGCCGACCCCTGCTCTAAAGGGAAACTGGAATTCGCGTTCCACTTGGTAGCAAACCACATCACTCTACTCTTCTCTCCAAAAAGCTGTATGAGTGGAACCGATTTTATATTTTTAATCCCGCATTTCCTCGTCAGTTATTTGCTTCTGAAGATTCCCGTAAGATTTTTGGAATGGCCTTGGTTCTGTCGAAGTCCGAAGCAAATTGTCCTTGTCCGTTGACAAGTTCCAGATGAAAAGTTATTTCAAGGTGTTCCTCTGAGTTTCCCGCAAACGGTGTTTGGCATGAAATGGATACTTCTTGAATTTTTTATTTCTCTGCGCTGCATTAAACTTACTCAAATTCACTGCGAATGAATTTGGAAGCATGTTGTTGGAGGATTTCGGGTTCCGCTGCGTGGTGATCGTTGCCGTTACTCGACGTTTCGCACGCATCACGGTGTACACATTCACTCCTGAGCCATTGCTGCGAAAACTTCGCCTCAATTTGGAGTCATAGCAAATCCTCATCTCGCTTACTACTTTGTGTTATTTATATGTGCGTTTTGCACTCATGTAGATGCATCGATATTGGCATTCGCTGCATTTCTCACGAGCGTTTATCATCTCTGTTCAACGCATTCAGTTGAATTACCAGAGAAAGCACTCACATAAAGATAGGCGCCGATCATTTGTGGAGCTGATAATCTCTCAAATGATCCACGACGATATCCGCGTTTCATTCGATGCTGTTCGAATTTGTTTCTAATAGGCAAAGCCAGAGTGCTTAGGTTGCCAAAACAATTTTAATAGCAGAAGGCGATCATTTACTTTCCGTAATGAAGCCAGTATCGGAAGAATAAAGAAATGGTTTTCAGCCAGCGTTAGAAGCGGAGAATGCGTCTGGAGTTAACATTGGGTTAGCCTGAAGGGTATCGCGCACACAAGTGGGAGTATGCCGAAGTCGCTAGATTATGGCAAACGCGTATTTTGCTCCACTGTGCGTCGTCGTTTTTATTATTTGCGGTTTTAATTAAGAGTAAATGCACCAACAAATAATCGCAGCAACAATTATGACTGCTATAAATTTTTTTGATTCATGAAATCGGAATTTGTTTCTGAGACAGCCTTTATTTTGACGGATTTAATTATGAGGATTTTCTAAAATAAATTGCAAGCTGCAGCTATAATCGATTCTTATCTATATTCTGTTATCCATGCTTTATTTTTTGAAGCTGTATATTTAAAATTACACTTGCACTCATTGTCTATCTATATTGAATTTGCTAAAGTAGCATTTGGGGATATTTTAAATAATTATGATAATATATGCAGGACTATCTTAAAATCTAATAACAGTTGATATGCCTGGACTTTTGTTAACAATAAAATTGAAAATATATCTTCACCTTGCGGGCCTTTGGTGGCAGATAACCTTACGTCTTTGCATTCCGGAGATACGGTTATCCATTTATCGAATTGCCTTCAGCCACAATCGAAATTACACCCGTTCCGGAAATTTCGACGCGTCCGAACGCGTTTAGCCCGTCGAGTTTTAGCAAATTCCACCGATGGGGATCTTTTTTACTTCTTGGGGTGCTTCGAGGCCCGTTTGGGGCCACACGAAGAGCGTGGGCCGTCGGCTCCGCTCAGCGACACGACGACGAGGAAATTAAAGCCGCAATCGAGTGACAATTGCGACGGCTGCAAATTTCGAGGCGAAAGGCATGCGTTGCCGTGGGGACGTGGGCCTTCGGCGGGAAAAACGCGCTCCGGAGAGATGGAGAGAGAAAAAAAAAGAGATTCTCTCGCTCTCTCTCTGTTATCGCAGGTTCTTGCCGCGCGCGCTATTTCTCCCACCCCTCTCCCGATTCCTATAAAAATGGGCGGTTCTTAGCGACCGCGAAAGCCAAACCTTTTTCGCCTCGCAGTACGCATGCACCCAGCCGCCGCTTTCCGAACGAGTTCCCCGTGTCGTTAAAAAGTGGCGCGACGTACGCTTTTAAAGGGTCATCCCAGCCCGTGCCGACATCTGTGGGCAATGCCACCAGGTACTTTTAAAATGCGATTTTTTTTCGCCTTTCCCTCGACCGCTACCGCCCTCTGCATTCGGAGGGACGAAGGTCGGCCGAAGGTGCTGACCCCTACGGGTTGAGGAAGAAGTCCCACAGAGGGCAGTGGCGGTCATCGTAGGTCGCCGCGTGTTCTCACGCAAAAGGTAAACAAACTCATCGGAACCGGCGCGGATCCTGCAGAAGCGACCGGAGAAATAGGTATTTTTTCGGAATTTTACAAAGAAAACATCGAAAATATGTAAGAATGTCTTCTACTTACGTTAGAATAAATTTACACTTTATAGAAAACGAATCCTATGTTTTTGCGTTTGACATTGTTTTCATCGGATTTACATAATATGCATTCGAATGTAAACTCAAAAATAGTAAGCTTTTTATCGTCGACTATGATTTGCAATCATCCGATAATATTAGTTACTGAATGCCCTATTAGTAAACCAACTGCGGTAACTCTGTGTATACAGTCGCGTAAACTCGAAATTCACTGCAGATGTTGGCTGGTTGTTGTAACTCATCGACAATTCGGCGAATAGATAAAATTGGCAGCTAAATTATCTCACGATCATTAAAGAAAACAATGCAAATAATGCTTCGTCTTTACTTGGTGACTTTAATCGGTGAAGCAACATTCTTTCGATGCTGTTTGGCGGTTCGAGAAGCACTTTTAAGTACGACAGACTGTGTTCGTCTTTGCTATTATAAACACAGAATAATATAGTTTTCTAAATCCATCACCCTATTCGCATTTCACCCTTTAATTAATTTTGTCCATAATGCTTACAAAAAGTTATTTTTATATTTTAAGGCACGTTGAATATACTTGCAATACGAAATACGATTGAAATAAAAGTAAAATTATTTTACATACATATATTTCGTAATAATTCTTCTTTAGAAATGTTGTGCCATGTAAAATCTCTTTGCGTAACACCTTTGAGGAAGCGTGTCATAGATTTCCGGCTCCTAGGTTAAATATGAATAAATAGCTCAAAGCATAAACACCTGATGATATCTCCATCATCTACATTCGATAGTTACTTTTACTTTGCGGCTTTATTTATTGATAATGTATCCTAAAAGGAATCTCTGGATATATGGTATTCTACGCGATCGCCCTTAACGGGGAGCAAACGCCTCGCCGGCAGATAGAGGGACTTTTGGTCGCGCCGGGAGTCGCGCGCCCAGGTGGCCGGCGATCGCGGCAGCGTCGCCCCGGGATCGACTCCCGCTCCCGTTCCCTGAGTTAGCGAAAACCTCCGCCTTGGTCGTCGCTCTTCTCGTCCCGAGAAAAATTTCAATCTAATAAATTTCTGCAGACTAATTAATTCAAATACGTTTAGGCCAGAGATGGCAAACCTTTGTCACGTGTGACACATTTAGCACGAGAGACCATTTTGGTTGTCAAGCAATAGAAAAGACTTGTTTATTCAGTTACAGTCTCCTTAACATTTTCCATTGCTGGCATCCTGTAAAAGACTTTCTTGTGAGACGCCAATTATGTCGATAAAACAACTGACTAACAGTGACTTTTCTTCGAGAACGAGATGTTTTTTCCTCCATTATTATCGTTCTGCCATAAATGATCTGGGACAATAAGTAATTTTTATATATAAAATGGGGTTTTATAAAACCAATCTATGCTTCACTGCGCTCTCAGTCTGATAATAAATTATCGTAGTTAAACCATAAAATTATTTCTATTTGTATGTATCTTAAATTGACACTAAGGAAAGGAAATCCAATTTTTGTAATATAGGAATGCGAGAAAAAATGAAATGGAATCAAGTGCTGCTTTACGTTTAGTTAATCAGCACTTTTGGTTGGATATTATGGCGAAGGTTAAGACAAAATTAAATAGATTTTATCAACGCATTATTTAGCAAAGATACGTTTTAAAAGAATAATATTAATATTTTATTTAATATTTTATTTAATACATACAGGAAAGCCCCAATTACATGTATTTTAATAAAGACAAACAGAACATCCATGCCCGAAGCGGGATTCGAACCCGTGACCTTTGGGTTAGAAGGCAGTCTAACCCGGCCGACAAGGATGAAATTAATGTCAGCTGTCAGTCCAAGAATGAGTTTTGTTGTGTCCTAGTGAACGATTTGGAACAGAATTTCATCTGCGAAGCGAAAGGAATAGTCGCACAGTTTTTCAAAACATTCTACAGTTCTGTAAAAGGAAAACGTTTGGAGAATTTATGAGAATAACTATTTTCATACAGAAATAATATAACGCAAAGGAAAATGAAATTAAGCACGGCATCATAGAAATTTGAAGCTTGGTAGAATTCAATTATTGTGTTAACTTTCTTTAAACTGTGTAAATTAAAAATCATATCCAAAACGTCGATACCTCCAGTTAACGAAATTCATTCTGATGTATTGTTGTATTTTGTAAACATGTAACTCACTCATGAACATAAGCATAATACATTGCCAGTCAATACATTAATATAACTGGCTAAATCATTTTTATCTTATAGTAAGAACTGTGATTATTTATTAGAAACTAGTATCAACAAAACAAAGATATCATTTTCAGAAAAATTCATACGAATTTTAAGGCATGTAAAATTTATGATTCGTTCGTTGCAAACAAAAGGTTACCGTTTACAAAATTGAAGCTAATTGCTAACATTTGTTCAGCTCTTACAATAATTTTCTTGTAAAATATCTGCCCTATTTAACATTTTTTTACAAATCACTTATGTATTCACTTTGTCTGTCTGTCTGTCCGTGCAGGCGATGTCTCTGAAATGGTTCTGCCTAGAGTAACCAAATTTTCAGGATTAGTTACTACATATAAGAGCTACGTGTGGTAATCCGAAATTGTTATTAAAATTACTATTTTCAGGGGCTAATTTTGCCCCATTATTACCCCATTATTGTCCCATAAGAAAAGCACGAGGTTTATATATTTGCTTTTAAAAATTATTTCCCTTCGAGATTCAAACTCGGGACTTGAACTATCGGATACCTTAGAAATGGTAGTTTCTTATTTTTTGAGACGGCATTCAAATCTCTGTAGATTTACCATACATTTTTAGTTTTTATCGGAAAAAAGTGGGAATTATTCTGAGTTTCAACAAAGGAAATATTTAACTACCATGGAAACGAGCTCAGTGCTTTTATTTGTAAAGTGTACCTTCAAAATAGGCGGATATGCCAGCCTATATGATTTCAGGGTATATCTCGAGAACCGTATCCTTGGTACAATATGTCTCGAAATGTGCAATTTTTATTTTTATGGTGCCGCTAACAACTTTTTCAAAATGTATCCTTAAAATTTGAATTTTAGATTTTTTGTAAAAAATCGCCTTATAATATCTGCTTTCGCAGTACTTTCCTAACTTGTTATAATAATAGATTCAGAGATTTTTTACTAATGTTAATCATTTAGGTAATCTTCGCAATAAGAATCTCGAAAAGAAAAATCTGAATTAAAAAAAAAGTAAGTGGAGATGGACAAAAGATATTTATTCCTTCTTTTAAAACGAGTGCGACCGACTGCAAATACGACCCGGAACGTTAAAATTTTGTAAAATAAAGGCAGTCAGTCATTTCGTAGAAGAGACGTCATTGCAGAATAAAGTAGGTAGAGAAGGCGCGCGTAAGGATACCGTTTAAGAAACGCGAAGAAAATAACAAAATGGTTGATGAGACTTGTCTTGCAGATGTGCCTGCCTGTGTCTGACAGAGAATTTTATTTTGAAGTTTTTAATTTTTAATCGATTTACTTTTAAAAATGTATTTTGTGTTCATTTTATTTATTCAGAACGTTTGGTATTTGATGTAGATGAGCTCAACATATTTTTTTAAAAGGAAAAGACGATATAATTCCTTTGAAAACTTATATCAAACCAAGTTCTCAAAATATAACACGAGTTTCAACAAATTTCTGTAAGCCTTTGCCTCGTCAACTTTGATATTAATTTATATCAAAGTATTATTGTTACATCTCAGACACTCCAATATATTCAGACGTTCTTCTGACGAAGTCACCAGTTTTTTAAAAAATTCTTTTTTTTATTTACACAATTTCTTATCTAATGAATATTTGATGAATTGAGAAATTAATAAGTGAAGAAGGACTGAAAAAGCAGATTCCAAAAGTGCTTTTTATGTTTTTTTCTAAAAAATAGCTTATCCGTCCGTCTGTCCATTTACAAAATAACTCAAAAATGAGTCAGTTAAAGACGTCAAAAACTCCATGATAGATAGTTCCATATTATTATAGATAAAATGGCAAAAATTGGGTTGTCAGTATTAGGAGAGTAAATGGTGGGTACAAAGATAAATTGCTAGTAACTCGATAAGTATTCATTCTAGCAAGAGGGTTTTTTGATGTGTAGAATATATAGTGTTGGGATGTTTTCGATGTGGATGATGTTATCGTTGCTTCAAATTGGAATAAGCACCTTGAACCAGAAGGATTTTTGGATATCCAAGCTTCCGCTTCCTTAAAACTAGATTTGCATTTTTTGTCTCCAAGACATCCAACCTCTGATGTCAATAGTACAATTGATGCAGTTTTAGGGAAAATTCTTTTTCTCGATATAAAGAGTTTAATTAATGAATTTAAGTTTGGCTGTCATACACATACGAGTATAGTATAGATCATGAAACCGTCGATAAAAGAATTTGTTTTGAAGCGGAAGAACGTCTTTTGCTAAATTGTCGAAAAACAGCCCCTCATCCTAATTAGTCTGCAATTCTTTCCTCACATGATTATAATGGAACACTGTAGTTTCATTCGGAACTTAGTATTAAAAACAAAACGTAAAACTCGAAATCAATAAAAAATTATACCTCGTCGACGTTAAGCAGTTATGCATCTTCGCTTTTATTATTATATATAGCAAATCAAACAAAACAAAACTTTACCATAGTAACGGACCCACATAGATGAATCATAAGGGCTTTTTAAAACTGCTGCTAAAATGCAAACGGACAAATAGGAGTAATGTTCTTCGCCAGCTAAATCTATCCTGAAAATTTTAGCTTCCCATCTTCTCGTTGATTAAAAAATTTGAACACAAACAAACGGAGGAAGTGTTTTTAAAAAATCGGTAACAGAATATTTATAGTACTCGTAGTTATTTATCCTTGTGTACGTGGCTTGTATTGATAGACAAGCATAGAATGATATTGCAGTAAAGTGAAGCAAACATTTAGGCAAAATTATCGGTAAGTTTACCGTGATATTTTTTCGTCCCTAGTAACGTAGGTATTTTTTATTTGCAGAAACCAATATCTAAAGCCACTCTCAAATTAAGTGAATTTTTCGTTGTAGCTTCTGGGTATTTTTTTTACATATATATTGATTTAATACTTTCCAACAACAGCAAGCTCCCATCAGAAAGTTATGTCCTGTTAGTCTGAAAGAGTTTCATGAAAGTTCGACTCTCTCTCTCTCTCTGTATATATATATATAAAGGTGGCAACAAGGTGTTGTAGGAAGCCCAGTGAACACTTACCTAGATCGGAGAGTCGCTGGGGTGCTGAAGACACAGGAAAAACACAAAAAACACAAAAACAATACAACTATGGAGCTTTCGGGCTGACGCCCTTCTTCAG
The DNA here is from genome assembly GCA_036926305.1 of Uropetala carovei. Classification (NCBI taxonomy): domain Eukaryota; kingdom Metazoa; phylum Arthropoda; class Insecta; order Odonata; family Petaluridae; genus Uropetala; species Uropetala carovei. Next base: position 2,352,328 of record JAXCHB010000167.1, read on the forward strand.
CGACGGAGAGACATGTACAATGTACATGTCTCCAATCTAGGTAAGTATCCACTGCGCTTCCTCCAACACCTTGTTGCCACTATTATTACCTTTCCTTTTCTCTAAGGATTTCTATATATATATATATCATCATCATCATAGGTAGCCTGTCCGTTGACAGGTCCGTGATTATTCATGGTTAAACTTGGTTCTCCATATACACCTATTTTCCGCAGTCTTCTTCATGTCTTGATACCTCTCTTTCCCTTTCAAGTCGTCTACCAGCTGAAACCTTTTCCTACCTCTTTCTCTTTTTCCATCCAGTTTTCCTTCTAGCACTTCTTTAATCATGCACTCTCTCCTCATGTAATGCCCAATCCAGTTCGCCTTCCCCTTTCTGATAGTATGTATAATCGTTCGCTTCTCTCCTATTCTTCGTAGTACTTCCTCATTTTTCACCCTATCTGTCCATTTTATCTTCAACATTCTTCTCCATTTCGAAGCTTTCCAAGTATTTAATATCATTTTTCCTTAGCGTCCATGTTTCTGCCCCATACAAAGCTATAATCCATACATAGCATTTTATCAAACTCTTGCGGATTTCCTGCTTTATATTTCCCTTTAGTAGGAGTTTCTTTCTTCTGAAAGCGGCTTTTGCTTTCGTTATTCTAGTCCTGATTTCATCTGTAGATTTTGCTTCTCTCGTTATGATGCTTCCAAGGTATTTATAATCTGAAACTTGTTCTAATGGCTTTCCTCCAATACTTATGTTCAGATTTTCTTCTTCTTTACTTGATATTCGCATAACTTTGGATTTTTCTCTATTAATTTCCATACAGTACTTTCTACCTGTCATCACTATTCTGTTTATCATTTTCTGGAGTTCCTTTTCCTTTCTTGCTAGAAGTACTTGATCATCCGCGTATTTCACTGTTCTTATAATCCTACCTCCGATTTTGAAATCTCTCGTGCCTTCTAACGCTTCCTGCATTAGTCTCTCTCCATATATATTGAATAGAATCGGCGATACACAACAGCCTTGTATTACTCCTCTACCGATATGTACTCCTCTGGTGTCCGCATTCTCCAACCTGACCTTTACAACTTGATTCACGTATAGATTCCTGATCAATCTCTTGTATTTCCAGTCTACACCTATATCCTTAAATATCCTCATCAGCAGTACCCAACGACGAAACATACGCAGCAATCTTGGCTTTATATATGTTATATGTATATATGTATAATCTTTCGCCAGTTACGCAATTCAAATACATAGATAAGGTGAAACATCCTGTCTTTCCAGTCTACACCTATGTCCTTAAATATTCTCAGCAGCAGTACCCAATTTACTCTATCAAAGGCCTTCTGCCTGTCAACGAAACATATGCAACAATCTTGGCTGTAATCTATTGCCCTTTCTGTTATGATTCTCACTACACCGATAGCCTCTCTGGTTCCTGGTCCTTTTCTGAAGCCGGATTGATCTTCCCCTAACATCTCTTCAGCCTTTTTCTCTAGTCTTTTATTAAGAATCCTTGTGATGGTCTTAGAAGTGTGTGACATTATATATATATATATACTAGTGAATTTGTGCTTGCATTCTGCAAGCGTTTTCTCTCACCTTAATGTAAAGAATAAAAGCCGACAATTAATTTTCAAACGCATAATTTTGCTGCTGTGCACCTTATTACGTGTATTTTTTCTTGATAATATTGGTTTAAAAACAACCCCTAAAATGTATAATTATAAACATTTTATAGGTTCTCATCATCCGTTTTGCATACCTCATATTTGTGCAAAATATCATCGATGTAGCACCTCTAGAAATGCATTTATATGAATTTAATTCTATAAATTTTATGAATTTTTAACAGCCACAATAATAAACCTTTCCAGGAATTTTAATGTTAGTTACCACTGGAGTATACTTCCCTCCCTAGGTTAAAATTGTCAGCTTCCTGCACCTTCAGAAAGTACATAAACATTAGTGAAATTGTTTAATATTTAAGAATTTTTTACGACCGAACGAATAAAAATTTTCAATTTCTATATTCCCGTTTTCGTTATTTGGTAAATTCTACCGTTAGAAAAAATTTCAGCCTTGTAGCCCATATAGGAATTCCTAAACCGCAAAATGTTCGCCCCTAAAAATTGGAAGTTTTGCAAATTTTTATTTTATCTTCGGTTACAACAAAATGTATATATTTGTCCAAAATTTCAAGTCTCTAGGTTATATGGGGCTGCCTCATCATTTTTTTCGTGTATGGAGCAATACTGGGGGGGAAAAGTTCCAAAAATGGGAATTACCGTATATACTCGTGTATAGTACGAGTTTTTACGACAAAATTTTTATTGCAAAAATTGGGGATCGTACTATACACGAGTAATGCATTTGAGGATTTAAAATTCATATATCTTCACGGGCATTTTTGGTGAAGTTATGCCACCCGCACGTATTCTAATGGTAGGCTAACCTTAACAGTGAGGTCCTTTATCGTTGTTATGTTGCTTCGTGAAGAGTAGAATATTTTTCATATATATAGCTTCAAATTCACAAATACTTGATATAAGTGAAGATTTACGGGCACTTCCTTTCTTGAATTTTATGTATGTACATCTTTGTTTGCGTCTTTTTACAAGGGATGGATTGGAACGAGTTGGACTAAAAGTATCGTAGACGGCGTAACTTTATGGAATTTCGACATCTTGGAAAAAAGAAATTACTTTGTAATATTCAACAGTCTTTATTGTTTCTTCAATCACACACCGATCGGTTTGCACTACAAAGTCATTCTAGAGGTGTTACGTCGGTTAGTAACACCATTAGAATGATTTTGTAGTGGAAACCGGTCTGTGTGTGATTGAAGAAACAATAAAGACTGTGGAATATTACAAAGTAATTTCTTTTTATCCGTTATACCACTATTAAGTAGATGGATTACGTACGCGGAACGTAATCCAGACGTACTACAATTGAAACGATTTTATTTCATCTTGTGCAATCATGATTCATATCACTTTTTATTAAATGTTTTAGGATTAAGATACTTAACTTACCCGAATTTTAGTGTACTCGCAGGAAATACTATTTACGACATTTACGGTCTATTCTATGGTGGTGTGGAAAATCAAGGTCGTTCGATATATCTCGCTCGTAACCATCGAGCTATCGAAACGAAATATATCGACTCTGGTGGAAAACTGGGGTCGTACTATAAACGAGATATATGAAAAAAAATCAGGTTTGTTCACCAAAATATCAGGGGTCATACTATACACGTAGTCGGCATATACACGAGTATATACGGTATATAAATATCGGTTTTCCTTAATTAGGCACAGTTTAACATTAATGGCATTAAAATATAAGCCTCTGATTCTCATTAAAAGCTTACCCATATGAAAGGATAGAGCTTGTTACCTAGGAAACCTATTGTTAGACCCAGAAAAATTACCACTTTTTTCCAATAAAAACTGTAAATTTACGATAATTCTACTCGGATTTTAATTCTGTCTTCAAAAATAAGAAACCACAATTTATATCCTAGCCGATAGTTTAAGTCTGGAGTTCGTATCTTGACGGAAGTAATTTTAAAATGGAAATATAGAAACCTCTACACCAATTTACGTTTTCTTATGAGCAAAAAATGGGGCAAAAAGGGGCCAAAATAGCCCCTCAAAATAGGAATTTCACCAGTTTCGGATTTTTCCCTTCGGTTGTGACCAAAAACCTATAATCCTACCAAATTTCAAGTTTGTAGCACATCTGGAAGTGCCTCATAATTTTGTATCCTCCTATATATTTTTACAATTTCAAATAATTCCCAATCAATTTTGTACAAAATCATATAACCGTATCAGATTTCAACTTTGTAGCTCATTTAGAAGTGCCTTATAATTTTAATTCTCGTACGGAGTAATAATGGGAAAAACAGCCCCTAAGATATCGAATTTTAACGATATCAGATTTCTTCTTTCTGTTGTAACAATAAGCACATAATTCTACCAAATTTCATGTTTGTATCTCATTAAGAATTGCCGCATAATTTTCACGCTGGTATGGGTGATAAATAGGGCAAAACCGCCTTTATCATTTGGAATTTTCGCAGTGTCTTCTTTTATCTTCGGATGCAATTAAATTTTTATAATTAGGCCAAATTTCAAGTCTAGGTCATATGGAGCTGCCTCATCATTTTTGTTCTCGTATGGAGCAATACTGCGGCAAAACAGCCCCAAAATGGGGATTATTACAATAAGGATTTCCTTCATTAGGCATAGTTTAACATTAAAGGCATTAAAATATAAGCCTCTGATTCCCATTAAAAGCTTACCCGTATGAAAGCATTAAGCCTGTAACCTAGGAAGCCTATTGTTAGACCCAGAAAAATTACCACTTTTTTGCGATAAAAACTATAAATTTACGCTAATTATACTCGGATTTGAATTGTGTCGACAAAAATAAGAAACAACAATTTATATCCTATCCGATAGTTGAAGTCTCGTGTTGGTACCTTGACGGGAAGTAATTTTAAAATGCAAATATAAAAACCTTTACACCAATTTACATGTTTTCTTATGGGTGAAACATGGGACAAAAAGGGGCCAAAATAGCCCCTCAAAATTGGAATTTCGCGAGTTTCGGATTTTTTCCTTCGGTTGTGACCAAGAACCTATAATCCTACCAAATTTCAAGTTTATAGCACATCTGGAAGTGCCTCATAATTTTGTATCCTCCTATATATATATATATCGTGTAAGAAGCGTCTATATAATATAGATATATCATGTGTAAGAAGCATCTATATATTATAGATATATATCATCATCATCATAGGTAGTCTGTCCGTTGACAGGTCCGTGATTATTCTAGGTTAAACTTGGTTCTCCATATAGTACTCCTATTTTCCGCAGTTTTCTTCATGTCTTGATAGCCCTCTTTCCCTTTCAAGTCGTCTACCAGCTGAAACCTTTTCCTACCTCTTTCTCTTTTTCCATCCAGTTTTCCTTCTAGCACTTCTTTAATCATGCACTCTCTCCTCAGGTAATGCCCAATCCAGTTCGCCTTCCTCTTTCTGATAATCTGTATAATCGTTCGCTTCTCTCCTATTCTTCGTAGTACTTCCTCATTTTTCACCCTATCTGTCCATTTTATCTTCAGCATTCTTCTCCATCTCCACATTTCGAAGCTTTCCAAGTATTTAATATAATTTTTCCTTAGCGTCTATGTTTCTGCTCCGTACAAAGCTATACTCCATACATAGCATTCTATCAACCTCTTGCGGATTTCCTGCTTCATATTTCCCGTTAGCAGGAGTTACTTTCTTCTGAAAGCGGCTTTTGCTTTCGTTATTCTAGTCCTGATTTCATCTGTACATTTTGTTTCCCTCGTTATGATGCTTCCAAGGTATTTATAATCTGAAACTTGTTCTAATGGCTTTCCTCCAATACTGATGTTTAAATTTTCTTCTTCTTTACTTGATATTCGCATAACCTTGGATTTTTCTCTATTAATTTCCATACCGTATTTTCTACCTGTTATCACTATTCTGTTTATCATTTTCTGGAGTTCCTTTTGAAAATGATAAATAGACTAGTGACAACAGGTAGAAAATACGGTATGGAGATAAATACAGATATATATATATATATATATATATATATATATATATATATATATATATATATATATATATAATGACGGCGATCGTTGGCCAACGTGATTTGCGATTATGTTGGAGGCGAAGGCGTTACGCAACTGTCGCCAATATTGCCTTTCTATTGGCGATATTGGCGGAAGGCAGTCCCTCGAATTCCGGACGAGAGGGCGTTGTGTTACAGAGGAATTAAAAAGCACTCAGCAGTTCTGTAAAAATTGGCTTATCAGAGAGCGCCCTTAACTGGTTAGCAAACTCTATGGACTCTTTCTCCGACGAACAAAAAATCCGTTTGACGACCTGTTATTTTGGTTATGAATTATCTCAGTTCGATCCCTTAAAACGATCCAGTGTATTCCCTGAATATTTTGAATCTGAAATTTCAACAATGCATTGCAACATGCGTTGCATATAATTTTATTCCTTTCATTATGGGAAAGATACCGTTGAAAAGTGATTTCGTGCTTATTTTGTTAACGTGATGGATAATATTCTAGTAACTTTTTCTGCCGTATTCTGATTTCACTTAAAAGCTATTTGTGGAGTTTATAAATAATTAATGTCTTTGGGGCGTTGAGAAGAACGACTCCAGAAATATTCTTCACAGATTTAGTTGCATCGCAAAGTTTTAAAGACTGAAAGAAATGTTTTGCAAACAGGAATAAGTTAGTATTTTTTCTTTTTATGCGCACAAGAGGAGGCAAATACATATATTGATGCATAAAAATCAGATATAACAAAATATGTGATTTCTATAAAATAAATTTTGACGCTCTTGTAATAGGGAAAATACCAAGATATTGCGAGGTATTAGGTGAAATCGTTATTGAAATATAAATTAACTTTGTATAATAATGATAAAGTAATTTTGAAGATTTGCAAGTGAAACAAAAATGAAATGTTTTCAAATACTGAGTTATCGGATGGACTTCTGAGAATTTTGTCAGAGAATTATTTCATATGGCAATCCATATCTTGAACAGTTTTATTTTTTGATGGTGCAGAAAGATTTTTAGAAAAGAGTCCAATGCTATATGAAAACTCAAGTACTGTGCCATAATTCGGTTAACTGGATGTCATTATTTTTACGTAACGTTTGGATTTTTTTGAACTCGAAAGAAATTCCCTCTCGAAAATTTATATAATTTTTCATTTATATTTTAAACTAATTCAGGCATCTATATTTATGCTAGAAAGTATAATTCTTGTGATTGTCGAACTTTCTTCAATGACATGGAATTCCATTAAAGTTTCCTTATTGAGTTTTCCAGCTCTAATAGTTAGGTTGATCAAGTGTATTTTTATTAAAGTAAAAAGATTTAACCCTACTCACATCTACAATTATCATTAAGGAAATTATTTTGCAAGTGGAGTACACTTGTGAGATTACTCATTTTCGTAAATAAATATAATTCCCATTATTTTTATTTTCAGACGCATTAAATTCCGGTGCATCTAATCCTAACGTAATATACGCTTCATTATTTGGTGAAGTAATTTTCCAATTTTTCTCCAATTGGTCTCCAAGCCGTTGAGTTATTATTTTAACTCCTCAATTCACTGACATTCTTCCATTATTTACTTTGCCAAACCAGCGCATATAAATAATATTATTATATGCTGGTTTTCTGTACAAATTCCAATTGCCATCGCTTTTTTTAGGGGTTTTATGTAGTTTTAACTATCCAAAATATCGATTGTATTCCTCGGAAGATCTTTGAAAATTTTCAATTTAAACTTGTTATCTTTCGCACATCATCATCAAGGGTCGATTTCTTACGAATTTAAACATTTCAGATCCTTTAGATACCATTGGTGATATGCACTGTTAGGGTGAGATGAAAAACTTTGTTTCATTTTTTTTAAAAGCTCATTTCCCTATATTTTTTAAAAATCACTTCTGCATGGTCAAGGTTCTGCATAACAATGTTTTATTTGAAACAGTTTCAGAATAGGTAGCTTAATTTGTTTTATATGATTAGCTAAATAAGCAGTTTCAGCCGTTTACCAATATTTTGCTAAGGAACTTCGTAATAATGAATATCCAAACTACATAAACTACTATAAAGATGTGTTATCAATTATAGGAATTGAACAAGGTAAAAGATTTTCTCTCGTTTGTAGGAGAAATGGTTATTCTCTACTTTTTTCGTCCTACGGCTCACCTTTATGCATGCTTGATAATCGCGCCACGCTAAACAATTTTTGCTTAATATCACTGCATTAATACGTATGTTAAAAGAAAATATAAGCGAAAAGCAAGTAAAAAATCGTAAATACATTCGGCTATTACGATTTCCAAACTTATATTTTGATTGAATAGTCCGATTGTAAATTATATGCACAATTCAGCATAATCAAAATATTAAACTCTTCATTGAGAAACTTGCGCTTTTCTTAACGAACAAATTGTTATTCTATGCTCAATGGTAGAAAGAGTCACACGAATTTCTTCATCTAGATTATTTAATCATGTACTGGTTTTAATAAGGTTCCTTGAATAAAAGCTTAATTCACTTAAATATTTTGTTTGAAACTGGAGCAACGCATCAATTGAAAATTCGTATCTCGAAGGGTATTTATCTTTAGCTTGTGGCCAAGATGTACCCAAAGTTACCATACTAAACTTAGGTCTTAAGAATAAAAATTAAATTATAATACGAATAAAGCATGCTTTTTTCGGTTTACAGAGTGCAAACTTTGTAGACGTTGTTGGAGTGTGTGTCTGTGTGTGTGTGCGTGCGTGCGTGTGTGTACACACACACTCCAACAACGTCTACAAAGTTTGCACTCTGTAAACCGAAAAAAGCATGCTTTATTCGTATTATAATTTAATTTTTATTCTTAAGACCTAAGTTTAGTATGCATATATATATATATATATATATATATATATATATATATATATATATATATATATATATATATATATATATATGCAGTAATTTTGATTTCGCCTGTGAATACGATTCCAATACTACCTTAACTGTCAAAATAATTGACGAAACAAAATTTGTATACCAGTTTGCTGTGCTGAAAACGCTGCGATGACAGTTATGTCTTCAGAATTTGCGGCACACCAGTGCTTTATGGCACACTGGTGCGCCGCGGCACATCGGTTGCGAAACTCTGCTTTATTGAATAGATTTGTGTAAGTTGCGTCTGGTGTTCCACAGTCTTTTGTTCCAATCTCTTAGTATGCATATGCGACACCTGCTCGGTAGGTTGCAGTAAAATCAGGGTCTTCTCGGACGACATAGTCTTATTCATGTGTATAAGTGATCAGACCTATTAGTCCTCGCGGAATTACTTTTTGCGAGCGTTATAGACATACAGGCGTAACTTCGTATCGCGGTATCTCGTGAGGAATGTATATTTGTGGCAAAAGAAAGCGATCTTATTATGAACTACTACTTTATCAAAACTTTTTTATTTGGATAATATATGATATTTGTATGTAGGATTTTTATATGCACAAATTGAAATCCTCAAGGCGTGACCGTAAGTATTTTTAACTGGTTCATGTTTTACGTATTACGTGCGTTTGTCCGTGTGTCACCAATAGATCAAAGAAAGAAAGAAAAATCAAGTCCCCTCCTCGATTTTCTTCGTTTTCGACGTCTATATTTTCTTATTCATGCTTACATGTTACACGGTAGAAGTTTTAAGAATTACGCATTCTTTTTCGTAATTTTGGGGATTTTTCGACTTTCCGGACGTTGCCGACTACCAAATATTAACTTCAGTGTAGCAAAATTTGTTAAAATATCTATCTTTGAATTGGGTACTTTTAGTAAATATTTTTCAATTCAAGTAAGTTCTTTTTAATGCTTTTTTTATTTCTTTCTCAAATATATTTCTATGATCGAATTCCATCATGATTTTTAATATTGAAATGTTAACCCTAAACGGCTAATTATAACTTGATTTCCACGCATATGGTGCCTAAGAATCTCTAGGTAACTTACGATGTAACTATAAACCATTGGCCATTTCCAACGCGGCCCACCGAAGGATTCACTGCCACCAATGCGGCCCACCGTGCAGATAAGGTTGCCCACCACTGCGATATCAATCTTTCTCTCTCAGTCCCAGTGCAATCGTCATATTATTCCTTTGTCTGCAACATTAAAAAATGGCGACGGAACGTTTTCATTTTTTTTGTACCACTTGGCGACAAACGACGGTTGATCGAAACAACGATTATCTGTGGCGACGGTTATCGAGGTCCTACTGTATATAAGTATAATACAAAATTATACCTTCGAAATTACCCTCTTATTTATGCATCACAAACTAGTTCTTCTTACGAAATAGGCTGTTGTAATAAATGACTCGAACGTAGCTATTGGTTCTATGATCCTTAATTTGATGGTAGATAATTTAAAATGTTAATGTAAATGAAATATTTTGCGACTTAAAAATATTCGAATAATGTTGTATCAATTTCAAAATTTCATGTCCCGTTTTGAAAATGTGGAGTAGACAATTTCTTGTATTTTGTGCATTTCTACGATTTTAAAATAACAAACGCGCAACTTGGCATATTAATAGATTTTCTTAGAATTAAAAAAAGACATTTCTCGTGAGATGATGCTGCGAAACTGGAAAGTTTATCACATAGATATCTTCATTTTTAATGATAGGTAGCAGTTTCACAGATGCAAGATTGAAATGGTATTTTAATTCAACATCATTCTTTAGACGAAAAGCATACATTTATTACTTAGGTAAAGTAAAATTTAGCAAGAAAGCGTTGATTAAAGTTTTGCCAATTTGTGTGCGAATTTTACATAAATTACCCCAAAACTTTATATATTCATAACTTCCGGCAATTTTTAGGCATGCATTCCAATTGAAAGCAAAATGAATTTTCCATCCAGTACCGGCAGTTCTTTCTGCATATTCTCCAGGCTCCTAAATGTGTATCGGCTAAAATCTCAATAACAATTGCACCAAATTGTGTAATTCATCTTTTGGGTTTGTTACTCAAAGTATATCGTCAAATATCGAACAGCATGCTATGCTGGAACAAACATTAATACGTAGTCAAATTTAACACAAAAAGCTTTGTAAATTTCTGCTTATCCATAGTTACTGTGTAGTTCTTTCCTTAAGAAGAAACAAGCTTGTCGTATTGGCTGTAATTTAAAAAGTAACATAAGGTTGTCGTTACGTAAATCCAATGCGTTATAAATTTAGAATCGCTAGGCATAAGACATCGTCAACATAACGGATGCTTCACCTTATCTGTATATTTGAATTACGTAATTGGCGAAAGATTATATGTTAACATATATAAAGCCAAGATTGCTGCGTATGTTTCGTCGGCTGGCAGAAGGCCTTTGATAGAATAAATTGGGGTATTGCTGATGAGGATATTAAAGGATATAGGTGTAGACTGGAAAGACAGGAGACTGATCAGGAATCTATATGTGAATCAAGTTGTAAAGGTCAGGTTGGAGAATACGAGCACCAGCGAAGTACATATCGGTAGAGGAGTAAGAGAGGGCTGCTGTCTATCGTCGATTCTAGTCAATATATATGGAGAGAGGCTAATGCAGGAAGCGTTAGAAGGCACGGGAGATTAAAAATCGGAGGAAGGATTATAAGAACAGTGAAATACGCGGATGATCAAGTACTTCTAGCAATAAAGGAAAAGGAACTCCAGAAAATGATAAACAGAATAGTGATGACAGGTAGAAAATACTGTATGGAAATAAATAGAGAAAAATCCAAGGTTATACGAATATCAAGTAAAGAAGAAGAAAATTTGAACATAAGTATTGGAGGAAAACCATTAGAACAAGTTTCAGATTATAAATACCTTGGAAGCATCATAACGAGAGAAGCAAAATGTACCGATGAAATCAGGACTAGAATAACAAAAGCAAAAGCCGCTTTCAGAAAAAAGAAACTCCTACTACAGGGAAATATAAAGCAGGAAATCCGCAAGAGGTTGATAAAATGCTATGTATGGATTATAGCTTTGTATGGGGCAGAAACATGGACGCTAAGGAAAAATGATATTAAATACTTGGAAAGCTTCGAAATGGAGAAGAATGTTGATGATAAAATGGAGAGATAGGGTGAAAAATGAGGAAGTACTAGGAAGAATAGGAGAGCAGCGAACGATTATACATACTATCAGAAAGGGGAAGGCGAACTGGATTGGGCATTACATGAGGAGAGAGTGCATGATTAAAGAAGTGCTAGAAGGAAAACTGGATGGAAAAAGAGGAAGAGGTAGGAAAAGGTTTCAGCTGGTAGACGACTTGAAAGGGAAAGAGAGCTATCAAGACATGAAGAATACCGCAGAAAATAGGAGTATATGGAGAATCAAGTTTAACCATGAATAATGACGGACTTGTCTACGGACAGACTACCTATGATGATGATGATATATATGCTATCGGTTTTAATTTAAAGATATAGAATTAAAATACTAATTTTCATAAAAAACGCATGCTTTCGAAAGCGATCAGTGAATATTGAAGTCATTAATAGCGTATTTTAATATTATTACTTCAGTGAGTTTCTCTAGATAATTTTAGACTGTTTTTTAATTGTTTCCAGTTTCATCTCATAGTGCAACGTGTCCCATTTTTGTCTTGCGAATGTTAAGAGGTAGTGCAAAACATTTCAGAATTCTCGGATTTCGTCCGAACAGCACCGACGCACCTTAACGAGACGGGTTTTGCTACCCTCCGAGAAACTAGGCTAACCTTTGAACCTGTTTCTTTCTTCGTTCGATCAGCGTCGCCTGTTTGGTCACTTCCATCGCATCAATTGTCTACCTACCGCGCGAAATCGCCTTCGTCGGTGCCTCGCATTTTCCTTTTGGAGATTGGGCAGTTATATTCCATCACTCGCAACTAAATCTCATATTCATTTTTTCTTCTTCCAGTATAAAGCATCGGTCGGCATCTTTTTCCTCATCGCAGGGCATTAGAGTTTGCAAAATGTAATTAAACGTGAAATAATATCCTTCATGTTTACCTGTTGTGTCAAAAAAAGGTTTGGCGAAAAAAAGTGGATTTATTTTCTCTTCGCATTCAATATAGTAATCTAGCATTTTTATCCTTTTCTCAATCTTCTCTTTTTATGAAAATATCTTACGAATCTTATCCTGACAGCCGACTGAATTTAAATCTCTTTTAGGAAATTCTTCTGTAGATCTCAGAAGAATTTTATAATAGCCTTCATTTAATCAGTATCCTTACAAATAAAATTGTTTGATTGGCTTAACTATAAAATGTGTGCCCACCGCACGAAAGAGTAATTGGGAAAACCGTGCAATTTCCCTACATTTGTTGCTATGATTTCGGATATTTGAGATTCATTTTTTTATTCCGTCTCCTTTCGCCATTTCGGAAGCAAGTAGGAAGTTGTTGCAGGAAAGAAAGTGAAATAGATGTTTATACTCCATCCTGAGTTTAGAGGCTCCCTGTGGTGCTTAAGTACAGTGAAACGACACGTTTTAAGAAGTTATTTAAGTGTCACTGAAGATGAAGTTCATAGGAACACAATGGAGACTGCTTTCGATGATTTTTAGTTTGTTAACCACAATGATGATATGCTATTTTTGAGAAATTAGAATAACTATAATCCTGTATTGTGGAAAATCTCTTCTAGGAAATATACGCATCGTGTAAAGATCATGCATTATTAAGGTTAAACCCAAGATTTATCCATTTTTTAGCGCCAGAAAGGTTTTATTACCATAAGTTTATGTAAAACGATGGGAAGTTTCCTGAATTTAGTATCAAATATCGCTTTTTTTAGGCACGTTTCGCTTACAGCGTGAGCGCCTATTATCGTCGGTCGGTCCGTCCGTCCGTCCGTCCGCATGCATGTTCGTTCTTGGCTTCTACCGAACGGATTTTCATGAAATTTGATATTAAGGACTTACAATCAGATATAAGAAGAACATCGAAAAATGATCAGGGTACCACTTTACTGGTGACAAAAAATTAAATTTTCGTCATATCTCGTAAAGTATTGCTCATATCAAAATGTTTTTTCAAATAAAAGTTGTAGAACTGGTAAAGAAGAGTATTTCCTTTCCTATACATTTTTATCGTAGAAGTAGCCGTTATCGAGAAAATCAAACAAAAACGTCTTAAATCGAGTTGAACTTAGAAATTTTCTTGCATGGTTACTTCTTCATTGTTGCTGACATAAACAATCTCACAAACAAACGTTTAATTTACTTACGTGTGCATGCAGTATTTTTAAATAGGAAGAAAATGGATTGTTTATGATGAAGAAAACTTTCAAACGCTATTTCCCTTACGTACAGGAATATAATTTCTTTCTAATACTCCATTGCACGAAACGCGCCCATTTGTGATACGTTGTACACTTTCCTAACTTGTTTATCAAAGCCTCGCGGTTGCGACCGTAGGTTGCGAGCTTCCTATTTCAGGTAACATGCGGTTCTTAAGATTCCTAAAATTGGTTTCTGTTTGATGTGCCTGGAAACAATTATTATTTTTTCACTTTGGAAATTGTATTCGTGTCAGATGAAGGATATTTTCTGTTCGATGAAAAGTGCCCTTGTTCGCTAGTGTCATTTATGATACCAGAGATGTTTTAATGAAATAAGTTTGAACAGTTTTTACTGCTACAGATATACTGATTTTTGCTTTATAGACTTGGTAATTTATGAACAAGCAGAATTTTTAGTAATAAGAGAAAATGGTATGTTTATAATTCGAGAAATAAGATGACTCTCTTACTCGAAATATAGCATCTGACGCAGTGCTTCCCCAGGGACTAGTCCATGCTTATAGTTTCTATTGGAGAATCAAGAGTTTATTTTAATGGTGAAGCTATCCATCAACTATACGAATATATTCTACATATTAATAGAGAAAATGCCGGAAGTAACTTTGGCTCTGCGTAGATGATACTTCCTCCTGCTCTATCTTCAATAATATTGCATTTATTTCCTATGCGAATGTCGGTTTTCCAATATTGTGTATTCTTACGGTTATAATTGAAATCGTCAATGATGGTTTTCGGTTAAATTGATTTAAACCAATCAAAAATAATTGTTGCTGTGGCATTGTTAATGTCATATTCTTATTTCTATTTGGACTTTCTTTTTTGGAAAGCCTCGTAAAAGGTAAATTAAAAATATAATTAAAAAATTGAAATTTAGCATTTTTGTGCTTGAGTGCATAAGAATAATCACGAATGTGAAATTGGAGAGGAAGAGAAAAATTCTGAGCTTGACCGTGGAAGAATGGAGAATTAAGACTTGCTTGATGGCTTACTTTAAAGCAACTACCCGGCAGGTGGGAGACCCGGGTTCGAGCCCCGATCAAGTTCAGAAATTTTATTCTTCTCCAGGTTTACATTTTAAATATTACATTGTCAATTTCATTATAGTTGTAAAGATGCATGACTTATTTAAATAAGTTTATAATTCCCAGGAAAAAAATCTTGCCGCAATCAGACCAACAAATATTTCGCATGATAATAAATATTAGGTGTCTTCCCGTTGCAGCTCCGCTTGCAAGAAAAGATAAAAAAGGTACATGAAAGTTAGGAAAGAAAATAAAAATGGCATAGACTTATAGACGTTTTCACAACAGCGATTCGACATTACTGCAATTTTGTTTTCGTCGGTTGCTAAGAAGATTATTATGGGGAATAACAATTTTAAAAAGTCTCTCCCTAGCTCAAATTATGTGTGTGGTGTTGATTAAAACAATTATATAGATAACGGACAATATTCGTCACAAAATTAATCAGCGAGAGCCCGAAAATACGGATAATAGTTTCGGAAATAAAAATTCCAGAGTCACGAGAATGATTTACACGCGAATTCCGTTGAAAAGCATTGGAAACATTTCCATGGTATTGGAATTCCTCATAATTAAAATATTTAAAAATTATCTTTTCCTAAAAATGAATTACTTCACAACTATTCCGCGTAACAAGATTTTTCATATTTTTCCTTATGCTTACGCGCTTATATCTACATATCTATTCCTGTTCTGCGATTTTCTCACCGTTGTGACGCACTGATGCAGGCAGGTGCACTACAAAAAATGGCCGGGCCCGCACACTCCCTAAGAGCCTCTTCGTACTAGGGACTCTGATTTCAGACCTTTTTCGATTTCCCGGGACTCGAGACTTTCTGAAAAATCCTGGGAATTTCCGGGACTCGAAAAATTTAATGAGTTTTCAAATAAAATCTAACAGAAAATATATTTTAATTGTTTTTTCCTTAAAATTGTAGTCAAAAGAACTGCTACATAAATACGTTTATTTTTGTTTTCCAAATAAACTTCTCAAAAATAAAATAGCGTTGACTGATGCATCGGCCAGCCCGTTTCGAATTTTAGTAACAATATTTCCTGCTATAGAAAAAAAAAATTTGTTTGGGCAGTGATTACACCGTGATGACTATTCATTTTTATATTTTTAATGTGGTTCAACACTTCAGAGTGATCGCTGTCCATTTTAGGTTGAAATATTTTATTCAAATGATTAAAAACCCATAGAAATCATTATAAAACTCACTTTGCCAAAAATGTCAAACTGCAATGTGATTCGCACGTATTAATTCCATGTAAATATAGTTGCAAACATGGGGATTTACCACAGAATTTAAATTATATGGAATTCATCTAAACGCACAAATAAAATATTCCCTATCCAGCGAATGTTTCGTTATTAAAGACAGCTAGTATGTCTGTTGTTAATCAAACAAAACATAAGCATTTGTACCTCAAAAAAGAGATAGTTATATTATCATCATGTTTTCTTACAGATACGTTTAGTGCGGGTGATGACGGCGGCAAATATGTTGAACAAACGCGAATAGGACGCCGTAACTTAGTGAGTGGTCAAGTTTTGTCCAACCGGGATAAGTTAGCGCTACTAATGTAGGGGATAAACATTGTCCCACGAGATAACACGTAAAAATCGATTGTTTGGCTTGCAGGATTTTATTATTTTGCAAATTTAAATTGCTTCAAATATAAATATATTGGCTTACAGCACTATTAACGTGTCTAATATTATACTAATAAGGAGTACTGAAAATAGCATAGTATATGCTCAATACATTTGTTCTACAGGGGTACGCAGTATGTCTTCATAACGAGTATGCAGGTTACTACTGGTAGCAAAATTGTTGAATTTCAAATTAAACATTTTCCACCAAATCAATTTTTATTTAAATACGGTATACATATCAAGAATATTTCCAATTAAAAAAAGACTCGATGTCTCGAATGAAAAATTCCCGGTATTCGAGACAAGAAAAATTCTTAAATTTCCCGGGAAATTTTTGTCGAGAATTCTCGAACCAGAATCCCTATTTCACACTAATCACAATGTGCAAGTTTCAATTAATTATATGCCAAGTTTGTGTCGACTGATAGTAATCTTATACAAATAGCATTAATTTTCTTCGTAATCCATAGTAAGTAAAAATATTTTAAGACTTTTTAAAAATCGGTTATGTATTCGGTTTGTCTGTCTGTCCGTCCCTCTATTCCGGCAATATCTCTGAAATTCTTCAACCTGGAGAAGACAATTTTTTATGATACATTAGTGCTAGACATTGCGCAAATTTGGTGGATCTAGAATCTGCTGCTGAGGAGTAGTCTTATTCTTTTTGTAACCCCTTAGTTAGTCTCATTACTAACGCCATAAGAAAAGCATGAAATCGGTGCAGGATATTATAAATTTGCATTTTAAATTAGTTATTGTTAATATAGGAGCTAGGGACATGGACAGTTCTATAGCTGAAAGACAGGTTTATATTTTTAAAAAACAGAATTCAAATCCGCGTCGATTGCGAATTGCTTTTAATTGTTTTTAATCCGAGAAAGAGTGGAAACTTTTTTGATTTTTAACAAAAGGAAATAAAAATACCATAGCAAAGAGACAATTGCTTTTAAATGGAAATGCATGGCATTAATGTAATGCATTTGAAGGGAGTTTGCAGGCTATGAGGCAGTCAATCTCAACCAAAGATGTAATCTTATGATGACGTCATAATCCTAAAATAAGAAAAAGGGTATTATGTAATTTGTTCTGCAATTCTTCCCTCACTTTTTATATTGTATTGTGTCTACTAATATCAGAAAGTTAAAATTTTCCCAGTAATTACTTCTGGGTACCCTCATTTTACAGCAAGTTTAGGCTTTACGTTTTTTAATTGTTATTAATAAGAGAGAGAGAGAGAGAGAGAGGCTTTTGTTTGACTGGTTTTAAAATTAATTTAAAACTATGAAAATTATAGTCGAATAAATGTGTCCGAGTGGCAGGTATCGGTCAACTTACCATTAATTATTACATAGGGAAATAGACGCACAAACTGAATAGTTGTATGTTAATTTATTCGGTGTCACATTCTACAAACCGATCAAGATTAAAATCGTTGGAAAAACAGATCGCAGGGAAGTCTAAAGAAATTATTAGTGAAATCTAAAACTAGATTCTGATCGATAGTTGCCAATTCGCTTGAATCCCACTCCGAATAAATAATTTATTCAAATATAAATTATAGAATTGCTGAAAAATGCTATTTTTCAGTGGAAAATATTACATTATACATGTAAAAATATATTCTTTCTTACCCAGCAAAAAAGTCAAGCGTAGTTTTAAAGTACATTATTGAACTCTTATGAAAGTATATACGTATGTACTTGAAGACGCATAAATAAGAGGCGAGTAAGCCTATCCTCACTGGCGATTCTTACGTTATGAATACGAAGAGATCGAAATGGTAAACTATGGATTGTACTTATAATTAGTTTATTTTAGGCAAAATTTATATTATAGAAAATTAAGAAAAACATGAATATAATTATATGTAGTTTCAAAAAGCACTTATTGTCTATGAAATTATGAAACGAGTGAAAATGATTTAAATATTGATATATTTGTTTGTTTTGCTTGCTCTTGGAACTTCTTTTGAAATATGAATAGCAATAATGAAATAAATTGCGGTTAAAAAGTATATTGCAAAATTATTTATATTGCATCTACAAAACTGTGGACAATTTCTTTATAAAACTTTTCTTTACGTTATACAGGGTAGGGCAAACAATTGTACCCAATTTTAATATTCAATATAAATTAAACGATTATGATTCGAGTGTCAAACAAAAGCCAAATATTCGATAGGTATTTCAAGTTTATCTCTATTAATAAAGCTTTTTAAAATATCTTACATCCTTCTGAATGCACTGTCTGTCACAATTCAATCACTGATTGAGTTTTCATATACTCCTAAACGAGGAAGATATTTGTTGTAAACTTGAGACATTTTGAATTCGATTTTTCATGGTAATGTGAGAGCTGACACGGCAAGAAAGTGGGTTTTTGAAAGTGCGATAGCCAAATCACTTATACCCAGTGTAAAAATTATTCGCGAAACTTGAAAGAAAAGAAAGCAAGGCAATAATATACAAATAAGGCTAACAAATATATTTCAATTAAAGTAAAAATAAAATGCAGAATTTTTATTGTGTTTATTCAGTTTTTCTTGCTATTGTGAGAGCTGAAACAACAAAAAAATGGGTCCAGGGGAAATTTTGAAAAAGGAATGGAATTAAGAATTTCATTATTTCGTCCGCGAAACTTCATTTGATGAAGAGAAATTCAGCCGATATTTTATATTGTGTGTAGCTCAACGCACAAAGAATAAGCACATCCAATGTAACAAAAATGAACAAAACCTACATATTCCCACCAAATACTTAAAAGCCAAAATGTAGTGAGAAGGTATTGTGGATCTGCACCGTGTTTGAGAACGGATGGCTGTACAGAGAGGTCTTACCCTCATAACAAAGCTTAAAAAATGCGTTTCTGAACTGCAGTGCCATCAGACTAAATAATTTTTTTTTATTTGATCTTTGTTACGCCGAGAAAAATATAATTTTAGTTTTTCGTCCTATGCCAAGCAGACGAAATGAAATGTCATATTTCGGAGGATGATTATGGAACGTCTAGCAGGGTTGCTTCCTGAGGATAATTATGTAGCTGTATAACCTGCTAAAATAGGCAAAAATAACATTTGAATTAATCGATAAACAGCTTTAGAATTAGTGTAAAAAGATGTACCCAATTTCAAAATTCAATATAAATTAAACGATTGTGATATGAGTGTCAAACAAAAACTAAATAATCGATAGATATTTCAAGTTTATTTCTATTAATAAAGCTTTTAAAAATATCTTACGTCATTCTGAGCACATATATGAATTCTTGCAGAACAGTTGCTGATTGAAGCCTGCATATTCTCTCCAATATTGGCGATAGCTGTAATCAGAATAACCATCAGCTCGTTAATTATTCTTGACTTCTAAATAACGTTTTCATTAAGGCACTTCCATAAAAACATCTAACGGCGACAGATCTGGTGACCATGTTGGTCAATGAAATTGAGACCTGTAGGAAATTAAATCTTCTGAAAAATGTCAATTAAACCATTGCCTTTACCTTATGTTAATTGCTGCAATATCTGAATTTTGTATTGGAAAGATTTAAGTTAAGTCCTCAAAATTCACCTTGCAGAGTTGCTGGGTACACCCGTTTATCTTGAAAGGCTACGTGTTGATTTCCATAGATTGCTCATGATTGACTCACGTATGAGGTCGACATTTCTGTTGTTCAACATTCCTGGTTGATTCTGAATGTTAGATATTTTGGTTCTGGACTGAACCTTTTTCCTTCCATTTTATTAGAATTTGTTGTACTAACTTCGCTGTTGGCACCTCATATTCTGTAAACTCATTTCTGAATGCACCGTATGTCACAATTCAATCACCGATTGAGTTTTGATACGCTCCTCAACGAGGAAGATATTTGCTGTAAACTTTAGGCATTTTAAATGCGCAACAAAAAGGAATTATTTAGTAAAATTACTTACTTTTTTCTGATTAATGTGCTATATTATCCAGTCATATCTTGTTATTCCATTTTAAAATCGGGAGTACATTTTTTTGGCTCACCCTGTAGAATTAGTTTGTCTAACTACGAGGAAATTTCATAGCAGAAGTTTGTAGCATTAAAGAAATTCACTAGTCTTAAGAAGCCACTCATTCGACGGAATATGTTACTAATTTTCCAACTACATTTAGTCGATTTCTATAAAAATATCTCGAATGGTTTGTTAATTTGTATTTCTCTCAACAAAACAATTAGAAATATGAGCGTACGCTCTCAGTTTTACTCACCTTTCATTTTTTCTTATCTCTGGTTTGTTTTAGATAATAGAATTTATGAAATTTTGAAGGAACAAAAAATTAAGGCAGCAGTTCTCAAATCTTATGAATCTGCTACCCCCTCTTATGGCATCCAATCTTATTGCGACCCCTATTATGGCAGCCAATCTTATTTCGGCCGCTATTATGGCAGCGGATCTTATTGCGGTATTTTATTATGTCAGCCTATCTTTTTGCGATACTTCTTTATGTCATCCGATCTTATTACGATACTTTGTTATGGCAGCCGATTGTATCGTAAGCCTCTTATCTCCATCCATCTACCAATAAATATAAAATTTTATTGGAACTTATAGATAAATCAGGATATACTTTAACATTAATAATGAAATGAAATTATGCAGTTGACATTAACGACAAATAAGATATTAAAACTTTTATATAGCATATTAGGGGCTCCAAAACTGGCGCCTGTAGCGCCCAACGCCGTGCGCCTCTTCGCGAAGCGTATTCGCCCGATCCGCGAGCTACGCGCGTCAACCCCTACCCTCCGTTCGCTCCAGGTAGGACGGCGCTTCGTACCTTGATTTTTGACTCGAAAATCTTGAGAAAGTCATTGGAAATGAGAAGTATTCGTGTAATTATTCACAGACTAAGTATTCATTTGCTAAACCTACTCGTGAAATTTTTGCTTCATTTAATTTTTTAAACGGGTAGAAAATTTTCCAAAGTGGTCAGAATGACCGCACGCGAGTCTTACATTACAAAATACCTCCCGACCTATCAGGGATTGAAGTCAGACGTGGCCCATCGAATCATCTGATACTTTAAATGCGGCCCAAAGAAGTACTCGGGAATACTAATGCAACCCGCCATTACATAATAGTTGCACATCCTTGCACTGAGATCAACATTACTGGCAAAGGTGAATGAATACCTTCTCACCTCTTTTTATAAAATTTATAATATAAATATTTATAGCGTCTCAATTTTTTTTTAAATTATAGAGTTCAGTTCAGTTCAAAAGGTTTTTATTTTCTCATCAGAAACATACATTTCATTTTTTACATAGGAATATTACATATTTATATTATATTTTATACTTGGGAGTGACAGAGAAACGCTGTTATAGGCCTATTCAGGGACGGTTGAGATTGTAAAGCTTTTGTAAATTTCCGTTAATTATTTCCCAAAGGTTGGGGGAAACATTTATGTACTAAATTAAAAAGAAGAGCTCCCCCCCCCCACCAGTGAAAAATTTATTCGCTAAACATAATTGAAAAGAAAGCTAGACAATAACATGTAAATAAGGACAAAAATATATTGCAATTAAAGTAAAAATAATACTGAGTTTTTATTGGGTTAATTCGATTTTTCGTGCTACTGTGAGAGCTGACACGGCAAGAAAGTGGGTTTTTGAAAGTGCGATAGCCACACCGCTTATACCCAGTGGAAAAGTTATTCGCGGAACTTGAAAGAAAAGGAAGCATGACAATAATATATAAATAAGGCCAACAAATATATTACAATTAAAGTAAAAATAAAATGCAGAATTATTAGTGTGTTTATTCAGTTTTTCATGCTAATGTGAAAGCTGGAACAGCAAAGAAGGAGTTTAGGGGAAATTTTGAAAAGGAGTGGAATTAAGAATTTCATTATTTCGTCCGCGAAGCTTCATTTGATGAAGAGAAATTCAGCCGATATTTTATATTGTGTGTAGCTCAACGCACAAAGAATAAGCACATCCAATGTAACAAAAATGAACAAAACCTACATACTCCCACCAAATACTTAAAAGCCAAAATGTAGTGAGAAGGTATTGTAAATCTTATCCTCATAACAAAGCTTAAAAAATGCGATTATGATCTGCAGTGCCATCAGACTAAATAAATGTTTGTTTTATTTGATCTTGGTGCGCCGAGATAAATCACCGTCCATGTAATTTGAGTTTCGTCCTCTACGAATCAGACGAAAGGAAATGTCATATTTCGGAGGATGATTATGGTGCTACTAGCAGGGTTGCTTCCTGAGAGTAATTATGTAGCTGGATAATTTGCCAAAATAGGCAGAAATAACATTTGAATTAATCGATAATCAGCGTTAGAATGAATGTAAGAAGGTGTAAGGGATTTTCCAAAAAACCCCACTTAGAGGCAAAGTTTTTATGAATAACCATACAAAAATTTTAAGAAGCGAGTTATTCGAGGAAAATCTTTTTTATCGGTAGACCTTTTGTATTCAGTCGTGTGACGTTGAATTTATTAAGCTTTCCATAAAATCCACCAAACTGTGAGTGAAATCTACTTTCCGTTAAATAACATCTGAATTCTGCGCTTTCGTATGTGATTAATATGAATTAAGGTAAAATCCTATTTATTAATTTTATAATGCACCTGCGTGCTTCAGTGCGCCACAAGGGTGCAGAATTGGTAATCCGGAATAGGGGAGAATCTGAAACTTGTTAGGTATTTAGATGTAAAGGTGAATAGTTATCTTATAATGTGGAATAGTTATGAAGTAATTCAACAATGAAAATAAATAATGAAAATATTTGCCTTAACATTTATATCCACGGTCAGGCGCGGAAACAGAGGGGGAATTGGCTGGCAGGCTTAGGCCTCCCCACACAAAATGCTAAATTTTCTGACTTAAGAATCTTAAACTCTTAAGGGTTTCTATTAACCAGATATGTAGGTACTCAGGAGGAGCCTCTGCTCTTGCCTGTACTTGAGGGGACCCCAAATTGACCAAATGTTTGGTGGAAGATTTTTTAGTTAGAATTGAGCCTCCCTCCTCCCTCTCACACACACATGAGAAAATCCTGGGTGCGCGCCTGTCCATGGTATTACTTTTGAAAATTGGAAATGAGTTCGAAACTTGAGACAGCTTTATAACTGAAATAACATAGTTATTTTTCGAAGGAGAATGTGTAGCCATGTAGAGTTGGCTTAAAATTCATTTTCGTGCAAAAACGGGTATTTTTCAAGATTAAAAAAATCTGATACCTTAGAAAGGAGTGGAATGATTTTGTATGGGATAATAATTGTAAATGGGAAATGGGTAAAGTAGAGAGAGAATGATACTCTGAAATGAAGAAGCGGAAAGAAAGATGTCAAGCTATTTTATTGCGATTCGATTTTTTAAATATGGAAAATACAAAGACATTTTAATTTCATTACGTATTACCCGTAAAATTTAATGTTTTTAGTCCTTTTTCTTATATCATTTCACCGTTAAATCACTCTTTTAAACATCGTAGGACCGGGCAGATTAGTTGTACTTGATGTTTAAAAAAATCTTAATTTACATTTTTATTAGATTTCTATTAGCGTTCAATTACAAGCATAATACCGTAGGCATTATAAGGCATTCAAATTAATTACTATGTAGTCCACTCATTTTATGTCAGTAATAAATGGCCATATGTAATGAAGTATTTCTGAAGAGTGAAAAAATCATACGCACCAAGTTAAGCATATTATATATTTTAATTTTTGAATTATTGTATATTGCTGAATTTGTTCGTGAATATTTTATTAGGATAAGAGTCGTGATAAAACTTTCAAGCTGTTGATTGGGTTTGAGTAAGGCTGACAAGGTGTGATTTTTTTCCAATTTCGCAGAAAAATATTCATTTATTATACCTGTGACAAAAGTCTAAAAAAATATTCTTAACTGAAATATATAATCAAATTCAGAATGATTTTCTATGAAATATATTATAATAATCTGCCTTTTAAGTTTAATGATCTATCTTGGGAAAATAATAAAATACTCACTTTTTGAAAGAGTAACACATTTTATGTCTCACTTCTTCTAAAAAATATTAGAAAATAAAACAATCAGCAGTTAAATTAAATTTCCATGTCATATTTGTAAAAACCGTTTTTTACTTAATCGTAGATTTAACTAAAAAAATATTTAAGAACATTTAAGGTAATGAAGTTCATAATTTAGCTGCAACTTTCGTCACTGATGACTGTTCATATTCCACAATACAATGGACAAAAATGCTCGTAGAATTGGCATATATTTGGAAACCCATGCGATTTTAAATGGAGACGGAAATTTCGGTGTGGCATTTCTTGAAGCGGGAATAGCATAACAATATTTAGCAAACTGAATATACAAAACTGTTTTAATTAACAGCTGTCTTCTGTTCGATTAGGAATAATTATCAACAGAATAATGATTGCGAATTAGAAAGTCTGAAATGAGAGGTTAAAAATAATGAAGTCGAGATAAGGCGATAGGATGTGATAAATTTTCAAGTTTCGAAAGAAACTGCTTATCATAGAAGAATTTTTTTTAGTCTTTTTAAACGATATTTTATTGGAGCATATTAGTTTTTTTAAAATATTGATATGAGGTAAAGAAGAAGTTGTAGGCTTACTGTCACGGCATGAATTCTTACTAAAAGGCTTGAGGAAATTACGAAAGAAATCCTAGGGGAAGATCAATTTAGTTTCAGAAAACGACAACGTACCAGAGGTGATATCGAAATCATGATAATCATGTCAGAAAGTGTAATAGAGTACAGCGAAAATTGTTTCGTATATTTCGCCATCTGACAGAAGTCCTTTGAGTAAATTAGGTAATTCTTGTGAGGATGTTGAAGGATGCAGGTGTAGATTGGAAAAACAGGAGAATGATCAGGAATTTATACGTGAATCAAGTGGTGGTCAAATTGGAGAAATCTCACTCTAGCAGTGTAAATATCAGCAGAGGAGTAGGAAAATATTGTTATCTATCACCGGCCCTATTCAATATAAATATGTAGTAAGGTTAATGCGAGAAACGCCGGAAGGCACAGGAGATTTCGAGATTGAATGAAGTGTTGTAAGCACAGTAAAATATGCAAGTATTTCTAGCAAGAAAGGAAAAGGAACCCCAGAAAATTATAAATGGGCTGCTAATAACAGGTATGAATTGCTGTATGGAAATAATTATAGACAAAAATATCATGGACAAGTTATGCCTACAGTAGTTAAGTTTACTCAAACTCAACGGTGGGAGGCGTAATTTCGTGGAATCGTTCCATGGTACAGGTAAGGAAAACACTTTGTAATTCCTCGTTTATGTCATGCGAATATCAGGAATAGAATTAAACCTGAAAATAAGCATAAGTGGAATGTATTTAGAACAAGTTTAAAACTTTAAATTTCTTGGAAGAATCATAAGAAGAGATGGAAAATGCACCGATGGAATAAGGACAAGAATAGCGAAAGCAAAAGCCACTTTGAGAAGAAAGGAACTCTTACTGAGGGTGAATATAAAGGAGAATATCCGCAAGTATTGTAGTATTTCTTTGTATGGGGAAGAATGACGGGCGCTAATGAAAAATAATAATATTGAATGGAATGCTTTGACACATGGGATGGTGAATAATGCTGAGGATGAAATGTACTGATGGGATAAAAATGAAGAAATATGTGCTAAGAAGAATGGGAGAAAATCGAATGATTATACAGGCTATAAGAAAGGGGAAGGCGAACTGGATCGGACATTACTTGAAGAGAGAACCATGATTAATATTTGTTAGCACGATAGCTGGAAAGAAAAGAGAAATAGGAAGGAAAATGTTTTAGCTGATAGACTACTTGAAAGGGAAAATAACTACCGAGAAATTAAATTGCTGAAAGCAGGAGTATGTGGATAACTAGGTTTAACCAAGAATAATCACGGACTACAGAGTTTACCTATGATGATGATGATAATGCCAAGCAGTGGCGCACACACGGAGGGCGTCCACCGGGTCCGATCTTCCTCCCCCCATTGGTATATTGTGATTTTTTCTAAACTGAGGAAACACGGTTATTTTAAATTTGGGTTCATGGGCGCCGTCAGAGAGGAATAGGAGAGTTTGCCCCCTTTGTTTTTTAACATAAATATAATTAATAATACAATACGCGACATATAGGTATTGATATAACTTGCATACAACTTTTGTGTTTGCCAAATAATTCGGATCCTCCCCCTCCCCGTGAGAGAATCCTGTGTGCGCCACTGATGTCAAGAGGTAATTATTAAAACATAATTTAGACATACTGCTGTTTAATGTATTCTATGATATATTCACATTTGCAATGATTAGTAAACGTGGATAGACAGTTCACGACGCCCAGAAATTCGACCGTCAAGAGAATTTCGGAATAGTGCCAAATACGAGGGGTGTTCAAATTTGACCTGGACTTCATTTATTATTAAATCGTAAAAGTAACCCAGCACAATAATAATACAGGCACTTTTTGATGTACTCTTTCTCCTTCAGAATACACTTGATCCAGCGTTCTAGTAGTTTTTGTATTCCAGTTTCAAAGGAATCTTTCAGTTGATGTCGATACCAGTTGGGGACTGCATTTTTTACCTCGCCATTCGAATTGAATTTATTACTTACTAAGTGCTCTTTCAGCGGCGTAAACAGGTGAAAGTCACACGGTGACAAATGAGGGCTATAAGAAGTATGGGGAAGAACGTTCCACCCCAATTCAGCCAGTATAGTAACAGCCAAGTTAGTCTTATGTGGTTGGGTGCTGTCGTGGAGAAAACAAATTCCTTTGGACAGTAGACCTGGTCGTTTCTTCCTTAGAGCTGGTTTCAGACTTTTTAGGAGCGCTGAGTAATAGGCAGCATTAACTGTATGGTCTTGTTCCAGAAAATCTACATGAATAATGCCTTGAACATCCCAAAACAAAGGCCATCACCTTGTTTGCTGATGCCATCGTTTTCAATTTTTTCGGTGTAGGAGGACTTGTGTGTCTCCACTCCATACTGGAACAGTTTTTTCTGAAGTAAAGTGATTGACCCATGTCTCGTCCGTGGTTATGATACGATTAAAAAAATCAGCCCCTTCCCTCAGAAATAGTTGATTCAGAATCCACGAAACTTGAACTCGCATCGCATTTTGTTCTGGTTACAACTGTTTGGGCATCCATTGAGCGTCGGCTTCACTGTATCTAAGGTTGTAATGAAGTATAGTCTCAGCACTACCAATACTAATGTTAACTTGCAATGCTAATTCACGCACTGGCATTTATGTGTCCCTCCGAACGAGCTCATCAACCTGCGTATTTGTCACATCATTGAATGCAGTTGCTGGTCCTGCTTTGTGTTCTTCCTTCTCCACGCATTTACGACCCTCTTTGAATGATTTGTACCACCCAAACATAGAAAACCGAGACAGACAGGATTCCCCATACTGTACTCGAAGTCACCGATTAATTTCAGTCCCTTTTACACCTTCCTTACCGAGAAATTTAACAATAATGCGTTGTTCCACTGAAGTAGAAACACGTTCAGATGCCATCTTTGTTATCCCTGGCATGGATTGCTATGGCAACAGAACATAATTTTTTTATATTGCCAACATTATAATGATAATGCAAACACCTCATCAGCTCATTGTATTATATATAAGATTTTAATAAAAAATCAAGTCCAGGTCAAATTTGGACATCCCTCGTAGCTCGAGTAGAGGGAGTGCTTCTCTCCCATGATACAATGGTGGCGACTTTAAAGAGAAGCATTTTCCGATGTCACATTAACATGGTCGTCATCCGGAGATTATTTGTTTTTTAGTCCTTCCTCACAAATATATCTGAAACATATTTCTCTGATAGCAATAGTTCCTTACAACAGTAAGCGCTCGAGTAGTCATGGGACCGCACAGGAATTTGAGAAGCATGAATGAATTGAACTAGAACTTTGTTCGAAAATAAACGGAAATTATCCTGAAGTGAATAATTTCAAAATTTCTGGGAGTGGAGAACAGACTGCCTCTGTAATATAAACATTTAATTGAATATAAAAAACAGAATTAGGTAATTATAAATATGAAATTTTGAAGACAGACTAATACTGGAATTTCCATTCATAAAAATCAGTATACCAAATTATGAAATGATTTAAATGGCTATAATATTTTTGCCATAATATCATCTGAAATGCTATGATTTGCTGCCTCATAATTTTTTTTCCATTGTGCGTATCCGTTAAAATCGATTTTCCTTATGTATCAGCACGTTAGGCTTCGTCTGTTTAACACAGATATTTCAACCTTTCAATGTAAGTTTAATTATATATTGCGTGGATGAGGTGTTTTCGGTTGGAATCGTGAGCTTCTTTCTCTCTGCTGGAGTTGTTTTCTTGGGCACTGCTATTCCTTCCAAGATATTGCCGGTTTTCGTGCTGCGCCGATTCCAGTTTCTCCTAAAAATAAAAATATTTTAATCACATATTGTTTATAATTTTAGCCTAAAATACCGACAACTTTATTTTTGAATTTCATTTATTTGCAATAAATAGTGGACTTACATGATATAATTCATTTTGATAATCAAATAGGCGTTTGGGAAAAATTACAACTTATGGTCAGATATATGGAGTGAGGAAATTCAAGGAGTTTTTGTCTTGGCTGAATTTTAAAATACTTTAAATACCAATCCTGCATATTAGCTTTCGGTATTAATATAAAATATATTAAAAATTTCAAGTAAGAAAATTATTATTTTTTCGATTAATAGCTATTTCTTTTGAGAAAACACATTGAAACTGCACATCCATTCTTATGTTATAGCATTTAAAAATGAAATTGATTTCGTAATATTTAGAAATTGTTGATATACAACATATCAGGTTATTTGGCCTTTCGATCTTGTACTCTTTGAAGGATAACCTCAACCCGTAGTAGAAATATTTTTATAAATAAGCTTTTGATATTTCATATTAACACATTTCACAGTGTTATCCACAAACCAAATCTTAAACTTATATCACTTAACAGAAATCTTTTAGTTTGAATCGATGTACAAACTTGCACATTTATAAAATTATTTTAGCCAAAGCAAGATGCGTTTGGAAATAAAGGAATAGCAGTTAATTATATTATGGGGGAATGGCATATTTTGACGAAAAATGTTGAAGTAAATATTGTTTTTAATTTTTCTGTGCGTAAAAATGTTGTTGGCGACATCAGTCATTTGTTTCTTGACGATTCATTATTGAATTGCGTACATAAATTATGTTTTCGTGTTAGAATGTATGATAAAATTGTCTTTATTTTAGCAGTACCGTTTCCTGAAAAGAAAATTTGCTATAAATATTATTTTTATGAAGAAGCACTCGGTGTTTTTAGCATGTGATTTCTCATTTCAACTCCGCCATTCTACGTCACACAACTATTCATAATAGTTATCCACGAAGGCTAAGTTATTTTATGTTTTATACGTAGTCCTGAATTCGAAATAAAGGATTAATTTAAGAAAATACGTGTGGGTATTGATTTCAAAAATAGATGATAAAAAGTTATTTTATAATTTTTGCATACTATTTTGCAAGGAAAATAAATTAAAATATAGTAATCAGAAATTTGGAAAGCATCTTGAAAATGTGATTAAAATTTCAAAACCTTTTTACTTTTAATGACTCACTTGAAGAAGGAATAATGACTATTTTTTCATTGAAGGAGCTGAGACCGTGGTCAGCATCGTCAAGTTCAACGGTTTATCTTATCTGGGTGAGTTATAGGAATGTCAGTTTTCCTCCTTTATTCATGAATTTATTTTATCATATAAGACCAAACCCATTTTTATGCAGTTATACAAAAATATAAAGATAATCTCGCAGGATAAGCATTCTTGAGGGCTGATATTACGGTGGGTTTAACAATTGTATTCACGTCCTTGTTTCTTTTTTCGTGGTGCCGTTCATCGTTGATATCGTTTCACAAAAATATATTTGTTTTTTAGATATGTTTATATCATGTCAATTTAGAGAAGGAGGATTTCACCGGGATCCAATCCGGCTTTCCCTATTTCCGGGCAGGTGCTTCTACCATCTAAGCTACCAAGCCAGTTTAATTTTCCGTCCTCGGTTTAGGCTGACTTTACACCATCTCCCCGGAAAGTGGGGGACCCGAGTTCAACGACCAAGTTCAGCATTTTTCTCCTTCTCTAAGTTGACACTTATGTTATACGATATCATAAAAAATATAGATACCCACATTCTATTTTGTTTTGAAATTATGACTTTCAAGATTCCGAAATTTTCAGTTTAAACATTTTATTAATTTACGATTGCAAGTTTAAATATTGGAAATTGCATGATGGATATTCAATTATATATATATATATATATATATATATATATATATATAAATATATAAAGATATTTTTACTAAATTGCAAAGGGGTTTCGATGTTATAAGTATATATATATATATCATCATCATCATAGGTAGTCTGTCCGTTGACAGGTCCGTGATTACTCTAGGTTAAACTTGGTTCTCCATATACTCCTATTTTCCGCAGTTTTCTTCATGTCTTGATAGCTCTCTTTCCCTTTCAAGTCGTCTACTAACTGAAACCTTTTCCTACCTCTTTCTCTTTTTCCATCCAGTTTTCCTTCTAGCACTTCTTTAATCATGCACTCTCTCCTCAGGTAATGCCCAATCCAGTTCACCTTCCTCTTTCTGATAGTCTGTATAATCGTTCGCTTCTCTCCTATTCTTCGTAGTACTTCCTCATTTTTCACCGTATCTGTCCATTTTATCTTTGCATTCTTCTCCATTTCGAAGCTTTCCAAGTATTTAATATCATTTTTCCTTAGCGTCCATGTTTCTGCTCCGTACAAAGCTATACTGCATACATAGAATTTTATCAACCTCTTGCGGATTTCCTGCTTCATATTTCCCTTTAGCAGGAGTTTCTTTTTTCTGAAAGCGGCTTTTGCTTTTTTTATTCTAGTCCTGATTTCATCTGTACATTTTGCTTCTCTCGTTATGATGCTTCCAAGGTATTTATAATCTGAAACTTGTTCTAATGGCTTTCCTCCAATACTAATGTTCAAATTTTCTTCGTCTTTACTTGATATTCGCATAAACTTGGATTTTTCTGTATTAATTTCCATACCGTATTTTCTACCTGTTATCACTAGTCTATTTATCATTTTCTGGACTTCCTTTTCCTTTCTCGCTAGAAGTACTTGATCATCCGCGTATTTCACTGTTCTTATAATCCTACCTCCGATTTTGAAATCTCCCATGCCTTCTAACGCTTCCTGCATTAGTCTCTCTCCATATATATTAAATAGAATCGGCGATAGACAGCAGCCCTGTCTTACTCCTCTAACGATATGTACTCCGCTGGTGTCCGTATTCTCCAACCTGACCTTAACAACTTGATTCACATATAGATTCCTGATCAGTCTCCTGTCTTTCCAGTCTACACCTATATCCTTTAATATCCTCATCAGCAGTACCCAATTTACTCTATCAAAGGCCTTCTGCCAGTCGACGAAACATACGCAGCAATCTTGACTGTACTCTATTGCCCTTTCTGATATGATTCTCACTACACCGATAGCATCTCTGGTTCCACGTCCTTTTCTGAAGCCGAATTGATCTTCCCCTAGCATTTCTTCGGCCTTTTTCTCTAGTCTTTTATTAAGAATCCTCGTGATGATCTTCGAAGTGTGTGACAGTAAGGATATCGTTCTGTAGTCCTTACGCTGCATTGCCTTTGGCTTCTTCTTTAGAGTGATCATTGTTACATCTAAGAAATCCTGAGGCCACTCTCCCGAGTCGTAAATCTTGTTAATTAGTTTCGTAATCAGTTTTAGTCCTTCCGATCCCATGATTTGAAGTACCTCTGCCGGTATTCCATCGCTGCCTGTAGCTTTTCCTTTCTTTAGTTCCTGTATCGCCTTTTATACTTCGCTTTTCATAATACTTGGTCCCAAATTGTCTTTTTCAATGCAATTCTCTTCTTCCAGTTCCATTTGTACCGATCCTGCCTGCAATTTGTATAGTTCCTTAATGTATTCTTCCCATACCTGTGCTCCATCCTTTGGTTCTGCTACTATTTTCCTATCTGTATTAATAATTCCTTTACCACGAATCCCATTAGACTTCTTATCTTCTAACTCCAGTGCCCTAGCGTACGTCATATCGTATCGTCCTAACTTCTCCGTCTTTTGTATTTCCTCACATTTTTCTTTTATCCAATTTTCCCTAGCTTTATCTGTTACCCTTCTCATCTCATTGTTTATGCGTCTATAGTTGGCTCTACCTTCTTCACTGTAAACATTTTTTCATTTTCTTCTCTCATCCATTTTCTCCAGCATTTCCTTAGTGATCCATGGTTTTCTGATTTTCTTCTCTTGTTTCCCAATCTCTTTATTCAAGATATCTTTGATGCTGGCTTTCACTTCCTCCCATTCTGTATCCACGGTCTTCGGTTTGTTTTCCAAATTTCTAAGGCGATCTTCCAACTTCGTGCTGAAGGTATCTTTCCTTTCTTTCAGGTTTTTTAGGTCTCAAGCCTGTCTATCTCTTCTCGTTTTCCTTATTTGTTTCAGCTTTGTAGTTACATCGACTATTAGAAGGATGTGATCTGAATCAATGTCTGCTCCTGGTAATGTCTTAGTTTATTTTATGCTGTTCCTGAATCTTTGTTTTACTAGGATGTAATCTATTTGGCATCTCATTCTATCTCCTGGGCTTTGCCATGTGTACAGCCTTCGTTTATGGTTTCTGAACCATGTATTAGTCACTACTAAGTCGTTATTAACACAGAATTCTACCAGTTTTTCTCCTCCTCGGTTTCTTTTCCCAAGTCCGTATTGACCGCCAACATTTTCTTCTTGTCCTTCACCAACTATGCTGTTCCAATCTCCCATTATTATGCAGTTTACCTTTCCTCTTCCGTCTTCTTCGTAAATCTCGTTAATTTGTTCATACATCTCCTCAATTTCTTCTTCATGAGTGAACGTTGGCATATATACCTGGAGTATCAACATGTCCACTGGGACTGCTTTTAGCTTTATTGCCATCAACCTATCGTTCGTTGCTGTTATTTTTCTCACGGTCTTCATCATATCTTTCCTAAGTACCAGAGCTACTCCCCTTGCCCCACTATTTCTCCTGAGTAAACTACCGTGAATTCTTTCGAGTCGAACTGTCCTTCTCCTTCCCATCTAGCTTCGCTCAGCCCTATGATATCAGTCCTATTTCTTCTCATTTCTTCTTTCAGGTTCTCTAGCTTTCCTGCCTTCCTCATGGTTTTTACATTCCAAGTACCTAAGCGTAAGTTACCTTCGACAAATGCTTTCCTCAAGGCAGTCCCCGCCCGGAGATCCGATTGGGGGACTATTTTACCTCCGGAATATTTTACCCCGAGAGAACTCATATTGTCCAACCATATAATCATTACTAGGGAATTTTAATGTGGTAGTTTCCCTCTTGCTTTCCACATCGCAGTACTGTAGCCGTTCAAATCCTCCCGATCACGGAACTTTGTAACGGAAAGCCGACACGCTAACCACTACACCACCAGTGCAATATATATATATATATATATATATATATATATATATTGGTCTTATATAATATTGAAACACCTTTACAATTTAGTAAAAATATCTTTAAATTATTTTTGCCTACTGCTATAAACGTCTACTGTATACAGGGTTACATCTCCTAAGCGGACAGGTAAGGGGGGAAGGGGAAGTGCCCGCTGTAGAGAGGTTGGTGAATATGCGTCAGAAAAATAAACTTAACATACATGAATGCATTTGATATTGAGCTATATATATCTCATGCCAAGAACTCATTCTTTTCAAAAAATGAAAATGAATCAATTTGTTTTTAGCATTAGCTGTTACGTTTGCATTTTTGTAGTACATTATTAGTTTACTCAATATTTTCAGCCTAGTTTCGTTGTTTCGGTCAAGTAAAAATCAACATAGTTAGGTAGTCCAGAGTGTCGACATATTTTAAAATTAATTTTGGGGTTCATTTTCTTTTAGCCTTTTCATCTTTTTCCTCGTGGTTTCTGTCATCCACAATTCCATTCAGATCAGTGCTCCAATTTTCATCCGCTATATTGTGGTCAACAGAGACATAAGAATTTACTAAGGTGCTAAGTAAGTCATTAATGAACGCAGCATCAGTATCACCAATATAGTCATGATCATGGCAATACAAATCCGCTTTTGCGAAAGCGGACTATTAATTGTACAGAAGCTCAATTCATTTTCCGCTCCGCAAATCCATTTTATAACCTGCAAGACTTCAATTCGAACTTTTGAACCTTACTCACCTAGAATATTTTATCGCTATTTTAATGTTAGAACTTCGAATGTGTGAGGCAAAGAAGATGTAAGGGCAGGAAGCAGGTGGCTTAGTGTCACCCCAGGTGTTGGGGAAATCTATGCTTAAAAGACAGAATTTTTCTGTGAGGAGAAAAACAGAGAGGAGTAAAAAGTAAATAGATACTAATTGACGATCGACGCTCTGGAGGAGGATAGGTGAGACAGGATCAACTTATCCGAGGCGTCCTTTGCTTAGGAAGTAGAGAACTTCCACCTCAAAGGCACTGGTCTCCTCGTAAAAGACATTTAGGTATTGTTGCTTTGGCAACAACGATGGATAGACAAGAGGTTGCGAGAGCTTCAACTTGTCCGCCGAGAGAAGAGTTTCTGAGGTTTGCAAGCGAAGTTTACGCCATTTAAGTGAATTTAGCGTAAGTGTCGGTTAGAGAGAGAGAGGTTGAAAATGCCAAAGGCTCAGATTAACGTGTTTGCTTTGGAAATAATGGTTAACTCGTGGCCAGGACGCATACAAAAAGGTCCGCTAGGTGTTCGTGTAAATGATGTCCCTTGAGGGGAGGTTTAATTGTATTAGATTCTCACATTACATTATCGAATATTCAGTCCTGTTTATCATAAAATATCATATTGGTAGATGGATGGTTAGAGTATCTGCCCACGAATTCTAAGATCGCGGGTTCGAATCCCGCCCAGGACATGGATTATTGTGTTCTTCAGGGTTATTTGTAAGAACGGACAATTGTCTAAATATCGCCATTAATAAAGACAGATTATTATTATTTTTGGAGGTTTAAATTCAGAATAGATTAATTCGATCGTATTTTTTATATATAGCTGGTTTTTTCTTCTGACTGATCTTTACTATTCTATCACGTTGGTCAGGAAAAATGACATTAAACACTGAGAGTGAAGGAAGGGAAATGTAATGGGAAGTGAAAGTTAGCGTTAAATTTATAAACTAGGAAAAATAAACAATGTATCGATCAATACATTTTCTTTTTCCTAGTTTATAATTATGGAATCGTTCCACAAAAGGACGTTAAATACTATTAATTTCATTGGCGTTAAACGTCATGTTCTAACTTCATTTCGTGTTGATGTCTATTCCATCTGACATCTTGGATTAATTAGGAATTTTTTAACATTTAATTTTAATTAAATTGCTTCCTTCGAAGTGATTAATTATTATGCATCTGAATTTTGAGTTGTGGCACTCGTGAATATTTTCAGTGGTTTCTAATCGTTGGGAAATGGTTACCCTGCAATAAAAGATGTCATTAGAGAAAGCGAACGCATTGCATGCGAATCCAAATTCGCTAACTCTGCTAGGAACAACTTTTATAAGAGCACACGTCGTATTTATTTTGTAGTAATTTTTATTGATGAATCGCCACTGATGACGGCTGCTTTGTTGCCGAAATGTGCATCTGATTCTCAGAACCTTTTATGTCAATTTGAGAAGCGTAGCTTTTCAGTTACTATTATCTCTGATGAAAAGATATAACTCTACTTCAGAAAACCGTACTACCGCTATTTGTTTGTGAGAATTAGACTCCGAGATCGCGATAAATAAAAAAAGTCATTAGCTAAAATAATGCGTACATTTTGAAATGGATTTTATCACAGAGAATTATTTAATGATCAAAATAATATTGCGGAAACATTTCGGACCAGATATTATTATTATCACCCTAAAATAACCTTAAAGTAATCCTTCTTTTGCCTAACTTTCGATAATCCTATTTATTGAAGCGTGTGCTTTAGAAATTCAAAATTTCAATAATGTCGGAGAATGTGCGATGCTTGCAAATAAATTTTTCCTCACATTATCCTTCGGCTAACGAATTATTTTATTAATAATAGATGTCAAAAACAGTTAACATTGCATGAGATTTACGCTAAATACATTGTTATAATATAATTAAATTTAAGCTCTTGTAACTGTTGCAATTATATCTATAATTAAAGAAAATTTTTAAAAATAGCTTCTCTTAGCAAATTAATTAGGATCAACTAGAAAAATATTTCTTTTTGAAAATAAATGCAATTTAAGGTTTTTCTCAGGTTAATTCCATTTCTATTTTTTTAAATCATATATTTTTGTGTAATGCCGAACTTAATTTAAAAGTGAAGCAATTCCTTCTTGCAACCAGTTTTGACTGCATAATTGTTTATCAGTCGTACCATTTTCATTAAGTTAAAGGCAATATTGTGACTATTTTTGCAGTATAAAATTAGGAATCTTGCTTAGGAAAGCACGCACCCCCGCGTTATGTATTTTCGAGCCATATTTACCCTAAATTTGGAAACACTTCAAAGCATTTTTTTCCTTTCAAATAATCTAATGTGTTGGAAGAAATACTTTACTTTGTTTGTCGAAGTTTGGAAGTTTTTCTTTACGAGTGTATCCAAATGAAGATAGATCCAAACAATTATTGTTGAGTGAAGCCTTATTATAAGCTTTCATCCCTGATCATTATGTTCTATCACTGAAGACTTTTGATTACAAAACAAATTTTTTCACTCTCTTACGATATACTCCTCTTATTTCTCTCAAAATCCCAGATAAATCAACATTCTCCACGGTGGCCATTTTCTTTATAATTCTACACTGCCACGCAAGGAATACTTTCTATACGTCCCGTAAGGTATCTTCCAGAGTGCTGTTAATTTCAGTGTGCTAGCGAAAAAGAAGTCGAAGAAGTGAGAAACATTCCCTCAAATATTTTAAACTCCGTGATTCTGTAAATAGGAAATGATTACGTGAGTCACAGTCCTATTATTTGCACTGTCCCACTGGTTGTCCTCATACTTCAGGTTCAGTGTAGGGCAAAATTTGCTTTCCTTACTTATGTACGTATTTTACTGAGCTTATGTTGAGAGTTGCTTCAGTGTATTTATTTGTTCGCTGGTTAGTCTCATTTCAGAAGAAATCATAGCTGATACGAACCAGGTTTCTATTCTAGTCATTGTGATAAAGCAAATCTGCAATATTATGGAGTTACTTATAATTATTTATAAATTTATCTTAATAAAAATTATGACTTTTATAAATAATCTGGAAAACATGGAATTTTTAGCATTTATTACTTAAATCACTGTATTATATTTCAGTTGATTTGGAATTTAATTCGTTATTACGTTACAGTAGCGTTACAATAGCATGGTCTCAATTTCGGGTATTTATTTAATTATTTCTGATTTGAAGATTTTATATGAGAGTAATATGAAAGAAAGTAAGCGAATTTCTTGATTTTTGAATTTTTTGGCCTCTTGAACTTGATACAGTGTTAGATGTTCGCAGGCGAAGGCTGGAAAATGCGGATGTTTTTATGCGTATATAATAGAAGAATCTGGCCTATACAAGTAGATGGATAACAAAATAAATTGGGAGTCGAAACGCAGTCAGTGGTAGAATATCTGTCAGACAAATAGAAGGCCCGTGTTCGATTCCCGGACAAGGCAGAACTTTTTTCCTGCTGTACTAGGATAAAGTTTATAAAACGCTTTTATCCATAAGCAGTTGCTTTATGCCAAAAGAATTGCCAATTTGTGGGTAGTTTTGAATGCGTTTTGTTTTAAAATGTTGAAAATATACGATGAACATACGACAGTTTATGATTAAATAAATATTTTATTATGTGTTCATATTAAAAGGCCTTTTTCCAATTTCGGAAATGGCAGAGAACAAATACGCAATATTTTCGTCAATTTATAAACATTATGCTAAGTTTTATAAAACTTGTTTTTTTTCATTCTCAGATAGAAGTTCCACAAAGCCTGCTGAATTATTTATTTTTATTTTACGCATCGTAAAATTATCTCCAGTTTGCAAAATTGTTTTTGAAATGGACAATTTTCATGAATATTTTTAGTCTCATACTACTACAAATTGACTTATTTTATATGAGAAAATGGGAACAAAAAATTTTTGAGTGAAGTGTTTCCAGTCGAACGGCATTAGAAATGAGCACAAAAAGTAACAAAGAAATTCGACGTAATGTGGAATATTTGAGTCCCGTCGTAGATATACTTGCAATTAGACTGGTAGGTAGTGTGCCTGCCTTATAATCCTAAGGTCGTGGGTTCGAATCCCGCTTCGGGCATGGATGTTGTGATTCGTTTTGGGGTTTTTTCCCTACCTGCAGACAAGCCTAAAATAGGCTTTGCGGGGAAGGCATCATTAAAAAAAAGTTTTCATCAGCTTAGTTTACTCTAAGGTAGAATTCTCGTTAGAAAAATTTGATTCTATTTTTTGCTTAGTTTCTGCTTAGAAATTCTTATCATCCACCTTTTGTCGTTTATTGTCATAATGATGTATCATATAATTTTTCCGTGTATAAATTATTAATTAACCGTATTTTCTCAAATTTACCTAGTAAACCGTTCAGTTTATTTATTTAGCGGTGGTATTTTTTGCGGCTAATAATATTTCTTGTCATACAGAGAGAGCCCTTTTCCATCCAGGGACTCACTTAAGTCTTTCCGGTCGTAG
This sequence comes from Uropetala carovei, assembly GCA_036926305.1. NCBI lineage: Eukaryota > Metazoa > Arthropoda > Insecta > Odonata > Petaluridae > Uropetala > Uropetala carovei. The sequence goes on from JAXCHB010000167.1 coordinate 2,391,762, forward strand.
ATTTTTTCGCATTTCATCATTGCAATTTTCCTCAAACATGCGTGCTTTCTAGCGCCCCCGTCCTTGTATATCGGTTCTCGTGGGCGTCGTGAATTTCAGGCTGGAGGTGGGGCGGGGCGGTGAGCGAGGTGGAAGGCAGGCGGAAGGCGGGGCGGGGAGCATTTCGCCAATACGTCGATCGAAAGATGGAAACGAGGCAGAGATTTTGAAGGAGTGGAATGTAGGAATATAGAGAAGGAAGGGAAGATAGGTAAGGTTTGAGGAAATGGTAAGAGGAGGCAGTTGAAGAGAGGAAGTGAGAAATTGAGTGAAGAAAAGAGAGGAGGGTGATAGGCTGGGGAACTGCAAGTGGGAGAAAATGTGAGAATGAGAAGAAAGAATTTGGGAGATCGGAGGAAAAAAACAGCAAAGGGAAGAAAGATGAGGTTAAAAGGACGGAAGGCTTTTAGAAGAGAAAAAAGAAAGAAAGGTGATTTGTATAGAGGAAAGAGAAAGACGAACAAAAAAGAACAGAGGGAAGGAGAGAGGAGGAGAAGAAAAATTAATTCGATTTATTTTTTCCGTTCCCGCTTTCTGATTGCACAGACTAGTCCTAGGAGCCGACCCGTCTGGCGGAGTCGAGCATTCACACACGCACGCTCACACAGATGGACACACACATGCGGACTCACACATGCACATAACACACACACACACATATACAAGCGACTGCGTTAGAATTCCTTTTCGGGATTTTGACAGAGAGGACGAGAGAGAGTGTGTGAGAGAGAAAGAGGTGAGGAGAGTGAGAGAAAGAGAGAGGGGGAGGGGAGGGGCCGGTGCGAGTGTCGGGAAAAGGTCTCTCTCAGCTCTTTTCCATAGTCACACACGTGAAAGAGGGAGAGAGAGAGAGAAAGGGAGAGATGGAGGCACATTACGTTTGGGTCCGGTTCCCTCCTCATACTATTCCCCACTCCCCAACCCAAAAAAAAAAGAAAAGAAGTTGTAGGATTGTGTGTGTGAGAGAGAGAGAGAGGTTCTGGAGGGAGGGGGGGGGAGTTGAGTGGAAAAAAGTAGCGGGTACTTTTTATATCCCAGTACGCTTGCGCACGACGGCTCTCTCCCGCGCTCCAAAAGTTTCATCCCGCTTTTTGCGAGATGCCCCGGAAAAAAAGGGAGGAAAGAGGAAGGGCAGCAGGGGGTGCAGGGGAATAGGGAAAACAAACGGGCGAAGAAATAAAAAAAGTCGGAGGGTGGTGGAGGAGGATGGGAAAGAAGGAATAGAAGGGAGGAGGTGAAGTATTCCGTTGCACAGCCAACGGCGGGAGCCGACGTTGCTGCCATCTATGCAGAAGTCCGGAGAATGATTAGTGACGCCATTCCCCACCCGGAATCAAATATCATCAGAGTTTTTTATTTTTCTCTCCTCCTCCACCTCCGCGACCTCTTTCTCCCGCCCTCCCCCCTCTCCTCCTCTCCATCACTCGCCATCCGCCATCGTACCTTTCTCGCCTCCCTATCTCCGTTCCCTCTCCCCCACATCTCCGCCTTCCCATCCCTACCTGCTCCCCTCCCCCCCTTCCCTCCTCCCCCCACGCTCCTACCCTTCTTCAAAACCTTCGCGTATATATCCAGGCGCCTCCCCCCCTCTCCCCCGCCCTCCTCGTTCCTCTCTCGCTGCTACACTCTCTGGGGCTCCATGCATTGCATATATGAATGTGGGCTGACAACAGACAAAAGCTAGCCGCGGTAATGACTGATGAATAAAAATTATGACACTGAAAAATAAAGAGGGAGAAAGACGCGGAGGTGGGCCGCTTTTTACATTTTTTTTCCGCTCCGGCCGTGGAAAGAGAAATCCCGCGTATTGAATTAATGGAACTGCGGGGAGAAGAGAGAGAGAGAGAGGGGCGGGAGGGAAGGAGGAGAAGGCTGCTGTCATTGTGGGTGCGTTCTAATTGTCCCGAGGGGAACGGCGGTGTCCACGGATGGAGAATTTTGCGCCCCGAGCCACTCCTATCCACCCCTCCCATCCTTTTCTCTCTCTCTTTCTCTCCAAGAGTGTTCCTCATACGTGTATATACCTATATACACGTTTCTATTACCCCACCTCCCTTTCTTCCTTCTCTTATCATGCCCTACTCCTCTTATACTACATTCTCTCTCTCTCTCTCTCTTTTCCATTCTCCCGTTCTCTCGGTAATTGCTCTTACTCGCACGAACCGCAGTTAAGGATTAACTTTGACGGATGGTCGTTTTTTTTTTCTCTTTCGCGTTCGCAGACTAGATAACGTCTGCGTTTTTTTCCCTTTGAAAACAAGAGGACAAGAAAGGGATGTATTCAGGAAAGGAAGAACGCGTTCGTTCCTCTTGAGTAGATTCGGATTGAATCCCTTCTTAATCTCGCCAAACGGAAGTTTTGAAATATTCCCCGTGTTTTTTTTAAATAGAAATTACTGTAAAATAGTGCGATTTACTCGAATTCGAGATATTTTCTAACGCTCCAAATCTTTTGTTCTTTTGGAGGAGTGAGATCTCCTTGTACTTTCAAACGTTTTTAAGCAATTAAAAATAGAATTCAAACAGTTACACTATTAAAACAAACCCTGCTCTTCGTGCCGTTACATATCGCTCTTTGTTTCCAAGTACTTTATCGTTAGTATTGATTTCCTGATGGTATCTTTTAGCTAAGTACGGCTCGGGATCTATCGCGAAAAATTCAATATGGATCCCTTTATGCGGTGTTATTGGTCGACCATTTGCTCAATTATTCGTATTAAGAATATGTTACGAAATTGGATTCACAATTAATTAATTGACCGTCTTATTGTTAGAAAAATTGGATTTTAATGCACATGAGTTGAATTCTTAATTAATTGCAAAGTGAAATTTCGGCTGGCTGCGAGACGTTATTCTTATTTATCGGCTGCAAGGAGGAATATAGTAAAACCCCGTTTTGGGATATATTACTAGTGTTAAAAAGAAAACGAAAAAGTTCGGTCGCCATTTAATAAACGAATATGATGATGACTGTATGAAATGCATACTAGCTGCCCAGAATTTAATTAAGAGGAACATATATCAGATGTCAACGAAAGATGAAAATGAAACAATGACTAGAAGTGATGATCACACAAGTCTACTCCTACCAGCTCAAATAGATAAGAAAAAAAATTCAAAATATTTTACAGTGCCAGTACTTGGTCCACTTATCGGCACGGTGTGCTGCGGAAGACTTTTTGGAGAACAGACTGTCGTCAGAGTTCATCGGGAATATCGTGTAAAGTGAAAATGTTTAAACGGGGGCTTATTGTAGAGTATTTAGAATATTGCCTTAAAAACCTAAGAATCAAACTGAAAAACGTAATTGATGAAATGTGTTACAACAAACGTCGAAATTTGTGCTCGATTGTTAAGAAAAATGAACGTCGAAAACTACCAAGCTCATTAAAATAATTAAAATTAACGTCGACATTCGTCGTCGATCTTTAGAAAAAAATAGACTTCGATTTTTAAGAAAAATAAACTTAGAAAACCACAAAATCTACAGATAACATTGCTGCAATGGCAAAAATCGGTTTCGACTGTCGTCGTCGGGTTTTCCTGGAACCAATTAACTACGGTTATCGAGGTCCTACTGTAGAATAGACTCGAACAAACTACATTTATCGTTTCTTTATTTATCGAATGTTAACTAATGCTATTTTCTTCAAATACCACAATACACTTCCATTCGGGCAGTTGCGTTTATCGCTCCTCTCTTTTTCAATAGAGTCGGTCTCCAAAGAAGTGTTCCGTGAAAAAATTGTTTCAGTGAGGATTAGGTAGTTATATTTTGAATATTCTGTTTATCGTGAAACTCATCTCTTAGCGAAGAATATTTTCTCTACTCCTTGCATTTAAGTAGCACAAGTTACAGTCACGAAATTTGAGCTCTATAAAATCAGTAGAAATTTAGTTCTACGTGGTTATCATAACAATATAGTGTTAAGGATAACATTTGTTTTCATTTCCAAATATTAGCTAACAGTGACGTACTTATGTAACGAATTTGAATGTTATGAGAGGAAAATTTGACAACTTTCGATCTTTTATCTAAACAATCGTCTACTTTTAAAATCTGCGACAAATTTATCTTCTTTATTAGAAAATATGCAAATTGCGCCTTTGATCGTAGATTTTGCCATCTTGTTAATTTGTGATAATTGAAGTTAGAACAGAACTGTGATGAAAATTGAAAACATATGAAGATGAAATAAATTCTGCAGATGGTAACGAAAATATGGGAGCTCACTTTTAGCCATCGTTATAATATACTTTTATTCCTGCTATTATTAATTTCATGGGTAGTATCGATGGTACCGCTTGGTGTTCGTGGAGACCACAAACATACCTCAAAAGCAGCTGCAGAGTTCAAACAGAGCGAACGTTATTTTTCTATACCTTTCCAGTCGGGCGTTGAAGTCTCCCTCACTCTTGAGAATATTATATGCTTTTGAGTGCTACTATCTTTACACATTAATTACAGCATGAAATACCGTTGATATTTGACTCGTGACCGCCGGAGACTGGTTATTCAAACGGTGAATGCCATCGCACAATGGTCTTGCCAGGGCATGTGGATCGACCTTGCTGCGCGACGGGTCTTCCTTGGACCATCGAACGCGGTGGAAACGTGTTTTCTTCTGTTTTGATCAAAAGAAGATGGCGATTCGAACGACCCACCAGACTGGATAGATTTGAAAGCGTCGACCAAGGCGAATCTCGACTTTTCGCTCGCGATGAAGAAGCTAGAATGCGTAGCGTAACCGAGTTGAACGGCTGGCTGGTATTGAACCTGGGTCGACAGGCCAGGATCTCTAGTTGCACCTCGTAAGAACAGTGCGGTGATTAGCATTTCCGGGATGGAATTAAATCCCACAAACCTAAATGGATTGTATGTTTGACAGCAGTGTAGTAATAGTTGGTTTTTTCCATCCCGTTAATTTGTACAGGTGACTATATGGTTTTAAAAGACGCGACGCTGGCATGAGGCCGGAATTGGAGAAAATATCTAGTGGCAGGAGAAAAATAAGAAGTTGAATGATAACGAAATCTAAGAAACGAGACATTAATGAGGAAGTAGCTCGTTGGATGATAGGAATACATTTCACTGAATACTTGCAAAATTAAAAGTACCTGCAGTTTTTACGAAGTGCACAATCCCACGACAAATAGCTAAGACGACGTGAGAATAAAAAGTGGGTAAATGTAACATTTTACTGTAAAAATAGACGGTGCTTGAATTCTGCAAGAATTTCATCCTACTTTCAATAATGGAGTAAAAACAGTCCCTTAAAATGAGAATTTTAACAATTTCAGATTTTTTCCATTGATTGTGACCAAGAAACCTATAATCATGCCAAATTTTCAGTCTCTATCTCATCTGAAAAAGTCCTCGTCTGGGGTAAAAACAACCATAAAGTAAAAGTTTAGTAATTTCGGATCTTCCACATTAGTTGTGACCCAAAACGTATAATCGTTCCAAATTTGAAGTCTCATGATTTATATACTTTTATTATAAGTTATATAGTCGGTGAACGAGGACAGCAAAACATTATTTATAATGAATATAATATTATAGAACCCTAGGTCCTTTGTCATAGTCATCATTTAGTAGTCTGTTTGTTCACAGACAGGTCAGTGGTTATTGATTGAACCTGTTTGTCACATAGTTTTGTCCGCTCCTTTTTCATTTCTGGAGAGCAATATTTTTCTGTATTTTTAATTCCTCTTCCTCTTTGTCCTTCAAATATCGATCCCATCACGGAGTCTCTCTCAATGAATCGCCGGATTCAGTTCGTTTTCCTGTTTTTCAAGGGCTTTATTATCATTCATTTCTCTCATATTATTCTAAATCATCCCTCAAATTTTGCTAAAACACCGATTTTGTTTTCTCCATTTCACTTCGGATATATTATTTCCCAAGAGTTTCTTTTCCTTTACCCTAAGCATCCTTATTTCAGTCTCATACAAGGCAGTATTCTCTATATGGCATTTATCAACTCCTTCCATAATTTTTCCTTTTTAAAGACATTTAATTTTTCTAAATCTGTATTCTTCACTATGTTAAATTTTACATATATAATAGCGATACGGATGAATGGTTGAAAAATTTTTATCGCCATATAACCAATGTTGCATAGTTATGCGAAATTTCGCGTCGATATATTCGAATGTGTGGATTTGTATAAAGAACAAACATAATCTGAGTTTCATTTTTATATGTATAGATTTGATTTCAGATTCTCCTACATATATTTCAGAACAACACCTAGTATTTCCTTATAAATATATACATTTTATGTCTTTAAAACATTGTTTCAGGCTAAATCACTTTTCCATTGCACATTTGAACTAAGCGCCCTATAAAAATCTCAGTTAAATGCCCCTGAGGCCTCCTTTATGATAGAAAATGTTGTCTTCGGAAAAGTTTTTCCTGGCTAAGAGAACTTGTTACTTAAAGGTGTTTCTTGAGTTTGAATGTAAAGCTTTTAATAAAACGCAATAGGATTCTTCAATAAATTGCATCGAAAAAATGATTTTTAATATTGATCATACAAAAAGCATATTGTATAACTAACAAGTTAAGAAAGTCACAAATCACAAATAGATCGAGTAATTGTAACTAAATACTTTGAACGAACGCTCACCGTAAAATAGCTAAATGTCACGACCTGATTGCCTCTCTGTCTGCCAAAAATTCTTCCTTCTCATGAATTGGTGCTTTTATAAACGCAATTGTGGCATAACGATTAAATACTCAAAAAATATATAAAAATTATTCCAGAAAATATTCAATTTTTATTTACAGATCTATTTTCTAATCAGTTTTAATTAATTGAACAGATATATAAAACATACCTCATTCAGTTATATAACTGTAATATTTACGTTTACGCTCTTTCCTTCGTAGTAGACAAGCTATTTCCTTCCGCTTACAAAATGCACACCTAAGGAAATGAAAGGTACTTTCGTAACTGTAGCAGATTCTTATTTAAGTAACGACAAAGGTAATATCCGAGCAAGTGTAAGTTCAAAGGGATTTACGACTTGCTTATTTCATTTGCTTGAAACCAGCTACTTCTACGATAAAAAAGTCATTAGGCATTTTATTTGAAGACTTTTTCGGCATGACTAATAATTACGAATTATTAGGGAAAGTTCATTTTTTGTTTTCAGTAAAATGAGAGGGTTATGCGAGTCATTTATATTATTTTTTACTGACTTTGTTCATAAGTCCTAAATACCAAATTTCATGAAAATCCGTTCGGTAGAAGCCAATAACGAACATGCATACGGACGGACAAAACGAAGCTAATAAGCGCTCATATTAGAAACGAAACGCAGCTTAAGTGGGAACAAATAAAACAGCAATGAAATTATTTTTAAAATCATCTATTAGGATACACTAAAAGGCAATCAGAAATCGAAGTATCACGTTAATTATTAAAGAAATATAAATTTGTAACAAAGTCTTCTACAAGTCTATTAGTCATTAAAAAAAAAGGTTTTGTGGCTTACAAGGGGACACTACGAGATTGATCTGGTGGGGGATTTTTGTGGTGAAACTAGAGCCAAAAAGAGGAGACACGCGTCTCGGCTTTCTCTCCCATAGGCCCTAGTTCGCGAGAAAAAATAAATAAAGAAGGATCTGTCATTTTGCATACAATATTTATTCCGATCGCATTTATATGTCACGGTCAGATACAATTATTCGTCCGTGTCTGATGTCCCACCGCTGCAGACCCTGGGATGGTATTCGTCGTAAAAGCAAGGGAAGCATAGGTTTTGGCTACCCCAAGCGCATATAAGAATGCTAACTTGTCCACACTTGCACTTACGCTTGCACTGATCGGAAGGAAAACATACTTCACATACATTCCTGAACACACTTCTATTTTCCACCAACTTCGCAGCGTATTGAAGCATGTCTTGGAAGGCAGGTGCAGAGAGCTGATTATGTACCAAGGAATGTATGTTAATACCATCCTCTAGCCAGGTAATCTTTCTTTTTTATTGCAGTAGATACGTGCAGTTCTGAAGCTGCGCAATGAACTGCTTGAACTTCCTATAAAAATAGACGTCACACGGTTGGCACATCGGCGAACATTTTGGTAAGATGCTTTTTAATGCGCACGTCGGTACACTTCTCATTCGTTTGAACGCCCCAAGAATCGAGTAACAACAAAAACTTTTCTCTTTTCACATACGGTTTCAGAACATTCTGATGAAATGATTTGAACAAAGCCATTGTTAATTTCCCGGATTTTGAACAGGTGACGAAAATATTTGTAAACTCTCGTTCAAGTTTCCGGACGGTTTCACCTACTCTGGCATCGAATTTACTTGCAAGTTCCTGCATACGCAAAAATACCTGCGATGAATACCATCTCAGGGTCTGCAGCGGTGTGACATCAGACACCGACAAATAAATTTATCTGACCGTGACATATAAATGCGATCGGAATAAATATTGTATGCAAAATGACAGATCCTTCATTTTTTTCTCGCTAACTAGGGCCTATGGGAGAGAAATCCGAGACCCGTGTCTCCTCATTTTGGCTATAGTTTCACCACAAAACTCCCCCACCAGATCCGCGACATCAATTAGTAATGACAAATGTTAGTCATATGCATTTCAGTACAAGGTGCTAACTAATTGTAAGTCATGTAAATTTTAAGGAATTTTGCTTTTAAAAATTTGATTTGCTGAATAATTAACGCGATCATTCGCTTTATATTTTTAATATTTTGCACTTCATCTAAAAGTTAATCAAAACTGTTTTATTGGGTTTTTATTTACCAGTTTTACATTAGTATATAAATTATTTAAAAATATTTTTATAACTCCCAGTGCATATGTCTTAGAAATGAAAAAAAAAACATTTTATTAGTTTTTGTGTATTTGTAAATGCTCTGGTGCATTTTATGAGCTATAAGATATCCTTATTCTATGCGTAATGAAATATAAAATGTTCAGTAAGTGTGCGAAACGAACGGCACTCTCTTAGATAGAGAAATAAAACTACGTAGTATAGCTATAGAGACGTAAATGTCGTGGTAGAGTCTTAGCCATAGTAATAAAAAGATCAGAAGTCGAACGGAAATGGAAAAATACGTATTGAGGCGGGTATTAACGAAACGGAAATCAGTATAGGACATAATTAAGGAAATATTTCACTTTTAGTAAAGAATATTTGAGTAGATTTCAGCTTCCGTATATGTGCTAATATGGCGGTCAATTTTGCGTTGAAATGATGTTTGGAAAATGAGCAAATTTTAACCTTTGGTGACGCAAAATGCATTAAACACAGTCTTTTAGAGGGTAGAGATGTAGATGAAAGTCTCGAATCTGAATGGAACTACGTTCATATAGATAAAAAAATTATATTTGATAAGCTGGATGGTTTAAACCAGTGGTTCTCAACCTTTTCTGCGTGGCGGGCCACATCGGTGGTTGCGAATCCTCGGCGGTTCACATTGGAAGTTGCAGTTATATTATTATATTTGAAATTGAAATTTATCTATATACTATTCTGAAATGCCATTTAAGTGAAATTCAAGTCTAAATGAGGTTTTTATGGTAAACAATAGCGTAATTGCCCGTCAAATATGACGGGTAGACGTGAATTAAGTATTGTCGCTTCTGTATATATGTATATATATATCTCTCTACGCCTCCTTATCATTCAAATTCTATCGTATTTTTCTTGGGAACCCTCATTCTTAAGATATTTATAAAACTAGCGTAATTGCCCGTCAAATATGACGGGTAGACGTGAATTAAGTATTGTCGCTTCTGTATATATGTATATATATATCTCTCTACGCCTCCTTATCATTCAAATTCTCTCGTATTTTTCTTGGGAACCCTCATTCTTAAGATATTTATAAAACTAGCGTAATTGCCCGTCAAATATGACGGGTAGACGTGAATTAAGTATTGTCGCTTCTGTATATATGTATATATATATCTCTCTACGCCTCCTTATCATTCAAATTCTATCGTATTTTTCTTGGGGACCCTCATTCTTAAGATATTTCTAAAACTAGCGTAATTGCCCGTCAAATATGACGGGTAGACGTGAATTAAGTATTACGTTAAAATAAAATAAAAATTAATGACACCAGATTTTATGTGCTCTAAATCGTAAAAAAATAATGTAAAATCCACATGATCGAATGTTCCAGAAAGAAATAATAGTCATATATATACAATTTTTGTACATTTCTTACGCTTTAGAACCGAGCCAACAACAGAATTTAATAATTGCAGTTGCCGTGACGATGAATTGAATAAATGCGTAAAAATCACGAGAAAATAGTCATTAAACCTAATTTTCGGCTTTTTTCGAATGAGATTTGAATTTCTGCGGTAGGGAAATTCATTTCCGTAGTTTTCTCGACCTAATTGTGAAAATCGCGCGTCGATATCTCATTTTTAAGATATTTTAAAATGCTAAGGGAAAAAAGGCTTTCTCGCGTCGTTTCAGCTCTCCCCATTTTATTCAAATGGAGAAAAGATATGCTCCTGGAGTGAAATTCGGGACTACTATGTACACGGCGAGCAGTTTCAAATTGAAAAGTTGATTAGTCGAGTGATTCCTGAATTTTTGATCGAAAAAGGTTCAAACGCGTTTTAGTTATGAGCGGTTTTCCTTTTCTCCCATCACAGACTGTCCCAAGCAGTCCCATTTCTGCGTTACTATGTAAATAAAGCGTTTAATACAGATACACAAACCTGGCCTTTTATATAAGGGTATTCCAATATTAAAGGTTTTAACAACATTTTCATAAAAATCCATTAATTTGTAGGCTAAATTCGGATTACTTTTTCATCATGGCTTCGCGGTCCGCACAAAAACCCTTTTGGGGCCGCATCCGGCCCGCGGGCCTTAGATTGGGAACCACTGGTTTAAATTGACTTAAAGGACAAAAATAACATTATTAGGTCGAACTGCTCGCAATAAGCAATGTGTTTTCATTGTCTATTACGTCGCTATGGAGAATGCAGAAGGAGGTAATCAAACGATATTGGTAAAAGACAGGATAAAAGGGAATAATTGCATTCCACAATATGAAATGAATGCGGCTATTACGGGCATATGATTAAAAAAGGCAGAGGTAGAGTATTGCTTAAAAGTGGGAATGCCGAGATAAAGAAAACTCATGATTATGACATTAATCATTTCGTGTAAGAAGGTATTTATTGAAATGATTGTTAAATCTGTATTTTTCTTTGTATTTTCAATACATTTAGTACTATAAACGAAAAACTCCTTAGTCGGAAACAATACAAATGTATTATCGTTATCGTCCTTCACCTTTACGGTTTGTGTCTCTTCTGACCTTTTGCTACTCTTCCATCTCTTTCTACGTCTTCCCACGCTTCCTTTTCCCTTTGAGGCCTTCTTCGGCATTCTACACCTTTTCATTATTTCTAGACGATCGTTTCATTTGCTTCTATACTCGTGACATTTATTTTTTACTGTAAATGTTTTTGAATCCACACCAGCTGCTTTTTGATTATTTTATCTTATCCCTCTCAAAACTCGCATTTCTTTGCAATGAGTCCTGTTTATTTTCGTATCCGTAACAACTCAGGTTTCACTACGATAAAAAAGATTCAGCGATTATTTGGTTGCGTTTTAATTGGCTCATGTTATTGCTTTATTTTTGGTGACCTTCTTATCTTACCACAAATTACTTCAAACATAAATAATTTTTTATAATGATCGTATTCATGTCACATCCTAAATAGCGAAAGCGAGCCACTTGTTCAAATACTTTATCTTCTAAAATTATTTTTGAACTCATTGTTTATTTTACATATAACATTTTCGATAATTTTCAGTAGTTTATTCTATCTAATTAATCAAGTATTTTATCGAAATCTGTAAAAGCTATATGATTTATATGTTATGTATCCCTTAGTTTTTCTATTAGTTGTTGCAACACAGAAAAATTATCGATTCAGAAACATCCTTTACGGGATCAGCTTCACTCTTCAGACAGAATGACTTTGGTTTGAGTAATTGTCGATATTAATTTATAATATATTTTAAAGACCGAGTTCAATAAACTAATTCCACGGTAAGATTCGCATTTAATTATGCTCCTTTCTTAAAAATAAGTTGCACAGAGTAGCTAAACCAAAATTCTGGAATTTCTCATTCATCCAAAGACAGATTCATAAGATGCAATTGCTAAAGTTTCAATGAAAGCCCTCCATATATAATTATTTCTCCGTAGATATCCTCAGATCCTGTAGATTTTAGAATTTCACTTCTCTAAATTAGTTAATTCAATTCTTCAAAAGTTAATAAATCTTAACGGTTTCTATTTTCTTCATCCTGCTTTTGTTTTTTGCAGTTTCATTTTTTTTCATTTTTGCCGAAGCTTTCCAAAATACTTAATCTCCTTCTTTGATATTATTAATTTGTGATGTATTCTTTTAATATTTATTGAAAAACTGGCAAATTTGTAAATCAGGATCGATGTGAATTTTGTGCCAAGTGTAATGCATCCATCTTTCTACTTTGTGCTTTGTAATCCTCTTTATTCGCTTAATTCCATGTATTTTGATGTGTGCATTATATACTACTTAGATTTTATTCTGTAGATATGGATGGTAAGCTTTATTTTTACCATCTTTATCTTAAATTTCGTTCCAGATTATTAAACCCCTCGTAGCATTTAAATCTTTTCCCCAATGTTTCCTCAGTCGCAGGGCCGTAGTGAGGGCGGGGCAATCGGGGCACTTGCCCAGGGCGCAGCTTCGTCAAGGGGAGCCAAATAGAAGTCTTATTATACACTTGATAAAATGTGGTTACAGTTTTGTTTTTCGATCTCTTCAAAACTTATAACGGACAACCTGAGCTTCAGCTGATGGGCCATGACTGTCATAGGAGAACGTGTGCTAACTTAATTGGCCGCTTTTAGGCTTCCTCTATTCTTTACGCTCTGAACGTAATTTCTTTTATTTACCCTCGTCTCCAAAAATGCGTGCGCCCTATTGCATTGCATTAGCCGAGCAGAATTTTTGCTCAAGTTGTCGATAAAAAAGTAATTATTGAGGAGGCCTTTATTGATTTTATTGCTGTCAAATCGAAAAGGAGAGACGAAATCACGGTAGAAATAATCCAAAAGTTGGAACAGGATGGACTAGATTTACAAAACACAAGAACTCAATCGTATGAAATTGCTCCTAATATGACCGGTAAATTAAACGGTTGCAAACAACCCTCTTGCACGTTTCATACCACGTACAGAGCATTCGCTTAATTTAGCTTGTTATCATTCCACTGAAAAAACTAACCGTCAGATACGGAATTTTTTGCGAAGGTATAGAAACTGTTCCTTTATTTCCTTGGTTCCACATCGAGGTGGGTTGTACTAATAGAGGTCCTAAAGGTGACGTTGGAAAAACATGGCACAACACGATGGTCATCAAGAGAAAATTCTGTGACTTCATTGGGGTTACAATTGAAGGAAGTTTATACGGTGGTGATAAAATTAAAGAATGAACATAAATGCAGAAATGATGAAAGTTTGCTAAAACAGATATTTATATTTTTCTTGTTATTTTGGGAAGATTTTCTCCAGAAGATCAACCACCTCATTAAATCTCTTCAGGGTGCCGATGTAACTGTGAATAGAGCCGCTGACATGATATGAGATTTGGTACTAGACATAAAAAGTCCAACGTCAAGACTGGAAGAGTATATGGAAAAGGCAAAGAAATTTTGCGATGAAAAAGAAAAAGGAATTTTCATAACACGATGGAAACTGAAGCACCCTCAATACCTGAAACAACAGAAAATTTTAAGTTGTGCTTTATATAATATGACCGAAGATAAAATGATAAATTCCTGTGAAAATGCTGCTAGTAGGTAATAAAAACAATGTGGATGAACCCGAGTTAATCGAAGAAGTCTGCAGTTTTAAACACTACCAGCCTTCGAAAAAAGTGTAAAGATTACGCAGAAAGAAAGATTGGAATTTATGCCTAATGTGGAAAATTTTCTTGACATTCGTCACATCAATTTCAGCTGGAGAGAATTCTTTTAGTAAATTGAAATTGATCAAAAATTACATACGCTCATCAATGAACTAAGAAAGACTTTTTGGTCTAGCCATCTTTTCTATTGAATAAACTGTTAAAAATATAGATTTCAATGACATAATCAATGTTTGCCGTAAGTAAAGCCCATAAAATAAGTCTTAAAAGAAATGATTGTTTATTTCAGTTAAATACCCCTTTAAAAATATTCACATCATTTTGGGGCGCCAAAAAAACCTCTGCCCAGGGCGCCAAAAGTGGTCACTACGGCCCTGCTCAGTTGCATTATAAATTATATTTTCTAAGTTTTTCGTCGTCTGTTTACTTTTTTTTTCCGTATAGTGAGGTTTGCGTTTAAACTGTTTTGGTAAAGATTTCCGATATTTTCATTTTCTAAAATAGGCCTCAAAAGTCTATTTTTCTTATTTTTATATTTTATATTGACCCATCTACCCTATAACTTAATCTTTCACGTTCAGATAAGATATCCAATTCACTTTCTCTGTAACCACGTGCATCTAATAGAAATCCTGCGTATTTTCTTTCATTATTATGTAGCCATTTGATGATTTCCGACTTGCTTTCTAAGTGTATACATGGATTTGCATTTCTCTAAAAAATGTATTAGTCATTATAAAGCCTTTTACTGTTTTTGTCAAACATGTATTCTAAACGAAGGATGTTTCGCTCTATGTGTAGTTGGATATTTGCCATAAAACCAGCTGATAGTAGTTTAGCAACTATGACATCATATCCATGGCGTTATGCGTATTTGTCAACGTTCTAGAGAGAACATGAACACGTACCTGTAAACCAAGTCGCTTGGCTAATTATGCTTGATCGTGGATTGCTAAAAGCACATGAAATGCTGTTGATACACAATCAAAAAGGAATGATGTGGACGGTATTTTTAGTTTGAGATAACGGCAGCAGAGATCAATTTTATTAATGAAATGTGCATCACTGAAATCGCGGAATAGAAATACATGAATGTTAAAGTATTTATGTATTATATTTGAACTTTTAAAATATGAATTACTAGCAGAATTTCCCGTTGAATTTCAACGGATTTAGTGAAGCTACTACAGTACAACATACAAGCTCTTTAAAATATATGTATAGTAGATACTTTTAAAATTACAATTAGCTTTTCTTAACAATTAATCATATTTGCTTGTAACTATCCGTTTCCGAGCCTATTGCATTAAAATATAACGATAATTTTATTTCCTATCATATTAATTTCGCCAAATCCAGCTTCATTTCTTGTGTAATTATGCCTCGCTGAAATATTTACTTTTATGGCTTGAAAAAGCAACGTACAATTGTCCATGATTGAACACTGACTGGTAAATTTAGACCAGATACGTGAGCCTATTTACGTAGTAAACATTATAATGTAGAATATGATGATTTTACTTACAAAAATGTAAGATTCCAGTATTCAATAGACGAAAGAATGTTCAATTACTTTCATCAATCGTTATAAACGCTTCCTGAATAATAATCAGTATCTATTTACGTTGCTATCCATAAACATCGATCGTTTCATTGCTTAAACAAAAGTGCGAAGCTAATGAAGCTAAACTTTCGTCTATTTGTAAGCTTCATTGAAGCTAATTGAATCGGAGGTAACAATGACGGACGCCTTGGCAACTCCCGGAAAGACTACGAAAAATCCACAAAATTTCGAAACAAAAGGCATATTTCTGAAAACATCGACCGTGTAACATGTAAACTTCGCAAGAATAAGATAGTGTAGAGTTTTCTTCGTCGAATAAAGCAAAAATGAAAAAAATCGGTTCATATTTACGTATTTTAATGCTTGAAGGAAGAATACCTTGCAAGTCTAGAAATGGATTCATACGTGTTATCTTATGGAAAAATGTTAATCCCCTATATTGGCAGCACTGATTAATCCCGGTTGACCAAACATTGACAATTCACTAAGTTAGGATGTAAGGAAGAATCATACCAAATGTGGTTTTTCTAGCTTTTATCGTTTAGGAGGAGTTCCATGAACAAACACAAACCAACAAACACACCCTTCAAAATATATTATAGTAGATAATAAGCATTTAGCTCTCGAAAATTGCAATTTCATTTTTGTACGTATTAATTTTGTAGTCATATTATGATATGTGCGCATATAGGCAGGTTAATTTTGAAATTTATTGAGTTATTGTAAATTTTGTTTAACGAATGAGAATATAACTTGACAAAAGTAATAGATATTTATATGTGGAAGAGGAACCTCGTAATGTCCACAAATTGTTGTATTTGATAAAGAGCTGCTTAATTTGGCATAAGGACTTACTAAAGGGAGCATGAATACGAAGTATTCTTATTTATTAATTTTCACTTGCCCATAAACAGTCCTCGACCGCCTTTTGCAATGAATGCAACAACAATAACAAAGACGAACACATGCGAACATGTTCTTGGCAGGATTGAAACCTGCGACTCTAGCATTGGGAGCTATCCATCCGCGATAGTTTCCGTTGATAAACCATATAATCTAAGCCAGACGGCATGTAGACTTACTGAGACCCGAATGCTAATTTTTGTCTTAACAAAATATTTAGAGATTTTATATATGTAAATACCTAGTTTATGTGGAAAGGCGTTAAGAGTTTTTCATAGTTATTGCGGTAAAATAGGACGCGCTTTCTAAATTATTGCTTTTTAATGGAAACAGACGTCCAATCTTCTAGATCAGAGGTGCCAAACCTGCGGTCTTCGGGTTAGTTGCGGCCTACTAAGCAATTATATGCGTCCCACTTCCAGTGTTCCATAGTTTCAAAATTTATTCGTTTATTTTAATTAACTATCAAATATTATTTTTCGTGTTGAAAAATCTGTTAAAATATTTAACGTTAAATTGCGACCTCTTAGTAAATATTTCTCAATTCAAGTAAGTTGTTTTTAATGTTGTTTTTGATTTTTTCTCAAACATGTTTCTAAGATTGAATTCTTCATGGTTTTAGTATTGTAATGTTAACCCAAAAAACTATTTTTAACTTGATTTCCACGCATATGGTGCCTAAGAATCTCTAGGTAACTTACGATTTAACTATATCCATTGGAAATTTCTAATGCGGCACACCGAATGATTCGGTGCCACCAATGCGGCCCACCAAGCAGAAAAGGTTGCTCACCACTGTTCTAGATAAAGTCTATTTTGCCAACTCAGGTCTTCATTAAACAACTGTGATCCTAATGCGACTCTTCTATAACCTCCATGCGGCTCTGGTGCCCCTTCGAGCTCAACTTACCAGATCTAATTGTAAGTGATAAAAAAGAATTTCTACGAATTTGCATGTACTGCAATCACATTCTGTGGCTCACGATGCTGAAAATGTTTGGGTAAACAATAAATCAATGATTTGGAAGTTTCACACTTGAAAAAGGCAAGAAGGAAATAGCTATACTAAGGCAAACGCCGGATAAAATCCCATGGAAATTCAATGAAAGACGATAAGAGGACATTAAAATATATAATCAGGAAAGATTGGAAAACACCAAGGAGATGCCTTTAATGGTTTTTTGGGAAAATTTGGACAAAGAAGGATAGGAAATTGATATTTGATTTGATACTAATTCGAGCGGATTAAGAGCATGAATAGAGGGGGATAGACGGTTATTCCTATAATGGCGATTTTTCTACGGCAGACCGTGAATATTTGGAGAACAATCCGCGAAGAATTGTAATTACGTCTAACTTTTGCCAGATTTGTAAATAATCGGTCTTTCTTATCGTACTTACAAGCCCAAGTTATTAAGAGAAGTTTTATTTAAGGTGACGAATGGTCGCCGTCATAAAATATCGGCCTCGTCAGTAAATTCTAATATAAACTTGTTTGGACCATTTTGAGGATTTCCTTTCCTCCTGATAATATAATTTTAAATTGCCACGGAAAAGCCGCGTCGCTCGATACATTTTGGCAATGATTATAGTTACTCTATTTAGTTTGATTTTTATTCGTTTCCATTAAGATATTTTTCGATTCCGGAGGAGCCCTACCAGAGTTTTTTTTTGATAGTGCTGAGTATTTTTAGCTTTCTTTAAAAACGAAGCATTATTATGTTGTATAATTTCAGTATTCTTCGACATTTTAATGGCATTTTTTCTATCTTTATGGAGGCTTTGTGATGTTACAAACCAGTGGTATTAGAGCGGTACTCCCCTTTCGGCGCGTGAATGTTTTTCGGGAGACACCAGAAAAAATTATAGATAAATTTTCATTTCTGCGGTAATGTATTTAAATTAAATCATTATTATATTTCCCATAGTATCAGTACGCGATCGCTGTTGCTAGAAATAGATTTACAACCTCTTCGATATCAACATCGCCATTAGTTATCTCTTCGCGTAGTGATCCCCGGCATGTCTAAACCTCATCCTCCTCTCCTCCGAAACTTTCGTCATTTCTTGACGAATCTCTTCCTTTTAGAGCTCTCTATCAACTGAAACCTTTTGCTTTTGCTTAACTTTAAGAAGCGATAAATATTTAGTAAATTGAAATGGATTATCATGTTATTGACATAATGATCTAAATAAATATTTCAGGGGTAAAGAATCACTGTGTTATCTTCCAGAACTTTGTGGAAGTTAACATAGTTAGTCTTGTTAATTGGTTGAAGCTTTCGCGGGTGCTTGTCATGTTGAGGTTATATATGTTTTTTTGGTTATCCCGCGTAAATTTTTGCGTAAAACTCCGTTTCTTCTCCTTTACCGGAGACTTCTTCAGAGTGATCTGGCCGGGTGTCTTCATGTTGACTTTATAAATACTACGGTAGCAGAGGAGGGGTGGGTGGTTTATAGCAGGGGTGCGCAACCTTTTCCTACTCGCGACCCCTAAATTTAGATGACAATTACACGCGACCCCCGTCTATTTGCCTAGGGAAAAATATGAAAAATACGTAATTTATAGGTTTTGAATAGTATTTATTATATTATACAATTAAGGGGTACAGTATAAAGATAAAAATGATTACATTTAATGTGAAACCTGAGCCTGGATAGTTGGTATAATTTCATCGATGTTTGGTAATATATTTGAAATTGCTAATCGTAAATCTGGTTCTACCTCAAGTCTAGAACGATGCTTTGTTTTGGTTGTAGATAGACAAGAAAAAGCAGTTTCGCATAGATATTTTGAGCCGAAAGGAAGCAGTGCTTTTTTTTGAAATCTCTGGATACTTTTGACGGAAATCCAAAACCTTTCTATAGTCATCTCTTTAAATCTTGTGTGTAGATTTTCATTACATTATAACTCAGTCAAGTGTTCTCTTTCTTTAAAGTGTTATTATTCGAACTTGAAATATCAAAAGAAAAAGGGTTACGGATCCACCCCAAATCTTTCTCTTCCTATAAACTTATAGGAAGAGGAGGGTTGGTGGTGGCGTGAGTTTTGTTGTGGCATTAGTCTTATCATATTATTTACTGGGGTCCAAGTGTTTCTCAACTTATAGCCACTGTCTCTGTTGAAATTCTTTCCGTGCTTTTTTTTATCTCTAATGCCTCCCGTATTATTCGTTTTCCGTAAAGTTTTTCTTTCGCTAGAATTCTTGTGTTTTCGAAATCTCTTTCGCGTCCCCCGGCGGCGTGTTCTGCTACTGCCGATTTGTCGGCATGTTTGAGTAAAAAAGGATCTTTTGTGTTCTTCTGCTCGTGTCTTGATCGTTCTCCCTGTTTCCCCTATATAAACTTGATCGCAAGCCCTGCATGGTATCCTATACGCCCCCTCTACCTGTAGTGACATCCTATGTTTAGTGGCTTTTATTGTTTTCTTAATTTGGTTGACGGGCTGAAAAATTGTAATTGTATATTTTTTTTAATGCGTGCCCCAATTTGTCCGTTGTCCCCTTGACGTAACTAACCACCTTCAACCAGAATTAAAACAAAAACGATTTTACAAGCCAACAAATACCAAGAACCTCATATAAATCGGGCGATCACGAGGAAACTAAAGGCAAAACGTGAAGATGGGAGAGAAAGAGAGAAAAAAACGGCATATTTTCACTACGTCAAGGGGACAACGGACAAATTGGGGCACGTATTAAAAAAATATACAATTACAATTTTTCAGCCCCTCAACCAAATTAAGAAGACATTAAAAACCACTAAACATAGGACGCCACTACAGGTGGAGGGGGTGTATAGGATACCATGCAGGACTTGCGATCAAGTTTACATATGGGAAACAGGGAGAACGGTCAAGACAAGTCAAAGTCAACATGAGGACACCCGGCCAAATCACCCTGAAGAAGTCTCCGGCAAAGGAGAAGAAACGTTGGCGTTTAACGCAGAAATTTACCTGGGATAACCCGAAAAATCATACTATTTAACCTCAACATAATTAGTCTTTTCCTCTGAAATATGAGTATCACTTACCACAAAGTTGAACCAACTTCCTTGGATTTTATCTAAATAAATTTATGTGGCCAAAATCCTTGAGACATTCAAGGTTTACATATTGTCACGAAAATTTTGGGATTTTCATTTGTTATTTTAAAAAGAAAATTTTATTTACTCGGATAGAATAAGTGAAAATCTCGCTGTTGGGTAGTCCAATTATTGATCATATGATTTTAGTTGATCGTGGAATATTCTGTAAAATTTTCTGTATAAACAAAACACTTTCCGATAGTAATTTTGTTTTGTAAATAACTATAAAAATAATAAAGTGTGTTATGAATCATCTTCTATAGATTTTTTTGCGGAAAACTTCAGGTATTCTTCTTTTCATCTTCATAAAATATTTTATTTTCCACTATTTTAAAAATACAAATAAAGAGCCACTAATTATAAAGTTAACAATAATAACCGTTATATAATATAAAATAATTGTGTGGTTGAAAATTTTTATGATAACGGACTGTTTCGTAGGTCTGGATTCCGGAGTTTCCGCCATTTTATGTACCGTGCCGAAGAAACGATTGAATTTCTTGTGATATGTATGGCCAGGGCCGGATTAAGCGGTACGCAAAACACGCAAGTGCGTGGGGCCCAGAGGACAAGGAGGCCCACAGTGGACAGAAATCCGTTACTTGTTTCCCTTTATTCTTTTTGTACCAAATGCTAAGATTTTCTTAGCAAAACGCTTTCTTACTTTATCGGTAATTCCAAGTACAGGCGACCCTCGCACTTACGAAATAATTTGGTTCCTGAAGCACATTTTCCCATAATAGCATTGTTAAAAATTTGGGTTACGTTCCTGTCCAAACCGCCAGATAATATATTTTTATAAAATGACCCATAATATTGTACTCAGGCAAAGATAAACATAATATAACTTATTAAAGAGTAGACAGATCATTTTATTCTATTCGGGATACAATAATGACTCGTAAAAACTTTCAGTGTTTCGTAATTGGGCAATTTTGGAGAGTTAACCTGTGAAGTAACGTCCAGGGTTTGATTCCAGGGGATAATTTATATTTCCCATAACATAAGAAGTAAAAAAAGGTTTTTCGACGTGCGAGTTTTTGTTCTTTTGCAGATTTAAATTGGAAAAAATTCACCTAGAATCTTCGAATGTGGACTATTTCATTGGTAAAAGAATAAAATTTTTATCGTCGATTTTCGAATATGGATCGAATCCGTCTACAATTTGGTTTTTGGCGCGAAAATTTAACGTTTGTTAAGCTGGAATCCTTCCGTCGTCGATGGCAACCATTATGTTGCTGTTAAGCGAAACTGCAGATATTGCATTGGATTTTATAATACGGAAATTTAGTTCATTTTTTACTGTCTACGATTTCGTGGAAAGATTAATGTGGAGGAAGGAACTGTGGGAGAGAAAGGTGGGGGGGGGGGGGGGGGGGGGAGAAAAAATAAAAAAGGACGGATAAAAAACACACGTGCTGTGAATGAATGGGTCTCTAAATTAATCCGGCCCAATTTTAGGCCGGGGCCCAGAACGTGTGCTTTGCATGGGGCCCATGAACCGCTTAATCCGGCCCTGTATGTATGTAGCCATTCCTTGTGATAGAAAATTATTCGATTCCCAGCAAGTCTTTTTATGTTGTAATCTTCAATTGAAATATCAAAACATTATTTATACTAACTCTTAAGTGGCTTAAAATATGGAAAACGAGTTGGATTGAGTAAAAAAAAGAGGGAGAAAATTTAAATCGGTTGAAGTAAGAAGTTTTATCGAATTGAGATAGATACCAATACATGGGAAATATTTTTCGGATATAATAGTGGGATGGCAAAGAAAATAAGGATGAAGGACGATTTGAGGCAGAAAAGAAATGCTTTCTGGGTAATTAATTTAGGGTGAAAGCATTATATCGTGATCTGTCCATCGGATGGAACAGATTTGAATCTTTAGAGAGAAAATAATATAAAGTATGGAATACAAACAACCAACGAAAATTAATGTATTTTTTGTTTATTAACAGAAAATTTGGAACTGAAGATGGATTGGTTAATATAAATTGGCTCTGCAGTTTGAGATACAAGAATACGTAATAGTATATGTATAAGCACACATTATAACAAGATGTGCTTTGAGTCGTAAATATTTGAAGTACGTACAGAATACGCTTCTTTGGATTGGTCGAGATAATGCTAGGTGAAATAATAGAGTGAAACGGTTAAATATTTAGGATTAGGCACGAGATGATTTCTAAGGAACGAAAGTTTCAGAATAATACAAATAAAAATTGAATAACTAAAATCAACGTGCATTGCTTTCTCATATCCATTAGATTCCATACGATAATTTTAATAATTTCGTTAACACATGTAGTTTGCCGGCACATATTTAAATTATAATAATACCACTTGCTGGTTTTGAGGCTTATACACATATTTATGGCAAAAGACTACGTTTTAATTAAAATCCTTCAAGAATTTTTTGAATAAATTGACATTTACAAATTATCCTCCATTATGACCCAATATGGTTCATTTTAAACGATGATTGATGTCCTATTATAAATACGGAATTCCGTCGGAATATTTTTAACCGTCGAAACCCTAGATGACCGACTACAGACCACTTTTTCGAACATAAGGTCACCGAAAAAGTGCATATTCATAAAGCATGAAATGCAGGTAAATGCAATGGCTGACAGTATATATTTCCAAGAATCTATAAATTTGGTATCAAACTGGTGTGATGTTTGGAATCTAAGATTGAATTTAAAGAAATGCAATGTTATGTCTCTTACCCGTCGTAGAAACCCTATACATTTAAACTACTGTATTAATTCGGAGTTAATGACTAGAGTCTTACAGCAGAAAGATCTAGGTGTAATTACTGATAGCAAACTAACTTTTTCTGAACATATTAAAGCAATCAAAAATAAAGCCATGTCTCTCTTAGGCGTTTTGTACCGTTTTACAGATATTAGGGATCCTTTAGCGGTCAGAATGTATTTTTCCACCATTACTTTAACATATTGCTCTCCGATATGGTCTATGTCTACTGTTTCTAATCTCTCCTCCCTTGACAGAGTCTTAAATTTCTTTCTTAGAATTGTGAAATATCGTGTGACTTCTTTTCGTTATGCCTGTAATGCAGCGGTTTTATCTACTCTCCTTCTTGATAATCTTTCCGATATTCGAACTAAATATGATCTTTCGTTTATTTATAATATTTAAAATTCCGGTACGGACTGTTCTGAATTACTATCACATTTAAATTTCCGAATTCCTACTAAAACTACTCGTTCTTCTTTCTTGTTTAATATGCCTACTCCAAGGATTTCTCTTTCCAAACGTTCTATTTTCTTCTGTCTTCCTTCTCTTTTGAATTCACTACCCACAAATATTGATCCTTTTTCCTTATCATTAAAATCATTCATTAAACAAGGAATCACACGCATTTCACCCAAATGAAGACGGTTTTTCTATGTTTCCAACTAATATGTAATTATTATTTATTTATTTTTTTAAGTATATGTTAATTTTATGTACCTATTTGTCTTCTGTTAACTTTTCACTTTAAAATGGCGAATATGCTGTATGTGAGATTATGTATAAAAAATAAAATAAATAAAGGAAATCCAATTTTTGTAATGTTAGCACGCCAGCAAAGAAAAGGAAATCTTATGTTAGGAAATCCCTTTTACTATCGAAAGACCAATTCATAGATACGATTTTGAGTTTGAATCGATTGCGAGAAATAACTATTCCGTAAACCTTTTTTCTTATTAATCTTTCTTCATTTTTATCTTTCTTTTTCGTTTAAATTCTTTTTACGATTTTCTCCTTTTGTTTATGCATTTTTATTCGCATTTTCCTTTCGCTGTCCCTCACTCACTCCATCTTTCTTGTGAATCTCCAAATAAATTAATGACAGTCAAGGAAGAAATCTTTCCGCATTCTGATCGTTGTTTCAACTATTCACACCTTGCCAAGAAATTTCATCGAAATAATTATGTACAGCAATAATTATATATGTCGGTGCAATAAATTTATTTTTCCGTTATTTGGAGAAGTCGTATGTTCAGACTGTGTGGATTCATTTTATCCTTGCAGCCACTTACACCTTGGGATAAAACCAGTTTCCCACTTCAGCTTCGGGTACCCTTTCTCAGTGCCAATGCACCTGTTGTATTGGTCACATTCAGAACTCTTAGATTCGACGATTGGTTATTTAGTAGACGAAACTTATTTCTGTTCAGTGAACCGCTTCATGGTTTCAGATTCACATACATCATTCATTGAGTGCTAGGCATAAAACGAACTTAGCCGTTATTTTTTTACCGTTTCATTATTTTAACCCACATACCTTTCAGTTGTTTTGGTATCAGGTCTTAGAGTTTTATTTAAATTGTTTTTTTTTGTTATTTTGCCGAAAGAACATTCGAATATGTCGCAACGAAGTCTCTCTGTCGCTTCACTACCTTCACCTGAATGACAGGTGCAATTCCGCATTGATTTTTTCCGCATCGCCGTGCTAAATAATATTGCGCCGTGATCGACGTATAAGGCAGCTTTTAGAACGTTTTTCTTCATTTTTTAGGAAATTTCGCACAGAAATTTTAATATAGTCTTCTATGTCGGATTCATAGCATTTATTTCATGCTTACGTCTCTATTCTGAAAGTCCTAATAGTTTAAGTAATAACCGCTCTACTCTACGTTGTTGCCAAATGGTATACAGCAAAGTAAACAAATAAGAGGCTCGTTTCAGCACATACCGGGATGAGTTATTCATTGAACCAAACCTAATTGTATTTTTATTTTAACGTTTAGCTTACAGTTAGTCTATATCAGTGGTGCCCACACTTTTCGGCCAGAGAGCCACATAACCCATTGCCGCACTCATCGCGGGCCACATTAACTCAGTTCCGTTCTCTTTGCCGGCCACATCCAGTCGAAAATAAAGTTTAAGAATTACTCAAGGAGACTAAGGATTTAGTTGCGAGTTGAAATTACCTTACATGTTTTAAACGCATTTATATACTATAGTATTAGAGAGGTAAACAAAAACTATATTGCTTTTATAATTTTACTTTTCTGTTACATTGTATCCTTTAATTGTTAAGCTCATGGCAGGCCGAATGAAGACACCCAGTGGGCCGGATGTGGCCCGCGGGCCGTAGTTTGGGCACCATTGGTCTGTATAATCAATACACTCTGTTCGTATAAACTTACGTCTAGGAATATTGCAGTGGTTTGGAAAATCGTATCTAAGACAAATTGGGAGTTATTTACACATCCGACGGCTGTATGGATCGTAAGAGATTATAAATCACTGTTTGTACCAATAATATTGTCGAAGTAACTAAAAATTTCGGTATTTAAAGTCTTGTTAAATCTCTAAAATAAAATCCTTGCGCTCATTTTTTTGTTTATTTGTTAAAACTTGCCTCGCTTGAAATATTCGCCTAGCGTTCACATGGTTGATCCGATAAAGGAACCTTGTTTGAAGAAAGTAGATCTGCGTTGACAGGTATTACAAATCAGACATTTATTTATCTGGTTTTACGCATTTCTATGACCTAGCACAGTTCAAAACGTTTTTATTTACACGAGTTAGTGTGATGAATTAGCATTCAGAGGAAGAAAAAGATTAGTTATAATTTCTGAAGAAAGGGAAATGGATTTTGCGTTTGCAGGTGTAATAATTTCCTAAGTAGTTTGATATAATTAAAATGTAAAAGATTACAGTTTCGATCTTACCATGTCCTGCCCGAGCTAAAGACTCCAGAAAAGGATTCGGTTCTGCGAATGGTTTCATGACGTCATCCGAAACGGACAAGACATTTTGGATATTTTTTCTTCAGCGGCGAGGAGTGGTTTCACCTTTACGTCAGTTTCCACAGAAACATGACATGGAGTACTGAAAATCCCCTCGTCTTCAAGGAAATGGCTTCGCATTCCGAAAAATTCGAAGTTTGATTTGCTATATCACAACAGAGAATCATTGGATCGTTGTTCTCGACAGGTGCATTAAATGCAGTATTTTATCAAGGACCCATAATTGAAATTATTGCAGTCTTAATCGAGCGGAACCCCTGGTTCCAGCAGGAAGGGGCGAACACCACTGTGGTCGTGTAGAGAGATTTCTTTAGGAAACACATCATTTCGACTGAACTCTTTCCTCCGCGACCTGTCCAGACCTGTCTCTTTCAGATTTTTTTCATTGGAGATATTTAAAGCAAAGGGTATACCAAAATAACCCTGGACGAAGTAAAGACCAATATCTAAAATTTTAATTCTGGTATTCATCAACAACAACTCAATCTTTGTCGGAAAACACGATAATGCGAGTCAATGAATGGTTTCAATAACGTGGTACGCATTTCCAGCACCTTTCTTACTATTCGAAATAAGAGTATTTTTAAGATATCCTGCTTGGTGAGCACTTTACTTAAGGTGCGTGACTTTTGGATCAGTATATTTTATTCGGAATATCAATTATTTTGATGTGTATAACGCGCTCGCATAAAATCCAAGGCCGAAGTCGCGATTAATCACCGTTAGCAAAAAAAGCTTTGAAATATAGAAAATTCACCACAAATGTTAAAGAAATTTTTTATATTTTTCTAGAACCGAGACTTTACTTTTGTATATTTTAATGAAATATGTCGGATTCATTACACGCTGCGTTCTGCGGTTTCCCAAGTAGTTATTCAGCGATGGTGAAAATTATAAAAGCATTTAATTCCATGTTCATATCGCTGCAGTCTTCCCAGTTCCATTTTCCTATTATTTAGAGTTTTCAGGCACTCACAGTCTCTGAAATCTTAGGTCGCCATAAAAGTTAATCTACATTTTATAATAACAAAAACCCCAGAGAGCTAGAGTTTAGAAGCATAATTAAAAATTCGTTCTGCGTTTGTTGATTTAGTGTTTCAGTATTGGATATGCTATCAACTGCGCTCTTAAGATAGATTTTTATTTACTTTGTCTGCAATATTTTTTTACCCTCTTCTCCCTTTTAGACAAAGTGTCGAACAAGTAGGATTGTTTATTTAAAATCGCTTGATAAATATTCTCTGCGTACGCATTAAAATAATACCTCGAATTTTAATTCACTTTGAATATTTACTCTGGCGTTTATCTTGAATTCATAGTAAAATATAATTAAGCGTTCTTTATAAGAGAAGCGATAATAACGGAATGCCTTTCATTCGCACGTTTGATCTTAGAAAATACTGGACGGATGTTCATGAAATTAGATATTTAGGACTTAAGAGCAAATAAAATAAGAAAACTATATAAATAGTTCACACAGATTAATCAGGATTGCCACCTTGCAGGCGATAAAAAGTGAATTTTCAGTTATATTTTGTAAAATATAACTTAAATAAAAAGAACATGTAAAACTGGTCAAATAGTATATGTTTTGTCCAATATATTTTTATCAAAGGAGAAGCCGTTTTGAAGAAAATATTACGAGAAAGTTGTAATTCGCTTTGAACATAGAAAAATGCATGCATGTGTACGTACTTGTTGTCAACGAAAACAATCTTCGTAGCAACTGAAGTAAACAGCATGTTAGTTTAGTTTCCTTTCGTACGCCTATAGCATATAGTAAATACATTTAAATGGCTTATTCTCGACGAAGTAATAAACTTAGAGGCTTATTTTCCTTGCGTATACACAGCTTAAGTGAAAATAAATGAATAATTTACGACAAAGGAATCTATGTAAACGCAAAGATTACAATATACTGCTTATTTAAAGTGTGGTGTGTTTGAAATAATTTGTTATTGTGTTATATATTACTACTGATTATAAAATAAATCAGTAAATCACAAATTCAATATTCCATTGACATCGCTTCACATTTATCGTTTTACAGTGCTAAGACATTAGATAAAACTATCGATGTTATCTTTTTTGACATGATAACATACATCGTAAAGAGCACCTATAGAAAGTCTGTGTATTCCGACATTGAGTACACCTTTCCAATTTTGTTTAAAGGTACGATTTTTTCATATATATTATTTGTCTTTGGATGGTAAAAATAATGTCAAAGGAATAATATTAGCAGAATGTCACCTTCCAAATAATTTTTTGTTGAGATTTGTATAAATCATTCCATTGGTACTGGGTTCCTTTTGTCTCATGCATTGTTTTTCTATTTGCTTCTTCACCTAGAATTCTCATCGGAAATTATACAATTTTCGCCAAAGCGTGCTCTGACATTGCATCCGCAAGTTGGTTTAAGTTTATAGATTTGCAAAAGACTAAGCTGCATACATCCCATAATGCAGGGGCCACAAACTCACTTGGCTCTCCAACAAATCCGCTAGCCGCATTAAGGCACCGTACCAATTCCGCGGGCCGCATTTCCAGTCCTCACACTTTTTCATATTCTTTAGATTTCCGCTCTCCCCTTCCACAACGGAGTAAATCGCTACGATTAGATCTAAAACCTTTTTTTATTGTAAAAATACTCGATTCGTAGTCGAGGGCTTGGTTCTTCAGATGCTCCAGAAGCACAGTGGCTGCGGGAAGAACATTCTTTAGTATGCGAGGTGTTACCAATGGAAATGAGGAATAAACTTTGAATATTCACTTCCACTTGCAGGGTGGATATGCTATTGAAGGAAAGATGCGTTCCTAAAATGCGCGTTGAAGTGGTGGATTTCCAGGGAATTAAAATAATTTATTGTCCTGCAAACTATATTACTCCTCGTTAATTTGGCGTTTTATTAAGTAGGCATTCAGTTGTGTTTTAGGGCTAGCTAATGACTCATTTATTCATTTTGCATTTAAGGAAATTTCGTATCGAGGCTACTAATTTCCTCTCCTGAAAACATATCTTAGGTTTAAATTATATTAATTCGAAATGGCGAAGGTCCAAAAGTTGTCGATGAACTAAGAATTCGAAAATGTTGTTTGTTCTAAAGTGCAGAGTAAATTTTCTCTTATTAAATCTAAAGTTTGAGCAAGTTTTTCCAAAAAAGGAGCTTAAAGTTTATTTAAAATCCTTAGATATATTTAATGGCGGTGTATTTAATACCGAGTTACGTTGCATGTAACGATTTTCACGAGTTTTGCAAATTTACGTGACTTTATAATAACTGAGCATTTGGAAATGATTATGTTTTACTCAAACAAAAAATAATTTGGAAAAGGTTATATTTTACTCGAGCAAAAAATACTTCTATTCTTATGATATTTATTTATGAATATTCAAAAGTTTTTATGAATATGAAATTAAATGACTTGTTATTATTAACACCGGACGCACCCTCAACATGTAAAATAAAAATTTACATCCGAGGGCGGGCGTTTTTATCATGTTAATTTTCGTATTCTGACGGAAATTACGCAAATATTTGGGTACGCGCGAAACATTCTGCGTTTGAGTCTTGAAGTCTACGCCGTCCGAAGTTGCATTCACGAAATTTCATGCCGTACAGCAAAAGTAACGTTGATTACTATAATACTATCATTTAAGTACTACGACTTAATTATAAAATAAAAATTCCATTTTAGAGAAATTTTTACTTCTTCGCACTTTTGTCTTCAGTATTACGCTATGGACGTTTATAAAATTAAAAATGAAGTATCGCTTGTATAAAATCCCTCAATCTCGTATTTCGTAAGATTTTAAATTATTTATTCCTCTCTTTCACGATCGTTCGTGTTTTAATAGCGAAGCTCGTATTATTCGTGGCGAAACTCCTTTGCCGTTTCTTCTGACATCCCTTTTAGGCACTCGAGAACAAAAGGAAATCGCGTGGCGCCGCCTGCGAGTTGGCCTATTGCGCCGTAAAACACGTTGTCATAATGGGACGAATATGGCTGTCGAGCGAATGGATTACCGAACCCAGATTGCGAAAACGGCTCACGTTAACGTATGATTGCAGCGTGCGTAAGAGAGCCGAAGTATTTTAGAGGAAAAAAGGCAAGCAATCGCGTCCACTGCATTCAGAGGAAAAAAAAACGCCATAGAACTTGGCGGTATCACGGAATTAGGTTTTTTTATGGAACATAACTACGATCCGGAACGCAAAAAAAAATGCAGGGGCAAATGCGGGAACGTCGAATCGAGTTGTACTGCAATATGTAATTGCTATGTTACGTTGAACGTTACGCAGTACGAAATTAGAGACCATGGCATATTTTGAAAATGGAGAGAACTCCTTCTTAGTTGCAATTATTGATATTAATAATATTGTAGTAAGTATTATAATATTATTATAGGAACATTAAAGAAACAAGTAAAAACGGCAACAGAAAAGACGTGAACACCCGAGGAAGAGTTTAATTTTGCTCTCTCTTTTTCTCATGTTTCTAATACTCGTTAAAACTTTGCTTCTCTAAATGTCGCAATTTCCCGCAAAAGGTGGGTTCTTTATGTGTGAACGGGTAATGCATGCTCAATAGAGTAAATAGTTCGTATTTTTGGTGGGAAGGTGTATCTCTTGCTTGGTGTATTTTGTTTCGTTTGCCAAACAGATGTGGCTTGTGTATACCTTTGGTAAATCATCTGGAATTTGCTAAAATTATACCGTTTACCGAATACTCATTTTCCTGGCTGTGACGGACTGTTCGTGTTTCATTGTCAAATTTATCCTTATTCTGCTCTTTTTCTTCTTCCCTTCGTATTTATTTATTTACTAGAATAATAACCCTCCATATGACGAGTAACATTAAAATTATAACATACTGAAAAAACAAATTAATTTTATATAATACTAGCAGAAGCGCCCGTTGAATTTCAGCGGATTTAGTGAATCTAAAATTTCGACCGTGTAACATGTAAACATCGTAAGAATAAAATAGTACACAGTTTTAACCGTCGAATAAAGCAAAAATGAAGAAAACCGCTCCTCATTTTCCTAGTTAGATGAATGAAGAAAATCTTGCGCTGTGAAAAATCGAAAATTACGTGTCAACTGACGGGAAAATAATTACTGATTTAAACTCACCCTCCCTCAAAATTTCTTATCGCCATCCATATAGCCTATGTTACCCACAGGGTGAAATTATATACCTATGCGAAGTTTCGTGACGATTTCTTCAAAACGAAAGCTGTAACTAAAACCAGCAAGACCATAATAATCAACAAAAATAAATGAACAAAGGAACTTACGAAATTATTTAATTTAACGAAAGACAAAAAAGTAAAAGCTCGATTCTCTCATCCACGAGTTCTGTTACAAGAAAATTGTTTACGTCAACAATACTTTGGAAATAATGAAACGATTTATCCAATCACAATTTGTGGAAAATCTACGTCTAATTATTTAAATTACTTACGTAGTTTTAAAAACATCTTGCTTTGGAGAACTCTACGACACACGAAAATATCGTTAAAAACTGTTTATTAGTAATTAGCTTTACCCGCGCAGAACATCTGCGCGCTAGTCTAACTTTATTGCTCAGTATCATAAATTTCTTTATACACACAATTTTCGATCTGTTGAATTGCAGATACAATAATTAGAGAGTCAAATGATCCTACGTGGCACACAATAACATTGTATTGCTGCAACTTTTGTTTTTAAAGTAGGTGCGTTATCTCTCCTTAAGTCTAAGTTCGGCTATTCCACAAAAACCATTCTAACTTTTACTGTTGGATTAGATCGTGTTATCCTATGCATTTGATTGTAAGACTCAGCAAACGGATTTATTTGTCGTAGCATCGTATCTAATCTCTCCATTACAATTCGTGAACAGCCTTGGTTATAATCCATACGTTTGTTTGTTGCTTCACCCGAATCAAATATATACAGTTGTCCATACCCTGGTTTGTTCTGTTCGTTCGTGAACAGTGGAGAAACCTTATAGTAAATACGAAAACAGTAGGGCCCTATTCCTGGAGGTGCTTTGATTTCGGCACCCACTGAAGCGAAAGCTAACGTAGCGTTGTATTCTCTGATATGTTCTCGATAATTTTTAGCTGCAGGTGAGTTTGTTGTTAATAATTCTTTTAGTAAATCAGGCGTTTCAGATATATCTTCGAGGGAGACTTTTCCGTCGTGACAG
This sequence comes from Uropetala carovei, assembly GCA_036926305.1. Lineage (NCBI taxonomy): Eukaryota > Metazoa > Arthropoda > Insecta > Odonata > Petaluridae > Uropetala > Uropetala carovei. The sequence goes on from JAXCHB010000167.1 coordinate 2,424,268, forward strand.
CATTTGATGTATTTTTTAGAAGTGTTGAGTTCATTCGGCCAGTAAAGCGCACCACAGTAATTGCAAGTCTGAGTCATATGTCCACAGTTATGTTTTTCAATGGCAACGTCAAGTTGAGAATTATCTGCATCAGGTGCACGTTCATTTAATCTACGTCGTTTAGCTTGCCTTCTCTTGCGTAGTCGATTTTCTCTCGATTCCAAACTCAGATCAGCCCGTCTTCTTCTTTGTTTTTGATTACGTTGTTCTCGTTGTTGCTCATCTTCAATGGCTCTTCGATCTCTGTCGGCTTGATTTCTTTCAGTTTTTCTTCAATTTGCTTCAACAGATTGGTTTGCTCGTTCCGCTCTTCTTCTCGCATTATAATTAGTGATAGTTAGCGTAACGTGTAGTTCTTGAAGCCATTACTTTTATTCTGAGCAAACAATTTAAATATTAATTTAATTAATTAATATATAGTTGCATATAAACAGTATCTAAATGGTTTTAACTTTATATTGTATTTCAATGCGATATACAGAAGCTGTTTATCACGTTGAGACATTGAGTAAATAAACATTAGACATTGTTATTTGGTTGCGATATTAATACGAAAAAGTATTATCATGTATTACTTCTAAAATGGTAAATATAAGCTGTTTATCACGTTGATAGAGATATTGAGTAAATAAACATTAGACATTGTTATTTGGTTGCGATATTAATACGGAAAAGTATTATCATGTATTACTTCTAAAATGGAAAATATTTTCTTTTTATTTAAATTGACGTAGTTCTATTTAGTTGTTATATATATATATCGAATGATATACATTTTAAAATAAATAATTACTGTTATTAATAATTTAGCACGTAAGATTTGGCTAAATGTGATACATTCTGATGTACCTCTGCCGAAATGGTAAGTTTAGATAGTGTGGTCATTGTGTTTATTTAAATTGATGTAGTTGTTGATAATTTGTTTTGTAGAAGAAAAGTAATGATAGCGTTCAATTCCGCTTATTCATTGAAATGCTAAATGTTAGAATTTATTTATGTGTTATAAATTCTCATTGAACAAAAATATCTGTGACCAACCAAGAGGGATTCGGGTTATTAAGTAGATGAAAACGCTTAATCATTTAAGTTCCGTAACTTTTTTACGGGCTTATGATATATAGGTAATCTACCATATAAGATTGTACGCAAATTAATTTAAAAAAGTAATATCTACTTAATAATAATAATCTTTAATACAGATTGTACAATACTATACTAACATTACGATACAAAGATCTCATATGTTTCAGCTGTTTATATATCCTGTTGCTTAGCAATACAATGTTATTGTGTGCCACGTATTGCCTTAGCGTTTTATTATATAGACTAGACGAATGAGCCCGTTTAAAACGGCTTTTGAAAACAAACAATATAAAAATAAAACCAACAAACAAATGATAAAATTATAATATTCGAATAAGATTGGAAAGGGCTACAAATGAAAACAAAGGAATAATTTTAAAAAATTAAGAGGGAAACAGTCTTATACCTCAATAATATTATTTTAGCTATTCGGTAGCTCTCTTATAACGACGTTCCTTGTAAATACTCTTCCGTTTAACAGCAATTTCCCTTGATTATCTTTGTCCTTAACCCAAAATTTCAAATTATGTGTCACGTATTCTAGTTATGGCTACATACAGCTGTCCATGTGAAGAGCAATATTTAGTATGTAATCACAATCAATCGTTCAATTCCACTAAACAGCAGTTAAGAACAATCTCAATAGATATCTCAATACACACGCAATCAGCGCATATACCTTATTTAATTAGATAACAATGTAATCGTTGTTTGATTGGTTACCCTATAATTGGATTGACGCGAATTAAAAATAAACAGCACAAAAAAAATTATTTTCATAATATCTGTTCTATTCAGATAATGCGAAGGCACAGCGCAAGCAACTGCCTTTAATACGCAGAAAGACTTCGATAAGACAACGAAGGCAGGTTAAAACATCGTCGACTTATTTCAAACATTAGCATGTTTTAAAATACCTAATTTACTGCATTTATCCATCCAATTTACGTAAACGAATATATGTTTATATGAGCATATATGGCTTGAAACAACAAAGCCCGTTTCCAAGGCGATCATTGATGAAACTGAACGATTTTTCTTACATCGGCGAATTTAAACGTAAAATTTGCTAAAGTTTTACCTTTAGGTGGGAAAAGACGAACAAAATTAAATGGCCCGTTTAAAGTGGTCCTAATTTGAAGGTTCTAGGTCAGTTCTTTCTAATTTTAATTTCCAAAAGAGTAAAACTCTGAACGTCGAAAATTAAATTTTAGCGTGTAAACTTATGGGCCGAGATATGAGATTCATATGGAATGTAAAACGTCCTGGCGTCGAACCCGGAACTTTTTTGAAATTTTTTATAGCATTCGCTTTTTGAACGTATACATAGCAATCCTACTGAATTTGGCTGGACTGGCTGAAGAAATGGCCGAGATATGTTGAGATATAACTAACTGATGAGGCTGCATGGTGACACACCGACAAAGACATTAAGCGTTTTATTATAGGAGATATTTCAATTATAATCAACAAATATCAGGTTGCCATGTAAACAAAGCAAACTCGCACACAGAAATTGAAAAACGATATTACGTTAAAAATTTTCCAATATAAATGCATTGGACTCTCAATTTCGGCGACAATGATAGTTGTCATGGTAGCTTATAATGGGTATTGTAATAAAACTGATAAAATCACGTATTTTATTGATTCTAAATGCATTTTTATGCTAATTCGATCAGGGTTCGGATTCTGTCTTCTATAAAAATAAACTTTGTTCTTTTCTTCATGTAACCATTCAAGTCTCAAGTTCGTACCATGTTTCTAAGTAATTTCAAAATTCAAATGAAAAATTAGCTGCCCTCGTCCCTATGTTATTAAAATGAAAAAATCAAATATTTTTTCAAATTAGATAGGTCAATCAAATCGATATAAAAACCTTACTACAAACCCGTACTCGTTATTCCGGTTAAAATGATACCTTTCTCTTGTTTCTACGTGCTGTAGTTACTGCGCTATAAAATTACATACAAACACTTTATTTTATATATATATATATATATACTACGGAAGAGGAAAGGAAAGTAAGGATATTTAGGGTAACTAGGTGTTGAAGGAAACCCAGTGAACACTTACCGGAAGTAGAGCCGCTGCGGTGTTGGAGAGAGACATTTTTAGAGGTTAGAGCTTTCGGGATGATCCCTTCGTCAGCACAAGATATATATATATAGATTTATGTTAATATCGTAATAATAGATGACACTTTGTGCACTTTACCTTTCGTTAAATGCTTCAATTAGGTTATTCTAATTGATGACACTGAATACACTTCTTCTTGCTTGCTTCTTTCGAGAAAAATAAGCTTTGAAGGATTGTACTGGCTTGATTAATTAATAACAAATCAATACAGGTTGCATAGCAACTCATGCTAGATTAAGCGTTAAAATCAGAAAAAATACGCACCTTTACGTATTTTTCAATTTTAAAGGGCAAGATACAATAAAAGACCGCTACAATAGAATAATCTAGAATTTCTTTCGTCTTTTAGTTTTTGTTTAAAGTTTCTAAGTTAATATTTAGGTATTTTAATGAGCAAAAGAAAAAATGTCTGCCTGGTCAAAATCGTTTTTTCTCGTGCTTTTAAATGGCAATACGAAAGGATATCTGGAGTCGAACCTAGGACATTTTATGTGAAAGTAACAACATTTTCTAGTAGTTAATGTAGTGATCTAAGAACATACTAAATTTGATATCTCTAGCTTCTTCCAGTGCTGAGATATTGAAAGATTCTAGGAACATTATACACAGAAAGAAGGAAAGACAGAATTGGAAAACTATATGAGAGATTATTTGTCACACATCAACGCTCACTATAAAAGTGCGAATAACTCAAGAAAGAATCGAGATAGAAACTCTAAATTTTGCAGGAATGTTCGATGTGAATATTTTAAGGTGAGGACGAAAAGAAATCTCAAAAAAATCCTGGGTTCCACTTCAAGGAAGACATTTCCGTTCTTCATAAGGGATACGTAAAAATCGACTTTTCATCGTGCAGGTTTTCATTCTTTTTTAGATTAAATTAGAAAGATTTGGCATATAATCTTCGGATCTGAACCATTTTGAAGAAAAAATTATAAAGTTTCTTATTATGTTCATATTTTTCCGCATACAGTTCGAAATCGCTCAATTTAAACATTTAATTCACACAGTTTGAGGAAATGTTGCCATTTTAACGGATGTTGCCTTGCCTACCAATCCCATTGTAGGACCTCGATATCATATTACTGTTTCAATCCTTATTGATATAAACGTGCTTTGAATGCTTTTAATACGAGAGAGGGAGAGAGAAGGAAGGCGAGGGGAATTATTTTCATAGCAAACAAAGTAAACAACATTCTAAATTATTGTATTCATTCTCTTTCGTGGAAGAATATACGCAACGTTTTAAGTTTAAGTTATAATTGTAATCACTTCGAAAATTTCGGTGTGATAACATAATTTTGAGTTCCATACTCTCACGTCGTCTGAAGTTTTGTTAAATCAAAAATATTATTCAGTGAAAAGTTCATCAGTCAGATAAAACAGGTAAATTTTTCGTTATGAATTTGTCCTGCATTGCAACAATTATTCCAACTTTATTAAATTCTATATTCCGTAATTATTTCTCATGCATGTAAAAAACGCATTATTAATAAGTTATAAGACGAAAAAGATAAAAATAAAATTAATTAAAAAACATTTTTATTGTATAAACGCTTCTACTTAAAACTGCAGTCAAAGATAGAAAATAATTTTTTCCTAGACAAAAAATATTATTAAAATATTTGTATGCTTCTTAAAAGTGGGTTGGTTTTGTCTCTTCTAATTCTTATATTTCAACTTTCTCATAAATTAATCTTATTGTTTGCCACTTAACATATACTCATATTATTGCCACCCACTTTTACGAAACACATTTTTTAATAATGTTCTTTGTCCAGGAAAAAGTTTTCTTCTTTATTTAATTTGCATTGAAATCCCCAGAAAAATAAAGCGAAGAGCAACAGGAGTAGAGAGTGTCACACTAGAATTATTAACACGATAAGAAGAATAGAGAAACTAGGACCGCATCGTAAAATTTATTAATTAGAGTGGTCAAAGGAGTTCATCGTGTCCATTTTTAAGGTCTTCATAGGAAAATAATTAAGGCATTGAATGCCAAGAAAGGACAATTAGTTCAATTGATCATGCAGTTTGAACGATTCTCCGGATTTTGAATAAATGGCTAAAAGCTGAATCAGTTAGTGTTTTTCCCGCCGATAATAATAATAGGAACATAATCCGTACGGAATGAAAAAAACATTAACCCTTGACCGCCGTCGTGGATTATTCTAACCTAGGTGGCGTCGTGGTGCCAATTTGACCCCAATATTGTTTTTGCGGCCTTAAAAGTCATAAAATTCATTCTTTTTCCAAACTGTTGCGTGGACTGCATTTTTAGAAGGGATTGTAAGTCCTCGTGATTGGATTTGAAAACTGCACTGTAACACAACACTCCAAAAACGCACTAAATTCCTCCATAGTCAATTCTCTTGAGTTCCGTTCTGTCAGTGTTCTTATATTTTTGTTTCACTTCTGAAAGTTTTTTTTGTATGTAAGATAACTTCATTGGCCATTTCTTCAGTAAATATCAAATTCCATATTTGAAGCGGTTCGGCAACTTCTCCAATATTCTTTGCTGGACCTTTCAAACCTGATAGAAACCTAACCAATGATTGTGTCTTCGCGTCCTGGCGTTTGCTGCAGGAGGAATGGCAGACCACTTATACCTATTTTTGCCGTAATAATATTTGCTATTTTCATAACTATTCACATTGTCTTCAATTTCTATATCGCACTGATCCTCATTGTCTTTCTCTATTTCAGAATCCGAATTTTAAAAAAAATCAACGTATCTGTCGTCTTCATAATCACTGTATTCACTTTCACTTCTTCTAACCACATATTTAACGTTTCTTTATAGTCCGGATCACCGACTGTCACAGTTTTAGAACATACAGCCATAGTAAACAAGATCTACTATAAATACGTTTAATTTCCGTTCGTACGCCTACAGCATATAGTAAAATAAATGAAATAGATTATCCACGACGAAGAAATAAACTTCAATTCGTTTATTTTCCTTGCGTATGCACATACATTTTGTGAGCAGAAAGAAATGGATAATTTGCGACTGATGAAGGAACGCGTCAGTAAAGATTACTACTGCTCATTTCAAGTGATGTTTTAAATACTTTTCATTGTTTTATTAATTACTACTAATTACAAAATAAATCAATAAATATTTCCTTGATTTCGCTATTACTATATTGTTTTACAGTGCTTAGGCATTAAACTAAGCCATCGATGTCATCTTTTTTGACGTCATAACATGAATCTTAAGGAACGTCTCTAGAAAGTCTGTGTTTCGGCATGGAGTACACATTCCCAATATCGTTAATTTCCCTAAAGAATTCCTAACAATTCGAGTATTCTAGACAGTTTTACTGTTTGTATCCTTGCATGGCTATCTACTTTTTCTGTTCTAGCAGAACACGCATCTTCCTCTTTTGGTGATGGCTTTCACGGCTTCCTAAAGCTATAGTAGCTTCTGTGCTGCTTGCCTATATGTATGCCTCATCGGAATGTATTTACTAACAGTAAAGTACTTATCTCAGGCGCCTCCAATAGCCAGAACGAGGGTATGAAAAACCAGATTCGGTTGCAAAGCATCCGTCTTCATTAGTAATTCCCGGGAAGTAGGTTTTTCATAAACTTGTTGTGGCTATTGGAAGTGCCTTTTCTTGTTTTTTTCAGATAATACGAACTCTATAATTCTCTATTGAACAGCATGAGATATACAGCGATACTGACTCTCATTGCATAGCGTGCTTACCAACAGTCGCATCCAATTAATCAACACCAAAGTTTCACGTCTTGTATTCCTCTATAATTATCTAGTCACTCTATAGATATCTATATAGTAAAGTGTTTGTATGTATGTACTAGGAGGCAAGCCCCCTGCTCGCTGACGCTCGCCAATATGTTTTGAATATGAGTTTAATGAATATATTTTATAAGGGATGTATGTATGGTTTTTTATAACAAATTAAGAAAATTAGTTGAATAACTCGATAAAAAATAAACTTACAGGGCGGAAATTCCCAGAGATTAAAATGGCTGAGGTATAGAGCGTTAAAGAGAGAGAGAGAGGCAACCAGAATCCTGCCGTTAACATAGGCTATATGGCGATGAAAAAAATTTGGGCGAAGTGGTTCTTAATTCAATAATTATTTTCCCATAAGTTTACACGAAATTTTCGATTTTTCAAAGTGCAAGATTTTCTTCTTTCATATCAACAAATATTTGGTTGCCCTGTAAACAAAACAAAATCGCATACAGAAATTGAAAAAGAATATCACGTTAAAAATTTTCCCCACATAAATGCATTGGACTCTCAACTTCGGCGACAAGTGATGGTAGCTTATAATTGTTATTCTCATAGACATGATAAATTCGCGTCTTTTTCTGATTATAAACGCATTTTTACGCTAATTCCATCAGGATATGGATTCTTTCTTCAATAAAAATAAACTTTGTTATTTCCTGCATAGAAACATCCAAATTTCAAGTTCGTACGATGTTTCTAGGTAATTTTAGATTTCAAATGAAAAATAAGCTGCACTTATCCCTATGTTATTCAAATGGCGATAATTAAAAAGGAAAATATTTTAAAAATTAGAATGGTTAATTAAATCGGTATAAGAATCTGACTGCACCACGAAACTCTTTATTCCGATTAAAATGAAACCTTCCTCTTGTTTCTACGTGCTGTTGAGTTATAAAAAACATACATACATACAAACACTTTACTATGTAGATATCTGTAGATCATCTTTTTGCACTTAACATACATGTTGTCGTTAATTTTCCAAAAATGCTTTACACAACATCTCTTGTGTAATTGTGCCCGTTTTTCACTCTCCCTTTCACAAAGCTCTCAGAAATTTTTACTTTTAGAATAAAATCAACGGAAGAAGCCTTGACTTGGTGGAACTCCATCATGAATAAAATGAGAGAAAATATCACTTGGTATAAGTTCCACTTTATTAATATAGTCATATTTTCTCTCATTTTATTTACTTTTATGTCTTGTAAGCAATAAACCCATGAAAAGTCAACGTAGTATAGTTGTCCATGTTTGTACACTGACTCTGAATGTAAGCCTGATGCGTGAGTCTGTTTGCGTTAATAAACATTAAAAATGTAGAATATAATGATTTAACGTACAAAAAAGGTAATATTCCAATATTTAAATGAAAAAAATTTAACGTTGTAGCAACGTCAATCTTTATACACACCAACGTAAAAATATACTGATAACTATTCAGGAAACTTCGTGTGGGAAACGTTTATAACGATTGACCAAAGCAATTGAACCTTCTTTCGTCTATTGAATACTGGAATCTTGCATTTTTTGTAAGTAAAATCATTATATTTTACATTTTTAATGTTTATTAACGCAAACTGGCCCACGCATCTGGTATACATTTACCAGGGTTAGTTTTCAATCACGAACAATTAAACTACGTTGACATTTCACGGGTTTCTTGCTTACAAGGCATAAAAGCAAACATTTCAGAAATGCATAATTACACAGGAAATGAAGCTGAATTTGTCGAAAGTGATATGATAGTAAATAAAATTATCGTTATATTTGAATGCAATACGCTTGGAAACGAATTGTTTATAAACAAAATTAGTTAATGGTTAAGGAAAGCTAAGTGAAAAAGTATTCTTTATAGGTGGTTTTCATTTTTTTGTAGACTACAATGTTTTCTAAATCAGGATATGTACTTGATAAATATTTCATAAAATCACAGTCCTTCAAACTGTTACATAAGTGCAGGTAGCAGACCTGTCAGGCCCATAACGTTAGCATGGGGATATAGATCCGATCACACACGACGCACAATTAACAATGGAAATAAATCTATTACTGAAGGTTTTAAGTACGCAGGTTGAACTAACTAAAATAAATTTATGAAATTATAAAAGGTCAAGGATCTCCTAAACGGTTAAAATCTGGGAGATAAGATATTGAACGTCAGCAATACTTTATAAATAATAATTACAGATATTTCGTTGCGTTTTAAACTAAATATTTCCAACTAATATTAATTATTAATTTCAAATTGCATATATTTAATTTCCATTTCATAAATTTTTGAATCTGTCTGAAGTGTATTTCCTCTTTCACTAGTTCGGCGCAAGAATGAAGAAAGCAGTGTTGGCCTCGCATGAAGTTCAACGACTTAGACGGGAGTACTTGCTGACCTTCGACCTCCACTCTTCGGGCCTTCCCCCCCTCCTTAACAGCGTGGGGGACTGTAAGGAGGAAATGGATAAAACGTGAGTTTTCACTCTTTTAAAGGCTTAAAATGTGCATTTTCTCCTATCGAATTCGAAACCTGACATTTCGCCTGTCTTCTTCGCCAATAGAATCTTATATAATAAAATTGAATGTCTGTCCGTGTGTTCCTTATACATTTCCACGCCCTTTGAGCTATCGGGACCAAACTTTGCAAATTGACTTCATATGACTCTACGAGTAACATAGGGTACCTGGGATTTCCAAAATCGACCCGGGTTCGATTCCAGGAGACAATTTTATTTTCCCATAAGTTTACACGGGATTTTCGATTTTTCAAAGTGCAAGGTTTTTTTCCTTCAATCGTTAAAATACGTAAATATGGACCGATTTTCTTCGTTTTTGCTTTATTGGACAGCTAAAACTCTATACTATCTTATTCTTGCGATGTTTACATGTTACACGGTCGAATCATTCAGAAATACGCAATTGTTTTCGAAATTTTACGGATATTTCGTACTCTTTCCGACGTTGTCAAGGCGACCGTAATTGTTGCCTCCGATTCAATTAATGCCAATTAAACCTTCAAATAGGTGAAAGAAAAGCGTTTTCGCTTCGAACTGTTGTTTAAGCATCGAAATTAATGCTGTATAGCAACGTACATAGTTAAGAATAATTATTCTGTTGACTGCGTATGGGAAGCGTTTATAACGACAATTCATCGTGTGTATGCTGGAATCCTACCATTTAATAAGTAAAACCTTTATATTATACATCTGTAATGCTTACTAACGCACATTTATAATACTCTGCATAGAAGTCACCCGACATAAGTTTGTGGTTGTGAATAAAACGTTTAATCTATAGAAGTTTTTCTAAGACGCCAACATTTCCCCAGAAAGTGACAAATGCTTCTTTGGTTCGTAAATGACACACATACCGCACAGAAGTATATGGGGCATTTGCTGTAATTAGAAGGTAAGTATGCTTTATTAAAGATTCGATCCCATTTTGAATGTTCTTACAAGTTAAAATTCTTAAGATTTATGGATTACAGTGTAAAGGCGACTTTCTCTTGGTCACTTGGTTACGTGTTTGGCATAACCCGGGCATCGCCGGGTACTTTCAGCTAGTATATTATAAAAACACTCTCCGTTTTGGAATAATGCGGTTGCATAGAACAACATTGGATCGCGGCTTTGAGAAACATTATTCCCATTCATCATTTGGTTATCGAAATTATTTATATTCCCCCGCCTTATTTACGCTTTGCTTTGTGACCGAGGGAAACCTGTCGTGTGACGCACGAGCGTGTTACGCGCACACGCGGCCGGCGGGGATTTCAGATTGGCCGCTTCCAGCAAATGGGGAAAGCTTCTTATCGCAGCAAAGTCAAAGCTTTTAAGATTTTAGTGACACTTGCCGAATCATTTCCGCTCATTTTCATTTTTATTCGGATTTGTCATCTGCAATTTACACATGAAATGTAACTAAAATTTGTTGACGAAATAATTCGTATTCGTTCTGTTAAGTTATTACCGTTAAAGTAGGTTTAGTCAAAGGATTTCACCAATATTCAATACAGGCAAGCTAAATTTTAAGTCTCAGGATTACTTATCCCCTTCGACTTTTTTCAGCATTCAGTATCAAGTGTGTCGACTCATAGGGGAGAGGCTGTTTGTGCACTTGAGCGGGCCACTTTTGCATATTTCGCGACGGGCCGTTGATGATTTTTTCAAAAAAAATCGAGATAATTTGACCGCCTTTGGGAATAATAGGTAATGCAATAGAACCTGTCGCCTTACAAAGTGGGTGCGCAGTGCGCGCTTTGCCGAGTTCAGTTCGCAGTCGTGCATTTTAACTCGGAGGCATTACCTATAGCTTATAATAATCCCAATCATCTCGAATGCATTCCTAGCATTGACTTTTCCGAATGCTTTGTAGCCGCGTGGCATTTAAAAATGCTTCATTTTAGTCTTCTTAGTGTCTTTATTGGATTCAAAAGGTTTTTTTGGGGTAGCATCTGAAATGAGCCCCTTCTAATTTTATATAACTTTCAGAACTAGAAAATGTTGTCGAATTTATAGAAAATATAATGCGAGTCAAGATGTATAAAAGTGAATTATTATTTCCTTCTATGTTAATTAAATAAAGTTTTATTGAAATTTTTAAATACATTTTTGGTATCACTTTTGTGTTAAAACGATGTTACTCATCAAGTTTATTTTATATGTTCGCGATTAATTGAAGCTGTTGTATGATTTATTTGAAATTTTTAAGTTTAAATTGTAATGCATTACTAATCCCTTCAAGAGCACGCCTGTAATATTACGTTGCAATTTATGGATGCTTTATCAATCACACTCTTAAATATGTTTCCGCATTACTAGAAGTTAAACTTATTTTTCTCATCAAAGATATGCTTAGTATGCCTAGCTTATATTAGTGAAATATGGGAAAATTCCTTTATTTCAAGTAAACCCGGTTCGCCTTTCCTGAAGAAATCTATGTAGTGTACACACACACTCTTGTGAAAGGGTTAATCTCTTTACATTTTTCACGGTACTCATTGAATGTAAAGAACCATATCACATATAAATTGTTTCATAATTCTAATTTAAAAAATATTATTTAATTTTTACTTGTATAAATCCATTTAAATAACACACATGATAAAGAAATGTACGTTGGACTGATGGAAAAGGAGAAGGTTTTTTTTAGAAGAGGAAGGGGCACTAGAGACGCCATTGGAGTGTTGAGGATTATAGGAGAGAGATTTATTGAAAAAGGAAGAGATCTGTATGTGGCATTTATTGACCTTGAAAAGGCTTTTGATAGAGTAAACTGGACAGTACTGATGGATATTCTGAAGGAGGTTGGAGTGGAATGGAAGGAGAGAGGACTTATAAGGAATTTATACATGAATCAGAAGATTAGAATAAGGTTGGAAGATGAAATGACGGAAGGGAGTCGGATAGGAAGAGGTGTGCGGCAGGGGTGCTGTCTTTCGCCAACATTATTCAACATTTACATAGAGCATTCTATTGGAAGGTGTTTTAAGGAAGAACAAGGCATAAAGGTCGGTGGGAGAAATATTAATTGTATAAGGTTTGCAGATGACATGGCTATAATTACAGAAAGCGAGGGAATGTTAAATGAAATGCTGGAGGAGTTGAGAAACAAGGGAAAACAGTATGGGATGAAAGTAAATGTGAAAAAGACAAAAGGCATGGTCATCAGCAAAGAGGGCAAGAATGAAGATTGGAAGAGAGGAAATAGAAATAGTTAAGCAGTTTAAGTACCTGGGGAGTGTGATATGTGACGATATGAGATGTGATAAGGAGGTAATAGCTAGAATAGCAATAGCAAAGGCCGTTATATAGAAGTTTGAAGAAAAGACTGGTAAAATGTTATGTTTGGAGTGTGGCGTTATATGGAGCAGGGACTTGGACGCCGAGAAAAAAGGAAAAGAAGAGGCTGGAAGCGTTTGAAATTTGGGTTTGGAGAAGGATGGAGAGGATAAGTTGGAGGGACAGAGTAAGGAATGACGAAGTAATGGAAAGGATAGGTGAAGAGAGGTTAATACTGAAATGTATAGAAAAAAGGAAGAAGAACTGGGTGGGACATTATTTAAGAAGGGACTGTTTGATAAAGGACGTGATAGAGGGAATGGTTGAGGGGGTGCGTGGTAGAGGAAGGAAGAAAATACAGATTTTGGAGGAACTGAAGAAAGGAGGTGTTACCTATGCTGAACTGAAGAGAAGGGCTGAAAACAGAGAAGAGTGGAGAAGAGAGGACTAGCATTTGAAGCAAACCTGCCAACTGGCAGAACACTAAATAATAATAATAATTTCGCAGTGGTGTAAAAATAGGGTGGAGTGCGTGTCCGGATGCCAGGGACCCACGGGGGCCATCGAATTTTTCCGAATATATATAAAAAATAAAGATTTTTTAGTAATATTTGTTTTTCATCCTAATTTCTGGACGAGTTTCCAATTATTTATTATTTTTGGACATAGTAATTTTAAAAGTCTAACATTTTCAGCTTGATCCTGATAATTGATTAATACATATAACCTGGTAGGTTCCACAATGGGTTTCACATTTAATTGAAAGTATTTGTTTGTAAAGGAAGATAGAAATCATCGATAATATTTTGCCGCGGGCCTTCTGCTCCTTGTTATGTCACTGCTGTTTCGTTATAACATGCTTTCGTAGATTTTGGCCGAGTTCTGATGAGATTTAGGATGTTTTATCTTTAACCATGGGCCTTCTATAAATGAAATGAAAAAGTTATTGCGAATATTATTCACATTACCGTAGATGTCATCAGTTACTGTCTATCCCCGCTAAGTAGAGAATATTTGGCGTTAACTATATACGCTGCAAATGATGCATTACGTTTGACGAATCATTTTTTGCCTAAAGTATCTAAATCACTCCGCTGGACCGAATTTGATCAAAAGACACACCTTTTTGTGTTTTTTAGATCTGCATGTAAAAAGGGTTTGGTCTTTATCGGAGCACTACTAGAAAATATCTTGTTGGGGATTTAAGGGATTATTTTCAAAATAGTTTATCGTATTCGTTTTACAGTAAAGTAATAAATTCTATCCAATTTTTTATCTTAAGTAATTTATTATTAATTCAACTTGCTCCAATTTACACCAACCTGTTTTCGTTGATTAACATATAATTTTAAATTTAATAACATTATCTTTTTTATAATGGCGCTTTCCTCATGTTAACCACATCTTTCAATAAAAATACTTATCGTTTTTTTAGGCTAAAAAACTGGTGTAAAGACGATTATGATTTTTAGTTCTATCATCACAAGAACTGCTATTCCGCAGGCAACGATACTGTAAAATAACATTTTTTTTCACTGTTCCGACATTTCATTTGCACATAGACGACTTTGTAATAGATTATATTTTGTGAACAAGCGTTTGTTAAGATTATTGTTGCGGCCAATTGCGGGAACGCTTCTTTATATATAAATAAATAAATACATTTATTTATTTACTTATTACCATGAAGTTCAGCCATATTCCTTGGATTTTTAGGTGCCATAAACATTTTACCTGTAAACTTTTATTGTGTATATTTATGATCGATTTAATTGAAATACGTTTCGTTAAAAGTACGAGATAAATTATCTCTTTTTTTCTGTAGTAATCTAATGTAACTACAGTAGGACCTCGATAACCGTCGCCATCGATAATCGTTGATTCGATCAACCGTCGTTTGTCACCAAGTGGTACAAAAATGAAAAAGTGCCTTGCCCGTTTTCGAATGAAGCAGGAAAACGAATATGAAGACGATTGCTCTGCGACTGAGAAAGAAAGACTGCTATCGCAGTGTTGGGCAACATTTTCTGAAGTACAACTGCCAACTCATTTGTCAACAGTTAAAATATTTCTTAAGAATTGAATAGCTTATTAAACGTCAAGTGATAAAAATGGTCCCAAAAACGCAGTGTTAGTGACTATGCTGCTAAAAGCTTCAGAAATGTGACATCCTTTCAAATAAAGCTAGAAGCGAATAAAAATTACCCAGAGTCTAAAATTTCCAGCGAACTGAGGCCTAAAAATTCAGTTTTATATGATGCACGGGTTTTTTGAACGAATTATTGACCTATGACATTGTTCGTATGGGAAAATCGGTTTCGACTATCGTCTTTCGCTAATCGTCGGTGTTTTCAGGAACCAATTAACGACGGTTATCAAGGTCCTATTGTACGTATATGTTGTCCTATTGTCGTATATGTTTTTTGATTGCTCTCATAATATTATGATGCACAAGACAATTCTGCTCAGTTATACACCCTGTATGCTGTATATTAAGAGTATTTTAATGTTTAGTTAGGGAATGCGTAAAGCTCCAATCTATTATTTATTTTGGAAAAAATATATGTTTTTCGAAATTAGAACGTAGTAAAAAACTGGAATCCGTCGAGTGTGAAATAAGAAAAAGTAAGTCATTCCCATTTATCACTCGACCTCTGTGGTTGGAACTGCATTTCTGGGCCTCTTTGACCTTCTAGTCTACAATCCACTCAATGGGTCTATCTCTCACTCACACGGGCTCACACACGCATCCATTCACGGTCTCAGGCATAATAGAAGAGGAGGAGGGAGGGAGATAGGGGTGTGGGGGGTTATGAGGGGTCATGGGGTTGCGAAGGGGGATGAGGAAGGTTGCCAGGGCTTCCCTTGTGCCGCAGCCGCGGTAAGTCCCCGCGTCGCTCGAAATGGAAAGAGTGGCTTTCGGACCCCTAAACAGGTTAGAAAGAGAGCTTAGGTTGTAGGTCGTCAACTCTTCTGCTCCCGCGTTCGATGAGAATCATTTGAATATTTCCTATAGATGTTGTTCGGGAGAAAAATAAATTTCCGATGTAACTTCTAAGAGAGCGTACCTTCTCCACGAAGAGGGACCGAAAATGGCCGACCGTTGTCATATGTCCGCTAGAGGATTGGAAACGCCTTGGGCTCCTTTATCGATTTCGCAATTGCGGATTCGCGAGACGGAGAGACCCCCAATGCATCCATCATCCATCCAATCGCCGGACGAATAACATTTCCTGAGAATTCAACGGAGAAAAAGAAAAAAGTATTTGGAATCAATGCAGTTTAGAAAATAACGTGAAGTAATTTTTTTAAGTAACCCATTATGTTATTTGAAATCTTTCTTAACAAGGAAAACGGTGAAAATTTTGCTCTTTCAAGTTTTCATGTCTGCCGTAAGAAAATAAAAAATGAAAACTGCGGAAAAACAGACAATTATTGGGAACGGAATACAATATATATCACAACAAGGCGTTGTAAAAGTTAATATGATCAATGCGACCGAAATAAATTTTCATTATATATGTTCATAAATGATGCACTGTGCGAGCAAAAATAAATGCCGTTATATAATAGTCAAGATATTTTGATAACGTATCAAAACGGCCACGTTTTACGTGTACTTAAATTATTTAGTATAATAGTCAATATTTCAAGCAAAAAAGCGCGATTTCATTGCGTAACGTTTTTTCTATTCATATAGGGAATAATATTAATTTAGTTACGACGAAAACACTATTTATTAATACATCTATTAAAAAAAGCGTGAGAAACTGAACATTGCAGTATCACTTATTTGCTATAGGCCAAATAAGCAGGTACAAAACTTTATGCATGCATCTACAATACACTACTCTCGCTGTTTACGCGATTAATGCGTTCCTGAAGACCGTCGTGTAAACCGAAACCGCGTAAATCGAAACCGATTTTACCATAAGAACAATGTTGTAATGAGGGATTGCGTTCCAGTCAGTAAATAAATTGGATATTTTAATCATTTAAAAGGTATTTTGACACAAATATTTTATAATAATATATCTGATAAAAAGAAATGTCATCACTAGTTGCCTCCCCCTTTCTTCTTAATGCAGTGCGACCTATTTATTTCAAGGAACTTGTAAATTCAAACTTTGCCTGCTTTGAAACCCTTATCTGACGAGCTGGAGGGATACTTCGTTTGCAATTTTTCATGAATCATCAAGGCCTTTTCTATAATAACTGCACCAGTCTGATCTCTACCTTGTGTATGGTCATTGCACCAAAAGAGAAGCATACTTTCCATATGAATCATATGCTCACTTCTATGACTGTTACTGTAAGTTTGAGGACCACTTACTGAAGCACCTAATGCTTCTGACTTGGATACCTTCTTCAGTTCAAATTTGTTCTTTAATATTGCTCTAACCGTGGATTCGCTGAGCCCCAATACACGACCGATGTAGCTAGGGCCTTCAACACTTTTCGATTTTTAAATCAGGGCATCGAACCGGAACCGAACCGAAAAAACTAAATATGTTGAACCCGAACGGAAACCGAAAACCGATATTTATTTCGCTCCTTTATTTCGGTTCGCATAAACAGTGTAAGCGAAAGGCGGAATTTTCCCACCGCTCAGTAACCTTCCATGTTCAAATGGTCATCGCCTCCCTCTCACGCTACCATACTCTATCGCCATGAAGTCCAAACCCCGACCAAGTTCACTAATCCTCAATTCCCTTGGGTCGTTCCACGAATACGACCTTCAAGGATTTTCTAAGATGATATCTACCGACTTCCGGTAATTCCACGGGGAAATTTACCCATTTGAGAATTCCTTGAACCTTATGAATGCCTAGTGGGAGAAGGGAAGTTTTCCCCAGTGTATCGTTTGCTACAGATGTCCGCAACCTTTCATTCCTTCGTTTGAGCTGTGCGTAGTATCCAGCAGTCTGGCCTTGCTAATTATTGAAAAGGGATCGTTCCACGTTTGTTTCTTGCATTCGTTGCCATTTGTTACAGGTTAGTAATTTTAAATAGAACTCGAAAACTTCAATTTTATATTGGATGTTAATCGTTACTGAAAACGAATAAAAAATAATTTGTATTTGTTATTTCCATTAAAATGTTCAGTTTATCGGTGTGAATAACGAAGTGTTTCCAGCAATAAGGAGCAGATAAATCATCCAACGCGAATGGAGAAGCTGTTATTTGTTGACATTGTTATTTCTGTTGTTCAATGTGTCTTATTAATTGTTGAAATTGTTTTTAAGCTGTTCATAAGTGTTGAGTTTATTGAATAAATTTAGTAACTTCTTTTTAGAAAAACTGGTCGGATAATCTACAAGAGGCAAAAATTCTTTTTCCATTGTTCAATTATCTAAGCTGGCATTTAGGATCACGAGATTTACAGAGACATAATAAAAAGGAGAGGCTACGAACTTCGGATCACGTACTTGGACGAAATGTGGATAATGCGATTCTACATGCAAATAGGTGTCTCAGAGTCAGAGGCGTACCTAGGCGATATGGCGCCTATGGCAAAATTTTAGGAAACGCCTCGGTTACTTAGGATATAATTTTTCTTCGTTTTAATAAAGAATAATACCGTTTTTATTATAAATAAATCAATGTTTGAGTGTTAAAATTACACTTATTTATGTGAAAATTAACTTTTCGCACTTTTTTCGGGAACGTTTGGCGCCTTTTTCAAGCGGCGCCTATGGCAAATACCACCTTGGCCTTACCCTAGTTACAGCACTGCTCAGAGTTTATGTGGATGCATCTCTGGTTTCGAGAAGTCGGCGTCAAAAATATGCAAAACATCCTACGTATGTCGCTTATAATAATTATTTGTATTATTGTTACTAACAGTCAGTTTGGTTGGGAGGATAGTTAGCAGACATTGTATGTTATAGAGCCCTTTTTTTACTTCTAAATATTATCTTGCAATTCACCATATTGGTTGATGACAGGGGGTGCGATGCATCAATTTTTTCCTAACGGCTATCCCTTGTAACAATATTACTCCCTGAAAGTAAAATGTTAAGGGTGTGTGTGTTTGTCGGTATATTGATGGATAGCTAAAACACGACATCCATTCGCATATTTGTATGCAAGTGACGTAGATCAGGAATCACAAATGGAGGCGTATCCGTGACAACAAAAATCGTTAAGGACTACTTAGTGCACAGAACCTCCTGCCACCCACCAACTTGGGTAATTGCAGGGTAATATGTAGATGTTTTTTATTTGCCGCCGAGTGAAAATCACGTTTTCGCGTAGTCACAAATTTTCGAATCGGTACTTATCATTTCCATTTCATGAAATAATGAAGTTTAACATTATCACACTACTTAAGTGCTTAAAAATATTGTCATAGTAAATTTGTATCATGTTAATAAACATTTCTCAGCCTTTCTGGCTTCTCGGACCTTCTCCTTTCTCACAAAAATTTTATACATTTTTTCGTGCATTTGCATTTGAATGAAAAAATAAAGCTGTGTTTTTACTATAACATGAGCGGTGGACGTTATCGACAAATTGTTAATGAAAATAACGTAATGTCTTATTCAACTTACTGGTACTATTGAGACAACGCGGTCACTTATTTTTCCGTACGATTTCTGACTAAAAATATTAATAATTCATTATTAGGCATTCCAGCTTTAGCTCATATTGACTGCGGTCTGTCTGTTCTTCTATCTGGATGCAATACTTTTATTCGTACATATTCAGCGGATTTTAATGAAATTAGTACTAAAGACTAAGCACGGTAAATTAGGAAATAAAATGAATGGTTTACATAAAATAATAAGTTTAGAATACTCTATCGCAGGAAACGTGCTTATTAGTAATTTACTTTACACTTTTCTAACCTGTTGAAATCATTTGCGGCGCATGTATGGTTTGTAATTATTCAATTCTAAATATAATCTCAATGGATGTATAATGAATATTTACGGTTTAATTTCCTCTTATAATCTTGACGGCTTGTAATTGATTGATACCGCCTGGATTTTTGAATTACAGGACATATGCGAACTATTTTTATCGCAGTTGAGGTCTATTATCGTTACAATGTTCGCGAAGGCCTTTCTTGAGTATACGTAATTTTAACTTTGTTAAATAACCATGAATCAGTAATGGTTTTACAGTTATAACAGGCACGTGTATTAATAACCCCACTTCTCGTTTGGTTTTCAACAACATGCAGGAGTATTTTAATATAATAAACAAAAACGGTATATTGGATTGCTTCAGACGAATTGTAAAAAGTTTTATTGCTATTGCATCATGTACATTTAATAATATTTGATTGGGAATATATATATATATAACGCTTGTAAATCAAAAAGTTTTCATTATTTGTAAATTGAACTTTCACAAATTACACGGCGATAGCGCTATTAAAGTGTAAGATGCTTTTCGTCTACATTGAATCTACGGGTTTGGTTACAGGAGCGCATCTTTAATTCATTACACAGGAAGAGCTAAAATCCAGTAGCAGACTTCTTTTGTAGCCATTTTAAAATCTCTTATAGTTGTGATATCGACTCAAAGTTTGCGCAGTTATACATATAGAGAAAATAATACAAATTAATTTTCTGTTGTGAAATTTACTCGAAATTATCCAAAAATACATTTTAATACGATTTTTCGCGCTTTTTTCATTCAGTAAACCCATTTATCGCCACGGCAATGCGTCTGTGAAATTCTGTGGTTGACTTTATTCTGATACGTTTAATAAAAGCGTGATTTTAATTATTCAATGCCAGTGAAGTGCTAATTCACCGATTATCTCACCGTATTGGTATTTATCTTATAAATCAGTATTTCTCAACCTTCAGTAGACCGGGGAGCACCTAGAGGTATTCATTCGAACTCAGGAGGAGCACTACAATAAACTTTTCAGGAAAACATTTGTTACCTACCAGCTGGAATGTCCATAATAGTACCCTTGTTAGTACAAAAACGATCTAGGAAAAAACGAATGAATGAACTCAAAACATCGAAATGAAATTAACCCTCCAGCACGGTCGCCTTTTCTCACAATCGAGATTCAGGTCGCTGGGTGTCCGACACCCAGTACGTTTATTCTTTGTTTTTAATGAGCGTAACTGCTAGTATTAACTACATTTTACTTAATAACCAATATATATATATATTAACACACGAAAGTATTTTTGAGTATTTTATTAAACTATATACAAAAATATTTGATATATACATTTCAGTCATCTGAAGTGTGAAATCTCCATTTGCACAGTTATTTTTTCTGGCAGTTATCACAATAAATATTTGAATGTTCCTGACAGACATGAATATCACAGAATGAGCATATTGATTTAGTTTTCCGATCCTTTCCTTTGCATATTTTGCATCGGAAATATCTTTCAGACATTTTTCTTGTTTTTGGTGGTGGAAATACCTCATCACTTGTGCTTCCTTCCTGAGAGTTTGAAGTCGCGTATTTACGACGTGTATGAAAGATGAGAGGAAAGATTCAGTAGTTTAGCTCGACTATTAATCTGTGGTTGCACGAGAGCAATGGCTAAGTGTTTCAAAAAAAAGCTTCCTGGATTTATACTTTGGTGGATTTTCATTGGAAAGCAAAACAATTCGTGCATTTATGCCCGCAACATTCATAAACTAATAAAACACTACAAGAGGCCAACGTCCGCAGTTTCTTGTTACGCTGTAATTTGCACATAATTGGTCGGTGGTATCTACTGCCCCTTTAGTGGAATTATAAAAGGATATTATTTCCGGCAACATGTCATTCCCTACCAGTACGTTGTCATCGTGATGAAGTGTAGGCAGCAACAGAACGCATTTATTTCTTTTCGGCACATAAGACATTATCGAAACTTTTTCGAAAACCAAATAATGTTGATTTTATATCCCTCCTTTTAGGATTTGAAAACAATGGTGGAATTTCTCGTTTATTTTTTCTAATCGTCCCTACCATAGTTGTCTTTCTAGCTAATAGCTCTTCTGCCAGGGGATAGCCAGTATACCAATTATCCAACGTAATATTACGGCCAGAATCTAGCAATGGGTTTGCTAAACGCTTCACAACAGCAGATGGTTTGAAATCTGTTTCAAAAGGCCCATCAGGTTGTTTTCCGCAGTATACCTCCATTTTCACCGTGTAAAATGTTCGTGAATCTACCACTGCAAAGATTTTGATTCCATATTTACTTGGTTTGCTTGGAATGTACTGCCTAAAATTACATCTACAGTGCAGTATATTCCAACGTTATAGGCTTTCTGAATATTATTATTGAATTGAGTGTCAATACTCCTTGTTGCAGCCAGTTTATCAAATTTTTGTCTTTGTTCGCGATCAAAAATGTTATCAAATCGAATAGCACGCATTAGAAATGAGAATCTGTCATAACTCATTATTGCGTATACAAGTTCAATTCCGGTGCCGTCTGTTGCCCACAAGTCTGTTACGTTTGCATGAGAGGATTTATGAAGACCTGCTAAATACAAAACTCCAAATAGAGCTCGTATTTCAATGTTGTTTGTTCGCCTGACGTTGCGCTTATTTTTATATCTACGGTCTATGTTATCAATATAAGAATTTGTACACTACAATTTCATCAATAAAAGTAAAAAATAGCTACCAACTTTCTAAAGGAATTTTTGCGCTTATTTTTATATCTACGGTCTATGTTATCAATATAAGAATTTGTACACTACAATTTCATCAATAAAAGTAAAAAATAGCTACCAACTTTCTAAAGGACTTTTTGCATTTTTTGAATACCTACTCTGTCAATGAGGAAGTCGTTCGGAAAATGTTTTCGGAGCCTATTCGGACATTTTTGCGAAAGGGTTTTCTTCTCCACACTGTTTCCTTATCCTTTCCAAAGAACAGTTCAGTATCTTCTTCAGCTAACTCATCATCACTCTCAGACATATCCTGATCAGTGCTCGTGTTGTGGTCACTTTCTTGCACATTATCTGTATCATCCTCATCGGAAATATCACCTAAGATGTCTTCCTCTTCTTCCGTAACTTCTAGCAATTGCAATATTCTTTCATGATCTCTTTCATATGCCATACTGCAGACTAAAATAATTATTTATATTAGAGCCTCAGTAATGGAATAATGGAAGAATTGTTCTAACTGTAAATTGTGGAAAATAAAGGCATCTTTATGCATTTACATCAAAGTTAAAAATCCACAAGTGTTATAAATAAGGGAATACCTTCCGGTATTCACAAGATGAAGTTTCGTTTACTGAAGAAGACACGCAATTCCCAAATCCAGTTACTTCTGCATAGTAAAACACTTTGAAGAAAAGAGACTACACAAGAAGAACACGCTAACTCGTACTCAACTCAGCAAATGAGAAATATTCACAGAAAAATTTAGGAAAGTGTGTTCTAGAGCAGGAATTTGGGATGGAAAAAATGAAAAACAGATACCCTGGTATTCATATCACACTACTTTGAAAGATGGCTTTATTGCTTGGACCTAAGTCGTCTGATAAAGATCTCAAGAATGTGTACACATTTTGCCCTTTATACATTGCCATCTGGAAAATCTCAAAAACTAGTATATATTTTGTATTGAATTTACTCTTTGTTTGGATTTCGAAGAAAAAGAAGAGAATGCGCTGCAACGATCTCCCTTATCTCTCGACTGAAGTTATAACATGCGGAGACATATTTATTGAGTCTGAACTCTTGGAGGAGAGTCTTAGAGCGTGCATAATAGAGGGTGAAACTTTGTCATGTCAGTACGGTCGGTGAGTGTAAGACACCCAGAGCTCCTAAAAAGATATTTTTTAGCCAATGAAAAAATAAAATCATGCTAATATTCCTCTAAAAAATCTGCTTAAAAACGCAGCTACTATAGCTTTGGATTTAAAAGTGTTGGCCAGATAATAAATATTGCCATTTTAATACGCTCTGGGTTTTAAGCGACCGTTCTGGAGGGAGACGATCTCACACATATTGTATATTGGTTAATATTTAATTTTACCTAATGGTTACGGAGCACCGGTTGAGAAACACTGCTATAAATCATCAGAATAGCGCCGTAACGATATCTATTCAGTATGAAAACATAGAATAATTTCCACTTAATGCCTTTATTTGCTTAACGGGACAATCGCTTTACCTTATAATATTGTTTTTCTTTTGTTTATATTACAAAAAGTAAATAGCTGATGCACTATCATTATTTTAATTATTACAGTTATTCATTATTTCAGTTAATAAGAGCCATTTAATTCATCGAATGGGAAGATATCAATGCTCAAGTTATAGGAAGCGCGACGCAAACATCTGAAGACATCGATCAATGAAGGGAAGAAAAACGAAGATATTATAGAGAACTTAAAGAAGAGCAGAGAAAGAAAGAGAAGAAGAAATGAAAGAGCGACGTATAAGACATAGAGACAGGAAAAGAGGACAAAGAGAGAGAGAGAGAATAAACGAAATGAAGAAGAGATAAATATTGAAGTTATACAACACTAACCCCTGAAGACATCTATCGTCGAGAAGAAAGGAGAACTTATGAGAAGGAGAGGTGAGTAACAGTAAACAGAAAAAGAAGAATACCGAAAATATGCAGAGGAAGCGCAAGAAGATAAAAAAATAGACGGAGGAAGAGCACAAGAAAGAGAAAAAGAAATCAGAAGTAAAAGGAGAAAGTGAAGAAGAGAGAGATATAAAAAATGTGCCAAAAAAGGTAGAAGGCGTCAGTCGTAGCAACAAGACGTTAACCCATTAAAGCCCGTAATTCCGTGGGAGAGATTTTTTCATGAAACTTTGTTTTCCTGACCCATACTACACCTGAATCAATATATTTTTCCACGGAATGTTTACGATGACATTTTCGATGAGTTTTAGGGTGGCAACTTTAGTTGCCACTGGGAAGATACGATATCAAAATTGGATAAAATGCTCAAAACATTAGATACACTTTTTAATGCTTTTATTTTTTAAAACATTATAGTAAAATGACAGTTAACTTGAAAAACATTACAAAATTTAATTCTCATTAAATTTTATAAAAAATTGTAATCTTTTGAAGGTATATACGGATTGACTATAAACGACTAGTTACGTAAAAATATTTGTAAGCTCTATGGAATGTCTTGAAACATTCATTTGGATGCAGAGGTACTCCGCACTTCATGCACAGGTTGGTTGTTCGATTCCGCATATCTTGCATCGGCGGGACTTTGATGCGCCCTTCTCCACAGTATGATCAGTGCGATCAATGCGGATCTCTTCGAGGGCAGGCGAGAATTGTAGGTAAGCTCGGACACCAGGAGAAATGGGCAGAGTTCCAAATGACCTCAGGATGTGAGTAGCACATAGACATTTGAAATCCAGCAAGGACATTTCATTACCAAATCATCGGTACAACAGCCATCCTTCCACCCAGCACAAGGCAGCACTCCAAAAAATGTCAAAATTTCGGAAGCTGTAGCATTTAAGTCATGGACGAGTTTCTGTGCAGCGTAATGGTTTGTTTCATGTACAATGTGTTGCAACAAATCCTCTGTAAAGAAGCACCTAAAAGCCTCGGTGGGACTCTTAACTATTTCTTTCAAGAGATCTTCCGCATTTGGTTGGTAATCGCACTCAGGCTCAGAGATTTTTAAAGTCAGTTCTGTAACATCAGGAGTCCATTTTAGTGAAGAGGGGCGTTTGCGCTTTGAAGCTTGAGTTTGTTTGACCCTGGAAGCTGATGAAAAAGAGGTACTTAGTTCAGGATCCGCATCAACAACGTTGGTCTCATCTTCTTCGCCAACGGGTTCATCACAATCACCGTACCGAACTAGAACTTGAGAGCACAGAACATGGGCAGGGAGATGATCTAGATCGCCTAGAGCTTCCTCATCTGACAAATCAGAGTCCTTGTCAGTATCTGCACCTGAAGGCTCATCAGATGGGCAAAAAGCCTAGGTTCCAAAAGCGTATTAGTCAAGGTGTAGCAGGGGCTTAGGTTTGTGTGTGTGTGTGAGAGAGAGAAAAAGAGATATAAAGAGCGAGGGAGAATGGGAGGGAGATAGAGGGGAGGTGGGAGAGTGAGAAAGAAGGCAAAAGCATTGGATGAAGAACATTGCAATTCCAGTTATCCTCATTGAAAAAAGAAATAAAAATTTCAAATGCCATGACCAAGAAATTATTTGGTAAGAATAAAAAATTATTCAGTAAAGTTTCTTTCTAATATGAGATAATAAATCTCTTTGCAGTAATGTGAATATGAATGCCGAAAGTAATCTATAAAATTATTTACGCGCACATCGTATTGACAAAATGCGTTACAGGCATGACATAATGACGAAAAGAAACAGCTGAGTGCAATAACTAACATTGTAATGATTGAGTAATTATGTAAAAAAAGTAATAACTCTTGCATAATTAAGTTCAAAATTTAGTGAGGATGTGTTATAAATTCTAATACTACCATCGTATCAATTTTGGATAGCTTCACATCGGAGGAAATATTGCTATACCAAGAATAATAGTGTTTTCCACCAAAACTGTTTATCTAAATGCCCGTTGGCAACTTTAGTTGCCAAAGATATTGAAAAAGTAATAAAAAGAAATGTATTGCATGTTAGAATTTTCTTTTTAACCAAACGTACTAAGGCGTATTTTAATTTTCATAATTCATTTCTACATCCAAGATAAATCATACAGTATGGTTTATAACTTACATTTTGTAGAAGGATGTAACAATCAGTACTTCACAGGCTATGCAGGGTTGGTTTCTTCCTACCACCAGGCATGATCAGTTTGAAGTAAAAGATTTTAACCCGAGCCATAATACAAAGCAAGGTCTATTTTCTTCCCCTCTGCAGATTCAGAGTTATCGGTTTAATTGTTATTATTTTGTAACACAAAGTGTAGCGTGGCAACTTTAGTTGCCAATGGGCTTTAATGGGTTAAACACGTCGAGAGGAAACGAAATAAATATTCGGAGAAAAGATTCGTATTAAGAAAAGATGGATAATGAATGCCAACATTACGAAGCGTTGTTTTTCAGTAAAGAAAAGCATAATAAGTGCTGTGATCAGAATTCGAGAATGCCACTTCTCTTCCACGAATTCCATATGCATGAAAACAATTATCACCTGAGTGTGAAAATATCAGAAAATACAGCGCTACCTCTCCATCCATCTTTGTGGCGCAAAACTTGAAATGTCGACAACGACGATGCTTATGCTTGTAAAATATTCCATAAGATGGGATCTTTTTAGTCAGTCGATATAAGAGAATAAAACTTTATGCGAGTCTATTTCTGTGACCGTAATCAGTAATTGGCAATCAAAACGGCGAATCCTTTGTATTCAAATTTGAAACTACAGACCGTCGAAACAATACGGAAGATGTGTTTAGAAGTCAACCCACATTTACAGAGAATAATGTCATAATAAGGTCCCTCTGTTTGGAACTAGGCGTTTTAATTCATGCTCATGTGTGAAGAGTACTTTCAGAAATCAACCTTAAGATTTCCATTAAAAAATTGATGGAAAGTTCAAGACCAAAAACGTCGTATTCACAGAGGTTGTCACATTAATACACGTGTCTTAAGTTTCGGTTCAGGTCTTGGTGTTTCAGATGGTCATGGAAACTGGCATAAACAAACAGGCACATGTTACCCTCGCATAAACAGTTCGAACGTGTAGTTCGTAATTATATTATGCCATTTTGGCGAGAAGGGAATTTATTATGGGCGAAGCAACGCGTTTTAAGAGCGGGTATTAACACGAAATCCATAAGGCTGCCTTATTCCAATGTATGTCCAACACTTTTGACGAGAGAAAAGAGATAAACGCAATAGTAATTGGTTTTTCTAAAGATTGAGTAATTCGTAACTTGTTGGTGAGAAAAAAATATAGGAAAAAAGGGGACAGGTGGGAGAGTGGTTTATTGGATAAGATGGCAAACTCAAGGTTAATTCAGAAGACAAGAGAGGATACAAAATATTGAATAATTAATTGAAGTCCATTAATGAAATGCTCGGTGACATTCAGGCGTTTATAAACTGACGTAGTAATTAGTAAATTAACATTTATAGTTAAAATTGTTCTTATGAAGCGTAGTAGTAGAAGTATTCTATATCTCGGTTGGTTATTGACTCATTCTGTCCAATTGTCCCATGCAAGACCGTCGTCTTCATCTGCTAATCTATTATAATATATATATATACATAAATTATCTTCTTTCTACTGTATTAATTTGCTAATAAGTTGATAAAGAATCGAGATAGAAACTCTAAATTTAGTAAGAATGCTCGACTCTTATATTGTATGGTAGCGACGAAAAAAATCTCGGAAAAAGTCATGGATTCGACTCCAAGGTAGGCATTTCTATTTTCCATAAGGTAGGAGGGAGGGAAGGAGAGGGAGGGTGAGAGAGAGAGATAGAAAGAAAGAAGATGAAAAAGCAAGGAGGAGAGAAGCAATTATTTTTTTAAGTTTAACTAAAGAGAGTAGCCGCGCGGAGGATCCCCTAGTACATCTAATATTACTCGTCCTAACACGTGATTATTTCCTAGCATACTTCATTCTCTGACTTCCTCGTAAAGCTTTTTTATCTGTCAAAGTTTGTTTCTCCCATTTCTTCTATCTCTGCCTATTTATTCTAAATAAGCTCCTATAATTCTGCTGCTGTATTTAATACTTCCATATTTGTTTCTTACTAATTAGCTTTCTCTTGATTACGCCCACCAAATCTTTTAGGACTCTCAAGTCTTCTGAAGTTTTGTTGAATCAAAAATATTATTCAGTGAAAAATTCATCGGTCAGATAAAACGTAAATTTTTCGTAACGCATTTGTCCTGCATTGCAACAATTATTCCAAATTTATTAAATTATAAATTCCATTATTATTTCTCATGCATGTAAAAAAACGCATTATTGATAACTGTTATTATACGAAAAAGATAAAAATAAAATTAAGTAAAAAAAATTTTTAGTGTATACGCACTTTTACTTAAGACTACACTCAAAGGTAGAAAATAATTTTTTTCCGGACAAAAAATATTAATAAAAAATTGTATGCTTCGTAAAAGTGGGTGACTTTTTTCTATTCTAATTATTATATTTCAACTTCCTCATAAATTAGTTCTTATTGTCGGCCACTTACTTAACATATACTCATATTAATGCCACCCACTTTAACGAAGCATACAAATTTTTTATTAATATTTTTTGTCCAGGAAAAAATTATTTTTCATCTTTGAGTGCAGTTTTAAGTAAAAGTGTGTGTACACTAAAAAATTTATTTTACTTAATTTTATTTCCTGTTTCTTTTCACAGCAAATAACTTTGCCATACCGCATGAGTTTACTAGGATCTGCAAACTCAGTTACCCAACTATTAAAAAAATTTATAAATCTGGATAATGAGCTACTTATAAACTTAAACCCATTGGCATTCATTTGCTTGAACCTTTTCATTAAAAAAAATGAAATCTGAAATAGTAACACTGGGATGCTATTACCAACATTTTTGGGCACCAAGAGCTGTTTTAATATCGCTCTGTAACTCTCCCAATTCTAAGTTGTCACTCTTTTTTTGTGTTATTCAGTTAGTTCTCCCTGATTTCCCTTTTTCTTATCCTGAATAAATTCAACCGGAATATTATCTTCTCGTCGAACTTGCATTTCATTTTTTCTGGCACCCTACCAGTATTTAATCGCACTTTCTAATATTTATGCACCTTAAATATCACATTTCTTTTTTCCTATATAGCTTCAGGTGTTTTTGTAATTCGTCAATACATACAATTACCATTTCCCCTTTACACATTATAGCTCCGTCAATTATGGCCTTCGAATATATTTGTTGTTTCGTATTAATTCTCTCACCTTAATGTACACAATAGGACTAATCTGCCGCGTCTCTGCAGTTTTTCGATTTTTTCATATTATCCTATACACCATACGTCATTAGCTTCTTATCAAACGTGTTCTTTTTAAAGCATTAAAATATACACGAAAGCAGGATACAAGTTAATTACGTGTTACTTGGGATATCTATAAGTTCGGAATTGAAAATTGCTAGCATGCGCATCCGAAACAGCTTCTCCGACTGCCGACTCGCGGCCGTTCGCCCGCTCTCCCTATCGCCCACACGACGAACTATCTCCTCACGACCGAGCAGGCGTTCAAACTCTCCCTGAGAAGAATATTCCGCGGTGTAAGCTTCATGTCTATTCGATTCTGATCGTCTCGATCGTATTGATTTTGGTTGAGTTATCGGAACAAAATTATTTTTCTATATGGATAGCGCTACGCAAGGATTACGCTGATAAGCGGAATGATTTACATTATGCGATAGTGCACGCGATTAAAATATAAATTGACCGACTTCGTGAAATATACAAAATTAACCAATCCATATATATATATATTAAATTCTTGTTTTATTTTTAATAATATCTACGGGCATCTGCATTATTAGGTAACTAAGCGTAGATGTCTGTCTTTAGTACAGGGTCGGCCAAAAAAAGAACACATTTTATAAATTCATAACTTTTTTACTGCTGCAATAACATTGTTCGGACATTAATCAAATTTTTGCCAGACTACGCAAGATGTTCAAAATGTCCACCACTTTCTGCTGTACATTTGCGAATACGCCTGACAAAATATATGTTCGTTTTTTGTGGCCCACCCTGTACCTTTAGTTCAATCAAAATTATCCTTCTTCAATAAGATGAAGTATTTTTTATTTGTTGATCATTTTGTTAGGAATATTCACGCTTAGTATTGACACCCGCTAGCACGTTTGTCTGAAGTTTATGTTAGCCATTTTTGTATTGATTTACGAGAAGAAAATAATAGTCAATATTGCAGAATAGTGAAGCAGTAAGAGATATAAAAGATGGTGTTTTAGAAATGCCCACTTGCAAATTAAAATATTATATAAAATACATTGCGACAGGGAAAACCAACTTTTATATCCACTAAAAAGCGATCCATAAATATAAAATTAAAATAATTGAATGTTTCAGAAAATGCTTTTGCGCATATAAAAGTTGTGCTAAAGAAATACTAACGAAGGTTCATTTGTTAAACATTACACTACAAACGCTAAAATTTAATATTTTTACATGGTAAATTGCCCAATTAAAAAAATTCTAAGTCATTTAATAGTTTTAGAACTAATTTCATAATCAATTGTGATGACGTGATTGAAAATAAGACGACCACGGAGCATAGTAAACACACAACTGACATATATTATAATGCCGAAATGATTCTAAATCACTTAGAATTATACAGTATTTCATACTGTTTTACTAAATATTTTTTGTATAAGACCGAAAGAGTATGGATGTCTATGAAAGTGGAATTAAAAATGCGCAATTTTATTTACCACGATTTTTTTAATTGTGTGATACCTAAATGATATTCCAAACTACTATTTTTAGTGATAGAGGCTGTTGTGCCTTCATTGGCTCTGACTTTTTTCTCTGCCGTTTAACCTTCAATGTACATTTCAACGGTCCTGGCAGTAGTATTTATTAAAAAGAAAATGTGAAATGTTATTGTCTTCCGGGACCTGAATCCCAACGAGGCGTCTAACTACCAAGTGTTAACATTTTAGAAAAGAATCATTCACTCCTGCTGGATGAGAGATTTCTTGTATCATTCTATTAACTTCATATCCTAGTAGAGAGTAGTCACTCCTGTTCCGCTTTCTTCCCATTTACATATCCTATATATGTAATTCGTCAGTAGTAGGTAAAACCGATACTCCAACTATAGAGATTCTGACAATTTCTGATTGTTGTCATGTTGGGTTCCTTGCATTCATTATGTTTGACTTTTCGGAGAAAATTTTGAGATAATAGATATATGCGATGCTGTGGCACAATAAAAATTAAACTTAGTATTAAGAATTAGCTCTAATAGGTGGAAGTTATGCTTAGCGAGAAATCCGTGATTTTTATGAGCGTTTTACAGGGTACGACTTGGCTGATTGACTTAATTTTATGTTAGTAAAAGATATTGGTTTCTAAATGTAGGTGTAAGTTTTGCATTTATGCGATCTTTACCATATATTTGCCATTTTCTGAATAATTTCTGAGGTTTCTTCGTTGCCGAAAAGATATGTCCTCTTCGAATTGTTCGCAAAAATCAATCATAGAGATCCTGTCTATTTGAAGGTTTCGAAAACCATATACGCATTTTGACGAAAATGCATCCGTCATCAGCGGTTATTAACCGAGGTTAGCATATTTTAATAATCTTCTCTCTATTATGACGACTGCTTTGTAATAAATATGCGTTTCCACAACGTTATTTGCCACTTCTTGATTTGTTTCGCTGGGTAGTTGCAGTCCCAATATTACAGAATTGTGTGAGTGTATAGAGAAAGTATTTTAATCGCAAAACGTTTTTGACGGAAGTAAACCTTTTAGGCGTCCAAAGAAGTCTTTTTCGCCATGCCGTCTGCCTAGAGCATAATCATTTGAATGAACTCGAATGAATTTAATATTTAGTTATACTATTATTCAGAATAAAACGTGGAGAGAATCAAGGGTGGTTTACTATTGTTGATTTTCGCAAATTTATTCAAAAATGGCTACAACGATTTTAATTAAAATTCACTCAGTTATGATGATAGAAGTCGTGCATACTACTGCGTAAACCATATTTCTAAAAAAATATCTATATAAGTCAATACACATTAGATTATATCGATTTTTACGACCAGCTACCGCCCAGCTTTACCCATTTCTATCAACAATCTTCGTCCAGCAATAATGTCTATGTGGATTTGCCAATCCACGAAATACTTGATATTTTTTAAATTGTATAACTATTTATAAATTACGATTTTCGTATATACGATGTTATCGATATATTAATACAATTTATTTGCATAAAAGATTTTCCTCTGCTTCGTTGCTTTTGTTGCAGCATTAGTTACTTCTACTCATGAAAGATTTTAGTGAAGACAGACGCAAATGTATACGATAAAATTTGTACAGTGTATATTGTCCCGATTTTTCCATAAAAGTTGTCCTCATAGTAATGGTATTTTGTTTATATGCGTTTACAATATGAATGAGAAAATAAATGATAATCTGATGATCGTATCTGCCTTTTAATTTCCGTTATGTGATTCAATAAGAAGCACCTAACTATAAAAAATTGAAATGTTAATTGTTTTAGTTATATCTCCAATAGCCATAATAAAGTTATAAAAAATCAAATTCGAATTTCAGTTACAATGCCGCCGTCCTCAGTAGTTCACCGAAAGTAGATTCTTTTGGTGGTGATTTGACGAAAGAAGATTCTTTTAGGATGCACTTACGTTGAATCACCAATGAAGGCGGCTATATTGTAACAATTTCGCTTCTTTTTTATAAACCTATTATCATTATTGGAGTCACCTAAGATATGTGCTTAATTTTTCACTTTTTAAAAAGTCACTGCTTACGCTGGAATTTGTTTTCAGACATGACGAGCTCGAGAATTCTCTAGGGAATTCTATGCCGAAATAGCACTGCGCTACAGGAACTAAGAATTCGAATTTCCTTTCGGAAAGTGTAAGGAAAATTATAATGTAGCTATTCAATCAGAAATGGTTGCATTTTTACGAACTGTGACTATTAATAATTATGAAGAGAGTTTATATGCTCCGTGCAATTTTCAAATACATGCAACCTTCATTCAGCGGGCATTTTTTTCGGAAAATGTTCGAGTACACGGAAAAAGTTTCTTTTGAAGAAAATGTATGCTTTCATCATTTGATCATTCGCAAGTATGGAATCTTTGATGAAGTGTTTTCTTCCGATCTTCTGTCGTAGGTAATAGATGTTCTGTACATCGGTGGCCTTATAGTGTTGATTATTTTCACCGGAGGCAGAATTGTTTGTTTCATAGTTTTGTTTGTTTTTTCCTTGAATGTTTTTACAGAAAATAATTTAGGCATACTTCACGGGCGCTTTCGTTTTTTTACGGGGAAGTCACGCGCCACTTTGTTTAGCGTGCCAGTAGGGGAAAAATATTTTTTAGAGGGAAAATGCTCAAAAAATCCTGACAAAAACAAAATATTGCGGTCATTATAATTTTTAATGTTCGCCCACGTGAAAATTTAACCTATCATTAAACAAAAAATTTGTAAAAATAAGGATTTTATATGATTCGAGAAATTTAGGCATGCACGGTCTATCAAATGATTACTGAATTTTTGAGGTGCAAAGCAACGTGCGAAAAAATCGTCAGAATTATTAATCCAAAACCTTTTCGTGGGCGCCAATTTTTGAAACATTTTTATGCAAAAGTGAAATCAAATATAAAGCACGGTAATGATCAAAACACGTTGATTTATTGCTTTAGAAAATAGCGATGTGTATTTTACGAAAATTGTTGCAAAAAATGGCAAAATAAATGCATGAAACGTTATGCAGCACGGATGCCAATTCATTCATATTTTATTTGCGTGATATACCGTGCGGTTTTGTCATTTTTTTATTTATTTAAATATTGACGGAAGCAGTTTAAAAACTTGTGGTGATATTAGGCATTCAACCGGTTACGGTTGCAATTCTAATGATATTTTCATTGCAACCAAAGAATCAGAAAAGTTTAAAACTCTATAGCTAAAATGAAGTTATCATAATGTTTACATTTTGTATCGGAGTAATGAATGTCGATTGAAATTATATAATTTCTGCTTAAAATGTGCGTTCTTTCAAATAAAAAATTGCAATATCAGGGCGGTATAATGAAATATCATTTATCTTTACTCTATATTGACCTAACAAAAAAGGAATGCTTTTTTGTTTAGCTGTTACGTTGCTTCAGCACGCTTATCCATTCCAATTCTTTTCTGCAATTTCTCCTTTAATATTATGTTATTGCAATACATTTTTTCTATATTAGCCTCCCTTTTTTTATACATTATTATGCATTTACATTTTTCCGTTACTCTCTTTTTTCTAAACAAAAAATTGAAAACATTCATTTAAAGATTAAATATTCGTGTTTCGAGTACATATTTACCAGTCTAATTGTCCGTAAAAAAGGAGGGGTATATATGAATTAAGTATTAAGTTAAAATCAAATAAAAATTAATGAAATCAGCTTTTATATATGCGCTAAAAAGTAAACGATAAATATAACTTCTTGAAAATTGATTTAATCACAACAGCCGCAATTTGGCGATGAAATTTTCATACATGGATATAAGGTCAGCTTGGCCGAGTGGTCAAAGCGTCTAAGGCACCAGACTTAAGTTCTGGTCACCCTATAGGAACGCTGCTTCGGACTCCACACCTGACAGTCAGTTTTGCTTATGGTTAGAAAGCATGAATCTGCAGTGGTTGTGGATGAATGTGGTCATATGCGTCATCGTTGAACCCATAGAATGTAGTGGTGTAAGAGGGATAACTGCCAATAAAAAAATCTGACTTTCTCCATATTTGGGGTATAGATATTTAAATTCTTTTTATGAATAGCATTATAAGGCAAAATTATTATTTCGTATCGTAAAAGTATACAGTCGTCCTTATTGCCGTAAATTACGTAAATTTTGAATATGTTTATATAATCCACCGCTGCATGGTGGTGGCGCTGTATACTGCAAATTAAGAAAAAGCAAAATATCTCCGAAATGGATGGTTCTACGAAAATTTGTTTCAAACAGAACTTGGAAGAAATATTATTCTCTACAACTTTGGTCCTCACGAAGATTACCAATAACGATGTTTTTAAGGAGAAAACCGAAAAACCGGTTATTATAACTCCTAAACAATAACTACAATAGAAAATTATTTCAAATGAAAGTTGTAGGAAATTACATTCTCTATAACTTTTGTATAGAATTGTAAATACAATAATGATGTTTTAACGAAGAAATATCGCAAAAACCGAATCGGGTTTCGAATAAACCTCGACTTCCGGTCACCCGTTGTTGTCCAAAAACTAATCAGTTCTTTGTGCTCATGTTAAAGTGTTATATATGAAGTTTGGTAACGATATGGCACGTACTTTTTGAGTTACAGCGCCCACAATAACATACACACGCACACACACACAGACATCATTCCGAAAATAGTATAAACGTGTTCTAGGGACCTCAAAACGTGTATTTCCGTTGAAATCTCGAAGTCGATTTTTTTCGTGAATACAATACTTTCCCATTACTACGTATGGAGAAAGTAAAAATTGATTATAATAATCATTGGCAACTAAAAAAATCCGACTTCCAGGTATAACCCTTTAAGTATGGCATGCGGTATTTCTGAATTTCTGGATGTTTTACTATAATTAAAAAAGCGCATCTTTCATAATTTTCACGAAAAACAGTCCTTAGTGAGAACTGTAATGCATAAGTTTATTCGTTCGTCAGGGATTTTTGGGGAAGTAAAATGCACTAAATTTTACGATATTGAATTATTGATGGATATTTGTGCATTTCAACACTGATGAATGTATAAGGCGCACGTATCTTGAGATACAAAAAGACATAACATTGATATCGAGATTCTTTGTTGTATTTTTCATTTCTGATATCTAAATAAAGCCAAAGCGATGTTTTTTAGTTCATCATCGTACATTACCTTCAATGAGTAAGGCGATCTATTTGAAACTTACTCAAAAGTTCATTTTCTGCCGTCTGAGCAAATAAGACGCAAGCATCGTAATTCTCCGAAGTGATATTTAAGAACTCATTGCGGAAGATTAGAGCGTTCTCACGATAGAGTCTCCTACTGGTTGCTATTAATATTTTAATTTTCGACAGGGCAACGCTTGATACGATGGAAATATCTTCCCGCAGCAGCCAAGGGCGGCACCCTAGGGTCTATTCTAGTCACAGTAGTTTTTAGT
Organism: Uropetala carovei; assembly: GCA_036926305.1. Lineage (NCBI taxonomy): Eukaryota > Metazoa > Arthropoda > Insecta > Odonata > Petaluridae > Uropetala > Uropetala carovei. The sequence continues at coordinate 2,460,878 of JAXCHB010000167.1, forward strand.
CCTTTAAGAACGAATTAATTCAACTTAAACTGCTTTGGTCAAATCCGATCAAGTGACAATGAGACGTTGCCTTCGCTATGATTCTCAAAACTCGGTGGTTGCCTAGTCCGGTTCTTATTTGGAGAGGGAAAAGTGAAAGGCCTGAAGAGAGAGAGAGAGCGATGGGGAGAGAGAGGAAGGAGAGAAAGGGAGGGAGAAGAGGGGGGAAGAGAGAGATTATTGTGTGCTTTCTCGTAACAGGTACCTCCAGTTTTGAATCTGCACCTGGCGACACGCAGCTGTATCCTTATTGGTTGCACGACTCGGAAAACTCAGCCAATCCTGAACCCTTTTTTATTTTAATGTTTGGGAACAGCGGAAGTCTCAGAATTCCTTGTTATTTACAGCCATTTTTACAACACCTCTTATTCATTTCCCAAAAGTTGCAAACATTATTATTTTAAAAATACAAATTCTGCAATGTATTTTCGAGCGAATAATAATAATTAATAATTTGTTTTCATACTAAATGTTGTAGACCATGCACCGCCATACATAAACTCGTAAGGATAGCACCGCCGTTCCAAGCAGCGGATTCGTGTATTCGTGTAAAGTACGAATTTCAGGAGCTTCCGAGATTTTACGGAATTACGAGGTATTCGGGATATTGATTCAGACATCCTGGCCCGGACAAAAGCACCTCCGGTTGGGAGTATTTTAGGGTCTCGTCATAAGACCAAATCATGCAGCCATGTAAAATGTTAGTGCAATTTCTCTCGCATTCCTAGGGTTACGTATTGTCGCTGCCGCGAAAGATCTTGATCTAATTAATTCATTTCATGGCAAATCGTTATAAATCATGCTAAGAATTAATGTCTCAAACGTTTTTTCTCATTACGCAGTAATTGAAATTTATTTTGTCGTTTGAGGAGGCAAATTCAAGTCTGTCTCGCTGAGGATGAAACTGAAGAAAATATGGCTTATCTTAAATCTTAGCACCCACGATTCAAACGATGGAAAAATATTCGGCTTGTTAAAGACTGTGAAAAGCTCGATCTAAATAAGGAATCACATAATATAGGATAAAATGGAATGCAATGAGAGGTTGTTGCAGAGACAATGTTTGGATTGGCACATGAAAAAACTCCTTCGATGCCATTCGTAATTATTTCGCGCAGGGTGCCAGAGAGAGTAAATTGGAAAAATTCAGATAAAATTTCGATAATCAGCCATTTAATTTAAATTTACTTTTAATATTTTACATAGCTATGTAGTGATGCATGCCATATAGTTTTCGTTTATTACGAAATAAATTACTAATAGCCATTTAGTATTATAGTCTTATTGGTTTAAGAAAATGGAGACAGAGAAGTTTGATGCTCTTAGTGTCCGTAGATTTTTAATTATTTATCTGTTAAAGTAACATTAATAAATGTGACAATTAAAAATACTAAAAATAATTGAGTTATTAGCATGATTCAAATGTGATTTGTATATCTACGAAAGCATGCAATAGCAACACAAAATTTCCTATGAGCAATTAAAAATTCTTCGCGTGATGCACAGCGGAGGAAAGGTTGATGAACGCTATTTGATCGATTCCTATTTCTTTTATCTAATATATATTTTCGATGGATGTTTACGCTGCTATAACTCAACATCTACAAAACAAGACGAATGGTATTTTACCGCAATATAAATATTAGCGCAATTTTGTGGTTTTTATAAGCCGATTTGATTGAAATTTTTAATTAAAAATATTTTCCTTTTTATTTTTCTCCATTTAAATCTGTAGAATAATTTTCGTTTACATTTTAAAATTATTTAAATTAATTTACGTATTCAAGACAAAGAAGTACGAAGTTTCATTTTCTCACAATGAAATATCAAGTATAGACAGATTTTTCCAAGAATTAAACATTTAGCCATACATTTTCAAGTTTTTTTTACTAGGAAAGTTTTCTTTCTCATGGAAACCTAATTGATTTAAGACAATTGCAAATTACATCGAGGGAGGTATGCGTATTAATGATCTAAGTACATAAAGGATTGCGTGAAAATGATATTTCTTGCGTTTCGAATAATAAAAGACGAATTATATCTGATTTATAGTTATGCCTGATATTTACATAAGCCTTATAAAACGACCTAATCGTTTCAAATTTTTATGGTAAGTGTAGGTATATTTTATTTATTTAAGAATTCATCTAGGATGTGTCAATATACGCTGATTGTTTACAAACAAAGATTAATGTTAAAAATCTAACTTAAATGGCAAACAGTTTTGTATATTAGGTGATTTCAAATTTTCGTTCTGTAAAGAGCTTTTAGATAAAATCATCATTTATACGGACGAAAGTAGAAAAATTAAGTCTCCCCAAAAACGTGAGAATATATATATAACAAGTTAGGAAAGTGTACAGCCTATCACAAATGGGCGCGTTTCGTGCAATGGAGTATTAGAAAGAAATGATATACCTGTTCGTAAGTTTTAAAGTTCTTTTCTTCATCGTAAATAATCCATTTTCTTCATAGTTAAAAATGTTGCATGCGCACGTAAGGAAATTAAACGTTTGTTTGTGAGATTGTATATGTTAGCAACAATGAAGTAACCATGCAAGAAATTTTCAACTCGAAATCTTGTTTGATTTTCTTGATTACGGCTACTCCTACGATAAAAATGTATAGAGAAAGAAATCCTCTTCTTTACTTGTTCTACAATTTTTATATGAAAAGTATTTTGATATGAGTAATACTTTACGAGATATGACGGAAAGTTCATTTGTTGTCACCAGTAAAGTGGTAACCCTGATTGGTTAACGTGAACAATTTTGCAATTTTCTAATTGTCTTTGATCGTAAGCCCTTCATATCAAATTTCATGAAAATCTGCTCCTTAGAAGCCGAAAACGAACATGTGGGCGGACGGACGGACAGACAGACAGACGGACAGACCGACGACAATAGGCGCTCATGCTGGAAGCAAATCGCGTCTAAAACGGATAATACAGATGGTTAATACGCAGAATTATTGTTACAAATAGGTTATGGGATTATTAAAATATAAATCGCGAAATTGAAATACCAGATAAGCTGGTTGATGTGGTGAAATCGGTTGATGAACTGGAATAAAAAGTTCATCCAGAAATCTCTCATTTGAATGAAAATTCAGTTTCATGTTTATGTGAAAGAGCTATTCTCGCCCTCAAAAATAAAATGGAGGCTTCACTTGATGGTCTTCATTTAAAGCAGTTCGTTCCAGAAGAAATAATGGATATCGTAACACACGTGGAAGAAGCAGTAAATTATACGTTTAAGATTTTTTTCATAGGACCCTTAAGCGATACCTCCTCAGGAATTGGTTTGAAAGGTCGGCACACCAATTACATTTCTGCATAATTTATGTGTTCGAAAAATTTATATTGGGACTCTTTTGCTATTGAAGTATTTGTTTTGACAGGGTGGGAAAAAGGCATTGTAATTTTTTTTGATAATGACTTCATAAGGCCAAAGGTTATTCCTTAAAAGTCAACATACGTGAAAATTGCTTTTCTCATGGTTAGTTTTATGTGGCGTGGGTAAGAGTAAGTAACAGAAATAATTTGCATACTATTTTTTGCAAGTGGAAATAGCATAGCCTATTAAGAAGTACTATAAAAGGGTTTTAAACTTGCTTTTCAAAATTATGTGGCTCGAAGAAGATAAAGTTATGATTCGAAGTCTCGAAAGTTCCTAACAACAGAAGCTATCCCTAAAACGTTCTAGCATCGAAATTTGTGGTAATAAATGTGGGTTTTCGACTATAAGGTTTTCATTGGAAGCAGAACCTGTCCTTTTACGCTCGCGCTCCGAATAACGATTTGTTCTGTAAAAATATTCCCGTCTACTTATGTTAATTTCACGAAAATAAAACTGACTGCTACTTGGTGTGTCTTTCGTAAAGAATGCTTGCTGAAAATAAATATCGTGATGCTACGCTTTAATTGACAAATATCTTAAATATGCAACCTTCATATAGAGCAGGGATCTCAAACTCACATCGGTGTGCGGGCCGCATGACGGCTCTCTGACAATCCGCGGGCCGCATTCATTACTTTCCCAGTCTTCACACCTTTACGTATTCGTTGTATTATATTCACTCTCCCTTTCCACAAGAGTGGAATCGCTCTATTACGCGTCTTACACGCAGTCATTACAAAAATGCTAGATTTGGCGTCGAGGGTTAAGTCTTTCTGATACGCAAGAAACTCGCTGGAAGTGGGATAAACGTTCTTCAGTAACTCAACCGTGCAGGCTGACATAAATTGGAATGATTTAATACACTTCTTAGATTATTTAGAAATGTTTTATAAGAAATAGATTTGAGTTTGGGTCGCGTAGTATAAAGTAAATTGATTCGCGGGCCTCATGCGGCCTGCGGGCCGCGAGTTTGAGACACCTGATGTAGAGCGTCTTTCTAAGGAAAATTGTTCAAGCACTACGTGTTGATGATAAATATCTGCTATGGCAAACTCTCCTAAGAATTTTATTTTGTTTTAGGAATGTATGTGTTATTATTGTGTGGCATACATTTCAGACTGTATTTTGCCACTTGGATAATAACGGCGGAGCTTTTATAATAAATATTGTATTATAGTTTTATAGGAGATATGTAATATTTTAATAATGTTCTTTGATTTACAATATCCACATATTCTCAGGAAAACTTGGAATATCATTCGGGGAGGCTTAACATTGGAACATTTAGACAGTGCGAAGAGAAGAATTTTAGTCGTTCATGTTTGTTAATTCTAAAGCATAAAATTTTGGTTTATGAGAAAAACCACGTCCGTTTTAAAATACGGCATCCCCTGAAGCTGTTGTATTTAATTTCAAACAACCTAAAGTATGCAATCCATTTGATAGCCACCCATTAGTGTTTCTAATGTCATATTCCTATGATTCATCGTGGAGGTATTATAGCTCTTTTTTCATAGTCTAGTTTATTTACAGTTTTTTAAGCGTAAAGAGATTCACAAGTAATTGTAAGTATTTTGTACTGTTCTTCATTAGAAAATTATTTTGTTATAGCAACGTATTTGGAAAATAAGTTTTTTCTTTGTCGACAAATTAATAAGGTTACCGTAGGTGTAAGTTTATAGTGATAAATGCCATAGATAATTACATTGAATTTGTTTTACCTTGATAAAATACGAATGTCGTGTAGTTTAAGTGCATATTATTTCTGTGTAACGGACGAAAGATTTGTATTAATGTAAACAATCAAATTGCCATTTTATGTAACCACATATATCACGCTAATAGTCGCGAAAACTATAGTTTTTTAACCTCTAAATCCCATTGAACTATAATACTTATAGAAGGGTCGATGAATTAGGTACGCTTCAGCTACGCATCAGCCGTCCTCATTAGCGGTTCAACTATTGTTTATTCTTAATGCCAGCAACGTTTACTGCTGGCGGCTGCTTTGTTCTCGAAATTAGTTTGGTTTATTATAAAGATTTAGTGCTGCTGGAGTTACTTATCCCATCGAGATAATAAACATCACAAGATGATACTTCATGAGTGATTTTTTATAAAAGTTTGCTATTGAAAACTCAAGGCAACATCAACATACCAGCGTTAATTTGAAGCAAAACAAATATTCACGTTGACTACTCTAATAGCAGACCCATGTGGAATCATTCGTTTAAGGACCTAATAATATCTTTAAGAATAAATAATAAACTGTCGAGCACTTGTCAGTATTACTATGTTAAAGACATACCTTTCGTTAATTTTGTCAACATGGTGAACGTAGCGGCGCCCTTGCATGTATTCCATCTTCTTCCTGGTTCTTATTATGACTTCTCAGAATATAGCCTACTTGTACACTGGAAAAATGAATCTCGGTACGTAACGATAAGCCGGGTGACCGTAGATATCGATGTCATCTATAAATAAAGATAATAAAATTAGTTTTTATTGCAAAAATTCAATTCGTGTGTAGTACAAGAAATATCGTGACAAAGGAAATCGTACCCCATATTTTTTCAATATTTTCCTCTTTGGAATTTACTTTTGCCAAGATTTATGTAGCATACATACATATATATATATATATATATATTTAATTCAACCAAATAGTATTGACTTGAAAATATGTGATTACGTATTTTAGTAAACGTAACTCAAATTTTTATCCGAGTAGTGAGTCTTGAAGCTATGGAATGATTAAAAAAAAAAGCGCACAGGCAAGAGACTTCACTTAAACCCAACGATTTTGTTAGACTGTAGACTATAATGACCATTTTTTTCATTGCTTAGTCGTAGGCTATGATCAACCATTGATAATTTTCGTTATGAAAACCATCGATATATAAAATACTTTTTGAGCAACAACATTAATAGGAATGTTTTTATAGACAAACGGAAATTTTTTAATAGAAGAAGTTAAGAAAGAAGTGTACTTGTAGTTGGTTTTTTAGAGCGCGGAAAATCTTGACTAAAATAACAAAAGCCACATCTTTCACTATTACCCAAGATAGGTTTTATGGTAGCTGTGAACGCTTGTTTGCCGTAGGTCGTATTTTGATACTTATTATTTGTGTGGATTCATCATTCATTACATCGATTTCTGACAAGTATTAGTTTGCAACTTAGCAAATACTCCAAAAAATTGTTTTTTCGACACTTTCACTAGTGTTCCGATCTAGAGTTTAATTATTTTTTACATATAAGAATTCATAGTTTTGCGATGATTAACTGAATAAATGGAGTTGAGAAAAATAGAATGAGTATTTGCACTGTGAAACAACAAATGTCTCATCCTCTCAGTTAGAGGTGTAGGTATACGTAGGCTGGGTTAAATTGTGACTACTTATAATACTAGCGTAATTTCCCGTCAAATATGACGGGCATGCGTGAATTAAGTATTACGTTAAAATAAAATACGAATAAACTACACCAACTTTTATGTGCAGTAAAACGTAAAAATTAATATACATATGTAAAATCCACACAACCGAATGCTTCCGAAAGTAACAATAGTCATGGGTATATAAAAGCTGTTTTGTAAAGGTTTATGTTAATGGAGATTCATTCGTTAAACATACTAAATAATTCTATATAAATTTTGTTACATAAATATAAATAACCTAATCTACGATGATCGTATTCAGATTGTAATGAACTTTCATTTGCTCATTTTCTTGCATCTCTAAATCTGTTGCTTTTCAATCGATTTACTGTTCTTCTGGTTACTCATTAGCTCTATGCATCGATTTTCGTTTATTCTGATCTATCAATCTTTTCTGTCTATCCTGTTCCGTTTCTCTTCTCCTAGCTACAGCAATATTTCCATTTGGCGAGGTCTCCGGCGAGTTTGTGTTCCTCTGTTTTTTTTCCTTTCATCTTGAGTTTCTTTACTTTCCATGATTATGAAGCGTATTAATTAAAGGATAACGGTAAATAATACGTTATTACTTAAGGCTATTGTTATTCAGAATTGGTTTTATACAATAGAATATCGTTAAGTATACATACTTGGCGATAAAAATTGTTAACCTCATATATTGGCAGCACCGGTGGAAGTATGCTTTTGGCCTGGCAGAAATTGTTAATTTTTATAGGTATTTCCTTTCGACTTTAGGGGATAGTTTCTTTTTACCCTAAGATAATACGTATAAATCGACTTTTTTAAGGTGCAGACATTATTTCGTTAACATTTTAAAATATCTCAAAAATATGATTTGGACGCGAAATTTGCGAAGAAAATTATAAAGAATAATTTCGTTATCGTAGGAATTCAGATATCATCCGAAAATTGTTTTAATACGATTGTTGACAATTTTTATACATATCTTTCGCATTAGGATGGAGTCAACAATAGACCTTAATACTAGCAGTTGCCATGTCGATGAATTGAATAAATGCGTTAAAACACGAGTAATGTAGATGAAACGTAATTTTTTGGTATTTTTCGAATGAGATTTGGATTTCTACAATATGGAAAATCACTTCCATAGTTTTATAGAAACAACTGTGAAAATCCCGCTTCGATATATCATTTTAAGATATTTTAAGATGCTAAAGAATAAAAGGATTGCTCGCTTCGTTTCAGCTCTGCGCATGCTATTCAAATGAAGAGAATGTTTGCTTTTGGATTCAAACCCAGTACCACTATGTACACCGCGAGCAGTTTCAAATTGAAGAGTTGAATAGCCAAGTGATTCCTGAAGGTTTTATCGAAAAATGTTGAAAACCTTTTTATCTATGGGCGGTTTTCCTTATTCTCCCGTTTAGATTCATATACCGTCTTAAAACATCACGTCACCAAGAAAATTATATATGGGGACTAGGAAAATTACCCGGCGTTGCTCGGGGTTATGTTTTTAATTCGAAACGACTCTCATTGAAGACAGTTATTATGAATGAAACATTAATTCTGTTTTTGAGAAGTTTAACCTGGGAATTTTTTCTTATTTTAATTTATAAAAATCTAAGTTTTAGAAAATATTTTGAGGAATCTTAATTAAAATGAATATTATAAGTGGTTGATTCATTTGACAGTTCTTGATAGTAGACGCTGTGTGATTAGTTTTTCTTTCTGATGCGAGTAGATATAATATATTTAGTCCATTTCCAACTCTCGATGATCTCGTACAATTTTCCAACGGTATAGCATACGTGAGGTCAGTTCCTATTTAAAAACATTGATCTCGTTGCCATGGTATTTAGTATTTTCCGTTGTTACAAACCTATAAAAATAACCGTTTCATGATTATAAAGTAAATTTTACGTTAAATCGGCTTGGAATCGAATTTTGACTTTAAAAATATAAATAGATTCTTTCAGCTCAATATTTGTTTTTGACCCGAGTTCGTACCTTCATTTTACGTAATTTAAATTTGCAAAAGAATAAAAACCTGCACGTCAACCAACCGAATTTTACGTGTTATTGTATAGGAAAATGTCTATCCGCTATTTTGGCAGCACTTACTAACCCCGGTTGCCCAAACTGTCACCATTCACTAAGTTATGGTGTAAGTAAGAACTGTAGCAAATTTGGTTGTTGTAGGTTTTACAGTTTGGGCGTGATAAATGAGCACACAACTTTCGGAAATGTAGGCATATAAGATTACCAATGCTCGCGTCCAAAGCTCATGCGAAATAGTTTACGTATTGAGTTTTAGATATTTTCTTTGATGTATCTCCTTGAGGACATCCGTTGGGGCTGATTGATACTAGCATAGCTATCTTGGTCCCAGCCTAAGAAAATATTCCCGTTCTGAAAGAGGAGAATTAGGCTGCCACGGTAATTTAGTGGTAGAATATCCGCCCGGAAAGTGGAAGACACGGGTTCGATTCCCGGTCATGGCAGATTTTTTCACCTGTTTCCTCATTTTCCATCATATCAGCTTATGCCTGTCGCATAGGGATCTTCGGATCATCCTTTCCATCAATTAATGTGGTTACTGTATCTGATTTATTCAATGTTATTGAAACCCATTACATTTTTTGTTGAAATTGACGTCAACGCTTTTAATTTGAGCATATAAGACAAATGGGGAATCTACAGATGGAAAAGTACCTAAAAATCATAGTAATCATTGTTAGCTTGTCCTTGATTCTATTATAGATTAAATCTGATTCTCCTAAACGTCCTGTGCCCAGCAACCATCTTCATTTCTTAAAACCTCTACTTCTTTATCAAATGAATTCCTTTACTTAACTTTTGTCTAACATTTTCTTTTGATCGCATCTTTAGCTAACCAGTCTTTTATCACGAAATAAACTCGTTATTATCGGTTGTAGTATCTTTATTAATATTCGCATTTGTACGCGTTTAGCACTTGATACGTCCAATTTATTTTCGCCGTCCGCGCCCACGTTTCTATCTTTTATAATCTCGAGATATTTCACATAATTTTTATCCTAAGCCTCGCTCGCTTGGATAATAAGCTATATTCCGCTCCGTTATTCGTAAGCTCTTAATTCATTTTACTTTTTAATCGAAGTTTCCATAATATAATTTCACAATTGTTGTTCTTATCGTGTGTTTTATCTTGTATCTCTTGCTGTAGTACTTTCAGTTATTGTCTCATTGTTCCGTCTTCCTAAAAATCAAAATTTCTTCTATTATCCTTATTCACACAATTTCCGTTTCTTTTCCCTCGATTTACGTTCCGTTTCCAACTAGCTTTTACCCATTTTATGGAGTTCTTAGGAATTTTTATTCAGCAATAGCGATGCACTTCATGTTTTGTGTTGTTTGTTTTCAGTGGAATGAAATTTTTTAAAGTTATCCCATAAAACTATAAAACTAAACCATTTTGTGCATTAATTTATATATCAAGATTGAGCGACTCTACAGCCCACGGTCCATACGCGGTTCTCAAGAGGTGGTCTGCCAAGCTATGATGAAAGAGAGAGAGAGAGGGGGTAACACACAAATTCATATTTTTGTTAACAAGTGGATAATACCATCTTTAATATTGAAAATTTAGCCCTAAAAACACATTTAGACACGAATTTCACTTAAATGATACCTCTGAATCTCTAGTTAAATTCCGGTCTAAACTCTAAATCCGACCCGCCGTGACATTGGTAACTTTTTTATGCACGTCTTTAATTTCGAATTAAGGATCGTTTTTAGACACAAAAGTAGTAGAAGAAAGTAATCTTAGAATTATTTTTAAATAAAAATCGAAAATTTCGATTTCTCGCGCAAAAATAAATCTATAAATTTTCTTGAAAACCAAACAAAAATATTTTTATAAGAATATACCATAAAGATGAAAATTTCTTTACGATGATAAATTTTCAGTTTCAATTTATGGGAAATGTGGTAGGTACCTTAAGACATTTTATTCTGTTACCGTAATAACATTTGAATACCTGCGAGTCGTATTAGAAGCCGATGAAGTGGGTGTATTCATAATTGTTTTTGGATTAATATTATCATATTTATTAAGCGTATAATTTAAAAAAATCGAGTATGATCTTGCGAATAAAATAAAAGTTTGATTTCTCTCAAAAATATATTTTTTGGTCAAGACATGTAACGGAAAACTGTGATAGACAGTAACGAACTGGTTCTTCAGTTTAAGAGAAAGCTGTAGTATTATTTTAAAAGTAAAATGTCGACATATTATGTAAATGTGATTCGTTTTTCTGCAATCTGTCTGCAAACTAATGAGAAGATGTAACTTTTCATAGAAATGATTAGTTGCACCATTTTGATTGCAAACTAGTTTTCTAAATCTCCATACCACGTAACTGCCAACAGTTTCTTAATGTAAATTAAAAGGCATTATTTGCGCCACTCACGTTTTTCACCGCATATTCCGTAGCATTTTAACGAAATATTTTCCATAAGGGTTGTCTAAAGAATATTTTATATAGTTGTACGTGAATAGAATGCAGTAAATAATATAGTAGAACCTTCTAATTACCTCGAGAAACTTATAAAAACTACATCATTAACCTTTTCTGACATTTTACCGAATTACTAACAAATTTAAAAGCTTTCAAATTCAGTAATGAACAGATAAATAATATACCAATATCAAAACATAATAGAGGAAATATGATCAGGGGGGGGGGGGGGGGCAAAAATAGGTAAACCTTTTCGATAAACAAGGAATTAATGAAGACTTGGAAGGGAAAAGCTTGGTTTTGGCAATTGAACCGTGATTTTTGATGTTGAATGGACTTTGTATTGAAGGCGGCATCTTAAAAATTCCTTTGGACTTAGTACTCTTATTACGATGACTTTGTATCTTTATACGTAGTGTGCGTCGGCGTAGACGACTATCGATTTCGCGATATTTTGTGTTTTGAATTTATAAATAAGGGCGAAGAGAAAAGAATATACTCTTCATAATTCAAGGTTTTGGACATGGTCCTCCATTTTTGGATTGGAATTTGACGATAAGATGGAAAACGGCGTGAATTCCTTGATGTTTACCGATAGCTATCTTCTTATGATTTTCCAGTTTTGTTTTATAATGCTCCCTTAGCGTGCATCACTCCCGAAAACTATCATTTTAGTGCTGTGTGCATATAATGTTATCAACATTTCAGCTCCCTTTTTTGAAAATGTTAGTTCTGAGGAAACTTTCCGGTTAATCTACATTGCAACTTTGACCAAGGATCAGTGGGCCCTTGCGAAAATGTTACTGTATGTAATGAAGTATTTATAGATGTATATCCTTAATTTCGCTAAAATTTTGTATTTTAAATATTTTAAGAATTATGCGTCTTTGAATATAAAACTTCGTTCCACCGTCTTAAATTCTTCTTGACAGTTTATCCATGATCTTCCTTTCAATTTAGGTTTTCAGTTATATCGAACGTTTGATATCGCTCTGATAAAATACATAATTAATAGTATATATGTCTTAGAATAATGTGTAGACTTGATTCTAAACTGTTCAATTTAAATTTTTTCTACTTTTCAATATTCCATGGTAGATTTTTCTTTTAATCTCTTACAATGCTTAAGAAGGGATTTCTTTAGTTTGTTATTGTAATTCCTTTATTTAACTTACAGCTGTTTTAAAACAATTGTCTTTCCATGGACAAACATGGAATAAATATGAAATATAAACAAACTATGCCAGCTATATTAATATGAATACCATACATCTTATTTACTATATTCGAAGATTTTGTTTCTTTGTGGACATTTCCACAAATAATCCTGTCACTTGAATTATCTGAATGCACTACCATTTACCCCGGAATATGCAATATGAAAGTTTAAAATAATTATTTGTGTGTTTCACCAGAAAAAAGTTTACTATTATGATTAGAGTTCATAAAAATTATTTGTTAACAAAATTAAAATCGAGTCGCCAATTCAGCCATCATTTTCTTGCAAAGAAAGGTTGTAGTGTTACAAATCACAAAACAATTCAAATTAGTTACGGAAAGAGTGATTGGAGCAACCTTTTACCTTTTTCGGCATTCATATTTGTTTTGTTATTTGCTTTTTAAGAATGTAATGTCATATTATCTCCTAATACTATAAATATTATAAGGAATCAGAAATGATAGCTTGATATCATTATCTAAAGATTATTATGCAACAGTGATTTACTTCGGTATTTATTTCCACCAAAATTGTTTCGATTACTGTGTGAAGAATATTTCTGTTATAATCTTTTGTAGGATTCTAATTTGTTGGTGATGCTATCATATGCGAATTCAACAGCATTCAACAAACATTCAAAATGCCTGTTGTGTAGGATCATAAGGAGATTATGGGTTATTAATAAATAAAAAATATAACATATTGTGAAGTACAACAAATAAACAATTATAGTTTTGGTAATAATTCGTTGGTAAAAATGAAATAATTGGCATTGATTATTATATGAAAAAGAAAGAGCACATTTCCATAAAAAGAAACATAAAAAAATTCAAAATGTAAAATTTGGCGATTAATTAGAGTGTATCATCAATATTCTCTCTAAGATGGCTTTTAAACATGCAGGTTTCTGACTGACTTCTCAAAGTTTAGGATTGTTAGTGTCGTATACACAGGAATGTGGGACATAAGTTATGTGAAGGAATTTGTGTTATTTGCATTCATTTATATACTTACACTCATTTATTGATTAAGTAAAGTTATTATTTGCATTCTGATTCTCTTCTATGGAATTCTATATCGCAAGTTACCAAATCATGGCTTTGTTCAATTATTCCTACCAGTACAATGGGCCGGGTAATGCTAGTATTTATATAAATATAAGTTAATTTTCCAAATATTACGCGGGTACATTCATGAAAACTGCTTTCTTGGAATATAATAAGGATAGTGTCTCGTCTAATTCCAATGGTTTATATGACATCCGCTTTCTTGAAATTTAAATTTATTTTTTCACCTATGTTTACAAATCTAAAAATAAAAATGACGAGTTTAGAATCAGAAGCTCAAATGCTCATGAAAGGTAATCATCATCATCATCATATGTAGTCTTTCCGTTGACAGGTCCGTGATTATTCATGGTGAAACTTGGTTCTCCATATACTCCTATTTTCCGCAATTTTCTTCATGTCTTGATAGCTCTCTTTCCCTTTCAAGTCGTCTACCAGCTGAAACCTTTTCCTACCTCTTTCTCTTTTTCCATCCAGTTTTCCTTCTACATAGCACTTCTTTAATCATGCTCTCTCTCTCTCTCCTCAGGTAATGCCTGATAGTCTGTATAATCGTTCGCTTCTCTCCTATTCTTCGTAGTACTTCCTCATTTTTCACCCTATCTGTCCATTTTATCTTCAGCATTCTTCTCCATTTCGAAGCTTTCCAAGTATTTTATATCATTTTTTCTTAGCGTCCATATTTCTGCCCCATACAAAGTTATACTCCATACATAGCATTTTATCAACTTCTTGAGGATAGCGTTCTTTATATTTCCCGTTAATAGGAGTTTTTTTCTTCTGAAAGCGGCTTTTGCTTTCGTTATTCTAGTCCTGATTTCATCGGTACATTTTGCTTCTCTCGTTATGATGCTTCCAAGGTATTTATAATCTGAAACTTGTTTTAATGGCTTTCCTCCAATACTTATGTTCAAATTTTCTTCTTCTTTACTTGATATTCGCATAACCTTGGATTTTTCTGTATTAATTTCCATACCGTATTTTCTACCTGTTATCACTAGTCTATTTATCATTTTCTGGAGTTCCTTTCCTTTTCTTGCTAGAAGTACTTGATCATCCGCGTATTTCACATTTCTTATAATCCTTCCTCTGATTTTGAAATCTCCCGTGCCTTCTAACGCTTCCTGCATTAGCCTCTCTCCATATATATTGAATAGAATCGGCGATAGACAGCAGCCCTGTCTTACTCCTCTACCGATATGTACTCCGCTGATGTCCGCATTCTCCAACCTGACCTTTACAACTTGATTCACATATAGATTCCTGATCAGTCTCCTGTCTTTCCAGTCTACACCTATATCCTTTAATATCCTCATCAGCAGTACCCAATTTACTCTATCAAAGGCCTCCTGCCAGTCGACGAAACATACGCAGCAATCTTGACTGTATTGCTCTTTCTGATATGATTCTTACTACACCGATAGCATCTCCGGTTCCTCATACTTTTCTGGAGCCCCCTAGCATTTCTTCGGCCCTTTTCTCTAGTCTTTTATTAAGAATCCTCGTGATGATCTTCGAAGTGTGTGACAGTAGGCGTATCGTTCTGTAGCTTCTTTAGCTTCTTCTTTAGAGGGATCATTGTTACATCTAAGAAATCCTGAGGCCACTCTCCCGATTCGTAAATCTTGTTAATTAGTTTCGTAATCACCTTTAGTCCTTCCGATCCCATGACTTTAAGTACCTCTGCTGGTATTCCATCGCTTCCTATAGCCTTTCCTTTCTTTAGTTCCAGTATCGCCTTTTCTACTTCGCTTTTCATAATACTTGGTCCCAAGTTGTCTTCTTCAATGCAATTCTCTTCTTCCAGTTCCATTTGTAATGTGGTGATATGGGGTTATATTTCTCAGTTAAACTATACTGTTTGTCTAAATTTAGATAAAAAATAATTATAATTGTGATAATATAAAAACGTTTCCTCTCTGCAGCATTATTTTTAGTTATAGTCCAATCTCTACATTTGGCCAACTTTTACATTTCAACCCCTCGATCTTCAATTCCATTGAATACCTATGTAACACGGTCTTGAACAAAATGTTTTATAATTGACTAAAAATTAAGTATTATTTATCGAAAAAGTTTAAATTGTGCAACGAATATATCGCGAATGTGGGAGTCAATAAGAAATTATTCCTACAAAATTTTCGTACTTCATACACGTTTAGATATAGTTAGTCAACAAGTCCCTTTTATAATTTTATTTTTAATCTAAAAATTATTTCACAAATTACCATTTGGAATACAATTGTGTATACTATAATAGTTTTAATATAGTTATTCTAACGTTAATATTTATGAGGTGAAATGCATTTCTAAAAGCAATATGTACTTACACCATAGCTGTACTCAAGGAAGTTTTTACCGTTTTTTTATATTATCACAATTTTCAGATTCTGTAGAGCGTTTGCGTACCATATTTAGTATTTATCATCATTCTTGTCACTACTTGGCTTTGGTTTAATCACCCTGTTCCGATACCCCTTTAGTACTCATTTTTGCTTCATTGCTGTTTGCCGTTTTCATATAAAATCAGCATTTACGCTAAAGTTGCTTTATATTGTTGAGAAATTATAACTATATTAGCTAAAGTACCCGGCGTTACCCTGGTTAATCTAATGTACATGATACATAACTAACTCCCTACCTCTTACACGATTTATAAATCACCGATTAGGAAATTCATTCGGAGATGCTACAATATTTGCCACAACAAATAAGCGAAAGTTCATAATTGTAACTTACAGCTTCGGAGAAGGAAGTTTGAAAAAATGCCAAATATTCCATTCCTATTTTGACTAAGTCGGGTGATTTTTTTGTGAGAACAGTTCAAAACATATTTTCCTCTCCTATTGTCTTATTCTATCTGTCAGACACTGGTAAAAGTTTTATTCCGTTAGTAGCGTAATTTCTCGTCAAAGATGACGGGTGTGCGTGAATTAAGTAATCCGTTAAAATTACATAAATATTAACTACGCAAACTTTTACGTGCGCTAAAACGTAAAAAATTAACATAAAATCCACATTACCGAATGCATCCGAAAGTAACAATATTCTTGGGCATATAAAAGTGGTTTGGCAAAGATTTATGTTAATGGAGATTCATTCGTTAAACATACTAAATAATTCTATATAAATTTTGTTACATAAATATAAATAACACTTTCACTAGTGTTCTGATCTAGAGTTTAATTATTTTTTACATATAAGAATTCATAGTTTTGCGATGATTAACTGAATAAGTGGAGCTGAGAAAAATAGAATGAGTATTTGCTCTGTGAAACAACAAATGTCTCATCCTCTCAGTTAGACAATAGTCATGGGTATATAAAAGCTGTTTTGTAAAGGTTTATGTTAATGGAGATTCATTCGTTAAACATACTAAATAATTCTATATAAATTTTGTTACATAAATATCAGTAACCTAATCTACGATGATCGTATTCAGATTGTAATGAACTTTCATTTGATCATTTTCTTGCATCTCTAAATCTGTTGCTTTTCAATCGATTTACTGTTCTTCTGGTTACTCATTAGCTCTATGTATCGATTTTCGTTTATTCTGATCGTTCATTCTTTTCTGTCTATCCCTTTCCGTTTCTCTTCACCTAGCTTCAGCAGTATTTCCATTTGGCGAGGTCTCCAGCGAGTTTGTGTTCCTCTGTTTTTTTTTCCTTTCATCTTGAGTTTCATTACTTTCCATGATTATGAAGCGTATTAATTGAAGGATAACGGTAAATAATACGTTATTACTTAAGGCTATTGTTATTCATAATTGGTTTTATACAATAGAATATCGGTGAGTATACATACTTGGCGTTAACAATTGTTAACCCCATATATTGGCAGCACCGGTGGAAGTATGCTTTTGGCCTGGCAGAAATTGTTAATTTTTATAGGTATTTCCTTTCGACTTTAGGGGATAGTTTCTTTTTAACCTAATATAATACGTATAAATCGACTTTTTTAAGGTGCAGACATTATTTCGTTAACATTTAAAAATATTTCAAAAATATGATTTGGTCGCGAAATTTGCGCAGTCATGCGGAGAAAATTATAAAGAATAATTTCCTTATCGTAGGAATTCAGATATCATCCGAAAATCTCCGAAAATTGTTTTAATACGATTGTTGACAATTTTTATACATATCTTTCGCATTAGGATGGAGTCAACAATAGACTTTAATACTAGCAGTTGCCATGTCGATGAATTGAACAAATGCGTTAAAACACGAAAAATTGTGGTAAAACCTAATTTTTGGTATTTTTAGAATGAGTTTTGAATTTCTACAATATACAAAATAATTTCCATATTTTTGTCGGCATAACTGTGAAAATCTCACTTCGATATCTCATTTTTAAGATATTTTAAGATTCTAAAGAAAAAAGGCTTGCTCGCGTCGTTTAAGCTCTGCGCATGTTATTCGAATGAAGTCGAACCCAGTACCGCTATGTACACGGCGAGCAGTTTTAAATTAATAACCAAGCGATTCCTGAATGTTTGATCGAAAATGATTGAGAAGCATTTTATCTATGGGCGGTTTTCCTTATTCACCCATCTAACTCCAGAGAGCGTTCCGACGGACGGACAACGGACTGACCAACAGATTTAAGATATTATGTATATAATAAAATATCTGGAATGTACCAAGACTGTGCCATACGCGGGTATGGTAAGATAAGTGGACAGTTGCACTTGCTCTCTAATCATACTTTGGAGAAAAATTAGCCACTCGTTACCCTTCAGCTCGAAAATAATTGGAAAACACTACCATAGTTTAGCCATTAAATGACCGCCGTAATCGCCAAAGATTTTCAGCTCAATAAAACGTAGAATTTTCCTGTTCAAAACAAATTTTCGTCTCGATTTCATGCTTCTTTCAAAACCAATATTATGATATTAAAATACCCTGTTAGGAATTTTTTAATTCACGTACTGACTTTCTACGTTGATTATGGGTAATTAAAAAAGATGTACAAAAATGCGATGCACTAATACCGTCCTATTCCAACGAGAAAAAAAACATCAAACTTAGGACGTGGGAATTAGATGGAAAGAGAGCCATCATCCTCTATCTGGTTGGAAGTGGAATCGATGCAAAATGCCCAAATGTATAGAGAATAGACAGACAGACAAACACTATACGTTAGATAATTTTCAGCGAATTCGCAGTCGTTTTTGTTTTGTCGTTGCAGTAAAATCAGCGTTAGAACACATTTTAAAAGAAAATATTCTTCGTATTCAGGTCTATCAAAATCATTTTCATCCAGTTTTTTTTCCCGCTAGAGTATTAGATTGGTATGTAAATAACAGTGGATTGATTATGTAAATCGAAGATGTGAATGTTGCAGGATTTTTAGGAATCATTTTCTACGCCCAAGCAGTGCGACAGTATTAAATTATTTCCACAAATCACTAAATAGTAAAAAAAATACCGTTCCTTGCCATTGTTAATTTCCGTTGCTATTCTTGAGAATGAAAATAAAAACATTGGATCAATTTCGAATGAAGCAAAATTTCTCCAAAAGAACAAACTCAACATTTGCAAAGATAGCGGTAAACATTGCTGAACGACGTGACGTAGCGAAATGATGGTCAGGTGTGTTTCTCGAAAATACTGGGGACTTTTATTGGCGCAGTTGAATTTAAGGTTTGATCTCTAATTAATATATTCTGCCGCGATAGATTTCAATTGATTTGCCGATTAAAATTGATGCCAGCAAAGGAAAGTGGAGGAAGATGTACCCTAATAATCTCCCCGCGCAAGGTAGGATTAAAAAAGTGGAAATTAATGTAAAAATACTCGCTGAATGGGGAAAAGAAGTTGATGAGTTCAAAAGTTATTTTTTAACTTATAATGTTTTTCTTACCTTTTAATTATCGAAACTAGAGTTTTTAGCGGAATAATTGCTAAGTAATTTACTTACAGTATCAAAGACCAGAACTGCATGAGGAAATTTGCGGGCCAGTTAGCATAATGCGCTTTTTTTACAATTTAATAAAATGCGTCCTTTTAATTTTTTAAATCTTCATTTATCAAAGATTTCTTAATCTTAAGACTAGAGGCATATGGTAGCTAAACATATTAATTAATTAAACTTTTTACATCGTAAAAAATAATTTTTCCGAAAATTACATCGTCTGATTCACTATTAGTATAGGCAATCCTTTGTTTTCTTTCTTACATAACAAGGAAAACCATGGTTTGTAAACGGTACATCATGTGAATTTTACAGAAGTTATGTTATGGTACACTGTAAAACGGTAAATAATGCATTGCTGTTCAACATTTTTCAAATAAATAGTGTAAAATGTTGTAAACACTGTATTTAGAAAACAAGGAAATAAGAACGAATACACACACACACATGTATATAGGTGTGTGTGTGTGTATATACTAGTGAATGTGTGCTTGCATTCTGCAAGCATTTTCTCTCACCTTAATGTAAAGAATAAAAGTCGAGAATTAATTTTCAAACGCATAATTTTGCACCTGTGCACCTTATTACCTGTATTTTTCGATAATATTGGGGTAAAAACAACCCCTAAATGTATAATTATAAACATTTTATAGGTTCTCATCATCCGGTTTGAATACCTCACATTTATACGAAATTTCATCAATGTAGCACCTCTAGAAATGCATTTATATGAAAGTAATTGTATAAATTTTATGAATTTTTAACAGCCACAATAATAAACCTTTCTAAAAATTTTAATGTTAGTTAACACTGGGGCTTCATTCCCTCCCTAGGTTAAAATTTTCATCTTCCTGCACCTTCAGAAAGTAGGTAAACATTAGTCAAATTGTTTAATATTTAAGAATTTTTTAAAACCGAACGAATAAAAATTTTCAAATTTCTATAATCCCGTTTTCGTTATTTGGTAAATTCTACCGTTAGAAAAAATTTCAGCATTGTAGCCCATATAGAAATACCTAAACCGCAAAATGTTGGCCCCTAAAAATTGGAATTTTTGCAATTTTTTATTTTATCTTCGGTTAAAACGAAATTTATATATTTGTGCAAAATTTCAAGTCTCTAGGTTATATGGAGCTGCCTCATCATTTGTTTTCTCGTATGGAGCAATACTGGGGCATAAAGCTTCAAAAATGGGAATTATATAAATATCGGATTTCCTTCATTAGGCACAGTTTAACATTAATGGCATTAAAATATAAGCTTCTGATTCCCATTAAAAGCTGTTGCCTAGGAAGCCTATTGTTAGACTCAGAAAAATTACCACTTTTTCCGATAAAAACTATAAATTTACGCTAATTCTACTCGGATTTGGATTCTGTCTTCAAAAGTAAGAAACTACAATTAAATCCTATCCGATAGTGTAAGTCTCGAGTTCGTATCTTGACGGGAAGTAATTTTAAAATGCAAATATAAAAACCTCTACACCAATTTACGTTTTCTTATGGGCAAAAAATGGGGCAAAAAGGGACCAAAATAGCCCTTCAGAATAGGAATTTCACCAGTTTCGGATTTTTTCCATCGGTTGTGACCAAAAACGTATAATCCTACCAAATTTCAAGTTCTAGCACATCTGGAAGTGCCTCATAATTTTGTATCCTCCTCTATATATATATATATATAATATAAACCCGACAACCTCGGGGCCTAGCATTTGCTGGGTTTTTGAAAATTTATAAAAAATCCTTAAGTAAGGTACATTTTTGGTAACATTATATAATTAAAATGATGAATATCGATTACAAGGGAACCCATTATCAATAAAGACTATTGATTATACATGAACCAAAATGAGTAATTATAAAGGAACCATTAAAAGGTAAATAACGAACGTGAAATAAAGCGTATATCTATAACGCATTTACAACATTAATTTCATCACACATTATTCTGAGAATTTTTTTAAACCGATCAGGCAAACTAGCTTGCTTCGTGCATTTTGATTTTTCCTTCATAAGTTTATCTTGTATTCGATGCAAACACGTAATCTCTTGAAAATCAATGCAAGATCATTGTTCTAAAACAGATATTGTATCTGTGACCAACTGTATACAGCGATCTGTAGAAGGTTTGTCCTTAACTGCCTCCTGATCATCGTCACTATCATTTTCATCTTTTCCATGCTCAAAACCATGTCCACTCTTTCACATCAGTTAGCTGAAGTACGACAGGCGGATCATCGTTGATATCAACCCCGTTATCGTTGTCATTTTCTACCACTCTTTTTGCTATTGTGATATATTTTCGCTTGCTGTATCAGCATTAGGCCTGAAATAGGTACACCTTCACTCATTCGCTGACGAAACCACTCAAACAATACCTTATCAACAATATTTACCCGGGACGTGTTATGTTTTACGGCTACACAAAGCTTTAGGTGTATCACTCTCTGCATAAAATTTCAACATTTCCCTCATACACAGTGGAACAATGCTATATTCTTCGCAAAGTCTCTTCACTGAAGTACCTTTTTAAAATTCCTTAGTAATTCCGCTTTTTTCAATCGTGAGAGTTTTCTGTTTACGTTTCATAACACCACTTATGGGTTGTTTTCTTTTTTTGAAGCCATGTCAAAATAAAATTTAACGAAAGTAATAATTACATTAATGAAAAACAATTGCTATAGCAACGAATCTAAACATGTGGTTCTAATGAGATAAACGAAACAATGAAAATAGATAAGCGTACATCATTTAAAGTAATTTCTAGAGTATGTGTGTGTATATATATATATATATATATATATATATATATATATATATATATATATATATATATATATATATATATTGTCTCTCCTACACCCCAGCGGTGTTCACTGGGTTTCCTTCAACACCTAGTTGCCCAAAATATCCTTACTTACCTTTCCTCTTCCTTAGTATTTATATATATATATATATATATATATATACACACACACTACGGAAGAGGAAAGGTAAATAGGATATTTAGGGCAACTAGGTGTTGAGGGAAGGTTTCCTTCAGCACACACGTATGCTGAAATCGGTGAAATCGTTTTAGAAACTAGAACTTAGTGGCTTATACTTTGTGTATCTGCGCTTTCCTCGGCCGCAAAACCTCTGCCAGATTTCGAATTCGTGTTTTCCGTGCACCACGCTTAATTCAATGCAGCAGCATTTTCCTGGGATAATGAAGCTAGTAAACATGAGCGAATTTGTGAATGGGTCACGCGATGCCCACCTCACGCGCATACGCATCCGAGTCCCGTGAATCATGTCAAGGACGAATGATTTGTCTTTGATAGGAAAATTGTACCAATAAAGGTTTTTTATGCGAACTTGATTAGTTTTCTTTTGAAATGACTAATTACCTCGAAAGGCATAACTTCATAGTTGGGTTCTATGCGTTGCCGCCTTTTTCAAGATTAATTTCGGAAGTGATTCGCTGAAACTCTTACGTCTTTACTGCAATTTTTCTTTCCATTTACACGAAGCGTTTTACTGTATAAACGAACGCTTCTATTAAGATACGGTTGGTCTCTAAATAAAGTATATGGTATTTACAAGCTAATATTGTCTCGAAAAAATATTTTATGTTAACTAATATAACTTGTTTGGAGATGTAAAACTGCAAAAATTTCTATTACGCTGGATTTAACTTAAAAATTTTATTATTAGAAAATGTGTTTACTTATAAAAACCGTTACAGTTGTATTAACGAATCTCTGTGGAACCTTGTTTGGAGTGATTCAAATTGTCTATTGCTGTGTTAGCACGTAAAAATATAATGAAAGTATTCTGGGTTGGAAGTGCGATTCTTATTTGCTGAAGATTCCGCTAAAATATTTAAATGCGCCTGGCAACATTTTATTATCTTTGGCCGTTATTTTCAGGCACGCCGTCTGAGCCGGATTTAATATTTATATTTTTTCTCCGCAAACTTTTTTGTCCGCGCGAAATTGCAATGCTTAAGATAGTGGAAACGCTGGGAGTTATGTCCAAACAAAAACCTTATCGCTCGACGTCGCAGCTTTCGCACTCTTGAGATAGTGGTGCGGGACGCGATGGCATCTCTCGTAATTGCGAGCCTCGGAGCGAACGAGCGCGCGCCCTTTATGTTTTAGCAATTAGGACGCAAGCACAGCAGAGCCTCTCGCGGAGCACTCGTTCAAGTGCGCAATAAATTGAAATGAAATGACTGCCCACGCAATATTCCGCTCAGGTAATTTGCAACATTCTTTTGATCTAATGTAGTTGAAGCATGCATGCATGTTTGTGTATCTATACGGAAACATATACGCACGCGTGTGTACGCCTATGCATATGAAAAAAACGCATGCACATGGAAAATAAGGCGTTGTTTTCTATTCTATGTTTTTTTACCGGTTTTAACTGTAATATATTTTATGTGCTATAGTTAACGAAAAATTATACTCATTAAAATAAACCTCTTTAGATTTTTAATTGACATATTTGAACTTCTTATGATGTACGCATATCATTATTAATAAGCGTATAAGTAACTTTAATATATAATTATAACCTCGTATACATTAATAACTACTTATCTGTTATATTTTTGTCTTTAGGTAATTTGTTCGTTGTATTAGTCCTCACAGAATTGCTAATTATCATAGTAGGTATTTTTTAAGTTTCACCATTATAATAACTGTGTATTCGCCTGAATTATAATCGGTTGTTCTTAAAATTCAGAATAATAAATGGCAGCCGCCTTCTCAGTTTTTTAATGCTAATCGTAGATGATTTTAATTTGATGCCTATGCACGGTTTCATTAATTCCATCAAATTTAATTTTTTCTGGTGCGTATACTTTGTGAATTTATCCATTCAGGTATTTTTTCCATAAACATTTTACCAAGAAACAAATCCTGATGTTAGAAATGAAACTCGAATTCAAGCATTATCTTTATCGTGGCAGACGTTGTTTGAAAAAGGTATTCCGTAGGAATCCATGTCACACTATCATTTCCCATACTTTCATCGGGACTCGAAGGCGGGACCCTTATCCTCAGAGCGATCACCCGTCGCCCCGGCCCATTTTGCCGCCTGTAGCCGGACTCGCTCTTCGCAACCCGTTTGGCTACCGGCCGCTCGGCCCGCTGCCCCCCGGGGGGCAGTCCCCGTGGCCGCGGGGCGATCGCACTCCCGATTCTCCCCTCGTTAGGAAGCACGCCTTGCAACCTCACTACGTCCCCCGATCAAACTAAATCTAACGTGGAATCTATGACCGAATATATTCTCTTTGGCCGTGAATTAGGACAAAACCACCTCATCTTAGATTTGCAAAAGTCCGTGTATTTGATCACCGTTTAGGTGGAGTTAAGGCAATTATTTCACTAGGACTCGATTGGATGCGAAGTTAGTTGGCGTACGTATTTAATCATTTCATAGAACAAGATGCGTTTAACGGACAGTAAATTGGTGCAGTTATTTAACAAAAACTTTCATGCATTTAATTTCCAAGTAGCGATTTCTCTATAGCACGGCGTAGAAGTGCATCGAATAAAAAAACCTGTATCCATATTACATATTTTGTGACCTTAAGGCAGGGGTTCTCAAAGCATGGGCCACGGCCCAACGGTAGGCCGATAAGCGTTCGATAAGGGCCTCAATGAACTAACCATGATATTTTGACGCAAAATTCGAGCTAAATTGTTGCCATGTTGATCCAAATCAACTACTGGGATTTAATAGTTACTAGTGTAAGAGTGCCCGTTGAATTTCAACGGATTTAGTGAATTTACTTTCGCTGCCAATTCTAAGACTTATGCGATATATACATAAACATTTTAGTATACGAAAAACTGAAAATCACATATAAAGAATACTTTCACTTAATTTTTCTTAACAGTTAAACAATTTTTTTTAAACAATCCGTTTCCAAGCCTATTAAATTCAAATATTACGATAAATTTATTTCCTATCATATCATTTTCGCCAAATCCAACTTCATTTCTTGTGTAATTATGCCTTTCTGAAATGTTTATTTTTATTCTTGTAAGCAAGAAACCGAGAAAATTCAACGTAGTATAATTGTGCATAGGTGAACACTGGTTCTGGTAAATGTACATGAGATGCGTGAGCCTATTTGCGTTAATAAACGTTAAAAATGTAGGATATAATGCTTTTACTTACAGAAAAGGTAAGATTCCAGTATTCGAAAGACGAAAGAAGGTTCAATTGCTTTGATCAGTCCTTATAAACGCTTCCTACACGAAGTTTCCTGAATAGTTATCAGTATCTTTTTACATATAGGTATAAAGATGGACGATAATTTCGTTGATAAAACAAAAGCGCGAAGCGAACAACGCTATTCTTTCGTCTATTTGAAAACTAATTTAATCGGAGGTAACAATGTTGGTTACCTTGGCAACGTCTGACCAGAGTACGAAAAATTTCGAAAAAAAATGCGTATTTCTGAAATCTTCGAACTTGTAGCATGTAAACATCACAAGAATAAGATAGTACACAGTTGTAACCGTCGAATAAAGCAAAAACGAAGAAAATCGTGTCGCGGGCTTGAGTTATCTTTTTATCTTTGTTCTGTTGCTGACACACTGACAAAACACACTAAATATATTTATATGTGATTACACTGTAACGTTTTGATTTTAAATTCATTTCTAGAAATAATCAGTTACAATATTTTATGAAATATAATTTTGGAGGGTCAATAACGTATTTTCTGTTATGAATATGGGGCCTCGGAGAAAAAAGTTTGAAAACCCGTCTTAAGGAAACTGGTGCATTTAATGATAATGACTAAATAAATCATCGTAAGTAGTAAATACCATCTCAAAGTAATACTATACATTCTTCTTAAAACTGTACTATTTTATTTCATATTGCCAATTTATATTTTTTGGAAATTATCTTACGTTTGTTATACGCTTACGGGTACAGGAATTATGTATGCTGCTTCTGCATACTTATTTCAACTCCCAGAAAAAATGTAACTAGCTCTGCACTTGTCCGGCTTCTGAAATCGATTCATTAACATTTACGTAGTTTTTAAAGCTATTTTGTGATAACATTAAGTTTTTACCTGTTTATGTTAAGATCTATTTTGTGTACAATCGCATAGAATACGTCTATGGCTTCCTCCTTTCGTCGGGTGTTTCGATTGCCTAGCGAATACGTGCCTGTAAGAGACATATGTCCTTCGCTCCGGACGATGTCGCCAGAATGATTTGGCTTTGAAAATGTCATCCGAGTGCAGTCTCAACTTCGACATTCCAGGAACACTCTATGGTTGTATTATTTTGTTTTATAGCGGCCAGACGTATTATAGGGCAATAAGTGTGTCGTAAATTCTCTGTACAACTCGCTTTAAATGGCCCGATCGTATCCATTTTATTCTCACGCGCCGGGAAATTACGCTACCGAAACTTTCTTGAGGGTGAATTGTGAGAATTACGCCCCTAAGAAAGAGAAGTGTAGAGGTGCTGGTGGATGAGGCTTGGTTTGGTGCCGGATTAATATTTAAATGAACCATAATGATTCCTTTTTCAATTCAACGCTCAATAATACGCGAAAACTAATCTAATTAGTGTTTGCATAAATTTGAAAACTAATGTTCAGTTTTCAAAATCTTAGTTAATGAAATAATCCAAGGAAAACGGATAAATAAATATTATCTTTTTCTATTTGATGTTCTCTTGTGCCTATGTAGGTAGTGTCACTGATTGCAACATTGCTAGCTTTCACATATGTCAGATTGTATAGAAAAATAACGAAAACCCTTGGCACTTTATGCTTGGTAGCACAATGGTGAAATACAGCAAGGAGGAACTCGTATGTTAACGTAAATGGTTTTGTGAATTTTTTATCTAGCGTTCCTATTAAGTTTAAGTGTGAGAAATTCGGTCGAAATCCGCATACGTATCAGGTAATCAACTTGAACCTTTATTATGTAGGTTTTTTCTAAAATAGCCAAATTTAATCATTTTAAATCTTTTGTACACATTTTAAACTCATTGAAACGTATTTACTCATTGTGAACATTTAGCATCCTAAGAAATAGCGGACGCCAGATTTAGTATGAGGCAAGGGGTGTCTGTGTTATATTCTATCTCCGCTAGAACTGGTACGCAAATAAAAGCGATAATATCTTCATTCATTTGGAATTTTAGTTCAGATTCTGATTACTAGAAGTAAGTATTTTTCAAATGATATGTTATCGGCTACAGTTATTGACTAAAGTTTATGAAGTGCTGTGAACACATTTTCATGAGCTGTATGTACTTTCTGTTTTTATATTGTTGACCATTATTCGTGAAATTATTTGAAGAAGAAGAAATTATGTATATTTTGATATTAAAACTAATTTCGCTGTATGCAACACTTAATATTACAAGTTTGAGTAAGAAATTCAGGAGTTATATTACAACTTGAGCAGTAATATGCCACTGAAAACAAAAAAATGTGAAATTAATTCATATTTACTGAAATCAAAGTATACTTGAAAATGCAGAACGCACACGGCTAATCTTATCAGGATATTTTTGTCAGGAGCTGAGGTCAGTATATGGGCTTCATTTTTTTCTAGCTTTTAATGCTGTTGAATACGATTTCTGCAACAAAATTTTAGTGACAATGTTACACATTCTTCTATCCTACCCAAAATATTTTGGAATTTCAAATTTATTATAAAAATCGGACACATTTTCGATTTTATTCCTTTTAATCATACAATAGAAACGAAACATATTCATATTATGTTAGCGAATAGTGTAATATTTTTTTCTTGTGATGCTAAGGTTTTATGTCATAATGTTATGTCCATTATATTTGCATTTGATTTAGTTCATTGATACATCAGTTATCTAAATAATTTTCCAAGCAATTTTATTTTCTTTTCTTACAACTAGGAGTGCCATAGTTCAACACTATGCTAGGAAAGTTAGCATAGCTTCAGAAAAATCATTAAGAATTCTTAACAAGTTTGAGTTTACGCTATCGCAGGCAGTGAAGCGTCTAATAGTAACTTCTGCGTTAAATTGATAATTATGTTAGTGAATGCATTCATGATCTTCAAATTATTTAATGCGTTTAACACACTCACTGGCATGCCTTCGCTGAATCGCAAGGCACGAATGTCCATGAGAAAGCAACACGAAATTGGTCTCTTTAGACGTGGGGCATGTGAGTGACTGCTGGATACAATTCGATCTATACAAATGTATTGGTCATTTATGTATGGGTTGTTGACTAATTTAAAAAGAACTTAGTTAGTCCATAGCAAAGAGTGTTTTAATTAATTAAGAAAAAGGTGGCAATCGGATTACAGATCGCTAAGGTTTTTCAAGAAGTTAATAATTTTGTCTTATATAAATGATTATAGTTTTTCCTCCCATTTTTCCTTCCGTCTTGCGAAACCTCCCGCAATCTACTGAATAATAAATTTGAGAGTGGGCCAATATTAGCTATTTCCTTTCGTTTTGTTTTAAGGATCCTTCAATTTTGAAACGAGATGAAACCTAGATTAACGACTCACCGTTCATAGATCACTGATTCTCTTTACTGCTCTAAACGATTTTTCATCTAATTGTAAGCTAAAACAGTTATTCAGTTAATTTTTGGTTGCTTCTCGCCGTCGAATCACATCCTCGCTTCCTCACAACTAAGGAAGTGCGATGTTTCATGCGACGCGTCTGGTTACACTAGGTAGATATTTCACCAATTTCAAAGTAGAGGAAAATTGAAACGTATATCACAAAAGTTATTCTAACTAGCATGGGAAAACGAAAGCCTTATAATTTTATATTCAGCTCTGTTAATAAAAAAAACTTTGCCTGCCCCCTTTCTACCTAGATTGACACTTTAAAATCCAATACTCACCTTGGAATAGAGTATTTTGTTTGGTAGTTTAGAAATCGTATGCTAACCCTTATGGTTCCAACAATGAGTGTTCTCTTTTTTTAGGCGCGTTTTGCTTCCAGCGTGAGCGCCTATTGTCGTCGATCTGTCCGTCCGTCCGTCTGTTTGTCCGTCTGTTTATCCGTCTGTTTGTCCGTCTGTTTGTCCGTCCGTCCGTCCGCATGTTCGTTCTCGGCTTCTACCTAACGGATTTTCATGAAATTTGATATTAAGGAATTACAATAAAATATAATAAGAAAAGCGCAAAAATGAATCACTTAAGCAAATCAGGGGTACCACTTTACTGGTGACAAAAGATGAACTTTCCGTCATATCTCGTAAAGTATTGCTAATATCAAAATAGTTTTCATATGGACAAGTAAGGAAGAGCATTTCTTTTCCTATACATTTCTATCGTAGGAGTAGCCGTTACCAAGAAAATCAAACAAGAATGTCTTAATTCGAGTTGAACTTAGAAATTTTCTTGCATGGTTACTTCTTCATTGTTGCTGACATAAACAATCTCACAAACAAATTGGTGGGGATGATTGATCCGAAGATTCGTATGCTTAAGTCCGGGCACCTCAGATGCCCGGGCCTCGGGGATTTTGCCCCGGTATCACCACCCTCTCGGTGGCCCTGGGGATTTCTATCTTTCCTTCTTCCGTTTCGCCGATGGGTCTCTAGTAATCCTCACAGCAAGCGCTAGTTTTGCTTTCTCCTATGCAAAAGAATACACGGAATCCATATAGCAATAAAGGTGCCGTGATAATTACATCCAACCATCCGTGGTCCTTTTCTTTCTCAGAAACCGCATTCGGAAATATCATTTAACCATTCAGAGTAAGCACGGTTATTGCACTCTAAACATTTATCTGCAGCCACAATTTAACAGATTTTCGCCCTGTAGCAAGTAGAAAACTGTCTTAGAGAGCACGGGACCTAAGATTCATAACGGTATAAAACATTTTAAAATTTTCTTAAACTTTCCGCCAAGGTTTCGCGGACCTGCAAATAATCGGTCGCTGACCGGCGGTTGAGAAACACTGCTCTAGGAGATACATCAAAGAAAATCCCTACCCTCTCAGTAGTGAGAATGCCTATGTTATAAATTGGTGGGAATGATTGTTCAGTGGTAGAATATCCGCCCGGGTTCGATTCCCGGTCATGGCAGTTTTTTCACCTGTTTCCACATTTCCCATCACAAGCAAATGTTTTATTTCCTTACGTGTGCATGCAATATTTTTAAATAAGAAGAAAATGGATTATTTATGAAGAGGAAAAGAACTTTAAAACGCTATTTCCCTTACGTACAGGTATATCATTTCTTTCAAATACTCCATTGCACGAAACGCGCCCATTTGTGATACGCTATACACTTTCCTAACTTGTTTCATCCTATGACTTCTATGTCCTTATTATTTGTAGTAGACACGAATTGTATATTTTGGCCATTTGAGAAATGGGAGACGGATTGGTGAGACTCAGGAAGGGAGATTGGGAGGAGTTGCCGAGATTCAATTTCTAAGTGTCCAATTCCATCTTTGCAACAATTTGAGATAAACAATTCGTTAATCCATGCGAGTAGCAGTAAAGGATGAATATTTACTTTCACAATTTTTCTTGGAAATATAGGTAGTTGGAGATGAGAATTGTCACACGGATAGGTAGATTGGTGAGATTATATTAATCGAGTCTTTACCTCCAGAGGCGAGCGTCGTATATGTATCGGAAAAGACAGCGTAAGATCTCTATGGAGGTAAAAATTCTCGTGGTACTCTTCAAAGTCAAGGCCTGTAGAAGTAAGTAAACGTGTAGTTCCCGTCATCTCGAGTTCTATGCAATAGGAATAAAAGTCTTCCGCTTTAATAAGATTTTATGTGTCTTGGAGGTATCGTTTTAGGTAATGTAACTAAATTATCAATGGAACGCTTCCGTTGAGGAAACACGTGTATGGGTCAAGCGTCATTTTATGTTGGAAGTGATATTTTGGATATGTCAGCTGCTCTCAATGTTTATGTCCATTTATCTCTAGCAGCCTTTTGATGAATAGGGATTATTAAGAAGTGATATATGTGCGGTTTAGCCTAGCATAATACAACTTAAATAGGAGTGTTTACTAGTTACTAGCTGAACCCGCGCAATATTTGCGCGTTTTTTTCAATTAATTTATAAAAAATTAAGGAGTGTGTAGAAAACGTTGATCTCAATAATTCACATTTAACTATATTAATGCATTTTCCAGGTATTGTTAAGGTTCGCGGGTTCGAATCTCGCTGAGGGCACGGCTGTGTGCGCGTATTGACAATTTATTATGTGAAGTCAGTCAGAAATCTGCATTTTAAATTTCATATTAGGGAGGAAATTAATGCTATGCAGTAATTGATTGCGAACTTTTCCATTTCCCATAAAATAACACTTAAATATGGAATTCTTGATCTGCAGGCTTACATTCCTTTAGAGATAAAAATAATTAAGTATTGACCTACAGTATTCGGTTATGAATCATTTTGAATAAAACATTATAAAGTTTCTTATTCTGTTCATCATTTTCCGCGTACAGTCCGAAATAGTTCAATTTAAACGTTTAATGCATGTAATACTGGCATTCAAGTGGAAAATAAAAGGGTAATTGAAATGGTAACATCAGTTTATAGAGGAATGTAAACAATGGATAAGACAACTCCGCAGAGGTATATTGTTCCACTTCCATTATCTAAATGAAGAGAAGATAACCATGTAATGTGTCAAAATAATAACGTATGTCCCTATTCTCATCTAATTTGAAATTTATGCGTGAGACTATTTGCGTTAATAAGCATTATAGATGTATAATATACCTACTGGTTCTACTTATTAAAATGTAAGATTCAAGCGTTCAAACGATGAAATGAAGATTCACCTGCTTTGAATAAATCGTTAGAAACGCTTCCCATACGCAGTTAAGTGAATAATTATCCGTAAATATTTACGTTTATATGTATACTAAAGTTTAAATTATTCTTTTTAGTAACTAATTTTATGGGACTATACACTGAATTCGTATGATCATATAGTTCAATTCAACTCCTTTTCTAGAGGTTTCTTTAAGTAAAGGGGCTTTGTCCCTGATTGCTGTCCGGTTTAAACCCGTGAGATTGGTGGCAAAAATAGAGCATATCTTTCTAGCTCTGTTTAAAATCTTGTGTGTTAAGTCTTCCGTCTCTTTTCCACATTCATTCGGGAGAATAACTCATAAGTTAGTCAGAAATCTGCATTTTGTCATATTAGGGAGGATATTAATACTACACAGTAATTGATCACGAACATTTATGTTTATAATTTTCTTTGTTTCTTATTATTATTATTGAATAATATGTCCTTTCTTTCTTATATAACAATCAATGCAACCGTTTATTTAGATTAGCTACGAAGAGAAGATAACCGTGTAACTTTCAATAGTATGTATAAAAAAATATCTTACGTCCCTATTCTCATCCAATTTTAAATTAATGCGTGAGCCTATTTGCATTAATAATTATTACAGCTGTATAATATAATAATTTTACTTACAAAAAGGTATGATTCCAGCATTCAAATGACAAAATGAAGATTCAATTGCTTCGATTAAATCCTTAGAAACGTTGCCCATATGCAGTCAACAGAATAATTATCCGTAAATATTTATGTTGCTATGCATAATTAATTTCGATGCTTAAACAAAAGTGCGAAGCGAATTATGCTTTCTTTCACCTATTTGAAGGTTTAATTGGAATTAATTGAATCGGAGGCAACAATGACGGCCGCCTTGGCAACGCTCGGAAAGAATACGAAATATCTTCTAAATTTCGAAAACAGTTGCGTATTTCTGAAAATTTCGACCATTTAACATGTAAACATCGAAAGAATAAGATAGTATAGAGTTTTAACCGTCGAATAAGGTAAAAAGTAAAAACTAAGAAAATCGGTCAATATTTACGTGTTTTAATGAATAGAAAAAACCTTGCACTCCAAAAAATCTAAAATCTCGTGTAAGCTTATGGAAACATATAATTGTCTCATGGATTCGAACCCGGTACTTTATGAAAATGAAAATAGTTTTCTAGGGACCTCCTAGCTTGTAGAAACAAAACGCAGTTTACCGCATATCTCGACGACAAACAACTTTCGAGATAGAGGGAGGGGGGCGGACGGACGGACGGACACTTTCAAAATTATATATAGGATTAGAAAAGTGTTTAATGTTTATTTAAATGTAACAGGAACTTGTAAAAAATAAGATGATGAGTAAGAGAGTGAAAAAATCGGCATAATTAACTCAGTATGTTAAAATTAATTGTTTTCATTCAGTTAATTATAATGATTCCGTGGAAACTATAAAAAATATTACCCGACATATTTTTAAATCGTTCATAGCTGAATTGTTTAATGGGATTTTTTTGAAATGTCTTGGAGATAATATTGTCTTGAATTTTCATCTAAACTAAAACAATTTTCACCGAAAGCGTACGGTATTTATTTGTGCATTAAGTAACATGTCTTATATATCCGACATTTCCTGAGGGAAATCAGATGGCCAGGGTTCAACTACCGCGCATCCGAATTTCTCGAAAGAGGAGTGGCGTTAGAGGCGTAAGAGTGAAACCCCAAAAGAAACGATATGCCTCTTGTGCTCTTCTCGCGCTGGGAAAGCGGTTTGGAGATTTGAACGCCCGGAGCCAACGCTTATGCGGCGAATCAAATGATTACTGTAAGGGGAGGATCGAAAGGAGGTCTGCGTTCCGTAAGGCGATTGCGTGCCTTGCTGGTCTTAGTCCACTCGGTGTCAGAACCTCTTTAAGGAGATAAAATGTTTTCCAGCAGTCAATTTAATAAACGATAATAAAATAAAAGCGAAGAATTAAAATGAAATTTTCTTCTAATGTTGTTATAATGTGGAAGCGGTTGAATGTCGTACCCCGCAGCACTTTCGTCGCAAAAGAAAAATGGTCGATACATTTCTCCGATGCCGCCATTTTAGATCTTCACTCTCACACGTAGGCATGAGAAAGAATTGAAACTCATAACGGATGCGACAGCGCAAAGAAAATTACTCAATGCATTTATATGTAAATAGTGAAGTTTGCGTAACTCGAATTCTTGTTTACCAGGAAAATTTTCGTCCAAATTATTTCGAAGTTAAATAGCACGAATGTTTATAAATGGAGGGGGATTCCTTCTAATGCACAAACTTTTCATGTCTCCAGTTCGTAATTTAAGGTAAATGCATTTAAATATATTTGAAATATAAATATTAAAAGTAAAATTTCGTTTTAAAAATATTTTTGGACATGTAGCTGTAAAACTGGCATTTTCTGGTGATACGTATAAATAGCGATTAAGTGAAACAATTGGAATGGCAACTTGACTTGGTTGATAGTTTAGGAAAATCAGCTGTAATGTAATAAGGGCGGAACGCTAATTCTGAGAAATGTGATGTTGAAAAAAGATTTACATGTGAAGTATATATTACGGCAGAGAGTAAAAAGGTGGGTTTGAGGGAAGTGGGGATAGGGTAAAGGATTTGAGATTTAAAAGAATAATTTAATAATAAAAAATTAGGATAAAGATGGGATATAAGCTGGAACTTTGGAAAGTCGAGTTAGGGAAAATTTATCAACGATATAGGGAAGGAAAAGTAATGGATATGTAAGAAAGGAATGAGAAAGGGACAATAATATATTAAATTCTTCTGGACTGTACTGTGAAATAACACAGTGTGGTGTCACCTCGAAGATTCTCACTTTTAAAATTCTGGAACATATATATGTAATAGGAGTAATGTATACAAATTTTGAGGGTCGTGAGAGATAAGTGTTCAAATTATGGAAATTCAAACACTAGAGCGTATACTGAGATCTTAATTCGGAGAAATAGCCAATTTGTTATACAACTAGTAAAAGAAGTACTAGAAATATTTAGGAGCGTGTGAACGTCAATGAATTTATACATTTTCCCATAGAGTTTGATTTTATGACGGTTATAAAATATTATGAAAATATTATGAAAATATTAGCTGTGATACTTTCATTTCTCAAAATAGCCTTGTAGATATTTTAGGCGCCGGAGAAATTATATGATCAAATTAAACATTCTTACTAATTTTTTCCTTGAGTATTATTATTATTATTGCTATGAGCAACATATGCTTCTTAGCGCCGTTGTACAAAACTTGGATATATGGAACTTTCGAAGTGAATAAAAAGTTAAATGTAAGTAAATGTTTTGCAATTCAATATGAGACATAGAAACTAAACCAGAACTTAATGAGTTGTCCTCTATACCATCCAAGTTTTGAGGTTTAGAATGGAAGTAAAATAATTATGAAAACAGTTTGAAAATTACAAGAAACTTGGCATGTGTTATTACCCCCTGGAAACAACAATTTTTTACTATTACACGTGTGTTCAAGCACTTATTTCTGAATTTAAATTCGATTCTCTTAATTTTAGTTTAAGACAATTTCCTATCTTGTGATGGTTGTTTAAAGTTAAACGCTAACATTAAAATTTTAATTTTTTAATTCATATTATTACTACTGTATGTCTAAAAATGTACAAAATCATTTTATTCTATCGTTTTCCTTAATACCATATATTTAATGATTCCTTAGGATAAAGATTTCCACCATTCTTGTTTTCCCTTATCATTCAAAATTAAGTAGCATGGCTGAAAAATGCTATTTATAGGATTTAGTAACATTCGCATAGCTGCCACCGCTCGTGTGTGGAAACGATGACCATTGAAGATGGACCATAGTTTATACCAGAGGTAGGGAACAATTTTCACAAGAATAACAACTTTTTAAGATTATGTAAAAGAGACAAAATAAGGAGAACCGCAGTCATTTGTGGATACTGGAATGTGATACGGGCGACATTTGCCACTTAACCTAGTTATTGTCTTACTTTTTGCGATTATCTCTGTAAAACAAACGTTTCTCCTAGTAGTACGTCCATAAATTTTATTTATATTTCTATTGAAATAACACACGAAGCCAAGTTATCTCGGGAAGGTTTTAGGTGTTTTATCAGGAAGAGTTGTAGTGGAGATCCGCACGAAAGTCCTTAAAGAGCCGCATGCGGCTCAGGAACCTCAGGTTGCCAATCCCTAGCTTTGGCTAAAGAGGTGTTTTTCCTTTTGTCCATGCTTCGTGAAAAATATCTCAAGTTACTATGCTATAGAGAATGTTACGTTTCACGAACAAAATACGCTAGGTAAGGGAGGACAAACCTTTTTTTTTTTTGGCTTGCCAAAATTATGAAAATTGGCCTACCTTTTTCCAATTTACGTGCCAATTTAAAATACATCCAAAGAGAAATAATGGTTTAGTTATGATAATTATTTTCTAACTTGGAGCTTAGAAAACAATTGGTTAAGGATTTACTCAATTTATCGTCTAAAAATACTCATTTTCCCAGCTCATTTATGATCGAACGACAATTATGGAGCAACAATCATTTCGTTCTCGGTGAAAAAGTTACCATTAATAATTTATTTTATCAATATAATAGCGATGTCGTTATAAATATTTATATGTTGTCAAAAACTAAACAATATGAAAGAGGCAGTTAACAAATAATTTCTTTCTGTTGCGTGCCAACA
The DNA here is from genome assembly GCA_036926305.1 of Uropetala carovei. Lineage (NCBI taxonomy): Eukaryota > Metazoa > Arthropoda > Insecta > Odonata > Petaluridae > Uropetala > Uropetala carovei. Next base: position 2,497,935 of record JAXCHB010000167.1, read on the forward strand.
AAAATCGTCGCGCGTGCTATAGGTTTGCCCTCCCTTAGCTAGATGGTCCAACTTAATTTTATACAAATATATTTTTTTAATGTTCAGTTTGTTTCCTATTTAAAGATACAGGAAATTAATAATTAAATTCATAAAATAATGAATTACAAGCATAATACGTTTCAGATTCACTTTCTGTATTGTACGCGTGTCAGATATTTTTGTATGTTGTAAGACGAATGTATTTATCCAGTAGGATTTCAATGTTAGCTATTTGTTGGCGAACGAATCACCATATTACACCAAAATTGGCTTTATTAATGACAAGAAAGCGCAATCCTTCTGAAGGGGATTATAGGCCGTCAACATCAAGACTGATTCACATTTCAATGTCGCATTTGATCGCAGTTTGTTCTAAAATTCCAAAATTTTCCGAAATTTTAAGTAAATTGGAGGGATTTTTTTCCGCCTCCCCAAAAATCACATTTTCTGTTAAAACTCACCGATATTTGATTTTAGAATCCCAGGAGGACCGTCAGAATGCAATCATATGGTGAGTTATGATTAATCTTTTGAACGGGGAATTAATTTCATATGAGAATTTGCATTCTTTGCAATTTTTCTAACTAATGAAGCATTGCTGTTTTTGCTTACTTGGAATATTTTTTTCGCTTTTCGTTTAGAATTTGGAGCTCGATTTGGACGATTTTATGTTTCTCATTAACTGGGGTGATAGTTTTTGACTTTGTGCTAAGATATTTTATCCTGTAAATATAATTTGATTATCAAGAAAAATATAAAATCGTGGTACTGAAATTTAACCGAGTAAATGCTATCAAAGTTATGTTCATTAGAAAGACCGATTAGTGGATTACCACTGAGGAAGGTTGCTTTGTATCTAGTTGATTCAACCGTCTTGATCAATTTGGGTCCAACTATAAGGTGGGCTGGATATTTCATTTTCTGAACAATAAGGTTTTCTCATCACCTAGCAGTTTCTGCATTATTGATGATGTGCGCGAAAATAAATAAAAACAAATTTGAAGAAGGTCATGTACAAGCACCAGGGTTCACTTTTAAAATGTTGACCTACTGTTATTTGAATAGTCAAAATGCAATGCATTGCATATGCGCATGGTATTTAAAATTATATGAATACTTATAGGAGTAGTTCATTCTGATTATTTTTATTTTTAATTAGAAAAATACGTAACATTATATAACATTTATTAGGATGCAAATAGTATCATTTGTTTTTTTAGCGATGGATATTTATACTATATAAAGAAAAATTGATTTCTGCTATATTACATAGCGCAAGAGTCCCCGAGGAATAATTAAGGTTACATTCACATATGCATTCCACACAATATGTCAGCACACGGTAAAATTCCGAGACTAAGAAATTGTTTAGTGCATAGGTACACATCTATTAATTGTTAATAAGGAGTATTTCCGAACGAACACTGAAAATTCCCACCGAAAAGGCTTGGGCGACTGTTTTGTTAAGTTTCGTTTGAATTCGTTGTCTTATATAGCCCATGAAAATACGATTCAATGCAGTGAAGAGTAAACAAACTAAAATTTAATCCTATAACTACTTCGGGAGCGATGTGGTACAGATGCGTTAAATTTTCTCATTCAGAATTGTGTGTTGAGACCAGCATCCGACAGCATAATTGCCGAGTATTAAACTATGCCAATATCTTACAAGATAAACCACTCAAATTTGTATGGTGGCATTATAAGTGTTGTGATTTTATTTTAAAATTATGAATGGTATGGCGAATTTTTTATACAAATCAAAATCGCACTAGCCGTAATAAATTATATCCCTAAGGATCTTACTGCTGAACTGCTTTATTATATCGTATTTTATTAAGAATTCATAAGAGGATGATACTTTTAGGTGGAATTTTTATTTATCTGACTCAGTTTTATACACGCTTGGAATAGCATACAGACTTGTTCGTTTTTTGTGGATGATTAGAATTCTACTTCCATTGAGGAAGTGCGAAAGTGACCGATAAATGATTGGAACGCAGGTCTCTGGCTTATGTTAGTAGAACTCGAGAAGATGCGCGAGACTTGTTATCTTTTATAGGAATATTCAGTCTGGCTAGTAGTAAAAACATAATGTAAATATGATGTTGAATGAAATGACGTCTTGCGATGATACAGTTTTGCATCTTGATAACTTTGTTTAACCTTTTTTTTTTAATTTTTTAGAAGCAAAACTGTAATTGGATGCAAAAAAAATCATTCCAGATTTCGTGCATATCAGCGAATGGGGAAGTTTCCCTCGATCCTTGCATAATTCTCATTTGGCTCGAGAGAAAGCATTCGAAAGAACGCACCGAGGAGGAAAATGACGAACGTGAAGCGTGAATTTCTGCGGAGGGTGGAAATTTAAATCTGATGTATGTGACGGATGTAAAATGTTTGAAAAACGAATCGGTCAGGAATTCACTCCGAATCAGACGCCAGCGGAAATGAAAAAATATACCACGTGCGTTTTATTTTTGCCATTATTCATCGAACGGGAGAATGAACAGTTGCGAGCTGTGTGCGCGGCGGACCCGGGTTCGAATCTAAGCTCACGGGCGATGGATTTATGGCCTGTTCCCATGCAGATCTCCGGTTGTCGAATGTTACTCGGGATATAATTCTCGTACTCCTTGACGACCTTCTTCAGAATACGCCATTAGAGGAAGTTTTAGAAAATGGGAGAGGCGACGCAAATGCAGAGAGTGCGTCACTAGTATGATCGTTCCATGCGAGATATTTGCGACCGAATGCATTGCCTTATAGGGACATTGATTCACGATTGATCTATTTCGTCAGACGATTCGAAACTGAAAGCGTTGCTTAAATGATTAGATAACCTATATGAAGAAAAAGTTATTCCGTTAGGAGTCCGATATGGTTTAGAATTATTTAGGTAAATTTTTATAGGATATTTGTCATGTTAACATTACTGCCTGATGAAACAAGAGAAATTCTTTTCGTTTTAAAATTTCACATTTGGTCAAGTAATATATTAAAAATATTTCCATAGTTACTAAATTATGCATTATATTTTTCTAATCGAAATCTAGCGGAATTATTTATTATTTTAATATTTATCTGATAGAAGCCTCACGTATTCCGATATTAATAGTTTAACATTACACTTATCTGCAGTCGTTCATCCAAAGTCATGCAGATTTTATTAACTTTAGATGGTAATAATCTTTATATTTGAGCATTTTATATTTATAAAAAGCTTATTCAGTTTTTGTTGCAATTGCGCCATTATGTGAGCTCAAATTTAACCAAGGAGTCATTGCGTGGATTTTAGAAGGAGATCAATAATCCGCAATATAAATTCGTTATGCGTGTAGTATCAAAATATCACAATAATAATGTTTTTTTAAAAGTTCTTTAAGTTTAAAATTTACCGTGGTGGGCGTAACCTTGTGGAACTGTTTCATGATGAACTAATTAAATTACGACTTACTTAGTACTTTCCACTGTTTTAATATTTCCATACCACCCGGGTGTCGTTGTGATACAGCATATTAAGATTACTAAGTTGTTCATTTATTTGTTCTTTAAGTTTTATAAGATTTATAGTTAATGTTAAGGCACACAGTTTATGTTAAGTAAGCATTTTTCATACGATATCCAAAGAAAAGTAGGTATGCGATAATTTTAAGTCGAATATTTATTATTCTAGTAATGAAATGGAAGTAAAGAATACTCTTAAAACGTCCAGAAAGTATATTGCAAAGGAAAATTCTGATTCTGACTCAGTGACTCCCAAAATTATTCCACAATAGAAATAACCCGTATTTTTGCTCCACGAGGTACTGCACTACCTCATAAACATCGACTGGAATCGACGACTGCTTTTTCAATAGAGAAAGTTCGCATAACTCTGAAACGAAGGCATACGGAGGTACAGGACGATGAAACCCTTTTAAAAAGCATAGATAAGAAAAATTTCTAGCTGGAACGGAAAATTTCCCCGTGCGACCGCTGGCTACAGTACGCGTACGGTGAATGGTACAACTTCTTTGGCATGTTTATTAAATACCAAAGGGAGAATATTTTCAAATAGCTTCAAGTGACATTTCTGCTTTCTTTGAGCTACGCTTTCCACTTACAATATTGCAAAGTTGACGCAACCCTGGCTACCTAGAAATGTGACAGACTCGACTCCACACTTCGAAGCAAAAATGATATCTGTCAAAAAGTGTTACCAATTAATCGAGAAATGGACATCATGAATTATTTGGAGGTTATATTTACAAGTTTTTTCATATATTCTCCTCATTTTCGGATCCTTATTCATTTTGTCCGCTTGCTATTTTTAAAAAATTCTATCTAATATTTTGTTTCCGCGACGACCACTCTTCCTTACCACATTTCGGCATTATTCCATTTTCAAAAGCTTACTAAAGATCCTTTTCTGTTCCATATTTTTCCCTTCCCTATAACATTCTTTGCACTCTTTCAATCCTTGATCAAGCTCGTTGATTCTGTTCTAACGCCAGATGTAAGGCACATTTTATAATTTTTTCCACCGAAACGCTTCATAAACTTCAGTATTACTTTTAAATAAAGTTAGTGGGAAAATCCATTGCAATTGTTGCATTTTTATTTGTGTAATTTTTACTACATTAGGTAAGGGATGGCGAATGATTTTTGTGTCGCGTGTCATCGCAATTTTTTCGAGTGCCACTAGTTTACTCCTTCTCTAAGAGACTTCATATATTACATAGAAAATATAATGTTTCGCGTACCATGAAAATAATGTGAAACTTTTTTCGCTTGCCACTAGTTTACTCCTCTAAGAAATTTCGTATTTTATATAGATAATACAAACTTGCGCGCACCAAGTAAAATCGCGAGCGTTCCACGAATTTTCCATGTCTGCATTAGCTGTTACATTATACAGTTTCAGAAAATTGCTCATTATCGCCCATTTTTATTATGACATATTCTCAGTCGTTTTCCAACATTGTTTCATGAAATGCAATCGTAACGGGACTATGCATACACGAATTTTCTTTCATAGTCCAACGCATAATCCGTACTCCGTCTGACAACTTCTCTGATGTTACATTCGAAACTAATCGAATCTTCTTTATAATTATTCTCTTTCTGTCTCTGAAGAGAGTTTGTCAGGAGTATATAGACATCTTTTAAAAAATGTTTCATTAGAGGTAAATCGATAAGCAACTTGCATTTTGATTCGGGAGATATTTATTTCAGTATTTTATTTTAAGGCACTTCAGAGTCTGATCAACAGGGTCGTGATGCCTCCTACGGAACAAATTTTATGTACCTTAGATATTTTATATAACTTTCTATCATTATAGATTTTCCATTGTCTGGTGTCAGTATTTCAATTACCTATGCAGTCGTTTCTTTTCAGGTAATATTTTTGAAATTCTTTTTCTCCGACTATAAATACTAAATTATTTATCCAAAACAATTCTCGCTAGCATATCTTTTCAGCCACTTATCTACATTTTTCATAGCTGATTCGAAAAAAACTCAGTTATTCGCTGGTGTATAAATATTTTTCATTTTTTCTTTATTTTCATTCTAGTGGACTTAATTTACTTCTCCTATCAAAATATCATTTTCAGTGAATGTCCTTATTGAGCAGAGTTCTCAAACCATGCATGGGGCGCATGGTGGCACTGAAAGAAATCTGCAGGCCTCATTAAGATACTATACCGAATCCACGGGCCGCAGTCCATGTTTAGAATACTCTTCTGTGCCCCAACTGCATAAAGTGTTATCAGTGGGAATGCATAATTAAATAGGGATATTTTAGAAACGTTGATTTATTACATTCCTTATATTTCTTAGATAATTTGCAAATCTTTTGTAAGAAATACACTTGGGTTTGGGCTGCCTCAAAATATACGTAAAATACCTTACTTCGCTAGCTGCATGTGCCTCACGGAACATGTGTTTGTGGCCCCTATCCTGTAGTATTTTCCTAGATTCCATTGGAAACTGAATGCTGAATCATGAACGAAATAAAACAATATATTTGAAAGCTCTGAGTCTTGCGTAGATTGTTGTAATAATACTACAAAGCACATCGAAAGAGAACGGAAGGATTCTGCGGTAGATGTACTGCAAATGACGGTTGATTCATTTAATTTTCTTATAGAAAGTATTTATTTCATCTTTATCGTTTTGTGACTGTTAGGGATGCATAAATATCTCAGTAGAATCTGAAATCGTCAAATTATGATTTTTAATACACAGTCATGCGAAAGAAAGAAATATCTATAGTAGGCTCTAATAGTAGAGTTGCAATCTTCGTGCTTTTTTAGAGAAATTAGTTAAAGAGTCAATAAAATCTTGGGTAATCCGTTACTAAGTTTCATTTTAAAAGTGAAATGTGTAAGCTTGCAGAAATTGTAAGATAAATATAAATCAGTAAATTTTCTGCCAAGAATTAATTTCTATTCCATAGAAATATCTTACATAAAGCTTTCTGTAATTTCTACTTAATGAAATTTTAATGTGGAATGTTTCATCAAGGAAGGTTTGGAACATTTGATTTTGGAGTCTCCGTTTGCCTTTTAGCAGGATTATAAAAAACCTCATAAACTATCTTTACGAAACTGTTACTATAGTAAAGCTTCGTTTTGCTACAACAATAAAAGCGAACCAAAAATATATAAAATTTACTTTAGAAAATAGGTAAAGATCATATTACAACTGCTTAGGTGCGGTGAGGTATGTTTTAAATAACAAGAAGGCAGAGAAGATCGAAGATTCCGAAAATTTAGTTGAATATTCTAAAAAAAAGCGTCTTTGAAATTTGATTTAAAAATTTTATTAGTATTTTGGACCGCATACTATATATTTATCACCAATTATTTAATTTTTTACATGCGAAATGAATGGTTTTGTAATTTACGAACATTTACTTTTTGGCCGCTCACACTTCCCTTTGGTTCCTGAGGATATCCATTGGAACACATCCATTTGGTATTACTAAAATCTGTTCCATGATAAACGCAGGAGAGTGTTTAACCGGTTCATTGTAAAGGATTTTAAAAATAAACTTTTAAAAAACAGTTCCGTTGTAAGCATTGTGTTTATGCAATACATGAAGCCTTCATAGAAACTTTGCGGACATAAATTCCTATCGAGAGGGGAGTAGGTATGTATTTATTTATTTTTCAATAGCTCATAAACATCACTTCACGGCCTTTACAATGAGCGCAAGAAGAATAATACACACGAACATGCCCTCGGCAGGATTCAAACCTGCAACCCTAGCATTGGAAGATAGGCACTCTACCTCTGTTAATTAGTTGCTAAACACTGGACATATTTAAATATTGAATATCAAGCATAACGGTATTAAGAATGGAATATGAAGCATGAAAAAATGAAATGGATAAAAATATGCTTTCATCGGAAATAAACAAATTCGAAGTTTTTCTGAGTTCCGCTGTATCTCTTGCCTCACAGGCACGCCATTTTACCAAACAAAAATACGCTGAAAAATAACTCCCGCAACATGAAAACTTTTTTATTGAAGTAATAACCAAGAATACTTCTGCAGAAGTGTATATATGCTCTTCAGAGTTTTGGCGACTAATGATTCATAGCGCAATGAGTAATGACAACTTCTTACTTAAACTTTCGTACTTATAAAAACGACGCATTTCTATATTTCGACGTTACAGTAATACTTTCTCGTCTAATCTAATTATAAGATTGTTAAAAGAAGTCGGATAATTAGAGGCAACGATGTATATTAGACACCCATTTAAATTCGTACAACTTAACACATTAAAAAGTACCCGGTCTAGTCCCTCCTCACATGAACGAGGCCTTAAGGCCGAAAGGCAGGAACGTGGAAAACCTCGTAACAGGTATAAGGGTCCCCCGAGCAGGTGTCTTAGAGGATGCGGTTTGAATAGGGTTGCTGCGGGAAAGGATTTGGCGTAGGGGAATCACAGTGTCCTATGGGGCTGGCGTAGGGAGGATGGGGGGAGAGAGGATGGGAAGGAAGGGAGGAGGAGATAGAGAAAGGAGGGGGGGAGAGGCCAGAGGGGAGAAACTAGGTACATACACGCAGATGGTGTAGGGGAGCGCGTGTACTGTGCATGCGAGGGACGATATCTGCGCATATTCATGATAATTTGCTCGTCTACAATGCAGATTAGTCGGGTTTATGGCGGCGACCCCTAAGCGGCGCGTCTCGGCACTCTCGTGCTCACTGCCGCGGCCCGCGGACTCCGAACGCTCGGATTTTTGCGCGAGAGCATTCGCGCTTTTTGTCTGCATCTACGTTTACATATATTTTCCTGCGGTTCTCCCGGATGGCCAGTGGCGAGAGGTGCGATTCACAAAAAATCCTCGTTCATTTGTCAGTTGTAGGATAGATTCTCCAATTATGTGCCCTGATTGTTCAGGAAATAACTGACCTCGTAATCGCATTCTGTCACCGTGTCCTCTGGTATGTGGTGGGCAAATGTTATTTGTTAAAAGAAGAAAAATAAGATAACGGTAAATTTTGGAAAACATCTTAGTTTACGTTTTCGCGTCAAGAGTACTAAAATAATTCTTTTATTTTTGTTTATTATTTGTTATAAATCTATTAAAGTTGTAGTCCGTGATGGGTGTTCTGGGAGTTTACGGCATAAGAATTTCAAAGAATGTCGAATAACTCCAGAAAGTCCGAAACTATTTAAAACTTTCTTTCGGTTTTGAAGAGACCGACGTCTAAAGATGCTTATGGGAAATTTCGATTATAGGACAGTTTGATTCCTCCATTTCAATAACTCGGGAATTGATTCGGCATAGTTTTGATTTTCAGTTTCAAATTACTGAAAATAATCGTGCAACCTTAGAACTTTGATCGAAGAACGCCTGAAGGAATGATGACCAACAAGATTAAAATATTTACAGATTCTTCAAAACAGGAAAATTTTAGGTTTTTTTTACGTGAAACTCTTTCGCCGTTTATGGAAACTGCATTAGTGTTGTTTTAGCGAAATTGTGTACATTCCATTGAATTATTTGAATGATGAGAAATAATTCGTGAATTTACATCCATAACTACAGGTAGCAAGGTTTAACTGAGCAAAGTATAATTATATTAATGTGGAATTAAGACAATATAATATTTATCAATTTTATATTAAATTACTTCTCGTGTATATTGATCTATTCATAGCCTTCACAATAAACAACAATTCAAAATAATGAAAACTTAATTAATGTATAATGTATACAAATTTAAAATCGAGGCTTGAAGATCCGAGACTTGTGAGGGAAGGGAGGTTGGTAGCCGAAGACCGTAGAGGCGGAGCCTCAAGTTTGTTGTAAAAAAAATTATCACATATGTATACAAACTTTACCATTTAATACGTACAAAAATATATCGCCGATACTTGATCATTTTCTATTAAGGTGAACGATGGTTGAGCATTTGTAATTGATTTGGCAAGACAAGATGAGATAGTTTATTTCTCGGATTAAGTCCAAAAGTTCTATTTCTGCTCGTATTTGCTAAGGTTAACTCTTAAGAGGTCGCGCGGATTTTGTAACGTAAGAGATCGCGCACCGTCATTTGGACCGCTTTGAAAAATCAAGCAAAATATCCAAATCACCAATTGTTTTTTATTATTTTTTTAATGCACAAAAAAATTCGTTCATGTTTTGTTAATACGACTACATTTAATCGGTGGTTAAATTTATAACAATTTTTTCGAAATAGCTTTATTAGGAACAGAATATTTTGTTGTATGTAAAATTAAATTTAGTTTTAAATAAAAACTGAACGTGAACTATATAAATTGAGAATTAAATAATGATCTCCTACATTTTATTGAGCTTAATCTTCATCATCTTCCTCTTTCTCATCTTGAATTTCGGAGCAGCTGACGCATGAAGTAACGGCATGCTCTCTGCAAATAGGTATATAGTGAATACAACACAAGAGGTGCGGGTCTTCCTGTTTTCTTTCCGGGAACAAAGAGCACATCTTCCTGGTCCATTCTTCCCCTGTGCTGGACTTTCTTCCACATAAATATGTGCGAATCGCCTAATTTTTACTTTCTCCATACGTAGTAGTGGGAAAGTATTGTGTTCATGAAAAAAATCGACTTCGAGATTTAAACGGAAATACACGTTTTGAGGTCCCTAGAACACGTTTAGACTATTTTCGGAATGATGTGTGTGTGTGTGTTTGTGTGCGTGTGTGTGATTATGGGCGCTCTAACTCAAAAAGTACTTGCCATATCGTTACCAACTTCACAAAGAACTGATTAGTTTTTGGACAATAACGGTTAACCGGAAGCCGAGGTTTATTTACTTTTAGTCTCCTAGGTAGATTCTCTGTGATGTTGCCCTACATCGTCATCGTCTGAATCTTCATCCGCAGATTCTGCGAATTTTTTGCATCCTGTACTGTGGTCACTTTCCTATAAATAGTCCTCTTCATCGGAGTCATCCAATCCAGTTATATTCCTTCTTCCTCTTCCATTATAATATCTTTAAGGAACCCGATCCTTTCCCCTTTTCTCGCATCAATTTAACTCATGACGAAGAGTAATAGATGTAATATGGATGAAACCAAAGTCCTTCCTTATAGAAAATAATTATTGTCGCACATAAATAATGAAAACTGTGATAAAAGTGTAACCAACGGACTTGAACGAAGACACTTGAAAAGAAAGCGTTGTAGCAAAGATCGTTTCTCAACTAGGCAAAAACCACAGTAGATGGTTTCGTTGGGATGATACATTTTTTTGTGAAGGTATGATGATGAGTTTTGTGAGTAAGCAAAAGCATTCGGCCCTTTATGCTGTGCGCTACTAGCGGACAGAAACCAATGCGCAATAAAAAAATCCCTATAAAAACATGAAAAGCTGACATAAAGAGTCCTTAGACGCATAAGTCAGTGGTCAGTAGTGAATTCGAGGAAAGGTACTGAGGAGGTCTGGGATGAAAGTTAAATATAAGATTATAAAGTTAAAATAACGAAAATTGTGCGGGAGGCCCGAATTCGATTCCCCGTCAAAGCAGAACTTTTAAACTTTGCAGAATCTTTTATTGCCCTGCAAATACGTGTTTGCATAGGATTTAAAATAAGAACTTTCCAATGTGTTGTCAGGACCTCTTCTTAAAATATTCTGGATAAAATCCTCTAATAATATTCAGTGTGTATTAATTCACATTTTTCAGGTGTGTACTTGAAAGTGTGGAATTATCAAGTTTAAAACCCGCGTACAAAATATTAAAATGTCTGATTTTCGCCTTTTGGTGGTAAAGTTAAAAAAATTAGTCATGATTCTGTTGATTCATGTTTGTTGTAATTTATATCAGGGGGGCAAGCTTTTATATGTCAAGGGCTACTTTCATTCTATAAACACTCTTGCAAGCTACTAATTAAAAAAAATATATATACATTAGGGTATTGTAACTATAAGTTAAACGCAAAAATAAACAAAGAAAGCATTTATTATGCACCATTTATGAAACTCAACAAAATAAATAATTTCTAAATTTATTCTTTATTTAAACGATTATGGGCGCGTTTATACTGCATATCTTTAGCCAGTGATTGGTAATTGCACTTGTAACTCGAAAACGGGAGGCGTAAACAATCTTTAAGATGTTCGTTGGTGAGTGCATATATGGTTTTAGATTTAATTAGGTTCGTATTAAAAAATATTGATTCACATAAAAAAGTGGAAGGAAAATATGAATTCCAAACAAATGCAAGTTCTTTATATTTGAAAATTTTTTCATAAGAAACAAATTTCCAGAAATTAGAATCGTTGAATATTTTTATATCATTTTGGAACATAATTATTTCATTTTACAGATCTGTTGCATCCATGTTGAACATTAGTATTTTGCTATAAATTTCTTCAGTGGCAATTTCGGTGAAAAAATTTTACGATGGAATAGAGATCTTTGAAATCTAGAAAACGTCCTTCGAATTCAGTTTTTAATTTTTCTAGCAGTTCGCTGCCTCCGCGGGCGACTCTGATATTCCTAAAGGGATTTTTTTATATTATATTGCATAAACACTACACTTTTTACTTAATTTCAGCTATCAGTACAATAAACGTAGTGTATTATTAATTAGATAGTTATAGAGTTCATATTATGGCTGAAAATAAATTCCGGGATTAGCTCTTGAGTGTCAAAATTGAAAAAATAAAATATTTAGGCATATATATATATATAAACTACGGAAGAGGAAAGGTAAATGAGGATATTTAGGGCAACTAGGTGTTGAAGGAAACCCAGTTAGCACTTACCGGAAGGAGAGCCGCTGGGGTGTTGGAGAGAGACATTTGTAGAAGTTGTGTCTCTCTTGTGCTGACGAAGGGATCATCCCGAAAGCTCCAATAACATTTGTGGAAGTTATTGGTGCATTCGGGATGATCCCTTCGTCAGCACAAGAGAGACACAACTATATATACAGTGAAAACCGGCTAGGGACCAGTACAATCATTTCGTGTTATACGAATTTCGAGTTAACCGAATTTCATGTTAACAGTTTTAATGATAAAATTTTCATTTTTAAAATATGGAATTAGGCCCGTAGGCAAATCCATGATACATATCAATAATAGGATGTAATACACAGCCGAAGATATTACCACAATCATGGGGCAAACCTATCTCAAGTGCCATTTCTTATTATCCGAAGAATTTTGCATGTATTTATTTTCATGGGACCGAAAAATATTTTCGTGTTAAGCGGTATTTCGTGGAAACCGTTTCGCGTTATCAATGAATTCATACTGAACGGACCATACTGGAACGGACCGAGCATGCGTTTCGTGTTAACCGATATTTCGTTTATAGCGTTTTCGTGTTAAGTGGTTTCCACTCTGTGTGTGTGTATCCAGTAGCCTGAGAAAATTATTTAATTTTTCAATTTTCCACACCAAAGTGCTTATTTTTTAATGCATATTATTTTAGATCAATACTACTTTTAATAGATTTAAAATTTCTTTTAATTTGCATGTTTATTACCTATGAAAATTTAAATCATTGTAAATAGTGATTTTTAACCATTTTAATTAGTACCACTTCCTGTACTATTGGTTAAATTGAGCTCAACATATTATCTGTGGTCTTGCAACATCTCTTGTTGCGTTCAGTTGAATACTTTTCTTTCCTCTTCATCTTTTGCCTTCAATTTTTCTTCAACTACATATTCATCTTACTGCCTCGTTAGTAATTGCCCGTTGCAATAAAAGCTTCTTCTTTATTGTTGTAATTTCTTGTGTTATGATTGTTTTATTTCGCAAGAAATGTCTTGGCATCATAATTCTTCTTATATTTAATCTACCAACAACTTTTTTCGATATAGTTGTGATGTTATTTATTTCATGCCACTGGAAGGAAGTGCGCATGAAGTGAAGTTTATTCTCATTTTCCGTACTTTATTTCTGGAGTAAAGTAAGCATTTTTACATTGACGTATAATCTCTTTTAAAATGTAATACTCCCATTAAACATCTGTTCTGTGTAGGGGTTTTCTTTAATCAGCAGTGAAAATGAGATATTTTCTACTGCTGGCGGGGTCATTCTAAGTGTAAGCTGGAAGATCGTAATGGTTTCGTGTTACAGCATCTCGAAAGTTTATTTTTTATTCATAATTATATTTTATATCAGAGTGCCAATGTTGATGCCTCATCTATCTTTGAGCCGACACAGTAATATGTTATTACTAATTTTTACTTTGATGAAATATCTTAAATTCACAGCGGCTTTTTTCCGCGACTAATAACATTTACGAATGTGGATATCAATTTTGAGGAGATGTCGAAAATGAATTTTTACAGCCGTCTCTATGATTGTTCAAATAAATTACGTAATTGACTTAAAATCAGTCGAATGGATCACATATTTAAATATTAAGATCAAGCTAGCCTTATTATTACTTGATGAAAAGAGAGTTGCGATCAATTTTAACTTAAAGCACGTATTTTGTAATTCAACCATTACATAGGAATTTTGCACGGCACTTTATTTGTAGGAGAATAAAGTTCTTGCCTCTTAGCATCGACTTTTATAAGGTTGGTGCGTCTGAAAATCGATACCAGCGTCTTGGCGCAGCAGAGGCGTTTGAGTCACATCGAAACGTGATATAACAGTCATTGGCATAATATAAATAAAAAAATTATTTAAACTAACTATAAGTGTAATTATTTTTAGTGTGATTATTTTTACCGCACAGTCACGGTATACATATCCATTATTCCATATTTCAATAACGTGTGCTTTTGAGTGCCTTAATGTTATAGCTTTAATAGTAATAATTAATGACAAAGGGTAAAAAAATCCTTGCTATCGCGAGCTCACATCCGACAGTGGAAATGGGCGCCTTCAGCAGATAGCGGAGACAAAAAGAATTGATCGCAGTGTCGTTGGCTTTCAGGAAAAATAACTCTTTTTGAAACACGGAATTCTGACGGAATAGAGCCGAAACTTAAGGTGCCTGTAAATGTTTTCGTTCTTTTAGAGTATGTTAATTTATATGCATTGCTGTTATCCACTGACTGGGAATTTGATTACAAGAAGCCCAAAAATCATTTTTTCGGTGCAATATAGAATTACTAATTTCCGTCTGAAAAGACAACGGCGAAAAATTGGCCATGGCGGATATTTCCCCTAATATATACATAAGAAATATATACATATGATATGGCAATAGTTATTGGCATTTTAAGCAGCCAAACAGACGGGGATGTGTGAAATTCGGAAGACTGTTGAGAGATGTGGTAAGATCCGTTAAGTCAGGAACATAGGCGGCACTAACAGAGATGGAAAATGTACAAATGGAATATCAAGGGAAAGGGTTGCATGAAAGACAGGAAACAGAGAATTTGGTGATGAAACTATCTCTAATTGTACAGGAGGGGCTCTCAGACTTCTGCAGGTAAATTGTAGGAGTATAGTAAGCAAGAAACTCGAGCTTAACTCCCTCGTTGAAATTCACGAAACTGAAGCCGTAATATGAACTGAATCTTGGTGAAGGGAGGATATGTCTAACAGTGAAATCTTTCCAAATAATTTTATAATATACTATCCGAAGTGACCGTTGAATTTCAATGGATTTAGTGAATCTAAAACTTCAGCTGTGTAACATTTAAATATCGCAAGAATAAGATAGTACACATTTGTAACCGCCGAATAAAGCAAAAATGAAGAAAACCGCTCCGCATTTATCTATTTATATGAACGAAGAAAATCGCGCACTGTGAAAAATTGAAAATTACATGCAAACTTATGGGAAAATAATTACCGAATTAAGCTCTCCCTCCCCCAAACTTTTTATCGTCATATAGCCTATGTTACCCGCAGGGTAATATTATATACCTATGCGAAGTTTCGTGACGATATCTTCAAAACGAAAACTGTAAGTAAACCAGCAAGAACACAGTCATCAACAGAAAATGGATAAACAAAGGAACAAACGAAATTAATTAATTTAGCTAAAGACAAAAAGTAAATAGAGAACGTTTAAACATCACAGAGTGAATATTATCCTCCGAGTATTAGCTCGATTCTCTCATCCATGAGTTCTGTTACGAGAAAATTGTTTATATTAACAATACTTTGGAAACAATGAAACGATTTATCCAATCACAATTTGTGGAAAACCTATGTCTAATTCTTTAATTTACCTATGCAGTTTTAAAAACAGTTTGCTTTGGAGAACTCTACGTCATACAAAAATATCACTAAAAACGTTTATTAGTAATATTTCAATTAAAATCAACAGACACTGAAATTGAAATACGACATGACGTTAAAATTTTTCCCATATAAGTGCATTAGCGAAAATGGAGTTGTCATGGTAGCTTATAATTGGTATTGTCATAAAACTTATATTATCATGTATTTGTCTGATTCTAAACTCATTTTTACGGTAATTCGAACAGAATTCGGATTCTGTCTTCAATAAAAATAATCTTTGTTCTTTCCTTCATAGAACCATCCAAGTCTCAAGTTCGTACCATGTTTCTAAGTAATTTTAAATTTCCAATTACAAATAAGCTGCACTCATCCCCATGTTATTCAAATTGAAAAAATGAAAAAAGAAAATATTTTTTAAAATTAGAAAGATCAATCAAATCGGTATAAAAATATGACTACATCACTTAACTCTTTATTCTGATCAAAATGACACATTTCTCTTGTTTCTACATGCTGTAGTTACTGAGTTATAAAAAAAACCTACATACATACAAACACTTTACTTTATAGATATCTAGAGATAGGAGAGATAGAGGAACAAAGGGTGGGGTGAATTTATATGCGTAAAAGAGAATATACATATCAGGTTGATACTGGATGTAACTCATGAATTGATAGGGGTAGAACTAACTACAAGAAATGGTGGGAATATTGATATTTTTGCTGCCTACAGACCTCCAGGAGGGGATTTCGAAGTACTTCATTGGTTAAAAGAGTTAACTTGACAGGGAAGAGAACTTATTGTTAGTAAAACAAGAATAGTGGCTGGTGATCTAAATTTGCCTCAGGTAGACTGGAAGGGACTAGTCTTACCGGGGGGGAAGGGGGGGGGGGGTGAAAGTCAGAGTTGCGTTAATAACCTTATAGGGGAGGGAGGATTTAGGCAGGTGGTGGACACTGCAACAAGAGGGGAAAATATTTTAGATATTTATTACCTTGCTAGATAGAGTGTCATATTACAGGAAATAGATGTATGTGAAGGTATAAGTGATTATAAGGCAGTAGCTATCATATTAAAATGGGAAAAAACAAGATTCGTAATTGAAAGACAGCAAGCGGTTAGACTGTATCATAAAACGAATATCTTGTGTTTTCGGAACTTTCTGTCAAAAGAGTTCATTGCGTGGGCCAGTAGGGGGTGTAGTGTGAATGATGTTTGGGAAAATTTTAAAATAGTGCTTTCTCAGGGTATTGAAAATTATGTCCCGAGTATGATCTTGAAAAAGAATCCAGACCCCGAATATTATAATAGCAGCATAAGGAGGTGGAAAGGGATGGCTAGGACATTTAATAGAAAAAGCGTTTAAGTCACTCTTATGTAGAAAGGTACAAAAGAACCTGGAAGGAATTAGTATCCGAAAATGTAAAAGGCAAAGATAAATTCTTATCATATTCATTAGAAAAGGATGGCTTGGGAAATTTATTTAAATTCATAAAAAGGAGACGCAGGGGTTCTGATGAGATAGTAATAGTTTGAATTGTAGGATAACGCTTCCAAAACAGAAGAATTTAAGCTCTGGTTCTCCAGATTATATTAAACGGAGGACGTCTGCAGTAATAGCACTCATCCAACGGAGAACACTTTCAGGGACTTGCGAATTAGTGACCGAGATAAATTGCACGGACTTAAAAGTATTAGAAAGTATAAATCTAGGGGGCGGATGGCATATTAGGTGAGTGTTTAAAGCTAGGAGGGGAAGCCATAGTCCCAAATTTGCGCGTATTATTCAGAGTAACACTAAATAACGGAGAAATTCCTGAGGACTGAAGGACGTGATCGTGATTCCAATACGTAAAGGGTGGTGCGGTCTAATTTGGATAATTATCGACCAATTACCCTAAAAAGTGTTGTATGCAATCAGATGGAACGCATAATAAGCAGTTATATAAAAAGATTCTGGGTAGAAAGCAATTGGTTATGGGAGAAGCAGCATGGTTTTAGGAGCGGATATTTCAGGATATGTCAGAGACCTTAGATGAGGGAAAACAGGTAGATGCGTCAGTTATCGATTTTTCTAACGCTTTTGACAGGGTGGACCATAGTTTATTGATGAGTAAAATATAGGGATTGGGGATTGATAAGTCCACTGGATCAGGGAATTCATATCAGATCGTATATTTAAGGTTAAAGTCGGTGATAAAATCTCCGATGATATAATAATAACTTCTGAAGTGCCACAAGGTAGTGTTTTAAGGCCTTTAATGTTCTTAATTTTTATAAATGACTTAGCTCAATCTCTTAACTTCGAAGTCAGGCTATTTGCAGACGATTGTATAATTTACAGGCGAATTGATAAAGAAACAGATTGCAGTATGTTGCAGAAGGATTTGGATGAGCTGGAACGATGGACAGTAAAGAACAAAATGGCAATTGATATCTTCAAAACAAAGTTATTTCGCTTCTGCCTGGGAAATTGTAGAGTAGATAGTATATACTAGTGAATGTGTGCTTGCATTCTGCAAGCATTTATATAATCCTATTATAAAGAGTAAGAGCCGACAAATATCTTTTAAACGCAAGAGTGACCTGCACCAATTTCTACGCTTTTCTTATGGGAAATAATCTCAAATTTAAGGCCGCCTAGAGTCGAACCGATGACACCTACGCAGGAATTCTCAAATAATATGGATATATTCTCATGACATCTACAAACCCTGAAAGTATCAGCTCTTTATTCCACTTATTTCGTCCATATGCAGAAATTACTGTTTTCCATGCTTTCTTATGGGAGATATTCCGGGTCGTCTGGAGTCGAACCCAGGACACTTGCGGTAAAAGTGATAACGGTTTCCTATAGATCTCATGGATATCTAAGAACTTTCCGAGTTTGAATTCTCTATCTTATCGGAAAGTGCCAGAAATTAATTTTCAAATATGCCGCAATGCTTTTCTAATGGAAAAAAACGCAAATTTCGGAATTTCTAGAGTCGAACCCATGGCATTTAGGTAGGAGATCTCAATTTCTCTGGCGGTTTCTCCATGTCATGTACAGTTTCTGAAAATTTCAGCTCTCCAACTGTTATGGTTTGGGCCAGACATTAGTATCCTCCTATATCCTCCTCTGTAAGAAGATAGCTTATAGTATAGATGTTTTAGGAAGTCAAATTTAAGAGAAGAGGGAATGTATCTGGGAGATGTACTAACTCGAAGAACTATATTGCGTAATGAGAGTTTTAGGAAAGAGTTCGGTCGATACGAAAGAGATCGCTTATAAATCACTTATTAAGCCTATACCGGAATATGGGGCAATGGTTTGGGACCCTCACCTAGCAGGACAAATTGGGAAACTTGAGATGGTACAAAGGACGGCAGCTAGATTCGTACTGGGTAACTTAGGAGAGACGCGGGCGTCAGTTAAATGCTAGATAAGCTGGGTTGGAAGGCACTAAAATCGCGAAGAAGTAAAACTAGGTTAACAGGAATATACAACGCGTACGTCAATAAACCATCATGGTGTCCGAATGGCAAAGCCAGTGGTACTTAGGTCGTAGGGATCATATATATAAGAGAGGGCCAGCCAAAGGACAAATTGGAGTAAATATTCATTTTTAAAGAAATACGCCATTGTTTTCGATTTTTTTTATTTCGTACTCTTTTCGGGCGTTGCCAAGGCGACCATCTTTGTTGCCTCCGGTTCAATTAATGTCAATTAAACCTTCAAATAGTTGAAAGAATAGCATTATTCCCTTCGAACATTTGTTTAAGCGTCGAAATTATTGCTTTAGCAATTAGAAAACTTTATACATATCAACGTAAAAATTTACGAATAATTATTCAGATAAATTCGTATGGGAAGCGTTTCTAACGATTTAATCAAAGATAATTAATCTTCATTTCATCGTTTGAATGCTGGAATCTTACCCCATTTTGGTTGGGCCGCGGAGCCCCTAGTATTAATAAAAATTAGTTATCCAAGAATATACAGAGCTGGTTGGATATACAGGTGATTTTTGAGAAAACGTAGCAACAGCGCTTATGATGTCCGTTTCTGAAACTTTTTAAATCCATAAGTTGGTCATCATTGTAGTAGCAACTTGCAGTTGTTGATCTAACTAGCCAGGTGTTTTGATTTTAGGTGCTTTGATTAAAGGGCGCATCAACACAGATGTGCTTCAATTGTTGACACAACTCAATTCAGCGCGCATTCAAAATAGGTTGCCAAGGAGTTTTCCCTTCTGCAACGCACTTGGTTTGCAACGTAAACACGTTAGAGATCAAGGAAAAGAAATATATACGGGGAATGCATGATCTTTATTTGCGACACTTGTCATTCCCTTGGCGACCCATGTCTCCGCAAAGGGAGGGGTCGAATCAAATCCGCCATTTTATACTACCATTTTTGCGCACTTCTAATTTTCCTGGGCACGCTAGTTCCACAGGCATAGGGCACATGTCTTCGTGATACGAGTGAAATTCCCTGTATTGTTGTTCAGGTGTTGTGGCAGCGTGTTCAGACGGACATGCTCAGAGGATCTAAACACTGCTTCTTTAGACCCGAGGATGTCTAAAAGACTCAATTTTCCAAGTTACAGTGTTCTAATAACTTTATATTAATTTTTCTCGTTTTTAATGTTTTTCAGAGAAATTACTTGAAATTATAATGAATACAGAATAGACTTCGAAAAATATATTTCGTTAGAGTTATTTTGGGGTAATTTATAATTTCTAGAAGTGTAATAACTATCACTTATTATAAATATTGATGGACAAAACAAAAACTTTGAAAATTTTAATATATTTTGCTTTAATGAGAAAGCTTTGGTATACACCTTTTCTGTAAATAAATTTACCATTATTTTCCGTTTATAATACGCACCCAGGTTTTCAAGAGTGAAACGTCAAAACTGTGTCTTATCATCATGTTTAATACGCACTTAAAATTTTAGTAATAATATCAATTTAGCCCATGCAGGTTTTGGTGAAGATGATTACCACCTTTTAGCAAAATGTAAGATACACGTTCACCAAATGTCCAACTTTCTACTGATTAAAAATCTAAAACGTTATCTTCTTGATTATTTTTCTGAAAATAAAAGATAATTCGCATTCCTGATTTTGATACAGCAATTTTATTATAAATTAACGCAACATTAATAACGAATATGCTTTATCCGTGATAATGTGTCCGTAAATTACTATTATTGAAAAGCTAAAAAAATGATTGCTTTTGTTACCATCTTCAACACGCATCTTAACTTTTTAGGTAAATTTTTCGCGAAAAAATAGCGTATTTAACCCTGGTAAAGAGTATAGCGTTTGTCGTAAGCAACATATAAACTGTATCAATAAACGCATTCGATTCAACAGAAACATTCATCATTCAAGTAGGCTCTGTAGATTATCAACTGAATATCACGCATCATTTAAAAATGGAGAATTTTGGTAGATATCACAGAGTTGCGCATAGAATATAGATATGCCTATAACATGATTTTTCCATTTGTTTTGTTTTGTTCGCGCGTTAAAATTGAAATATAAATTTAACTTTGCAATTTGGATTTGAAATATTCTCGTTATCTTCATCCGTAATATATGTTACCGAGCCTTACGTTTGTATAAAGCATCATTCGCAAAATAAAAGATTTCCTATTTAAAATAAGGGCTAAGTAAGACCGAAATAGGCCGGCCAGAAGAAAACCGGGAACTAGTGTTCAGAGGAAGAAAAACCCCTGCAACGTGCGAGATATAACCATTTTGCGCTTATATTTTGGTTTGGCAATTTTTCGTCAAATAAAAAGTCACGCCATAATCGTAGGAAATATCAGGAAATAAATATGAATCGCATAGCACAACTCACCTAGATAATAATGCTAAGCATTTAAGTCCAATCAGAAGATTCAAATGCCGTTGCTTTCATTCTCGTAATAGTAAATGCGTAATTGTCTCCTTGTCCGGCCTTTCCTGATGTCAGAAATTTTTATCTGGCGATGCGGATCTAATCTTAAGGAGTATCAAAAAGTATGCACTCGAATATGTTTCAATAGCGGAAAACTGATTAATCTATTTAATGTGATATGGTTGTTACTTTCAGTTTGTTCGTTTTCCATTTCGTGATTATGAATCAAACTGTCACTTGACGAGTATAGTATAGATTTGGATAATCGAGATTCACGATTAAACCTTAATTATTATATTTTCAAGGTAAGACAAACCGGGATCAAGGATTGTCGCATTATACTAATCCTTCTTGAAAAAGCGATAGATGATCTGTTACGCAATGCGATGTCTTATATTTTCATTTTAAAAAGGTAAATTTTTTAAACTGAGTAAAACATTTTAAACTATCTCCGAAAACGATTTTTAAAATTCCAAAACACAGGAGTATTCAGATAGTAAACTATCTATCTATCGATAGGTTAATTATCACTCGGACGTCCAATTGATTACTTGAAATGCCGACTCGGAACCGTAAAGTGAAGGCTTATAGAAGAACAGTGATGCTAAGTGCTATCTTAGAAGATACTAACATCAGCTGCTTATGATGAGAACTTGGCTCTCGGAATACATATTTAGGGTCAATGATCTCTTTTAAGTTCTCAATTAGCGTTACTGGTCCTCACTTATACGGTTCCCAGTTGCCATTTCAAGTAAACAGGTATCCTCGCCATTGTCTCCTTTTCTATTTATGTCCAGTTTGTTGAATAAGTAAGTTTGTTTTTCGTGGCTGTTATGCGTACCTACGTCATTTATTATCTATAACTGTTGCATTTCATTTTATCTTAATTTTCGTAATCTCTGTTCAGCAATTAAGCCTTTTGTGTGGAATTTTATGAAATTTTCATTCTGTGATTATGAAAGGTAAGATTATTAAAGCATTTTGGCATTAATTTATTACACGTAAATACATCAAAGTAACCATCGAGATGAGTTAAACTGTGTAATTTATTTCTATTTTTATCAGCTGTCACTTCTAATATTTGTTTAGTTTGTTTTATAAAATTTTAATTTGTGTAACGGCTAACTATTGCACTTTAATCAATCGTAATTATAAATCCAAAATTAGTTAAAAGAACTAATTAGAATAATCATAATTCATCAAAGCTCATTTTTTTGTCCACCTTACGGTTCATAAATATTTCAAGAGAGTAAGCCGTTTATACATATAATCACCTTTTTCGTTCAACATAGAAAATAAGTAATATTGAATTGCAAGTCAAACTGTTTATAAACACGTGGTAAAGGAAAATTAACAGCTATGTGTTCATAGGGCTTACTGAGCCATTGAATTGCTATTGCGTTTATTTTTTATTTACATCCAACAAGTAAGTCTTAGTCGGTGAATGATATATGATTTTTTTTAGGTACTAAAAGCTTCCATAAAGTATTTCTTTTCAAAGTAACCCGAGTGGTATTTTTCCTCTAGGCTAATTTACGATAACTTCCTCAATCGTTTTTTGTATGAAAATCATAACTGCTGTAGCGCCAATGTATGTACTGAAGGATTTCAAACTAATTGAAAGAATTTTTGAATGTAGGAAGATTCCAAATTATTCTTTGTTGTCCTTTGGAATAAGATAAAAGGTGAATATTAAATAGGGAATATATTATTAATCCCAAACGAGCTTTTGAAAATATGAGTTAATGTATAATATGATTTTAATTTCGTGATGTCAAAATTTTCCATAAGAGATATTTTTGAAATAAACGTTTAGGTATATGCAAAGGAATTTTCCTATCCCGACATTTATAGTGTTACTTAAATAAGTAGGACTTGATATAAAACTGATTTAGCGATACAGATTTTGTGTTAATCGAGTACGTATCCTATAAGTTTATTAATTTTGTTGTGTAGTGCTTGCGTGGGTCACACCTTTGTGAAATTGGTAGATCTGAAATAGAAGTAAATCTACATCTTTTTAATAACAAGCTTGTATACAAAGACGTTTTTTCGCCGGTT
This sequence comes from Uropetala carovei, assembly GCA_036926305.1. Classification (NCBI taxonomy): domain Eukaryota; kingdom Metazoa; phylum Arthropoda; class Insecta; order Odonata; family Petaluridae; genus Uropetala; species Uropetala carovei. The sequence continues at coordinate 2,521,573 of JAXCHB010000167.1, forward strand.
TCTTTCCTCTAGAAAACAGAACCGTGTCATTCTTCAATATATTTATTATAGCATCCTTTTTATTGGAACATTTGTTCACCAATAGTTCATGCTATACGAGATTGTTTCTGAATAGAGGCAGCAATTATTTCAACACCTCAAATTAAATGCGACAGCAAGCACAACGCGCGGGCATTTAAATTCGGTTAATAAAGGTTAATTAAATTTTTAAATAATTATTATCCCGTAAGAAATACATTCATTACATTGATCTTTAACATTGTAAATATTAAGATTCAAACTTGAGACTTGGACAGTCGTACCTCCAAAAGAGCGAAGTATATTTTTCTCGAGGAGAAATCGAAGTCATTCATTTATTCGTTTATTGTCAGAAAAATGATTTTGACTATGTAAAATTCTGAACCAATCCAATGCATTTAGATGGTATAACACTTTCAAATGAGAGATGTGAGGGGGGGAGAGAAGGCTTGGAGGAAAGTGTACTGAATACGCCAATATTTATTAATTTAGTAAAGTTTTGATCTTCTTATCGAGATTTTCTCAAAGTACCCAGTATTGAGTTCATGGGAATGTTTCTTTCGTTTACGAAATATGCCTGTAAAAATATTTTCAGGATTATAGAGAATTTCTTCTCCGAAACGAGTCGTATATTCGCGATCTCGCTGAATTTTTGTGGGGAATGTTGTCCTCTATATGGATAAATTTTTTAATCGATGCCTAACAGATTATATGAGCTAGGAAAAGTATTATTAAAATTGTTGTTCACTAAAACAATCTTCCTCGCAACAAATGAGCGTATTACTGTCGAATCATTTGAGAATGTCTCTGTCGCATGTTTTTCTTTTCTTTCCGAACTTCCATTCTCTGTATCTTTTTTGCCTTTTCTTGCTAGCCGAGCTGCAACAAACGGACGCCTTTTGCCTTTAGATAGTGTGTGTGTGTATTAATGTTGTAGCGTGTCTGCGTGTGTCGCACGCCAAGGAAAGCTTTTACGCGCTCACGGTGTCTATGAAATGTGCCATAGTATGGGGTTGTGTCCGTATTTTCAAGCTGAAGGGCAACATTTCTTTTTACTCAAAAGTAATTGACTTTGAACTCAGGAATCTTTCTTTTCTACATTTGAGTATCGTAGGAATGAGTGTAGGATATTAATAATTTGCATTTTAAAATGGGTTATACTCAAGATATGTCCTCGAAACTTGAACCTTGTAACAGAGAAGAGAATGAAATGTATTATTCTTGCTGAAATAATTCGAATACATTTTTAATTAGCACAGAAATTAGTTTGAAATTCGTTATAATGAAAATTATGGGCGTTCTCAACAAGAGAAACGTTCACTTCCATTTAAAACTGCATTGTCGCTTCATTTGTGAATCCAATGCTTTCATATAGTAAATGTTCGCCATAATTCTGTTTATCAGTTGCTCTATACAATTTAGTCTCTTTTTCATTTCAATGATAACCAATAATATGTTTAAAATCGTGTTTATTTGTTGCGTTAGTCCTTTAGTCTTACAATTAACGCTGCCACGGGTTGACTAGTTGTTGCCTTAGCTACGAATTGTTACCCTGGAGATTTGAGGAATGAAGGATGCATCTTTAAAATATTGCGAATAATAAATACTAGCAAGAAAAGAAAACTATTTCGAAATGGATTGGCACATTGTTGATAACTGGGAATGTGGGCCGAAGATAGATAGAGGTGGAAAATCGAAAATAATGAGAAAAACACGAAAATTAATAACTTGAACTTAAGAGAATCCATTTTAGGTTAATTGCCACTGCTGACGGCTGCTTTTTAGCCAAAATGTGCATCTGGTTTATTATAACCTTGCAGTGTTTATTGGAGATACCTTTTTAATCTATTGATTTTTAAGGGATTGTCCGTGAGTTTATTTCAGCCATAAGCGAACTCGATATTTCTCTGTTGGACTTAACTTATAGTTAGAGGATTGACTGGAAACCGCCATATCAAGTAGAACGTTAAAAAATTCCTTGGAAGTATCATAGCAAGACACGAAATTCATGAATAAAATGAAGACTGTCGCGCCTTCAGACGAAATTAACATCCGTTTAGAAATAAAATTAACATTTTTTTGCAAACTGTTTAATCGTTGTATGATCAGTTTCCTAAGCATTGGATATCTTCGTCTCTAATTTAAGTATTCATGGATTCGTTTGAAGTAATGACATAAATTGAAAGGCTGGTAAATAACATAAACGTTTAAATAACATTTTTTGATCTGGTAAAAAGGTTGGGATTCGGTGAAGTGGAAACTCTTGTTTGAAGTCCCAAAGAGAATTGGTATTGATCGGAGAAGAATGCTCAGACTGTCTCTCATTGCCAATTTATGAAATGATGACAATGGAGAGAAACTGCAGTGACCAGAAGAGGAATAAGGCAAGAATCTCCCTTACGAGCCTCCCAGACCAATAATTACGTCGAGGATGCCTTTAAGAATATTAGAAAAGAAATACCAAGTGAGGAAAGAATTACAGAGTAAGTTACGTATGGCGCTTTTTTTCGCTGACTGCAATTTGTCCATCGGAGTAAAGAATCGCACATGCGATTTATTGTTGGTTGCCTGCATTTGTAACACCATGCGCTTTTTAGTGATCTTTTCCGTTTACTCCCCAACAGCTAGATAGCAGATTCACCATTTCATACCAGAAGTATCTATTCCTGAATTACGTTTGCAATTTACGTCATTTTTCAGTTATTTTGTACAGGGACAGACAGACGAACGGATGAATCGGATACGTAAGCATTTATTTTAGAAAAGGCGCTAAAAATTGAAGTCAATGGAGAAGACATAATTTTTTTCTTGCAGACTGATAAGAAGAACTGCAAGACACGTTATGAACGATGTATTGAATATTTGAAGAATACCTTCCAAAAATTAATGCAGACAAAACTGAGGTATTTATGGAAAGTAAGAATCTTCCATCAAACATACGTGTCGTGATAAACAACTAGCGGCAAGAGCAAGTTCACAGCTTAAAATATCTTGGCTGTCTTGCGGCCGAAGAGATGCCGAACCGAGCAGGGAATGCGAGGAGAATGGCAAGGGCGAAGACTGCAAGAAGAGGAACCTATTCAATTGTAAAATAAAGAAGAACGCCAGGAAAAAAGCGTGGTAAAGTCAAACATATGAAGTACTCCGACGTACGGGATTGAAATTCAGATAATATGGAAGAAGGACAAAAATATTTAATATATTTTAAATGATGTGTTGGAGTATAATGTAATAGACCGAAAGACAGACCAATGAAGAAGTTATGGTACAATTAGAAGGGACAAGAAAACAGGTGTGGTGTATCTAATGAAGGTGATTCTTATCGATCGAGTAAACCATATACGGAGATATTATTTACAGAATATCCGGCCTGGGCTGTAATTTATCGATCATTTTTGCTAATACTTACCTATTATAGTTCACCCGATATTGATTTTGAGGAAGTAGGATCAACATAAGTTTTTTTATCTCTTTGTACTTCTTAAACTCAATATATTCTCTGTAGGGCATATCTTCTATCCTAATTACCATTCCCATTTTTAAAATATCCATTATTCCTTTCTTATCGTTTCGGCTCCCTTGCTTGACTTGCAAAGTTATGTCTACATGCATATCTCTTGTCTATTCTTAATCATTTTAATTAAGCAGCTCTCTTATTGTATTTAAGGCTTCCTCATTAATTCTCATGTTTTTCTCTCAGTCCCGCTATTTTTCTCCAGTATGCGTCATAACTACGTCACAATGTGCTAATTTCGTCATTTTTCATAGCCCATTAAAAATAGATATTTACTTGAAGAAGTAAGTGCTTATATTGGCTCTCTTTATTGTGCCTTACTTGATGCACATTTCGGCTACATCGTAGCCGTCTTCAATGATGATTCGCAGAAAATAGTTTTCGAAATAGCAAGTTTTTTTTAGAATCTAATCTCGGCGAATCATTACTGAAGACGGCTACGCTGAATTCGCCTCTGGTTTTTCCAAAAATAGTTATGGCTATTGGTGATACCTAGGATAAGTACCTGATTTTTCAAATTTTGCTACTTAAGTAGTTACTGCCCGTTGCAAATCCTCTTCCAAGTAAATATAATAAAGACTGAAAGAATGAAAGTTGGTTAAAGAAAAGAAAAAAAACACATGACAGAGACTTGATAGACCTTCTTGCGAAAAATAGTTCGAGATCACTGTTCTTTTGTTTTGAAGAAGATTGTTTTGGCGGACAGTATTTCAAAAAAATCTCTCTATATATATGACATCTAAGTTATTGATCGAAAATTAATCCGGATAGAAGACAAAATTTGTCACAAAATGGCGAGAGTGAAAAAATACTACTCATGGTTTCGCATATAAAATTTGAGAGACTCTCAAGAATCTTTTGCACGCGAAATCCGTAAACGAAGAAAAATTTCCCTTCGACCCGTAATTAGATACTTTCTAGAATAGTTCTAAAAGAAGAAGCTTCTGCTCATTCTTTATCTTATCCGGAATAGCCCAATTTTTTCTCGTTCTTATTCATTCTTATGTTTTAGTGGCTGATTATCACCTGCAGTCTTTTTTGCATTTGCATTTGTGCATTCAACACGGAGACGTAATATTTCTACGGCGATTGAGATAAAAAATGTATTAATATTTAGTTGTATTGCTTTCTCGTTTCAGAATGCGAAATATATCTATCGTTTGTAATGATGATTGACTTTTAAACCTTTTTAAACTTTTTGCACTGAAGAGTCCCCGTATTTAGAAAAGCTGAAACAGGTACTTAAGAGCCTCTTGTTAGGTCACCAAAAGTGGAAGCTTTACACGCAGATACGGATAGTTTTTAATCTATAAGATTTTTTGAAATTACTTTCGGCCGTGAGACGTTGGCGATGCTTTCCTATTGATTTAATACCAATATGTCTCACACCCAGATAATCACCGTTCACACTGACTTATTTTTAATAACTTCATTAATATCCCCGGTTAATAAATTTTGCCGCCTCACAAATACCCAATTTGCTCTTCTCTTTTTTTTGCCGTGATCTCCTACCATCAAAATACTGCCTAAACAACTGAAATATTTCACCTGTTTCGGCGTTTCTCATCCATTTTAACGTTTGTCTTTGGATCTCTTTTTTTTACGAAAATCTCATTAGTCTAAAAAAATATTTTCATACCTTAACATGAAGTAGGCTTTATAGCAGCCGGAGTCCCTATTTTCAGTAGCATAAAAGCAGACTTACCAAAATACGCCACAGCGGTTTCTATATTAGCTCTACATTATTCTCAGGATAAATATGAACTATTTCCTCTCGTATGTATGTGGTGGGTCAACGTTATATGTTTTAGTATTTCCATATTTATTATGATGAAATCAGGCTAATCAAACTTTTAACATATTTTGTATACATCTGCAATCCTGTAGGATCTCTTAATTTTTCATCATATCTACCAAAGTTCCATTGAGCGGAATAAGTAGCGCCAAGACGATCCTCAAAAGGGTACCAAAGCATTTTGTATGTGTATTAATGATACTGTCAAATGATAACATGGAATAGCAAGTTTAAATGGCGTTGCTCTACAATGAGTATTTTTGCATCGTGCTCAATTCAACTCGCAACATTGCTCTGTCAATTGTTTTTTTCGTATTATTTTTCTTGTTATTTTAGTCTGTCTATTGACTTTTATTTAAGATTAGTATTAAGAACAACTTGTGAATTTTCTTCATTTAACAATATTTAGGTTAACTGTATAGTTTTATTCCTATTTGAATTGAAAATGGCAAGACATATTCAGTGTATAATATCAAATTTGGTCAAATATCGCCTGAGAATTGTCGACGAAAATAGTTTAAATATTAACAGAATAAAATTAATTACGTCGTTAATATTTTAGAAAATTAACGGGCCCAAGTCAATATGGTGGCTAAATTACCAGTTGTTTTTATGTGATATTTTAGATACATACTTTGGTGATAAACTTAAAAATATTATTCAAGAGGTAAAAGGAGTATAAAAATTAGGTGTAGAGAGTTTGCATTACTTCCTTACTGTACCGTTTGTATGCATTCAGGAAGATTTTTCTGGCTAGAGTGATTTTAGATTATTTGTTTTTTGATTTGGGAATTGTATAATTAATTTTTATTTATTAATTAATAAAAATGTCCTTTCCAATAAGCAGAATACTTTTGAAAATGGAGGTTGCAATTCTTCGAAGAAGTTCCTTCCTCACTTTTAGCCATAGCGACAAAACGAACCAGACTGAATCGAGCCGCACAGATTTACTAAACCACAAACCGAACCGATACAAAATATTATTCTTGACTGGACCGTGAGCCGAACCAGAAGTTTATGCAAAAATGGTTTGTTTCACGAAGGAAAAAAATGTCCAAATGTGTTTTTAAAATTTCTGCAAAAAATTTGGATATGATTTTGCATAGAATTCATGCAGTGTTCAACTGATAGTAAAAAACTAAAAACTCCGTTTATTCTGATTTCCATCGAAAAAAGTAAATCGGCAGTGGACCGCGAAACTAGATAGGATTAAAATTTTATTATGCTAAAACTCTCGCCAGAGATAAAGCGTAGTTTTGCAGTGTCTATGAAAAAGTTGCACTTATCAGGCACTAATTGTTTCAAAATTGAATGTATTGTAATGATAAACATGGCGGCGCGAAGTATTGCAGTCTGAATACCTAGTTCCTTTTTTAATTTGTTTACGCCATTGGAAGGGAATTACAGTGTAGTCTCGATAGAGCGAATACGGCCTATAACGTGAACTGCATTATGGCTAGTGAAAACACTGTCACCGTCAATATGTTAGCGTTACATACACGGAAAAACACCTCATAAAACGATGGCTGTTTTTGCTGAAACTTCACTATAACGAGCGTAATATATATTGTCACGGCTTTTTCCTGTATATTTATGAAGACGCGCTGTTTTTTTTTTAATATATAGGGTGCATTTTAATAGTTATTAATAGGTGCTATAAAATACGGTATCCATTTTTTCCCTTGTCTAATTAGTAATGCTCTAACTTTCAAAACTTTGTCTTCGGTAAATAAACTCAAACAAGCGAACATGCAAGAGACACGACTTCCATCTTGGTGTATGCTATGATGAAGTTGATTTTTATCACGAGCGTGATAGCTTAAATGTATTCATATGATTCGGTTAGAAAATGAAAATGAAAATTAACGGTTTGTTGAAAACTTATATACCTGTACGCATATACATGCATTAATCTTCTTTTAAAACTTAGTGCAGCATTATTGTATACGCACATAGAGGTTGGAAGACTTGCATCAAGATTCTTTTTGCCGTTTTTGGATATTCCGAGTATTCATTGGAACGAGTATTTCTATGAATTCTATAAATCCTCGCTATATCGAGGTTTAATTGAATATATATTTCTACAGCTTATTACGTTTGTAATTTTTTATTAGAACAAAGACGAGGAAGTAAATAACACATAAATCACAGTTTTGCTTAAACTGAACCGAATCATTCTCAATACTCACCGCTGTACCGAACCATGAACCATTATTAAAAATTGCGAAACTAACCATGAACCAAACCCCTCCAGAATTTGGGTTGCTTTTCTGCTCCGCCTTTAGGAATTTTGATACGGAAAACTTCGTAAATTTTCGTGAAGCGATTAGTATAATGGATAATAAGAGGATATAACTGGATAATAGACTGCGTTTTAAAATATTTTTGAGTTAGATTACAGCTAAACACAATCCATCGGTTTATGCCTTAATTTTATGTACCTCTGTTCCAAATCGCTAGGAAATTGCTTGCCATAAGAATAAATCTAACAATTTTTGTCGGCAGCTCTTACATAAATACAAATTTGAATGTCGAATGTATAGTAAGGCGACTTACAATTAGTTTATGTATCAGTAATATAACCGAGTATAAGGTGAATTATTAGCTTAAAAATTTCTGTGAAAAAACTTAACTCTCCGAAATAAACCTCATTAAATGACAAAAAGTAAGCCGCCTAATCTTCTGTACTTTGTGCGGACGCATGCCATTTCGAAAGTTTAAGTTAGCATAAGTTTAAGGCGCGCTCTTTTCCCCCTCAAAGTATGGACTGGCGACTCGTGATTGGATTTTTATGGCTTTACTGAGGATTAAAATTTTCAACGGGTCCACTCTGTCTAGCGGTAAGGTGGCCGTGAAAAAGTCAACGCCCGTGCTGAAAATGGAATTTCCTCCCAAATCTAATTTGAGGATTTAAGCCTGCTGCATTGTTGACTTGCATAGTTTATCACAAACACGGTTACTCTAAGAGAAACTTTGATGATAAAGGAGAAGTGCGTAATTCCGTTCTTTACGAAATATCATAATTATGTTTTATCTCGACCGATAAAAACGCCAATCTCGCGGCCTTCATCTTTCGAATTCATCCCCGCTCGCCTCACGCGATTCCTCTCAACATTGTGCTGAAAGACAGGTATCCTTGAGCTTGCGGACTGTAGGTATTCATACTCGTCAGCTGTGACCTCTAGATTGCAATTGGTCAAAAAACTCATTTTTGTGGATTTTATCACACACGATTTAAAACGCAGGCATTTGGTCATACTTCGTCGGTGATGGTTAGGTGGTCAAGAAACACATGCACTCTAAACCTTGCTTTTTTAATACAGTTACCTTCTCATTAGAATCAAATAAGTAATTTCACAATATAATTTTCCCTTTGTTTATATTAGTCTCCAGTCAATTTGCCAAAAGGTTTTCGTGCATCTTGAAATTATTCTTGAGAATGGATATATATATATATATATATATATAAAATTCGACTTTATTTTCAAGGGCGATATCTAGACTATATAGGCCACTCTTACATAGAACCCATTATGACGAACACAAACATCCATGCCCTCGGCGGGATTCGAACCCGCGATCTTAGTATTCGGCGGCAGATACTCTAACCGCCCTTCTACCAAGGCCGAGAGAGAGAGAGCAGTAATTAATTCGTATAAACCTTAGACTAATACCGCTTTGATATGTGTTACAATATTTCTCTTTCATCTCACTTCTCACACTACAACAGGCGCGCAACTAGGGAGCTGACGGGCTTAGCCTCCCCCCCCAAGTAAATGCTAAATTTTCCGACTTAAGAACCTTAAACTCAAAGTGGTTGTATTAATCAGGTATGTAGGTACTCAGGAGGCTCTTGCCTGTAGTTGAGGAATTGAGCCCCACCCCCCCAATAGAAAATCTTGGGTGCGCGCCTGCACTACACCTACATTTACTTGTGCGTTATTGAGCAGGTGATTTATAGATTTTTATAGATGTTCAAGCGGCCGCAGGTTCCATCAGGAAACGTTCTTTTGAATCTTGATACTTCTTTTTAGCGTGTTTTATTTTATAAACGCGCTCATGTTTTCGTTCTGTCAATCGATAAAATAGCAAGTAAACGGTAAGAGATATAAGACTGAAATTTGCAGGGTGTTGAACAGGGGCCTCTAACTCACGCTGGTGTGCTGGCCGCATGACGGCTCTCTGACGATCCGCGGGCCGCATTCATTACTTTCTCAGTCTTCACATATTTTCGTATTCTTCGTATTATATTCTCTCTCCCTTTCCACAAGAGAGGAATGGCTCTATTACGCGTCTTACACGCAGTCATTACAAAAATGCTAAATTTAACGTCGAGGGTTGTCCTTCTGATAAGCAAGAAACTCGCTGGCAGTGGGATAAAAATTCTTCAGTAACTCAACCGTGCAGGGTGATATAAATTGGAATGATTTGATACACTTCTTAGATTATTTAGAAATATTTTGTAAGAAATAGATTTGAGTTCGGGTCGCGTAATATAAAGTAAATTGCCTCGCGGGCCGCACAAATGCATCGCGCGGGTCTCATGCGGCCCGCGGGCCGAGAGTTTGAGACGCCTGGTGTAGAACATTTCTAAATAAAAATCTAGTTCTTGAGGGAGATCATCGTCATGGACAAGATCCTCTAAGCCATCAGTTACATCATCGAATGGAGGAAATGAAAAGATGGAAAGCATCTTACCTTCAAGCTAAACTCATTGTTTTGATTGTATTTTTCCTTCAAACCAATCTCAACTACTTTTCGATAATTATTCTGAAAAAGGTGAAATACATTATGAAAGAGAAGCAGTTGGAAAGGTTGATATGAGCAATTATTATGAGATTTTTCAAAATCCATCATGAAACACTCCGGATTTAATTCTGGACGTATTTCTAATAACCCTGCGTATCTTTTAGTAAGTATGCCGATAAAAATCGCGAGATATGTATGGCTTCGTTATAATTTTTTTCGATAGTGATAGTTACTATGTCGACAATTTCGCCAAATTGTCTTTTAAATCTCTCATTCATTTCGTTGAGTAATTGAAAGCAAAAATTTCTCAAAAAACTCTACAAAACACGACGTTATTTTTATAACGTTTTACACAGTTGGCTATTCGTTATAATAACGTAATGAGTAGAAAATGCGTACTTCGTGTACTAGAATTATGGCGTAATCATTAGTTTACGTTGTAGTTTAAAATCAATCACTGTACAGCATAGACCTCCCATAAACATTAAAAGCACTGAATCAATGCTGATTATCAGTCCCCATTTCAAAGCATCGTTGCTACAGTAGTTTATACTCTTCATATTTAGGGTTCCCAGACACTTTCATACAAAAGGTAGTACATTTTTACGAACAAGTAGGACTTTCGTTTGCAAAAAGTAGGACATTTTTTTTACAAAAAGTAGTACACTTATAAACTTACAACCTTCATTAATTAATATTATCTTACAAAACAGTAATTACATATATATTTGTATTTGAACATATTTGCTTAAGCTATATATCGTCTTTTGGCAACTTCTCATACATTCCACTGCATCAAGGCATAATTACATATCACTTGTAGCAAACTTTTAACTGTTTAAATTTTAACTCTGTTCTTATTGCCAGTCCGTTTTTTTTTACACAAAGAGAAAACTCGTTAAACATTAGCATTCGATGTTGGAATTTCGAAAATTACGTGCACTATTTTCTTTAGATCAACGAAATTATTATTTTTTAATAAAGTGGCCTACTTTTTATCAAATGGAAATTTATTAAATTCTTTTCAGGTATTTATAAAGAATCAAATCAATTAAGTCGTTTCATCAAACAAAGAATCCTTTGCAGTGATCTCTACAATTAAAAATTCTGCCGTTTTACAAATTTCATATTATAGAATATCTTCAGTACTTTTAAACATTAACCATTTAGTATACGAAGGAGAGTCAATACTCCTGAACGTATATTATTAACCACCATAGAATAAAATTCAAGAAATTCTTTTTTTAACTGAACAGTTGTATTTGAATCTTTAAGAGTTTACAACATTGCATTTAAAAAAATATTCTTTCATTGATTTTTCTCTAAAATAAAGATATATTTGCTCTGAAGATTACGATCTCCGCTCCAGTTATCAGCGAAAGAGGCTTCGCTTCATTATCAATGAACCAAAATGTAATGAGCAAATTGTTGTTGAAGGTCAGCTTTGGAGGTGTGGAGAAAAATAGAAACCCCTGAACATTTTCTATTGATCTCTCCAAAAGATCCAAAAAGTACTACAAAAGTAATTGGAACCCTGTCCATATTTGAAAATTCCTCCTTTTTATCAGTTTAATAAAATCCGCCTATGAGTTCGGTTTGTCCGCCTTTCTGTCTGTTTCCCAAACGAAAACAGGAGCTTCGTTTGTCAGCAATCGATTGAGTATTTTGTTTTGGTTTCTCCATCTGTCTGTCTAATAAAAAAAAGCCATTTACTGTCTGCTTCGGCAGGTCTTTATTTACTTATTTCTCGTTAAAAATTAATTCAATAATTATTTTCCCGTAAATTTACACATAATTTTCGATTTTTCATAATGCAAGGTTTTTTCCTTCATTCATCAAAATACCTAAATATGGACCGATTTTCTTCGTTTTTACTTTATGTGACGGTTAAAACTGTGTACTGTCTTATTCTTGCGATGTTTATATGTTACACGGTGGAAGTTTTGGATTCATTAAATCCGTTGAAATTCAACGGGCACTTCTGCTAGTTATACATAAACATTTACGCCTATCTTATTTGAAACGACTTTGATAAAAATTTTTACACTATGTTATAATTCAGAGGACTGTTTAGGGTAGAGCTTGTAAAAAGTTTATAAATTCAGGTTCTGGAGTTTTTAACCTTGCACCGAATATACATTTAATCGAAAATATTTTTTAAAAACATAGTAGTCCTTTTTAAAATATCTATTTTTATTATTACGCTAATGTGATTGTAAGATGAAAATGCACTAAGGTACAGTGTTCGTCAGAAACTTACGGATATATTTTGTGTCTTGGTTATGTGGTAGTTTGGATAGTGAAAAGTTATCGGACTAGATTTAGGCGCGAAAATATTTTTCGATGGAATAATAAATAATTAAGAGAATCGTAAACCTGAAAGATCGATTGGTAACAGCAGAAAGAGACTTCGTTGGCTATGGAAATCCCTGGGAGGATTTCGTATGTTAGGGAAACTGTCGAGTTATTCATAGCTATTGAAGCATGTATACAATCAAGTTTCTCTAGTTATACTTAGGTGATGAGGTAGATTTGAAACATTGGAAATCGAAAATGAACGTTTGTCGGGTGATTAGGTAATTATAATATTACGCGTAGAGTATATTTGTGTTTAACCCACGATTTAGATCAAAGCTGTTGATTTGAAATCCGTTATGAATCGATAGGTGAAAGTTATGAAGTTTGTGCTTGTCAAAAATAGACCTAATTATCTGAAAATCGCGCTAATTCCCAGCATCTATCGCGGCAAAATACACATTTCTGACGCGCATTAAACTAAGCTCCTAAATTCGCGTCTTTCCTCGACACAGTCCAGCCCCGTGCAAACACCTTTGGTTCGTATTTCACCGTGTGCCTTCTCTCTCTCTCTCTGTCTCTCTCTCTCTCTCTGTCACTCTCTCTCTCTCTCTCTCTCTCGCTCTCTCTCAATGCACGCTTTTCAGCACTCGTGCCAGGGGAATTAATTCTCGGGACCGGTTCGGGTTCCCGTTGCCCTTAGGAACAGGTTGCCACGAATTGAGCGTAACGCACGCCCAGCGCTCCTCACTGCCTTTGGCGGGTCCTCATCCTGGAGAGTGAGAGAGAGAGAGAGATAGAGGAGAGAGAGAGAGAGAGAGGCGTCTCAGGTAGTCGGCGGTCGCTACCACATTTGTTTTGGGAATGAACCTCTGAGGCAGCGAAGGGCAAAAAACTTCCACAAAAGGGTTCGAGGGACTTAACGGCGTCGAAAAAACCTACCTGCGACTATAAATATTAAATACCTTTGAAAAGGGTGGATTATTTGGGCGTTCATTCATTTCCTTATTATTCTATTAGCGGGTTTGAGACATTCTCTCTCTCTGGCGGCATTAGCATCGCGACAGAATTCGTGTCGCCGAAAAAAAAACCTCTTTCGTTTTGTCACGGATAAATATTTTTGAGAGTGGATCGCCCATAGTGTTCTCTGAAACCCTATGATCGCATTTTGGGACTCAAACATGGCATAAAAACAGTTTTACGGTCGAGTGTATTTTTGTTTGGGTGTGACTGGTGGTGGCGCAGTTGATTTTTAGGTATCCCGTGAAAAACATCAACGAGTAAACAAATCAACGATTTGGAAATCTCGGCAGGTCTTAAAGGATAACTCTAATAAATTGATTATGGTTTAGTATCAACCAATGGATAGACCTAAATGTTGCGATATCCGTATGTATATAAATATAAATCCTTATTTCAAGGCGGTAGTGCCGCGAAATCCTGTTTATCTTTGAAAAGGTGCCACGCCTAAAAAAAGTTAGGGAACCACTGCACTCTAGTAAGAAAGAGATCCTCTCAACTTCGTTCTGACATTGTATTCTAATGCTATCTATAGATTTATGCCTTATCTACTACAGTTTTTCATTTTAAAAAGTTACTCTAATGATGTTATTAACAATTGTTTTATCAATAGTTAAACAAAATGAAGTTCAATGTATAATTGTAAACTAGAATGGATTCGTGTATTTCTCCCATTTTAACGAAATAAAACGAAAAAAATGTGCTATTTTGAAACTAAGTATGAAATAAATATATTGTCGATAAATTATAGGTAAATATTAGCAATAGCAGAATTTCATTTCTCGTGAAGAGTTTAGTATTTTTATTAAAGTGAAAAAGTATCGCAGTGATAACATTTAGCTCGATCGAGTAAATTTAGTAGTAATTTTAGCGATTAATTTAGAGAACTAGAGGGAAATGATAAGGCAACTGATTTTATAAACACCAATACACGTTTAAAATTATTATAATTTATACATTCTCGTGTACTAAGTATTTAAGGAAATCATTGTGACAATGAAAAAAATGGATTTCGACATTTTGATGTGCAGTTTAGCCGTCCGATTCCCTGAGTCCCTGCGTATTGCAATTCTATCTGCCTGTAATCTTTCGTCTGCTCGTAGCTCTTGCTAACAAACTTTTAATATAAAATGAAGTATCTGTGTAGGGCATCATCCGGAATACAGGTCCTGTTGAAATGAACGAAATCGCACTACATTGGAATGCAGTTTATTCTCGTCGATTTTCGCTTAGTGTTGATATACTCCAAAAAAGTAAGAATTTTGATATAAACTAGTCCAGTTTGATAGCCTAGTGTCATAAAAATACTACTTAAGCCATATTTCTAAATTATATAGCTTTCATAGGAATTCTAATTTATCTACTTTTACACCCGGCTACCGCGAAGCTCTTTCCGCTCCAGTAGTAGCATTATTGTTACTAGAATATGTTTACCGCCCGTAAATTCGTATTATTGTAACCAGTGGCAGGATTATTTGGACTGGAAGCGTATGAGCACGGGATAGTTTGTGCCGCGTATGTTTCTCTGACTTTGATTATTATTAATTATTGTTGTATGTAGACCAAACTATCTAAATGGTAACAGAACCTCACAGTTGTTATATAAGCGTGAAAGCGTGTGTTTGAGTCGTGTGTGACGAATTTCAGGGCATATGGTAGGAGTTAACGGCTACCGAAGCGGTCACGGAACGCACCTAGGTCTCACCGTGCTTCCCCCTGCCAAGCACTCCCTTACTTGCAATAACCCGTCGATTCTCACGCAAGTTGGACAATTCAGTTTATATACTTGCCCACTGTGTTTTTGAAAGTTAATTGCAGTTTTTATTTCTCTATATATAAGCTCATTTTCACCTCGTGAAGGGAATCTTTCAAACAGTTCCATTCCCACGCAGTCCTGACAATAGAAGAGTGTTTACTAAGATATTTTCTTTGAAATTCAATATTTACTCTACACGCATTACCTTTTCTTCGATGAAGTTCGGACTCGATAACATTTCTCCATGATCTTAAATTGCCGGATTCCCGGTATGTGCGCAATATAAGCCTGCCAACTGTTTACTTTCCTCCTGCTTTCAAATGTTTCCCATCCTAGATCTTTCACTCGACACTATAAGTAGATTTGAATGAGAAATGTTTTCATAACTCTTTCTCTAATCTTGAATAATCCTGTTCCTTCTAGCGCTTCTTGTATGAGCATTTCTCCTCATATATTGTGTTGCGGTTTCCCGTATGCCTTGATTATGTCTGGTGATTTGTAACTACCCTTTCCCAATTTCTTCACACACAATATTGCGCATTTTTTGCCAAAACTTTTAGAATCATTGATGGTTATGTCCTTGTGTATATTAAGACCCCTACATTTCTGGAACTACAATCTATTCTCTTTTTGAACGCTTATGGAAAATTTCTTTAGAATGAATAATTTCCTTTAAACAAGACTCGGTGCCAACAATTGCATTAGCTTCTAAGGCAGGGGTGGGCAAACCACGGCCCGCGGGCTGTATGCGGCCCTCGAGAGCATTGCTGCCCGCGAAACTTTGGTGAAAAAGCGATCCGTAAAATTTAACACAATTTCATATTACTTTTGGTAAAATAATGATAATTAAACCTTTAGTTTTGAAAATGTAGCCATAAAATCCTTGTTTTTGATTGTTTTCACTTATGTATGATGCCTAAGAATCTAAGCAATTTGCGATTTAAACTCTAATCTGGTCCGCCTAAGCATTGGCATCTTTCAATGCGTCCCGCTGAAGAATTTGCAAACACCGATGCGGCCCGCCTTGCAGAAAAGTTTGCCCACCTTTGTTCTAAGGCCTCAATATTTATGCTCCTTCGGTTTATTCAAGATACTCTGACGGTTTATCTATATAAAGATCAAAACCTTACTTGAGTCTTACCCGTCTCCCCGTCTTTTTATTCTAGTTTTCCCGTTTTACGTGAAATTTCACTATAATCCTCAGTAGCTTTCAATTCTATTCTATGTCAAATGTCCCTCCACAAATCTCCTTCACCGAGCCAACAGTTCTAATCTACGAAGAGCATTACCTGATTCCTACAAACTCAGCCAATACCCTCATTTATATAGAGCCTCTTATTGTTTACACCTCTTCTACGTATTGCATCATTAATTACAATTTTCGAATTTATTTTTTGCCGAAACACACAGGCATCACGCTAGCCCTACAACGTGGTCTTTGGATTTCGCTTGCTGCGACCCGAAGAACTACTTAGTCTCTTTCGCTCCTCAATTTTTCTCTACAATAGCTCTCTCCTTACACCTGGATAAAAATCACTTTTGGACAGTTCGTCACTGAACCTCAGCTATGAACTTCATACAGACATTACAAATGGTATCACCTCCTTCTCCGTATTTACACCGAACATTGTTTTTCCTCTGCCATTTTTACTTTCTCCATACGTAGTATAGGGAAAGTATTGTTATCACGAAAAAAAATCGACTTCGAGATTTCAATGGAAATACACGTTTGGAGGTCCCTAGAACACGTTTAGACTATTTTCGGAATGATGTCTGTGTGTATGTGATTGTGGGCGCTATAACTCAAAAAGTACTTGTCATATTAATACCAAATTTCATATATAACACTTTAGCATGAGCACAAAGAACTGATTAGTTTTTGGACAATACCGGTTAATTGGAAGTCGAGGTTTATTCGAAACCCGATTCGGTTTTTGCGATATTTCTCCGTTAAAACATCATTATTGTATATACAATTCTATACAAAGATTATAGAGAATGTAATTTCCTATAACTTCTATTTGAAACAATTTTCCATAGCAGTTATTGTTTAGGAATTATTTATAAATAATCGGTGTTTTTGGTTTTCGTCAAATATCTCCTTAAAAACGTCGTTATTGGTAATCTTCGTGAGGATCAAAGTTGTAGAGAATAATATTTCTTCCAAGTTTTGTTTGAAAGAAATTTTCGTAGAACCATCCATTTCGGATATATTTAACTTTTTCGTAATTTCCAGTATACAGCGCCACCACCATGTGGCGGTGAATTCTGTAAACACATTCAAAATATAATTTACGGCAATAAGGACGACTGTATTCTTTTACGATACGAAATAATAACTTTACCTTATAATGCTATTCATAATAATTTAAATATTTATACCCCAAATATGGAGAAAGTCATGTGTTGGCCACATCAGTTTTTTCCTACTGTAACCCATTCACCGCTTTCTTTTGCTTGGGCTACTAACCTGCCGTTTTCTCTTGTAAGCACTTTGATTCTTGAGGGCTCGCTGCCTCTAGCTCATAAAGCAACTACGCAATTATAATTTCCTTCTCTGCCAACAGTTTCTACTCTCGCACGTTTTATTATGTTTCATTTTTAACCCTCTTAGACACATTTCTAAGTTTTTTTTGCATTGAAAATTATACCAATAGCCACAGGACATTGAACAACCGCTACAAGTTCACGATTATATTTTCAGACATCTTTCCATCTTTTGCTTTCAAATTTGGAAGTTTTTAGTCTCGGCAGCCATCACTGCCAAAATTCATAAAGAACAGAAAAATACTTAAGCAAGTAAATACACGCTTATAAAATGCAATTGGAATTAACTTACCACAGCAAAACCGTATGATTGTAATTGGCAAACAGAGTTTATTTAAGGCGTCATATATATATATAAGTATATATATATATACACATATACATATACATATACATATACATATACATATACATATACATATACATATACATATACATATACATATACATATACATATACATATACATATACATATACATATACATATACATATACATATATATATATATAAATACTACGGAAGAGGAAAGGTAAGTAAGGATATTTAGGGCAACTAGGTGTTGAAGGAAACCCAGTGAACACTTACCGGAAGTAGAGCCGCTGGGGTGTTGGAGAGAGACATTTGTAGAGGTTAGAGCTTCCGGGATGATCCCTTCGTCAGCACAAGAGAGACACAACTCTACTTCCGTTATGTGTTCACCGGGTTTCCTTCAACACCTAATTGCCCTATATATGTGTGTATATATAGGTACTTTTCTGAAACATACTGATACGAAGCATTTCAAGTAGTTTGAAGGGCATTGTGATAAGAGAAGCGGAAAAAATTCGGTGGAAGAATTATGGAAGTGAAAAAGTAGACGCGAATTACGTTTGAGCGAATCATGGCGTCTCGTAGATAAAAGAGGATTAAAGTAGACTTCATTTCATTATTTTAAAAACATTTCGATTTCTCAAGATTGAGCTTAATTTTAAAAAAGTAATAGTACGAATGAAATCATTTCATGGACTAAAATGTGTCGTTCACTGATTTTATAATGTTTGTATTTGTAAAGAGAGGATTGGCTGTTTTGCATGGAGGCTCGCAAATAAAAACGATAAATAATTCCGGTTTGTATGCAGAAATGGATATTATAGAAGAAAGACTGACAGAGCGAATTATTACACCCGTGTTTGTAGAGTTCGTTCTTAGTCTAATTTATTGACGGAGGGAAGTAAACTGTAAAGGGACTGGGTTGCGAAAGGTTGGTGGATGAATGGACCACTATCTGCATAGACTTCGCGTTGCCGTTGAAATAATATTACTTCTTTTCAAAATATTCAGGTTACATTAATTTCCTGTCTAAAAGAATGTCCAAGTAGAAGAAATGCCCAGCATACGAGAATATATTTACTTCGGTATAATATTTATTTCGCCCAGTTCAGCAAAATTCGAAGTGTCAAGACAGCTTACTTGGACTTGGAAAACCGTGCAAGATATAAAAGCATCCGTGTATCTCTCTACTTGAAAATATATAAACTAGGTACATGTTTCTCTTTGGTAAAATATATTATCAATTTAACCCTGGATTCAGTAATTTCTTCCCGAATTCGATATAGTTTTATTCGGCATTTACAATTGGCACATTGAATATTTCCGAGTAATTAGGAGTTTTAATTCACAGTAGAGCCACAGTTAATTAAACATTATTTTTTCAATCTTTATGTGTAGATCTTAATTTATGATTTGTTTCTTGTTATTTTTATACGTTAAAATGCACCTCTGATAGGCTACAACAGTGGTGGGTAAACTTTCTTCATGGTGGGCCTCATTAGTAGCATTGAATCCTTCTGTGAGCTGCATTGGAAATTGTCAATGGATTATTGTTAAATCGTAAGTTACTTAGAGATTCGTAGGCGCAAATCAAGTTAGAATTAGCCTTTTAGGGTTAACATTTCATTATTTAAAATCATGATGGAATTCAATCTTATAAATATCTTTGAGAAAGAAATCAAAAACAGTATTAAAAAGAACTATTTGAATCGAGAATTTTTTAATAAGTGATCGCATTTCAACGTTATATATCTTAACAGATTTTTCTACACGGAAGTTAATATTTGGCATAATATTGGTTAGTGGCTGCATCCGGCCGCAGGTTGGGCGCCATTGGGTTACAAGATGTCCGAAATCCAGTGCAACCTCGGTCCCGAAATTGCTGTACATAAAACGTTCGAACTTTGTAATAAAACATGTAATTAAAAAGGGGATTGGAGACTACGATGAAATAGATGTTACGAAAGTATACATAACTCCTTAAGCGTACAATGCCTTGTAGAGTTAAGGAGTTAGATATACTTTTGTAACAAAAAGAACACATGAATATATTGTGATTTCTTCTGTTTCCGCCGTCAACATTTCGCCTGAGATACCCATCGCTCATAAACACAAGAACATGAACACAAGACAAAGTAGATGTTGGGATCCTAAATTTCAAATAACGTTGTTTTTCTCATTAGGTACGTAAATAGCGATCTATTCAGCAGGTGGAGGTAGAATAGGATAGGTTGGGTTGGGTTGGCCACACCAAAGTCAAGTTACTAATAAATAAAAAGAGTATAAAAAGACAATGTAGAATAGAACATGAAGTTGCAAATTACGTGAATTATATAACAAATAACGATGTAACAAGGCACTCGAAAGATGTTTATTCCACTAAAAAATTACGCCATGATCCATAAGATGCTGGCTTCTACGAAGATACTGGCTGAATTTCTCTCTTCACCTTTCAACTTGGTTTTTTGCATTACCGAAACATTGTTATTTGTTATGAAATTTTTGGATCACAATGTTTTTATGTATTGACTTACACTTAATTTGAAAGTTTAATCATATTTTAGTACTCCAAAAACTTGAAGGCTAAGAAAATTAATTTATAAAAATTCATTAACATATGCATTGCAGTATACTGGAAATTTGTATACCCCTGTCAATTTATCAATCAGCACTATTCTGGGATTAATGTTTGGATATTTATTTATATTTCATTGGGTCATTTCGGATTTTGGGTATTTTACGTTGGAAATTATTCTCTAAAAACCTACGGACGAAAATGTCTTTCTGTCAAGGCGATGGTAAAATGGGAATATTAAAACTCGCTTTTGAAAAAAAATATTTTAAGAAAAGCGCGTTGCATAAATTTGTTATATGGTTAACATCCTCATCAGTTTTGATTACTATATTAATGATAATTATAAGTTGAGCGTCATTAGTAAAAGAACTTGATGATTCCTGCTGACAAAATTAATAATACCCTCAACTAAATAAACAAAAATAAAGTTAATCTACATATTTTCTGTCATTTCACGGATCCAGATGTCCTCGGAAAATCTTTCACCCCATTACCTTCCTCTGATCACTCGCACGCGGCATTCCGCCTCGATTCCTTTGATCAAGTTCTCATATTTTCTTTATGATGGCCAGCGACAGGAGCCTTTATTTGCGAAATGTATCCGAGGGTAACGCGTGTCAACTTCTTTTTGACTCATTTGTCATGGTCGTAATAACTATGAGAACCTTCATAATTACATGATAATTTCTAGGATTTTTGGAACGTGTTACTTTTTGTCGCATCCCGTAATTCTTAATTTTAATAGTCCCGCACTCTTAATTATCAAGAGATTCTAGCTCTTACATTCCTTGCTCTAATACCGATGAATTCAGGTGCCTGGTGCTTTCAAGCATTCTTTGAAATAGCACTTCGGGCGCTACCAACTCATTGCCATGTGATCCATAATTATGTTTTTCACTCACGCTTTGCATATATTATTTTTTTAATTTCTGATTAGATTTATCCTTATATAAATTGTTAATGAAACAAATTAGGAAAGTGTACAGCGTATCACAAATGGGCGCGTTTCGTGCAATGGAGTATTTGAAAAAAATATATAAGTACGTGTACGTGAGGAAAATAGCGTTTAAAGTTCATTTCTTCTACATAAATACTCCATTTTCTTCCTATTTAAAAATATTACATGCACACTTAAGGAAAGTAAACGTTTGTGAGATTGTTTATGTTAGCAACAATGAGGAAGTGACCATGCAAGGAATTTTTGTTCAACTCGAATTCAGGCATTCTTGTTTGATTTTCTTGATAACGGCTACTCCTACGATAAAAATGTATAGGATCAGAATTACTCTACTTTACTAGTTCTACAAATTTTATTTGAAAAGTATTTTGATATGACCAGTACACTATGAGATATGATGGAAAATTCCATTTTTGTCACCGATAAATTGGCTTACGTAATTCATTTATGTGATTTTCATATTATCTTTGATTGGAATATTTTACATTCATCGTGATTCTTCCATGGAATATATTTTCGTTGTTAAATTGTTAGAAAACGGCATAGCTGTTATTGGATGCAAATAATGTAAAATATAAAATGTTTCATTAAATGCAGTGAAGTTTACGTAGATGTAATGCATGTGACAATTCATTAATTTCAGCTAAAAACCAAAGATGGAACGTGGCGATAAGAGATAAAAATTCCATGGACGGAGGAGATGGTGACCTCCCCTTGTGCTATGAATAGAGTTATTAGTGCACCATATACAACAAGTTTAACTTTTGCATAAGTTTCAGCAATTTGATTTGAAATATTGAGAGGCATACTGAGAAAATATTGTAAAATTTTCGCTGGTAACGATGGATTTCTAATACCCCAAATTTAAATGTTGTCAAAAACGATTGAAGAATTTTATTACGTTATAATCTTTAGTCTCGGTAGGAAAAGCCAAATTAGCTGCACTCACACACAATAAATTTTTTTCGGAAAAATGGACAACTTTGGTCACAAAGCAAACAATTATTGACCAAAACCAAGATTATATGTTCATATCTATTAGTTTATATGTCGTATACGTATCCACGACACCGTTAATTTTAGACGTTTTATCCCAAAAGTTAAAGACGCATGAAAGAAAATTGTTGTTTTTGTCAGGAAAATATTCCATATTCTTTTTATCAATGTGCAATTTAGCTGAAAAATTAACGTGCTTTACAGCTAATCAGTACAAAGATAACATTCTCAGAAGTATTATGTGAGTATACGAAATTCATCGCTACTACGATCATTATTTTAACCTTTGCTCTGTTTACTGAGAGTAAATTCAGTTTTCTTATTACATTCTCAATCGCGATGTGTGTAACAAAAGCAAAATAAATAATTTGAAACAATAATCCTCCCATCTCAACACAGAAAATGTCATATATTTAAATTGGAGATTTATTTATAGAAAAGGTTCGTTCTTGGCCAAAAACTGAATTATATTTGTCGATTTCACTGATCCGATCTCTTACGTTTTTACGTGGCGCATAAGGCTACATCTTAGCCACCTAAACCAGTTGTTCGTAGCATTTATCGTCGCATTATACCTATAGTCATCAGATGAAGCAGTCAATAATCCAAAAAATAATGTACAAAGCTAAAAAACACAGGTAGGTAGCTATCTTTTAAGAGACAAATCCATTTATCAATGCAACCAAAATATCCACGAAATTGCGCTATCTAAAGGCTCCGATTAGAGTTTCTTAGAAACAAAACACAGACCAACGAGAAGTATTATCATATTACGTGAAGGTGATTCATTTTGCAAATGATAAAATTACAGAACATTTTAGTGTTATATTGTAGAAAACACGATATTTTCCAGAATGTTTATATTATAAGGTTAAGATTCTAAAGCAGGGGTTCCCAAACTCTGTGAAACCACGGAACCCTTACGTTCAACTATTTTTTCTCCTGGAACCCTAACGTAAAAGTTATAAGCAAATTCGTAATAATATTAACCTTATGATCATTGTAAATTTATATTAAATAGTTTATGTATCTTAGAGCATACAGTTTACAACTGAACCCCATTTTCCTGCTGTAAATAAGAAAAGAAAGAACGTGCCGTGTCTCTTCCTTTGTCTATCACGGAACCCCGTTTAGTTTTTGCGGAATCCTTGAGTTCCGCGGAACACAGTTTGGGAAACTCCTTTCTAGAAAATTTATTCACTCAACAGAATAATTACGGACGGACAATTTCCATTGCCACTTGGAAAATTCAAAATTATCCCAAGCTGAGTAGAATAGAATAGAATAGAATGTAAACCATTGAACTAGACGATGTTTTCTCAAACTTTTTTGGCCGCGTACCCCTTTGAACTCAATCAGTTGATGTACCTCCTTAAAAAATGATACTACAAGTATTACACAAAATAGATTGATTTAAAAATGAGCGAGTTTACATATAATAGATAACACGAACACATTAAGATGCATATGTCTGTTTTCTATGATGTAAAAAGTCTATAATTGACTCGATTGGAGAAAACCTCAATCTTAAGTCGGGTTCGACATAAAATTTCTGAAGATTTTTTGTCTTAAACTCGGAAATGAAAATCCATATTCAGACAGACAGGTTATGGAGAAAGGAATCAATATTTTGATTGTTTTTAGTATATTCTATAATAGCATCAAAATGAAAAAAAGCTGATTTGGAGTGTCGTGTTATAATGTCAGCCTTTGCGTAAGTTTTTCAAGTACCCTTTAGCGCCTTTAAATGTATCCCCAAGGATACGCGTACCCTACTTTGTGAAACCCTGATTTAGACCTTCGTTGGTTCTAGAATGCCCACATCTCTTCCTATTCTAAAATCACACAATTTTGACGCCTGTTGTCCCGCGTGTGAAACTTTGCGATAGGGTCTCAGCTATCGGATCTATTCTGTATTAGCACTACAACTCAGAAATCTTCGGTCATAGCACCACAATTCACGCAATATTTATTGTTGAGAGGCTCATGGGATCGATATGTAAGTAAATATTTATTTTGCGAGATTATGTATGAATTAATAGAAAGGATGATCCGAAGATCCTTATTCGATAGGCATAAGCTGTTATGATGGGAAATGAGGAAACAGGTGAAAAAATCTGCCATGACCGGGAATCGAACACGGATTCGATTCCCGGTCATGGGAGATTTTTTCACCTGTTTCCTCATTTCCCATCATAACAGCTTATGCCTGTCGCATAAGGATCTTCGGATCATCCTTTCTATCAATTTATATCATGGCATTCTCACCATTTGAGAGGGTAGGGGTTTTCTTTGATGTATCTTATTCAAATGAAGAGGTTTGCTCTTGGATTCAAACCCAGTACCACTATGTACACAGTGAACAGTTTCAAATTGAACAGTTGAATAGTCAAGTGATTCCTGAAGATTTTATCGAAAAATGTTGAAAACCTTTTTATCTATGGGCGGTTTTCCTTATTCTCCCGTTTAGATTCATATATACATATAATATGCATATAATACTAGCAGTTGCCATGTCGATGAATTGAATGAATGCGTTAAAACACGAGAAATGTAGGTGAAACGTAATTTTTTGGTATTTTTCGAATGAGATTTGGATTTCTACAATATGGAAAATCACTTCCATAGTTTTATCGACATAACTGTGAAAATCCCGCTTTGATATATCATTTTAAGATATTTTAAGATGCTAAAGAAGAAAAGGGTTGCTCACTTCGTTTCAGCTCTGCGCATGCTATTCAAATGAAGAGAATGTTTGCTTTAGGATTCAAACCCAGTACCACTATGTACACCGCGAGCAGTTTCAAATTGAAGAGTTGAACAGCCAAGTGATTCCTGAAGATTTTATCGAAAAATGTTGAAAACCTTTTTATCTATGGGCGGTTTTCCTTATTCTCCCGTTTAGATTCATTTACCGTTTTAAAACATCACGTCACCAAGAAAATTATATATGGGGACTAGGAAAATTACCCGGCGTTGCTCGGGGTTATGTTTTTAAATCGAAACGACTGTCATTGAAGACAGTTATTATGAATGAAAAATTAATTCTGTTTTTGAGAAGTTTAACCTGGGAATTTTTTCTTATTTTAATTTATAAAAATCTAAGTTTTAGAAAATATTTTGAGGAATCTTAGTTAAAATGAATATTAAAAGTGGTTGATTCATTTGACAATTCTTGATAGTAGACGATGTTCTTAGTTTTTCTTTGTGATGCGAGTAGATATAATATATTTAGTCCATTTCCAACTCTCGATGATCTCGTACAATTTTCCAACGGTATAGCATACGTGAAGTCAGTTCCTATTTAAAAACATTGATCTCGTTGCCATGGTATTTAGTATTTTCCGTTGTTATAAACCTATAAAAATAACCGTTTCATGATTATAAAGTAAGTTTTACGTTAAATCGGCTTGGAATCGAATTTTGTCTTTAAAAATATAAATAGATTCTTTCAGCTCAATATTTGTTTTTGACCCGTGTTCGTACCTTCATTTTACGTATTTTAAATTTGTAAAAGAATAAAAACTTGCACGTCAACCAACCGAATTTTACGTGTTATTTTATAGGAAAATGTCTATCCCCTATATTGGGAGCACTTACTAACCCCGGTTGCCCAAACTGTCACCATTCACTAAGTTATGGTGTAAGTAGGAACTGTAGCAAATTTGGTTGTTGTAGGTTTTACAGTTTGGGCGTGATAATGAGCACACAACTTTCGGAAATGTAGGTATATAAGATTACCAATGCAATGCTCGCGTCCAAAGCTCATGCGAAATAATTTACATATTTAGTTTAAGATATTTTCTTTGATGTATCTCCTTGAGGACATCCGTTGGGGCTGATTGATACTAGCATAGCCTAAGAAAATATTTCCGTTCTGAAAGAGGAGAATTAGTCTGCCACGGTAGTTCAGCGGTAGAACATCCGCCCGGCATGTGGAAGAATCGAGATTATGTATAGTTGGAATTTTTAATTACAAGTAACCGAGAATATGGGCGAGTCTTCGGATCGCTTTATTTTTAGATTATAATGCCTTTTATATCGGGTGTAGCCGTCTCCGGGCGCTATCACGCCCGTCACCTCTCAGGAGCGAAACTATCCCTCCCCATTGTCCGGTGATCGGGTGGGTAAATACCACAGGCAGTTCAGATAAGTTTTTGAGATAACCCTTTCACGCAAAACGAAAGTTTTTAAACCTATGACTGATCTACCTGTGGGGACATTTACCCACCGGATCACCGGACAATGGGGAGGGATAGTTTCGTTCCAGAGAGGCGAAGGGCGCGATAGCGCCCGTAGACGGCCACACCCGAATTATAACGTATTATAATCTAAAAAGAAAGAGAACCGAAGGCTCGCCAATATCCTCGGTCGCAATATGAAACCCCTCCTCCGACCTCAAACCCCCATATGCTTCGGCTCGCTTTATTTTCATTGTTATTTTTGTGTTAATAGGTTTCAAGAAAGTGGTGGTGCTATAACAGAAAAGATCCCAGCTATTTCCAGAAGCCATAACAGTTGTTTAGATACCTAAGCGATGTACATAACTCTTTTTTGAATTTTTATTCTCAAGTGCTTATTTTTCAAGTTTTTGCCATAATTGAAGCTCTCTTCATTGCATTAAGGTCTAGATATGAAAAATCGAATTAGTTGGTTTTTTAAAGTCATCCCTCCAATTTTTTATAGTGCTTTCATAACATTAAATATTTTAATTGTTGATATTCTCTGATAGTATCCCAGAATTATCTGACTGTTCGGTGGCGTCCACAGTTGTCTTTTATTATTTGATAGTGTGAAAATTTCGTTTTAAATCTCACTTCGAATATTATTCCTGTTATTTTATTAAGAATCTTAGAATTAAGATGGAATTAATAGACTGGCATGTTTTTTGAATATATTTCCACTTCAAACAAGATATATCACGGTCAAAACATAAATATAGTATCTAAACATTTAGTGCTAGAAAGTAGGAGTAACTACGTGAATAAAGTTACAAAAAATTCGGTGCAATGATATACCTTTTGGAGATTCTTTTCTTGGCAAATATATTTAAATGCTTTATCCAATGTATTTTTCTAAACTAATCAGGAATTTGGTGTCCAACACTTC
Organism: Uropetala carovei; assembly: GCA_036926305.1. NCBI lineage: Eukaryota > Metazoa > Arthropoda > Insecta > Odonata > Petaluridae > Uropetala > Uropetala carovei. The sequence goes on from JAXCHB010000167.1 coordinate 2,549,216, forward strand.
CGTATTGATGAAGGTTTATTGGTTTACTTTGTTACTTAGGGTTTTCTATCGGTCTGTCTTCTGCTGATTTTAGTAAATCTATTCTTATTTATTTTTTATGTGAAAATATGGTAAAAATATTAGATTAAATCACGTTTACTTCGTTTAGCCAAAATGCTCTTTATACTAGTTATCTCTCATCGTATATCTCATGCAAACCATAATATTACAATGGAATTTTTACTGCCTATTTGATCATAAAGGTATCACCATTGGCAATAAAAAGTTCTAGTCGAACCTACTATTGGTGAATACCACTGATAAGGGCTGCCTTTGAAGCCGAAATGCACACTCGGTTTATTATAACCTTTTTATAGCTGTTGGAAATACTTCAGTTAGTACCTTTTTTAATTTGTTTTTTTGTGCTTCTTTTATTTTTAAAATCCTAATAATGATGTCGATAATTCTGTACTGAATTGATCACAATTCGGATTTTCGCTTAGAATTATTATGTAAAAATTCCTTATTGAAAGTTTCAGTAACTTTTCTTGTTTCGGCTCAGATGTGAAATTTGCGGGATCAGAGAAGTTCTTTTAAAAATTAATTACAGCGAAGTGCTTCGATTGCTATAAATTTGTTCCTAATACGTAGATATAACTCGGTCTCCGCGTTGCTTATGGTCTCACCGGACGGGGATCTCTAAGAAATAAATGAATAATAGAACGAAATGGTAGGTGCACTTAGGTATGACGATGAATTTCTTTATGTTTAGTAAAATATTTGCAATTCTTTCTCGCAAGCTCAGTCTCCTCTTTCTCCCTCTCACACTATAATCTTCCAACTTGACGAAATTCTCCTCAGCTCATTGGTCGCTTTTCTTTCTCTATTAATACTTGATAAATTGGAATAGTTGACAAAGTTGATTACAAATAGCTACAAAATCTATTATTTACTTTATGACGTTATTATTTAATAATATTTGTTGAAATGTCGCGTACGTGTGACGTTACTTTACGTTTTAATGGTAATATACGTAACTTTGTAAGAAGCGAAAATAATATTTTTTCAAGGGCTCTGCCTCCTCCCTAATCCTCTCATACAATAAATTCATCCAACCTGACGAAATTCTCCTCAGGGTTAAAAGCCATGAACAAAAATTTTATTTTTTGCACTGCGATACTTATTTTTTTGAAAAGGGAAGTCAGATAAAGGTCAAATAGGTGAGGTTTCAGTATATATTACGATTGCAGAGCCCCCAATAATTTAGTGCCATGGCCCCCAATAGTATAGCACTAGGGGCCTCAGAATGTCCAAATCCGCCACTGCCTTGGTCGCTTTTCTTCCTCTATTATAGTCTGTTCACTATCTAAAGTCTCTTGGGCTTCATTGAGCAAGTAGCCAATCACGAACGTTTCCCCTTCCATCGCCCCTCACAACTTTCGCGCGGGAGGTCAGATACCCAATCACGAACAGCAACAGCAAGGAAACGGCGGTGGAAATGGCAACGCAGACCGATGTGAACGCTTCGAAATCAAGAGTAACACTGAGTTCCCCCCACTACCTTCCCAAACGAACCGTCTTCTATTGGCTGCTGTTAAGTGGCATACGCCCCATCTTCAAGGCCAAGAGACTTTATATAGTGAACAGACTATAATACTTGATAAATTAGAATAGTCGACAAAGTTGATAGCTAAAAAAAAGGTATTATTTATTTTATGACGTTATTATTTACTATAATATTTTTTGAAGTATTGTGTACCTTAGGTTTCAATGTTAAAATAAATGACGCCAATTATATAAATTTGTGATTGGATAGTTTAAAGGCGCAATATTTTTTCAAAATCTATCATCCTCTCCCGCTGTTAAGTCTACCAACCTGACGAGAATCTCCTATTACTAGCTCGCTTTTTTTCTACTACTACCTACCACCTGGTAAATTCTAGCTAAAAATGAATTGCGGGTGTAATTACAACGGTGATGCTAGTAAATAATTAAAATTACTGCACGCATTTGTTATTTTGATCTATTTTTGTGTCCGAACTGAAATATGGTACTAATTTGCGAGTGAAAATAGGGCATATGCGATGAAAAGCTGCTTGAATGATCCTAATGCAGTTTTCCTTATTCTTATTACAGAAAACTATCGCTGAATTGTCACAGAGGACGGCTACTTTGCTGCTGAAATCCTCATCTGGTTTAATGGACTGCGGCTACAAGAGGTCATCCATTCGATTGGAAGCAAATGGTGAGCTAGATAATTATTTTCTTTACAATCCAGAGTAACTTTCGCTATATATCGATGCGTTTCCGAGAACAACAGAGAAATTATTGTGAATTTTTCTAATGTCTTAATCAAACTTTTTACTGAGGGAGATAAGAACACATTTGTCATACAATCTCCTTTTTAGGAATATTTAAATCGAAATTCTTGCCGAAAGCACTCCATGCCATCTTCAATCTCCGGTTGATTTCTCCGTGAAGCGATCCATAAGTAGTGATCAGCTGACCCAAAGAAACATAGCTGGTTACTTATCAAAGTTATGCTCCGTTGATATGTATTTTCTCAGAATTTGTGAAGGAGTTGTGCATGACCCTTGTTTTATTAAGATTCATCTCAAGTCCAGCTTCTCGGCTTGTCTGCTCCAGCTCTTCAGTTCTTCTACTGAGCTCTTCTGGGCTTCCTGGGAACAGTATGATGTCATCTTCAAAGTGCAGGTGACGCATGTTATCCATTTACCTTTATGCCTTTTCTTTCCAGTTTAGCGTTTTGAATACTTCCTCTCGAGCTGCTGTGAATAATTTAGGAGACAGAGTATCTCATTGTCTCACTCTCTTTTCGGTATTAAAGGCACTCGTTTCTTCATGGAGCTGGACAGATGTCGCATTTTCGTAGATATTCTTGATGAAGGTTATGTACCTTTCTTCTACTCCTTGTTTCTTTAGTGCACATAACACCGACGAAGTTCGGATAGAGTCTAATACTTTCTCGTGGCCGATGAAGCACATACTACATAGAGGCAATTCGTACTCGTTAGTCCGACTTATTACCTCTCTCACGCGTTGGATGTGGTCCATCGTGTTAACCCACTGCGAAATCCAGCTTGCTCTCTGGGTTGGGCAGAATCAAGATGGTTTTTAAGGCGCATTGTATTTTAGTGAATACTTTGTATACTGTTGGTAGTAGGCTGATCGGTCTGTAGTCATTAAAATCTTCTTTGGGACCTTTCTTGTGCAGAAGAATGATGCTCGCGTGGTTTCATGTTTCTGATATCTTCTTCCTTAGGCATGATATAAAACTCTTGGCGAGAATCTTTTCTATATAGTCACCCGTTGCTTTGAATACTTCCGCTGTGATACCATCCACTCCAGATACTTTTCCGTTATTTATACTTCTGATTGCATGTTTCACCTCTTCTGGAACCTCTTCGACTGGTGTATTTGCTTCATTTACTTCATCATTTGCTAGAGAATCCTCATACAACTTGGTGTAGGATTCTTATGCTCGTTTTAGTGTTAATTCCCTACTGTGGGTTATTCAGGAGTGAAAGGGTTAACATGTATTTTTAATTGAGGGTAGATCGACTCATTCGCAAAATATTTTTTTGGCATCTAAGAAAGGATGCATTGCAATTTCCCAATAATATGACATTAGCGGGGTAAGGTATTTGTTATGTTTGGTTTCTGATTAAACGCTTCACCAGCTACGGTTACATGTTTTAAAATAGTTCCAAATTTCTATGTTGTAACAGTGCAATCTGGATGCTAACTCTCGAATGCACTACATGTCAATATAAGATACTATATAAAATCTCGTATTAAATGAAGCTCTGTCACGCGATACCAGTTCTGCCTATGTGACTCTATAAATGTTTCATCTGTAATTAAAATCACTTGATACTCCTAATGAGTATTAATTATTGTCAGCTATAGAATAAGTTTGGAATGCAATTATGTTCTAGGAAGAATAAACTTCTGGTAGGTCTTCAAATGCTTTGTGACATACGTTGAAATTGCTTTTCGGAAGATAGTTACTGACAAATTATAGCTGACAATTACATTCCTGCGTCTGTAGTTCCTGTTTAAATCCATTTCCTCAGAAAAAGTGCTGGCATGACTATTTTATCAATTTCCTCATGCAGTTGTGAGATCCAAAAGTTAGCGTTATTTGTGAAGGTCCAAATTACATCTAATTTTTCACTTGAATTAACAAAATAGTAATTTACATTCTATCTTGAAGACTTGGCGTATTATTTCTAATTATAGCTATATCATACTACCCGAAATTAAATTCAAAAAGTTGATTAACCTCAAGTTCAGCTAGCATCCTTAAGAATGATTCTTTCGAAGATTTTGTAATATCTAGCATAAGCTAGATTTTGGTTTTTTTTATAACCTAGTTGTGGCTATTGGAGATATTTGAGACAAGTACTTTTTGAAGTGCTCGTACTTGAATTTTTACACCCATAGTACGAGCTCAATAACTCCCATTGTCAGTTGAATTTGAAGACAAATTATTCAAGGGATTTTCCTACGCTTTTAGAAAACACTTATTTTAGAAGGAAGATATCAGATTGGAATAATCCTATGATCAGTTATTTTCATTCCGGTAAAATTTATAAAATAACACCGAAGAATCTGATGCTTGGCGAAATACTCTTATTATTAGCTCTAGAAACTGCATTTTTACTGCTTGGTTAATTTATTTGCGAATCTCCATTCTATAGATTCATGATTCTACACCCATAGCAGTCGCAGTCCCGATCACATTCTCATTGATCCTCTCTCCTCCTGCCCTGAAACCATTTTTAACTCACCCCCATCACTTTACACAATCGTCCCGTCTCAAATTCTGTTCTAAACAATTCTCCAGTGAGCTTTGATTCACGGGCACAAGAAAATAGACTTTATATTCTTCAACGCTCAAGCATGTAGTAGTCTCTCGTCTGCCGCGGGGGTTGCGTACCTGACAACCCGCGGTTCGCAAAACCGTGATTGGCGAGGGCCAGAGCTAATGGAAAAGCATAGCTGCTCTTTCTCTTCCACAACATCTCATTTCTTTTTGCCAATATTGGAACTTAATAGACCGCGAGTTATTTTATTCCTCCCTCTCGAAACCCAAGTCTGACCAAAATGTTATGATAATTGTAACTTTATGAGATTCTCATTCATTCATCTTTAGTATTAGCGATTTTATGGTGCTTAGGACAAAGAACGATTGCATTCGAAGTTAATAAAAATTAAGGAGCGCAGCAAGGTTACCCGTGGTTAGTGTGTTCGTTTTTCTAGGGTGCCACAATCGACGGAAGGAGAGAAAGTGTAAATGAGATGTGATGAAGAATGCAGTCGGATGAGTGAAACTGGTTTTGGAATAAAGTATTGTGGAAGAAAAATATACTCGATGGTTGAACTAGTTATATTGGCTTTTTAATTTTAACAGAGTCCCTTTACCTGTCCCTATAGTTTCTGTTGATATTTTAACTCTTTTACACCAAATCATCCTGCAAACTTCGTCCTGTTATGCGACTGCTTTTGTGCCATTGCTGTCCTCACTTGCGGTCATCCCTGTCCAGCAAGTCTCCGCATGTACGTACGATATATAGATTGACGTAACATCTTATCAGTACAAATTCATAGATTTTATAAGACAATCAAATGCTGCCAATTTTCACCGATCTTGTTAATGGCGACCTCAGCTTACAAATTCTGATTTTCGTCACTCCTTAAACGTGGTTTTTCTACAGTTTTCATAAATCTGCTTAAGATATGCCGTTTCTTCTTCTTGCCTTCGTTCCCTTCTTCCAGAATACTTGTAATCGCGCTTTCTTCCTGTTCACCTTATTCCAGATTACTCTCCCCATTAATATTTTCTCTATTAAATGTTGTATTTATTTTTCCTACGGTGGTTACTGTTTCTGTTTATCTCTTGGATAACGTAACTAATTTATTTCACGATTATTTTTCTCCATCCCCATTTTTCGATATGTCACGAACACATCTTAAAATTTCTAATCCACTCTGGTTCATCATCTAGCATCTCAGTCTCCTTATATACCTCTCTTCTACTACTATTACAAAGCCATAATATACTTGGTGACCGTAAAATTTCCTTACTATTGCTATTTATGAGCGTACTTAAGGACTTAAAATTCAAAAATGTTAAAAGAGTACATATCACAGGTATCTTTAGTAGCTGCAACAAGGTTATGGAAATTTTAGTTACATAGCAACCGTCTTCAGTGGTTATTCGCCGAAAGTAGAATCATAGCCTTGTTTTGGTTACTGGAGATACCTTAGATAAATATTTTTTTGTTTCATTTTAAAGTGATCTTGAATTTCTTCAACCCTAAGACGTGCCCGATAATTTTCTGTTGAAATAAATAAAAACGACTTCGAATTTAGTAGACATTTTCACCTCTAAATACGCGAACTATGCCATCTTTTTATTGACAAATGAAAATTATGGCTCTTTTATAGAGCAGCGTTTCCCAACCTATTGCCCGCGGACCACTTGTGGTCCACGAAGGTTTTGTTGGTGGTCCGCGGAGGTTTCCAAAATGTAGTTTTTCTTTAGGCCACACCTCATATTTAGTTGGAACTTTTTTGGGAAATGTTAAGCGAGTTTTACACAATAACAGGTATTGAATATTGTTTTAATGAGGTTTGTAAAAGTATTTCATATTTCAAAAGTATCTCTTGCCCAAATTTTGGAAATAATTCTTGGAATAAAGCAAAAAATAATAAGTTGATCCTAAAACAGACAGAAATATTTGTAATACATTTGAAAATGGCAAAACAAAATACGTAACCAAGTAACCCCTTTTCTTAAAAGTAGATACAGTAAGTAGGTTAGTGTAAGAAATGAGGTGGTCCGAAGAGCTTGGAAGGGTTGCTGAAGCGGTCCGCAGAGTTCAAAAGGTTGGGAAACGCTGGTATAGATTATTGAGTTCCATTTTTAAACGTTACTTGTTCTGAGAAGCTAGATAGGTAAGATATTAAATAAGGTTCTTTCAAGTCTGTTAGGCTAAATCTGCAGCCTGCGGCATAAATACAAAATGTCGCCCTAGTTAACGACAAAAAGATGCAAATTGGCGGCGACGCTGCTATAATGCCGCCCTAGAAAAAATCCCCATGAGGCAGTGGCATCACAAACTCACCTCAACGCGACGACCCTGTTTATTTTTAGGAATGTCATGTCTTTCCTAAAATTGCTGGTGGGGAAAATTTTCCGGTAAAATTATGGAGCAATAAAAATAAATTATGTTAACGGTGCATTCTATATAAGCATATTTTAAAAATTTCTAATTTAACAATAGATCATGAAGTGTGTATCACCTAAGAATATAAATAAAGGACATTTATTTGCGAATAATATATTAACCGATTATTGTAGAATATGAAATGATAGAGAATCAAGTTGGTTACTGTAAAACATCGCTTATAGGTACGTCTGTTAACAGTCATTATAAATTGTAAGAAAAAATGAAAGTTATGGAGTGCACATGCAAAGAAATAGGTATAGCTTTCGATTGGAAGTAATTTTTATGAATTCAGTCAAAAGAACAATTATCAAGCAGTTTAAAAATAATCTAGAGACATTATTGTTAACATGGTAAACCATAGTACCTAATACTACATACTTAAAAGAAATATCAGCAAATTTTTAAGTAAGTAAGTAAGTTTAAGTAAGTTGGAATTTCATCATAGGTAATATATAGTATATATAATACCTATGAAGAAAAATAAATAAATATTCGTCATTATATAATTCTTTTACTGCAGGTTGATTTTTCATAGAAGTTGGCGTTGATGTATAGATCTATATCAACAAGAATTGACGTATGAAGAATACAAGGAAAGTAGTTTCTGAATTTTATCTACAATATTTTTAGTCTATCAGAGTGGTTGGTGTGATATGTTAGTCAAAAAATAATAAAAAATCGAGTGTTATAAATTGGCATCGTGCCGAAAATTGCCTATGTCTATTAGAGTTAACAACAATCTGGAGTAGAAATCTTGAGTTATGAAGTTGTTGCGACGTTTAAAACAAGAAACTGCCAAAGTTGGGCGTTAGCGCAACGGGACATGTACTCACTAAGGCTGAAAATGCGCTCTCCCGGTTTCTTCCCGAGTGCCGCCTCGCAAGTAGTCCCCTTCCTTTCCTTCCGAGCCCTTAACTACGAGGTTCGCAAAATAACCGCGGAACCAAGAAAGTGAGACGAAAGTGAGGCGAAGGGAGAGAGAGAGAGCGATGTCTCCGAACCACTCCTCCTCCGAAGACCAAATCTCGATTGCACATTGTGTCGAAAAAACGACCGAGAAGGGATTTGAACAGCGGACGTTCGCATCTGCAACGCATGCAGAAAAACCAGTCTCGTGCAGTGTCTGATGTGCAGGGCGAGAGAGAGAGAGAGCGGGGAGAAAGGCTGTAGCGAGAGAGAGAGAGAGAGGAGGGAGAAACGACGAGGGAGAGAGTGAGAGAGAGAAAGGGAGAGAAAGAGCGTGCAGTCGAAATTTCGCGCGGGAAGAAGAACCGGAAACGCAAGGCGAATGAATGGGAAGTCCAGTCGATTAGCATAATCGAATCGCCATCACCGTCATAAGCAGGAGGGAGGAGGGCGTAGAGAGAGAGAGGGGAATAGAGAGGAAGAGAGGTGACGCCTGGTTTTTTTGAATCGAGAGGTTAGGAGGCGACGGAGGAGGAGGAGGAGGCGGTTCGCGATACATGCCTGTAGTCGGGGGGGGGGGGGGAGGGGGGGGGGAGGAGGTAAGTGGCCCCGAGCTTATGCGCGCAATGAGAGAGCCACCCCTTTCGATGGCGTGTCCCCCGTGGAAAGCACCTCTCTTCCCTCCGCGTCCTACCTTCGCCTTTCTCCCCATCTCCCTTTTCTTCCTCTCTCTCTCTCTTCTATCTCCGTTTCTCTCCCATCCACGCCGCGCCCCAAACCGCCGAACATATCCCCCGATCACTTTTAATTTCGCCGCCTACGGAAGATTAATGGAAGTCGGAGGAGGCAATACATATCTCTCTCTCGCGCGCCATAGAACGGTACGGAGGGAAAGGAGGAGGAGGATGGGGAAGAAGAGAGGTGGGGGAGGGGAGGCGTTTGTGTGAGGAGAAGAGGGACCTCCTCCTCATCCCCCCTCCTCCCCCCCGCACAGCCTCCCTCTCCGAAAAAGCCTCTCCAATTCCCGAGAAGTGGACGCGATGTGGGCGTACTCACCTGTCCAAACCCTCGCACGCCCCCTTCTGCCCCCGTCGCCACCCTACGCTCCCACTTCCCTATCCGCGACGCACCCATTCCTATATCTGCACATACACCCGAGGAAAATATACCCTCTTTTTTCATTTCCTACCTCTCTCTCTTCGCCCCTTCCTCCGCGCCTAACTACATCGATCTTTCTCCAGCCATGCGTGTGTATGTGTCCGTGTGTGTGTGTGCGCGCGGAACTTCTCCGTCGACCTCTCTCTCTCTCTCCTCTCGCTCGCCGCTCGAGGGATTGCCTCAAGAGCAGCTTCGGGAAAGCCTCACGTAGTCCGCCAAATGCCTCCCTCCCCTCCTCCTCCTCCCGCCTCCTCCCCCTCCTCCTCTCACACAGAAGCTTTCGCAAAACCACCCCTCGCCTCTTTTTGATCCACGCACGCCCCCCTCCCTACCCTTATTATTTCCGAACCTCGGGAGGGGGCGTAGAGGGAGAGAAAGGGCCATCCATCCGTTGCCCCCGAGTACCGAGAAGGAGGGGGAGGGGGAGGCACGGAGGTTTTTTTTTAAAGAGGAGGGGATGGGGGCGAGGGAGTCGAAAGGGGGTGTGGGCTTAAAAGAGTCCGAAGGTCCGAGGGGGCGGAGTCCCACCGGGAACACGTGACGTCCGAAGGCCAATGGGGCGCCTAGAATCTCTCTCTTTATCCCTCCCTCGCAGACTCCTCGCCGCGCGCCTTCCTCCTCTGCCCCCCGCACCCCTCGCCCTCCCGACGCCTCTCGCCCTCCCCCCTCCCGCCTTCCCTCGGGCCCGCATAACCTCCATACGACTTTTACCAGAGCGGGTGCAGTCCGGCAAGGTTGTCACGTACAGAGAAGGAAGGCGGCGGAAGGGGGCGGGGGGGAGGAGGCTGGGAGTTGAAAAATGGTAGGGGAAGGGTGTGTGGGAAAAAAATAGGGAGAGCCGCGAGATGAGACACCGGAAGGAGAGTGGCGGGAGGCGGAGGGGAGGGGAGGGGCAGAGGAGCGGTTGAAAAAAGCGTTGGGAAGGTAAAGGGGGCACCTGGCGTTATTTTTTCGGGTGGGGCGGGGGTCGTGAGGGAGAGGGACGGTTTTTCGAGAGACGGGAGGCATTTTTTTTTCGGGAAGGCTCGAGGAGGAGGGGAAGGGGCGAGGAGGGGAAGAAGTGGAGAGGGGGGAAGGGGTCGGAAATGGCCGTGCTTGGCGAGATCTGTTAATAAAAAAATTATTCTGTGATATACCACTGCCTCCCATAAAATATGGAGATATTTTTCATGTTAGTCACAATCACGAGTCCCCGAGAATAATAAAAAAGGAAAATAATATTAATAAGCCCGAGGGAGGAAAAAAGGCTGTGATTGCATTTATGTTCCTTTACATGCACGCATGATATTTTTCGAGAAAAAGGGGATTCCCTCCTCCCCTTCTCCTCCTGCTCGCGATCCATCCTCTTTCCGAACCTTTTTATTTTTTATATATGCGACAGTGGCGCTATCCGGACACGGCGGCGCTCCGGCTAAATAATGATACTTTTTGCTTCGCATCGTCTTCCGGCCGTATTTCACAGGTATTACCCCCTTCGGAGTTTGCAACTATTTTTTTCCTCTCTTTTTCCCTCACGAATTTCCGTTCATGTGAATTAACATTTAAAATTTTTAAAATTTCCCTCCCAGCCGAAGCTTTTAAAAAATGCATCCCTCTCGATCCCTCGAATGCATTATTTTATAATTGCAACGCAATTGTTTCGCGAAGAATAATTTATTTTTCTTAAGCGGCGTGAGGCCACGGTTTTAAAGTTTTCTTTTAAAATTTTTAAGATTATTCTCGGCTAATATACAAATTAATTTATTATTTAACAAATATTTTTGGATGCTTTAAACATGTTGATTCTTCAATTTAATTTAATGTATTAGTTTGTTTATCAAATATTCCAATAAATGTTATTTTTTCTAGACTATGTTGGTGGTCTGAAATTATATATTTCATTATTGTACTAATTTGTAGAGTAATTGTTAATCAGGCACAATAACCGAATGAAATTACTTTTGCAGCAAATAAAATGTTAGCAACAATAGGATATTCAAACCCAAATAAACCATTTTAATAGATCATAGCGAAATTTTATTGTCATTTTTATGAAGCAGCATAAAAATTTCGCCACATAAACGATGAACTCCGTCTTATTGGTTGAAGCAAAAAATCATGCATAAGTAATTTAATGTATCTGATTAAGCATCAGTGAATTTTTTCAGAGAGATTTTCAAGATTTTGTAATTAAGGTGCTTAAACGCCTTATATCTTGAAGTATATTGCTGGTCAAGTCATAGGTGCGTTTGTGGTGGTTATTTTCCTCTTCCACTCCACTTCCGCGAGAGAACAGGAATCAGAGATGAGGAGAATGAGGGTGAGAGAGAGTGAGTGAGTGAGTGAGAGAGAGAGAGAGAGATGGGGGGATAGAGTTTGAAATTTATTCCGAAAGTCCTTCTCCTCTTCCTAAAAACTGCTTTTGTTCTCTCTCTCTCTCTCTCGAGTTGGTATTGCGAGTCGCCGGTGTCGGGTGGTTTGTGTTTACGAGAAATGAAGGAAAGGGAGCTTTTTTTTTAATTTTATCCTGTGGGCGTTGTAGAGAGAGAGCGAGAGGAAGATAGGAGTGAGAGGGAGCGCGGCCAAGAGGGAGGTGGAAGGAGGAGGAAAGAGCGTAGAACCCTGGAATATGTGAGGGAGTTGTTTGTTCGAATTAGTGGAATTGGTACGGACGGGGGGAAGAGAATCGGGAGGAGGAAGGGAGGGGGGAGAAAGGGAGGGAAGATCCAAATGTAAGCCATGGGCGAGGGAGGCTTGTGCACAGGCATTCGAGCCTATATCCTGGGAGACAGGGTGCGCCGTGAAAAATGAAGCTGCCACAGGGTGTTATGGAGAAAGGGTGTGGAATGGGGGAGGCGATAAGGGGGAGGCGGGAGAAGCGGCGGAGGAGGAAAGGGGGGTGGAGAGAGGGGGCGGAGAGGGCGGGGGAGGGGGGTCAGACCGAATTTCACTCCCTGACGGATCTCGCTGCAGCAAAAAGGGCTTGCACCTGCCGAGTTAGGGAAATTGAAGTCGGCACCCTGGGCGGGTCCTTCCTCCGGTGTGATTTTTCGAACCTCGCTCTCCTATTGGTTCCCGCCTCACGGTCGGCCATGATGATTCCATGACGTCACTGAAAAAGTACACTCCCGCATGCAGTTCCAAATGAAAGCCATTGGTTCTCTGCTTCTCTTGTATTTTTATTACTCGAGCTTTCTCTCTCTCTCTTTCTCCTTCTCCTCTCCTTCCTCTCGCGTACGCACACACTGTCCGAGCATTAAATCAATGTGAGGGAGGGGAAGGGTGTTGTGTGTGTGTGTGTGGGGTGAAGGGCTTCAAGAAAAAATACCCATTCCTCCCCCTGCTGGAGCGGCAAAGAGAAAAAATGAAACAATTTTCCCGCGTGGAAAAGGTGTACGCCCAATTGCAATGCCCTCGAGAACGTGATAGGTGCGCTCGAGCCCTTAAAAATCGAGGCGGGAAAAAAGTTCGCGGGAAAAACTCCGCGGGCGAAATAATTAAATGCAGTGCGCGGAGAATGTTTTATAAAATTATGAATTTCAAGGATCTCGCTTTATGGAAAACCCTTTTTTCGATTTAACACTGGCCCATCCAATATCCAATATTTTATGTTTATGCGTTTTTACAAAGAATGATGCTATTTTGTAATACGTAAAATAAAAAATATCACGCGGAAACAAAAATTAAAATACTTTTTGAGGAAAATTTTTTAGCGTTGATTTTTTTATTAAAAAGTAAATCATAAATAAAATAAATTGGAATAATTATAATATTTGATGGAAGTTTATTTGATTCACTTCCTCTGACGTAGTGCATTATTCGTGGACGAATATGCAAGGAAAATATTTTTACCATGCGAATCAAGAATTTTTATTTTTTATCCTCAGATAAATGTAATGAAATTTATTAATGCTGCATTGCTGAAATTCTTTTCTTATTCACGTGAGTTTGAATCAATATTTTTGACTTTATTCTAAAGAAAAACAGCATGCATCTACTTTTATCAATAAGGATGAAGTAAAATTAAATATATATTGAAGTGCAATGTTAGAAGTTGGGAATAATAAGAAAAATAGATTTACTGCACTTATAAGTATCTGCATCAATATGTATTTTACCCATGCACATGCATTGAACATACTATCTACACTTAATCTTCGAAATTTTGAAAATAATGTTTTGTAAACAACGCCTTAATTATTATTGTTATTATGATTAATAAAATTATGGTAAGAGTTAATCTAATTAAACAACTGCAATTTCTTTCTATTGAAAAATCATTAAAATATATAGCATTCAACACGAAATAAATACAATCTTGATTGCACATATCGTTAATGTTACTTTGATTTCATGTATTGGCTCAAATTATATGTTGGTTTTGTTTTATATAAGTTATAGTAATTGAGAAAGAATATTTTCCCGGTGCGTTTTTAAAAATTATTATCATAAAAATACTTCGGCGTTGCTGTCATATTATAAAATAGTGAACACTTTTATATATGTATTTCGCAAAATTGTTTTTATTTAACGCATTACAGTTTATACCAAAATTGAACTTTAGGAGTTAAAAAAATTAAAATTAAGTCCTCCAATCAGAGAAAGAAAAATATTTGAATTTATAAAGATAAAAGCGTAAAATAGTATTTGATTTACATATAGATTTTTGGCACTGTTACAAGCTAGGGAGTTATTCTGAATATTTAGTATGGCACAAAATATAAATTCTCTCTGTAAAAAATAATTATCGTAAATTTATTTAACTAAAATATAATAAATTAGTGACAGCTTTAACCCACAATAAGTTGTACATTTTCCAGAAAACAATTATATTTTCATGTTGTAGTTATCTTGAATTGGAAATATTCTTAGTAAAATAATTCGTGAGAATATATTTAAAATATTTTGACAGTTTACGTAATATCGTTGATGTTAAGTTTGGTTATTGTTGTGGAGTGGTTGGACTATAACCTGACGTTGTATTTTCTCCCATTCAAATTATAATTCTAACATGAATATGCTATGTTAAAAATTTGAGTTGCGCAGAATGATCGAAGGGTGTTATTTTTACTGTTGTAATTTTTTCTTTTCTTCATAATATTATTGTGTCTTCAGTTATTTTAATTTATTATAATTTTTCACAAAGGGACCAAGCGTTGTTCCGTTAGTAGAATATTCTCTTTACCCCAAGGCTCTTCTTTTCAACTTTTCATAAATGTTACATTTTTGCAACTATCACAATCTTCTCATTACCCTCTCAACTCTATGGATCTTTTCCAGCATTGTCACCTCTATGACTTCTCATATACATATTTAATTTTTTGTGAATCTAAACTAAACTTAATCTAAATTGCATAGTCTGCTCTCATTCTACACTCTGGGTCTACATCTCAGATTAGTCGAAATCTGTAATATCAATGTTTTATTTTAAATGCTATTATTTAAAATTGTACTCCTCAAGTCTGTTAAATTCTTCTATCTTTACGTTCGCCCAGAATTATTTTTATAACCTTACTGCCCTCATTTATAAGAAATCTAAATGTTTATCTTATTTTAGATCTTTCCCATCTAATTTACATTTTCATTTTTATGACTTTTGCGTTTTCCTATTTAATTGAAAGTTTACGTAGTATTTCTGCCTGTCGTGTAAAAAGTACTTATTGTTAGTGAAATTGTGTGGGTCACTTATTAATGCACGTTCGCCCGAAAATCGTATCGTAGTAACTTCTGTTCCTATATATATATATATATATATATATATATATATATATATATATATATATATATATATATATATATATATATATATATATATATACTACGGAAGAGGAAGGGTAAGTAAGGATATTTAGGGCAACTAGGTGTTGAAGGAAACCCAGTGAACACTTACCAGAAGTAGAGCCGCTGGGGTGTTGGAGGGACACATTTGTAGAAGTTATTGGAGCTTTCGGGATTATCCCTTCGTCAGCACAAGAGAGACACAGCTGTGTCCAATAACTTCTACAAATGTGTCTCTCCAACAACCCAGCGGCTCTCCTTCCGGTAAGTGCTCACTGGGTTTCCTTCAACACCTAGTTGCCCTAAATATTCTCTTTTACCTTTCCTCTTCCGTAAGTTTATATATATATTAATTCCTCTTTTCACAGTCTTTATTAAATAGTACCGTGTTGAATTATCTCGAGTTGCTTCTATTGCTAATCTGAGTCTTCATCCGCTATTTTTACCGCTGAAGTATTACTAAACGCCCTGTTCTATTATCATCAATATTTCCATGAACTATGACCGGGTGTCGGTTAATTTAAATTCAGTTACCGAATTTCTTCCTAAATATCAAGGTATGTGTTTTAAAAATTAACAGTAATCATAAGTAAAAAACAAGCCATCGTTTCATTTTTTACCAGTGTGTTCCATTGCATTAGACAAGAAAATAAATTAAATTCGTGGTGCTCGGGGAAGCAGTTTTAAGTACTGTAGAAGAGAACTTTTACTCATAGGTGTTGTGGAACCCCAGCTTTGAAACCCTAGACCTTAAAATTTGGTCAAAGGCTGCCAAATCCAAAAATACGAAAATATTCTATGTTCAACATTCCTTTCTATTACATTATTTGAGTGTATGTTTAGTAATAACATGCTTTGCTGTAACTTGTTTCCTTCTGGATAAATCCAGAGAATCACTTTAGCTGCTTGTGATTCTGCTCTTCTCTTGGCATTCAACAACCATATTGTTCTTTATTATTTGTAGAGAATGCAATCTGGAAAATGTTGAGGATCTATTAACGAGTTTTCCTGCACAATTCATAAAAACTCATTCCCCTCTTTGCCGAACCTTTTTGATTATGCCACTAAGTTTTTATCTATTTATACAATTTTTAAGAGTTGATCTGCGACTGTTTTTAAAACTCTCCTGAGATTAAATTTCTTCGTAGCACTTTTTATTTTTTAATAATTAATAAGCTTATTATAAACTCCGAAATTTATTATAAATTTTTTTCAACCCCTTCAGTAGCAGCTATAATTTCTCATTGTTAAGGCGTTTATGTTTCTCACCTTTTAATTTTTATAATAACTTCGAATTTTATTATTTATTTATAAAAGTTACTTATGTAAAAGTTTTTATACTCATTATTCTTAATAGTATTAAGAATTTTTTCTTTTCCTTGGCCCAACTACCTTTCCATAATCCTCGCCAAGCCCACATCTGTAAGTTTGGAATTTACTTGCCCATTCTTTTCTCCTAATTTATTTCTCAGAGCAATACAACGGTGCACTCAGTAGAACCCTTTTCGTTAACATTTTTCATATCGTCTTCCCATTCCATCTCATTTCATTCTCATAGATATTTTCTTAATTCCGTAACCTACATTATATATTTTTCTTCCATCGTTAACTCAAAATGATTTTTGTTCTGTGTTCCCATTCATGTTCCATGTTAACTTTTGCATGCCAAAAGCCTGATCTGCCGCTAATCTACGGTTCCTCTCCAATATATTTCCTTTCTATATTTATTGCATAATTTTCGGATCAATTTAAGTACTATCCTGTTTCCAGAGTTATTTTATAATTTCTTTTATTTCCCATGTTTTATTAATTTTATTACTGATTACCGTTCCTGTCGCTTGTGCCTATCTCTGTATTATACGTTATTATGGGGTATAGCAGGAATCTGAATTATATTTTAATTATAATGCTTTCGTCTTATTTTTATTTGTTTTTGTTGTATACAGTAATTTTTTTATTTCAATTCTTCAATTAATGGATGCATTCAGTAATTTATATAATGAACTATTTTTATTCTTGGGCACAATTTTTAACACTGTACTGTCATTTCCTGATCTCATGTGAGAAACCAAGGATTTTCGCAGTCGCTTTTTAAATTTCTTGCTTATGCGTCTTTCATTTACTTGAACTCGATTTATTTTTACTTCATTATGTGTTGAAGCTAACTACTTGGAAAGGATTTTTTGAAATAGAAATATTTGAAAAGGCGGATTATATAAACCTTTTGTTTTAATGCATTGGCATGGACGGTGAATCTTAAAATATTTTTGTTTTATTATTGGTATATGTTAAGCGTTAGTTGTGACTCCTTCATTTTCCATGGGAAATTAATAATTTTCATTTTTTATTTTCCCAAAAATTTTTCTTATCTTCCTTGAGTTCTTGTAAATTTTAGGAACCCTTGGAATCCATCCGTCTATGGTGAAACTTATGAGCACACGTACGCGTAGAAATTATTCATTCAATAAGTCTAATTTTCTGCGTTCTGTAATTTCTCCAAGTCTTCTCCTTCGATGAAAATTTTCTTTGCTATAGCCTTTTTTTTCAAAGTTTTTTACCTCTTCATGCATAACTCCATCAATGTCCTAATTAAACATCTCTTCCGTTATTCATCTCAATTTTTTGTATCTTTACTTTCTTTTTGAGCCTTTATACCATTTGTTCTTGCTTGATACTTTATTATTATTAGAACGTAAACCTGAATTTTTTTTCTTCATATTAGCTCAGTGTTCAGTTATAATGGAAATATCTCATCATCATCATAGGTAGCCTGTCCGTTGACAGGTCCGTGATTATTCATGGTTAAACATGGTTCTCCATATACACCTATTTTCCGCAGTCTTCTTCATGTCTTGATAGCTCTCTTTCCCTTTCAAGTCGTCTACCAGCTGAAACCTTTTCCTACCTCTTTCTCTTTTTCCATCCAGTTTTCCTTCTAGCACTTCTTTAATCATGCTCTCTCTCCTCAGGTAATGCCCAATCCAGTTCGCCTTCTTCTTTCTGATAGTCTCTATAATCGTTCGCTTCTCTCCTATTCTTCGTAGTACTTCCTCGTTTTTCACCCTATCTCTCCATTGGAGAGATAGGGAAATATCGACAATATTTGACATTACCGGCATAAGTACCGTATAAAGTAGGGCCGTTAATTGAACGTTAAATTAGTGCACTATCCGGGATTTCAGAGCGCCCAGTTTTAGGATATGAACATTCACGAATTTCGTCGAAAAAAATTTATTTTATTTTTGAAAATAAAAAATTTTCTAATCATTAATTCCTGATAATGGAATATGCTGTAAATTATAACTTGTTTAATATATTTCTTTTTATTGTGATTTATAAATTTTTGACTTAACAATTACGAAATGGATAAAAAATTTTCTGAATATCTGTCGCATGAAAAAAATCCCCCAACAAAAAATTGTCCACTACCTGATTAATCTATCAGCGGTACAATTCTACGTTCAGCTTCTGCTTCATATAAAAAGAAGGCGCTGTCGATAATTTTCAACTGTTTATTTACTGTTAACTCACCCCTTCCACCTTATCTCTCATTTCTATAAAGGCACTATCATTTAAATATCGTGTAAATTTGAGTAGAAAAATGTTTTTAAAGTTCTGTTGAGCAGTGATTGTATCCATCACTTTTAGTTATGCTCTTATCAATGTTCTTCTATGATAAAAGTATACTTTTTACATCCTCCACAAGAACAAGTTTTTATCAAAGTACATAATTTCACGGTTATGGCTAGAGAGTTAAACATGTGATGAATTCATAAGAGAGTTATCGAGCTAGTCTCATGCCTGATTATAAATTTAAAAATAAGTGTTTGTCTTAGGTATCTTTTATAGCAATAACAATATTATAATTTTTAGTAACTTTTTTATGGCTGTTGGATATATATCTAAGATGAACAATAGTTTTTAGGTGCTTATTATTGTTGGCCATTCTACAAGAGAATTTCTCTGTTATAAGTTTGCTAACTAAGGATTATGTGCCATAATAATGTCAACATTTGAAACTCCTAACTTTCAGAGTTAGAATGGTGTCTGACGAGCATTATTTCTCAGTAAGACATTATATAACCAACTTTACAACAAGTTTCATGTCGTGTGCTGTCGTGGCATTAATGTATTTTTAAGGAGTGCATTATTATTTTAGCATAGTTTGATAAAAAAAATAAGCCCATTCGAGATGAATTGACAAAAAAGGCAATATTTGGACGGTTCGATAAAAAATAGTGTAGAGAAGTTAATCATCATCACCGCCATCGCCTTATCACATACATAACATGGATATTCAATAAGTTAAATGATTTCTCCGATTCATTTTCTCTTCACTTGTTCTGTTCTCTTTCCTTCACCTGTCGTCTAACACGCTTTTCTCCTCCAATTCTCTCTCCAGGGCTTTCTTCATCCCCCTTATGTGCACTCATCGAAAATTGTCCCATTTTAATTCTCCCCTCAGAACAATTACAAGAGTTCCCTTGAACCACTCATTTACGAATTAATAACACATTTCCTTTCTTACGTCATTATTATCTTAATTCCATAACATTATCTTTCTCAGCATTTTACTTATGCCAATTTTATTTGATACTTAAATTTTTTTGAGAGTTTTATCGTTTCGAAATAACATTTCACTGTTGTCTTTTTAGTTGTATAAGGGAGTTATTTGTCGGTTGATAAATGTCAGTTACACTTATTGTGTGTTCATCTAATTTAAATTTGCTCAAATTTTTCTGAAATTCAGGAATATATCCAGTATTAGTATAATTTATTTCTCTTATGATACTTTTATTATTATTACTGTTGAAAGAATTATTGTTTAAGCTGATATTTTATTCGTTGAAAAAATCTAAACGTTTCTGGGTATAAAATGATTACGCCGTTTCGTGAAAAAGTGATTATGATGAATGGATGCTCATTAGGTCGTGTTTTTTCACAAAACGGTATTTTAAATAAATGCGAATGTTTTCTTGAACGTGCATGCGAAATTTGATCTATCCCTCAGATAGAGGTACAGACGATCCGTCCCGACAAAGCGTGCTTGGGAATCTGCAAAAGATGGAAGATTTTCACTGAAGAGAATTTAAGCGCGGAATAGGCACGTTATCACGGCTTGGTCTGCGCTGGAGTGGCCTACACCGAACAGCGCCGTCGTTTAACTGGCCCGCGTGTCAATCTCATTACGGAACGTTTTGCTCTTCCACCCCTTCCCTTCGCACACTGCCCTCCCATACACCCTTCCCCCTTTCTCGCCCCTTTGTCTACGCCTCCTGACGCGTTGTGCGAAAACCAACCCCCGTGAACTCGAATTGCGCTCGACGTTAAACGCCTACCCCTCTATTACTGCTCTAAGGAGACAACCGGCAGCGATTTTGCGCGCAAAGTGACGAAAAAAACTCACAAAATTAACTTAAACTTTCAAGATAATACTTGAGATTTGTATGTTTCTATTTTTGTGTTATATTTTGCCGCTACGGACATAGTCAAAGTTTACTGCCGAAGCTTCCTCTTAAGTTTAAAACTGCTTCCTAATATGTCGAATCCTGTGATTTATTCTGTTATTTAAGTGATCTTGAATAGGATAAATTCATGAAACCCTACTATACACCAACTACACCTTTCGCCAATAATAATGTAATAATATGCAGATCATTCGCCGTTATCTCTCTCACGGATTAGTAATATTTCTTTTTAATAATCTCGTGGTACTTATCTTTTTGAAATTCCTCCTTAGCTTTATCTTCGCTTAGAATAGTTTTGCAAATATTTTTCCCAGGCAAAAATTTGACATCCCTCCATACTTGATTTAAAAATGCAAATACAGAAACATTTGATGTGCGAATGCTTTGGATCCTATAGTCGCATTCTGAACTTATTTCTCAATTTTTTAGGAATATTTTATATGTACGAGGACAGTCGGGATATTGTCAATAATAAGCTGATCCGGCAGTCTGTAAAACTAAGAAAAGGAACTTTTCATAGCTACGTCATGTTCTCTGGAAATGTTTCATTTAGATATTGAAGACATTCCTATATGAATGCGAAGCTTTCAACTACTAATCAAGTGCAACTAAATTATTATATTAACTGTAAATTGTTTATAAGTTACTTTCCACGACTTAATCCCATTTTCTGATTTAACTTGAGCAGAATTAGGAAGAGAAAATTAATAATATTTTTTTTATGAATTACTTAAAATGTGTAATTGAAAATCAAGATTGCTCTTATTCTCGAGAGAGGAAAATTAAAAAAATATATTATCATATTTCTTAATTTTAAATAAGTTATTTACCGTGTCAGTTTTCATTTTTATAGCGTATTAAATTGTAAAATACGACCAGAATTTCGCTTCGTTCATAGTATCTTCTTATACGTAGTATAAGAGAAAGTATTGTATTCGTAAAAAAATGGAATTTGACATTTCAACGGAAAAACAGGTTTTGAGGTCCTTTGGGTGGGATTCCACTATGTTATGATGTGACGTGATCATTTCTGTGTGATGAAATTTTTTGTAAGCACTCTAAATCAGAAACTAATAATCCGATGAGCACAAAACCTTTTGCTTAGGATTTTCATTTGCAATTAAAGATCTGAAAAGATTGCGACTGAAACTGATCAACTTGAAGTGGAGGTTTACTGCTGTGATTTTTTCGTTCTTTCCAAATATGTACCTTGGGAATTGTTTAGTTAAATAGTTGTTATTGACAAGAGGAAGACCCGGGTTCGATTCTCGATTATATCAGATTTTTTCACCTGTTTACACATTTCAGATTATATCTGTCGCATAAGGATCTTCCATCAATTTTTAACTAATTGTAAGCTATAGAATATGTAAATTCCCATAACTTTTGTTTCATATTTTTTAATAAAATGGATTGCTTAAGAGATATTTTAAGTTTCGTTTGATTTTATGGTAAATACGTGTTAAATAAGTGATGACATTGTTTTCATTGCTATATTAAAATTTATAATAATCAAATGCTATGCCTACGCTGCCAGGGACTATTTTAATTGCTCATCGATATTTTTTAACGATAGTAATGTCTAGCAATTTTGTTTGCTTATTGTTTTTTAATGTGAAATGTGATTCAATGTATTCTTCTCGGTGAAAATTACTCAAAAGGTTTAAAAATGTATTCATAGTGTAATTGCCGATAATTATTCTTGGGAACGATTATGTGAGAACAGTCATATTCATTACTCGGTATGGAGAATTTCGTTTGCTGGATACATCAGAATATTTGCCTTAGCCATCGATACTTGCAAGGCACATTTTACAAAGATCTTACATGAGTAGATAGTTTTCCCAATTCATCTTAAATTTTTACGTCCATATTTCTTTACTAATGGTCTTTACTACATCAAAATTTGTGTGTATTTTTATTGTCCCTTTTTTCATTTAATTTGTCAATTTGCTAATTTTATTGCCCTTCCCATTATTATCAGGGACGTAACTAGGCGAGGGCCTGAAGGGCATTCCTTTATAAGTCCTTGTTCCACCCAGATTTCCTTTCTGGATATTAGATTTAAAATCTATTATTAAAACAAATATAAGGTATGTGTGCCCCTCCAATTGTGAGGATAGTTACAGTCTTAATGATAAAGAAAAATTATAGTAACATTTTAAATGTTACAACCTGGTATCGTCAGATAAATAATTCAGAATAAGGTCGATGAGAATATAAGTGCTACTCGATTTGGTTTTTTCCTGGAGAAGAGATGTTATAACTGTATTCAAAATCTTACCAATAAACCGGGATTTGTTGATTGTGGATTACGAAAAGGCTTTTGTTGTATATGAATACTATGGAAATGTCATTTGTGAGTAAATGGAAGAAGAATAGAAAAGGTGAAAGAATATAGGTATTTTGTAGCATTCATCACTCACGATGGAAGAGATATCACAGGGACTCGGAGCAGAATACGATAGATTTTTAATAAAGTTAAGCTTCTTTCTAACCAGATCACGGATCTAAATACGGAAGAGAGAATTCTGCGATACTATAGGTGGTCAGTTTAGAAAATCAGATGAGAAAAGAATCAACGCTTATGAAATGTGGTAATATCCCATGATATTAAAAATGTTATAGCCGGAAAGGATTTCGAATAAAGATATAGTTTTTAAACGAATGAAAATTGGCACTCCTAAGGGAGGTTGCATATTTTGGGCTTGTGGCGAAGACGAAGGATGATAAAGTACTGAAAGTTGTTATAAAGAGAAAATCAGTTGGGTGGAAACAACGGAGAAAAAGGAGGGAAAAGTACATGGACAACATCAACCAATAATGCGAAATAGAAAACTAGTGAAGAGCGGTCTCATATAGCGCGAGAACGAGAAATCTTTTTCCGACCACTTTCCAGTGGTAGAGGTTACTCGGAGTTTTGAGTAGATGCGAACATTTTTGATCCCTTAACATATTTCACAGTATTCATATTTTATTTTTTATTGTTTAGCTGATTATCATTAGCGGATTTGAAATAAGGCCAAAATAGGCAATGGCCTAGGGGCGGCAGGATTTCGGAGCGGTCAGATTTGTATATATTCATTCGCCAAGTTACAAGACCGTCAATATACGAGTAGTATACGAGGAAGCACTGTAAAGGGAGCTTTCAGTGTGATTTTCAAAGTTATGGGTCTATGAAGATAATTTCGAAATCATGAAAGACCTTTGGTACCCACCTACGGAAGCTTGTCAAGGTAATAACATTAAATGCGCGGGAAAAGATCGGATTGTTCCTCTGGTATAATATATAAATTAAATCAATTTTATTAAAATTTTTTGAAGGGAGCGGAAAAATAATTTGGCCTATGGGCGGCAAGTTTCCAAATCCGCCACTGCTGGTTATAGATTTGGATTCTCAATATCTCCATATTGGTGTTAATTTGTAGGAATTGGAATTTTATAACCTATGCCCCCCCTTTTTTAGTAATATAGAAAATTTTAAAAGCAAATGTAAAAAATATGGAAGAAACTATATTTTAGCCATAGTATTATTTTGGCTTCATATTTTTAGAAAAATATTAAGATTTGACTGCAGGAATTTCTCGGCTGAAGTTAACTAAAATAATGCATTATTTCTGTTGGTAATAAATATGACCTTACAGAAATTAGCTGTCGTTTCGTTGATAAAGTAATTTTTATGTGACAAGTTTGAGAGACAATTACATTATAGGTGTAAAGGTGCTAAGGAAAGAAAAGCGAGCGAATTAATGTGATGTAAAGTATCATGACGGTCAATCCCAATCCTTTTAGCGAAACTAACTAATTTTATCTATTGTAAGAACTAGTTGCGATTTATCTTTGTTGGCCACAGGTTTACCTTAGCAACGGGAAGTTGGAGCTGAAGAGGATCCTATTTAACAATCGCTTAATCTTAATTACTTTAGAGATTCAATAATATTCCTTAAATGCTGAGAAATTTCTCTAATTTGAAATTGTAAAATCTTGGCCACGAAACTGTTACAGTGAACTTTATCAATGTAAGAGCCTTATGATTTGTTCTACGGTTCTTAACCAAACACTGGCGGTTGTGCAAAGGTTCTCCTTCTTTCAGTCGTCGCAATCTTTTTAATATCATATTTGGAGAATTTATATATTTTTTCTCTGGCATTACAAAAAATGCCCGGATAATTAATTCATAGAAAATAGCTTTTGTCCCTTTTTCTCCAATATGTTTTGTTAATTTATTGTTTAACATGGTGTTGTGTTGCTCACAATATCCACAAAATAAAATCTGCGCCGAGGAAAATTCGAAATTATTATAACAACACGAGATTATTCGTATGGCGTGTATATTTTGAAAAAATCTAATGGAAATGTATTAATTTCTATCCCAAATTCATTCAATCAAGCTGTTTTATTAAATAAAATTAAAACGAGTAAAATGGTGAGTCATCGATGGAGCGTTGAATTGTTAGAGGCGTATTTTTTAGAATTAAGACGAAAAAGCTTGTTTTTAATGTTAATGATCGTTTAGTGAACGAGTTTCTGATTTCAATATTCTGCGTAAGAGTTATTTAAATTTACATCGTAACGTTGTAAGCGGCCTAACGCATGTGGCAGTGAGTGTCATTGCTCCACACAAGCTCTAAACACTAATTAAATCTACGAGGGAAAGTCAGAAAGTAAGGTTTCCTATTTTTTTATTTTGAATGTAAACAAATTACAATGCTGAACACATGGAACAGATATAGGCATATATTCAGTCTATTTTTCGACATAGTCGCCTTGTCTGTTGAGGCACTCATCATAGTGGTAGATCAAGGAATCGAAGCCTTGGTGGTAGTCCTGCAGACGTAGCCAACGTTTGACCTCTTCTTGGACAGAATCATTACTGGAGATGAGACTTGGGTGTTCCATTACAGTCCTAAGAGTAAAGCCGAATCAATGACATGGAAGCATCCTCGTTCCCCTCTTGCAAAAATATTCAAGACAACGACAAGCCCGGGAAAAGTGATGGCAAGTGAGTTTTGGGACATGCATGGAGTGCTTTTGGTGGATTTCACTCCTCGCGGCGTAACAATCAATGCAGCTGGTTATCAGGCCACCCTCACGAAACTTAAGGAGGCTGTTCGTCCAGTCTGATGAAGACGTCCAAGAAGAGGTCAAACTTCGGCTACGTCTGCAGGACTCATCTTTCTACCGCCAAAGTTTCGATTCCTTGATCTACCGCTAAGATAAGTGCCTCAACAGACAAGGCGACTATGTCGAAAAATAGACTGAATATGTGCCTATATCTGTTCCATGTGTTCCGCATTGTAACTTGTTTACATTCAAAATAAAAAAATAGGGAACCTTACTTTCTGACTTTCCCTCGTATTAGCCTCTTCAAATCTAGGAAAACCAGTAACACCTGTTAGTTGAAGGTATTATTTCAATATGTTTTGTCTTTCATTGAAGTCGACCCCTACGTTAATTATCCGCGTTAGGTATGCCTTGTTCATCCTTAAGTTATTCGGATATACTACATTTTTAGGAGAGTTTCCATTGGTGCACTGCCCTACGATTCACAAACCCAGGCATCTTAATAATTGTGTTATTGTATCTATTATTGCAGGCTCCATAGTGGCGCTTAACGAATGGAAAAATTCAATAGAAATAGGAGGATATGAGTGTTTTAAAATTACAATAAATCAAATAAAACGCTTTGAAAATTTACAATATTTTAAAATGACAAATATTATTTACATCTAAAGTAAGTTATGAAAATTTCCACCTCTACCGGATAAATTGATGGAAAGGATGATCCTAAGATCCTTATGCGACGGGTATAAGCTGTCATGATGGGAAATGTGGGAACAGGTGAAAAAGTCTGCTATGACCAGGAATCGAACCCTGGTCTTCCACTTACGGGTTCGATTCCTGGTCATTGCAGGTTTTTTCACCAATTTCCCACCTCTACCGGAGTTAGTGAGGAGTAGACAACCAATTTATGGGGTTGTTAATTGAAACTAGAGTAAAACGATAAATACTTTAATTTGTAACAATTCTGTGACTCATAATGTTCTCTTTTTCTCTTTGTATATTGAATTTTATTAGTGGGTGTTTAGCTAGGCGCAACACTTTTGTTTTGTGAACAGCATTTAACGAGCTTCAGAAATCGAGTTAGTCTTAATCTTTCAACTGGTCCACCGATTCTATAAATATTTGCTGGCATATTAGGAAAAAAATTAATGATTTTCCTGAATCAATAATTAGTTTTAGTAGATATTTGTAAGCGGGAGAGGAGGTACAAGGTACCTCTCTTCAGATATGGAAGGCCATTCTTGCGAACTATAAAGAACATATTATTCGCGCACTCTAACAGTTTTTGGGGGTTTATGACCAAACGGTGAGAGGAGAAAAGTTTTGCTAAAATGGTAATTTCTATATTTTAACACGTAACTGGGCTCGTATATAATTATTCTTTTTGTCTTTATTGTTATAAGGTTGGGAAGTTTTTTATCAAAGTTTTACTTATCAAGGGTTAAGTGGAAGGTCTCAATTTCGCCCTGAAAATAAAGACATTTATCTATCTATCTACTGATACAATTTCCGCCTTATTAAATAGATGAATCTAACAGTTTTCTTAGTTCCGTCAGAGTCAGATTGCAGTTAATAGTGCGAGTAACGTGAGTCGGGGTTAAGCTCAACTCAATTCCCTGTAGTCCCTTAAAAAAGGAAAAAAATTTAAGGCACAACTATGCAACTCACTTCCTTTATTTATGATGAAGGAAAATTGAACCTGCCATCTTACTGCGCCTTAAGGTGCTTGGGCGGATCAACGTGTGACTGGGCAGAGGACGCAGGAATTAAGAAATCTGATATTTAAATAGTGTAATATTTCTCTAAGTCGAAGGTATTGTATTTCTTAAAATATGGAGGAGAAGCTGTAGTGAATGTTTCGATAAATATTTTATTAAGAGTTTCAATTGTATTTTATAAAGGAGTTGCTTCCTTGATCAGTTAAATAAGAAACAAACAAACGCTTCGGAAGATGAAGCCGAAATATTTAGATCAGTGAAAGAAACCAAAATTATTTCAAATAAATACAAAAGAAATAAATCATTTATTAGAGCGAATAGCGTACAAACTTCAGTAACAGTCAATTTTGATGATATAAAATGTACAATTTAACTTCTTTTTTCAAATGAATGTCGCTAGGAGGAGTCTAAAGAAGCAAAATTTCATCAACAGTGAGACTAAAAAAATTGGAATCTAGCATTTCATTCTATAAAGTAGAGACACGAAAAGAGGGCTTGCGAAGTATAAAGCGTTATGTGTGGATAAGATAGTTCACGCGGTCGAGAAAACGCCAATATCAATTTGCACTGTTTGAATGGGAGTAGAAATTTGTTGTTCACCAATTTCCTTTTTCCTCTTCAGAAAATTTGATTTATATTGTTCTGCCATATTGCGTTGACAGAATTGGATAGATAAGGATTTTGGAGGATAAAAAAATAGAGGAAAGGAATACATTTCGGCTACCTTACCTGTCGAGAGTAACTCGGCTGTACTAAATACCGTTTAGTAGACTGTATAAAATGCTCACGAGCATTCATGAAATGGGAAAAATACGATTAAGTTGGTGATGCTTGAAATATAGTATAAGTTTCATCAGAATCGTTTATGGAAGAAACATGATAGTAAAAGCAGGATTGATCAAATATTAAGTACGACTTTTGAAATAGGGACAGATAAGAACACGCTTATTAATTAATTCAAGCTCCACTGTCGTACTTACGATAGAGAGGAAATTGAGCTATGTATCTTCCACGATTTCTTCAATAAAAACGACTGGTCTCGCTTGGATCGTAACAATAGATATGAAACCAGTCGTGTTTTAATGAAAAAATCGTGGAAGACACATAATTAAGTTTCATTTGCATCACGAGTACCAAGACAAGTAAGAAAACTGATTGAGAAATAATGAACATATTTGTATTTGAGAGAAATTTCGCACTTACTAATTAAAACAGGGAATAATGTGGTTTATGAGACATTGAGTATAGACATTGGAGCCTTTGAAAGCAGTACCTAATCTAAAGATATCTGGATTTATAAGAAGGAATAGAAATATGAAGGATATGAAGGTCGGTGATGAATGGCACCGTAGGGAGGTTAGAGAGTTTTAAGACACACAAGAAAGCCAAACGTAAAAGTTTATTTTTGTCGTAGAAAGTCATTATCTGGAACCAAGTCATTGCTATATTCAAAATTGTACAACCATACATAATATCTCTCTAAAGAAACAAATGAAAAATATTTTGCATTGGACGTTTGTGAAATGTTATTGCTGTGCAAATCGTTCGAGAGTTTTTAATTATACATGTTCTGCTAAAATATTTGCTGGAAAGTAATTAGGCTAAGATCTAATGGACTCGTGGTTAAAGAAGCGGGTGTTAAAAGTATAGTAATGCAATATTAATAATTTTTCATTCCGACATTTAGCTTTTCTAAAATTTCAAGTCTAAGTGAAATAAATTCGAATGTTTCAAATGTATCAGATATCGTTCGTCCTGATTTGTTTTTAATTTTCAGTTGCTCATTTTCCCTTTTTCCATCTTCGTTCTGTAAATTAATATAGTCTATAAATCTTCGAATAATTCTTAGAATTGGTTATTCTAAGGGCATCGGTGATTTCTGAAAGCGCATTATCTGGAGTCAGTCTTTTTTTCACTTTTTTGGTGTAAAGGCAAAAATTTCTTCTGAAGTGCTAAAACACTCGAACAATGTTTCATAAAAACCGTATATCAATTCCTTGCTACTTTTTTCTGGAACATCAGAACAAATCATTCTAGTATATGTTGTATTTAAATGTTAAATTCTCGTGGCAAGTAATTTTCTGTATCTATCAGTACATTACTCATTATTTCAATTGCTTGTGGATGAATTAATTTTGGGGAATAATGCCTCACCATTTTATACATAAATTTACTTTTATAGTCACTTGATCGACGTCACCACCCCTTATAAATTCAAAATTGTGGACATTATCATCTATTTGGCCCTTTGTACCGAATGCTAAGAATAGTTTCTTATTACATCTGCCAACTTGGTATTACTAAGAACCAGCGAAATACATTTTCCAGCTTTCTCCTCATAATTTATTTGTTAGTATTAAAACTATTCCTTCTCCAAAGCGACATTTAGAATTATATCTGTTGAGTATCATGTGGTTCAGTCTCACCTGCAAAACACTCGAAAACAAAATTAACAGGATTTTTATTTTCTATAATGTTACATTTTATCGCATTCTGATTACTTGATTATGCATATTATCTTTATAGATATTTCAAAACTGTTAGGAGATTTCAGTTAACCTTTCCAACATAAAGTGATCTCAAACTTTCTCATTCCTGAATTTATTGTTCGTCGTAAGGCTGGGGAAATTTGATCTACGTAGAATTATTTGTATTGGTCTATCATTGACTCTTCATCTCTTACACTCGATCTTCATTATTACGGCCGATTAGCTAAGGAACTTTTTGCGTGAATTCTCGTTGCTCCCGTTGGCCATCTTTTGGCCGGGCATCGTGTGTGCAATTATTATTTGTTAACTGAAAAAACTTTTCTATATTGAGTTATCTTTTATTCTCATCATTGTGATTCTTCTCATCCATCAATTAATTACACTTGAGATGATCTTGCTTTCTCGAATGTATTGAAAGTCTAAAAAAGTTTAGTCTGTACGATGGTGTAAGAAATCTGAATCGACAATGGATCCTTAAAAATAGATTTACTTGATAAGTTAACGAAATAGTTATGGAATTTCACTGGCATATTTAAACTAAAGGTGTATATAAAATTTAACCTCAGCGATGATTTCAAAACAACTTAAGGATGTAAAAAAATTCTCTTTATTAGGATCGAATTTTCACTGTTAATGATTAATTCGAAGGAAAAATATCGCAAAGTAATTTATTTTTGTAAGTATTATCTTTTAAATAAGTGGAGAGTGTTCATAGTAATTATATATCTTTCGCATTTGTAGGATTTTAAAATTTTAAGTTATTCGACTTCGAAAGTGAATCTTAGGCCAAACGGAGCTATTCGAATACTTGTATTCTATTTACCTTACAGTATCACTAAAAATAATTTTTTTACGGTTATAGATATTTTATAGTGCAAATTTCAAAATCATGGAGTCATTTCCATTTTAATGGAATGAAGGAAGTTGAAGTTCTTTTCATCAAACCCCCGATGCTTTTCATAGACCATAGAATATGATTCCTTGTGCCTGCAAAAAGAATTTGTACCATTAATCGCATATAGAAAATAACAGGGTTGAAGTAGGAAATTTGATATGCTGTTCTTACACATATGGGGTCTCTTTGGTGAATGAAGAAAATGAGCTAATAATACAAATGTTACCTTTTGATTAACTACTGGACTACGCTTACTTCTTTATTATTAGCAACATACTTCACAGCAGGATATGATTTAAGACTTCCCGATGATCTGCATTATGTAGAAATACAAGTCCTCGTTAAAGTTAGGGGGGGGGGGGGGGGGGCGATCCTATGATAGCGAAAGCTATTTTTTCCGTATGCGTAATCGCAAAAGTAAGGGGTTGGGTTCTTGGCTGGCCTTTTGTGAAACGTGTTATGTTCTATTTTTAATGAAAATATAATATAATAATAAAGTATATTAGTAATAGATCTAGAAAATAAAAGAAATCTAATACCCAAGTTAACATTCATTTGAGAGAATTCTGAAGCTTGTTTTAATAGTTTCGCGAGGGGTGCAAGTGAAGATGTGTTTGTATCTGTCAAACAAAGGAGCATTCCTATTTAGACATTTTTATATATTCACGGTATAACTGTTTGAACATAGGCTAGATATGATTATTGCTCGAGACACATCGATTTCACTAGTCAAGAAGAAAAATATTAATCTAAATATTATAAAAGCTGCATTAACTAGAGCCCGGTGGTTTAACGAAAGCATTGACAAGACCATTTCTTTCGTTGGAAATTTCAACCATAAACATCATTTACTGAAAATACCACAAATACTTAACGTAAGAATCAACTTTATTATAAAAGGAATTCCTGGAATATCTTTTGTTTCTCACGAGCGAACTATCTACGAATCAACGCAATAATGAAACGTATTTCTTAGTTCATACGGCATAGTGCTGATTTAATGTGCAGGCAATCCATATCGAGGTTGGACTGCTAATTATCTCTTATCGCGTACAAACAGAATAAAACATAGTGAGGTTTATTCCTGGTGGTATAACTTTCACATCGCCATGATAAGTTGTTAATTTGTTTTTTTGTTCATATACAGTATAATAGAATATCGTCTTTATTTCTGGGCGAGATTCAAATTGGACAGTCCCTTCTACAGTGCAGACGATCTGCGTTTCCTATTAAACTATCGAAATTAGTTTTCATGAAACTTCAAAGAAAAAATATAAATATTTCTTTATACATCAAATTTAATATGTAAAAGGTATTGCCATATACCAAGTCTTACACCGCCGATATCGATAATGAATCGGATGAACATCGAAACTTTTAATGTCATGGTTTCTTATAAGACAATTTCTTCATACACCGTGCCATTTGCCACCCATTCACATTAAGAAACTGTCGAAATTACTTTTAGAGAGAGTATCATATCAGAAATAGCCTTATAATTTTTTCAGTATTAATTTTAATTCTAACGGAGACTCGTTTTTCCTAATAATTAAAAATATAATAATTTTAGCATATGCAATTTGCAACGATCTAACACGCTAACTTGCAGAAATATATATTTGTTGAATGTTAGAAGACATATAATTATATTAAAGTCTAGTAGTATATTTATACAGAAAAAAACATTGAAATTAGACATATATTACCTATTTTATTTTAGAATAAATTATAAATATGCAATATTGATTTTTTATTAAGAATCATTAGGAATTGAGTTATATTGTGTCAAATTTACAGGAATATCTTAATAGCCATAGAGAAAGTAAGCGAGGGATATTTGTATCGCTTTCACTAAAATAATTGTGCCATAGTGAATGGACATCTTCATGAAATTATATTTAATAATATGTCATTTTAGTCTGTATTTGTGAAAACTTAAATTGTTTATACAAAACAAATATTCATTATAATGAACGAGTATAAAATTAACCCATATTTTGAGATTTTATCACTTAAAGAAGGAATTTGTCCGTAAAAAATGTGAATTAAATTGCAATTATTTTATTTTTAAGGTTTCGTACTATCAATGGGGATTCTATACAGCCTCATTATCCTATCTTTCCAACATCACTGCGATCCATTTCCTTCATCATCTGAATCCATAAAGTAAATATACTGCCGCCTAAATATGGTCAGAAAATATTCAGAACTTGCGATATATATTAAAAACTTCCACTCGTTTGAAATATACTGCAAGGACTAATATGATTAAAAATCTAGTCACTCTAGTAGCATATGCTCATTTTACAGCTTAACTGCGTCTGTTATTTTTTTATGGCATCGCTCTTATTTGTAAAAATTTCCATGAATAAAGCCAGGATTATCTAATTCTTTCAGCCCTAATCCACCAGTCCACGAATACAGAATTTCCAAGCTTTGTCTTTGACAGGAAAATCTGACGTTTTTCAAAGTGAAAATCTAAAGTATCAGTTGCTTTGCACACATCTCATGGCATATTCTTTTAGCCAAGGGCCGCTCTGTTTCTTAATTTAGTCCGTCTTTTCTCATTTTCAATTCCTATTGGAAACCATACTTAACAGCAATTGATACGAAGATCTTTTGCGCGGTATATATTTACAGCCTATGGTTTCGGAGTTAGAAGTTCGAGAATGAGCCAAACGTGCCTTTAGGTATGTTGTCTATATCGGTTGACACGAAGATAATTTTGATAAAAACAATCAAAAACCATATTTTCTTCTTCTTAGCTCTTATATGATATATTAGGTGTCAATTAAAAAATTTATTCAGGAATAAAACTTCGAGAACCTCCCAAGACTGATTCACACGAAAATACCGTGAACGGAGCAAAAATTGCACCTGGATTGAAATTCTAATACGAAATAAGAAAGATGAATGCCCTCTGCTCGTAAACACTACCAAACATTACCAAATTTTGACGCATTCGATGTCTGGTGTGAAGTCCAAAGGGTTTCAGCTACAAAAACGTCGAAGTTTTGCGTTCAAAACCAATTTGCATATCGATTTGGTACTTATTAAAAATCGACCTTATTAACATAAATTTTATTCTATTAGCAGTTTTTTGGATGAACTCCCGATTTTCTATGATTATTATAAGTAATTTTAAAATGTAAGACAACAAAAGGGTACATTCATTCCAAAGGTATTCTATTGAGTAAAAGAAAAGACCTTAGAATCGAACTTGGGACCTTGGAATTTGAAGCAAATATATCCTTTTGGATGGAATGGGTTTCATGCAAAATTTGGTTTCGCAGACACTCGTGATGTCCGTATATATAGAGAACAGTCAGATGACCTGCTATACTAAAGTCAGCAACTTATTAGTTGCTTTGTAAATAAGCCATGTTTCAATATAACAAAAGTAAGAAAAACAAATATAATTAGAAATCGCTTACTTACTAAGTACGACATTTTATTAGGCTGATTTCCAATTATTACTTTCGAAATATACACTACAAATGTGAGCTAAATCTATAGAAACCTAAAGGAGGTGTAGGAGAGTTCGGGACGTTGTGTTGTCATTTATTGCAATTTCACATCGCTTGTGGCGTGAAAAATCAATTTTTTACCTTCCACAATTTTACTATAGTTTGGCATTGATACGAATTCCCTCCTCAAGAAAAATGATCCCTTCTTTAATCAGTACGACCCTCAAAGTCCCGAGTTTGTATCTCGATTTTAACCTATCACGGATTGCAAGTAAAAAATAATCTCTTTTAAACCAGTATCGAGTGAGCGACATAAGTAAAAAGTGATAAATGGATGCACATCAGTTTAAATTTGCTAGAAATATTATAATAAATAAATAATATAATTGCGTTATCTTGCACACCATAACTATGGATTATTCTCTGAAAAATAAGATTGTGAAGTTATTTCATGCAAATTAAAATGTTTCGTAAATTATTAAATAAATTCATGGCACTTTTAAAATCAGGTTATAATAAAGAAAGAATTGGCATAAATTTTATACAAGAATAATATGTGGTATTTCTTGCAACGAAGAGTGAATATGTAATTCCTGAAATAAACAAAAAGAAAACGTACAGAATTAATGTCCCTATTTTAGTTAACACATTTTTATGATTCACCTCATAACCCCGTTATAATATTTATTGCCGAGTTGAATTCCCCCTTATAATATTATTTTTTACTTGTCCGCTTACAGCGTATTTTCGGTCGATACCAAGCTATTCCTAGATTTCTATCGCGTGATTCTTTTATTAATTTTTGCTTGCTTACAGATAACATATAAGATGTGGCAATAACTAGCTTAAAAAGGTTTTCGTCAGTCAGAAATCCATTTACAAAAATTGGTTTTCTTTGTCATGATGCATACTATCCTGAAGCCAGTACTTATAATATACACACAGTACTGTTCTTATTTAGATAAACATTCACTCACTCGCTCTCATCCGTCTGCTGATTCTCATATGTATACATCAATGGCAAGTAATGCAGCAGGCTTGCCAACCCTCTTATGCATATCTATCCAGGGGAGGGAGGAGGGAAACCCGATTAGCCTACTCTTACGAATAACACCCAAAGGGGTCGGGGCACTGCTTAACGTCCATTCCGAAGGATGGAGTGCCGTTCTAGCGTGTCTTCCTCACAACACACAGGTCTGAGCAGGGCAAGCCCAGGTTGAAAAAACCGGCCTCCACTAAGATCCGAACTAAGACCCGCTGCGTGGGAGGCTACCAGTCTCATAGGTAAATCTTAGTCATCCAAAAATTTCCGTCATATATGTTATAGTTTAATTACATTATTACACCGAAAATTTTATCATTTAAAAATCATAAGACAAAAGCGTTAGGATGAACTTGCATTTTCCGAAAGAAGGATTATAAATTTTATTTTCTTAGCTATATTTTTAGGAAAGAGGTAAGGTACGTTATATTAGATGCATTAAAAGAAGAAATTGCGTATGAAAACATGAAGAGAAAGGCCTTTTATAGCACAGATTGAGTTGGGTGTACTTAATACCTACCGGAAGTTACATTTATTGATGCTTTTACTGTAATGTTACTATCAACATTCTACAATAATAGATCCTAGTTATCATGTAATTTAATTTAGGGAGAACGGCAGACATTCTGTGGCTTATGTTCTAAATTAGTTCCATTGCATAATTTTTTGGAATGTTCTCGGTGAAAATTCAGAATGGAATTCTTTGTTTTTTTATAAAACCCGTGAAATTATATATGTTCGATTTACTTAGGTAAAAATTGTTGGTTATTTAAATTAATTGCTATATAATAAGAATACCTTCCATGAAGTTCAGAAGTATTAAAATGAAATAGCTTATTTATATTTCACTAATAAAAACAAAACAAATAATTAAATATTAGCTTATCTATATTGACACATGTATATACATTATTTTAGCACAGAATAATTAATATTTTATCATTTGTTATTTGCTTATATTTTGAAGCGATAGTTATAGCAGGTTATCCGATGCATCAAATATCCATTGATATGAACACATTATAATTAGAAAATTGCAACAGAAATATATCTTCTAATTACTCGTCGCATACTAAAAGAACGCAAATGCTGCTTATTTTTTTCATGACAGATTAATGCACTTTAATATGTTAGATTCTATTTACTCTATGCCAAAGTTTCACGGAGTATAAATTTAAGAAAAATTCCACCATCGCGTAGACTCGAATCTCCAATTCGACCATCCCATGGAGAGGTGGAAGCCACTGGAAGGATTTCTAGAATCTCGCGCCACGGTGGAACTTTCCTCATGCACTTCTGCATTCGAATCCACGCCGAAAAGCAGAGCGAGACGCCGACAAAATGCAAACCGCGTTTCAATTAAACGCCCAACACCGAGAGTTAAGGACCAAGTTCAGTAATGAAGGCATGCAGTCTATTAGAGATACCGAGTGGCGTTCCCTCGTCTGATGCTCAAAAGGTGCTCCGTCCCGTGGAATCCCTAATCGCCTCGCTATGAATGGATGGGACACGCAGGCGCAGGTGCTGAGGCTGCAGGAGGGGGGGGAGGCGCGGCGAAGAAGGGCCGCGGCGAAGAGGGGCCACGGGAGGCGAAAGACGCGGATGAGGATCACTAAATCCACCGTAATCCTCTGTATATCTCGCACACGCACACTCAGGCACGCTCCCGGATAGATCGGGTGGTCGAGATAAGTGGAGGAGGCCGTGCACGTCCATTCCGAGGGGGCTAGGAAGATAGACTAAAGAGTGCTCGGTAATCTTATGGGGCACAAAAGTAGAGGCGAGAAAGAGTTATTGGGGTGGGTGCACGGCTTGGTTATTGGCCGCGATTTTTACGTCCGAAGGGGTCGAACCGGCGGACTGCCGAATGAGATGACGCGTCGGGAGGGGGAGCGGTTTTGTATGCACTCGAAACTGGTTGGGGGATGCATTTATTTGCGTTCGTTCGAAAAGTGCAGTCGCATAACTAGACACTGGATGCACGGAGGGTGCTCGGTCTTGGGCTGCGCTTAACTTAGCTCAGTCCGCTGTCGTTTTCTTATTTAACGTGCGCATTTGTATGTGCATATAAGCATACGTTCGCGTAAAAATATGAAAATACTGCCGAATTTTACATCTACAGGTTAGCATATAGTGATACGGATGGAAAGTATGTTATTTCTGAGTCAAACGTAATTCCGGAAGGACAGTAAAAATGACCGATGGGTGATTTCTATATAAAATTGCGTTTTTCACAATATTTTAAGTGACTCCTTGTTTTTCTGAGCCTTGGTTCTCCATTTGAAGTCCTAATCGTAAAAAAAACTCCTGAAATACGAATTACGTGAGAAATTATTTTTATATATCTCGTAAAATTTACGCAGCAGACACCGAAAGCCGATTCCAGTTTTCCCTCAAGACGCTGCGAAAACATTCACCTGAAATCTTGAACAGTTTTATGAATTATGTGCAATCCTCATTAAAGTTAGTCGTCCGAATATGATTAGAAATTACAATTTACGCATGGATTTATAGAATTTTACTAATGCCTCCGTTGGTAGCGTTGACAGTGAAAGATTGTTGGCAACTAGTAGGCATTCCACTGTTATGTAAACAACGCTATAGTAACCCCTATTAACTTTTAAGTACTTCTTCATGTATTGATTAAAAATGTCCATTACAAATTTAATGCCACGCAGAAAGCATGCAGCTGAGGAGAGAGTAACTACTACGGAGAAAAAGAGACAACGTGACGTAGAAAACGATAGGAAACGGAAAAATATCATCATTGTGTGTAGTCTGTTCGTAGATAGTTCTGGGATTATTCGTGGTTAAACCTGGTTCTCCACATACTCCTATTTTCCGCAATATTCGTCTATCTGCTGAAACCTTTTCCTACCTCTTTCTCTTTTCCATCCAGTTTCCTTCTAACACTTCTCTAATCATACACACTCTCTCTCCTCAGGTAATGTCCAATCTAGTTCGCCTTCTTCTTTCTAATAGTGTGTATAATCATTCGCTTTTCTCCTATCCTTCATAGTAGTTCCTCGTTTTTTATCCTGTATATCCATTTTATCTTCAGTATTCTTCTCGATATCCACATTTCGAAGCTTTCAAGTATTAACCATAATTTTTCTTTAGCGTTCATGTTTCTGTCCCGTACAATGCTATACTCCATACATAGCATTTTATCAACCTCTTGCGGATTTCCTGCTTCATATTCCTCGTTAGCAGGAGTTTTTGCTTTCCTTATTCTAGTCTTGATTTCATCGATATATTTTGCTTCTCTCTTCCAAGGTATTATTTATAGTCTGAAACTTGTTCTAATAACTTTCCTGCAATAGTTATATTCAAAATTTCTTCTTCTTTACTTGATATTCGCATGACCTAGGATTTTTCTGTTTATTTCCATACCGTATTTTTTACTTGTTATTATCAGTCTATTTATCATTTTCTGGATAAAATCTTTGTTTTGGGTGATACTTGGAATAAAACATTCCGAAAAAACATGTCCAATATACTTGGTATCGAATCCTGCCTGGATATGGATGGTTTTGTTCGTCAGGTAAGGGCTATATGTAAGAATGGACGTGATTGTCCAAATGTCACCCAAAATAAAGACAGTTAATCATAATTATGCATTCTAACATCGCGAGAGCCAACGCAACCAAGTTTTGCATGGAATCCAAATACACCTACGGGAAGGTCGAGGGCTATGCTTGCATCCAAGGCACTTCCAGAAGCTTTCTCTTTTTCCCATTAGAATAGCTCGAGAATAGGTTCGCTGTATTTTCTCAAGGATCGTGATAGCCAGTGCAACGAAATTTAGCATAGAGTCGACTTTCATCTAGGGCAGAGTTGGGCAAACTACGGCCCACGGGCCACATCTTACCCGCGAGAACATCTTATGCGGCCCGTGATGACTTTACGAACGCGAACCGTAAAATGTGAAACAGATAATTTCACATTTGGTGTTCAAAATTATGCCCGTAAAATCTTATATAGCGAAGCTATTACGCTAAAATTTCTTTAATCATTAACTTTAAATAATAGGGTTGTCAAATAACTTCTTATGTGAGCCGTAATCAGGCCGGCCTAAGCATTCACAACTGCTAAAGTGGCCTGCCTCGTAAGAAGTTTGCCCACCCCTAATGCTAGGGGAAGGTCGAGGGAGTTTGCTTCAAATCCAAAAGTTCCAAGTTCAATGCCCGGAGCTTTCATTTTCCCATTAAAATCGCATCGGCATGGGTGCAGCGGATTTTTCTTTTTCAAATTACTTATTATCATCTTAAAAATTCGGAACTCAAACCATCAAAAGCCTAAAGAAAACAATTTTACTTAGATAGAGTCGATTTTCGAAGGTGCATCAAATCGAGACGAACATTTGTTTTGAACGGGAATATTCGACGGTTTTTAGATAAAAATCTCTGGCACTCACTGCGAATACCGAAAACGCCAAAATTTGCTAGCGTTTTGGAAGTATTTTCGAACGGAAGTCCA
Source organism: Uropetala carovei (assembly GCA_036926305.1). NCBI lineage: Eukaryota > Metazoa > Arthropoda > Insecta > Odonata > Petaluridae > Uropetala > Uropetala carovei. Next base: position 2,588,897 of record JAXCHB010000167.1, read on the forward strand.
AGTGCAACCTTTTCTTCGCTTACGGGACTTGCGCTATGAAATTTCTCGAATATTTCTCTCTGAATAACTTTTTTACTGGAACTTCACGGATCCTCTAAGATCTAGAGAAAATATGGCTTGTAATTGCACTCAACAAAAGAATCTTCGTGCCAGTCAATGTCGACAAAATACGTAGTTGTATGTTAATCACATTCTCGAATTTCTGTCTTAGAAAATATAAGCTCTAGCTGAGTTTTTGTGGCATATATTCCGCTATTACCGAATTTGTAATCGGTTCTTCACGGGTCACGTATGAGCTAGTGAGAAGAAAACATGGATTGTTGTCCGCTTAAACAATCTTCGAAACTGCCAGTGCTAGAAATATATGAATTTTTTCGCGATATTCTATTAGATGAAATCAACGCTCTCGGATTGAACCCATGGAATTCTGAGAGGAATTTTAACAATAAGAAAATGAAATGTAGAAACAGCAATCTTTGATTATACAGAGATACCCTGATATACGTGTAGAGCAATCGAGACGATGACTAAAATTCTTAGGAAGTAGTTGCCGGGTTTTGAGAGCAGCGTTGCAGTTCATTATCGAAGATAGAATTTTCTTGGAAGAATTGGAGAAGATAGTTGACATATAAGAAATCATAAGAATAATGTTCTGCAGTATTACAGGCATGAAGTATTGGATTTATCCGGGAAAAACTGGGTACTTAAGCTAGTCGAATATATAAAGAGGAGTGTTTGTCAGTTTGTCTGTCTGTCTTCTATGTATTCCGACACCGTAAGAGCAGGTGCAACCAAATGTTGCTTGGAATCCATTTTCATATATGAGAAAGTCGCATCCGATTCCAATAGCTTTTTCCCATAAGAACAGTTTCGTAATGAGGGCACCGTAATTTTTCCTTTAATTTTAAAATTATTTGTAATCGTCGTACAAACTCGTGACTTAAACCAAAAAAAGCTAATAAGAAAAATTTTTTTCTATTACCATTGATTTTCAGAGAGGCTGCGATAAGCAATTTTTTTAACATGCCCGAATACGCGAAGGAGGCTAGGGTATTTGAGTGTGTATGTATGTATGTATATATATAATCATTACTATGATGATATGATTTATGAAGAAGACGGAAGAGGAAAGGTAAACTGTATAATAATGGGAGATTGGAACAGCATAGTTGGTGAAGGACAAGAAGAAAATGTTCTCAGTCAATACAGACTTAGAAAAAGAAACCGAGGAGGGGAAAAACTGGTAGAATTCTATGTTAATAACGACCTAGTAGTGACCAATACATGGTTCAGAAACCATAAACGAAGGATGTACACATGGAAGAGCCCAGGAGATAGAATGAGATGCCAAATAGATTACATCCTAGTAAAACACAGATTCAGGAACAGCATAAAAAAACTAAGACATTACCAGGAGCAGTCATTGATTCAGATCACATCCTTATAATAGTCGATGTAACTACAAAGCTTAAACAAATAAGGAAAACGAGAAGAGATAGACAGACTTGGGACCTAGAAAAACTGTAAGAAAAGAAAGATCCCTTCAACATGAAGTTGGAAGATCGCCTCAGAAATTTGGAAAACAAACCGAAGACCGTGGATACAGAATGGGAGGAAGTGAAAGCCAGCATCAAAGATACCTTGAATAAAGAGATTGGGAAACAAGAGAAGAAAATCAGAAAACCATGGATCACTAAGGAAATGCTGGAGAAAATGGATGAGAAGAAAATGGAAAAATGTTAACAGTGAAGAAGGTTAGGCCAATTATAGACGCATAAACAATGAGTTGAGAAGGGTAACAGATAAAGTTAGGGAAATTTGGATAAAAGAAAAATGTGAGGAAATACAAAAGATGGAGAAGTTAGGACGGTACGATATGATGTACGCTAGGACACTGGAGTTAGAAGATAAGAAGCGTAATGGGATTCGTGGTAAAGGAATTATTAATACAGATGGAAAAATAGTCGCAGAACCAAAGGATGGAGCACAGGTATGGGAAGAATACATTAAGGAACTATACAAAAAGCAGGCAGGATCGGTACAAATGGAACTGGAAGAAGAGATTTGCATTGAAGAAGACAACTTAGGACCAAGTATTATGAAAAGCAAAGTAGAAAAGGCGATACTGGAACTAAAGAAAGGAAAGGCTACAGGCAGCGATTGAATACCGGCAGAGGTACTTAAAGTCATGGGATCCGAAGGACTAAAAGTGATTACAAAACTAATTAACAAGATTTACGACTCGGGAGAGTGGCCTCAGGATTTCTTAGATGTAACAATGAATCTCTAAAGAAGAGGCCAAAGGCAATTCAGTGTAAAGACTACAGAACGATAAGCCTACTGCCACACACTTCGAAGATCATCACGATGATTCTTAATAAAAGACTAGAGAAAAACGCCGAAGAAATGCTAGGGGAAGATCAATTCGGCTTCAGAAAATGACGAGAAACCAGAGATGCTATCAGTGTAGTGAGAATCATATCAGAAAGGGCAGTAGAGTACAGCCAAGATGGCTGCGTATGTTTCGTCGACTGGCAGAAGGCCTTTGATAGAGTAAATTGGGTACTGCTGATGAGGATATTAAAGGATATAGGTGTAGACTGGAAAGACAGGAGACTAATCAGGAATCTATATGTGAATCAAGTTGTAAAGGTCAGGTTGGAGAATGCGGACACCAGCGGAGTACATATCGGTAGAGGAGTAAGACAGGGCTGATGTCTATCGCCGATTCTATTCAATATATATCGAGAGAGGCTAATGCAGGAAGCGTTAGAAGGCGCGGGAGATTTCAAAATCGGAGGAAGGATTATAAGAAATGTGAAATACGCGATGATCAAGTACTTCTAGCAAGAAAGGAAAAGGAACTCCAGAAAATGATAAATAGAATAGTGATAACAGGTAGAAAATACGGTATGGAAATTAATACAGATAAATCCAAGGTTATGCGAATATCAAGTAAAGAAGAAGAAAATTTGAACATAAGTATTGGAGGAAAGCCATTAGAACAAGTTTCAGATTATAAATACCTTGGAAGCATCATAACGAGAGAAACAATATGTACCGATGAAATCAGGACTAGAAAAACAAAGCAAAAGCCGCTTTCAGAAGAAAGAAACTCCTACTAACGGGAAATATAAAGCAGGAAATACGCAAGAGGTTGATAAAATGCTATGTATGGAGTAGGTATAGATTTGTATGGGGCAGAAACATGGACGCTAAGGAAGAATGATATTAAATTCTTGGAAAACTACGAAATGTGGACATGGAGTAGAATGCTGAAGATAAAATGGACAGATAGGGTGAAAAATGAGAAAGAACTACGAAGAATAGAAGAGAAGCGAACGATTATAAGGACTATCAGAAAGAGGAAGGGGAACTGGATTGGGCATTACCTGAGGAGAGAGTGCATGATTAAAGAAGTGCTAGAAGGAAATCTGGATAGAAAAAGAGAAAGAGGTAGGAAAAGGTTTCAGCTGGTATACGACTTGAAAGGGAAAGAGAGCTATCAAGACATGAAGAAACTGCGGAAAATAGGAGTATATGGAGAATCAAGTTTAACCATGAATAATCACGGACCTGTCAACGGACAGACTACCTATGATGATGATGATATATGTGTAGTGATGTATAAAGGTGTGCATATATTATAACCGTCTCCTTCACAACTTAAAACGTCGATGAATGCATTCCTAATGGAACCGTTGTTCACCGAGGCAGATTTTTTCGCTTATTAAAAGCATTGCGTATTTCAGTTTCTGAATAAAATTTACATAGTTGATCTTTTTTTGGACATTATCAATTCATTAACCAACTAACACTGCGCTCAGTGCGTTACAACTATAATGTTCTGCAATGAGATAAAACGCTTCATAACTTGTGTTTACCTACCATCTCACTAACAATAAGTCAGTAGCAAGATTTTCATCCTTCATTTTCCCCAGCGCAACCACATTGCTTGCATATATTTTGTTCTCATTGCATTTTAACTTTGTGCGAATGTAAAAAGTCGTGCGCCCAAAATCTTCCTCATTCACAGAAAACTGCAGTTCTGCTTGGATGATATTCTACTTATAATTCTTAGTATGTTTCGCACATTCTATGCATCAAAGAAGTAAAAATTTGTTTCGCTAAAAATTTTTTCCCGCAAAAATTGCCATGCCTTTTATATTTTTATATAAGTATCAATATGTTAAAGTGTACTTGGCACCACTTATTTGTTCCTATCTAGGACAAAGAGGTGACGACATGTATTTTGAGAAAATTGCGGTCTTTCTTTGTGGAAAGTTTTGAAGGAATAGTTCGAATAGGACAAAAAAATTGGAAGGTACCGTCTACGGTAAAGGTTTTTCGGAATTTCGCGTTTCGATTGTTGGCGGAAATTGCATTATATGTATGTATTTACATCCGTAAATGTAAGCGACAAATCTGCTTAAAGTTAGTTTTTTTCAAAGTGGGCGTAAAAAGGAAATGTAATAGTTTAAAAATTATATATAATTTTGTTAACTAATAGTCTTTTAAAATGCGAATTATATAGTAATTATATAGTATATTCACCCAATTCGTCCGATGTGTGTAAGATGAGTTAATGAAGTTCCCCTTTTATTAATTAATTTCGAGGAACATAATTTTAGATTAGTAAATATAAAATGGCGTCCTCCGGCTTAATTATAGAAATAATACTACACGCATCATTAATTTTTAATGTTTGATCTTGAGCGAGAACCGCACATTTCGTTCACATTTGCAAATGGAAATTGCCGAAGAATTTTTTTTTGTCGCAGTTCTCAGAAGCATGGATCCCTTTCGTATTCAAACTGTCCGTGCATTTACCGCTTTTCGCAGTCCTATAAAAGCGAAAACTTTTTTAAATTACAGTTTTTTGCCATAATAATTACAGTTCAGTTGAAGACAATGCAGAGAAAGCTTATAGGTTTTGCTAACCTTGTTAAATTCATTTTTTTCTGAAAACCGGTAACATTTCTTAAACTACGCAAATACGCAGTAGAAATAATGTTTTTGTCAATGAAAAATTACTTCTAGAAACCATCACAATATGTTTTATAAATATACCATGTGAATTATTTGCTATAGTTGTTTCCCTTCGACGCTTTCTTAATACGTTAATTTACAATAGTAACAGTTCAGAATTTTTAACATTACTGTTGCTTACCCCGTAAGGGAACAGCGTGATTGGTATGTATATGTATGTATGTACTGTTAATGAGATAGAATTATAATTTGGCAATCCTTTTTAAAAGTGGAGTGTGGATAAATTAATTAAAACGGAAAGAGGACTATTCCTACGAATTGAAAATCGCTACGTCTTAGTTCAGATTGGTAAAAGTGGAGTATTGAATTGCCTTTATTTCATTCGCTTTCAAAACGTGTCCCTAATTAATTTGCTAACAACAGGAGTAAATGCCTTCACCTAGTAGCAGCCATTATCTGATGGCATATGTTGTCTCAAATTTGGTAATAATCAGTCCTCTGTTATGGTTCTTAAGCGAGGTTCCTTATTCTGTTGTCATTCTTCGAGTGAAGTATATTTTTAGTGATGTTACATTTAGTTCGAGAGTGTTTCTTGTGTATTAATATGAGGCAGATTTTAATGCATCTTTTATTTGGTAATCGTCGCATTTTAGGAATTCTCTTTTCCTTTATCTATGGCAAATTTTTGTGCGCGTTTGTAGAGTAGCGTTTTATCCAATATTAGAATTTTCTTTCTCTGATTGATTTTTATAGGAAAATCTTTGTTTACAGCATTTTAGTTATCTTTTAATGATATGTTTGTAATTTCTTTCGTGTTTTTGGCGAGGCTAATCCCTGGTTAGCTGTAATGCGTGCCTACTAAAGTGTAGATTGCGATATCTGTTTTTAATTGGACAATGGGAATATATTGAATAGGAAGCTAAATTGGAGATCTTTATTGCGAAGTGTAATTTATCATAAGGTGGTTTGGGGGTATAAATTTATGACAGCGTCTTTTTGGAGATTAGAAAATATGTTTACGTTTTTTTCGTGATGTAGATGAGATTTTGGATTTTTGTTAAGAGTACTCGTTTTATTGTCGAATTTATTTTCAATGATGGCGTATTTCGTTTCAGAAGTTTGTCCATACTTTGTATGCAGTGATGTTTTGAATATTTGTTTGTGTCCTTCCGTACATTCGTTCATTCAGTAGAAGGAAGAGTTTCAATGGGAATTAACCAGTGTAATTCCATTCTTCACTCAGCGATTTTAAACTGATCAAAACCTTTCGACTCCCAATATACTTCTAGTTTCCTTTCAGACCCTCTATTTATGCAGAAAATCCTTTATAACTGGAGAAGTTATTTCGAGGTACAGCAAATATTCATTGTCATATTTTTCTCCATTGTAATGGACATTTATGATTATATAGAAATAACTTTCACGAATTATTACTTTTTTATTTTAAATAGTTTTGTTAGCAAACTTGTTGGGATCTGATGGGCAGAATTACGGATAGTGTTGGGCAAATACTATATTCATTTCTGAAATTGTTGAAATTAGCTTATCGTACATTTCTTCCTCACTCGCTCGTATCTTATTTGTTTTAATATAGTTTTTGAAAACGTCGCTTTATTGAAGTAAATGTCGGTCAAAGCTTTAAAAGTGAAATAAAACATTAAAATGAATGAAGTGTTTAAGATTTGTGACACTTCGGTACGAAAAATGTCCCAAATATTGGATCATGGGTGTGAAAGTGTTAAAATATATCCGTTTCTCCTCACCTTTACGTACCACACTCGCCATCACATATTACTCATAATCCCAATCCTCTCCCTCACAAAGGAAATATACGTCAATGTCCTTTCTAGATTCTTATATCGATGAATCACCACTGAAGACTGCTTCTAGCCAAAATATGAATTTTGTTTTATCAATCTTTCAGATTTTTGTCGCCATTAACTTGGTATGTTGTTCGTTAGTGATAGTGAGTTTTCTTTTGCACACAAGCAAATTCTGTTTCTTTCTAACAGATAGTCTGAGTTCACGAACAAGCACTTTTAAAAAATAAGCTTCTCGGGTATTTCCAATAGCCACAACAAGGTTATGTAATACAAGATCTGCATTTCAACTACAAAGCTGCCGTCTTCAATAGTAATTCACCTAGAATAGTTTCTAAAGTTTTTCTTCTTTTAGTACCCATCTTTTAGAATCCATTTTCCTTGTATTACCACTGAGGAGGACTTCTTCGTAGCTGAAATGCAAATGTTTTTTTAAAAACCTTTTAGAGATACCCGAGACGAGTTTTTAAATTGATTTTTCTTGATTTTTTTCGTTCATGAGACGAGTTTGATAATTCTGTTCAATTATATAGTCGGAGTAAAATATTTTTCTTTGAGAACTGATCCGTCGTTTTCTGTCGGTTATAAGTATCTCTTTGGAATTTGTTGCATTAAAATGAAATAATAAAATCTTAGTAGTATTCTTAGTGTTGCGGATCTTTTCCTTAAAGTATTTACATTTACATGTTATTGTTATTTTCTTATAACATTTTCGATACAATAATTATTCCAGAAAGCTATAAGGTTTGCCATCAATATAGAAACGTCGTAATACTTCATTTGCAGTTAATTCAGGGTTATAGCAGGTATTTCATGTTTTTTAGTTTAAAAATCTAAAATTAGGTGGGTCGATTATCTTGGTGAAATATTGCCGGCCGGGTTAGACTGGTAGGTAGTGTGCCTGCCTTCTAATCCAAAGATCGCGTGTTCGAATCCCGCTTCGGGCATGGATGTTGTGATTCGTCTTGGGGTTTTCCCCCTACCTGCAGACAAGCCTAAAAAAATTGGCTTTGCGGGGAAGGCACATTTAAAAAAAAGTAAGTTTTTTTATCCAAATTTTGTCACTTTTTAAGGTATCGTAAGACGAGTGAATGTTTTCTCATTCTCCAAATGCTTCGACAACAGTTGTACACAGAAGCTGATTGCATCTCCTTATCCGTGTGCTATTCTGATGAATTTTTGAAATCGGACTGGGATTTCTGTCTTATCCAGGGTGTGGAATTATTGTGAACTCGTGTCATAATTATCAGCTATGGTTGCAAGATGTTTTAGTCAAGTTTAAAGTAAGGATATTATTTCATGTATATTTTACGAAATTTTTTGGTTAGTGCTTTCTGTTTATACTTATCGGAAAAGGTTGTAAATGTGAGTTTAGCTTTCAGACGCATCATAGAAGATTAGTAGCACTTATTCTGTAAAAGGAGAGGCGAATTTTTTTCTACTCATAAGAAAAAAGTTTGATAAACAATTAGAGCACGATCTTTTCTGACGAATGTAAGAAAAAATTGCTCTTGTAATGGAGAAAGAGAGTCAGCGCGGACTTGCCGTCAACAAACGGAGGAATAGTTATTAGAACCTCTCAAACTCTCATTTACGTAGCCATGCTTCTCTTTATCAAGAGAATAATAAGAGTACGCTAACTAGTTCTTTTGTGTATCATCGGAAATGGTTTGAAACCCGTGAGAAAAATTCTCTTTTTGGAATAATAGTTTCGGGCTTACAGTTTCCTTTTGCAGGTCAATCGAACATTTTTGTCAGAAAAATTAAGATCTTCGCGATGTTTCTTTTCCTTGGCTTTTAGATATTCGCAAAAGGAAGTTTTTCGGTAAATACAGTACACGGACACATTCTTCAATCACAGAATCTTTATATAAAAAATCTCTAAATCGCGGTATCGTAAATTTGGGGGAAAACGTGCTATCTCGAAATACACGATGATATGCGTCTCTATATTTGTAATATGTATAAAGCAAGTTTGTGTAGGTTAAATTAGAATTGTAAAACAGAAAATAGCTTTTAGATAATCATCTCACCTCCCTTTCCGTGAATCAATGTACAAGGGCCCTTGTGAAGTTTGGAAGAGGAAATTTTTCTCTGTATTTATGGTTCAACCTTAAACATCAAAAACGACTTCCTTTTTCCATCCTCTTCCATAAAAGCAGATTCGCCGACTTTCTCGTCGAACAAATGCATCTCCTGAAACAGTTATGAGAATGCAGTCCTCGAAACTAAAGAGGAATGTTGGAATTCAGCATGAATCGTTAATACAATAGCCATTTAGATGGGCAGAACTCCTCATCTACCGATGGATTGAGTTATTGCTCCATTGTGAAGGCAAATATGAATAATAAAATGGTGGAAAAAGGAGTTAAAAAGTATTTAGATAAAATGAATTTTGTACTCCGTGAAGATGAGTATTTGGTTCCTATCATACGGAAAATATTCCACCGCCCCAATTATTAGCTATTTTTTCTCACGAGAAGGCATCTTGTAATGTAACCATCCGACGACAATTGTGGAATTGGATATAATTTAACTGCTTCGCTCCAATTAATACATTTATAGCTTCAGATTTCTAAAGAGCTTATTTCGTTTCCATTTAATATAACGTTTGGGCAATATTGGATTTTTATTCGCGGCTATGGCAATTTTTGCATTTAATACCAGTTTCTTCGTAACAATGTAGAGCAGAGGTCGGCAACGCGGCGATCGCGGGCGCCATGGCGCCCGCGAAGCGTTTACCAGTCGCCCGCAGGCCGAAAAGAGAACAAAATAAACAGACACAGAAAACTTCCAGAAAATCATTAAGTTGTGTTACAATACGGAAAATAGAACTCTGGAATGAACAACTTACCATATGCTAACTTGATCCGAATTGTATTTCTGTTAAGAAATAACATCTTTAAGGGTGTGAGTTAGGAGCAAACGGACTGGAGACATACACACATTGTTGGATAACGACATTAATGTCATTAACAACGTTCTTTTCAAACTGACTCCTCCCTATCCCGCCCCATAGCATATTCTCGTACCTCCCCCTTCTACCCACCATTTTCTAGTATATATACAACCTACACAGCTCACTTGACTATTCACTTCGGCGTTTTTTTTGCCTAAAGATAGTTACTTATAATCGAAATACGATTCAGCTCAAGACGTCACTGTTACTTGTTGGTTAGGGGGTTCTATTCTCCCTACGTCTTATGACACAAATTGGCTCAAGTTATTGTTGTAACTTGTTGGTTTCGGAAATATTTTCTCCAGTTAGTACACAAAGTACTGGGTTTCTGAGGTTTGTAGTCATTTTAAAGAATATCGGTCAGTGATAGCCCGTATTCTCCTCTCCATTGGTTAAATATAAATCGGTTTAACATGCCATACAATTCAGAATATTTATGATATTTTCGGATATTCTTTGTGTTGTGATTATTTATTCTTTTGTGCAAAATTTTATACCCTTCATGAGTAATATGAGGAAAAGGACATATAATTATAATGCTGATTGGGAAGAAGAATTCTGTTTTACTTATTTTAAAGGAAAGTGTTTGTTTATTGTGCAATGTTAGTGTCGCGCTTCCAGAGGTAATGTTGAAAGACACTTCAGTGCGGTCCACGGTAATTTTAATACTAGTTTTCCGGTAAACTCAGATCAGGAAAAAGAAAATTTCTTACATAAAATCTATTTTAACTAAACAGCAAAGCATTTTTACTATACCTGTTCAGCAATCAGAAAGAACGACCATTTCATCATTTAAAATTATTTGTTGGCTAAGAAGAAAAAACCTTTAGAAGATGGGTTGATTGTAAAAGAAGCCATGTGAAAAGCTGCTGACTCACTTTTCGAAGATTTTAAAAATAAAAATGAAATAACTTCAGCGATAAACAAGATTCATTTATCAGCAAGAACAGTTACAAGAAGAAACGAAGTTCTTGCAACTAAAATGGAATCGGAGTAGGCAAGTGACTTACAAAAATGTATTTTCTTCTCGTTAGAACTGGATGAGTCGACAGACATATTAGACATTTCTCAGTTAGCTAAGGTTGTGAAGATGGTGTTTAATGATTTTTCTGCCAAGGAAGAATTTCTTAAAATTCTTCCTCTAAAAGGACGAACAAGAGGTGAAGATGTTTTTTCAACCTTCAAAAAATATGTGGACGAAAGTAATATACCATTACGGAAGTTGACCGCAATTCCAACAGTGGTGCGCCTGGAATGGCAGGCTGTAAAAATGGATTCATTGCGCTGTGTTTCCAAAATTTGTTTCTTATCACTGCATTATATATCAGGACATATTATGCACGGAAGTTCTTCATTTTCAACATCTTATCAAAACTGTAACAAAATCATAAATTCTATAAGAGCCGTACCAACCCAACACCGATTGTTTAAACTACTTTTACAAGATGAAGATGTCGAATTCAGTGATCTCTTTTTACATACCGAAGTGAGATGACTCAGCAGGGGAAAAATACCAGTGAAGTCTCTAAATCTCACAAAGGAGGTAAAGAAATTTCTCACGTCAAGGAATGAATATTTTGAACAGTTGGATGACAACGCTTAGTTGACGGATTTCGGATTTCTTGCTGATATAACTGTAAAAGTGAACGAACTGAATTTGGAGATGTAGGGGAAAAAAATCATAATATTGCGAAAATGATAAGTGCAGTAAATGCATTCAAATGTGAATTGGCACTGTGGAAGTCTCAGATAGCGAGAAATTCATTATCACATTTTCCTAATTTAAAAAATATTATTGTAAATCTGTCTGATAAAAATGTTACCGCTGCCCCATTTTCCCAATGCATTGAAACACTTTTGGAAGAGTTTAATTCTAGGTTCTGTCAGTTTTCTGAATTGGAACCCATTGAGACATTCTTCGTTAATCCGTTCGGTTTTACGGATAATGGTGTGTTTATTACCATTGCAACCTAATTTAACATCGTTAAAACCGAAGACTTATAAATGGAAATAATAAGTATACAGAATGATGTTATTTTAAAGTCACATCAGAATGATGAAAACTTTTGGAATTTAGTTGATGAACATCGCTATCCCATTTTAAGAAAGTGTGCCCTAATAATATATTCTTACTGTGCTTGAACATACTCTTGCGAGTCCATTTTTTCAAGCATGAAATATTTGAAATCCAAGTACCTATGTAGGCTCACCGATTACAATTTAGACAACCGCCTAAGAACGGGAAACTCGAGTTATGTGCCCGATTACAACAAGTTGACTGAAAATATGCTGCGCCAAATTTCACATTGATTTATTTTCCATATTTGTTTTAATGAATTATTTAATAGTTTTTCTTATATATACATACGCATTGTTTTAATAAATATAGGTACATATCTACTCTTGTTGCTCTATGCGCCCCTCACGTCCACAATAGTTTAAGTTGCGCCCTCATAGCCGACCCCTGCTGTAGAGTGTTCAAAATAATTATCTCAAGGTGTCACCAATATCTACTACAATTACCACTAAAGATGACTTATTTGCATCTGCTTTTTCATAGCCTTGTTGTGGCTGTTGAAGATACCTGAGATAAGTACTTTTTAAGCGCCTTTTCTTGAATTTTTTTTCAGCCGTAGGACGAGTTCGACAATTCTCTGTTGAATTGTAGAGTGTATAAATTCCAATGATAATATTAATTGTAGCTGGCAAAAAATTGGCAAACGTTTCTCATATCGTAATAAAGTTTGTTTACTCTTTCATTTAAAATGAAATTGGACTTAAAATTGTTGCTATACGCGAAGAATCAGTTCTTCGACTTAACGACTAGCGCCCGTTTTCGCAAAACATCCAATAAAAAGTTTTCTGCCTTAAAAATGCCTATCTGTGTAAAATCTCGTTCCATTGAATTCAACCAATATTGAGAGGTTCTCGTACAGATTTCTAATAATTTCCAGACTTTAGTTACGTTTACCATTTGAGATAACCTCGTGGAATTTATTATTGCGAACTGTAAACTATTGATCATGCTTTCCAGTATAGTACATATTTCAGAAAGTTTATGGAAAACTATTGCGTGGAAATGAGGATTTAAAATGAAGTCAAGCTATTACGTTAATAATTAGCCATTATTGTTTAATTATCAGAAAATAAAAAGGATACAGAAGTAGTATCGTTAACCAGCCTTAATTCGGCGAGTAAAGGAACTGTATACCGGAGGGAAATATATTTCGCTCAAAATATATAACACCTGACAGAGGCAAAAGCTTTTCGCAATTATTAGCTTACATTCATAGTATCCTTTCTTACGTAACTCGTAGTTTTTTCTTGCAAACTATCAGTCATTCTTCGCATGCTGTGAGCACAGATTGGTGTCTCAGCAGGTAACTAGTCGGGTGGAATTAACATTACTGGTAAGGGAAGGTATATGAGTGAACTCACAACGTTAATTTTTGTAATTCTTTAAGAATATACTATGGCAAATGAATGGGCTAATAAATTAAATGTGATATTGACGTAAAATGAGATCGAATGCCACTGCAGCGGTATCCATCTTCGCCAATTCATCTTATCTGTTGGCGTATGCTGATGACGTAGACATTATTCGCAGGAGTGGTTTAGCATTAAAGAGGCTTTTAGTATTAGTGGAAAAATAGCATAGAAGTTTTGGAGTTAAGATTGTGAAGAGATTATAAAAATATCTACTGGTGTCAAGAGCAAAAAATCGCATTTACTATTGGAGGCTAAAATTTCGAGAGTCGACCATTTTATATATCTTAGATCACAGAAGAAAATGACATAATACCCTAAGTCGGCAGAATATGCATATTGGAACGTGTTTTTCTTTCGGATTGAGGAAAAGCTCCCAATATCTGTCAAAAGCAAATACAAAATCTATGAAACCCGAATAGTCCCATTTATTATCTACGACTGCGAAAAATGGCTTCTAGGAGCAAGGAAGGAAGAGAGACTGGAGCATTTAAGAGAAATATAATAAGTAAAATCTTCGGTCCCATATATGAAAATGAAATATGGCTCATGCGGTGTAATTTCGTACTCCACCGGATATGCAATTCCTCTTACATAAACAGATTGAATAAAATCTCGAAACTCCGATGTGATGGTCACTTGCAAAGGATGGAGTCCAAAGAAAATGCTGATGGTGAGGCCAGAACGGCCAAAACTCCAGGGAAAGCTGGAGAAAAAGAATCAATCGAGCGACAATGCATTGAATTCAACGTAAGAGGGTGGAGAAAGTTGGCCATGGACCGGTCTTTGTGGAGGTCTCGACTGGAGTAAGGCAAGGGTCAGCGTTGACCCCAAAGAGCTAATAAGTGATGATAGGTGTAAAACAGGTTAATTTCATTCTAAATTTTATTGACGCACACACTAAGCCCCATTAATTAGGAGGTGTGTTTTATTTGTTAGGGGTCACTCTGAACCATTGGATTGGATGCGAAAGTTGTAGCCCCTCGGTATCATTTCACTTTTTTCCATTCTCGCCAACCAAAACGTTTTCCGTGCCATTGGATGCATAGTTGCGAATTATCTTGTTTCCTCTCGTGAAGTTTTCTCCACTTTTCGAATAGGTATAACGTCTTCCAAAGATTGTGCACTAAAAATAAATTATTTGAACGATCATTTCATTGCAACTTGATGGATTAGCGTTAGAGATGACATCGAAGCTCCTCTGATATATATTTCTACCCCTAAAAGTGTAGTCAATTGAAAACCGAATGATTAAAAAATGTATTCGTTCAACCTCCCCCTTCACTCATCTACTCTCGAGATAAAAGGATTTAGTGAATTAGATAACTAGTTCAGCCACGAAGAATCCAGTGGTAATTTAGCAATTGACTATTCGAATAAAACACGGTGAGCATCTCTTTTTGTGTTTTCGTATGTAAGTAGGATATAACTGGTTTGTCCGTAAAGAGTGTGCGAAATTAGTGTTAAGAAATGACATTTTTAAACGTAGAAAATCTCAAAGTTGTCGTCTCGTGTGATTCACAATGGAGATAAATTTTTAGGAGCAGTAAGTAAGAAGGTGATTTTTCTGAGGATATTTGGTCTGATGATGAAGATAATTATGATGTACACAATACATAAAAATTGGGAGATTCGTATGAATAATGAAAAAGCTAAACTACACTGCGCCCCGGTTATAACGCGGGGTTTAGGGAAAGGGTCCTGGCCCGCCTTATAAGACATCCGCCGTATAACCGAGGATATGATTGTATTGCTTAATACCCATGTACATGTACATACAGCTTTTCTAAAATTTCTTAAATAGCTACAAACAACATAATATAAAACACCAATATAAAATCAGTACAATTAACTTATTTAATCAATTCTTTAAAAAGTCAGTAATGTTTTGTGGTTTATTTACAAAAAAAATTGTTGTGCATTTTTAGCGACGCTAATTGCAAATGTTTTACCTGGTCAGCATCTCGCTGTGTCTCTAACGCCTACTACTTCCTTTAGTGTTAACTGTTTCAGAAATTCAGGAACTTCACACTCTGTGGACAGCAGAGTTAAAAGTAGCTGTATTTTACTTTAAATTATGGATGATTCCTTGATCAAGGAGCTAGATTAACGCGGGGTTATTTTTTGGTAGATACATAGCCTTTATCGTACCGTCCTTAAATATGAGGCTGTGAGCGGGCGTGTGCCGGACAGTTATCTAAAAGGAGCAATACTTTCGGTTCCAGATTTTTATTTTTCAAATGTTGGCGCACCGAAGAAACCCGATCGGAAATAAATTTGCAGTCATCCAGGCTTTTGAGCTCCTTGCGTATTCTACAGGGAGTTATTTTAGATTAACAAATTTAAAGCATCGCGGTTTCTTACTTTTGCAGATACAAAAAGATGGCAGCTTATGGGTTCCCGCTTTGTTTAAACAAAACGAAGTGAGACGGGGATGTCCCGCGGTATAACCAACGGAGTTATAACCGGGGCGCAGTGTAGTTTTAAAAAAAAGAACAGCAAAAGAAGACTCCGAAAGCACCTTTTCAGAATACCCAATGATTTTCGGAATATTCGAGATCCTCTCTTTCTTTGTTAATTAAAAGATGGCCTTATCACGGTTAAGTAATTCTAATATTATCTTTGTCTTTTCACAGATAAACTGAACGTGTTTACCCTTCGCTTTTATCGTTGTAGGAGCCTATTCAAAACGATACTTTACCATAGTTACGGACCTGTACAGATAGTTCATAAGTTTTTTGGAAAACTTTTCTTAAGGGCAAACGGACACAAGAATGGACCCAGAAAATCGATAGTATTCCTAGTTACATGTCACCAGACAAAACTATCCTGAAAATTTTGGCTTTCCATCTTTACTTGTTGCTTTTGCGCATTGGCGGACGGACAAAGGGTAAACAGAAGCGTCAGATTCTGAGAAGCAACTTACTGTTGCTGAAAGGCATATAATGGAGTATAATAGATACGATTATAAAATGGATATTTTGGATGGAAGGTTGAGAAAATATCAAGGGAAGTGCTTCAGATGAATCAATAAAGAAAGAGTAAACGAAGAACCATCTGAATCATTCGACTTGTGTTGAGGGAGTTGAGGAAGGGCAAAATTCCACTCAATTCACTTTGAGTGGAATTGAGAATAACAGTTTGAGGATAGGGCCGAAATTGCTTCCTATAAATGGGGTGTGATTAAAGACTTCCTTCAAGTTTAATTTATGCGAAAATTTATAAAATCAATTTTGTATAATGGTAAAATATAGAAATAATTTTTTAAAATACTTAGCAGCAATTGTAATTATAAGTTCTGTGCGTAAGAGCCTATATACAGTAGAACTCAGTTATAAGGCATTCAAGGGACTGGAAATTTATTGTCGTTGTAACCGAGTGTCGTTATAACCGAGTTGCATGGGAACATTGAATTAGTTTCCAAATTCTAAATTATATATTATGATGTAGTAAGTACCTTAAACATTATATTATATTATTAAATAATACATAGTATATTATATTATGATATAATAAGTGCATTAAACGTAATAAAAATATTTATAATGATTAGTAAAATAATCTGATATTTTTTTGAGTCGTATGTGCCAACTTGGAATGTTTTTCGAGGTCCTCCTCAATGCAGTGAATAATACTAAATGTTTTCTTATAAGTCTCCTTCGATTCATAAAACCGTGATACCACTTTTATTGCTTGCATAGCTTCATTAACCGCTACTCTTTCCGTGCTGCCCTTCCATGACCTCCCTCACGATGTTTAGGTCCGTTTGAGCTTCTGTTGTTATAACATCATGGTCAATTTCTGTATATGAATTGATATTTTCATAACTTTTAAACTTTGTACGTTCATATCGGTTAACCATTCTGTTAGTTTTGTTTCATTAAAATTGACGTCTACTGACTTGGTTTTAGAAAACGGCTCGTGCAAACCACACTTGAGTAAAGAGTTTCCGTTGTTGGATCCCTCCCCATCCTGCCGGTCAAGAGGCTGTCTTTGGTCCTTCAATGTGTTGGAGATCAGCAAAAATTAATATTAAAACCTGAATCATTAAATGACATTAATATGATGTTAGTTCTCTTCTTCTCACCCAAATATACAGAAATGTGTTGCGCCGACCCTGTGCACACGCATACAAATATTTGTTACTTACTAACGTCTGTTGTCGCTATAATCGAGTGCGTTAATACATACGTTATAACCAAGGTGAATATATTGCAATATTGTAGAAACGGGGATGGGACCTGAAGAATATGTCGCTATATCCGAGTTGTCGTATTAACCGAGGCCGTTATAACGGAGTTCTACTGTATATGAAAGGAAAAACATCTATTTCTTATTTCGACGTTATATACTCGCCACAGACCATTTCTGCCCTAGCATTCGAGCATCTTTACATGGTGTAATCGCAGCACACGCGTTCCTCAACAACGCCGCTCACGGGAGGGAACCCTCACCGGTATCGAGGTGCAGCACGCGTGGCTGGGGTCAGTTTGCTGCACCCGCGTGGCGCGGTGCTTCTTCTCGGCAAGATTTGGCAGAACAGAAAATAATTTTATATCGCTTCATCAAATACCTAATGCTTTTCTTCCACTGAAAAACTAGTTGGCATGGGATAGATTGCAGTAACTCATGAATTATTACATCACTGGATACGGGATTTAAATAGGAGAAGGTCAGAATTTTGAATGAAAAGTAATGGAAATAATATATAAGTTAAGTGCCGGTGAATTTAAGCGTTATTTTAGGAGCTTATTTTTCCCGACATGAAATATCGTCAAATTCCTCAGGTTTTTTTAGTACAATATCTTATACGATTAATTACTTCCCACAAATCTTACATTAATTTATCTCAATTTGTTACTGTAATTATTTATGTGTTTCAACATTACTGTGATCAAGTATTTTTTCGGTAATAAATCATACGATAGTTTTTTAGTGCCCGCGATCGCCGAAAAATCGTTTGTGAACAATTTAGCATATTAGAGCCATTTCATTGTTCGTTCTTATGGCAAGTTTCTGCAACTAGGTCCTCGACAGAGTGCCATTCATTCACTTATTCACCTACCAAACAGGATGAGGGATTCCGTCCTTCTAGTGAAAGAGGACCAATGGGCCACGTGGCTTAGCGACCCTTTCTGCACGGTGAGAATAGTGCGAGGTGTAGGGAGGAGGAAGAGGTTGAGCCACTTTTGAAAGAAAAACCCTAGAGCGCTTGGGTTCGAACCCGGTCCTCCAGCTTATATCACCAAATATATTATTTATGTCGCGCATCTTCTTAAGTTGTTATAAAACCGATGCAAGTGTTGTTAACTAAGGAATTATTTAAAATCAAGGGTAAAAGGCATTACAGAATCCCAGAGACGTATTATAAATATTGAAAATATTGAAGGCAGTGATTTTAACGACAGTTTTATGATGAATGTGGAACTATAATCTTAAAAATCTAGCCTAAGCATTTAAGTTAAATATAAATGTCATAATGGCTAATGACAGCCAACGTCTTTTTGGTAGGAAGACAAGTAGCAAGTTATGAAAATATATATATTTGCAGTACATTTTATTTGAATAATATGATAATTAAGAATGTGATTGCCACACGGCTGCTTTTCATAATTTATACAGAATTATAGCTGCGTGTAAATGATTTTGTCTTTCTTAAATATTAAAATGAAAAGATGAGTAAACATTACAAAAAACTAGTATTAAAAATTATCTGCCAATTTTTTTTACTGTTTCGCAACCGAATCACACTATCATATTTTTTAAATTTCTAATTCGTAGTTTTTAGAGTAATATTTTCATTGTCTATCGATGACGAGGTGCTTATTTCGAATCGAACCAAAAGAACGGCTGAATACACTTCAAAAACCTCGCAAATATCCCTAATGGCGAAAACAAACGCAACAATAGGAATCGAAAGGGGGAAAAATAAATGCCGCATAAATTCTTTCCCTTAACCCAAGTCATTAACTTCTGATCAGCGCTCGGTATTTTTTCACAAAAAAATGAGAATTCTTTTCGCCGCTCTTAAAAATATCCCCGTGCATGCGTACTACAGTCTTGTTTTTGCAATGCCGTCGTCGAAATAAAAAAAAAACAAACGAATTGGGAGAGAAAAAAAAGAGGACACGAAAATGGTCCATCGCCGTCCGAGATGAGCGAATCAATACTTCCATGAGCGAGAAGGGGCTAGCGTTCGAAACCATTCAACGGCATGCATAATTTCCTTTTTAAAGCGCTTTTAAAAGCCCGTGCTTCCCCCTAAACATGGAAATGCGGCTGAAAATACATACGTGAGAAGGGGGAGGAGGAGTAGGAGAAATAGGGTGGGGAAGGAGAGAGAGAGAGAGTAAGATGCGAGGCAGGCAAATGTGGAGAAAGGAGAGGGGCAAGAGTAGGGCGGGAATAGGAGGAGGAGGAGGGGATGAGAGGGAGAGGTAGGAAGAGAAAGGGGTTGGGGTGGAGAAAAGCCGGATTGAAGTTGGAGAGGAGGAGTGGCAGAAATAGTGATAGTAGGAGGAGGAGGAGAGAAGTTGGAAGAGGAGTGGGAAGAGGAGGTGGAGGAGTTACTGAAGCAAGAGCGCGGAGGATCGTCGAAACGGCGCAGCGCTTATATCTCGAAGCGCGCGCACGCTCCCTAAAAACGGCCAATAAGTCCAACGTATTAATCACTATTTTATGATGGAAACGGTGAAAACGTTGAAGATAACCTGAAGCTTGTATAGGAATTGATAACATCGCGAGCATATTTTAACTCGGATTTTAGCTTGCGTAGACTCGATTGTCTTGCACAACATCTAACGATAAGGAAACTTGCCTGTGAAAATAAAATTACTTCTTTAGGAACCATTTTTTCTCCTTTTTTTTTTGAGACTTGAGAAACGATTCGAGTAAGACCACACTACGATCCGTTTTTACTACGTTTTTTTTCTCAACAAGTTCACTCTTCAGTAGTACTCTGGTGAAGACAAATTTCGGCGGCGGTGTCATTTTTATGTTTGTGCGAATAAGCTACATGTTATCGGTGACAAAATGGAACGACGTCGGTTTTGACTAAAAGTTAATGGCGAAAGAATGAAAATGGCCAGTAGCATTAGTAGCTGTTCAGAAATACTTTTGTTAGTTTTATGTCTTCGAATAAGATTTTTACGCACAAAACGGTTACTACACGCCAATAAAGCACAGTAAAGATTGAGCATTTGGAATGAAACGATGCAGTATGAAGAAAAATGAATGGCGTAAATTTTTAGCCAAATAAAACACTAGTAGAGAAAGGTGACATTACTAAATTAAGGGATTTAATAGAGATTAACCTAAATTTGACACGAAAACCATTTTTTCTAAGCCACACGTTATTTTGTATGGAAGGTGTTAAATTAATCGCATTAAAAAGTTTAAAATCAAGAATTAAGAAGCATATAAAAGCCTTGAGAATTGTTGGAAATAAAAGAATCCAGATGAACTGAAAATATTCCAAACAGAGCAATCTTCCCGGAGAAATGAAACTTTGCGGCCTTGGTAGAGGGGTGGTTAGCGTGTCTAGCTCCCACTGCAATGGTCGCGGGTTCGAATCCTTCCGAGGGCATGGTCGTTTGTGCTTGTCATAAAAAATGTATTACAACACACGTAATTGGGGAAACCTGTTTGTGTTAAATAAATTATGATTATTATTATTAAGAAAATCCAAGGGAGGCGAAAGTCTTGCTGTGGGTATTACATGGATACTAATGAGAGGAATGATTGAAATTTATTTTAACATAGCACATAGGCGAATGGAAATGAAATTATCTCCATTAAGGAAATGACACAGTCAAGGACTAAGGAATTTCCTGATCGAATGCAGCGTTTTACTTAGTCCGTACAGAGTGGGAAAAACTCGTATAAGAGTTAACCTTAACCTGTCGTATCCTTCGTAGGGCGAACTAACAGGGTCGAGGAGCGGTTTAATGGCGGATAAAAGCATCCGAAAGATGTCATCGTGCATGTCGGCGATCAGGAACTGCGAATATCTCGTAGGTACTTCGAATCCTTGTGAGCTTGTAATATTCCACAATATCATCGCCATACTATGAAATTTTTGAAGCATTCAATTTCAGCATATTAATATCTACTCTAACTGTTTGAATTTTATCTTCAATTTCTTCTATGCTTTCTGCTGATTTTCATTACATAATGCAATAACTTAACAGATTGAATAAAAATGATATCATTTTAAAATCAAACTCAAGAAGATTAAACCAATCCCTTTGAATTAACTATTTGTTGGAATTTTTTGAGATGTTGACCTTCTCTAATTCCAAAACACTAGACTTTCAAGAGAAGTGGTAGCCATTAGGAAAACAAAAATATTATGAGAAGTGGAGCATCGTGTAAATGCATTCTATATTTGTAGACAGAAAAGTAAGCTGTGAAGCAAAAAATTGGCTATTGAGAAAGGTGTTCGTTTTCCCAAAAGCCTTTTCGAATTTTGTATTTATGCAAACTTACTATATGACTGCATTACATGACAACATTTTTGATTCCTTTACAGAACATAGCTCTTGTCCCAAAAGTAAAATTATTTGCCCTATGTAATCGAATGGAGTAGTTGTGTAGTAGTTGTGCGCCCTTGTGCCATACATTTAACCCTCACATAACTTCTGGGTTCGATTTTGATCCCACTGTTGATGTATACTCTAATAACTCATTTAATTTAAGTGGTAGAAAAACTAATAACTTAATTATTCGTTTAACTCATCAATCTTTCATGTGTTAGCGCTAACATAGCAAGTAAATGCCATTCTTTCATTTAATGTAAAACTTAAAGTAGGGTTTAATATGACTCCAGAAGGAATATATGCCTAGATTTTTTTAAAATGATGATTCTCTTTGATTACCATTCATTTAACGCATATAGAATTACATATTTTCCTTGTCTTATTGTCTTATGAGCTAGAATAAAAAGTGCTTGTGAAACCCAAATTAGTAGTACAAATCAGAGGCGTGAACGTCGTTGAAAAATAAGGCTTCAGGAAAGTGCCCTGATGATACCACTAACAAAACACTATGTACAACATGCAACCAAGATAACGACACTTAGGAGGCAATATGTGACTCTCACATAAAACTTGTTAAGAAAATTATGGTTTGTTTGCCTGAAGTCACTTCAGAAATTTTGAACCCATGTGCGATGCATAATTACAACATAACTAGCGTGCGAAATAAAAAAACATTCTTCATATCTTCGTCAAATGGATAGACGCAAGTTTATTTGAGTCATTTATTCAATTTGGTCATTTAAAATTTTTTAAGAAACAGCTAAATTGCATGTTTAAAAAAATAGCTCTTCGGTTCAATCATTATCGAAGTGTTCTGAAAATCCGCATAAGTCATTATAAAAACAAATTTCTTCGAATTCTCCTGCCAGTAGTCTCAAAACACCCTAATTATCGTGGGGTCAGAAGCAATTGCAAAGTTATGTACCAGGTCTTACTGACTATTTAAGTATGATATAATATTAGTTGAATTCAAAATAATTTACAATGGGAAGTTAATCTGCCTTAGTTGGTTCACTTTATGGCGAATGTTATTTTTCTGCACTGGTAATAATTAAAATAGTGGTAGTTCAAATGACTGTACCTGAAAAATTGTACCAAGATTAAGATCGGAACAGTTTTAAGATTTCTGTTTGTACGAGTTAAACCTAGTGAAATACATCGCAATATATATGCGTATAGTGGGAAACCTAGGTTACAAAGGGGCGCCTTGGAATGGGTTCAAAAGTTTAATAATTGAGTTTAAATTAGCTGCTCCACCTGACCAGGATAACCGCTAGGTCATGCCCGACTACTTTTCTTATGTAGAATTATTAAAGGCTAAACCTCTGCATTTTGAAGTGATATCACATACATTCTTTTGAGGTGAGTCTGAGCAACTAATATATTTGGATCACAAAATTGGCATTAAATGGAATGCATTTTCCCTCTGATAATGAGGTCCGAACAGCGGTACAGTAGTGTCTCAGAGAGCAGCCAAAAAATTCTACCCAGATGGAATAGAGGCATTAGTTTCATGATGGAATAAGTCTGTTGAAAGAGAAAAGAGGACCATGTTGAAAATTATAGCAGTTTCTTAACCTATATGCCAACGAATAATTTTTTATTTAATTTTTGCTGTATTCATTTGGGCCACCCTTGAAAAAGGGGTCTCAAATGGTGCGAAAAATGTGGCTAAGGTTATGTGGATCTCCTGGCGGTATGAGGTTGGTATAAAGGGTTCCTCAGTAATAGTACACCCAAAACAAAGTTGAACGGTTTTTCATTTTATGAGATAACGGCAAAAGTTGAAGGAAAATTTCATATTAAAGGTTATATTTTTATTTAAGGTAGTTTGTAAACTTTAGCTGTGTTCTCTCGTTATTTATTTATTTATTTAAAATTTAACCGGCGAGGTTGAAGCTACACAGCCCCTTCTTCCACCTAACCATAGACGGTTTACAGACAAGTGTTTACAAGAGTAGTTGTTTTAACTATTAAGGTATTTTACAAATTTTGCTTTACTTCTAACATATGACCGTTTCCACACTGGTGAGGCAGGTAGAATGTGTTGAAATTAATAGGAAATTGAGATTAGGCAATGTGAAGATGAGAATAAGGAGATAGATTTAGAGAACTGAGCTAAGTGTGTTTGTTACTGACGATGAAGTTTGTGCACTTATTTTTTTAAATTACTGGTGGAGCAGATGTTATTAGAAAGGGAATTCCAAAGTTTCCCGGCAGAGACAGTGAAAGCCTTATTGTAAAAGCTGCTATGATGCATTTGAATGAGTAATTTGGACGTGCTTTGAGTGTTCACCGAGTTCAAATTCAAAGAACACATTTTTCTACACAGCTTAAGAGGTTTATAAGAGCATCATTGATACATCGCGCAGAGGCGATTTTTTAGGAAAACGGCCAAAACCCAAGGTAACGAACATCGGCTTAGAGAATAAGTAAACATTGTATGAGAAAGAGAGACTATATGGGTACAGTGTAACGTGAATCATATCCACATATTGGGTCTCATTGCGCCGTAAAGTTAATCCAAAGTTGACTGTCGTTAGCGTCACACGTCTATGCGCTTCGTAAGTGCATCATCCTGAGAATTTTTTTCTTGTGATTTAAACGCTTGGGTGAATTGTGATAATATGGATTCGATACCTGGAGGTATGTTAAACATTTTTACATAAATATGGATTTACTTTTGCTTCTATTTTTATGAACTAGCCCATCACGCCTGAAAACGGTTGAAAATGTTTTGATATGGCATTTGCGTCGAAACTTTTAGTTATTCATTCAGCTGCATTCAGCTCTATTTCAGGCATAGTTTTATGGAATAATTCGTGTTTTATCTAAAACCATCAAAAACTCCTGCTAATACTTGCGATTCTTGTAGAAAATGTGATTTATTTGTCGAGCGTCCCCTTATTTTCACTTGATGGAGTAACCATTTCGTCGCATGTTTGAGTCTGTGTTAGAGATTCCGCCATTTTCGACAACAAAAGACCATTTTCTTACAGGATCTCGTAACCAGCACATTACCTTGAGCAAAAAGGAGTTGTTCGAGATCATGCGCGAAAGCTCATCGACGGAATTCAAAGACTAATGTGAACATTTGCGTGAACGAGTCAGAGAAATAGGGAACTCATTACCCGGAAACATTACGTGATGAAATAAAACAAGCTTTATCACGTTATATTTTTCATTTTAAATCGAAGTGGCACGCTGCTTCAAGAAACACTGAATATTTCCTTCGCAAAAATAAAGAGTGGCTAGAAAGTATTATCACGCTTCCAGTGCACGCGCATGCCTCCGAGTCTCAAAAAAAAAGGCGGACGTCCATCAATTGACTTTAGTGAAAGCAGTGAACGATCAAAGCGACGAAAAACCGAGATATTACGGCCACAAACAAGTTCTTTAGAGCTATCTTATGCAGCTCAGATGAGTCTCCGAGCAGAAGGAGAACTGGATGCTGCAAAACTTATAAAAGATATGAAATTTTCTACTCCCAAACGCGCTTCCAAATACAGAAAAGCCTAAAGTGTAAGTTTACAACCAGTCATTCAACTTTCGACTGATAAAGCACTGTCAATAATTGTGGAGAGAAAATTAACAAAGTTTCAGTACAATCTTATTAGGTCAACTGCAAAGGAAAATAATTGCACAATGTACCCAAATTACGAGAGAGTTAGGCCAAACAACGATGTTATCCCGGAAGTTCAACCATTACCATAACAGAAACAAATGCAGAAGTTATGTTGCAGAGTTTGTTGGATCATACAATTAAGCGTATACTGCAAGTGCAGTGTGAAGTAATTAACATGCCAACAACTGAACAGCGAAAGAACTTACAACTTATCTCCAAGTGGGGCTGTGATGGTAGCTCTGGACAGAGCGAATACAAGCAAAAATTTGAGGATGAATGTAGCTCAGATTTCAATATATTTTTAACATCCCTTGTGCCACTTCAAGTAATATACGGTGAACCTGATGCCAAAAACAAAATTGTCGTATGGCAAAATCCTCGCCCTACAATCGCCGTCCAATCAGACTGCAATTTATTCATGAAACTGCAGTTGTTATTAAAAAGAAAAGAGGTGGAGTATGTCGAGAACCAAATAAGTGCACTTGTTCCTTCTGTTATTTGTGACGGGAAGGAAGTTTCAATAAAACACAATTTGATATTCACAATGGTAGATGGTAAGGTGTGAAATGCGGTGTCATCAACCAAATCGACACAAAGATGTTATCTTTGTGGGGCAATTTCAAAAGATTTTAACAAAATAGATGAAATCCTCCAAAAAAATATTGACGAATCAAAACTACGATTTGGATTATCCACATTACATGTGTGGATACGCTTCTTCGAGTGTTTACTCCATTTGTCATATAAACTAAATATTGGAAAGTGGCAAGTGCGAGGCAAAGAAGATAGGAAAATATTGGCCGAAAATAAAAGGCGAAAACAACAGGAGTTCAAGTCCCAGTTAGGACTTGTTGTAGACAAACCAAAACCGGGATACGGCAGCACCAACGATGGTAACACGGCACGCCGCGTTTTCGAAAACTCGACAATATCTTCGTCAATTACAGGTGTGGACCAAGAAATCATAAAAAGATTTCAAGTTGTACTCCTGACAATATCAAGTGACTACGACATAAATATAGTTAGTTTCCAATGATATCCTTAGGAAACTGCGAGAAAGTTCGTGGGCAAGTATTCTTGGTGTAGTATGCCATCAACAGTTCACAAAATATTAATACACAGCCCCCAGGTTATATCGTCTGCAATATTACCAATTGGGCAACTGTCTGAAGAAGCCCAGGAAGCGCATAACAAGGGCATTAAAAAACGTGAAGGATTTTCACGGAAGTTTTCCAGGGTAAATACAATTTTTGCACCACCTTTTGATTTCCTCTGATCCATACATCTCAAGTATAAGGAAGCTGCCAAAAAGAAATGTTAAACCTTTTTCAAAGATGTTTTACAGCTCTTACAAGCACCTGATGTCTATACGTCTGCAGCACAGGATAACGCAGATAAAGACCTACCTTTTGCTGGCACATCAGCAGACACTAACAAAGACTCTCTTAGTGACTCAGATTAAACTAAATGTAAATAACTACTTGTAAATACAATTATTTTGAAAGATGAAATATAATAATTTGCCAACTGGCTGTTGTAATATGTGCTTTTTCTCCATGGTTTTGATTTTTAACTGCGCATTCTCCATCCTAGTGTCTTCGTAATGATGTTATAACATTTTAGGAAACAAATAAAGATTCAATGTAGTCAGTTTTGGCCATGCTTTCCTAAAAAATCGCCTCTGTGCGACGGATCAATTTCTCAAGATTTCTTGTTATTTTAGGATACTTGGGTTTTCATAAAATTACAAAGATAAATGTTCGAAGAGGATTAACCGGGAGAATGGGCAGGCCATGTTGTTAATACTTCATGTTTAATTAAAAATTTTTTTCTAACATTACGAACAGTGTGGCTGGTCTCCATCCAGCTGGAAAATTGTGGGTTGTAATAAGCCGGTTGTTTCTTGCAATTGTGGAATTACAGAAATAGTTATCATGTTTAAGTAAGAACCGCCGGTCACAGTTTGCTCTTCAAAAAAGTAAGACCCATGGATGCGAAATCGCGACAAAACAAATAAAACATTTATTCTCGTGTTTGTATTTTTCATGAGGATTCCGTTCACCCGAAATCCTAGAGTTATGACTTTGAGTGATGTATAGAACGTAGCGTCGTCACTAAAGATAGACTTCGATAAAAAGCGTTCACCGATTCTACGTGTTCAATCTATACCCGACAAGTTTTTATTTTGCCTTCATTATGATCCTCCCTGAATTTTTTAAGCTTTACGCTTCAAACTTCATTTGTTTATATGTATATCAGGAGGCGGTTAATCGTTTTCATGTTGAAAGTCTCTTTGAGAAGCAACAATTCTTTCAGACACAAATTTCAAATGTTTCGCCTTCTATTCAGGAGCTGTCATTTTGTTCAAAATTGCCAGTTCCTTATTTATGCAATAATGTCAATGAATTAATTAATTCATTGATTGACTAAATAAAATGAGTCCCCCTGGAAGGAAGATTCCAAAGTTGTCCGGGAAAAAGTGTGTATAAAACTTTCAACCCTTCGTAGGTAATTTTCTTTTGAATTTTGTTGTTATCTCAAATAATAAAAACAGTTAAAGTTTGTTTTTGGTTGATCCATTTTCGACACATTATATTCTAAGAACGGTGACAACGAAAGAGGATTTAATTAATACGTTTTGATTAACACGATAAAATTGTGAACTTGGTAATTTTAATATCTAGATTCATTCTCCATTCGGTTCTAGTTATATTCTGCCGACAATAACCAAAATTGAATCGAATCACGTTCAGGTTCATTCGACAGTTTATGTCATAAACTTTTGCTGTCTCTTTTTAGCTTTCTCTATTGTCTGTAACGTGGTATCTTTTACTACTCAATGTTCGTTTTCCTCCGTAGATTGGCTGGATAATTGCCGAGCTCGTTGCCTCATATCATCGCTTTCTTTGTGTAATTAGGTGGTCATTCCTCTTCAAATTAAATCTCATGGTGTAACTCTCTATTACTCTCCATCCAGTTACAAATAGCTTTGTAATATTCCGTTATAGAAAATTTATATTTTACTTAAAAATTTGATGAAATATTCCTTGGCTAATTATACCCTATCTATAAGCATTCTTTAGAGGATGATTATCCGACAATTTTAATGATCTTATGTATGAGTAAGAAAAGTTGACTTATATAGGTAAACCATGCACCGTTGAATTTATTCTTTTACAAATCTCTTATGTAGAGAAGATAAACAATAAATCAATAAGACGAGCCATATGCGATTGTCATGACTGTACCTTTGCTTGTCGCGGACATTGTTCTTTCGTTTGAAAAATGCATCTACTGCGTCAGCACTGAGCAGATTATTCAATTATTGAACGTTTTAATTCAAATGATATGAAGGATATTACTTTCTTCTCAAAATTAATACAGCTGGGCTAATAATTATACAAATAAATGATAATTACTATTTGAAAAATATCTAATATCGTTTGTCATAATAACACTCGGCCGTATTGTACGCAGTTTCTCCGAAGCGTAAACTTTCTTATATAGTATTTTATTTCCTTTCAATTAACATTAACAAAACTATTTTTGTAATTTTCTCTAGTTTTTTGATAGGTAATAGGCAAATAAATAATTAGTGTTCGCAAGATATATTTCACTTGCAAACGCTTATTTTTTTTTAGCACATCTGTCATTTAAATACAGTTTAGAAATTTTAGACGTTTAGAAGATTGACTTTTAAAAAAAAGCAGTGGCTCAACGTTTTGTTGGAAGGCTAGGCCATCCAAATGGAGAAAATTCGGTTTAGGATGAAAATTGCTAGTTCCGCATAATTGATTGTTTTCCGAAATTTTAAATACGTGTTCTTACTTCTATTCAAGATAATTCCTATTGAAATTTATTCAATATCCAACTCTCTCTCAATCTCATTTTGTCTTCTAGAAACCTTTCTATAACTTGCCGTCATCCCGTCCCCTCTCGAAAATGGCCGACTCATTTTGTGTAATTATCGATCAGTAAGGTTATAAGCATTACAAAGAAAACAAATGAAGGGCATCGTTAATGAATTAACATATAAAAGTAAATATGACATCGTTGACTGTTATTTGGATAAACGACAGTGCATCGATAGACTTATTTTGTGCAATTCTCATCTACATGACCGTCAAAATATACAACTATATTAGTAAATATCTTCTTTATGGAGAAGTACGTCGAACGGCCATTGAAAATTAATTTTTCTGAAAATTGTTGATTCTCAAATAAAAGGGAAGCTTCCCAACTATTTTTTGGGATCTCTCAGCAGTACTTTCTCTTATTCTTTGTCACTGTCGTCATTCACTTAAGTTCCTATCTTCTCCTACTGCATTTACTACGTATATCTCTTGTGATTCTCCTTCGATCGAATTGGCTTTCCCTAATCTATGCCAAAACACACTTCAAAAACATAGAATCTGTGCATGTATATATCCCGATACATCCACTAATGACGAAACCGCTATTACTGATTCCAAGAGATTATGGGGAAATAGTTCCTAGTGCACAAAAATGACTGTATTCACACATGAATAGAAGATGTTAAAAAGTAAGGTCGTCCTCTAAAAACTTCGAAAAATATATCTGTAATATATCCAGATTCCATTGTATAACTTTCTTAAGCAGGTGATTGAATCTCAAATACAACCCTCGTGTTTTTTCTACCAATTCGTAATTTCCGCAATTCACTATCTTTAGCTACTGCTGCTGTACGGCTACTCGTACAGTAAAAATGTATAGGAAAAGAAATATTCAATTTTGATTGTTCTACATTAATTATATCATTTCCTTATTTTATTTGCCGTAAAGTCCTAAACACCAAATTTCATTTGTCGAAAATGAACATTCGGACGTACGGACGTGGCGTGTTCATAAGACGTTTCAACTTTTCCACTCTTACATAATTCTTTTTTTAAGGTTTGCAATTCATTTGAAAATTTTAGGCGGTTACACGAAATTTCATTTCCCTATTTATTTTCAAACTGAATGCATTCTCTGAATTACTCAGTAATGCTTTGTTGCATGCAAATATTATTATACCTTTGCAACTACGTCTTCCCATGTTACTTTTAACATTTCACAAATAATATTATCGTATTCCTTACTATAATCCTCGCACTTTTTTCTCAATTTTCTACAAATGAATCGGGTGTAAAGACCAACCATTAGGATTTTCTCTATCTACTCTTACTGTTCCCATTCACAATATAATTGAACATCTATCGAAAACGTGCATAAGAGAGACATAAGTAGAATATTACATCTACTTAACCTGGTATGGACTTCTGGTTTTAAATTGTTCCGTAAAATATATGAAGAGAGAGAGAGAGGGTGACCAAAAGGTTATATGTACTAGAAAACATTTGATTTCCTCGAAGAAGAATAAAGCAAATGAATTCCAATATTATAGAACTTTCAGTTTAATTTCACTTGCAGCTAAATTTACTCTCAGTATTTTGAGCGGGAGGATATAAACTAAAGCGAATAACTTTATAAATGTAGACCAGGTTGGGTTTCGGAAAGGACGTGGATCTACGGACGCCATCGAGGTGATAAGGATTTTGTTTGAAAGAAGTGTTCATTATATCCTGGATATATTCTTGCATTTTGTAGAATTCGTAAAAACATTTGATGAAGTTTTATAGTCTAGGTTAATAGAAGATTAATCTTATATCCATTAGCGGATTTACAATAAGGCCAAAGTAGGCAATGGCGGTATGGCGGTGGTATTGAAGGCGGTAGGATTTTGGGGTGGTCGGATTTGTATATTCATTCGCCAAGTTGTAAGACCGTCAATAGAGTATATGAGGAAGCACTCTAAAGAGGGCTTTTCAAACTTAAGGAGGTCGAAATAATGAAAAACCATCTGTACCAACGTAAGGAAGCTTGTCTAATACACGGGAAAAGAACGGATTGTTCCTCTGGTATAATATATAAATGAAATCAAATGTATTGAATGTTTTTAAGGGGCGGAAAAATAATTTGGCCCAGGGGCGGCAATTTTCGAAATCCGCCACTGCTTATATCTGTTTATGAATCAGACTGCACAGGTAATCTAGGGAAGATGGAGAATATGTTTCGCAAATATTAAGAGGAGACGTGAGACTACTCTCCCCTGTACTGTTTAAGTTTATGCAGAAGTAATGCAAATAAGGGACATGGGACGATGTAGATGTACTAGTAGGAGTAGGAAGTACCCTAGTCAAACCGGTTAAATTTGCAGGCGCGAGATGCATTACTGAATAATTCGGAAAACGGGTTACAGATGCTAATTAACTTGTTAAATGAATAGGCAAAGACTTTAGAGATTAAAAATAACTAGAGAAAGCTAAAATAATGAGATTTACCAAGAGCGGAAAATCACGGGTGAATGTTATAGTGCAGTGATGGCGAACCTTCTATTGTCCATGTGCCAATATTACTGAAATTGTCGAATATTTTCCGTCTCGCGTGCCACAAAAAGTCCTTGATTCTTTTTGCGCGCCAACTAAATTAAATTCGTGATCAAGGCATAAGAGATAGAAATTTGTAACCATAAAACTAATGTTTACAATAGTTAACTAAATAGGACAAATATTTTTGCGGCACCAAATCAGTACGATAAATGCTTTGATTGATTTTCGCCTTTCGTTGGCGTGCCAACCAAAATCGTCTTGCGTGTTACTTATGGCACGCGTGCCATAGGTTGGCCATCACTGTTATAGTGGATAGAAGAAATGCTGGAACAGGTGTAACGATTTAATTATTTAGATAGTACTCCGGCTCAGGATGGAAGGAGAGCGAATGAGATCGAGACAAGAACATAGGAAACATTTATGAGACGACGAGGGTTGTTGACAGGATGTTCAGATGAGGATATTAAAAAGCGTTTAGCGAGAACTTTGATATGGAGTGTAGCATTAGATGGGTATGAGGCGTGTACAATAAGAAAAAAAGATGTGGACAGATTAGGGTGCTTGAGATGTAGGTATGGCGTACATTAGAGACAATTAGTTTGACAGAGAGGAAAACTAATGAGGAAGTTAAACAATACATTGGTACCTTAACTAAGACAGTAAGAACAGAAGAAATGTGAAGAGCACATATTGAGAAGCGAAGGTATAACAAAAGAACTCATAAAAGGGAGGCGAAGAGGTAGGAAGAGAAACGGAGGATCAGATGTCATAAAAGGAGATGTTAATGAGAATATGAAGAGAATCTATAAAGTGTTTGTATGTATGTATGTATGTTTTTTAAAACTCGGAAACTACAGCACGTAGAAACAAGAGGAAGGTGTAATTGTAATCGGAATAAAGAGTTCAGTGGTGTGGTCAGGTTTTTATACCGATTTGATTGACCTTTCTAATTTTAAAATATTTTATTTTTTCTTTTTCTACATTTGAATAACATAGGGATGAATACAGTTTATTTTTAATTTGAATTTTAACTTACATATAAGCATGGTACGAACTTCAGACAGATTGTTCTATGAAGGAAAGAACAAAGTTTATTTAAAATATAAACTACCATGACAACTCCCACTGTCGCCGAAGTTGAGAGACCAATGAATTTGTATGGGAAACTTTTTAACGTAGTGTCGTTTTTCAATTTCTGTGTGCGATTTTGCTTAGTTTGCATGGCAACAACATATTTGTTGATTTTAATTGATATATTACTGATAAATGGTTTTAATGATATTTTCATGTGGCGTAGAATATTCCAAAGCAAACCTTTTTAACTACATAGGTAACTTAAATAATTAGAGTAGATTTTCCACAAATTGTGATTTCCACACCTTTGAAGATATCGTCACAAAACTTCGCTTAGGTATATAATTTGTCCTGCGGGTAACATAGACTGTAAAGCGATAAAAATTAGTGGGGATGGGGTGCTTAGTTCAATAATTATTTTCCCAAAAGTTTAAAGGTAATTTTCGATTTTTCACGGTACAGTCGAATATTGTTTTCTTATCCGTACATTTTAATCTGAAAAATTCGGTATATTCAGTGCTCGGAATGAGCCGAGCACACCGGAACGCCGCTCCAGCTCGTCACACGCGCCGATGATATCGTTCCGTTTCGTCAGACTTTTATAAATACCGTCCCTTATAACAGGCGTTCCGTTTCGTAAAAATTTCCGTTGCACTACCAATTTTTGAATCGTTCGAAAGAACATACAATGAGGTGTAAGTAAATACTGCATGAATTTCATTCTTTGCGACGGAATTCATGCATTTATTTATTAATATAGTCTGAAATAAGCACTCGTGTATTTTATATTGGACATAAAAACAATCAATTAATGGAAGATTGAAAGTAACTAAATCACATAAGTCTTAGATGCATCATGGATAATAAAACTTAAAAAGAATCAAAAAGGAAGTCATACATATAGGATATAAAATATAAAATATTAACAGTTGAGATCGCAGTAGAGACAAATTTATAAAATATGGGTGGGTAAAGAAAAGATACCTACGAAAATTTATTTGACGTGGTAGTTGTGTGAAACGAAGACTTAAGGTTAATATGGCAAATTATTCATTATGATTTAACAAAATTTTAATATCTAAAACTTGTAATTTATCCTCTTTTCTGATATGCCTACCTTTTAAATATATATAATAGTGGTTTCTGTTACTTGCCTATCCCAGGGGTGCCCAACCTGCACCTGAGCAGGAATCACAGAAGAGCCGCAGTAATATTAAATTGCTGATAAAAATATTTAACACACAATGCAGCGGCTGTACTACATAATAATAGTATTGAAAACGAAATCACTTTTTATTTGGTGGGACTAGTGGCAATCTTTGACTTCGACAATTCCTTTACACACTATAATCGGAAAATTACCGTTCATATAAGGCTGCCAAAATTTAAAAGAGCCGCCGGTTGGTCTATCCTATTATGTTAATTGTCGTGTTCTTTTCCTATGCATAATTGGTTAAAGTAACAGGATTTCCTGTAAGCTACCGTTTACGGGAAAATTTATTTCATTGACGTGCCTTCAAATGAACCAAATTCTATCATTTAAATTTGTCTTTTCGCTCAATGAATGGAATGCGAAAATTCTTTGGTAAATATGTAAATTCACATGCACACGTGCGCCGTTCAAGGAACACCGTTATCACAAAATGTAATTTTGCCTCAAAGAAAACCATTTGCATACGTGTAGATTTCTGCTTAAATTGTCTTAACTTGTTTAATAGACATTATATTATTGAAGCAAATCTTAATTTTTTGTTGGTTGTCTTGCTGGTGCTTAAACAAAATGAATTTACTGAGAGAGAGAGTAATTTTTGCGACGCTTGGCGTTGACAATTTCGTTTTAGGAAAGAAAAAATGCGATTTGTAAGTTATCAAACGGAGAAATTTAGGGATCGATTAAAAACTCCAACAACCGAATCTGTAATTTTATTTGTTTTTGTTCTCTTAGTTTCACAATAAACTCATTACTTAAAACCAAACCATAACAGTTATTTCAGGTAACTGTTAATGCCTTTTTCATAACGGTATTTGTGTCTTTCACAAGTAGATCTAACGGTAAAAATGCACCGGAGCAGTGAATGGATAAGTTGAACGCAATAAGTTTTGCCTAGTATTATAAACATTTTACATTTTTAATGGTCTTATTGAATCAAGAAATTTTTATTGAACTCTCAAATCAATTTCCGGTTTAAATTTGGATTTCCAGTTTGATCTTCTCCTTCCAAATTTCAATTTACTCGCATGAGCCATTTTCGATTTCAAGAGTGAAATAATTCTGAAACGAGAGAAATCGGACTTTTTCACATGCATGCAACGCGTGGTTTACTTGGAATGAAAATTGTAGCATTTTATGGGCAAGAAGAAGTCTTTCATATGAAAATTCAGCAATTTTCATTATTTATTGATGATTTAGATAACACACGAAAATTTTTCGACGGGATAAAGTCGAGTAAATTATATTTTCACGTTCGTCGTGATTCTGTCAAAAAAATCAATACTTAGAATTCCAAGTGCTGTAATATTTCTAACCTTCACATTTAGCACGATATGTCGTATTTAATAATTCACATTATTTATTTAATTAATATCATTTTTATCACAATTTAATCGTAATGGCTATATTGACTGATTTTTCTGACAGTTAATGACTGTCATTTGATACTTAAAATTATACTTGAGCAGTTCAGCTGACATCAAAGTGATGACAGGAAGTTTTAGAATCTAGCGCCTGAATTACTTTTCAGTCTCTTCAAATATCTACAGCGTCTTATCGCAGGATAAGTATTATATTAGTGAATATTTTTAATTTCTGCGCACGTCGTATAGGAGAAAGTATTGTATTCGTGAAAAAGACATCGAATTCCCCTGAGAGTACGTTTTGACTATTTTCTCTACGATCTCTGTATATGCTGTTTGTGTATGTGACAGAATTTTGTGGGCGCTCTAACTTAAAAAACTAATAATCAGATCAGCACAAAACTCTACGTTTAAAATTGTTACTAGTAAATAAAGAGCTGAAAAGGTTTTGGCTGAAATTTATCAACCGAAAGTGGAGGTTTATCCTTGTCGTTTTTCCATTTCTTCCAAATATCTCTTTTAAAACTCAACCGATGTAAATAATGGTTATTATCAAAGTTGTAGAAAATGTAATTTTATGCAAGTTTGCTTTGAATTTTAAGAGATATTTTGATTTTTCGTCTTGAATTTGTTAAGTACGTCGGTAAGCGAGGCCATTTTTTCCGGTCCTACGATAGAATACGTAATAATGAAAATAGAAATATACTTCCATCTTGACGGACGTAAGCAAAACGAGTTCCGGTCACCTTAACTTAGGTACCATCGGAGAAAGGTATGAGGGAGGGAGATTACGTAATCTATATTCCGAATTACGCTCTAATTTCATGTGGCGGTATGGGTCAGGGGCTTTTCTTGCTATGTAGCTCGGTGTTTTTATTTTTGAACGTCTCTAATTCTTTTGATGTGTTTCTGAGTGTTTCGGATCTATACTGCTCGGTTGGCAAGAGTAGAAAAGATGCATTTGACTTTGGCCTGGACTGGAGAAAATTAGCTGGACTGATAGAAAAAATGGGAAAGTCTTAAAGATAATTGAAGGAGAGAGGAGATGGTTTTTTAATTTATATCCTACAGTCCGCTAAGACGTTTGGCAGGAAGTGAAACATAAATTAGGGTAACAACAGAACATAAGATAAGGCGAAATGTTTAAAGGTTGAAAAAGGTCATAGAAGGGAGGATGGTAGGAATGAAAGACCAATGAAGAGGGAAAGAATAAATGGATGCAATAAAATTAGCCGAAAGGTATAACAAGATGGCGAGAAAGCTCTTTGATTTTACAGATGGCTTGGTTTAGCCAAAAACTTGTATAAGAGCAGAATGACTATGGTAATGCTGCTATATTATTATTTTAATAAAAAATTAGTTCACTGGATTTTTAGGTTTATTTTCATAAAAATGCTTTCCGTTTGCCTGTTTTTTAAAATCTTTTATAGATATTGATAAATGCATAATATGTAAATGTGAATTAAACGCAACGATATACACGCCGAATGAACCATACGTGAATTACATCGAAGTTCACGAAGAGGGCTTATCCTCCGGCGTTGGTGATCGCCATTTCGAATAAACTGTTCCAATGTTTATATGAAGCAGCACTCGTAAGATTCAGAGTAGCCAATTTCACTAATAAATGTAGAGGTAGTAAATCGCGAAACATGCCAGTGAATGATGATAATGTTCTTTTTCATATTTGGCGCACGCGAAGGGTAACAGATTCTGAATTTCCAACAGAAAAACACATTCTAGACATTAACCTCTGCGTTGAGGAAAGTTTTACTCTAATTTACCTATCACGCCCTGTATTTCATACTTTTATCGCTTATTCCCATTAGAATAACTGCTGATTTAACCTCTAACTACTATGCTGTCTTAAGACTGCCTATTACATTACGCATCACTTAATGCAGGGGTTTATAAGCTCCTTTGTTATTTATATATTTTTGTCTGTGAACTCTTAAATATTTGATATAATTTATACTTGCTATCAAATCTCCAAGTTGTATTGAAAGCTTCTCACTCACGTTTAATTAGTAAATGTTACTTGTTTGTATTGGTTTCTATTTACAACAATTTTATTAGACCTGCTCTTTTCCGCTATCAATTCGACATTTTCCTATAATAATTTCCGTCCGCTCTCTCTTTGTATTCTTCTTGAGGGAATTCAGTAATTCACACATTAATGTAAATAGGGATTTCCTTCACACAAATCGGGAACAGTGAATTTCGCGAGATAATAAATTGATTTTGCTCGTACAAGATTCGTCTGGCGTAAAACACTTTTGTTTGTTTGGGCCGAATCGTACATTTAACATTTGTTGTATCGAAACCAATTCAATCATATAATTATTGATTCTAAAGTAATTATGTTAATTTATGCAAGCATTGCTTTTATTTTATAAAGGGAAAAAAGGAAATTGCCTTTGCCTCCCAATATTTCTGAAATAAAAGTAGTTCAAGAGAGGAAAAGAAAACGTATAAGACTAGATTATAGTATTCAGATTCATTTCAAGTAAAATTATTTGAGTAAAACCTTGACCCTAGAAGTACCGGAGGGGGAGGGGGGCCTCCGGGGCCCACAACCTTCTTTTTGTTTGTTTCTCTGTCAAAACAATTGCTTAAGTTTTGACAGTTTGTTACATTGTACAGAGATTTACATAAAACAATTATCCACAGTTTTCAACTAATTTTATGCATTTTTCTATTCTGTGCAATTTATTTCGCCAATGGCTGCGTGCTATGATACGAAGGTGGTCTAAATTAAGAGGCAATTAATTTTACTTTCGCAACCTCCGCCTCCTCGTTTTGCTTTTTCCAGCCTCTTTCTGTAGAATTTCGTACTCTTCCACTACCTGCACCTTATTATTAGCAAATTAATAGACCCTGCATCTAATAGACCTTCAGCTACACTTGTATCCACCTTGGTGCGTGACAAACCAAAGAAAATCCTGATGCTGTCAAAACAACATCAAGATGCCATTATCGCTGGAAATACAAATAAATCTGAGATAAATTTATATTATAATTCCTCGAAAGGAAGACCAGATGGCAAGGACCTACATACAAAGAGGAAAGATGGCCACTTTCAATGATCCAGACTCTATTTGGCATAGTTGGGATCAATTCACACATAATTTTTATTCTTAACATGATAAACTCGTGTGCGAATAAACATTAAAGGCACCACCTATTTCTGAAGGAACTGGGACTAGGGTTGATTAAAAATACAGGGTTCAAGAAACCAGTTACGATAGCTATCGATACCATTTTTTCCTTTCGCTTTCCATCATTAATCTATTCTTTTCTTCTCTGGAATTCTAATCACCCTAGTGAAATTTCTTTGTTCTATATGTGAATGCAGTGTTCTCACATCCTTTTTTTGGTATACAGCCTTTTAATTCACATTATTTTTAGCCGTATTCCCATATAATAAGAACCCTCGTATCCTCATTCAGACACCATTATAATGCTGTATTCTCTATTCTAGATTTAGAATATTTTTTGAATTATCACAACGGCCACGTTATCATAAGGAAACCTCATTCGCTGAATGTTAAGAGTGAAAGAGAGCTTCGCAGTTAGTCTTCTTTCAGTATTTATGCGATGGTGAGATGAATCGGAGTAGTGCTAATGATTCACATCTGCGTTTTCTAAA
Organism: Uropetala carovei; assembly: GCA_036926305.1. Lineage (NCBI taxonomy): Eukaryota > Metazoa > Arthropoda > Insecta > Odonata > Petaluridae > Uropetala > Uropetala carovei. The sequence goes on from JAXCHB010000167.1 coordinate 2,627,999, forward strand.
TCGTCTACTGCGACACAATGGAGTTGTAAATAATAATAAATCAAAAAGGCAATAATTATCTAGTGGTTATATAGCGCAGATAATGTATGGACCCAAAATCCGTATGTAAAAATGTACAACCTTGTTTCAAGGAGGGAACAACGTCCCTACAGACATTTTGGGAACCAATCCTGTACCTGTTCTAGGTGGTCTATATTAGAACCGTAACATCCGAAGAGAACAAAAGTTTTAACATCAAATAATCTTTTTAAATATTTCTTACAATTGTATATGAATATATACAAATCACCTCAAATAAACCGCTAAAATTTGATCGAAATCGAATCAATAGTTCCATAGAAATTTTCCTATTACTTTAGTTGGGGGGATACCTGTAAAGACTCGATTTAAAAAAATATAATGTTACATTAATATAACTGTATGGAAAAAGGGAAAGAGGTAGGAAAAGGTTTCAACTGGTAGACTACTTGAAAGGGAAAGAGAGCTATCAAGATATGAAGAAAACTGCGGAAAATAGGAGTATATGGAGGACCAAGTTTAACCATGAATAATCACGGACCTGTCAAAGGACAGACTACCTTTGATAATGATGATTGATATTTAAACGCTTTTAAAACGTTGTTGTTCGGTGATTTTGTAATAGATTTAACAAACGTTCTCGTATATGGCAGCGTTGAAACCAAAAACGTTAACTGTTTTTTCATGTTGGATAAAATATGACCTTTATCATTTTCTAATATGAAAAATACTGAAGTAACTTGTTCCCTGCATCTGCCACAGTAATTTGAACAACATTACCGATGTGGTAAAATATTTTAATTTATCATTAGATACATAATCATGCACTATAGGTAAACTAATGGTGTTTTTTGCACATAATTTACCAAAGACTGAGAACTTTTCAAATTGGCATTGCTACAGTGAAGGAGAAATGGTGATTTAAAAATTTCTTCTTGTGCAGTGCAAAAATAGTGAGAATTTTTCGCAGCGTAGTTATCACCCGGGAAATCAGTCAGTCACCGTTTGTGCATAATGTGAATAAATCGTCTACCAGATGATAGCGAAGGAAAGTGAGGAACAGGTGGTGGAGATGCAAAATGAAGCGAAATTCTTCGAGGTAGGTTGTCATGGACAAAGGGGGCTTTAATCTTTCTTTTCATTATATAATTAATAAAAGAAACCTACTGTTTTTACCATGAATATTTGCGACAACAACTTTTCATGAGATATTGTATTAGTTTCACTCTTAGTTCATTTCATTTTACAAGAATTCAATTTGCAGTTGAAGTTCTACAGGTTTTCAGCTCAAAGGAGTTGATTTACTCCTTGTGTGATAATTCAACAGCAACTATCTTCTAACAATAACTCGATTCAGAAAGAAAAATTAACATTAAAACAAGTGTCTTATTACAAATTTTTCGGATGCTAAATGCGAGAAAGCGAGAAAGTAATAAAGACAAGGATCGGAAAGATTCAGAAAACTTTCGTGCAGTAGAAAAGCATAATCGGTGGGAGAATTAATTTTAACACAAGAAATAGATTGTAAAAACCTACGCGTGAGGTATAGCTACCTATGGCAGTGAAACATGAACAGTTTTTTTAAAAAAAGGTAGAAAAAGAAAATTTTTTAAAATGTTTAGCTGAAGGATGTTGAAAATTAAAATGGAATAACGAGATACAGACGAGGCGATAAATCCAAGAATAAGCAATCAAGTATATAAAAAATTGGGAAAGCAAGTGGTTATAAGTTAGATATTGGAGGTCCTTAAGATAATCTCTTATGTTATCAATTTTTATTATTAAAGTGATCTATAATTATCTACGGCAGGATTTCCTAAAATGTGTTCCGCGGAACCCAAGGGTTCCGCAGAAGCTGATAGGGGTTCCGCGACAGACAGCAGAAGAAACTCGATACGTTCTTCCTTCTCAAATTTGCAGCAGGAAGCATAAGCCTCACTTGTAAACTTGTACTGTAAAGTACATACGTTTTGTGAAGAAATAATGATTTTAAAGTTAATATTATTGCGATTAGGCTTAGCATCTCTTAGTTAAGATCTACGATAAGGAGGATAAATAGAAAAAAGAACTTTTAAAAACTATCATACAGCTACAACAGAAAATATTCTTTGGCAGCATAATGAACGGCGTCACAGGTCACATACATTTCAGTCTTCTCTTTTCGTTTACTTGATATTTTAATTTAATCGATTGCAGAGGATTACAGACGGACAGACAGAGTAAAAACATAAGCGCGTTTATAAAATAAAACTCACCAAAAAGAATCATCGTGGGATCTCTGATGAAGCAAGACAATTATATATATCACCGGCACTACGAAGTAATAGAATATAAAGGAGAAAGAAACTTACTTTACAGAACAAATCAAGGTATATAAAACATTCGAATTTTAAAGGATGGAAAAGACAAAGCTGTGTATTTAATACGAATAAGAATGCTATTTCTTAATCGAAAAACTTCTATTTGTACATTGAAATCCATTTTCTTAAATTGTAGATGCATTTAAAACATTCTAATGTGGGTACGATAGTAAACTGCTTAAGTTTTCATTACATTTAATATTTATACTTCATTACATAGGTATTTGAATTGCTATAGAAACTTGAATGCCGCTCATAATTTTCTAACGTATTCATTATGGGTATTGTAACTATAATGTCAACAGCGGTAGATTTATGACATGGCTTACCTTCTGTAATGTATCTTCTTGCTTAGTTTTATTGACCTCTTCTCGAAATATCTTAAGAAAAATTCACTTCTGAGTGCTCTTAATATCACGTCTTAATAATGCAACACAGAGAGTTGCCTAACTCTGAGAGAGAGAGGTCCCCGACTGAAAGCCGGGTCCGACCTGGCCGGGGCTCGAACAATAGGCCCTTCGGATAACGGGAATTGACCGCATACAAGTTTTTCTCCGGCAGCCCTATCGACACAACAACAAGACGACCTCGGTTCGGCCTCCGCTCGGGTTGAATTGGAATTTTTTCCTATGAAGGAAAAAAATCGCTTCTTTTGGTTCGTATGCGATTCTTGGGCACGGGCCGCTCTATCCTTCCGTCCCTTTACCTGGCGACGTGCACGCGGCACGGCGGCGTCGTGTGCGTGAGAGAGAGGGGAGAAGATGGGGCACGCGAGTGCCCTATAAGAGGGGTTCTCTATTCAGGAGGCACCTGTGCTTCCATGCCTCGGCATTAGAGAGGGGTTGAAAAGAGGAGAGGGCAGAAAAGAGGAGGTCGTGGCTCTATGGAAATTCACACTCAGGTACTCTAGGCCTTAACAATGCGTCGGGGAGGAAACGAATCTACTCCTGGAGTCACTGCGGGAGATAGGGACGGTGCGTGCGGAGTGCAATGCACCATAGCTAAGTCTCGAAGTGCTACTAGGAGAAGCACTTGTGTGGCGGATGGAATTATTTACCTTCGCTGCGAACTACTTCAGGGCGAGTGCATTATTCTTACCATTAGATTCTACGTTCGACGTTTTAGACTGTCGAATAGCCCAAAAACGTGAAGACGTGGTGCTTTTATAATGCTTTGGCGCTGCTATTAAAAAAATGCTTTCTTTGAGAAAATTAGCGGTCATTTTAAGTGTTCATTTATTTAATTAGAATGACACCGAATAAAGCTAAAAATAGGCAACATTATTGAGACACTGTGATTGGGTAATGCTCTTGTATCCGTGCGAACATTTAACTAAACACGATCGAGAAAGCGTGCAGTACCGTTGAAAAATATCACTCTCAGAGAATTATTCTTTATTTCTTTTTCAAGAGAAATTTCTCACTAAGGAAGAGGCACTTTTTATTTCTTGTTTGCCGCGATCCTTTTTGCTGCGCAGCCATTTCGATAGTTTTTAAAAATTCAATGAAGAAACTACAGTTTTTATTCGCGTTTGTATTATAAAGTATAAGCTATAAACGTTTGATATTTTCATTACGCGGGATACTCTACATCACGATGCAGATCGTTGGCATCCTGTGTTCAGTTTTATGCATTTCACTACTGTTTGTTTTCTCTGACAGCATTTTATTTTTATTGTTACTATTAATTTGCCGATTTACTTATTTTTATGGGCCGTTATATTTTAAGGTATAATATGACTATATTACTAACTGAAGGTATGCGAGGAAGGGATATCAACTGCACCATTAGATATTATTATTCGATTGCCATGCGATATTAGTCAGCTTTCACATTTTGTATCAAAAGAGGTTATTCTACATTTTCTATGATATAACTCGTAAGTCACGCTTTCTCTCAATAGAACTGAGATCTGAAATGTGTATCGTATGTTATGACTCAGGTAACTTTATTTCTCAACGCGATAATAAGAGCACGATATCTTTGATATTTACCTAGTTTATAAATAGAGCCACAATACGAACTCGAAACTCGATAAAACAGTTTGCTTTCACTGCTGATAAGTATATACACGCTTAACCTTTTGCACTCGGATTTTTTTCCCCTTATTCCGTTAGTCTACTCGGCATTTAATTTTTAAATATCCACGTATTTTAGGGAATGTGACACTCTAATGAATAGCTGTATTTTATTTCCTTAGAGACTTATTTATTTGCATTTTTTTACATTAAAATAGTTATAATTCAGACTAACTTTAGTCCCTATATTTTTCATAGTATGGTATTTTTTTAAACATTCTCCTACATGAAGACCTGGTTTACATTCACATGTCTCACATATGTAAATTGCCTCTCTTCTTCCACCTGGGACTTTTCTATTGGAACAAACAACACAGTGTTTATGTTTTTTATTAGGGTGAGATACGATTATATGCAGCTTTCCATCTAAATGCTGTTCCTGATCTGTGGATGGTGGTCTACCCTTAGGAGTTGGTGCACCCGCCCTGACATCTCCCACTAATTCAATCAAAAGTTTCCTTATAAATTTTACATGTTCCTCATTGTCAAAGGAAAACTCATCACCAGTGCTTTCTAAATCAGATGCGAGAATTCTGGAACACTTTTCCATGGTTACGATGGGTGATTCTTTCTGGAAGAAAGACTACGTGCGACTGAAACATCGAATCAGCTGCTGGGATACGTAGTAGAGTACTGAGTCAACAAAAAAGAAATTTGAGGTGTCTTGAGGAAAGAGCGTGCATCACTATCTGTTTTCTTAGGCAGCTATCGTCAAAAAAAGGAAGAGTGGGTGACTCAGCATAGCCCACGGGGAAGCATTGTGAAAAATGGCCCGTTCAAGTCTGGAGGTTTCATCAGATGGTTCCTTTACTTTATTTTTCTGTCCATAGCAAATACACGAGTGAATTAGCATATCCTTCAGTGTTTGCGATAGAGAACGGAAAAAACTGAATTACAAAAATAGATCGTAATTATAAACAAATTCGAGACGACAGATGCCAACTCCGCCTTATGAATTCATTGATACCCAGAATTAATGTTTTTATCTGTAATAAATAATTTTTTTCAACGTAATGATAAAATGGTTGTGAAAAATAGCTTGCACCTCCGAAAATATACGAGATGAACGCATCCTACACTGTCGGCAGCACTCGGCCGGCGTAACTCGCGCGGTCGGCGAAATAAACTCGTTGCTTTTAGAGGGGTATTATTAATTTATAATTGAATAAATGTTGAATTATTATAGTTTTATATACGCTCATTTAGTCGCTGATACTAACAAAAAATAATTGAAAAAAACGTGGGCGAAAAACCAACTCTCATCACGATGAAATGCGTGTCGAGCGACGTTCGACATACGAGCTGCTACCGATGTCGAGCCACACTCGACACCCGAGTGCAAAAGGTTAAAAGTTGGTTTTGAATAAAAAAATACGCCCTATCCTCAAGTCTTCTTGAATAAGAGAAATTTAACTAACACGGCCACATTCAGGATTGTCGACTCATGCTTTGATCGGATCGAATGTTTATCCAAAAAGAGACCAATAACTCTAACTTCTATTTTCGCTCCTTCATCTTTCGGAAAATTTGCAATGTCTATTGAGTGTACGCAGGATGCCGTCATATTTAAGTCCAGTAAGTAACACTCGGCCCAACTGTCGTATGTGTGTAATTATCATACCAAATTTTACATTGCTAAATGAATACAAGCCAATGAAAATTAAGGTTCTGAATATATTATAACCAAGTTGGTATTAGATAATTTATGGCGGAAAATATAATCTCTAAAATAAATTTCGAGATTACATTATGTATTTTGGTTTCTGATTTGTTTGCACAAACAATTAAATTTCATTTTCAACAAAATGAGGCTTTTCCCTTTGAATAATAGCTTGTTTGGGTTAAACTCACTCTGCTTGCATTTATGCTCCGCATGGAATCTTCTGTAAAGTATTCTCTAACTCTGCAGAACATGCATATTAAGGATGTATATACATAATCTAATGTGTTTCGAAATAAAATATATATATATATATATATATCATTATATATGCTATCATCTTACAGAGGGGAATACTAATGTCTAGCCCAAACTACAAAAGATGGAGAGCTTAAACTTTCATAAATTGTAGATGGCATGGAGAAACAGCCAGAAAAATTGAGATCTCCTACCTGAGTGTCATGGATTCAACTCCAGAAATTCCGAAAGTTGCGTTTTTTCCATAAGAAAAGCATTGCGGCATTTTTGAAATTTTATTTCTAGCACTTTCCGATGAGATAGAGAATTTAAACTTGGATGTTTGTTAGATATACACGAGATCTATTGGGAATCGTTATCACTTTTACCGCAAGTTTCCTGGATTCGAGTGCAGACGACCCGGTATATCTCCCATAAGAAAGCATGGAAAAAATTAATTCCTGCATATAGACGAAACTAAGAGGAATAAAGAGCTGATATTTTCAGGGTTTGTAGATGTCATTATAATATCTCCATATTAATTAATAACTCCTGCGTAGGTGTCATCGGTTTGACTCCAGGCAGCCTTAAATTTGAGATTATTTCCCATAAGAAAAGCATTGAAATTGATGCAGGGCACTTTTGCGTTTAAAATTTATTTTTCGGATCTTACTCTTCATAATAAGGTGAGATAAAATGGAAGCACATATTACTAGTACACACAATATATTTCTTTTGAGGCACACTGACATACTGTCAATACATATTTCCATTAACCTCCAATTCTAAAATTACTTACTTTCTCTACACTCAATTTATTTATTATAATTTATTTATTATAATTTTCAGCACACTAATACTGACCAAGTAACGGTCGCTCGCCATTTCATAAAAAACAACCTCACTTTCTCCGCACGAGGTATTAAGTACCTGCTTATATTATTCCACATAATAAAATTTATCATTTCAATTTAAGAAAATAATGTGTTTGATAGTGCACTGATTATTATGACATCGGTTCATCTAAGATAATTCTAAGGATATCCTAAAAATTAGTTCCGTATTTACATAAAAAGTGTACTTTTTTGATTGGATTGGGGACTTTATTGTTTTATTTCGAGTATCGTGGGTAGTATTTAAATAAAAAAATGAAATTTATATATTGATTTTAACAATATAACTATTTCACGTTTTGTATTATTAAAATATAAATTCAGCATGTTGATACATACTTAATTTTATCAGGGGGTGCGCCAAAATTCAAAATACTTAATAAGGGTTCGCGAATCGAAAAAGTTTGAATGCCAATGTTATAAGTAGTTGCGAAATTAATTTCCTTAATTAATAAGAAACGCAAACTGAGTGAACGATTGCTAAAGATTTTCACTTGGGAAACAAATTAGCGGAATTGGAAAGAAATCCGTCAAACTGGAAAAAGGTTGTGGAATTCTATTTTATCAACATTGTATAAAAATTTAGTATATATCATTTATTATGATAGATTTTTAATGAATCGATTTATTTTCATTTAGCTGTCTCTCTAAGAATCGTTGGAATACTATCAAACTAAGCTTCGCTAAATTGCATTGGCTTGATCTCAACATTTCCTAATCGACGCGAATATTTATGATAATAGATGTAAAACCCTTTTAATTAATACAAAGCCAGTTTTGATACATACTTTAGAAGCAGCACGCCCATGTCTATATAATATAACATAAAGTTGGACATGGAAGTAAATACAGTGCCATACTCAAGAGTAGGTTATATTATAATATACTATTAATATCCTCACATGTTTTTTCATCAGAGTCAAAAGTCTGGGTGCACCATGTGAAATGCTTTTCTCCTAGTCTAATATGATGATTAGGAGCGAGAATCTTTTCCATTCATAATAATATTTCAAATCTAACGTTGGAACACACAAATTTAGGATGTAATTATTTATTAGGTAAAAAATGTCTAAATGTAAATGATCCTTCGAGAGGACATAAAAATAAGAAAATCAAATTAATAGTAACCATAAAAATAGAATGCTCTCAGAGAAAACAAACAGTAGTGAAATGCACAAAACTGAACACGGGATGCCAACGATCTGCATCGTGATGTAGAGTATCCCGCGTAATGAAAATATCAAACGTTTATAGCTTATACTTTATAATACAAACGCGAATAAAAACTGTAGTTTGTTCATTGAATTTTTAAAAACTTTCGAAATGGCTGCGCAGCAAAAAGGATCGCGGCAAACAAGAAATAAAAAGTGCCTCTTCCTTAGTGAGAAAATTCTCTTGAAAAAGAAATAAAGAATAATTCTCTGAGAGTGATATTTTTCAACGGTACTGCACGCTTTCTAGATCGTGTTTAGTTAAGTGTACGAGATAGGCGTTCGCACGGATACAAGAGCATTACCCATTATATAGAGATGTTGTGGAACGTTTTTCGTGACAATTGGGCGCGCATAAGAAACGGTGGTAAGAGCTCTAACCTTACTTCACGAAGTCACTATAGATCACCGCTTTCACCAGTTAAGGACAATAAAGTTCATAAAAATAGCTTATGAAAACAGTAGTTAATCAATAAAAGCAATAATTATGTCATAAAATCGAAATGTATCGATTACATTCGTATAATTTTATATTTATCATATCCTACGAGTTAAATAAAACATCCAGAGGCCTGAAAAGCTTTATACCTTACTTTTATGTAAAAAAAAGCATAGGCTTCAAACATAAACAACACTTTTGCACACAGTTTTCCATCGTGAGAAAGAATTTCGGAGGAAAGGTGACATCGGCCGTCGTGATTCCGTGCTTCGGCCTACACGGCATCTCGATTGCCGGGCGCTGTGACCTTCGATACAGTTGCTTCGCGACTGAATTCGCCCCCGCAATTTCGTAAACTGGTTTCAGTTAATTATACATTTATTCTTATTAAAAGTTTCATTTTTAATGTTGAACAAGCCAACTGATTCTCCTTACATGGTCTATTTCTTTCGAAATTGCACATTTTGATACAAGAGTTTTTGAAAAAATTCGACCAGGACTAATGTTGCAGTACGTCAGTTTGTGTATCAGTTTTGACAGATGTTAAACGTCAGGTGATATTTATAATGTGTGACTGCCCGTAATATTCTACCTAATTTATCTTCAATCTATTTTAAATTATAATTTAATTTTCGATGCATTTGTATATCTAATAATTATTATTTCTGTTTAGTTTTATTAGTCCGTCTTTGTGCGCTAAACAAAACATTTGCATGCGTAGTAAATTGGTATTTTTCATCACTCTTCTTGTGGGTGTTCTTCTCGCTACAGGGCTTTTGAGAAATATAGATGGGCTGTACTCATATATGGTTTCACTTCCCTTTTATTTCTGTCTATTTTTGACCTACGCTGTATAATTAGCTTAATTAATTAATTTAAATAATATTTAAAATTTAAGCCAATTTATATGGAGTTTTTTCTATATATTTTACACGGTGTTATATCGCATCGTTTTGTTCCGGTCAGATAGATTAAGTTATACAGGCCTCAATCTCCCCCATGTAAAGATCTCTATTATTCAGTCAATCAGAATTACTTTTTTTTAGCTGAACGTGTTTCCTTAGAAATAACCGTAGTATATCCAATTCTCTGAAATTCTGAGTACGCCACTATAGTCTCCTATTAATATGTTACTGAAATATAGATTATCAATAGCGAAAATATATATTTCTAATAAAGTATGATTAAATTGGCAAAAATGTAGTTTATGGTTCGACCTGTAACATTACTCCTATTCTTTCATCAGAGTATAATTACTTCAAGATTACTGAACCTGTAAACGTTTTCCATAAAGCCTGTCCTTTTATATGCGTTACTAGCGGAAGTGCCCACTGAATTTCAACGGATTTAGTGAATCTAAAACTTCGACCGTGTTAACATGTAAACATTGCAAGAATAAGATAGTACACAGTACTAACCGTCACATAAAACAAAAACGAATAAAATCAGCCCATATTTAGGCATTTCGATGAATGAAGGAAAAAACCTTGCACTCTGAAAAATTACGTGTAAATTTATGAGAAAATGATTATTGAATTAATCACCCTCTTCCCAAAAATTGTTTTATCGCCATATAGCCTATAGATCGTATCACTTTTGGCAAATCCAGCTTCATTTCTTGTGTAATTATACCTTTCTGAAATGTTTACTTTTATGTCTTGTAAGCAAGAAACCAGTGAAAAGGCAACGTAGTATAGTTGTCCATGGTTGAACACCGACCCTGGTAAATGTACAACAGATTCGTGGGCCTATTTGCGTTAATAAACATTTAAAATGTAAAATATAATAAGTTTACTTAAAAAAAGGTAAGCTTCCGGTATTCAATAGACGAAAAAATATTCAATTACTTTGGTCAATCGTTATAAACGCTTCCCACACGCAGTTTCCTGAATAATTATCAGTATCTATTTACGTTGATATGCATAAATTTTGGCGTTGCTATATCGATAATTTCGTTGCTTAAACAGGAGTGCAAAACGAATAACGCTACATTTTCGTCTATTTGAAGGCTTCATTGACGCTAATTGAATGGGAGGTAACAATGACCGCCGCCTTGGCAACGCCCGGAAAAGTACGAAAAATCCGCAAAATTTCGAAGCCAATTGTGTATTTCTAAAAACTTCGAACGTGTAACATGTAATCATCGCAAGAATAAGATATTACACAGTTATAACCATCGAATAAAGCAAAAACGAAGAAAATTGGTCCATATATAGTTATTTTGATGAATGAAGAGGAAAAACCTAGCTCTCTGTAAAATGGACAATTACGTGTAAACTTATGAGAAAATAATTATTGAATTAAACACCCCCTTCCCCCCAAAAATTTGTATCGCCATATGACCTATGTTACCCGCAAGGTAAAAGTATATACTAATACGAAGTTTCGTGCCGGTATCTTAAAAAGTGTGGATTTGTATAAAGAACAAATTTAATCTGAGCTGTTATATATATATATATAATCATCATAGGTAGTCTGTCCATAGGTCCGTGATTATTCATGGTTAAACGTGGTTCTCCATATACTCCTATTTTCCGCAGTTTTCTTCAACTCTTTCAAGTCGTCCATCAACTTAAACCTTTTCCTACCTAAACGAATGAGAAGGATAACTTAGCAAAAGTTCCACTTTATTAAATTAAATTAAAATTGTAAGTTATCCTTCTCATTCGTTTATTATGGAATTCCACCAAGTAAAGGCTTCCTTCGTTGATTTTATTTTCTTCTCCTACCTCTTTCTCTTTTTCCTTCCAGTTTTCCTTCTTGCACTTCTTTAATCATACTCTCCTCAGGTAATGTCCAATCCAGTTCGCCTTCCTCTTTCTGATAGTATGTATAATCGTTCACTTCTCTCCTATTCTTCGTAGTACTTCCTCATTTTTCACCCTATCTGTCCATTTTATCTTCAGAATTCTTCTCCATGTCCACAATTCGAAGCTTTCCAAGTATTTTATATCATTTTTCCTAAGCGTCCATGTTTCTGCCCCATACAAAGCTATACTCCATACATAGCATTTTATCAACCTCTTGCGGATTTCCTGCTTTATATTCCCCGTTAGTAGGAGTTTCTTTCTTCTGAAAGCGGTTTTTGCTTTTGTTATTCTAGTCCTGATTTCCTCGGTACATTTTGCTGCTCTCGTTATGATGCTTCCAAGGTATTTATAATCTGAAACTTGTTCTAATGGCTTTTCTCCATTACTTATGTTCAAATTTTCTTCATCTTTACTTGATATTCGCATAACCTTGGATTTTTCTGTATTTATTTCCGTACCGTATTTTCTACCTGTTATCACTATTCTATTTATCATTTTCTGGAGTTCCTTTATACACACACACACACACACACACATGTATGTATATAGATTTTAACACTAATCTATATAATTTACTAGCAGAAGTGCCCGTTGAATTTCAACGGATTTAGTGAATCTAAAACTTGGACCGTGTAACATGTAAGCATCGCAGTAACAAGATAGTACACAACTGAAGAAAACTGCTCCGCATTTACCTATTTAGATGAATGAAGGAATAAATTTTGCAATGGAAAAATCGAAAATTACGTGTAAGTTTATGGGAAAATACGTAATTATTGGATTAAGCTCTCCTTCAAATTTTTTATCCTATGTTTCCCGCAGAGTAAAATTATATACCTATACGAAGTTTCGTGACGATATATTTAAAACGAAAACTGTATGTTAAACCAGCAAGAACATAATAACAAAAGAAAATGGATGAACAAAGGAACAAACAATAGTAATTAGTTTAACGAAAGACAAAAAAGTAAATAGAGAACGTTTAAGAAATATAGAGTGAATATTATCCTCCGACTATTAATTCTGTCATCCTGGAGTTCTGTTACGACAAAATTGTTTACATCCATAATACTTTGGAAAGAATGATACGATTTATCCAATCACAATTTGTGGAAAATCTACGTCTAATTATTTAAGTTACTTATGTATTTTTTAAACTGTTTGCTTTGGAGTATTCTACGCCACACGAAAATATCATTAAAAACCATTTAGTAATATTTCAATTAAAATCAACAAATATTTGGTTGCCATGTAAACTTCGGCGACAGTGGGAGTTCTCAAGATAGCTTATAATTGATATTGTCATAAAACTGTTAAATCACGTATTTTTCTTATTCTAAACGAATTTTTACGCAAATTCGATCATGATTTCTATTCTGTCTTCAATAAAAACAAACTTTGTTCTTCCCTGCATAGAACCATCTTAGTCTCAGGTTCGTACCTTGTGTCTAAGTAATTTTAAAATTCAAATGAAAAATAAGCTGCACTCATTCCTGTGTTATTCAAATGGATAAAATGAAAAAAGAAAATATTTTTAAAATTAGAAAGATCATTCAAATCGGTTTAAAAACCAGACTACACCACTTTACTCTTTATTCCGGTTAAAATGACTCCTCCCTCTTGTTTCTACGTACTGTAGTTACTGAGTTATAAAAAACATACATACAAACACTTTATAGATATCTACATATAGATTCCGTTGTTCGTGTGAGGTCAAATAATAGCCATGGGAACAAACAAACCACTATGGAGCGTAGAGCACTAAAATACAGATAATACTAATGATACTAATTTATACCGATAATTTTAAATACTTCAGTTTTTGTGATAGTTTTTCCACCATCATTTATCCCCCATAAGAAATGAATGGAAAGAATTTTGCGGGACTTTCTCGATTTTTTATCTCCGAAACCGTTAGTCTTAATTATGTGCTCTCGCGAACTTTTTTGTGGCAAATGTTGTCCTCTATCGGAATAAATTTTTAAAAAAACACCTCAATGATCATATAATGCCATGGGTGTATGAAATGTTATTTTGCAATTGCTGTCCATCACAGAATAACAACTGTAGCATCGTAGTGTCAACAAACTACGTACCTATTACCACATTCTGTGCTATTATCAGTATTTCAACTTCTGTTTTCTACTGAAGGAAACCAAGTATGCGTTTTATATTTCATTTTTAAAGGCGTGTAAAATCATTAAACCATAATATACTAACAATCTATGTAGCATTTATTTTGTCTTCCGCATATCATGATTTTAAAAGGGGAATAATTACATTTTAATATGTGTGGTTCTTAACCCTGGAATACTACTATGTTTTAAAATCACACTAACACTACAACGGAGTGAAAATTAACCCCAATGTATCTGTTTTTATATTTAAGGGTTATATGCAATAAAATTACTAATATAAATAATAAAACAAATAATTCACCATTAAAAATTACCTTTTATTAATGCAAACGGGAAACGTTAATGAAATGCAGCATAGAAAAATATACAGAGAATGAAACAAAGTTAAAATTTTACTCTTCGTCGTACAAAGGAAATAATCCTATTTTCATATAGATACAAGTTGTTCTTCTATGCTGACTACATATAATATGATAGCAGATGGAACATCTGATACCTGAACTTTTTATCAGTGTTTCGGGGACATAACCTGCATCTCCCTTGTTTTGCCATTAATGATCGGTCGGCGTTAGTATTATTATTGTCTGGAGCCAATCTTTCATCCAATACTTCTTCAACTTTTGACTTTATTTTTCTCGGAAGATTTGGAATAATCAACATTTTCCTTATGAAAGGGATTGCTAAGGTAATTCCTAAATTATGCAGGAATGTTAGTCTGTCAATATTTTTTCCCCCGCGGGCAGCTTTGTTGAAAGAAAAAATTTCATTTCCATTTATTTCAGCTGCGTTCAATAGGCCATAAAAACAGCTAGATGCCATCGACGGGTTTTCCTATTGCAAATGTAATTTTTGCACAGTTGATCGAATGTGTCAACTCCACCTTTTGTCGAATTATAGGATTCTATGACTTTGGTTTTTTGGTGATTGAAGCTAGAAGAACAAGTTTTCTAGCGATTGGGCAAAATGAACTAAGCTGTAATTTGTGATGGGAATCGTGCTTTCCACAGGCCGGCCTTTCGGAATTTCCGCCGTATTTTTGCGAATCGTTCTTACTAATGTTAGTTTAAATCACTCGCAGGTATCAGTAGGGCTTCATTAGTTCATTGATTGGGATTCATTGGGTGACTTCACTTCGACAAAGGGTTCATTGGGATTTTTTGCATAAAGTCACTGTGATATTTACTGTTAATAAGCATTACGTAGTGGAAAACAGTAAATTATATTTCGATGGAAAATAATACGCTAGTACTGCAGTGGGTGAAAATTCACCTCATGGACCATAGTGTGGATCGCACCCTAGGAAGATACCTAAAATTAACATATGTGATAATAGAAAGCTTTATTGCATATTGCCATCTAGTGGCAAACGTTTGAAAATTACCTGGGATGAAAATTCACCCATAATAATATTTAAGGGTTAATACTCTCATTGTGTGATGTCTAAAGTTGTTATTTCTTTGACCATAGTTGACGAAGTGTTATTGATATAAACAAATTCGTAACGAGAACATTACATCTACATTTGGAACTATTATACTAAATTTTGACTTCAAGTTAGCGACAAAACAAAAGTTAATTAGAAAAAATTAGTCGTTGCAAGTGAAACTGCAACGGGCTTGCTAATAATATTTAATGCACAGTGACTCTATTGTTTTGGTATATATTTGTTGGTGACCATAATGTAATATTTTTTGGTTCAGTGATGGTATCGTTGGCTGAAAATTGCATAAAGAGCTATCATTTCAGGTATCATCATTATATGTAGTCTTTCCGTTGACAGGTCCGTGATTATTCATGGTTAAACTTGGTTCTCCATATACTCCTATTTTCCGCAGTTTTCTTCATGTCTTGATAGCTCTCTTTCCCTTTCAAGTCGTCTACCAATTGAAACCTTTTCCTACCTCTTCCTCTTTTTCCATCCAGTTTTCCTTCTAGCACTTCTTTAATCCTGCACTCTCTCCTCAGATAATGCCCAATCCAGTTCGCCTTCCTCTTTCTGATAGTCTGTATAATCGTTCGCTTCTCTCCTATTCTTCAGCATTCTTCTCCATGCCCACATTTCGAAGCTTTCCAAGTATTTAATATCATTTTTCCTTAGCGTCCATTTTCATATCCCATATAAAGCTATACTCCATACAAAGCATTTTATCAACTTCTTCGGATATCGTTCTTTGTATTCTCCGTTAGTAGGAGTTTCTTTCTTCTGAAAGTGGATTTTGCTTTCGTTATTCTAGTCCTGATTTCATGGGTACATTTTGCTTCTCCCGTTATGATGCTTCCAAGGTATTTATAATCTGAAACTTGTTCTAATGGCTTTCCTCCATTACTTATGTTCAAATTTTCTTCTTCTTTACTTGATATTCGCATGACCTTGGATTTTTCTGTATTAATTTCCATACCGTATTTTCTACCTGTTATCACTAGTCTATTTATCATTTTCTGGAATTCCTTTTCCTTTCTTGCTAGAAGTACTTCATCATCCGCGCATTTCACTGTTCGTATGATCCTTCTTCCGATTTTGAAGTCTCCCGTGCCTTCTAACGCTTCCTGAATTAGCCTCTCTCCATATATATTGAATAGAATCGGCGATAGACAACAGCCCTGTCTTACTCCTCTACCGATATTTACTCCGTCGGTGTCCGCATTCTCCAACCTGACCTTTACAACTTGATTCACATATAGATTCCTGATCAGTCTCCTATCTTTCCAGTCTACATCCTTTAATTTCCTCATCAGCAGTACCCAATTTACTCTATCAAAGGCCTTCTTCCAGTCGACGAAACATACGCAGCAATCTTGGCTGTACTCTATTGCCCTTTCTGATATGATTCTCACTACACCGATAGCATCTCTGGTTCCTCTTCCTTTTCTGAAGCCGAATTGATCTTCTCCCAGCACTTCTTCGGCCTTTTTCTCTAGTCTTTTAGGGAGACTTCGGTTGAACCTCCCTTTAAAAAACATTTTAAGATCCAATTTGATTTTAAAATATGCAGTTATCACGCAAACTTTCCTCATTGTATATGTGCATCTGAAACCAATTTGCATAATGAATTTCTACATATTTATGTTCCATACCGTTGGAACAGATCGTAATTCTCCTAATTTATATAAAAGAAGCCTTGAACTTAAAATTAAAATATTACGATATCTTATGGATCATCTTCTGTTCGAAAAAGTGACTTTGAAAAGGTAAGTTTTTGAGTAAATCCACATTTTTCTAAGGAAATGTGAAAATAATGTGATGTATGTTTTAAGCTACTG
The DNA here is from genome assembly GCA_036926305.1 of Uropetala carovei. Taxonomy (NCBI): domain Eukaryota; kingdom Metazoa; phylum Arthropoda; class Insecta; order Odonata; family Petaluridae; genus Uropetala; species Uropetala carovei. Next base: position 2,645,104 of record JAXCHB010000167.1, read on the forward strand.
TTACTATTATTAATTTACTGTTAATTTAAACTTAACATGTTGCAACAAAAATTAAATTCTCTTAAGAATTACGAAACAGTTACCTTGCAATTCAGGACCACACTATCAATCTCCGATTGAAATAATGTTTTGGGTGCATCATGAAAGAAATGCTATGAATAGTGCGCACGTCTAGCTGAAGCAAGCAGTTCTTCTTAACGTGGAAATTTGAGTAAAGTAAAACCCCGCTATACGTTGTTTCGCATATACGTCGTTTGTGAAATGCTAAAAGCAAAATTTCAGAAATTCAAATTGTAGTGTATAAATTATAACTATAACAATAAAACCCCTCTATTCGGCTTTTAATTTCATGTTTATTATTATTTATACGAATTAATTTAATTTCTTGTTTATCAATTCGTGTAAAATCATACTCAGAATAAACATTTGCTGGCCGTGTGTTTGAGAGATAACGTGGTTAGGTGGTTCACAAGTCACACGGGATAAAAGGGACTATCCCCATTTTAATGACTATGCGTAAAACCTATTTTTGTGCAACAGTCGGCTGTAAGAGAGCTTGGTGAACAGTTTTGTCTAACATTTTGTGTGCTTTCATCCCAGTTTACGTTTGTGTTGATATCTCATGAGATATTGGATGTACCTTGGATTGCGAAGTCTGCATGAAAAGTACTCTAAAGTGCGTATCAGTGTACGTGTAAGTAAAGAAACAATTTTTGTGCTCCATCACACTATAGAAAATTATTTTCGGTGATTTCTGAATTTATTATTGCAATTGGTTACTCGTTGTCACGATAAAATGTATATTAAACCCTAGTAGCAATGAGTGGTAAACACATAGTGGTAACATAGTTAGTCTAATGTACTGTGTTGATATGTATTATTTGGGACACAAGTGTGTCACAAAATATCCGCCAGGAACGTAACCCTTACTATTGTCATAGTTATTACGGGAATCTTTATTTCGCTATATTTTGTTTCGTTATAAGTCGCATTTTCCAGGAACGCATCTCCGATGTATAGCGGGGTATTACTATACATACAGCATGTAAAAAGAATATCGGCGATTGATTTGCAAATTCAGCGTTATAATTTTTTCGTCTGACTACGCTTACATTAGTCATTATCTATCGATTTTATGTTTCTATTTTACGTTTTTCCATTCTTTTCTCAACATGCGAATCCTCGAAGGTCCTGTTGTTAGTATAACCATAAAAACCCGTTCATTTTAAGGCTCGCTCTAAATCACGCAATTAGACGTGCCTTTCGGGCCGACACGAGTCAGAAATGTCGCCGTTTGTTCGTTTTATTTCCGACCTTCTTGAAAAATTGGCGTTCGCGTATGGTTGAGTTGGGGGTATGTATTTATGACGGAAATCGCCATTTTCTAAAAAAAAATCCCGTAACATGGTCGTCTACTTGTCAGGCTGTTCGAATTTCGCGAGACATCGAGGATCTTACCTTCTGTTACACCTTATCAAAGTTATCCAGTAAGTTGCCGTAAATATGTATGCAATTATCAAGAATGTTATCTATAACTATTTTTGTATATTGTACTAAAAATGAGTGCGCTAAATCTGATTTATTACGACTGATGGGTTTACGTAACGATTTTTTACTGCCAGTGAACGCTGCGTTAGTTATAAATGCTGCGATTTTCATGTAATTTTAAAAGTTTTTCTCGAGATATGAGATTTGGATCACTTAAGGTGAATTTTAAAAAGCATACATATATCACAGTGTTTCTCAAACGGAGGGGGGGGGAAGTTCCGACAGTAATTTTTCTCAACAAAATTATTGCAATATTTAACGTCCTTAAAATTTCCATTAATGATTAATAAAATATTAATACCAATTTAAGGTTAAAATGCACCTCTTGATAAAAGATGGGGTTTTGTTTTTACTGAAGATGGGCTATGAAATTTTAAATACATAGTTTGTGGGACGTAATATGCAAACTATTGAGAACCGCTGTTCTAGCATATTCAATGCGTCGGATTTGAAGTGGAAGAAAGATGCAAGTTTAACAGTAACATATGTCACTCAATTTATCCGATGCTGAAGAGAATCCAATGAGGTTAAAGGGGTAGCTTATATTTTGTTTGAATTTTAAAATAAAATTGAGGTTCGAACTCGGGACTTTGACGCCCGTGCCAATCAAAGAACGGAGTTTATTTATGTTGTGTGAATACGAATTCACTTTGAAATAACTCCAAAAACATCTGTAGAAAACAAAAAAGTGGTAGTTTGAGAATCTGGCAATGCAGCAATATAAATGAGACAGCTACGCACTGCATTTTCCTCTCCTGTGTGATCCTTTGAATTTTAGCTCATTAAGTTTATACCATTTTATGGAAGAATTTCAGTTGTATCTAAATTTTGTTTATCTATTTGCAATTATTTAAAAAAATAAAATAAATATTGATATTTTGTCAAGTGTTGAAGGCGAATGAGTGTCTGTTAAGAGACGAACATATTTCGCTATTATTTATGTATTTTTTAAATATAAATCCAGAAACAAGCTGATTTCGTATGTATTTGCTATTTAGCGAGTAAATGATATTTGCGTTTTCATAATTCATGCAAACCAATTTGGATGGAAGAGTTTCTAAGTGGCACTTTGTAACCAAGTAATTCTTGTAACTTTGCCAGATAATTTTTATGGACAATAGGTATATAGACTAACTCATGCGCTTAATTTCGTAAATTATTTAATGTTTAAATTTTGTCTTTTTACAAGATACATTGATATAAAAAATAATAATGATATTCAAAAATATAATACTATGCAATAATGTGAGACAATATCTAAATTTAGCCGAAATTGCTTAAAGGTTTCAGTGATATTGAGATGATATTACCTCATAATATTGAAGGACATTGATATCATTAAATTAAATATTTGTTAAAAATAAGGAAATCATCTTACGTGGGCAGTGTAAGATGGCTGGAAATGTTTTTGCCTTAGCCATTTATATGTTACGATTATGATTTTCAAAAACTGATATTGGGCTTAAATCGTATCTTCTCTTACAACTATCACGTTATTGATTGACATGTAAGCATAGCTGAATAAATCCATCTGAATGAAATTACAACTTTTTATCTATTATCACCGAATGAGTACTTATTTTTGCTCTACTTCGATAGTTTGTCAGGAAATTTTTAAGTCGAGTAACTAGTGATAACTACCAGCCGTAATGAACTCAAGACAGTACCCTAGAGCAGTGGTTCCCAAAGTGTGATCCGCGGATCCCAGGGGGGATCCCTGAGGGTTCCTTAGGGGATCCGCGAACATATTTCCTTAATGGCGGATACTAGTTTAAAACTCCGTCATTTTCTGGAGGACGAAATGTGCCAATTAGATTGCACACCACCTGCGTGATTTAAGATGCACAGTTATGGAGTATTTTCCTACACCTGCAGAGGATACCAATTGGATGCGAAATCCGTTTTTGTGGCGAGTAAACCAGACAGTTTCTCTGCGGATGATTATGAGAATATTATTGACATTACGACTAATTCTAAAATTCCGCTGATAAACTTCTGGGGTAGTCTCATTCACGAATATACAAACTAATACAAAGCTGCTGTTTTCAAACTTCTGCCCTTCTCAACGACCTGCGTACGTGAGACTGGATTTTATAAATAGATTACAACTAAATATAAGTACCGGCATCGAATGGACGCCGAACCTGATGTGAGAATTCAGCTCTCCAGCATGGCCCCCAACATTACTCCTTTTTTTTTATTGTTTTCACCTCACGTTTGGGCAATTTTTTGTCAGAGGTTCCGCGAAAAGTTTTCAGGGTGAAAAAGGTTCCGCGTCAGAAAAAGTTTGGGAAACACTGCCCTAGAGCGTGGGTGGGGAAACTTTCGACGTTGCGATTGCTTAGGTGGGCCGCATTAACAGAAGAAAATGCTTCGGCGGGCCACATTAGTATCCACATCGGAAGAATGCGAAGGTTTCTATATGTGAAAATTGGTAATTAATATTATTTTATTGTATAAACTTCACAAGCATAGGTTTTCCGGCCGTAATTTTAGCCAAAAAATATGAAATTATCTGTGTTACATTCATGATTCGCTTTCGTAATGAAATCGCGGGCCGTATAAAGTGCTCCCGCGGGCCTGATGTGGCCCTCTGCCCGTAGTTTTCCCACCTCTGCCCTAGAGCAGGGATGGCAAATACGTGACACGCGTGCTAGAAGTGGCGCGCTTGCGATTTTACTCGATACGCATAAGCTTGCATTTTCTGTATGAAATATGAAGTTCCTTAGAGGAAGAGCAAAATGGTGGCACGCGAAACAAATTCTGATGATTCGCATTACTTTCTCGGCACGCGAGACTAAAATCATTTGCCGCCCCTGACCTAGAGACTAAATGGCTGGCTTATTTTCAATGAAACTTTTTTATCATCTTAGTTGAGTATTAGTTCAATTATTAGAACTTAATGAATTCACATGCCGCATTTGTTGATTTAATTTTCAGATAGCGCTCACTTGTTTTACACATTTACATTTAAGCCTTTTGTGTTTAATTATTTCTCTCCATCTTTCTTACAAGCGTTGGATAATCTAAATAGAAAATCTTTGTGCAATTAAAGTTTTGGTTATCACTAATATATATTTGGATAAGTAATTATAATCGTTTTGTTAAAAATGTTAATGTTTCGTTTAGTGCTGAAACCTTAAACTTCATCCACTTCTATTTAAGGAGACAATTTACCTACTTTTGCATCCACATTTTATAAAAATTCAGTTATTTCAGTGAATCAAGGGCATTTTTTTTATCTTTATTTTAAATAAATATTTATTTGATATATTATGGAAAGGTCAAATATTGATAAACTGGTATCTACAAAATGCAAACGCACCAGGCATGTCAATATAAATGGCGCACGGTGATGATGTGGCGGAATTACACGGCGATTGATGATTAGGAGTTTTAGATTATGTCTTCCTTTCATTGGCGAACATTACGAAATGTTAAAGATCTATAACTATGTAGCTCTTATTTTTCTGTTCGTGAAATATTCACAAAATTATTAGAATTTTCAATAGGGAAGCAACGGAAGAGGTGAACTGAACATAATAATGTATCTTGTGTAAGTTGTGTATATTGGCACTCTGTAAATATGTTTTAATATATCTCATTTTATTTCTCGTAGATTTCCTATATTAAAATTCTCTAATATGAGCTTATGTAAATCTTCTTATATAATAAAATTGAATGTCTGTCCGTGTGTTCCTTATACATTTCCACGCCCTTTGAGCTATCGGGACCAAACTTTGCAAATTGACTTCATATGACTCTACGAGTAACATAGGATACCTGGGATTTCCAAAATCGACCCGGGTTCGATTCCAGGAGACAATTTTATTTTCCCATAAGTTTACACGGGATTTTCGATTTTTCAAAGTGTAAGGTTTTTTTCCTTCGTTCGTTAAAATACGTAAATATGGACCGATTTTCTTCGTTTTTGCTTTATTCGACGGCTAAAACTCTATACTATCTTATTCTTGCGATGTTTACATGTTACACGGTCGAATCATTCAGAAATACGCAATTGTTTTCGAAATTTTACGGATATTTCGTACTCTTTCCGACGTCAAGGCGACCGTAATTGTTGCCTCCGATTCAATTAATGCCAATTAAACCTTCAAATAGGTGAAAGAATAGCGTTTTCGCTTCGAACTGTTGTTTAAGCATCGAAATTAATGATGTATAGCAACGTACATAGTTAAGGATAATTATTCTGTTGACTGCGTATGGGAAGCGTTTATAACGAAAATTCATCGTGTGTATGCTCGAATCTTATCTTTTAGTAAGTAAAACCTTTATATTATACATCTGTAATGCTTACTAACGCACATTTATAATACTCTCCATAGAAGTCACTCGACATCAGTTTGTGGTTGTGAATAAAACGTCTAATCTATACAAGTTTTTCTAGGAGGCCAACATTTCCCCAGAAAGTGACAAATGCTTCTTTGGTTCGTAAATGACACACATACCGCACAGAAATATATGGGGCATTTGCTGTAATTAAAGTAAGCATGCTTTATTAAAGATTCGGTCCCATTTTGAATATTCTTACAAGTTAAAATTCTTAAGATTTATGGATTACAGTGTAAAGGCGACTTTCTCTTGGTCACTTGGTTACGTGTCTGGCATAACCTGGGCATCGCCGGGTACTTTCAGCTAGTGTATTATAAGATTGATTTTTGCTATGTTTCACACTTCAAATATATTTAGAGTGAATAATCTTAGGATGTGGAAAATTTGCCAGAATAGCAAGATTTCAAAATAAATATTAAATATTCTGTAGTATCAGCCTCCATTGAAGGAGTTGAAAACGTACCAAGTGGAAAGGGAGGAAGATTTAGAAACATCTCTGCCTATTCCGCTAACGAAATGAGAATACAGATGATAAGTTTCTTTGAGAAAAAAAGATACAATGCCGCAAAAGTGAGAGAAAGAGAGAGACGCAGAATTGCCTCTTACGTTCGTCTCTTCGTCTCCTCTCAATGCCAAGTCTGAAACGAGTTCGAAGATTATAAGATGCATTATCATTGACATTTTATTTAGGATGTGATTGGAATGTTTAAAGTATATTTATTAAGTAAAAAAACATGCAGCTGGGACTAATCTGTGAGATTGGGGTTGGTTTGACTTCGAAATAATAGTTCCGAGTCAATTTGCCGGTTGAATTTTGCTCTCGAGAAAAATTTTATATAATAATAGCCGTCATCCGTTGGTTGGTTGGTTGATCACGCTATGCAAACGCTAATAACTGGAGAAATAATAATGATAGAAACTAGAAATTTGGTAGAGATGCTTGATTAACACTTTTCTGGTGATAACGAATTTAAATCGCGAAAAAATTCCTTGGTTCCTCTCCAAGAGAGGCATAATGTTTCGCATTGCAATTTTGCACGTTGTTCATGCATTTGCCACTGTTTCCATGTCAACATTCGTGCAGGATGTTTTAAGAAAAGCTTTCATTTATAAGCGTTCGCGAACGTATTTTGAAATAAATTTTAAGATTTACGGTTAGAACATTATTCTACAATTAAAAGATCAAAATGACTGCTTTCGGAATTGGCGCGCAAATATTGACCTCAGCGTTTCACTGTACATTTCAACGTACTATTTTAATATTTTATATAATAATAGCCGTCATCCGTTGGTTGGTTGGTTGATCACGCTATGCAAACGCTAATAACTCGAGAAATAATAATCATAGAAACTCGAAATTTGGTAGAGATGCTTGACTAACACTTTTCCAGATGACGACTAATTTAAATCGCGAAAAAATTCCTTGGTTCCTCTCAAAGAGAGGCATTTCCTTTTCCCATTACTTAAGATGTAAAACGCAATTTTTCGACGTGCAGGCTTTTATTCATTAGGAAATTAAAATTAGAAGAAATTAACAGACGACCTTCGGATTTGAACCATCTTGAAGAAAAAGTTATAAATTTTCTTGTTCCGTTCGTCTTTCTACGCCCACAGTTCGAAATATTCCATGTTAAACTTTTAATTTGCATATTTTGTGGAAATCTCGCCATTTTAACGTGATGTTGCTATGTCGACCATTATCATTGATAGCTTCAATACGAGAGAGAGAGGAAGGAAGGGGAGAGATTGGCGTGTTTTGTGGAAAATAAGTATATTAACGGAAATATAAAAAAATTTAAGTATCAACAGTGTCATTTTAGAAAAATTGGAAATGAAAAGCATTCTTAAATTAAATTCTTTGTAAACCATACGTGCTTACGAATTTATATCGTTATTCCTCGAATTAATTTCGTAACAATGGCCGAAGTTTGGAAACGAATATAAATTAAAATTCAATTAAAATTAAAAGGACATTTAAAACTGTTAACAGGCAATTTTCGAAGAAACAACAGTGGATCTTTTAATGAATTGATTTGTTTTTATAAAAGGAATTTTGGTGCTTATTTAATACAGAGTAAGTTCTAAGGCTTATAATCCATTTAAATCTAATAATCATGGCTATTATAGTTTAAAGAAAGAACTTTATTTATTCACTTGACAGAATGAATTAATTTTAGGCTAGCATTGCCTATTATAAAAAGAGTTACTTTGGAATTTACAGTATGTCAAGTGGAAGTTGTACTGAATTGACTCAAGTATTTTGGGTACTTTCTTGTTAACGGGAATACCTCAAAAAAATAAACATGTATTGTTATGATATGTTACGACGTATTTGTTTGTTAACAACAATGCGTAACAACGGGGGAATTACTTAAAAATCACACTTTTTTGAAACCTATTTATTAATAAAAGCAACATAATTACTAATACAATCTAAATTTATGTTACTAGGGGGCCAATATGTCTTTATGGCATTTAAAATAGCTGGAAATATGTCGGTTTCTTTGTTATGTTGTCGCCACAAGAATTCTTCTGCTGACAGGCTTTCGCGTTGCATTTCCAAAATATTCTGTCACAGAAGTAAAGTTTCATAATATGATCCTTCTTGCACAGCCGCCCTTTAGATAAAATACCATGGTCTTGAAGCAAAGATACAGCTTCTTCTTCACTCCTCGGCAAGCTCCACAAATTCATCATTAAGGGATCAACGTAAATATCTTAACGAGATTTGTTACGCATTGTTAACAAACAAAATATCACAACAATACGTGTTTATTTTTTGAGGTATTCCCGTTAACAGTAAAGTACCAATTCAAAGCAAAAACCAATTTAAAACTATTGAAAGTTGTTGTTTCGGAGACTGAGAAGTCCAGAGTGGTGAGCGGACGCTAAACGATATTAAGGTACATATTATTCCAAAATCTATTTAAAGTATTATCAGAGGCAATTGAAGATTGAACAAATTTTTTTGTTATCGGAATTCTGCTTATTTCATGAAATTGAAATGCTAATGCATTAATCCATTAAAATCTGTTAAGAGTGGCTATTTTAGTTGAAAGAAATATATGTACATGGTAAGTACTTTTATTCACTTTTCAGAATGAATGAGTTCTAGGTTAACATTGCATATTATAAAAGGATTTTCTTTGGAATAAGAAGTTTGTTATGTGGTTATTTTAACTGAATTGAATCAAGTTCTCTTCTAAGTTTGAAATCCATATAAAACTGGTGAAAGTGGTTGTTTCGGAAAATGAGAAGGCAAGAGTGCTGAGCAGACGATAAACGATACTGACGTACATTATATTCCAAAATCTATTTAAAGTATTATCAGAGGCAATTGAAGATTGAACCAATTTTTTGGAACCGGAGTTCTGCTTATTTAATAAAATTGAAATCCTAATGCTATAATCAATTTAAAACTAATAACAATGGCTATTTTAATAGAAAGAAAGGTACTATTTTATCCACAGGGAATTTCTGTGACATTTTAGTTAATTAATTAAAAAACTTATAATATAGAAATATTCGATGGTTAAAACAGTGCACAATTTTATTCTTGCGATTTTTACACGTTGCATTGACGAAAATTTAGATTCATTAAACCCGTTGAAATTGAACGGGCACTTATGCTAGTAAACTGATAATACTCGCTGCATCAGAAGGCGGTGGTGCATACCGTACGAGATACCAGAAAATGTATAATTTAGGGAAACTAGCAATCCTACAAAATTAATAAATCACGAATAATTGTGTCGAAGAAACTTAAGATCGAAGAAGTCTTCGCCACCATAATGGAATGCGTGAATCAAAACGTCAAATCATATTTGAAGTCTCTCACTTTTGAAGAAAAATCCTTAGGTTTAATTCCTTTGTAAAATTTCTTTTCAAGAGCTTATAAAACAGTTTGTCCTGATCTAAATAATGATATTTAGAAATTTCTAAATTATTCATCCAAATAACTTTGTAAATGCCATCAAACAAATAATTTTTGGAAAAAAGTCATAAAATAGAGAAACGAAAGTGAAAAGGCAGGAAGAAGAAGGCAGGCGGTCAAGGAAATTAAAATGGTTTAATTAGGAAAAAGTGTTAAATGATATCTCACTAAAAATATTTCAATATGTTCATGCAGTTTTGGAAAAACGAAAGGGTTAATTCTATTTGAATCCTTATATAGTATTACTAAATAGCGCAAGATGAAAACAGTTGATTTTTCTTTTGGAAAATCCATTTAGAATGTATACTTTTATATTTTATCGAACCGCGTTTAAGATATCAATTTTGAGGAACAATTCGAAAGGTACAAACTCCATTCTTTAATTGCCTTATAAATTTCCTCATTTGCGGAAACCTAATTTGTGATGGTTTTTCTCATCTTCGTTCGTTTTCATGAAGTTTTAGAAAAATTTATTTACGAAAGAGATATAATATTTGAAATGTTCTTCTTAATTAAAATCGAATGTTAGCTTCGCGCAAGACGAGCTAATTTCTCCGTTTAGGTAATGTGCGATCAGTTTTTCAACTTTCTGTTTTATAATTGATTTCATTTTATGCCATATTTATGAATCTGTTTATCTTTATTGTATATATATTGATATTGTCTGAATAATTTTGTTTATCTCCTATTGAAGTTTTTCTAGCGGGCTTCGATGTACCTATATTGGCTTTTCTGAAATTCACTCTACCAAAACTTCGCCTTCCTTCTGCGAGCGTAAGGGCTCGTTGCCCTAAAGGAATATTAAAATGCAACATTAGCGTCATAAAATTCATAAGATTAACACTATATTAAAATTTTAAAGCATTTGAAACAAGCTTTCGCAAGATAACTTTATCGATCCATGCCTGAATTATTCGAAACCGTTGCTCAAAATTACAATGGCGGTTCAGTGAACTGCTCTTAGGTTGCAAATTGCCTGCGAATAAAACTATGCTTGCATTAATTTGATCGAGAGTGGAGTTTCTTGCACTATAATATTCATAAGCTATGCCAATGTTTTTTTTTAGAAACAGCAATGGTTGGATCATCCCCCTAAGGACGGCTCCTTCTTAGCCGAAAAGTACACCTGCTTCTCAACTGCGTAATGGCTGTCGGATTAACGTACAGCATCAGTGTGATTCCGGATGCTGAGTGAGTAAGATAATTCATTTTTGTAAAATAATGCTTACTGAGTTAACAGGAATATAAATGGAATTTGCACACTAGCTACACCTGTCTTTGTTAGACATTCTTGGTCTTTCTTGGACGCAGGAACATTCGATTATGTCCATTAAGATGTCAATAAGATGCGTAAGCAGGAGCCATCAGAATTTATAATACGTAGAATATCCCCGTAACTTTGAAAATCGAAAATTTTTGATGAAACACACCACACGCGCTATTCTTGGACCGGAAGGGAAAAATACTTAAGGGGAAATGCTTTTATTTTTATTATTATTATTATTAAGGAATATATGTAAATAATTGTCCATAAAGCCACTTGGGAAAAATATAACACGAAATAAACAGTACACGTAGTACAATATTTACAATTTCACAAACAGAAGACTTTACACTCATAAATGAAATATATTTTCTGTACAATTTAATTTCAAAACTGCGAAATAAGATGACAAGGGTTAACATTACTTTTGGATTTTTTTTGTTGTTATGTGAGTATGATATAAAGGTTTTCGAGATTCCTGGAAGGTGTCCTCGGATATCGAAGTTGTCCAGTAGTCCACGAAGTAACGTCACCCAAACTGGCCATTCCCTACTTTTCGCAAAGAGGGTTAAATACCCTATTCTCATAACTTTACCTCAAATCTATTATCTCATATTTTTTTGCGATTCTTGCCTTAAAGAAGCCCATTTGCGAAGGGAAAGGCTTCTGAAAGTAGATTTTTCCAATCTTCTGTGCCCTTATTTACGAATGAATATTTCCCCAATTACTTTTCGGTCTCAATCGCTGTAGTTTATATTTTTGATCCCACCAGCATATGTAAATGAGTTTTTACATCGTGTCACTAACGTCCTTCCAGGATGGTTTATTTACATAGGCGTTGCATATCCAGGGAAAATTAATAAAAGAGCAGCATCAAAACTGATTACTCTTAAGAAATACTTATATTATAATTACTTTTATATTAAAGATTTTTCTTTCTCATTTTATCGTTTAAATTATAAGCAAACTTATATACCGATTAAACTTAAAACTGGGACAGATTTATTTCACTATAACCACGCACTCGATGAATCCAATGTAAACGTGAGTACAAGAAAATGCCGTAGAAAATGATCGATTGACATAAGAGTAAAGTGAATTTTTCTGAAAAAAATAAAAGGAAAAACTGCGGTAAGCAACATTTTTAAAAGACTTTTGTTGCGGGAATTCGGTGCATTTGAACAGCGGTTCCCAAACTGAAGGTCGCGACCCTATGGGGCACCACAAAAGGTTTTCAGAGGGCGAACAGAAATGTTTCTTTGCTATTCAATCTCATAATTTGGCTGCATCATGGATATTAACAAAAATACTGATTTTTCTCTAGTTATTTCATTCACGTATTATGTTTGTTAGTAGATAGACGAGGATATGGGGGTCGCCTTAACGTCAGCAGCATAAAATCTAGGCATCGCTGCATTTGCATGAAAAACGGCGTGCATAGCGATAAAAATTATTTTTCAAAGACGCGCAAACTTCGTTTGACTTCATTTGCTTGCAATTTGCGTATTACTTTTTCATTTTCCGTGTCCAGACCAATGGCGTAACCATCCTTCCGTGTGAAAATTCGGAAAGTGAGCCACTAACGCTTTGAAATTGATAATTATTTGTGATCCACTCAAAGTTAAAAAGAAATAATCCAATAAATAATCATAATATTTATTGCAATCAATTGGTGCTTAATAACACATTGATGAGCTTGTGTTTATCAGCGATGAATGCAGTGATGACTTGACCGTGGAACTACACATCTCTTTTCACCATTTACTTTTCCAATGCATAATTCGATGTAAGGTGTTTTTATGCTAAAGCGAAATTTTAATATTGTGCCACCCACAAGTGAGAAATAAACAAGTCCACTCGGCAAATGTTGATTTGTATTCAGAATTATTTTTTTAACATTTTCTGAAATAATGATACGCATGGTAATTTTTCAGAAACATGAACCCGGCTTACAGCGAGGGCCTATTTTATTTCTTTATCGCAACAATTTTGAAAGTGAATATAGGTGCCGTTATGTCTTTACGTTGATATTTATTTAATCATGCAACACATCTTGCTTTTTGGACGAAATTATTCCCTTTCAGTATAGCAGTTCTTACTGCGAATCTGCAATTTTTCATTCTACTATTACGTTTTTGCTTACTCTAAATCCTGAGTTATCAATCTGAGAATAAATGCAACTGTTACTGCAACATCAGTACATTTTCAGAACAAGTTCATAATGGTCGATAAATTTTTAATGTACATAAAGTTTTAAATAAAACATCCCATTTATTGCTTTAGCACATTTTTATCGTCTTCCAATTATCCTGTTTGATGTGCTGAAGGTCCAATTTAAAGCACTTAGAAAATTAGGGTATATCACTTAGCGACTTTCCCGTGACTTCTACGTGGGTAGAAAAAAAACTTAAGAAGAAAACATTATTCTCTGTTATGAAAGTATGAGATTTTGCAAACTATGCATATATATATCACAGTGCCACACGCGGACGGATTCCTTTCCTATCTATCGTCTTTCATTCAATAGTGGAAGTACGCCTCACTTTTTTCAGCATGATTTGGCCCTCGGTGGGCACCCCGTGTAATGCGGGCCCGTGTGCATTACGCCCCTTGCACAACGATAGTTGCGTCACTGGTTCAAACCAGATCTATGTACGTATGCTTTCTTACACGTTTTCACTTTTGCGAAGCATCTCTCCTCAGGTCTTTCCTGGTACTTTTGTTGTTTTTATTCTAAACTCAACTTTGAACGCGCCTTGCTTATAATTTAGCCACGGTTCATCAGTTGTAAGTTACGTTTTCGTATGTAGAAACTTTAGTAAAGTAGTACACCAACTCAAAATTTTCTCCTGCGAAAGATTCTTATTACTTTTACAGTATGCGTTAACACTGCATTTTATTTAGTGCCGAATTTTTTGTAGCATTTCGAAAAAATATCATCCGTTATAAAGAAGTAATATTCTACAGTTTAACGTGTGTGTTTATAAGGCGATTCAATATTAATGGCATACAACAAGCTGGTGCAAGTCTAAGAAACCAGTAAAAATTGGCGAATCTATTTTTGTCATAGACGAGTTGTATTTGACTCGTGTGTGGAATTTTCGGTCGATCAGCTATCACATACGATATGAGCCACGCTTCTGCATGCAATGTTCGTATGTCCTGAAACGAGTCCGTTAAAAAGAGAATGCACAGACTATGTGCAGAAAACGCGCCCGTATTTTTGCGAATCTGCATTCTGGACCTTCAGCTTGCCCTATACAGCTGCATCCAACGGTTTATACCGCCAAGAAGCCTTTTCTCTTGGCCTATTCTCATCGACACAATGCTTCGAGCGGTCGTTCGGAAAGCAGCGTAACCGGCTTCGAGTCCCGGTCGAGCGAGCGAAGATCCTCCGTTCGACGGTCAGCGATAAGAGTGGCAATGCCGCGCGACATTGTTGGATCTGTCTCTTTTGTGAAGCCGCTAATTCGAATCCGTCTTGGAGTGGCGACGATTGCTTCTCTCGCCTGAGGAATAAGCCTCTCGTTATGGCGTTCGGTCGATGACTCGTCGAACGAGGCGGCCGTTATTTAGAAAATTATAGGAAAAATATTCGTTGGCTAACGCTGAGCGTTCCTTCCAAACGTTCTATCGAAAGTTAATGATCATCTTTGTCGCTTATCAGTGATGTGAATTACTGAGATAATGGTCGAATTGTTGGAACGTCATTTATATTCATTCTTAGGCTTTAGAAATTAATTTTACTCCTTAGATGCGCTGATAACTATAAACGTCTTTGATCAAGAGTTTCTGGAAGACAAATTTTCCTAGACCGGTAAACAAACCCGGGTTACCCACTTGACGACCGTGCATTCTACAGCTGCTATTGAGACAGACCACTTCCCTGTTTTCTACCTCGAAAGTTCACTTCAGGTTAGGATTTTTCGCTCTCTTACAGACTAGGATATGTCTTAATGCATAAAATCTGCTCTTCCATTCCTTTTTAATTAAGTTACGCGCTTTATTTATGTAAGATGTTTTATTAAACTGCTATCGATTAGTTTCACGCCATTTCGTATTTTTATTAATACCTTCTAGCCTAAAAAGCTATAATATAATTCTGCTATATGCCTATTTTTGTTTATTTATAAATATTTTAATAGAGGTTTTCACGCGCCTCTATTTATTAAAAGGCGAAAGGGTTTATGTAAACATTTCGCATGAGAAATATTTTACGTCTCATAATGTTTTACACAAAAAACATTGAAATCATTAAATATCGAAAATATTAAAAAAATTGAAAATGATTAACAATCAACTCATCTTATGACATGTAGTCAATAGATTACAAAGACGAGTCCTCCAACAGTAACGTAATTGAATGGACCAGATTCACATTTATGGTAAACATTAGGACTCAGTGGTTATTCACGGACTGAATTTTGCGCTTACATTTCACATAAAAGTATTTTCAATAAACTAGGTAAATCAATTTTTTTCGTTTTCACTCACCGTATGCCATATTGGAAATATTGTAAAATTTTATTTAGTTGTAATGCTCTTGGGTTTATACTTTTCTGGAAAATAAATGTTTTTAATCGGACAAGAATGACTGTGAACTTTTTATATCAATTGTTTATTTTTATAATATAGACATTGTTTCACACTGAAATCCGAGGAAACTTTATCTCGATATATTTCATAAAATAGCCCATTCACGATTTTTATAGCTAATAATCAAGTGTAACAAGGAACAGTTGTACTTGTTTTCACGCATGTGAATTAAACTCAGTTTATTATCCAGCTGCTGAAAAAAAATGTCTTCGTTTCCCTGTGAAAGGGTTAAACCGAAGATAATCTTACCATTCGCCCGAATGGCTCATTCTTCTCGAGGCGGAGGAGAATGTAGGCAGACGATATATAATATGAAGAAGTATTTTTCCTCCAAGTTCACTGGAAACAGTGTGGCTCTCTTGCTGTTAAGGAGTAAGGGGAACGTGGCTATCGTCGTGCTCTATGGCATCTCTCGTTGGCAGCATCAGTCGTATTCGCGCGCTTCCTCCGTTCTCCGCTGATGCTTACGCAGGTCGCCGCCGCTCATGTCGCGTCGCCGCGCCCTTGTATGCTCCACAGATAAAAGGCGACTCCCTTTATTTCCCTTGAAGCACGTCCGGAATGCAAAACTCCCTGGAAATCATTTCCAGAGAAAGTTTTTATGCTAATTTATCGCATTCTAAGCCATCGCTTTCCAAATTATTGTGTGGTCTCTGTAAAGTGAAATCCTTTTTTCTGTTCCCCATACACACATATATACGTATCACACACACACATACATACAGTAAAACCTCACGTAGCGCGGTTGTTGCATTCCTTGAAATCGCGTTATAGCAGTAAGTTAATAGGAAATAGAGAGTTATGTTCTTGGATCTCATATTTTCTACATTTTTTTAGAATAGGTTTTTGACCGGTTTTAAAATACGTAAAATAATACCGTATTTAGTTCCATGATCCACGCCATCACGTAATTCAGGCAAGCTTATTTATCGATGTGGAATTAAGAAAAATATAATATAATAATACCGCGCGTAACGTGAAACAAAAAGAAATTTTGAATTTATCATAAATAGAGAAAAAAAATCTGCTGAATTTTCACATCGCAACATCACAGTTCCATACAAAACTACGGAAATCGCGTTAACCGAAACTGTTCCGTATGAATTAGTTTCTCCAGGAAGTAACCATGTTGCAGCTTCAAGTAACTGAAATAGTGTAATGATTTCGGCCATAAAGTATCGCTGTTTATTAAAAATGCATTTTCTGTGGTCGTAGCTGGAGGATAATAAAACACAGTAATATCCTTCCCTTGCTCATAACGTAAAATGTACCGCGGCACATCAAGGGCTTTATCGTGGCACACCGGAATCGCGGAGCTATGCTGTATCAGCACAATATAAGGAGCACACATACGAACCTCAGGGCGCAACATTTTTACAATATAAAATAATCACATGAATTAATTTGTCAGTATTTTTTCTTTAAAACGTTTTAATTTGAAGTTTTTATCATTTATAGTTTTTGATAAATTTAAAGGTTAACTTTGGCTTGGATTTGTCAAACCGCGTATTAGCGAGGCGAACCGCGTCTTCTGAGGTCTGAGGATGTATGTATTGTGAATTTGCGCTATGCGAGGTTTTACTGTATATCCGTTTTATTTCACGTTACTCTCTTTCTATTTCATTTCCATCTATGACAACACTCTCACCTGGTGTTTTTAACGTATTGTAACAAGCACATATATACCTACCTCCCCATTTATGACGCGCTCTCTTTTTCATCTTGGAATCGAAATAGGCGAACTTTCTACATGTTTTCTTCATTTTATGTTAATATTCTGAGGATTCTCTCTCATTTCAATTTTATTTTGGTGTCTGAAAATAGATTCCCCCAAATTAATGGCTCCTAAAATGTTTTAAAATTACTTGCATTTATTGTAAATCGTCTTATGCTAAAATATTGATTTCTTCAAAGAATCTACTGTAATCTGAAAAATACAATTTATTAATTCGTAAATGGGATTTAGCGTAGCCTAGCAGTGTTATGAGCAAATTCTACTTCCTGTGTTTTAAAAATACCTCAAATGAATTATTTTTGCCTCGCAGAGGAACGCGAACGATTGTTAAGATTTCCATTAATGATATTTATAAACTTTATTACGTTTTTGGGGAAAAAACGGAATTTAGACACCCTCTAAAAAGAATGCCGATAACTTGTACATTCATTCATCGAAAACAATTTTGTGTTCCTTTTGACAATAACTATCCCCTGCCACGTCAAACGGATGCTCTTTTGCCTTGGCATTTACGGCAGCTTATGAAGCAGTGGAAGTGCATATTGTAGCACTCGTAATTTCATCATCATGCCCTCGAGCTCAACTCGGGTAAGTTGTGACATTTTTAAGCGTTTATTAATTGCTCGGGCCAAACTAAAAAAAAATAGCGAGAGTTTATGCCGAAGCGAGTATGATCCGAACGTGTCTCACCGGAGTGATACCTGGGCTTCAAAGCGGACGACGGTCAAACGGGAGGAGGGATCCAAGGACGACGTATCCATTAACGACGTCACCCTTATCGGCTATTGTTGCTATCGCTACGTTTGGCGGGAGAGAGGGGAGGAGGAAGTGAGCTTACTGCCAGTCATAAAGTGAAAGTCAATCTGTGGCAAACGAGCAGTCAAATCGATACATTATACACGGAATGCGTCCGGTTAAGGGGGAAATCTATCCTTTTGACGAATAATTTCCCCGTCTTCCCATTTTGATTGCACTAGTCAGGGGCGCTTTAAGACATTGTGCGCCCGTAGGCAGAGTAAATTTTTGCGCCCTCTCAAACCCATAATTTTTGCCATAAACTTAAAAAATTAAGCACCTGTTTTTTTTTTCAATTTGGCGCCCCCGCGCCCCTTAAAATTCGGCGCTCGTAGGCAGTTGCCTACTTGGCCTAGTGGATAAAGCGCTACTGGCACTATTATAGTAAATGCACGAAATTTTCCTTCCATGACTTCGACACCAGAGAGACTCCACGACTTTTCGCAATTCTCGAATATATTGATTCGCAGAATTTGATTTCGACTGATAAATAAGTATATCTTCTGCTGAGCTAGATATGGAAAGATCACGGGCTGATTTAAATTCAAGACGTTTCGCCTTAAATATGGCAGATCTTAAGTGAACGCTAAGAATGTCAAGATATCAATAAAAAATTCTTCAGAATTAACTAAGCGTTAATGTATAAATTATCTTCGGAAAATTCTCTTACTTCATGCGCAGTCGATACTTAATTCATTGCGTTTGTTCCTTCTTTAAGTTACAGGGTTAATAGAGCCTCTATTAACTCTATTATAGAGGTGACATATGTGGCGCTACGCCCTCTCAAACAAGGTTTTAGTAATATTTTTATCTAAGAAAGTCAAGTTCAAGTAAGCCAGTGTACCTAAGAGTACCAGTAACATTGCTAACATTAAGAATTGACTCCTATAAACACTCTCTCTCCGCCACTGTCTTATATAAAGACAGAAAAAATTATTGCAATTTGAAGTCACAATTTAAAATAAGTTTCGATTTGTTGCAATTTTTAATCACACTTTGTGCTTGCGTTTGCTTATATACTTATTGCAATTCGTTCAGGTGTCGCTAAATCAATACGTTGTATTTTGCTATAGTTTACAATATTACACCTTCGGTGGCACCCAAGTTGACTTCATCAAAATCTTTCCCTATTGATATAATTCATTTATCGCGTTCAGTTCCATTCGTCATATTCCTATTGCATAGCCGAACAAAAAATGACCCATATTGCTAGAAAAAAATGCTTACTGTCCTTGCAAAAAGTCTAGATACCCGAGTTTGAGGCGCTATAACTCGAAAACAGCCACACCGATTTTAATGGGATGAAAAGTAGCGGGTAGAGCATTCATTTCTACGTTAAATGATGTACATTTTAAATTTTTAGTTTATATTTAAATATTTCATATCGAGCTATATTTGAAAAAAGCACGGTTTTTAGCTCTTTTGACCCGATATGACTATTTCGAATGTTTATAACTCGCAATTTTAATGGCATTTACCTAGAACTGTTATGAATAAGAATCGGGAAGCATTATGCATAAATACAACATTAATACCCGATTTTGTTAAATTTCCGAACTTCGGCTATCTTCATCCTTCCTGGATTGTTTTCAAAGTTTGAGGTACTGTTGTCACCGGACGAAAGCCTACGTTACTAATATTTAGAGAAAAACATCCGAAAATTACTTCCCGAAAATGAATTTTATATAATATTCATTTTGCCTCCGCCTTATAGCTACGCCTCGCCTAGCAAAATAAAATTCGGTGTCATTTTGGGAATTAATTTTCGGATGTTTTTCTTTAAATATTAGTAACGTAGGATTTCGTCCGGTGACAACGGTACCTCAAACTTTGAAAACAATCCAGGAATGACGAAGATAGCCGAAGTTTGAAAATTTAATAAAATCGGGTATTAACGTTGCATTTATAAAATAACCCTTCTGGATTCTTATTCCCACTAGTTCTAGGTAAATGCCATTAAAATTGTAATTTGATATATTTTAGGACTTCCGAGTTATAAACATTCAAAATAGTCATATCGGGTAAAGACGGCTAAAAACCGTGCTTTTTCCAAATATAGCTCTATATAAAACATTTAAATATAAACTAAAATTTTAAAATGTACATCAATTAACGTAGAAATGAATGCTCTACCCGCTACTTTTCATCCCATTAAAATCGGTGTGGTTGTTTTCGAGGTATAGTGCCTCAAACTCGGGTATCTAGACTTTTTGCAAGGACAGTAAGTTATGTTTGAGTGAATCTCTTTTGATTGGTAGAAAATGCAAGTTGCCTCAGTGGTAAGTAGTTCAGTAGGATCTTTTATCTATCTCTCTTCCATCAATATATAAAATTCACATGAAATTTAAAATTGAATTTGTTTCGAAATATCTGTTAAGATTAAAGAACTATCGCGAATGACTTCGAATAAATTTTATAATTCTTTTTACTAGAAAGTTTTTCTAAAATTTCAGTTTGATTCCTAATTGATGGCCTTTATGAACATGGCATAATTCTTTTAATCTCCCTGCAATCATTAATTTTTCTATTTTTAGGAAATTTTTCTCCAAATAAAATGAGAAAGATTACTTGGTAAATTTTCTTCATTCTTAATCACACACACCAACGGAATCAGCTAGAATAATGGATTCCGTTTATTGTACGCCTTCCTAAACTGTATTTACCGTCAGACCCCGATATAGCACTACCATTTGTCCGTCACTAACATTGGCGCTAAAGCGGAGTTGTTGGTAAATCGAGGTACATAGTATATGCTTGCTCTGCCTAATCATAAGAGGAATATTCTGTTCCCAACGATTCATGGGCGGTATGCGAGGGTGTCACTATATGGGGGATCGCTAAATCGGAGTCGGACTGTATGTATTTTAATATTATATGGTGGCATAGTCCCATCGTAAAGTGTAAAAAAATCTTCTATTATAAAATATTTTCGACTTTACCGCTTTAATTCATTTAGATTTACAGAGAAAACGATTGCTCCGTTTGTTGAATATTATATGTCATTTGTTATACGAGTACTTCGAATAAATGTTTTCACTACAAAACTGATAGCTCCTGAAATCCATCTGTAGAAGTGGGTTGAACGGTTTTTATCCAAATACTTCTTTATGCATCAAATATAATTTTAATAACTTTTATAGATTACAGTTTTCCAATTACAATTTATAATTAAGTTGAATTATGCTCTGTGTAATTTTCAACTATTATTTTGACTTAATAATGCGTTGAAAAGCTAGTAAAAATAAATAATTTATGTGACTCTAACAACCACGATTGTGTTGAGATTGCAAAATATCCATTTCCTTAAAAATTTATAAGTATTGATTAGAAAAGGATTTTTCGTAGGATAAATGCGCAACTGGTAAATGCTACTTCGTTTCTAATGACTTATTTTATGGTTTCAGAGTTTTCTTGCTAATTAGACTCACGGAACAATTTAATATCATACATTGAACTTAAATTAAATTGAAATATGTAATGCATTCTGATAGTGAACATGGCAGTTATGAATTAGAAAACGGATATAAAATAAAGTAAATTAATATATAGAGAAACTGAAAAAGAAACTATATATAATGTATGAGAAACCTAAAAAAAACCGAAAATCAATGAATACGGATAAAAGAGAATAATTGAAATAGGATTTAAAGTACTCCGAATAAAGCATAAAACGGCGAAATGGAAACCATAGAGGAAATTATCGAGGAAAAGGACGAAAGAAGAAATTGAAAACACCTAAACTAAGAGAAAATAAAGCATATGATGATAATGGACGAGTTACGGACAGCTAGCATTAAATTAGAGAAAAATGGATGAACAACCATTGTGAAGAAATATATAATAATAATAACTACATGATATACACGTAGACTCAAGAATTATGAAATATATGCTGAGACGATACACTGGAAAATATTGAAACAGTTATAAAGGGAAATTGTTGTAAAGTCCAACCTGAAGTATGGAAATAATACATTTTAAATATTTGTAATCGGCGGATAAGATCATCGGTTGTTCAACTGGGAGAAGACGTTTATGTGTAGAATGATAATTTAGGATCAGGCGCAGTCCAAGTAGTAAAATAATTGAAGAAAGGTTACAAGAAAATAAATCTATCCGTAGAAACTCGCAGAGCCAAGAACCTTTCAGGTATTAAAAATTACAATAATTGCTCTCACTACTTACTGGAATAATGATCTTTATGCTTTCCTAATTCAATGCAACACATTTTAAAATCTATTGGTCGATACATTTTCTATCGCACGAGTATGAAATCTCAAGAAGAATCCTACGTATGAAGGTGCAACTGAAAAAATGCTAGGGGAAGGTAAATTCAACAAGTGAAAGAATATTATAGAGAAAATTAAATAAAGAGCTTAATTTATTGTTTTATGCCTGTGACTTATTCACAATATTACATATTTGGTTGAGATCGACGGCCTCGTAATATAGTCTATAAAGTCTCTGTAAAAGTATTGTATCAGTGTTATGAAATAATATATTTCTCCTTATTAGCCGCGGATTCGTTCCCATGGGATTTGATATTTCCTATTTTTAAAAACAGGAAAATCTTCCTTCTTTTTTTGATTTGAATACAATTTTTCGCTGTCATTCGACACAGATTTGAATCGTGCTCTTCAAAAATAGAAACCTCATTCTTTCAGCTATAGAAGTGTTCATGTCGTTGTCTAGTATCTTAATTTTTACTAATTTAAAAATGAAAATGTATAATGCTATGTACCGATTTCATACCTTTCTTATGAGCCGTAGAAATTAAACAAAGGAGTCGGAAAAGGACACCGAATAATATACATATACTAATCCTAGATCGACAAAAGTTTTAATTTATCTAGCTCTCTTAGAGATCGTTCTACTCTGTTAATGTGGCTTCTGCAAATTGCAGAAATCTGGAGATATTACACGTACAGGTGGACAGGAAAGCCGAATACATAAGCAGTATTTTTTATAAAAAATCGCCAATAAGCAATACGGGTCATCATAAAGATCAATTAAGCGTAACCAGTATTTCTGTTCATGTTTCGTTGACTGTCAGAAGATTTTGATCCGTAAAAAGTGAAGAATATCAGTTGACCAAAATGATAGAATACGGTGAAAATTCTTGATATTATATATCAAATAATAAAAGAAATATAGATCATAGATGTTATAGAAATCGAATATTGCATAATATCGTAGGTGTTATTAAATATATATGAGGAGAGAATAATAGGAGGAACCGGAGATTTGAAGATGAATTAAAAGGCCGTAAAATGTGCTAATGACCAGGGATGAGAAGAAAACTAATCTAAAAAACAGTGGTAAGAAAGTTATGATAACCGAGATGGAAATGCATAAAAAACAAGGGAAGAGAATATCGAGAAAAGAAAACTAGATAATAGACCTTTGCACTTTTGTTGGAGAACATTTTTTTCAACATGGCATTCATACTACTGAAGTAAATCTTAGGACCAACAGTATATCTACTTAGATATTTTAGCAAAACTAATCAATAACATTGAAATTTAAACTGTTTTTACGAAGCTCAGCATAACGATAAAGATGAAAAGTGCTAGAGTTTATATTAAGCTGCTAGAACCTAGTTAATCTAAAGGGCATCATAGAAAAAATGCAAATTATAAAATTTAAATCAGTATAGTACTAAAGAAAGCAGTAGCTGTATGAAGTATAGCTATACTTGTTAAAAAGTTAAATATACTAAGAGCTAAAAATAATACACCACGCAAGTATTATCGCTTTTTGCAGGATGCAGTTACATCTACATGATACCCTGCAAATCACCAGAGTGGTGGGTGGCAGGGGGTTATGGGCACTTAGAAAAATAAAGCAAAAATGAAACCCATGTATGGTGTGAAAATGAAAAGTATCTATGAAGTATAATGGAACTAGAACAATAAGGCATAGAAAAATGACACGAATTACTTAAGAGGTGCGACCATGGATAAGGATGAAAAATATATATACATTTGCATGTTACCCAGTAATTCACGAAATTGGTAGGTGGAAGGGGGTGCAATGCACCAAAGCCTACCTGAAAGTTAGCTCTCGTAGGTTTTACTTTCCTATTGCAATCTTGTATTTTCGTCAAAAAGAAAGAGGCTCGATAAATATCAGTTCTATAACGTATTTTATCGTCACCATCATTTCGACCTATGCACGTTATTGCTTAGTTTATTCCTAAGACCTCCTCTGCTATACATAATGGATATAATCTTCGAATAAACTAAATAATTATTGTTGATTGAATGAAAACTGGAGGACGAAGGAGAAAAAGGAGGGACTCCCTTGAAAACGAAGAAGATATGAAGATGTTTGAGGCATGTAGGACGATGCGAATAACCCGGTTTAACCTATAATCGCATATTTCTTTGCCGGGAAAATACTATGATGATGTTGCACTTGAAATTTTTTAGCTCCTATATAACTTTCATGTGAATTCATATATTATACAAACTAAATGCTGGAAAGGCGGTTTATTTCATGAACGCACTATCTTAACTCAATTGGTATTTATTAAGCTCGTCTTACGATTTATTCCAAAATCAAGAATAAGCACTTACGTGAAATTATTAGAGGAATGATGCAAGGAAGAGACGTCCTGTGCAATTTATGTTATCATGCCGAAAAAGATTAATATTAATGGCTTAGAATAATGTCTAATTCCTGAGAAACGACATATCAGATGCGACTTGAAGGAAATGTTGATTTTTTTTAATTAATCGATTCATTTGTGATTATTTACACAATAGAGAATTATTTAAAACGTATCTCACTTGAAATTTGTTTTAGCAATCTTTACCTCCAAATTTATTTGCTCGTTATATTTTATCCATTTCTTTTCATTTGCTTTGCACAAGAAAGAGAATTAAACGTATTTATAGCAAATCTCGTTTATTTCGGTTGCTACGAAGAATTATTAATCGTTTTAATTTAGTCATTTTCCAATGTGGTCTTTAACCTATCTTTAGCCTTATCAATCGCCTTTCAGTTTAATTATCGTGCGTGTGTCATTGTAAGTTTCTAAGATGTCCAGTGACAAGGTGCGAGAGAAAGAATGCATTATCTGCGAACTTGAAGTCTTGAGAAACGGTACATAAATCCGGGTTACGTTTTCATTATTTGTAAGAAAGATTTATCAGTTGAATGCAACGTTGACCGGAATTCTAAATGGACGGATCAGTATGTATTCGAATCGAGTTTTTCTTAAAATAAATGATAAAGTAGGTGCAATCTCAGAAGCAATTAACAAGTTTATTGTGAATCTATAGTGTTTTGAGTTACTAATTTTATGATGAATATTGTAAAGCCTGTTCATGTTTCTACTAACCTCTTCCTAGATAAAACTATGTGCGGATTTCATGGCAAAATATTCCATTCCCTTCCTTTTGTAACCGAGTTCAATCGTCTATTCTATTATAGATCTGAACAGTTACACCTGCAAGTTCCCAGCTTTTGTTAATCCTTATGATTATTCAAATTATCGTAAGTGGATGTAATCTGTGGTTGGAAAACTTTATTATGCACCACAAAACTACGGTAACTTAGAATCGAATAATAATGCGACCATGCTATTTTCCAAGTACCCTTATTTTATCTTTGTCAAAAGTAATATTCTAACAAGACACGTACTGGACCCTTAAGTTTTAATTACAAAAGGAGAGTGGGAGATTTTCTTGTGGTATTGAAAATGGTTTGTGTAAAATTTCTGGAACAATGATTTTAGGTGTATTTCATATGTTATAAACTTATTAAGTTGAAACGAAAGTTTACTTGGACATCATACGATTATAAATATGGTCAAAATGATTTGTTTTTTCTTGACATAAATGTGTAAATAGTATTTCATGCAATATAGGCAGTACAAGAAAACTCCTTTCTTCATTAATTCAGTATTTTACAAATAGTTACGTATTTATAATAATAACAAATAGTAACGATAGGATATTTGAATGTACTACGATCTCTCGAGCTGCAGGTCTTCATTGGAAGAATGTCATTTGTTGCTTTCTCATTGTTCAAAAACGATAAAAACATAATTTCTAGTACAACAAATGAAGCTGATTTATGTCTCAGTGACATTATTGGTATATTTTTTGTAAAAGTAGTTTCTATTTAAATTTCACAAAAAGTTACGAATTTTCTGAGATATTTTTCCAATTTTAATTAATCTTAAAATAATCATCGAAATGGTTTTATGGGAGTATAATATTTTGAACCATATTGTAGAGTTAGTGTTTTAACATATTTCCCATATAGTTATAGATTAGGAATAGTTTTTAAAAGTGTCATTCGTGGTTCGCTTTCTTAAATTTGTGTCACTTTTATACTTCGTTTTTCATTTTTCTTTTTCTCTCAATATCAAATGAGCATGAATTGTAGTTAGATAAAGATGTATCACTTTTAAGGTTTTGATTCAATTATTATGTGTTATTTAGAAAAAGTAAAGAAGGTTCATTTCAAAGTACACAGTTTTCAAAGGCATTCTTTACAATTAATGGTATCATGTCAAAAAAGATAAATATTAATTGCTCAGTCTTATCTTTAAGCACTGCAAAACGATATATACCTATGTCAAGGAAATATTGAATTTGTTATTTACTGCTTTATTTTATAATCAGTATTATTTATAAATCAATCGAAAATTATTGAAAACATGGGTGTCTTACTTCAAATTAGCAGTAGGAATCTTTGTTTCTTTCAGGTTTTCTTTGAGATTTGGGCAGTCATGTTTTCCTCAATACATTTTCCTTTTACTAATTTAAATATGGTCTTGAATTGATGTAATTCGCGGTTTTCAGAATGTTAGGCCAAGAATTTATCTATAAGTAATTAGTAAACGTGCGGAAGTATGTCTTTATCATGCGTCATCGTCACGCGATCATCCTTAGTCTGCCTCTAATTTTATTTTTATATCTAACGCATTTGTCTTCTATTGACGAATCCAAGTGCGGGAATATTATAATAAAAACAGGTGATACTAAAATGGCGAACGATATCTGTGACAATCAAGACCTTTTCATCAAATGTTCTCAAAATGTTAATTACTGACTTCCGCTTCATTCCTTTATGTAAAATCCATGCCAATGATCACTTTATTTGGTGAATACCTACGAACTTTTGGAGAAAAACGTTTTCGTTTAGAAATTAACTTTAGTGTAATGTGGCGAACACATTTCCAAATTATTAAGTCAGATTTTTTTAGTTACTCAAGGTACTGAACATCTAAGGTAGAATTACGTATAGAGTGAAAAATATGACTCATCTTTTAAAATAACCATCACCTGATAAAATGCATAATACAGCGTCATCTGAAGTTAAGTCAGAACGGCGATACCACTACGCAACTAACTGTAACACCAGAAATATGAAATTAGGTAAATTCAATGAATTTGTTATCGCTTTCACCTCATGAATTGTCTCCAATGTAACGGAAATTCTTTTTGTTAGGAAACAACTGAGCCTAAAAAGTAAGCGCCATCATTTGCAGTTCATCGATCGTCGATTCTTAGGCTTGCGTCAAACTCTTGGATACCAATGCTAAGTCCGTACACGGAATGGAGAGTCATTCAAAACCAGAAAATTATAAACCGGTCTCACCAACAGCAATTTTCAGCAGTGATTATAGTTAATGTTAATTAAATCTTCTCTCTTATCGTCGGCGGGTGGTGTGTTTGATTATGTGCTCTGCTTCTTTTCATGGGTGACTGCGGAGTTTATCTGTGGAGAGTCCTGTTTTTACTTTCTCCATAGGTAGTATTGGAGTAAGTATTGTGTTTGCGAAAAAAATCGAATTTGGGATATTAACGGAAAGACACGTTTTGAGGTCTCCCGAACACGTTTTCGCTATTTCCTCGAATTATGCGTGTGTTATGAATTTTATGGGCGCTCTAACTCAAAAACTAATAATTAGATCAGAAAAAAACTTTATATTTATAATTTTTCTTAGTAATTCAAGTTCAGAAAAGGCTTTGGCTGAACCTGGTCAAACGGAAGTGGAGGTTATCCTTGTAATTTTTTTTCCAAATATCTCCTTTAGGACCAAATTTATGTATTTGTTATTGTGAAAGTTGTAGGGATTTTCTACAAGATTTGTTTGAAAAACATTTTCATAAAACCGACTGTTTAAGTTATATTTTGATTTTTAGTCTAAGTTTATGCTAAGCACATACGTTGGTAAGCGAAACCGTT
This sequence comes from Uropetala carovei, assembly GCA_036926305.1. NCBI lineage: Eukaryota > Metazoa > Arthropoda > Insecta > Odonata > Petaluridae > Uropetala > Uropetala carovei. Next base: position 2,673,532 of record JAXCHB010000167.1, read on the forward strand.
GTTACCGTTGCTACGATATCATTTTCTAATTGATGATAGCGATGCGTACGCTGCCTAGAGTAATTTCCATTGCGCATCGATATTTTGTTATTCATTGCAACACCTAACAATTTTATTTACGTTATTTTTTCCAGTGTGAAAATTAATCATAAGTGTTTGCCGATAATTATTCTTGAGGACGCTGATATCGAGAGCAATCATGTGCCGGACGCATCAGATTTTTTTTGTTAGGATCTGATATCCCAGTGATTTGTTCTAGTTGGTAAGGCTTTCATCTCATCCGGATGAGACGAAGAGAAGGGCAGAGAGGATCGAATGAGAACAATCAGAAAATGAATTCCGCGTTCCACACTTCCGATTGATAACTTGGTTACCCGGAGAAAATTTGAGGAGGAGAGACTCAGGAATCTCTAAAGCCCTACTGGGTAAAATTGGGACCGTGACCTGTGTTAATTAAATAAAATCAAAGAAATTATCAGTCGTAAGGTTTCCATATTATCTCACACAAAAAAGACCCAGGGAAACTATACTGGAAAACTCATCTATGATGAATAGAATTGTTCGCCTGGAAGCCCAGATTGGCAAAGAGGATTCTTATCCTAAATAAAGAGGTTCGGTGTCACCTACGAAGAGTTTTTTTCCGGAGGCTTATGACACACTGTCTCTAAGTCAAAAGCCAGAAAGCAAAATTTATTAAACAGGTAGCCATAAAGTTTACTAACAGCATGGCCGGGCTAAACAAAACGGTAGATGTTGAAATTGAGGATATAAATAGGACTGATAGAAATACTGAAGCTGTGGAAAAACGAATCGAACCAGCTCTTTTATTTGTATAAAAGAATTATAGTAACATATTTGAATGCACACTCCATTAAAAGTTATAAAACCTGAAATCGCGGAAATTGTTCCGAAATACTGGAGTCTGGCGAAAGGTATAGAATCTTCATACACCCGTCGATTACGCCACCGGAACTGTGAAGGGCAACCAAAACATATTAATTTCAAACGAGCCTCCTATTCACCATATAATTGCTCGGCGTTATCTCCAAGATGTGCAACGAAAATATCAGAAATGATCAACGTGTACCTATGTACATTCGCTTTGTATGCGTTCTTTATAAAAATTAAAAAAAAGAAATGAGACCTAGTGGTCACTTATCATCCGTCCGTCTGCGTGTCTTAGCTCTGAAATCACTCGGCGGAGTTCCATGATGTTCCATATTTAGGACTTTAGACAAAGAAAATAAAAAAAATATATAAATGGTTCACGTAACCCCACCAGGAGTGCCACTTTTCTGAGATTAAAAAAAGATTATCATCATTTCGTAAAATATTAGTCATACCAAACAAAGTCTTCGAATAAAATATTTAGATCTAGTTAAATAAAATATTTCTTTCCCTATACATTTTTATCGAACGAGTATTCAGTTTAAAGAAAAATCAAACAAATTCACTCAATTGTTGTCAGCTTAAATAAATATTCGTAAACAACATATGCTATAAACACGTTTCATTCTCTTCCTTGCGCATACAGTCTATGGTAAATGAAAGGTAATGGAGACTTAGGATAAAGAAATCAACTCAAACGCGTTTATTTTCATTACGTACGCACACAGCGTTTGCAAGAGAAAGGAAGTGGATAATTTACTACGAAGAAATGAACGTGAACGTAAAGCTTACATTACAAGTAAATAACTCAAGTAAGGTATGATTTCAATAATTTTAGATTGTTTTATTAATTCAATTAATCAGTAAAAAAAAAAGTCAATATTTCCTTGACGTCGTTTATGATATATTGTTTTGTTGTGCTTAGACAATAGACTAAGCCGTTAATATTTATCTTTTTTTGGCATGATTACATAAATGGTATTGAAGTTCTCTTACTTGCATGTATGCAAATTTTTACAACATTTCGGCAGGAATTTGAATTTAGTCTTCGAAAAAATAAACTTTATTCTGTCAGCTGTAAAAATATTTCCACCTCGACTTCCTATCTTAATTTTAATTAATTTAAAAAAGAAATTTTATGTTGCCCTGCGACGATTTCCATGCTTTTCTTAAGGAATATAGAAATGTAACAGTATGGAGGGAAAAATCCTTAAAATTTTGGAATTTGGTTTTTTCGTATCACTGTTTTAAATGTCAAGTCCGTAGACCTTCCATAAATGCCTTAATATTTATATCATATGCAAGATGCAGCTAGCATAGCTATAGATAAAAGTTCCGCTAGATTTTAATAAACCTTCTGCCACATCAAATTTCAAATTCTTTCAAAGATTCTTCATATTTTTCTATAAATCTCTGTAATGCATGCGTTTCTAAACTCCACGCCTACATTTTGTTTAAGCTAACATCAATTAATAATAGTTTAATTAATTAACTAATTAATAATCGTTTCGGTAAAAAAAATTTTCAGTTTGAACAATTCTACTTTTAGTATCTTGTCTGCTACATTCATTTGTTTCTATTGTGTTGTAAATAGAATGTGGAGACTACGATGATGGGATTACATAAAGAAAAACTCCTGACAGTAAAATCAATTTTACGGTGAGGAGTTTTTCTTTATATGTTTCTATTGTGTTCCGTAGTTACCTGATGTTTCAAATTCTTCAATGTTGACCCGTTTAGATATGTATTATATCTTATTAGAGATCTTCTTTTGCAAAACATGACCTTTGTTTCATTTCCGTTGATTTTCCATGCTGTACTTATCCTTTAACACAGTTTGCATTCTTCGTCGCCCGTCTTTAACTTTTTCTGGGAATCGATTAGAATAGAAATACTCTTTGCAAAACGCAGTGTAATAATTGCATGTCCTTTAGCTTAAATCCCTTGTAATTTTTAATTTGATTCTTCTATTGCTTCCCCTACGCATAGATTGAAGAGATGATTTGCCACATCCATATCTTACTCCTTGATTAAACTTCATCTGTATAGCGCTCTTTGCAATCTTAGCGTTTTTTTCTTGAAATAAAAGCAAAGTTTTTTAAAATTCGTAACATTATTAGGAGGTTCCTCCATCTTCGTTATTTTCCTGTTTATCGGAAGTTTTTTCTAAATATATAAATCCAGAAAAACTTCTCCATTCAAGTTCATTATTATTTCCACCCATAACCTTATATCCTTTCTAAATCCAATCTGGTCTTCCGTTAGATTGTTTCCTATTTTATTTTAGATTTTTACTTTCTGCGTACGTATCATAGGACGTTTTATATTATTCGTGAAAAAATGGGTTTAGAGATTCGAACGGAAATACGTTTTCTAATAGTTGATAGCGATGCCTACGCTGCCAGGGGTAATTTTACTTTAGCGTCGACATTTTGCTATCCTCAGCAACGGTAACAATTTTGTTTGCTTATCGTTTTTTTTAATGTGAAAAGTGGTTCAAGGCATCGTTCAGTGTGTAAATTGTTTAAAAGTTATTCACAAATAGAATTGCTGTTAATTATTTTTGAGGACGTTGTTGTTGAGATCAGTCACATTAATTAGTCATTTGTTGGACACATCACAATTTTTTAGTCGAACGACTGAGAAGACTGATTGTGCAATGTTATTAAAATTTATCTTCATTCTTTTCTTTGAGATTGTGTAACTGTAGAAATTACTCCAAATTTTGCCTGCCACTAAAAGTATATATACTACATTTATTTATAGCAAACTACCCATAGGAGAGTAGATGAAATTCTCTGCAGTGATTGCAAATGGAGAAAAACCACTTCCTTATATCGCTTGTGTGTTTTTGTGTGCTAAGGAAATCGCGTGTCTTTCACTTATTCGTCTCGTCTTTCAGTTATGTCGTGCGATGTGGAACTCATTCAAAGAGGGCTTCTCTAATGATTTTGTATTGGTTTAGTATCGAGAGAGGCTCAACTTGTTCAGTGCAATTTAGTTATAATATCAGCAAATGTGAAAGGATGGAAATTTAAACTTTATGCGTGAATGCATATAACTGAACACAAATGTGAAGTTAGAGAAGGAGAAAAATTCTGAACTTGAGCTGGAGTCGAACCCGGGTCTCCCACTTGCCGGGTAGGTGTTTTAACCAGCTAACCTAGCAAGCTTCGAGAAACGAGAATCGAGTTGGCTTGATATCTTAGTTGGTTAAAGCACCTACCCACCTATCCAGCAAGTGAGAGAGCCCGGGTTCGATTCCCGGTCAAGTCCAGAATTTTTCTTCTTCTCCACCTTCACATTTATAATATTAGTTTTCGGGTTCATCGTTTATGAACTTACGTATAAATGATATCTATAACCGACATTCCCTGTTTGTTTTTTCACCGAAGACAGATTAATAGATATTTTCGCTGCGATTCTGTAAGAAATAGTGAATTGGCAACACTTGCCGTACTCTTCCGGGAGCTTCAAAGTTTGGAACATATATTCCACTGGATCTCGCATTGTTCTCAAGTCAGGGGCCTTCGATTTATTTCTCTCTGTTTGTGTGGAATTCCCACTTGGCAGATCGCGCATTTGCTGTTGAGGACGGATTATTAGTATAACATACGATGGTTACTCAACTGAATGATTTCAAGATTTCCACACTAGTTTACATTACATCTACATTATTACCGTCAGAGAAGCTGATGGCGTATGGCAAGATGTGCCATTACACTATACATCCTCTAGAATTAAAATATCTATTGATCTAACTATCATATTTTTGAAAACTGCTTTGTAACATGATATTAGCGATCAAATGATTGCACTTTCTTGTACAATGTAATCTACACCTTCGCTCATTATTACCGGTAGGTAAATGCATTCAACGCTCAATTATCAGTGAAATTTTGCTTTCTCCCTACATTTCTTCACTTCATCGTCTGCAATCTCAAGTATTTCAGAAGTTCAGATACTCTAGCATCTAAAGTTGCCCTTAACAAATCAAGCTGTCTACTCTGGACCATTTCGAGATACCTAATTAGGCTCTACTAAAAAGGAAGTACATATTCAACTATGGGACGGATTAGCGAAAATGTACGTTTTCCATTGCAGTCAATGAGCAACCTTACAGGACTCGTAGAAAACCATTGAAACCTGTTTACTGCTACTATGTTTCTTACGAGGCATATTGATATTGGACTTGGCTCCAAAATATTTGCGATTACTAATATAGTTTACCTTTACCCATAACTTTAATAAGGATTTTTTGTGACGCAATACTCTGTATTTGCTATTTTATATTTTTAACCCCTCAAGCGCGCAGGACATTTAAATATAATACGTCACGCAGGTCGGAAGAGATTCAGGGAAATTCGCAGTTTTTGCGCGAAATCATATAAAAATTCGTAACTTATTAGATATTTATGGAATTTGACTGAAATTTTTTGAGATTTTACGTAAAACTATGTATATTTACCTATGTTTTTCACACCGTCTTAGTTATTATTATTCGCGTGAAATACCTCTATGAATTCTTTCACTCAATCACGGAAGCCATTTACTCAGTTTTTCTTTATTCAAAGTTTACGGAGTACTTCACATCTACTGTTTTATCTTGGATTTCAACTTCTTCCCCGTAAGTTTTTCAGAAAAAAACCTTCAAATAAGGATTCTTACCCCTCAGCGCCGTCCTGTGTACTGGGTACGCCGCGGAGATTGCTAGCTTTCTTTATTTTTTTGACACAGTAAATTTTCTTAAATATGGGTAACCTCCATAATTTTAAAAGAGGAACCTTTGGCCTACCTATTCAAAACTATTGCCGTGGTCTTGTTTACATTACCTGAAACAAGGGGCGAATGAAACACAGTATCCTTCCCCGTGTATACAAGAAATGACCATAAGTAGCCAGTACTTGCATCAGAGAGCTCGAAGGTCTTGATTCCGAACTTGGAGGACTTCAGAGGGAGATACTGCTTGAAAGATAGACGGCCCTTCCACAATGTTAGGGACTCCTCTATTGAAATTTCCCGTTTCGGTAAAAAAAATTCTTTGAATTTTTCGTTCAGATGTTCAGTAATCGGAAATATTTTTTGTAGCTTTGGAGGACCACGGTATTTATTCTTTTCTTCGTTATTATTGAAATGCAAAAATTTGCAAATAAGCTCAAATCGATCCCTAGTGATGACATCGCCGAAGCCTGGTGTGGATAGAACTCTTTTCGTCGAAAAATAGGAACGAAGCGTGGGCTTCTGCACAATTCCCATCAACATAAAAATTCCCAAAACAGTGTACATTTCCTCCACGGTAACTGGTTTCCACGATAAAACTTGATTTCATCGAAAATGTACGCTCACTTGCTTTGATGTATTGGTCAGCATATCGGTTGGTTTCATTTACTATGGCACTAACAAATTCCTCATCGAAAAACAATTGAAAAGTAACTACAATGTCAGTCAAACCCTTAGCTGCCTTTTGAGGTCCGTAACCACCAATGAAATTCTCCTTTCGTCCTACGTAATTTTCCGTGCCCTCCCAGAAGTAGTTTTCTACATTATCCTCCTCATGATCACTATCATTATGTGTCAGTGAATCAATTTGAGTACGTTCATCTAAATGATTCTATCACTGTCCGAACTCACGCTTTCTTCCGAATCACTTCCAAGTAGGACTTCCGTCTCCTTGTCAGCACTCGGTATTGCTTGACTATTTTCACTGGTTGAGCACATGATTACTCCTAGTATTTTGAAAATAAGTAAGCAAGTAAACGTAAAATTTACCACAGTAAAGAAAGGCGAACGAAACCTGCCTCCGCACAGTGTAAAGTTTCACTCAGACTGATTTTTTCAGAGCGACGAGAGAACATTTTCCGCGCGGTACAAGCGCCAGCATATTTCCCACGCTTTCCATATCGCAAATATCTTGGAAATACAAAATATGATCCTCTAGTCTGTCTCACTCTAGCTATATTCCCTCATGAAATACTAAACCAAGCACATGGCCCAGACCTCCTCTCTCTCCCTCTCAAAGTGATGACACATTATAAAAACATGTCTCAAGAGCGGGATAGATGTCTGATAGCAGACAAATGGGGCCTATATCCTCTTCTTACACCTCACAGTTGCTTTCGTGCAAAGATTTTGTTGAGTAGGGGCTTTTTTAGAAGCCAAAATGCCCCAATTCTCCTATCTACGTGAAAATTTAATCACAAAACTTAACGTATAATAAAAGTAAAAAGAAGGAGAGTAAAAATTACAGAATTAAGCACAATAGGAAGGCCAAAGGTTCCTATTTTAAAATATATAAAGATTATCCATATCTAAGAAAATTTACTGTGTCAAAAAAATAAAGAAAGCTAGCGACCTCGTCGACGTTCCCAGTACGCATGACGACCGCGTGTGGAGTTTCCGTCCGACGTTCCCAGTACGCATGACGGCGCTGACGGGTTAATGTCATCTATTGTTATGTTTAATTTTTTGCACATTTTTATTATATCATTTGTAATTGGGGTTTTTTCCCTGTAAGTGATTAATGTAATAATAATAATAAATGAACTTCTTGGAACACGTGAAATTTATGGTCGCACATTATCGATACGTAAGTCTAACTGTTAATCCATCGCAATAACTGAAAGTTCACCTAGGATTTTCGTCTGGTTACTTTCTCATTTCACTACTCTATACAGTTTAATATCCTCTCACTATTACCTTACTATGTACATTACCGTTAAATAATTTATATTTACGTTTGTGTGTGTGTGTGTGTATATACATACATATACACACATATATATATATATATATATATGTATTTATACATATATATATATATATATATATATATATATATATATATATATATGTATAAATACTAAGGAAGAGGAAAGGTAAGTAAGGATATTTTGGGCAACTAGGTGTTGAAGGAAACCCAGTGAACACTTACCGGAAGTAGAGCCGCTGGGGTGTTGGAGAGACACATTTGTAGAGGTTAGAGCTTTCGGGATGATCCCTTCGTCAGCACAAGAGAGACACAACTATATAAATATATATGTATGTATATAAGTTTGGTCGAAATTGAATCATTAGTTACATAATATATATATATAATATATATATAGTTACATATATATATATATATATATATATATATATATATATCTTCATGCTAAGAACAAGCGAATGCCTGTCCGGATGTCCCCCCGGCAAAGGTAATTGGCGAATTTTTATGTAACTAATGATTCAGTTTCGACCAAACTTTCGCAGTTCGAGGTTATCTTCTTTGTGTTCTAGGAAGATCATTAATTCCAACCACTCCATATATTAAATAAAAAATTAATTTATTTTATTAACTTCCTCCATTAAAATTACACGGGAATCAGTGTAGTATATTTTTTTTTTCGTCCCTTAAACTTGCTTAAAATCAAGATACGAAATCGGGCTTCAACCGAGGTTCTGAAAAAAGAATTAGGTTTTATTTTCAATGCGTCAAATTTCTAATTCGTCGAAAATTCTGCTTTTAATAACAAAATTCCAAGATTTTTGAAGCGAAGTTTGTTGTTTCCTTTAACAACCCGACTGTTAGCGTTTACGTTATTTACTTCCGAAGATAACGAATGACGGGAGGTTATTGTTAGGTGTGCCTATATGCGGCACATTGTCGTGAACGCGACGGAAGAGTTATGTGAAAGCGTAATACCGTAATTTTCTGTCCGTAGACAAATCTTTGAGTTCAATGCTATTATTAATTATTTTAAAATACCGCCATAAAACAATTTTAACCGCTTCTTAAATTTTTCCTCAGTAGAGCAGGAATTTTTTTATTTGTATCTCTCACAATCAGTGTAAAACGCATTTTCTTTCACTCTGCATAACGCTTTTTTTTAATACGTTTTCTTAAAAGCAGTCCGACTAGGTAGAGGATTGAAATTTAGCAGAAATGCTTCAACCACGCATTAAAAGTTAATGATGAAAAAAAAAACCAAAAACTATCCGGTTTCGACTCCAAGGTGTAAGTTCTGTTTCCCGTAAGATAACACGTAGAGAGACGTTATTCCACGTGCATGCTTTCATTCTTTCGCAAATTAAAATGAGAAGAAAATTACCATTGATATTCGAACCAGGAATGCTTTAAATAATAACGAATGTAGTTTTTATTCTTATAACCGATTTTTTTCTTCAATTCGAAATTAGTCAGATTTATCTTTTAAATAACATATTTCGGAAAAAATCGTATTTTAACCGTTTCTTCCTTGGCAACCATGTTGTTGTCAAAACTCGAGCTTCTGTTGTTGTATCGTTCTTAATATGCATACGAATGAATACATTACGATTTGGATCGAGAACATTTAAACTAATATCTCGTCAAAATATTGCCATTTTGAATGGGTTATCTAAGGTCTTCCGTGGCTGCCAATTTCCAAATATACCGTTACTCCTAAATACCTGCAACCTGCTAAAAAGGCTTAAAAACCACTGCTCTAGTCCTATAATAATTTTTTGAATCTCCGTAATGGTTTACGAAATGAAATGGAAGAATAAGAAAAAAGCTTATAACTAAAAGAAAACTTCCCACTCTTTTTCCATCAAACTTTCAGGAATTGTTTTGAAACACCACTTCTAAATTTTGCGTTGTTCGCCGTCTAAATTGGCTTAGTGGGTTCTATTCCAGAAGCGTTTTTTCCGCTTCAGTATCATTTTAATGTAAAAATTACTTAGGGTTATTGTTGGACTTCGAAACTTTAAACAACAAACGCCTAAAAAAATAACAAAATTTCATTTTCGAATACGCGTTTAATCGGTCCGATAATTAATTTATAACGCGAAAATGTGGCGTATTCTTACTCGAAAATCATTCGTCTTCAAGTTGGTTTACTTAAATTTTATTTGAACTTAATAGTTAATTCACGCATACCCGTAATTTTTGGCGGACAGTTACATTGGTATATATAAAGTGTGTGTCTGTGTGTCAGGTTTACAATTATATCGTCAATGGAGCACGATTCTTATTTTTGCAATATTTTTAGACGAGAAGCGGCGGCGAAGGCGCTCTTCAGAAATTCAGGACTTAGTGTAATACTTTCGTCTGCTGTGTGAGTTTTATCGTATCTCGGAAGACCGTTATCTTCCCAAACCGTATTTGCTTCTGTTAATTCCACAGTTAACTCTTAGCAATCACATCATTGAGATACCGATTATGCGCCCAAATGCTTTACAGAAAATGGATGTCAGCGATATCTGTCGATAGTTTTATGATCTTGAATTATTTACCTTTTTGTATATTTATGTAATCTGGGCCGTTTTGTATGCTAAAGAAAGTAACCCTGAATTTAGCGATTTTACAATTATGGCTTTTAAATAGGGAACAAGTTGACCGGCAAACAAGTTTGTAATGAATGCAGGTAGGAATGGCTTTCGGAGCAGGCAGTTTCTCTCATGAACCTGCTTTAGTAGTTTTGCCACACCATTTTCAGATATTTCTAGTTCTGTATCTTTAGAATATTATATATTACGCTTTGTCGGTTCGGCGAAATATCTGTTTGAGTAATGGCTCCCAGATCATCGTGATGTTTTGTTCTCATAAGAACCGCTAATTAGTTTTCCATATATTTTCTCCGACTTAAGGTTATACAGTTCTTATTGGTTCAAAGCAAGAAATCTTTGATCGTACAAATACAACTAATATTACCTCGAGAGCTAGCAAGAAAACTACCACCCCTCCAGGAACCGTTTACCAGTGTTGCCCAACCTACGGCCCTCGGGTCGGATTTGACCCTCGAAGAGTTTTTGTGCGGCCCGCAAAGTCATGATGAAAAAGAAATTCGAAAAATTTAACACACAAATTCATATATTTTTATAAAAATTTTGTTATCGAAACTTTTAATATCTAAATATTTACCATAAAAACCTCATTTAGAGTATATTTTCACTCAAATGGCACCTCAGAGTATGTAGGTACTTCCGATTTAAACTCTAATCCGGCCCGTGGAAGAATTGGCAACTTCCAATGCGGCGAAGGATTCGCAACCATGCCATGTAAAAAAGGTTGGACACCATTCCATGAGTTTCGGGCAATACATATTTAGACCCAAGCTTAAGGACATACTTGTGAAGGTTTTATAAAGTCAACTCGGAAATAAGGTTTCATGCTGCTTAATATCAGGATCCCGGTTAAGAATAGGAAATGATTTTAAGTAGAATAAAGTATTCGATATATCCAAATAAAGACCTAGTACATTCTTCATGGACATTTCTGTTTCCAGCTTTAGCAAAGGTATTAAGTTATTTTTAAAATCCATTTGTTCAATTTAGATTACTTTTAAATCATTTTAGTTTTACCATAGGGCCAAAATGTTGTGGGAAATCTCTAAGCGAATGTTCAATGGTGCTCCATTGGTCCAAAACACGCTCCTTTGAAGCACCAGTTCTTGAGTGGCTACTCCGTATATATTTCGGAGGATTACATTTCGTTAGTTACTTCGCGGTAAAGTTAAAGATCAAGCATACGTATTATCAAACTATTTTGGTAAATTTTACTCCAATTTCAGAATTAAAAGGAGGTTGTTCCTATTAGGTCTCGAAAAAAATTTGTCGATAATAAAATATTTCTGTTAATATTATTTTCTTTCATAACAGTTAATAAATTTTAAACTCGAGAAATAAATTTCTCAACTAAAGAAACCTAATGAATGACATCCGGGCGATTTGAGACAAATATTTTTTACATTTATATTTAGTCAAAATAAATTTTGTTCATTAAGTGCAACGTGACAAGAAAAGATTCGTTCTCGGATATATATATATTTATTACATCTTCAAATATTACTGCGGATGAGTCATGTTACTTGCAAAACTAGGCTTTATTTTTCTGATTATTATCAGGAGAAACATTTAGTATTTTTCGAAAACAAATGCTTTTGAGCCAACATCAGATGAGAATATTATCCAGATATATTTCTTTTCTGGGATGTTACTGTTACCATGACAGCGGTTAAATACAATGTGATCTCAGTTCACCGATAGTTTGAGTTAATATCGGTGAATTTGGATTTTTAATTCATTCTTGTTTAAGAATTTTCAAAAACAGAATCTTTTGTTTTTTGTGAGTTTTTATATATACCTCATAAAAATTAAACCTTCGCTGCTATTAGAACTTTTCAAGACAGAGATACTATTGGTATTATACTTTTTGTTATAATCCATCAATGACGCTGTCCTTTAGAATGACTTCATGGTAGGATAGATGAAAACAAACTCTAGTAGTTGATTGGTACTATATCTACGCAAACAAAATTACAAGAGCATTTTGAAGAATAATCGTCTTTCAGTATTCGTATAATAGTGTGAATATTTGTTATCTTTGATGAACATTGTCAACCGAAAATGGTATTTATTTTAGTTTTTGTGGAAATATTACCATGTTATCAAACATTAGGGTTTGTTTTCTTTTATTGAATTTACAATCATTCTTTTTTTAGTTATTGGAGAAACATTGTTTTTAAAAATAGAATTACTGGACATTTCATTTTATACGACAGAGATTCAGAAAGTGAGGCCCGCAGAGAATGTTAAAACGTAAGTTTAATATTAACAACCTTTTAATATAAATTTTAATTTGGTAATCCATAAATGGGCACTATAGGACTGAACAAAAATATAGCAACACGGAAATCAAATTAACAAAATGGAGGTAGAATAGTAATAACTTTTTATAAAAGTGACGAGTTGTTGTGAGGGTGTTCGAACAAGCGGCACATAATTACGGGTATACACCAAAATCTCCGGTATGAAGCACTTTTTGACTAACAGTGAAGTCATATGTTTTAATATAGGCAGTGATGGATTTGGAAATTTCCCGCCCCTAGGCCAAATTATTTTCCTGTCCACTTCAGGGCACTTTTTTCCTAAAAACAGCTCATGCATTCGATTTCCCTGTTCCTCCGTTCGTATGCGGATCATTGTCTAATTCCTCAAAAGTATGTGTAATATCATTTTTTTCATTCCTTCCCTCAGATGTCGTTTATATTGGTGCCCTGAAATCTCGCCGCCCCTAGGCAATTGCTTATTTTGACCTTATGGAAAATCCGCTAATAAATATTGGTCTCGTATTTTATGTTTGTATTCTCGATTACGCGAGAATAATGCCTCAATTTCTACTTGTAATATCATCATTATTTTTTTATTATTCTCGTTTATGTATTAAATTGTTTTATTCTATGAACATAGCTTAAACAAAAATAAGTTTTTTTTAACTCATTGATGATGGCAAGTTCGTCTGGAAAGAAAATGAGGAAAGCGACTGAAGAACATAGACAAGTTTTACTTTGCTGGAAAGATTATTATTTGTTACTTGAGGATCGGCAACATGTGATTGAAATTAATAAGACATTTTGCAACTAAAACTAAAAAATATATGCAGTTCACCGGAGGTTTCCTACTCAGTAGAACATTTTTAAACGTAGCCAACAAATACTGTGTGTAAAGCCAATTAAAATACCGAACTTGGTACAGACGTTAGTTATGATATATCCCCAATGAACTCTTAAGTCGCCTCGAGAATTACTGAGGGAGATTTGATAAAAATATATTTAGTTCTGGTTCTGTCGATAAATTTGAAAAGTTATGTTTGAACGAAATGCAGCGGAGAATTGAGGACATAGACAACGATATCTGTTGTCAGTTTAAAGAGAAATCCAAGGAAATATAATAGTTTTCTTTAGCCTTGGGCGAGTTAACTGATATTGCATCAACTGCCCAACTGTTGGGTTTCTTCCTTTTAGTGTAAAGTAATTTTGAAATTCACGAAGAATTGTTGAGCTTGAGTTTACTACGGGACCAAACTAAAGGACGCGACTTACTGCATGGTTTACAGCTAGATGGATCTTAGTATGGCAAAGTTGGTTGGGGTCACCGCAGATGGTACCTCATCGATAGTCAGCTTGAACAACGGTATGGTCACTTTGTTGATAGTTTAATTGCATATTGGAGAATAAACAAATTAATTAGTTCGTTTATTCCACAATATAACGCATCAAACTACGGATTTTATTTAATTGCATAATTCGCCAACCAAACTTATGCGGAAAGGATCTCGGATTTGATCACGTTTCTAAAATGGTGAACTTTATCGAAACAAAAGGTCTCAACCACAGTGAGCTCGAGGCATTCCTTGAATGAACTGAAGTAGAGTAAAAAGACCTACTTTACCATTGTGACGTAATATGTGTAAGTTAGGGGAAAATATTGCAACGTTTCTCTCATTTACTCTAAGAAACAAGAATTTTCCTAGCTGAAAAAGGAAAGTTTGTGCAAAAGCTGGATGCTGAGGAGTGGCTCTGCGATTTTATCCTTCTTGTGGACAAGTCGAATTTGTATCGGAAGTAGCCATTCATATTACATATTTTATGAAGAAAACTTAAATTACTCCATACTCATTAGTTGACAGGAGAACTGTATCGTTTTACTAATCTTTCTTCCATAATATCCTGATAACAGCGCTGATTATGCTGAAAATTGCTATCCTTGAAGAAACTTTCCAAAATACTTTCTCAGATTTCAATAAACAAACTCTGGTTCCCGATGTGCACTTAGAAGTGATGGAATTGCAGTCATCTGACACTCTTCGAAATAAATTCAGAGGGCGTTCTTAAGAACTGTGTGAATCTTTGCAAAAAGAATCATATTCGAACTTAATTGAGAAAGCAACTTCTTTTGCATCTCTTTTTGGATCTACCTATATATGCGAAGAAACATTCTCCATTATGAACAAAAACAAATTGAAGCACCACACAGATATAAACTTACATTTTATTTTACATTTGGTGACTAGTGAAGTGTATCTTAACATTCTAAAAGTAGTGCAAAATATGCACTAAAATATGTAAAACCGAAAATTTATCAGTAAACACACAAAAATAAGAAATAGCTCTGACATTACTAATTATAATTGTGTTTCTGTAGATATAAATACTTAAGCTGAAATCATTTTTTCATTGTTAAATTTAAATATTCCGGCATCTATTATAATGTAGCCCTCGGCTAAGTAATAACCCTCTAATACAACCAGCGTATGTAAAATGTTTGTGCATAACTGTTTTACGGTAAATGCTAATAGGCAATCCCCATTGATATAGCACATAGATATTAATTCTAGACCTATTCATACGATTTGTATTATCATATTTGTTAGAGAGCATTAGTTACTGTTTATTTTAAGAAGTACATTGGACATTTTTTATCGTGTCGATAACCTCGGTCTTAAAACGTTTACTATCAGCTGTATTAAATTAAAATGATTTTCCTAATACTTTTTTCCCATCTTGCAATGTTTCAAGTTCTTATGGTTTTCGTGATGCTATTTTCTCTACAGATTTAGAACAGCAGATAAAATACCGAGCTATGTGAGTTAAGATCGGCTAAAGAAACAACTGTTTCCAGCACAATATTGTTTTAATAAACAAATTTTAATGAAGATATTCTTACTTAGTGCCTCCAAATCTGTTTCGCTACAGAACGATCTCCATAGTTGTACAACGAACTCCGAAGGAATGTTTTTGCACCTCGTCGCTGATCGCAATACAAACACATTTAATAATAAATATAACATGTTTGAAAAGCATGGTACAGTTTTTTAAATAGATTTTATGCACATAATAATTGAGAATAAGTACTTAGCCTCGTGATTGTAGAAGAGAAAGAAATCTCCTTCTTTTGGTGCCATCTAAATCCATAGTTCGGCAATCCTTCTCTTATATTCGGCTCGATCCCTGCCTAACTTGGATTAGTTCTCCGTATTAACTCTAATCCGATCCTTAATGTTCTGTAGCCATCATATCCTTTTTCATCCTCTACTACGCTTTCCATTTATTCTTCCTTGCAGTATCAACTGTAGCATTCCATACTTGTTGTTTCTTAGTATATGTCCCATATACCCGGCTTTCCTTCTTTTTACTCTTTTGATTAGTTCTAAACATTTCTTCATCCTCTTCAATGCTTCGTTATTTCTCACTTTTCCAGTCCAAGGTATTTTCAGCATGGGCCTATATACACACATTTCAAAAATTTCCAATATTTTAGCACTCGCTTTTTTCAATGCCCATGTTTGAACTCCATAGAGTAAGACTGACCAAACATAGGACTTCACCATTCGCCAGCGTAACTAGAACTTTAGATTTAGATTACAGAATGTTCCTTTCATTTGTATAAAACTACCTGTGGCATATTGTAGCTTTTATTTCTCTTTCTGTATCCCATTATTCAGTGAGCATACCTTCCAGACATATTTAAATTGCTTCACTCTTTCTATCTTTTGATTGTTCAACTTCAAGTCTGTACCGCTTTTTGTTATTGAACTACTTGTTATCATAAACTTTGTTTTATTAATATTAATTTTAAGTCCCACCTTAACAGTTTCTTCACTCACTTTCTTAAGTAACGTTTGTAGATAATCTGCATTCTCCGCGACTAACGTGACGTCTGCGTATATTGATAATTCTGCCATTGACTGCAATGCCTTCTCTTCTGATTGCCAGAGCTTTTTGGAAAATTATTTCTGTGTAGACTTTGGACAATCCTAGTGGCAATACACAGCATTGTCGAACTCCTCGTCGGTGTTGTTGTTATCCACACGGATTGTTGCTTTTTTTGCCAGTAGAGATTTATAGTAACTCTGATGTCTTTGTTATCAATCCCTATTTCTGCTAGCCTTTCGATCAAGGGCATGGGCTGAACTGTATCGAATGCTTTTCCGTAATCTATAAAGCACAAACACACGTCATTCCTCATCTCAGTGCACCTCTGTGTTGGAACTTGTATACAAAACATTGCTTCTCTCGTTCCTAAACTATCTCTGAAACAGAATTGTGCATCATCTATGACTTCCTCGCACTTTTTATATTTTCTGCTATGTTTAATTTTTAGAAATATTTTACATACATGGCCATTAAATCATTAAAATGCTTGGAATTCTTTTTCTTTTGTATCGGGATGAAAGTAGATCTTAACCAGTCTTGTCGAGATATTCCCTGTTTTGTACATTAAATTAAACAGTTTTGTGACTAGTTCTAAATTATCATTAATAATTAGTTTAATAACTTTTATATGCACTTCATCCGGACCTGCGGCTTTCCCATTTTTAACATTTTTTATTGCAAATTCCACCTCAATTTTTACTATTTCTGCGCCGTCGTAATTATCGTCGCGATCGCCGGAAAGTTCTTCGACATAGGTATACCAGTTATATAATTTATCAAAATTTTCATGACTTTCCTCCTTTGATGCCATTAATGCTTGATTTGTCTCTGTACTACTTGTTATTTCCTTCTTTCTATTTATTTTAGTCTTTCTAAATCTATTTTCCGTGTCTTGGGTGATTTTATCGCTTTCTTGACTTTGAGTTTTATATTGGCAACTAGTGGATTTGATCAGATTCCACGCCTGCTCCTGGGTATGTGGTACCTTTTAGAATACAATTTCTGAATCTTTTGTTGATAATTACGTAATCTATTTGATCTATGTTGCGAATTAAATTAATATCCACTTCATCACCTCTAATTTTGAGAAGCATCACTCTTTCCGAATGGGGTATGAAATCTACGACTGATCGGATAATTTCTTTTTTTACCATTACGGCCACGCCATGTCTGTGATAATTATAATTATAATAACTCCCTGAATAGTATACCGTTACAATCTCTTCCTCGACTTTTCCTGAGACACGCCTTCTCATTTCACTTATTCCGAGTGTATCTATTCCTATTATTTTCATCTCTTGCACTGTGTTTTTCACCCTTCCCGCTTCAGACGTGCTTCGTAAGTTCCGTGTGAACTGATTTCATTAGACCGGGGATTCTTGGAACACACTGGCCGTTTAAGGTCTGTCGGGGACCGAGAGCCGTGTTTTTCGTTTTACTCGGCATGATGAAGGATGTTCTAGGGTCATAATAGTGCAATAGTTTTTCCGTTGCTTTTTGCATCACCGAACTGTTTCCGTTTGAGACGATTTCCATATTCGGCAAGAAATTTTTTATACGTATCTGTTCCAATCTCTGTGATCTCAACCTACCTATTTACTGTACTAGCAGCTTCCCTAGTACAGGAGTAGTACTAGTCCGCCGCAAAGGAGGGGGGAGTAGAAATATAAACGTATTTTCCTTTTTAATGAAATTTGAGCTGACTTTTTCGAATAATTGAAAATGAGAGACATCTTATCGTGTTCCTTAGATCAGGGCTTCCCAACCGGTATGTCGCGTCACATTAGTGTATCGCGAGGAGGGCACCTACTGGTGTTCCGCACACTATGAGGATATTTATTTAATTTTCACAAAAGCGTTTGAAACAAACAAATTCGCATAAATTTTATCATCCAAGGAATTTATCCTGAAACTACGAGAGGTATTTATAGACTGTAGCAACGATCATACAACTTATAATTAGCATTCTATCCTTAGATGTATTTTGGCTAAAAGATAAAGATGAATATCCTTCAATATCTGAATATGCCATCGATATGACGTTCCAAATTCAACAACGTATTTCTGCGAATTTAGTTGTTGTTCAATGGGCCATATTAAAAATATTAAAAGGGCAAGTTCAAAGAACCTAGATGAAGAAGTTCTTTTAGCTCTTTCTATTATTGAGTCAAACATAAAGCCTCTTTGTACCAAAAAGGAAAGCCTAAATTTTCCGTCGTAGAACATAACATTTTTACACTTTTTATTATGCATGCACTTAATTTAAAATAAAGTTATCCAGTTATTTGAATATTACTTTACCAATCATAACAATCTACTATAATTGCAACTTTTGCTAGTTTTATGCTAGTTTTTTCTTTTAAAATGTGTATTCTCGCAGTGTAATTAATTAGGGTGCTTTGGTGTGCAGCGGGGGTGCATGAAGGTGCTCCGTGGAACAAAAAAGATTGAGAAGCACTGCCGTAGATGAAGATCTCATTACTTAAGTAATGTAGTGTAAAAATACGTGTATTTATCCTGTTTTCAGTTGTTTTTATTGTCCTTGGAGAATTCCGTAACATGCAATGATTTTTCACATTTTATTTATTTATCCTTCCATGTCACAAGTAGGCTAAAGACAGGTGGCGGCGAGGGCTATGATATTGAACCCACAAAATCGTAACATGCATTAATTTCAATACTAACATTACACATCGTTATACAGTACACACAAGAATAACTAATTCATATTAAAACTAATACGATAATATATAATTTGCAATTCAATTATTACTTATTTTTATGGAGTTTAGTGATTTCTATATTCATTATGGGCCTCCACGGCTGCTAAGAGGCTCACGAGGTCCCCACCGTGCTTCACCCCATCAAGCATTCCTTTCCTTCCTTCAACTCCTTCGTCATCTGTTATAATTTACAAGATTCTCTATTATCAAACCATCTTTATTCTTAAACATATAAACATTTTTGATAAGAGTTTGAAGAGCTCTTCAGGTAACATGTTTATATCCCTGATTCCCCCATTAAGAAAAGAATATTTGGCATTATTTGTTTTTGAGGCCTCAATTTAATTTTAAACTCATGTCCGTTTCTCCCAATAAACTTTTGTCTTCTATATTCTACTCCTTAGATCTTCCCATGCTTTATTTTCTCCAAGAACCAGGAATATACCCCCTGTTCTGTTAACTCTCCTCCTGTTCTCAAGCGTTTCCCACCATCTACTTGTATGTTAACGAAGCAGTTACCCTATATCTAATTTTATCTTATATCAAATTTTACAAGTGTCCGTTCACCTGCCCGTCCACATTTGTATCTCGAGAACCGTAAATCGTAGAGATATGCGGTTAACGGAGTTTTGTTTCTACTAGCTAGGCGGTCCCTGGAAAATTATTTTCATTTTTATTAAATCCCGGGTTCCAATCCAGGAAACAATTATATTTTTCCATAAGTTTACACGGGATTTTCGATTCTTCAGAGTGCAAGGTTTTTTTCCTTAATTCATAAAAACAGCAAAATATGAACCGATTTTCTTCATTTTTCTTCATTCGAAGGTAAAATTGTACACTGTCTTATTCTTGTAATGTTTACATGTTACACGTTCGAAACTTTCAGGAATACGCAAGTGATTTCAAAATTTTGCTGCTATTTCGTACTCTTTCCGGGCGATGCCAAGGCGACCGTCATTGTTGCCTCCGATTCAATTAGTGTCAATTAAACCTTCAAATAGGTGAAAGAATAGCGTTATTCGCCTTGCACATTTTTAAGCATCGAAATTATTTACAATAAACAACGTAAATATTTACGGATAATTATTCAGTTAATAGCTTATGGGAAGCGTTTCTAACGAAGGATCAAATGAATTGAATTTTCTTTCATCGTTTGAATGCGGAACCTTACCTTTTTGTAAGAACCATTATATTATACATCTATAATGCTTATTAATGCAAATAGGCTCAGGCATAAATTTAAAATTAGATGAGAATAGAAACATACGTTATTTTTAAACACATTACATGGTTGTCTTCTCTTCATTGATAATCTAAATAAACGGCTGCATTGATTGTTATTTAAAAAAGAAAGGGGACATAATTCAATAAAAAGAAAGAAAATTGAAAATCTTCTTAATTTTTTATAAAGCAATTGAAAAAACCGAGCAAATATTGCGCGGGTATATCTACTTATCCTAAATAACGTTATTAAACATGTGTCTATCTAATATCAGTTTTAAAAAACGTTTAAAACATTTTTGAAAGCGAATTTACAGTGATTCTTGGGTCCCGCAATCTTAAAACCGGCCATCTCGAAAATCCACTATCATAAATAACTAAATGTAAACATTAAAATCATGCTGTTGCTTCAGAATTAGTCAAATAAAACGTCATTCATTGAAGTTACCACTTCAGGTGTCAATTAGTACGAGCATAATACACTATTGTGCCCGTTGCAGCTTTGCTTGAAATTGGAAAATAGGAAGAAACACAAAAAAAAACATTAATTTTTCAGGCTATACTTAATACTATTAAATCGCATTACTGCTATAAGGAAATTTTTAAGATAATGAAAACATCTCCAAGTCCCGTCGAACTTCGCTAAGTAATAATTCTTTTCAGTTCTCCTCAGAACGAAAATGTTCACTACGTACAATTGAATACTACAAATACTTTTGAAAGTTAGTGTATTATTAAAACATGCTTTAAGAGACGATTCTGCTGACTTCCACTTTTTCTCCGTTTTTCTCCACAAATTTCAGGAAAATTGGGAGCATCCGGTTTTTTTTAATGCGATCTCCGCAAAATATTATTATAACATATGTTAAATCCTCCTTACTCATTTGGCAGAATGAGATGTCTCAGTCGGTGGTAATGGGAGCCCCGAGTTTTCATCCGATTTATCTTAATCACGAAAGGAAAAAGGATTCTTGGGCTATATACCTGCTCTCTTACGAAAGAAACATTATTATATTTTCGCTCATATTTATGGAAATTATTCTTCTCGTGTAAATGAATTGGATAACTTTTTTATTATTTTTGCGCTTTGTGCAAGAATGGCAAATTTATACAAATGACCCTCAATATTTCATCCTATCTTTCCGGGAAGGCGAGAACAAAGCGATAGATTTCAAGTATAAAATCAATGTACTAGATATTAAACTGTTTATTACTATTCAGAAATCACTATTTGTCGCGATCTGTCGCGGGTAATGCACATTCGTCGTGTTAACGGTGCAGTCAACAAGAAATGACCTATGAAAAAACGACAGGTCTTGTTTCTTTTTACTACAGATATATTATTCGTCGTTTATTAAAATTCTGTTTATAACAAAAAATAAATTTTCTAATTTATAATTTCTGAATATATTCGTTTATACTTTAGTAGTCTACTTCAAAATTTTATTGAATTTTAATTAGTATTTCAGCAAAATAAAGCATGAATTACTACTAATTCTCCCGAAAAACGTGTAGCCGGACTCAATTAATTAAATAATCAGTACTGCGATTAATATTTAGAAATATTCGTCACAACAAAATTTCAGTATAACAAAATGATTCATGATCCTCGACAATATCGTTGTGGCGGAATTTTACTGCAATTAAAAAATAAGATTATAAATATCTTATTGTGTTTTATATATATTGAAACAAACGAATCATGTTATAAAGTTCGCAATAATGTTAACTTTTATCTTTCTTCCAATTTCTTGTTTCATTAAGTAAAATACGATTTTTTCCTTGTCTATTTCCCACTCTCTCCTTCTTCTCATTCCCCATTAAAACCGTTTGACTCGTTTTCTTGTTATCAGGACTTTTCATTGTTTAAATCTTGAGTTATTCCCGTTTTATCTAGCATAAAAAAATTTTTTAATCTAATCTAGCATTTATTCGGATTCTCCCTTTCAGAAAAATATAATATGTGCGCTCTTTCGACTTTAATGACAGTCCAAGTCTCATGATGCTGCATTTATTGAAACTAATTTATAGAAATGTTATGGGTATAAATGGTGACGCAATATATCTATCATTGAAATCATTCATTACTTCAAAACCATTCCACATTTCATCCAGATAATTCCTTATAGTTTCACATAGGATAAACCTAAGGACAAGCCATTCAGCTACCAAAAGAACGCCATACTCCCGCTGGAGGCATGGCGGCATTTGCCAACCATTATATAGTATCAACTCTGCCCGTTGCAGCGTTGCTTGTGATTAGCATGTATCTGTGAAAAGAGATAGGAAAAAGGATAAATTACATCAATTTTCACAGTTAATTTATCCACGCTGAGGTCTTAGCAACGAAGTTAAGAAATTTTTCCATATTTTTAGATTTTGATAGGTATCTGCTATACACATACCCCTACATGTTACCATGCAATTCACCAAATTGGTGGAAGCAGGGAGTGCAATGCACCAAAATCTGCCCTTAAGTTATAATCTCGCTGGTTTGACTTTCTCAGTATGATCTCGTATTGGCCTCAAGATAAACGAACCTACTATCTATATCAGCTATTTTATCCTCACATTTCTTTCTACTTATCTATACTTTGGTGCTTCAATTATTCCTAAAACCTACTCTTTTAGACCTGTATCCAGAAGCCTTCGGTCATGTCCAATTCAAATTCCTCAATAACGATGAGACGTTTTCCTTACTTTCGCACTTTAGTTGTACGAATCTGTTTGCTCTGCGTTGTACTCTTTATAATTGAATGATATATAGTCCTGCTCATACGAATACCATGTACACCTCTCATTCAAGGGAGGAAATTTTTCGGCAAACCCAAAATTTTACGCAATTTTATGTCTTCAGAGTGCGAAAGATACCTTTTAGTCATCACCTTTGACGAAAAACCACTTCAGATAGTTTTTTTTTACAACTACCAGAGTTAATTTTTTGCTTCTTCTGCACGCACACTTCAACCCATTTCTTTCCCTTCTTCCTCCTTACGTGATTATTATTATTGTTATAATTATTATTACCATAGATACTACTGATAGTGTGTATGAAACATGCTGGTGGTCCTCACGGAATCAGCGGGAAGGAACATCAGCAAATGTATGCGTAATATGAATTTTCTCACATCTATTGAAATATTCTGAATTGTGTATATTCGAAATAGTGTCCTTTCTTGATTATTTATGTCTTCGATGTGGTCGGTAATGGATTTTCAAGATTGTGGGCTTCTATATTGTATTTATTTATGGATAATGACTGCAAATCACCTGATGGTCCTCAGTATAGAGTCAGTACGAGCGTGATTGGTTAAGAAGATCTGGTATAATCTGATGGACTTTAAAACCTACCATTGCCACTGTTCCGTCATTTCTTCGTAATTCTGCAAATCTTAGATGTTTCATCCTTTCGCACTTTTGGTTTTGCATGCCGTCGGGTCTTGAGGACTAGAAATATCATGTTATTGTGGTAATGTTATGATTGACTTATGTGTTGAAGCTCGAAGTAAATAAATATTCATGTTTGTTTTTTTTTTCATTACTTGTTTTCCTTTGAATGATTTGGCAAAATGAATTTATATTTCGAGCACACTGGGGTATTTCCTCGTGCAGTTTCCGTTCACATGTGTCGTGTACAGTCACTATTTCAAAGGAAATATCCGGAAAAATAACAACACGTTTAATTTGTACGCTTCAAATTGTGGATATTGATAATTGCTACGCCAAATGAGCGTAGTAATTAAGCAATAGTGATTGATGAGACCTTTGTTTAATAGTTGATGGCAGAAGTTTATAATAACATGAAAATGCATACGCACTGCATTTAAATAACTGTATACTGATAACCGAAAGCAGGAAACGAAAATGTATGACGGAAAACCAGGAATATCATAGAAATGCAAACAATTATTCTCAAAAATTGCTTTCCACTTCTCAATAACAGAATGTTTCAAGTGAAGGAAATAAATTCGTTTGCTTACATGTCATACAACTTATTTTCTTCCATTACATAAGGTCCGAGAGACGGGCTAATTTAGTTATTTTGATTTCAATATTCGTAGTTCGCTAAAATAGCTTGTACTGTATATATGCTTTCTAATAATATTTTTGTGTGACAAAATGTGCTGAGCCAACGCTGATTTTCTGCATCGACTTAAGTCCGTGTAATGTCTCCATCATAAGTTTAGAGGGAATATTTTTATGGAAAAACGTAATTACGCGAAGAAACACTAAGTTTAAGCTACAATAATGCGTCCATGAGGAATTTAAACTTCGCATTCAAACAATTATACAAGCAGAGCGATAGTTTGTTATTCGTGTTTTAATTATCGGTAATGAAAGATAAGATAATATAAATAATAAGCCTATAAAGTTTGTCACAATTATGCTCCCTCTGTGGTAGAAAAAGACATTTCTGGTGTTTGTGCGTAAACCTCTTGTGTATGAAGCACTTC
The DNA here is from genome assembly GCA_036926305.1 of Uropetala carovei. NCBI lineage: Eukaryota > Metazoa > Arthropoda > Insecta > Odonata > Petaluridae > Uropetala > Uropetala carovei. The sequence goes on from JAXCHB010000167.1 coordinate 2,698,273, forward strand.
CTGAGAAACTCTAGCATGTTTTTGTTGCCATTTACGTCTCTTATTACATTTAAAAACTTTTTTAGGATTGATCGAGCATTTTGGACGATTTAAGAAATTTTGTGAGGTTTTCATAAGTGGTGATTTATCTTCTCTTTTGTAATCAATATTTACTTATATTTAACAAGCGAGGGAAGAATTGCAGACCAAATCACATAACGCGCTTTTTTCTTGTTTCTTGTTCATCATAAGGTTAATTTTTTGGTTGAAAAGGATGGCCTAGTAGACTGCAAATTCCTTTTAAAAGCATTATATCAATGCTATGCAATAATATGTTTCCCTTTTAAAAGCAAAGGACTCGTTGCTAAGGCAGTTTTGTTTCATAATGTTACAAACCGAAAAGATATTTCCTCTTTTTTTTATTTAAAAAAAAACTAACGGAAATTATCATTCGATACGGATTTAAATACTGATTTTTTTAAATATCAACCTCAGTTTTTCAGCTAAAGAACTGTTCATGTCTCGGGATACTATCCTAATTTTAAGTAATTTAAAACTGCAAACCTATTAAGCTCTGCAGCGATTCCATGCTTTTTTTATTGAGGGTAGAAGTGAAATAAAAGGGTTGGAACAAAAAATTCGATCGCTCCTCAGTAGCTGATAATAGATCCACCAAAATTGTACCATTTCTAGCTCGCGTGTAGACCGCTCTATCCTAAAAGATTGGTTTCTCCAAGTTGCAGGATACCATAGATATTTTCCGAACAGCTGGACGAACGAACGCACAAACCGATTTCATAAGGGATTTAAAAAAACGCTAAAATTATATGGTATGTCATTGTTATAGTGCTCAAGAGTCATTACTAAGATCTGTACTAGTATCATTGATATCCCTGTAATCTTTTATGTTTAAGTCTTTAGAAGTGCTGAAGATGTTGTAATTGTCTCATGTATACTTCTTCCTCCCGAAGAATAGGCTTTGTGTAGAAATTAGATTCGCATACATTATATTTTTGATACGATAAAAACAATCTTTTCGAAGAACCCTTTTTGAGCACTTAGAAACGAGGTTCAATTCGTGTTCCTACTGGTAGATAAAAGGGATATAACTGGGAAAAGCGGTAAAAATATGGATGTTTACCATAGATATTGAGAGATACGAAATATTTCTGATGTAGATGAACGTATTCCAATCACTGGCTAGAAAGTTATATCACTACTTATTTAATAAAAAGTTATAATGTAAAAATGTATTACCTTATTTCTGGGTCGTTTCGTTGTGCGCCAAGAGAGGGAGTTGAAATCACCTATTTGAGAAACGTTTTTTAAGTGAGACAGGAAGTGTTTATTAAGGTACCCATGGGTGGGATTCCGGCAGCGAGGACAAGTTCACCAATGCATAGGAACTTGCACTACCAGTTTTTCTTTTTCTCGCCCCTAATACCCTTTTTTTCTCTCTCTCCCTCCCGCTCCTCCATTGGAACCTCCTTCGGCTCTATGCCCCTTGTTCTGACGATCATCCACTTGGACATTGGTGCCTCCGACCAGCGAACATAAAGCGTTCAACACTTTATCCTAACTCCTCCTTCGAAGGCATACGCCGCATCGTTCAACCCTTTCGATGGTCTTTTTTTGTAGACAGAGATATGTCCCTTTATGATAATATCCTCATTTTTTCCCCTGTACGAAACTTTTATGAGTACGTCTAGAAGATCATTTGATTCGCAGAATGATTTGCAAAGCAAGGAGGAGCGGATCACGTTCTATTCGATGAACGAGTCCGAAGAAGTCGATTCTTAATTTTTTGTGGGCGCCTTAAACGTCGGGAACGTGATCAGGCGAGAATATCATTATTGAAATGGATCGACGAGTTTGGAGTTTCCTTGTCTCGTGTAAATGTTAGTATGCTTAAAATATTGAGGAAAACAAAGTTGTCACTGCGAAGCATTAGTAGTGTTAAACCTTTGGAGTTCAGTTCTATATCTTAATTAAATGATGTTTCTAATGGAATGGAATTTATTTTTAAGACCTCTTAGATTAAAATAACACTTCTTGGAGATGCTATCGAGTTCTATTTATGCAATTTGAAACACATTTAAAGCCAATTTAAATTTTTTGATTTTATCCAATTTGAAATAGTTTTCAATATGAAATATATCAGCGTTAGCATTTGTCAGATATTTTTAATTTGAAATTGACTGAATTTGATTTGAAAAATTTTTTAGAATTCATTCTTCTAAAAGAGTACAATCGCAACATGCGAGCACTGGCCATTGCTCTAATAATAGCTGAATAGGTCTTAATGAAAAATATACTCTCGCTTTGATCTAATCTTCTCACTTAACTATCTAGTCGTGAAAGCACTCGAAGCCAAATTAATAATGTGTAATATAAGTGTTTGCTAATTTATAAGGAAAATAATTAAGCATCGAACAAAAATATTTATAGCATATTTAAGGATTTTGCCAGGCAGTGAGGGCAGCATAAAATTACCAGTTCTAAAATTGTTTGGCAGTTTATTGATTTTTCATCGCGCGTAAAGTACAGTCGCTTGTCTATGGGCGGGAAATGTTAATGAACTGTTGAAGTTTCATGATTAATTTCTGTGAGAAAATCCGAAGTTACATTAAGTATGGATTAATGGACCATTTATGTCCTATTCTGACAATATAATTGCAAATGAGAACCGTTACAGAAAATAAATTTACTATTTTTAAATAGGGTTAATTCCGTATGGCTTTTGCTTATCTCCAAATCATGTTTTGAAAATTGATTCGATGTGTGCTTCGAGTAAAATGAGCGGTTATTGACAGGGATAATGAAAGTTAAAATAGTAACGTATCCAAGCTTTCTTATATTTGCAAATGAAGTGGGAAACTACGTGTCTTCCGCTTTTTGTTGGAGTAATTTCAGTCGACGAGTTTTCTTCTGAAGTTTTATATTTTTATCAGCTTGAACTTAAAGAGCTATCTTTGGAATAGTTACGATAATTCGGGAAAAGATTTTGAAGCCGTCGTTCTGGAGGAGAAGAACAAAGAGAAATGAATAGGCTTTTTGAGGTGGCAGTTATACTGTTTCAGACCGTATTGCTTTTTGACTGATCATTCTTTTTTTATCAATTTATAATTCTAAAGTGTATTACATGCCACCACTGTTAATCTCATATCAGAATGTCAGCGAATTATCGAATAAATGTTATTTTGCAATCCGGTGGCATAAACTGTCCACGAATGTCAGTATTTCCAATACATAGTTGTTCTGTTAAAATTTTTAAGATATAAGGTTTTGATGGCTTTAAAGAGCACGAAAAAGACATTAAATAAAAATAAAATATTTCAAAGGACAATCAGGCGTAACACTATTAGTTCAATAGATTGACTGGGAATGAAATTTCCTTCAGGTAAGTTACTTATTTTTAAGTTAAGTTTACTTAAGTCTCAAAGTCATCCATGATGTTCCACCTTATGGCTTTTGTGGATCAAACATTAGCATTTAATGAAAAAAAACCCCTACATATGTTTTCAATTGGAGAAGAATTGATTTGTGGTATTGTCACTCGTCCTTGCTCATTTAAATCCTTTCTGAATTTTTTATATAATTTGTCCCTCCGTCTGGCAGTGACGTATTTGCTTTAAAAATTTTAACCTAAATAATCGCTTTTTGTCAACAAAATTTCTGCTTTAATGCTGAAATTATCGGGTGAATTTTTTCAGAATCTTTATCGCCACTCGTTTGCGATTTATACTTATGCAATTCTCAAGGAAATGATTGTTTTTCTGAATTCGTTCATCGCTTTGTCCGAATTTACCCCTAAGCGGTAATATAGAAGTGTAGTTTAAAATTATTCTGCATTACATTATTTTATCACAGAGTACTATTTGAAATCGTTCAAGTATTTTTATGCAATTTATATTATTTGGGGTTAAAGCCAAAAGTTTATTCGGAAATTATTAAACTTTTCAGCTAGCTGGACGAAATAATTCAAACTTATTTAATATTCTATTTAAATTTTTGAATCGAAATGATTTTCTTCTGAAACGATTTTCCTTAAGAATGCTGGATCAAGGAAGAACTAACATCTTCTTAACTTTATACTAGCCATGTCATTTACTCTCTTTATCCAACTCGAAGTATGAAAATTGATCAGTAACTGTAGCCGCTAATGTCCCATTGTTAGGCCGAGTTTCGGTATGTTTACTTTTTTGCCGTTGATGCAAAAACAGAGTAACGATTTTTTGTACTGCTGGCGAGCAAATATAAAAAATGAAGAGGTTGTATCGGATAAATTATATCCTTAAGGGTTTTTAAAGCCCCTTTCACTTCATCTTGATTACCGTAAATTCTAAAAACAGCCACTTATTAAAAAATAAAACCGGTAGATTTTTTCGAGAAACCTTTGGGAACATTTGCAAACGGCAAAAAAATACTCAAAAATCCGAAGGATATGAAAACACCTCGCGCTAAAAAAAATAATATACGATACTGGCCAAACACACACACACACGCTCACGCGCACACGCACATGCACGCATACATACATACACAGGGACTCCATCTCTTGGCCGTTATAAGCGCGCCATAGGCAGGCAGAAACGGCGTGCATTCGCTTCATATATTTATTACATATGATTTTTTCCCTCTCTTCTCCTCGTGTATGGAGAGGTTCCTGAGGAAATATTTGCTCGTTCGTTTTTCGGGTTTGAAGGAGAAGGGGAGAGGGGAATGGAGAGGAGAAAGAGGCAGGAGGAAAAGTTATATCGAATGAGCTTCCAGATATGGAAAAAAAATGAAAACGAAAAAATAAACAGCGGGAGGAAGAAGATGGGGTGGGGAAGAGGAAAGAGGGAGGCGTAGGAGAGGAGCGGTAAGGAGGAGGAGAAGCGGGGGAGTAGTGGAATGGGAAGCGACGGAATTTCGCCGGCACTAAATGGGATAAAAAATAATTCTGCACTTGGCCCGTCCAATGGGCACACACACACACACACACACACGCAGGGGCAGCAGACTTGCAACGAAAGGGCGCATGAAAGATAGTGCTTGTATGTGCATGCATTTTCGTTTGCCGATGCAGTCTCGTTTTGGAGGAACGTGCTTTTGAGAGGTAGGGGAGGAAAAAGGAGGGAAAGGGAGGGAGAGAGAGAGAGAAAGGAGAAAGAGATAGGGAGAGAGAGAAATGGGATGAGAGCAAAAAACACGTTGGAATCGGCGTGGATGGCGGTGGAAGGGAGGGGTAGGGGTAGGTTAAGCTGGAAAGGGGAGATTCGAAGTGAGGAACGGAGGGAGGGAGGGAGAGAGGGGGGGGGGAGAGAAATGGAGGAGGAGTGAAGGAGGAGAGAGGGGAGAAAAAGTGTTTGGACCACGCCCTCTGCGAGGTATCCGTAGAAACCAAAAGAGGAATGAGCTTGAGCGGACTGGCTTTTGGTGTGCCGGGTAGAATATTGCAAGCAAGGTGCGAGTGGGAAGGGGGGGATGGCGGCGAGAGGGAATGGGGAGGGGGCTGACGTCGGTGGGAGGGACCAAAGCGGGAGGAGGTGGAGGAGGGAAAAAGTGAAGGGAGATAGCGGCGGCGGAGGAGGAGGGAGGGAGGAAAGGACACGGAGACTTCCCTGATCGCAATCCCCCGTTAGTTCAGGAATTTTTTCCTTCGAATTTTAATATTTTTATTATGTTTTTATTGTCTCTGCATGTGTATATTTTTGCGTGTATTTTTACAATTTATTCTAAAACGGAGGAGAGAGGGTAGGAAATAGGGAGGGGTGTTATTTTCCGGGAGGGGTAGAGGGGAGGGAGCACCACGAGGAAAAGCTTTCTTTTTTTCGAAGGGGTGTGGGTATTTCGCCGCGCCATGGTTAGGAGGGGGGAGGGGCCGAGAGGAAAGGGCGGGATTTTGGAGGAAGTGAAAGAGGGGGCGGGTGAAGGGTACTGAAAAAATACTGCCGAAATTGTCGCTCGTTTTCCTGTGTTCCTTGTTGAAATATTCCGGATGGATTAGGCTTTCGAACCCTCCCCTGCCCGTTCCTACCTTGGTACACTCCTACTTCGCTCCGGTCCCTCCCTTGGAATTCCCCTCGAGGACAAAAGGACCCGTCCTTCGGAATGGATGTTCCTCCCTTCCGTTCCCCCCCAAACGATAGATACCCCCATCTCGAAAAAAAGCAGTAACCTTCTACTTGTAGCTATAGCGAGGCTTATAACCGCTTTGGTTTTTTTATTCCGAAACTTTCAAGGTAAGACGTTTTTTTTTTCGAATTGGCTCCTCCCCCACAGACCTATTATAATCCAAAACTGGAAATTTTTAATTACATCTTTCTCTTTCTCTGGGCTTAGGGGGAAAAAGAAGAATCGTCGAAAAAATTCGATCTTTTTTATGAAAGGGAAAATAATGGCGTTTTTTTCGGCGGTCATTTTTTTCCGCCCGCGTGTTCGAGGGAGAGAGAATGAGAGAGAGAGTCAATTGCGTGTCGTGGGACGGGCGGGGCGGGGCGGGGCGGCGGAGTTTTTTTTTTCTTTCGCGCTTTGCCATTTATTGGGTCTAAAGTTTGATCAAATGCTGCACCTGATATTGCATTTTTGTCGCTTTTGAATGTAAATTCAATTGAAAATGAGATATTCACTTTTTATCGCCCGAGGAGATTGTAAATTTTTTCCGCCAACTTTATTTAATGCATTTGATTTTTCTAGCGGAAATTGTTTAATATATCCGAAGAATGTAAGTCTCCGTGTTAAAGTTGAAATGCTTCAAGCAGTATGCTTCTGACATACATTTCAAAAAATATATTTAGGAATGATTATGATCGGGAGTGACTTAATGTTTTCATTTACTTGTTACAGTGTTATTCATGTTATAGAGAGGGAGTTTTTTGGACGTATAGAACTTTATTAATAACTTTTGTGTCAATAATTATATGAACGAAGATGTTTGCGATAAAGGAACTTTTGTTGCCATTGTGTTATCAATGCTTATACAGAAATTTGAATTTATTAATTACATCAAGGTTTGAAATGTTATTGGCGATATATTAGCTATTTTTTCCTTTTTTGACTACTAAAATATTATAAATTTAAGCAATGTTTTTACCTATATTTTAGCTAAACTAAAATTGACTTTTATGTAAGAGCGTAGAGTTAAACTGAAGCGATCTCATTGAAACTTAATATTATATATTTTGGGAATTAAGAGAGAAACATATATTAGCCTTAATTTGTAATTTTGACTTGAAATTTTGACTAGTTAAATATTCAATTTCCTTTTCCACAAAGAGAAAGCGTCTAAATTCCTTATTTTAGAAGTTGATTTTCTTTTTGATGATAATTATCAACTTCAGGCAATAAACGTGCGAAAGCAATCCCAATTGTACTAATTATGTTTCTGTGTTGCCATCAGTATTTTCAGTTTTTTTTTCACTTCATTCTATTTGAAAATATATTTTTATTTCGTGACATATTGCTTGATGACCAAAAATTTTTAAAAATTTTCAATCTTATATATTTTGTTCGCCACATCAAAATAACCACAATATTCTGCGTAAAGTTTATCATTAACTAAATTATTTTCTTGCTGTCGCAGTAATAGTAACGATTTTCACTTTCTAAAATAAATGTCGCATATTTTTGGGTCTCTTCATTCATAAGAGATTGTACAAGAAATTAAAAATTCGGATTTAGGTAGCAACTAAAAAATGATGTCTAGGTAAAAACTTTTACGAGTGATTCTGTTTTTATTACTGAATCATTTGCATTATTGATATACTAATTTCAGATTATATAATTTCAGTAACAAAATATAAATAGTTACTCTGAGAATTTTTCGTTTATTGTGGTTACTGTGACGAAAATAGGTCGCGTTAATATTTATCGCGATTTTTTTTAAACAATTAAACCTGCTTATAAATCATTTACAGAGGAAATAAATTGAATACTAATGTCTGCCTGTTTGGACACAATGATTATTTTTTTGCAGTATTTCGATTTTTTCAAAATTTTACCCATTTTATATCTTTTGTCATTTCAATCATATTAATTTGCTGTACGCAATAGAGAAGGCACCAAGATACATTTCCGAGGTTTTTGGTTCTTATAACGAGCGGTCACAAAATGTTGTTATTCGTGCAACAGTTCACCAGTGTTTTCGAATTTCATAGAAGGAATCCTTCCAAGAAATGTTTCTGCAATTTTGAAAAGTTTACTTTGATTACGGTCTCAATGAGAGAATTGGGATTTATCTTTCAGTATAGTGCTGATAAAGAAATATAAAAATTTTGGAAATGGATGAATAGAGAAGTTAGACTTACTTTGGGTTATATCTTTTACTTTGAATTATATTGTGTGGGATTAATAATTATCTAAGAAATAACCAAGCAATAATCAAAATGTAACTTACTAGAAAATTATCAAGGTCTTCTTATGGCTGAAAATAAATTCAAGAATAAGCAATTAGCATACAAAATCAAGCGGTTATTAAAATATAAATTTAATAGAGTTTTTAGAACTTGAACACATTGTTATTAGTATAGTTTTATATGAGCACCGTTGGCTCTTAATATCATTATTCTAACCCATGCCACATTTTAATTATAGGATGAACTTATTTACACCGAATGAATTTATATTTATTTTCTATTTATTTACATGTTTTTAAATTTTAGGTTAAAGCACCAGCTACAGCATACCTTTCATGTGCATTGTTTTGAAGCGACTTTGTTTTTTGTATAGCAACGATTTACGCGACGAAAGTCAAGATATTGGGTATATTATTTACTTTGATGCGAATAGGGAAATAACTAAGTAAAAAATAAATAACCCTAGTTGAAACAGCATTCTTTCATATGCGTAGTGTACTTCAGTCCTAAGCAAATACAAGTATTTTATAACTCATATCAAATAGCAATAAAAGAAAAAAACGTTATTTTTAACTTGAGAGGGGTTTGCTTAAAAATCTATTCAAAAAGGAAAACGGTAAACTCGTCTTGACAGGTTAATTGCACTTTGACTTTTTGTGACAGACTTAGTCTTTGCGAAAAAAATAAACTTAACTGTATTAATGTAGATATACTGCGCAGGTACATAGTTAAGTCGTTGGCCTAATGAAATATATAACTTGTTTTATCCATATCTTTTGTTTTGTAATTATCGTAGAGGAAATGAAACTTAGGATCAGCAAAACTCAAAAGGCCGGCCTCCAAGTTTTATAGCAAGAATCATTAAATGTAATCTGCGTAAGCCGATTCTGCTGGCTTAAATAACTCTAATTTTTCTGATTATAACAATTGTCAAAAAGAATTAAATGCCTGTGCGGTTTTTTTGCCTATTATGTCCGAAGTTTTGGTATTCCAGTGCATAAAGATACCTCTAAGAGAGAAATAAAAATTGTTGGATGGCTGGGTATTATCATCAATGTCATAGTTAATCATTCTTGGTGAAACCTGATTCTCCAGTTTTCCTAAATTATCTATAATTTTCGAAGGTTTGTCACCCAACCTTCATTTTGTGGGTGTTTTCCTGCAGCAGGGATTTTCCTTGGGTATAGTATCTTAATTATCCTTGGTTTTTCCCTGCAAAATTTTCTCCATCACTTTTCATTTCCAATAATTCTAACTTGGCATTATCTTTATGTATTATTTTATTTTGTGTACATTTTTATTTCTATTATTTGCTACTTCTTGTATGTAATTGGCAGTGGGTTTGACGAAAGAAGGGACCCTCTAATATCAGCCATATAAAGACGATTATCTATCTGTATATCCTATTTTATACAATCTTCTCTTTCCTTTTCAAGCCGTCCGTCGGCTTAAGCCTTTTCCTTCCTCTTTCTATTTTTCATTCCAGTTTTCATCCTAAGACGTATTTAATTATTCCTTTTCTCATAAGGTAACGTCCAACCAAGTTCGCCTTCCTCTTTCTTATATTCTGCGTAATCATTCGATTCTCTTCCTGTATTATTAGCTCCTCCTCGTTCTTCATCCCATCTGTCCATTTTATGTTGGCGTTATATCAACGTTTTTATCATCAGCGAGTTTTTTTAGAATTATATAATTTTGCTATTTTGAATAAGTTTACTGAAGACTTTGGCGAATTACTGCAAAAGTAAAATCCGGCTATCAATCGAACGGGATTTTTGCTTGAAAGTGCTCTCTTGGAAATATTTATTTCAATAACTGATATGCAATAGAATCAATGTTGTTTTTTAATCTTGTAGGTTATATTAATAACTTACTGAAAAACTTTTTGCATACTTTTAATATTAACTTATTTTCTTATCAAGAAAGCAAATGCGTTATTGTCGTTTTTTGTGTTTTCTTTTTTGTTTTTTTAATAATGGTAGTGGCATTATTAACTGGTAACAGTCATCTATCTCTAAAAGGAAACTAACTATTACAATCTCACTCGAACAAATAGCATTTTCATGTCTACTTATCTACCTCTCAACGTTCGGTAATCAGATATTCTTGTGAAGAGTACATACTAAAATTGTTTCTAGGTTGACGTAATATTCTCGAAGAAATGCATTTTTATGAGTTATTAATTTTACTTTTCTGCATTTTGATTAAATACTCTTGAATTTAATAATTCCATTCGAACAGGAATATGTAATCGAAATTTTTACTATCTCTGCAATACTAGAGAAGCCAAACATTTTATTACATTTGCGTAATTTGCTCTGATACATCATTACCACATTATATAAGAGACAGACTTTATTTCTTGTTGTCATTATAAATACAAATATCCATTTTTCTCAGATTACCTAGCTATTCAAAAAGAATAAGTTCATATGTCGTACGTCAAGGATACAAAATGATATTGTTTTTCTTCAAAAATTTTTAATATCATATTAATTGCTTTAAGGATAAGTTCATTTTAAATAAATTAAGTATCGTTTACGTTAATAATTTTTCAGAGTTTAAGTTAACATGAAAGTGTCATTTTTTGTATAGGCGATTTGTGCGCGTGGAAAAATATTTCTAAATAAATTCAATTAATTCTTTTTATGAAAATTGATCTAAAGTGTATTTTTCTGTGTTAATTTGTTATTGCGAGGTGAGTACTCGATTTATATCTGAGCAAGTTCCTTGGTTATTCATTCGTTGCTAACTATGGAAATTTTTCCGCGAAAACAAACTATGAAGATAGTCACGTAAAGATATGGATTGCCGAATGTTTACTTTGCACATTTTTATTTTGTCTTAATGCATAATACTTAAGCAGTTTCTCTTAATACTCTTAATAATCATAATATAACTCCTCGAAATTTTCAAATGAAATACACTTTTCACATTCGCAATAAAATAAGAATTTAAAATAAAAATATTAACTATAGTTATTGAATCATAATGAGCAGCACAAGTAAAAGTTTTTGAAGGATTTCTACTTGAAAAATGTTCACTTCCATTCACTTATTTTAACCTCATACACAAGAACTTTTGTAGTAAGCGAAATGATTTTCGAAGGATTACAGAATATTTTTTCAGGAAGAGGTTATTGAGGTGTAGAAGTTTTCTTGAATTTGTTTTTTAATTGAAGCGGATTATGCAGTGTTGAAAAAAGGATTCTTTTAATAATATTTATCGTTAAATACAAGTACTTTTAAACGGTTAGTTTAGCTGGCACTACAGTTTCTAAAAAGTTTTACCTTTTGTAATCTTATTAAAATTATGATCTTAAAGAAAAACTAATGGCAGTAAACATGAAATATTTCGTGTAGAGAGTTAACATTGTACCTAAGGTAGAAGACGATCAGCGAGTTTGCATTTTTGAACAAGTTTTTGGAAATATATTCGTAAAACCTTTTTCAATCCACTGACGGATGAAGGCCTCCTTTAGAATTTTCCAGTTTTCCCTGTCAACTGCCTCCCTCCTCCAAGTTTGCCCCAAAAACTTAACAAGCTCTCTGTCCCACCTGTCTTTCGGTCTCTTGATGTTTCTTGAGATCTATTCGATGACACTGAGCGTCCAACGCTGGTCATTTCTTCTAGCACTGCCATTTTAGCGCCATCACTCTTCTAATCACGTCAGAGACTCCCGTCTTCTTTCTTACTCAGTCGTTCCTCTTGCGGTCTCTTCGGGTGATTCCTAACATGCATCTATCCATGCTCCTCTGTGTTGTTTGCAGGCGCTGTATCATTCTGGCGTTCATGGTCCATGTTTCACATCCATATGTCAGATCAGGCAGAACACATAGGTCATGCAATCTCCTTTTTAGGAAGACTGGAATATTTGATTTAAAGATGTTTGCATTCTTGCCAAAAGCACTCCATGCCATCCTCACTCTCCGGTTGATATCTCCAAGAAGCGAACCATCAGTAGTGATGAGTTGACCCAAGTAAACATAGCTTATTACTTCTCCGAGTTCTGCTCCGTTGATATGTATCTTCTTAGAATTTGTGAAGGAGTTGTACACAAAAAGCCATATGCTTTGTATTATGTCTTCAGAGAATCACCAAGTCAAAATTCTGTACGACTGTTTAAGGTAATTAGAAAATATACCCTGGAATACAGTGTTATTATTAAATACATTACGGGTTGGCAACTTTTATCCATTATTTGGCAATTTCTATGAGTTACAAGTATACTATTACTTACATAGTTACGTAAAATTACAGCCGCGCGAAGATCCAAAAATAAATGTCGGCCTTTACTATAAATGAATAAAGAGAAATAAAAATTTTGGCAAAATGAACACATATGTATCATATATATTACCTAGAGATAACATTTTTCTTCTATCGTAGGGAAGATAAATCGTTAACAATTTTTTTATCCACAGTTGTAGAAATGTATATTTCTCCCAGCTAATCTTCTGTCCTAGCGCTTATGTTACATAAATATATGATCTCGACACCAATTATATTTTGGTTTCTCCATCCTAACGCTTAATTCCTTTCATGATGGTTTGTTGATATAGGCATTACAAATTCTACTTGAACTCTCCAACATTCTCCCGCCTTCTAATTATTTTTGTAACCCTTGAAATTTTCTAATGCTAAACTTGAAGCATTTCTAACTACTATTTCTTAAATTGGACAAGAGAAATCTACCATTTCGGGCGTCAAATATCTCGAATAGTCGTTTTTCCTCAGAAATATGTATAAAACATCATTATGGGAATTGCTGAAGAATTTTTAAAACTATTCTCATAAGATATTGAGTTGTAGATAGAAAAACTATATATTAAACTGACTATTGGCTGCCTTGAATAAGATGACGTTGTTGTTGACTGGAATTTCATGAAGTTTCAATTGAACTTAAAAGGCCACAGGGACTCTAAGTTCCTACCCACTCCACTTTTTCATCAGTGGATGCATAAAATTCGACGGTCGTATGAAATTGTCGTCATACTTTCTACTACTCATAGGATTTTAACTCACAGAATTTAGGAATAGACATGCAGCAGAATTATTGCGGAATGGGAGGGGCAAAAGTCATTGTGTGAAGTTAGATTTTCCGAAAAAACGGGAATCTGCAATTTACCGTAAGGATTTTATTTAAATTTATCTCATAAGCTCCTGGGCATGGTTTTAAGGAAATAACATTAATGGTCGACTTAGAGATGCCCCGATTACTTTGAAGCTTCGAAGATGAGTGCCTGAAGAGGTTCTTGCTTCAACGATGGACGCTTATTTTCAATAATTTGCTTTATAATAAACGCATTTTGTGTTTCAAATAATTAGGGGGCGATTATCAGAACTAAAATACAGTAGCTACAGCACCTAGCGGTCCACCGAACGTTTTTTCAGTACTTCCCAATCAGTTACTTTCATCTCTTAAGAACGGAATTTCCGTTAAAATATTATCATTAGGGATTTTGATGTATTTAAAAATTTCTCTAAAATATTTTAAGTATACTATAAAGCTGATCAAGAAAATTTTGAATATAACTTTCATATGAATGGAATATTTCACATTTTTGTTGATTTATAACTATTATTAGTGATATTAGATGGATGACAAGCAGCTAGATTTTTGTGCTTTATTGGAAACGGCTTGTATTTTATCTGCAAATATATATTATTTCGTAGAAGAAATTCTGTTATAATAGAGGAGAACCTGTTACTTTGTAACAGACTGATGATTGCCAAAATTAATAATTCTTTATTTTTCTCTTCAAAATGGAGGATGTTATTATGTTATAATTAAAACGAATTCATCATCCTCTTGAGCCTTTTTTAATTCATTGACAGATAAAGACCTCCCTCAGAAGCTTCCAGTTTTTCCTATCACCTGCATCGCTCCTTAAATACTTCACAACCTCTCTGTGTCATCTATGTCAATTGGTCATCTTTTCTGTCTCTTCTTTTTTCTTGGGAACCATTCTTTGATGCTAGGTGTAAAACTGATCATTTCTTCAGGAATTACGATCTGACCACTTCCACTTTTACGCCTTTACTCTCATGGTCATGCCCCAGACACCTGTCTTCTTTCTCGCCCAGGTCGGTTCTTTCGCGGTCTCTTGGGATGACCCATACCTTGTGATTTCCTCGAGTTCTGCTCCGTATATAAATTTTCTCAGGATTTATGTAAGAGTTGTACATGATCTTCTTATTATTAAGATTCATTTTTAGTCCAGTTTTCCGCCCGTTTTTTACGGAGGTCTTCTGAGCTTCCTGCAAACTGTAGGATGTCATAAGCAAAACGCAGAAGACTAATATATCCTCCTTTTACATTTATACTTTTTTCTTCCTAGTGTACTGTTTTAACATTTACTCTAGCGCTATTGTGATTAACTAATGAGACAGGGTATATCCTTAACACACTCCATCTTCAAGACACTTGTTTACTCAAACAGCTGAACATTAATCAGTTCAAAATATTATCTATATATAATCCTCGGTTTCAGCCAGAATTGCATGTTACATGCATTATCAAATTAATGCGATAGAAAACCACCTTTATTTACTTAATGTGCGTTAGTTTTATAAAACGAGGACTGTGTGAAGGACTGGGTGAAGTTGAGTACTCGAAACAAATTCAAATACATGTGTGTACGTAAAATGTAAAAATCAAGAAAACGATTTGAAAAGGGGATCACGGTGGTTAGAAGTATTTAAATGTTGATGACTTGCAAAAATTGCTACTTTTTTATTAGAAAGTAATTTTTAGGTCGATTTGGAAAGAATTAAATTCTTCTTTTGAAGAAAATTAACCTTTTTTTCTAATTCCACAAAGTTCTTGAATTATAGCTTCCGTGCCACAAGTTGAAATATTAAAAAAAAAAAATAATTAAAATACCCTACTTCCATTCCCGTGTAAATGAAATGGAGAAATGGAACGTTCCTTAAATTGAGACCTGGCCATTTTTTCGATTTTTAGCTTCCGAATATTTGAGAATTTTGAGCGTCATAAGAAAATCTGGACGCTCGGAAACTTGATAATCTTTATAAATTCCTGCGTACGTATTTGTAGATTTTCATCCAAATAATGTTGTATTTATGAAGTTATTATTTTAGAAAAGTTAAAATTAAATACAATGTTGATTTATTCGTCTTAAGACAGTATTTCCCAACGTGGGTGGTAACTACTGCTCTCCAAGGGTCATTAAAGGTACTTTTGGGAGCGGCAGGCGGGAATCGAAGTGTTGCGTATCGTAGTATAGAAAGACTGGAAAAAACAATACACTGTGTTTATCTTTCTTAACCTACCGAAATATCTTTGTTGAAAACCGTATTTCTGAGTATAAAGACGTATAAGAACACTCTTTTACCGCTTTCTTTTAACTCGCCTCCATTACCTCTCATAGTATAGATCTGCTTCATATCGGTCACTACATTATGGTCGATGTTCAGACCATTTTCGTTCCAATTCCTTAGTCTGATTGCCTATATAAAGTAATAAGAAAATCGATCACTAGAATTTCCATCAGAGACGGAGTTGGGATAAAGTTTTGGATAGTGACTTGGTTATTATTCCATTTGTGGAATACTCGAAAAGAATCTATAATAATTTACAGGACAATTTTATTGATCTCCAATAATAACTTGTACGCCAGGACACGTTTCATCCGAATCGATTAAAAACAATTATGGCGCAAGCAACGAAGTAGATTCCCACGTGCTTGGGATTTTCTGGGACGAAACAGGATGGGAATTCCTGGTTTAAGATTTGAAGAATACATTATATTACACTGAAAGCATTTGATTAAATGAAAACTACATATTTTTCGTAGATCAAACAGCTTTTAACTTTGCACATTTGATGTAGAAGAAGGCCAGACAAGCAGGCCCAAAACATTTCTTGAACATAACGATTATGTATAGAATTTTCTATTTCATAATTATTAGCCATCAGGCGGTTCAGTGACTCGTTATAGTATAATACAGATAGGCTAGATACATTAAGTTATTTTGTACATGTAAGATGTTCTTAAATTCTTTTTTAGTAAATAATCTATTTGTATGCGATGCCCATCGCTGGGATACAACAGTTTATATCTCTCTTAATATCTTTATTTATTTTATTATTATTATTTTATTCTACAAATATTCTTCCTAATCTAGCGACCGCTTCCGAAGCTATACTGTTATTTCAAGTATATAATTAGCGGTCGTAGCGTAGTTAGAAGTCGACAAGTTATGAGTTGGTACAATAGATGGCACAATATCTGCGGTGCCACAAATGATTTACAGGAATATCGTAGAATAACGAACTTCGTTAGGGCAATAGCGTTCGCTATATTAAATTTATTATAGTGCTATACCAACAAATAGATTCATCCTAAGGTTTTAATGCCCATATAGTATATATATTTAAAGCAATGAATCAAGACTGGGCGTGCCGCTAACTCCTGGTAGTCCTTCATTGTGTGTGCCGCGCCTACAAAATTTTTGGACATCACTGTGATAATGCTGTAATATAGCAATCTATGTTTTGATCTGTGTTATGAATTAATAACCTTCATTTGTGAATGATTTCATTTTCTCATTCTACTAGTCGTGTATCGTGAATCATATATCGCAATTCGTGTATAACAGATGAATGCGCTACCAACTCTGGTAACTGTCTCAATACAATTTAATGCTTGTATCACGATTGCTAAAGATGAAATTCTGGAAAGCATATGCTTGTACTTAAATAATACATGTGTCGAAAAATCTTCTTAAATATTCTCTTGAATGGGGTTTTCGGGTTCTTAAGATTACGATTCGCTAACGTTGCAGCTGGCTTCTTCAGATCTAAATATAATTAATGGATACAGGGAAAGTCTTTGTACTATGCTTATCTTGTGATGGCTTATTAACTATTTCAGGTATCTCTTAAACGTTCATCTGATAGAGGAATATATGTGTTAATAATTCATTTTTATTTTGTGTAATAATGTAGTCAAAAGCAATTCAAAATTTTGTTTCTCTTATCAAGGTATAGGTTCATCATTGTTTCAAATTATCTTACCTTTTTTTTCAAATTTAAAACTAACTTGTTATGTTGCGTAGAGGCAAATAAAAAGAAATTGTATGCCTAACTTTTGGCATAATGACGTTCTGATTTTTTTCGCTGGTTGTGAATGGCACTACTCTCAACTGATAACCGTTCCGACGGCGTATTTATTAATTGGAGTTAAAAGCAAAATAAATAGTCAAAACTCTTTATATATGTAGCTAAACAATAAAATAATGTCAGTATTCGGCGACAAAGTTGTTTCGAAAAAGACGTGGTCATATTCGCATGTACCTGGACTGTTTTTCAATGTTTCAATTGCCCTTGAATTTCACTTGCTAGGCAGGTGCTTTCACCAGCCCTGCAAAATCGGGCGAATCTACCCGATGGAAACCTACTAAGTGTATAATAAAACCCATTTGGTGTAAAGGCGGTCTTTGAAAGAATAATCGAATATTGGAGGTGGAAATTGAGAGAGAGAGAGGCCCATGAACACGCACCTTCTCCGTGTTTCTTTCTTTTTGTCTTCGGAATCCTTTCATTTCCATCGCGGCTCGCTACACCTCGCCTTCCAACTCATTTCTGACCTTCTATTGTTGGTCCAATCCAATTCTCGGTAAACCCAAGCGCCCAGTGCTTGGCCCCAAGGCTGCTGTAATTGGCGCGTATATCGGAGGGAAGAAAAAAGATTTCCCTTGCTTAATCTAAATGGGAGTGGCTCACATTTTTCCTTCATGTTTAATATCGCCCTACTTTGAAAGCCTATCGGTGGTATTTTCTGAAAATAAACGAATTTCTTTCTCTTCGTCTATTAAATGTGTTCATTAAAATATTTTCTACGAACTTGCTGCTGGACCATGTTCGCTTTCCGTTAATTTTCTTGTTTAATTGAGTTTTCGCTGGGGATGTGGCGATCGAGATTATTTAGAAGAATAATATCTCATGTTTTTGTAGACGAAATACAATTTTCTCTGAAGGGTCAACAAAACGTGGTGAAAGGTATATATTAATAATAACTGTCAAAGAGAAGTCCGTGCAATTTCAATTACGTTAACACGTTGACTTTCGGTGACCTACGAAAATAATCTCCAAGATTTAAAGTATTGTACTTGAAGTTCCTATAGCTTTCGGAAAGTGCACATGATGGGCTCTGATCTTAATGGAATGCTCTTTTAGCATGTTCTTATAAATCTTATTAAGTTCCATTTTCAGCCCAATAAGTACACGCTAGTCTCAGTTGCTTAAATTACTTTTCAGTTATGAGGAAATTTCCACTTACTAGATGATATTGCAGCAGAAATTTAATTTTAAGAAATGCGACAGCCATTAAAAAACTATATGAGACAAAGAGCTTGAGGAAGACGCTTTTTTCGAGTCAATTTCGAAAGAGAGAAAGATTGCGCTCTAAATTTTTGACGGATTTTCTTAAAATGTACATTTTCATACTGCTATAACTTGCTCTAACATCATTTATTATTTCGGTGAGTTGGTACATCAATTAAATTTTACTTGCATTCCGGAAAATGGTACTTCCTCACGTATACAAAAATAATTACCATAGAGAATCCTTGGTCTGTTGAGAAAATTAACGTACACTAACTGTACCCTCGCAATGTTTGCGCGGTTTTTTCCAATTAATTTATAAAAAATTAATAAGTGTGTAAAATTCGTTGATCTCAATAATTCACATTTAACTCTAATAATGCATTTCCCCGATATAGTTAAGGTTTGCGGGTTCGATTGTCGCTGAGAGCAGGGCTGTGTGTGCTTACTGACATTTTATTATGTGAAGTCAGTCAGAAATCTGCATTTTTAAAAGCCCTATTAGAGAGGAAATTAATGCTACACAGTAATTGATCGCGAAATTTTATGTTTTTAATTTTCTATGGATATTTTTATAGAAGTATATGTCCTTTATTTTTTCCATAGCAATCAATGAAGTCGTTTATTTAGATTATCAATGAAATAATAATGTAATGTGTTTAAAAAATAACGTATGTCCCTGTTTTTATCTAATTTTAATTTTATGCGTGTCTATTTGCGTTAATAAGCATTGTAGATGTATAATATAATGGTTCTACTAACAAAAAGGTAAAATTCCAGCATTAAAACGATGAAATGAAGATTCAACTGCTTTGATTAAATAGTTAGAAACGCTTCCCATGCGCAGTTAACTGAATAATTATCCGTAAATACTTACGTTATTATGTATAAAGTTTGACGTTGCTACAGAAATAATTTATATGCTTAAACAAAAGTTCGAAGCGATTAACGCCATTCTTTCACCCATTTGAAGGTTTAACTGACAGTAATTGAATCAGAGGCAACAGTGATGGCAACACAAGGAAAGAGTACGAAATATCCGCAAAATTTCGAAAACAATTGCGTATTTCTGAAAGATTCGACCATGTATTATATAAAGATAGTTTAATCCGTCGAATAAAGCAAAAACGAAAAAAATCGGTCCATAGTTAGCTATTTTTATGAATGAAGGGAAAAAACGTTGCACTCTGAAGAATCTAAAATCCCGTGTAAACTTATGGAAAAATATAATTGTTTCCTGGATTGGAACCCGGGACTTTATGAAAATGAAACTAGTTTTCCGGGGACCACCTAGCCATTAGAAACAAAACGTGGTTTACCGTATGTCTCTACGACGGACGGTTCTCGAGATACAAATGGGGACAGACACACGTACACTTGTAAAATTATATAAGGGATGTGTCGGATAAAATATCAGACTTAGGGAACTTAATATACATTATTATATATTTACAGTCTTAAACTATCGTTGATAATCATTGACGGGCTTGTAAGAGAAAATAAAGGGAGAAATTAATAAAAAGCGTTTCCCGAATTTTTCACTAGATATTATGTTTACGTTAACACACAGCAGGATAACTTAGGTTTATAGCCCACATTACCAATAATCTTTGTTGCTTATCTATACTATAATCATTGACATTATTTAGCAGTAACAAAAAGTATTCGATTGAGTTTTTAATAACTCATTGTATATAAATTCGTCCTACAGCATTACTTCTATGTAATATACGAAAGTAAAAAGTAGGGAAGCATTATTGCATTTGTTTTCTGAGAGTCGGTCGTTGAGTTAAAGGAAGTTGAGTACATTTTATGCATGAGGAATGCTAAGTTAAATACTCGAATATATTTGCTAATAATAACTAAATTCAATTTCATGTTGCAAAAGTTTTATAAATACAATGCCTTTATAAATTGATGATGTATTTATAAAAATTTATTCACTACGACTTTTGGAGTAGCATATCTTATTAGTTGTATTTTAGCCATTATACGAGCTCCGTAATTTTCTATTGAACTTTTCTATATAGAAGACATATAGTTTGTAGCCTTATGTTCCATAAAAGAAAGCTTTGCACAAGTTGATTCGTATTTCTTAAGAACAACACACTATTGTTTTATTTTTATTATATTGAGTATTAAAAAAAGTGTGAAACAAAGTGACTGAAAAGGAGATTTGTGAATTTATTTGGTGTGGCTTCCTTTACCGATTTTGTCTTAAGTCTATTTCTCATCGTAAAAAGTTCAGTTCCCTGTTTTATTTTATAAGACGTTATTAGTGCAGTTTCTGAGGAATTGAGGACGAGAACGTTCTGGAAATTCCTTTTCTTTAGCCTTCGATTATTTAGCGTTAATTTTCAGAAATATTCACACCCTCACAGAAATATTGAATTTGTTATTCTCTGCGACCCCTAAAAATACCTTAACTTTTGTAGTTTACGAGCAACTCTCAGATTTGGGAAAACATTATCACACTCGTCGCTATGTGGTTTATTGGACATGTTTGTAGGTCTTTTTTGTGTCTTTTGTATTTGATGAATCGTACACGTTCTTACCTGAAATCGAAGTTAATGCTAACTTGTGAAGTTTATCGCTCTATAAATTCACCTTTCTGTTCTTTCTGATGCTATACACGATCCTTTCAATACGCATACGGGATTGATGTAGTTTCTAGTTGCCGTATTTGCACGAACATAATCTACCTACGAAGACTTCCCCAAAAATCTATTTCTCATTATATTCACACACACTTTCAAATGCACCTACCTAATTCTCTACGACAGAAGAAAAATCCCAAGGCGTGGTTTAAAAAAAAAGAAACCATAACTTATGACCATTACTGTTTTTCGCCGTAATCACTATTCCAGCTTTTAATTACGTAATTCTAAATTAGCGTGGTTGTAGTAAAATTATTATAGGTTTCATAACAGTGAGATGATACAATAGGGAAAAAGCAGAAAATTATGTGATTATGAAAGCGACAATTCTAGCGATGGCGATGGATATTATACGAAGATGAACGACTCGCTTGTTAAGAAACCTTTCTATGAAGTGCGTTTTGTGTGTCAGCAATAGAACAAAGAAAGAAAGAGAAATCGAGCCATGGCCCACATTTTATTCGTTTTTGCTTTATTCTAAGGTTAAAAATGTTTACTATTTTAATCTTGCAATGTTTACATGTTACACAGTCGAAGTTTTCAGAAATATGCAATTTTTTCAAATTTTGTGGATTTTTCACTCTTTTCAAAGCGACCGTCATTGTTACCTCCGATTAAATTAGAACCTTTGATAGCTTCAAATAGACGAAAGAATAGTGTTATTCGCTTCGCACTTTTGTTTAAGCAACGAAATCGTTGTAGCAATTTTTGCACACACCACTGTAAATAGATACTGATAATCATAGAGGAAAATGCTTGTGGGAATCGTTTTTAACGATTGACCAAAGCAATTGAACCTTCTTTCTTGTATTGAATACTGGAATCTTACCTTTTTAAAATCATTATATTCTACATTTTTTATGATTACTAACGCAAATAGGCCCACGAATCTGTTGTACATGTACCAGGGTCGGTGTTCAATCATGGACAACTATACTACGTTGCCTTTTCACGGGTTTCTTGCTCACAAGACATAAAAGTAAACATTTCAGAAAGGCATAATTACACAAGGAATGAAGCTGGATTTAACGAAAAGGATATGATAGGAAATAAAAATATCGTTATATTGAATGCAGTACGCTTGGAAAAGGATTGTTTACAGACAAATTTGGTTAATTTTTAAGAAAGGCTAAGTGAAAAATTAATGTGATTTTCATTTTTTCGTAGACTAAAATGTACTTGTATATCTCGCATACGCTCTAGAATTGACAGCGAAAGTTGATTCAGTAAATCCGTTGAAATTCAACGGACACTTACACTAGTACACATTTAAATGGAGAAGGCTTTATAAGTAGTAAAATTTCTGTGCTGCTTACGTTTTCTTTCAGAAATGATACAGTTGTAGTATAAAATGGATTATCGATAGTACGTTGATTAAACGGATATTAAATAAATTCAGTTTTATCGAGTGTTAATATGTGGCAGTTAGAGATTCCAATTGTTAAGATGTCAATTACAAATTGGCTTGTGTTTTTATAAACTCCTTAGATGTAGGTTATTCTGAGCGCTTCATAAAGCGAATCCAAAGTATTGTTGGCGAATACGATTTCCTCTTGACGAGATAAGCCAAAATGGTTGAATATAACAAAGAAAATTAACGAGACTGAATCCCGATCCCTTAATGTTCCTCGTAATAAATGAATTATCAACTATATTCGGTTTCCGTCGGATTTTTTATGAGCTTGGCGTTCCGTTCATGAATTACATGAAACCATATGGCGAAAAAAAAAAAAAAATTATTATCGCATAACGCAACTAGTTATTTCTTTCTTTTCCCTCTTATTTTGGGAAGAAATACGTGAAATTACAATAGCGAATACAGTTCGATTCGATTAAATCTTTGATTAATATTTATAGTAGACTTGTACAAATTCACTAATAAGCAGGTTATATTTACGCGGCAGTTCTATATTCGATACGAAGGGTAACGAATGCGACTGCACGCGGGGAGACCGTCTCCCGCTTGCTTTCTCTTCCAAACGACTCCCAACTCTTCGTTATTGGCACGATATTCCTCCTCGCCCGCTTCCAGTTTCTCCCCGTAGATGGAAGCACGGGAGCGGACTTCCTCGTCGAACCCGCACGACCGATTAAACCTTAAAAGGAAAATGCCTAAGATAAAAAGGTCGGCCAACCGAACCCAAAAAACACACGCGCCCGTTTTCCGACATCGGCGGAAAACATACAAACAGGGAAGAGGAGGAGGAGGATGAGGAGCGAGAAAGCGAGACAGACACGAAGCCGATGCTATAAACGGACGGACGACTCGGCACTTTGGGTTCCCAAGGTGCGTTTCGGGACGGGCGAGCGATTCCAAGGGGCGCTCACGGAGCCCTTGGAGAGAGCGGACACCGATGGGGCGTGAAGGCGGCGGCCCGTCCCGTTTAAGTCGGACCACTGGCTCGGCGAACCCTCTCGCCCCTTTCCCCTCTCACCCCGCGCCCACCTAGGGGCCTCGTCCGAGCATAAAGGGTTTTTCCACCCTTTTGGCCGAACCCTTACCTTGTTCCTCTTCGGGGTGCGTGCGTAACAAAATGCATTTTCTTTTGTGCGAAGGATGCCGCTAAGGCTGGGCATCGTCGGAGTCAAGTGTAAGAGTCGCTCCATGGATTATCTTTTCGCTCTTTCTCTCTGGAGGGCGCTCCTGCGGTCAAAGCGGATGCTTCTCTTGTCTTTCGCGTCTCGAGTCGTCGCTAAAGGTTTCCTGAGCCGAACGTTCTGGCTGGACGGCTGTCGTCTTTTTATAGAACGTCGCTTTGTGCTGCTCACCCTTTCTGAGGCTGCGTAAAAAAAGATTTCGGAATTCTTTTCGATTGATATTTCTTCTTAGTTCGTCGGTCCGCTCTACATGGCTCGATAAACTGTGAAACCTTTTAAACTGGAAAACTTTTCCGACAGATTTGGCTTACAAAAATAACGGATATTCTCGAAAGTATATTTCGGCGCGTTTGAGGCGCGCTTTTCTCGTTTTCTCACGAACGGTACCATTCTCTCGCCTTCCTCGATGGGAATGTCCGCCATTGGGTTGCCCAGGAAACACCGCCGCATGTTTCATGATTATTGCGGTCGAAAACGCATTTTTTTCTTAGAAACGTGAAAAATGAAGATAACTTTGATAAGGGAGCGTGGTCAGATCGATACGAACTTTCGAAAAATGATCGACTCTCCAATCGCTGCGTCTCGTTCTAAATCCTCGAAGTTGCAGTTGTAGCTCACTAAAATAAATAAATCGGTGTTTCCTGTGTCGCATTTTGAGGGTACGATTTCCCTATAGTACTCTCATTTAATTGATGGAAAGTATTGCTCTTCCCCGCGGTCCATTAAAAACTACCTATCTTAGTTCAGGATGCTGACAATCCGATTCCTACGACGAAGATTACTTGTAGCGACCGCTATCATTATCTTATTATATATATATATATATATATATATATATATATATATATATATATATATATATATATATATATATATATATATTACCTTTGTAGTTTACCTGTGTGCGTGCGTCACACCGGTGTGGAAGTGGTACATGTGGAATAGCTGAGTAACTGAAACTTGCAGCTGCATAGATATAAACGCGAAAAATATGAAAACTTTGAATTGTGGAATAGTTATGAAATTATTAAAATTTCTAAATAAAAATATTCCCTTGAGAAATACCTTGGGTCGCAATTTATCTACATAGCACTGATTTATTAAATGAGTTAGAGGTAAGATACAAACTTGAGACTTGGACGGTTATACGGCAGAAAGAACGTACTATGTTATTCTTGAAGAGAGAATATGAATCTGTGTCAAAAACCGAAATTTTTGAAGGTTTTAAGAATGAGATTCTGATGTAGTGGAGTCGAGTGCAATGCTTTTACGTGAGAAGTAAAAAGATAAAGATTGAGAATCCAAATATCGTATTTCTACTTTGAAATTAAGGGACGTGAAGAAAGATGGTATTATTTTATTTTATGTATTTTATAAAACGATCGATTATTTTTATATAAAAATAAAATGTTTTATGAAGATAGCTGACAGCAACAGCTTTGTTGATTCATAACAAGCAAGAAGAAGGAATGTAAACTTTTAATTGTAAGAATTAAATGTTGGAAATATTACTTAATTATTCTATCTTCGTACATCCGAAATGCAATTAATAATTATTTTTAAATATCCTTTTCTTCGTTTTAGCGAAATAGTTTTTGTGTAGAGGAGGCACCATTTAGCTGTCCGGCTTGTGTTTCTAATTACAATCAGCAAGCCTCAGGATCAAACCATTAGCCATGTTGGTGTATATCTGAAAAATCTTGCGAATAAACACATTGCCGACTTTACAGTTTATTGAACTACCTCGGGTGTCACTTTCTGGAGAGCCATAATTATTTCAGTAAACAAATATCCACAATCTTCACACAACTTATGCAATGCGACCGGATCAAATTATTACTGCAACAGCAGGCCTAATTGTGCAGTAATATTGGGAAACCGGTCGCACTGTTGTAAATTCTGTGCGATCGTTTATTAAAATGTGTATATAGAAGCATTCCGTGTTGGAATTCGATTTGGTGTTGGCACGGCTTCAAACAACAAAACAAGAAACCTTGTTCTGGGGAGCGTATTTGTAACCAATAGTATTGCTTAGATTTAAATATTTCTCTATCGTCAATATATACTCATTAATTCCACCGTGGATGGTAACGTACTCAAATCGTAGCACACATCTGATTACAAAATCAGCATCAATGCTGTCGACAACAAAGAGAATTTTACTTTTGTGGAACGCTTACACAATATGATTTCTTCGTGCGCTGCAATAAAAAATCGGAAATAAATCTGGGATTGTCAGTTAATCGTTTACCATCGTCAGTGTGAAAATCGTGGGTTTTTTGCCCAGATTTTGATATTGTCATTCATCAAAAAATTTAAAATTGAAACACTAACAATGGCACAATCCCCCAGAATTTTATACTATAATAGCCCAGGTCTCTTAGTTGGTTGTTTTGTTGGTCACGCTTTCACGATGGCCGCTATTGAGCGTTTTAACAAACTTCCCGAATAGGTAGAAGATTGAAATTTGGCAAGGATGCTTGATAAACATTTTTTAAGGTAATGACGAAAATAAATCTCCAAAAAAGTTCTGGGTTCGACTTCAAGGAAGACCTTTCCATTTTCCGTAAGGTAACATGTAAAAATCAATTTTTTGATGTGCAGGCTTTTATTGTTTTGGAAATTAAAATTGGAAGGAATTAACCTACGATCTTCGGATCTGAACCATTTTGAAGAAAAAATTACAAAGTTTCTTATTCTGTTCATCTTTTTCCGCATACAATTCGAAATCGCTCATGTTATACGTATAATTCACATATTTTGTGGAAATATTGCCATTTTAACGGAATGTTGCCTTGGCTACCATTTCCATTGTTAGACCTCTATATCATATTGTTAATTCAAACCTTATGGGTATAAATGTGCATTGAATGCTTTTAATACGAGAGAGGGAAAGTGGGAGAGAGGAAGAGGGGGAGGGGGAGAAATGAGGAGGGAGGAGGAAGAGAGAGGGTGTAAGATGGGGGGAGGGGGAGGGGAGGAGAGGGACAGAAAGAGAGGCAACTATTTTAAGTTTTACTAAAGATAGACCGTCAACAACGGAATATTCACTAGAAATGTTGTATATGGCAAAATATTTCATATGTAAAAGTGTGATATTAATTATTTTAAATGAAAATAATAATTATCTATCTATAATTCTTCCATTAATATTTCAACGGGCATTACACTAGTTTCTTTCTAATACTCCATTTCACGAAACGCGCCCATTTGTGATAGGCTGTACGCTTTCGTAACTTTTTTTAAATTGGAGGCTCCACCAACCCAAACCCCATTTATTTTTTTGTTCACGTGAACAACCCCTCTAATCAAACAATTATTTTTGCAGGTTTTATATTTTTAATTTTTTTATATAATTCACCGTCTTCTTTCTTTATTTCTTTGTTGTTGTTTAAGGAATTTGTCACGATTAAGAAATCTGAAACCTTTAAAAAATTTCAAATTTGAAACAATCGCGCATTTAAGTTAGATTATTTTTAAAAAATATAATAAATAATAATAAACTGCCTAGAGCATTCAGTCGCCAAATTGGAATTGGTAACCATGACATTGATGAATAAACTTAACAAAATAAGGAATAACCGCTGATAGACTTCGTTCAGTCATAAAAATATGCGCCGATTTAATTGTTACGGTTATTCAGTTAAGTATAGGTGATCCGCAGTATCTTATGTCTCATAGAAAGCGTACCGTGGAGTGGAGGCATTTGAAAACCGCGGCAGTGTAACAGACATTTGACTTCAAGACACAAAAGACTAGCAAGGCACTCCCCCCCTCCCTCCCCCGCTGATATCGATCGCCAAACCGGAAATAGTTAGCTCGTGACGTCTTCCGGTTGGCGGGTTTTGTCAGTTGCTTAGCTCAGTTTAACTTTAAAAGTTGTGGTAATCGGATGTGCAACCTGAGTTTCATTTTAAATGTGCTAGTGATTTGGTGTCCAGTGTGAAGTGTCCTGAGCTACGAAGAGAAGGCGATGCAACTCTTCAAGATAGTAAGTACTTTCTGTTTCATTATCAAAAGATTAAAACAACCAATGATGAAAAATTGTTATGCGAATAGCTGTTTTCTCACGCTTTATGGACTTCAAAATGACGATATAAATTCAACGTCTTGATACTACCGACAAGATAAAACTATATCTTAATCATCCTCCAAATAATATTTTCTCATACAATGTTTGTATTCATCGCGGAATTTATGGGTGACCTAACCTCAAGGTGGCAAACTGTCTTAAGCAGTGGTGAGCAATCTTTTCTACTTGGTTGAAAATTCCTCTGCTGGCTATAATGCAATTTGTCAATGCTTCGGCGGGCCAGATTAGACTTTAAAACGGACGTTAAATATAGTGTCTGAGGTATCATAATATGAAAATGAAGTCTAAATTAAGCTTCAAGGGCTAACACCTCAATATCAAGTGTTTTGTTGTCTTAACTTGAATGTATCTAATATATAAAATTGTCTTCGTCGTCGTCGGTGGGAAACTCTGTAATGCTATTTTTAACAAACTTTCCGAGTAGCTAGAAGATTGACATTTGGTAGGAATGTTCGGTTCTTAAGAGTAGAAGCCATTTACGAAAAAAACTATCCAAAATCGACCCGGGTTCGATTCCCGAGAATGATTTTCATTCCTCATAAGATAACATGGAAAAATAGATATTTCGACCTGCAACCTTATTTTATATTGCTTATTAAAATTCACATATTTGACCTACGATTTTCGGACTTGGACTGCATTAAAGAAAAATAAATGCAGTTTCTTATTCTTATCGTCTTTTATCGCTTTCGAATCTAAATCTTTCAATTTTAACGTTTTAATATCATATTTTGACAAAATTTAGCGTTTTTAACGTGAAGTTTCCTTGCCAACCGATTACATTGTTAAACTCGAAATTCTATTGCTGTCACATACAAAAAACGTGTGATTCTATCATGATTACGTAAAGAATATTTTTAGAAGAAATTGTATACGTAATTACCATCGTTGAAATTTTTCATAATCATGTTTTAACTTTTTTGATTTTATGTTTTATATGGTGCGTTTCACACCTCATATTTATATTATAATCGTTGATTTCAGCCATATTATCTAGAACATGATTTCACGTAACGTTGCCATGGTAAATGACCTTTGTTTCTTTCGCATGTTTATCTATAAGCTACTGTAAGGAATGTCTTTTAATGTAACTCAGTACCTGTCAGATAAATCGGAATACGTAAGTTGAATCAAGTTTATTGGTGTCAGTTCACATTAAAATTTCTATTAATATACATTTCAGCTTCATATAATATAATAATTGATGGTACAATACATACCAAATCAACAAGTATAAACATATATAATTGTTGCTTAAAGGAATAATTACCAAAAGGTGGATTCTTTTAATTATACTTAAAGGATATCTGTTATAGACAATTGTTGCTTAAAGGTATAATTACCAAAAGGTGGAATCTTTTAATTACTACTTGAGGGATATCAGTTATAGAAACTAGTCCTTGAATAATAATCGTATTTACAGTGAAACAATATGTAAATATTAATGTGTTCTACCTGAAAACTAGCGCATAATTTTATTCGCCAAAGAAGTCTGGCATAACCCGGGCATCGCCGGGTACTTTCAGCTAGTCTGATATATAAAATTCACTTCGTCGTCGTCGTCAGTGGGAAATCGGAACCCTGTAATGTCTTTTAGTGAAACCCAGTACCTATCAGATAAATCGGAATACGTAAGTTGAGTCAAGTTTGTTGGTGTCACTCATCAAGGATTACGGCGATTTCAGCAAATCGACAAGCACAAAAAACGTTGAGGAAACTTGGAAAGCATTTCTATCAGAAATTAGAATGGGTATTAATACGTATATACCAAGTAAATTTATTAGCGATAATGGGGAACCAAGGTGGTATAATCGGCAGGTTAGGTGTGCTCTCAGACACCAAAGAAAGCGTCACTCCAAATTTAAACGCATCAAAGACTGTAAGTCACAGGAGGAAGTAATTTCAATTTCACATAAGTACAGAGACTGTCGGACTGACAATAAGACCAAAAAGGTTACGCGCAAAGCATTGACGGACTTCAAGAAAATACTCTTAGTGAACATCTAACATAAGTGAAAATCCCAAATGCTTTCGGTCATATGTTAGAGAAGTTCAAGGTCGACGCCCAACGTAGCCCCGTTAATAAACGACAACAGAGAGGTAGTTAGCGATAGCACAGATAAAGGAAATTTGTGAAACTTATTTTTTCAGAGCGTATTTACTACCGAAGACGTGAGAGCGAAGGTCGTGACGCCCGAACCAGGCAAGGAAAAAATGAACGATATAGTCATATCAGCGAAAGGGATAGCTCAACAGCTTAAAAATATCAAGTCAAATGAATATGCTGGTTCAGAAGAGATACCAGCTACAGCAGAGGTGGGGAACCCTTGGCACGCGTGCCAAACGTGGCACGCCAATGACTTTTTTCCGGCACGCAACCCAGGGCTCACCTTAAAAAATAATTAAATAAATAAATATCCAACATCTTCGCTGGAATGGTATATTTTAACTTAATAGAATACAATTGTATTAATTAGAGCGATACCAAATAAAAATGCAATAAAGAAACAAACACTATCAACTGTTTTAGTAATAATAAGTAATAAGAAAATGAAACAAACATACTATTTCCAAGCTTTCGCGATATACTGACGTACAAGTTTTGTCCCGTTCAGCTGTTGCATCATTCGCGAGGCAGCCAGACGTGGCGTGACTCCTTTACCATCATGTTGTATATTTTTTCGTGTTTCGTAAAGCATTTATCGGTTTTATAAAGTGTGTATATACGTGGATTTGGATTTAATTCAATAGTAATTAACTAAAATATGGATTGGAAGTATTTATTGTCAATTAATATGTTTAATTTATTAGATATAAATGCAAGTTTGCTTTACATTGCCATAAACATAAGTTATTGTTAAAACTATGTGAAATGTATTATCAATATTCAGGATTATGAAGTGTTATCTGCACGTAATTAGATGGCATGCATACCCTTCTCTTTCATTTGCATGTGTGTATGGACGCTTATAATTGTACTAATTTTTGGTTTACTTAAACTTGGTAGGTGTATGCAGAGAGTGATTATGATGAGATTTTCTGAGTCCAAATTCTATTTTTTGTCAGTGTCCATACGTTTCTGTCCACATTTTTACACCCCATGATCCGATTTTCATTAAAGTTGGAAGGTGTATGAATAAAGCAATTTACTGCTCTAGTGTGATTTTTGAGTATTTGAAAAGGTTCTCATAATACTTAAAAGACACGAAATAATAATATGTTCCACAAAATTTCGGTTGGCACGTAAGAAAATTATGCATCAAAGATTTGGCGATTTTGGCACGCACACTTAAAAAGGTTGGTTGCCCACCCCTGAGCTAGAGTATTCAAAGAGTTAGCACTGGAAATAGCGCCTTATCTCGAAATAGTTTTCAATGAGTCACTTAGTCATGGCGTTATACCTAAGGAATGGAAATTAGCCTTTATAACATCGTTACACAAAGGTGGGAAAAAAGAAGGCAGAGAAAATTACAGGCCAATTTCGCTTACCTCCCTATCTTGCAAGGTTCTCGAGCCCAATATCGTTAGCTCCGTGATGGACTTCTTAGATAGTCAGAACTTGCTAAGTAAATATTAGCATGGTTTCAGGAAGACGAGATCTTGTGAAACACAGCTCGCTAAGTTCGTTCACGATATACTAACAATAAGATCAGGAGACCGTAAGACTCAGTTAGATGCGGTTTTCCTCGACTTCAAGAAGGCTTTCGATAAAGTTCCGCACAGTAAGTTAGTGAATAAATTAAATGACTGTGGAATTAATCGAAAGATAACCGAGTGGATCAGGGACTTTTTTAATGAGCGTGAACAAATATTAGTTATATATGGATTTAAATTAGATTCAGTCAGCGTAGCCTCAGGCATTCCACAAGGAAGTGTAATCGGCCCCCTACTACTCCTTTTATATGTAAACGACTTACAATTAGATAAGGTTATTAAAGTAAAATCCAGTTATTCGCGGATGTACAGTAGTTTACAATGAGATGAACTGTCCTAATGATCAGTTATTACTTTCTGGCGACTTAAATGCAATTCTCGAGTGGTGTAAAGAGTGACAGAATTGAACTTAGGAAGGTGTTCTTTTATGAGATTCTGGGGAAAGAAAAACATCGACACGACGAATTACACTGTTGAAGGCGTCCGGCTAAAACTAGCCGATTCCGTCAAATGCTTAGGCGTTACTTTAACAAGCAACCTCTCGTGGGACATGCACATTCGAAATATATGCAGGATGGTTAAACAGAAACTAGGATTTATCAAACGCATAGTAGATAAAAGCAAGGAAAAAGTCAAATAGACATTAACAAGCAACCTCTCGTGGGACATGCACATACGAAATATATGCAGGAAGGTTAAACAGAAACTAGGATTCATCAAACGCATAGTAGGTAAAAGCAAGGAAAAAGTCAAATAGACATGTTACTTCTCGTTAGTAAGACCGCTATTAGAGTACGCGTCGAGCATATGGGATCCGTACGAGAAAGGATCAATCTCAGAGTTTGAAAGAGTGCAGCGAAAAGCCGCTAGATTCGTCAAAAATTGTTACGATAGAAACAAAAGTGTTACAGGCTTGATACAGGACTTAGGATGGGAATCACTAACTGAGCGCCGATCACGCTCTAGGTTAAAACTTCTTGAAAGATTTAGAACGCATATATTCTCCAGCGATGTCGAAGAAATAATAAGACCGCAAACTTATATTGGTAGAATGGACCATCCTCGTAAATTAAGAGAGATAGCCTGTAGGACTGAGAGGTACAAAGGCTCGTTTTCCCCTAGAACGATAGCTGAGCAGAACAGAAGTTACGATAAGAAATTACCCGACGTAGAGTGATACTATTTATTATCATGCACTTTCCCTCGGTGCTATTGCATCCCCTGCCACACACCATTGCGGTGGCTTGCAGGATGAACCATAGATATAGGTTTAATGCTATTTTAACAAACTTTCCGAGTCGCAAGAAGATTGACATTTGGTAGGAATGTTCGGTTCTTAAAGTAGAAGCCATTTACGAAAAAAAATTTCCAAAATCAACCCGGGTTCGATTTCCGAGAATTATTTCCATTCCTCATAAGATAAATTGGAAAAATCGATATTTCGACCTGCAACCTTATTTTATTTTGCTTATTAAAATTCACATATTTGACCTACGATTTTCGGACTTGGACTGCATTAAAGAAAAATAAATTCAGTTTCTTATTCTTATCGTCTTTTATCGCTTTCGAATCTAAATCTTTCGAATTTAACGTTTTAATATCAAATTTTGACAAAATTTAGCGTTTTTAACGTGAAGTTTCCTTGCCAACCGATTACATTGTTAAACTCGAAATCCTATTACTCTCACGTATGCTCACGTTCTCTCCGGACCTCCATGGACCCTCCCGGCCCAATTCATAGGTATCAGAGATATTTCAGAATTAGTTTTTACTTTCTCCAATATACATAGTATACAGAAAGTGTTGTTTTCATGAAAAAATTCGAAATCGAGATTTCAACTGTAATACACGTTTTGAGGTACGCAAAGGGAGAAATTATTGTATTACCATATAATACATCATTTTATTCGCCGAAGACGTCTGGCATAACTCGGGCATCGCCGGGTACTTTCAGCTGGTAATAATAATAAACGCATAGAAGGTGGAAGGGAGACAGACAGACAAAGTACTTTATTAAGGGCGAAACTGAGACTGTAAAGTCCCTTTTTACAAGTAACTCAGGGATGGCAAATACGGGGCACTCGTGACAGAACTGGCACGCAGGCGATTTAGTTGGCACGCGTAAGCTTGTATTTTCTGTGTGAAACATGAAGTTTCTTAGAGAAGGAGTAAACTAATGGCACGCGAACAAAATTTTGATTTTTCACAGTACTTTCTTGGCACGCGACTCAAAAATCTCAAAAATCTCAAAAATCATTTACCATCCCTGATGAGGTTTGATATAGTAAACAAATTAATTGCAAATTTTCGCATACATATTATTTACAGATTTGGTTAGTAGAACATAACGAAGAATGTTAGGTTTGTGGGTTGAAAAAAAATTGTGTAGTAGCTTTGTTTATCACAGAAAAAAGTCCCACTGCGGAAAAACACCTACGAAGTCTAAAAAACCCGCGAAAAATTCCTAAATAGAAGAAAACATGGTAATGAAAGAAAAAGAAAAGGATTTGAGTACCTAAATAGAAAAAATAATAACATATACATACATACAACATAAAAAAGATACATGTATACCATAACATTTTAAATAACGTGCAAATTAAGAATATACATTTAAAAGCCGAAGGAAAAAAAGGGAGAAAAGAATTTTTACAGTGAGCTACATTACAACAAGCTATAATTCGCAAATATCGATGCAGTGTTGTCTAGAAGGAAAAAAGAGATTATTTATATACATATAGTCTTTTAGATGTGCTTGTGTTGTGATTATGAGATGCTTAGTGCTGCCTCGTTTACTGTTTACTTACGAGAAAGGAGTAACCTTAGTAGGATTTTTGAAGGAGGTTGCAGATGGTGAGTTTTGTATGTGTGGTGGTAGAGCGTTCCAGAGTCTGCATGCAGTGACATGGAAAGATTTATTGTAAATTTCTGTCGGGTGAAGGGGAATTTGAAGTTGTGTTGTGCTGAGAATTGCGGTGATAGCTAACGAGGGTTAAGGGTGAATTTTATAGTAAAAAATAGTGATAATATATGAGGATGTCTTCTTGACTCGAGTTTAATCCAGAATAGTTTGGTAAAGGAGCTTCAGTCATGGTCGCTGTTTTTGAGATCGCATATGAATCTTACGTAGGCGTAATGGGTGCGTTGAACTTTTGTAGTAAGTTCTTCAGTAAGTTCTTGGTAAACAACGTCACACTAGTCGAAGTGGGGTATGAGAAGTGAAGAGGCTACAGGTTTTCTCAGGGTACTTATTGAGTTTTTTTTAGGTGCGTGAAGGTATGAAGTGAACTGTTGACATTTTTACATATTTTGATTATTTGATCAGACCAGGAGAAGGATTCGTGTATAATTATGCCAAGATTAGTAACTGATTTTACTGGATTTATGTTATAGTTTTCTATCGAAAGCGGTGGAAAGATATCGAATTTTATGGATGAGAGAAGTTTTGGATAGAGAGAGAAGTAAAAGGGGTGTTGTGTGTGTGTGTGTGTGTGTGTAGGAGAGGAAAGAAATTATCTCTAGTAGCTGTAACAAAACTGAGTTAAGGTTAAAACTTTGATATTTATATCTGAATTGGGCGTGTGATTTAGTTGATGATTAAAATGTTCCTGTCGTGCTCAAGGGAACTCAAATTGTGTAAAAAATATGACGTTCGGGCTGTAATTCCCTCGCTTGATTACATGATCGAGTAATTGCTACCTATCAAGGCCGACCGATATAAAAAGTCTCTATTCCATTGCCTAGTTCAGTGATGGCGAACCTTCTATTGCCCGCGTGCCAATATTACTGAAACTCGATTTTTTTCCGCCTCGCGTGCCACAAAAAAGTCCTTGATTTTTTTGCGTGCCACTAAATTAAATTCGTTATCAAGACATAAGAGATTGAAATTTGTAACCATAAAACTTATATTTACAATAGTTAACTAAATAACACAAATGTTTTTGCGGCACTAAATCAGTACGATAAATGCTTAGATTGGTTTTCGTCTTTCGTTGGCGCGCCAACCAAAATTGTCTTGCGTGCTACTTATGGCACGCGTGCCATAGGTTAGCCATCACTGGCCTAGATTATGTCGTGGATTATTACCTGTAAAATTGGTGCCATTACCTCTTTTCCAATCTCCTTTCTTAGTTACATCCTAATTGCAAGCAACGCTGCAACGAGCAAACGAGTTCCTATATTAAAAATTCGTACTTTTCTCTGTTTTAATATCTTATAAAAA
Source organism: Uropetala carovei (assembly GCA_036926305.1). NCBI lineage: Eukaryota > Metazoa > Arthropoda > Insecta > Odonata > Petaluridae > Uropetala > Uropetala carovei. Next base: position 2,734,166 of record JAXCHB010000167.1, read on the forward strand.
TGAAAAATTACAATGAAGGAAGTAGACGAATTTATTGTGTAAAATATCTTAATCATTGTCTGTCGCAGCTTTGAAATATGTACAGTTACTTGTATAGGTGATGAATCATGACAAAGCGATTGCGTTTCGTTTTTGCTCGTGGATGCCTTATTGCTTATTTCGCCAATTCATGTTATATTCAAGATAAATATCCATCTTGGCGACTGTTTCTCAATTTCTTACTTTGCAATAGGAGCCTGGACAATTGCCTTGCGATAGAGATCCGCGCCTAGGACGCAGCACGCTTAGGGGCGCAACGATTGACGATTTGGACTTAAGTGCGAATTTTTACGTTATACGATATATATTATTTTTCTTCTACATTATTAATAAACTACTTTACCGAGAGGGCAAATTTTTTTCTTCGTTCTTTCATTAGGAAGGGGTATAGTTTTCAAACCTAGCCTAGGGGGAAAATGTCTTGCCCGGATCTGATTGAACTTAAGTGTTCTTATAAATAGAATAATCGATTGTTTGCCAACGAGACATATCACTAACATTTTATCATGCTGTAGTAACTAGTAGGACGGTTTTCTATTGATTTAGACATCGCGTGTGATAAAGTTCGTTTCCCTCTGCGGATAACCATTTCCATCGCTTAAAACTTACTTCACCCTAAGCAAAACAATATATTTATATATATATATATTAGAGGATAAATTTACGCGGACCGGGCGAAACATTTCTCCTCTGATTGACATTCCTTCCGATCTTCGGGAAATTACAAAAAATAAAACATTTTTCGTATCTCCGCTCTTAAGGGCGGCGGCGTAGCAGCGTTGGGTCGTTGAATTATTGGCTCATATCTCAGCGATTGCGCTGAGCTCCAGGAACTGCGGTCGACTCATCCGTCAGCGGCGGCGGTGGTTCACACATAGATGAGCGGCCGCCTTTTATGGAAACGTCGCTCCAATCGAACGGAAAGAGCTCAGAAATGACGGAGGCAAAGGATGTCACAGCTGAGTACGTGGAACAGTCAAAAGTCCTTGTTCTATAATGGTCGTTCGATTCGGTATGTGGAGGGTTTACGAGTTAGTAGAGTATCGAGAGATGAGAGAGGCGTGTGGAGGAAGAAAGGGCCCATGAAGATCGCGAGGCATTCGTCCGTGGATTATTCAATAATAGATTTTTCGAAAAAATACAACGGTTTTTCGTGTTTTTAAAAGAGACCTTTTTTTGATTGCTTTCGTTTAATGGGCAGCTATATAAATAGTTTTGATTCTCAGAGATTAAGGCAGGTGACTTATGATCTTGCTGTATTTTCGTAAGATACTTCCAAATGAATACATTTTTTTCAGTTTATATTTTTACCCGTTTTTAAATTTTTTCCTTGTTGGCTTAGTTATTTTATTGTGATGACGATGGCTTAGCGGTGTTTTTTATGATCCTACCTATAAGTGGTATATATTTTGCTACAAATTTGCTATTATATTCGCAGTTTTCTCATCTATTGTGAACGTAGATACGAAAGTAATGTCATCATTGCCCCTAGTGTAGAAAGTATTTGAAAAAGGAGCACTAGACTGAAATCAGTCGGTGTACAAATTCTGAAGTTTTAATGAAATTTGATCATCCCACACTTATTGAATAAGTTTGAATAAGTATATTTAGGTGTTACATACATCAGGGGTATGATCAGGTCAATGAAGGCTACGAAAATCCTAAATTAAAAAAATGCATCATCAATGTAATCGAAGTAATGTAAATGGGAAAGTAGAGGAGTTGAAACGGATGTTTCTCTGCTACTAAGGAAAACAATTTTGGAAAGGCTTCCGAAAGAAGAAATTTGAGTAATATTGTATATATGTATTAGGTCGATGTATAATTACCCTAGGATGAAAAAACATTTTCTTTTAAAAATATTACCGCGCGAAAGTTTAATTAATTCCCATTAGTATTCAGGCTATGCAAGAGATGCAGAAGAAATTGGTCAAAATACTTCATCAGAGCTCAGCTATACATTTGAAGTTTTAGTTTAGGTAGTTAAAAAATTATGATTTTATCGGATTAAGCGTGAACTTATTTGCACGGATGGAGATATTGAAATAAATAGTTAATAATCTCATACATTTATTGAATTTATTATTGAAATCCTAATATCTTAAAATCACTAAACGCTGATTTCTCCTTATACGTGAAGCATGCGAAATGCTATCCGAATTGATTTTTATATTTTATAATTGGTGCTAGGTATCTGTTATTTTTTCTTATTCAAAATAAGTTTATTAATATTTCAGACGATCGATGCGACGAAATCCACTACTTGTCATTTTTATTCCTGATTTACTCACTCGTAAGGTTTAATAAAAAATGTCAACTATTTGCTCAATTTTTATGCAAAATTTTTAAGTGAGATAAAATCGAGAACATTATTTACTATCTAAGTGTATAGTTCATTATCTTAGTTAAATAAAAAATAACATAGGCATTTGAATAATAAAGGCCATCATTATTTGAGGTTATCCGCGGTAAGTTTTAGGTAGGGTATAAGCATATGGCACGATATGTAAGTTGCATTTATACAGGTTTTATAAAATTTTTATTTAATTCCACTACAGATGGCCAAGTAATTAATACCATGTAGCCATTTTCTATAATTTTTCCCCTAACCTCTAAATAATGACTGTGCCTCTTTGTTCTTTTAGATAAATCCTAAATTTATTTTTCGTGATGTTGAATCACAAGACTCATACATGACTGATATTACGTAGGTAATAGTACAACTCATTATAAATCTCGAAAAGGAACTGTTTTTCTCAAATATTAGATAATGAAATGAATGTGTACGTGTAAATAAGATGGTGTTAATTCCAAGAAGGTTCTAGAAAAAACGCGAAAAGCAGAAAGAAGCCCTTGGCTTTCGTCTTCATAACTTGACTACTGTGTAATTATGTGTGCGATTTAAAATTGAAAAATGAAACCAATGTTTGCTATAGCTATTTTTTTCAAATGATGAATTTTTCTAATTAAATAGAAATTTTGATTTTGTGGATAAAATGAATGGAATGTTATTTCTTTCCAATAAAGATCTGAAAGTAATGTAATTTGCGACACTTAGGTGAATCTAACAATTTTTCATTCATTGTTGTGTATGGATTTGAATGCAGTTTTCAGTTTAGCTAAAATTAGCCATTTGTCTTCGTTTATGTATATTTCTGTTTTGTAACAGTTGTATAAGATTTATCGTTGTATAATGTTTCCGTAAATTTAGAAAAATCATATTTTTATCCATTTAACACTTAAATAAATAGGGACAATATCTATCATATTTATATGGTGCGTTTCAATGGTATTGTTTGAGTTGTTCTATGAGAATGAGTAGTAGTTATTCTCTTAAAATATTAGAATTTTTTATAGCTTAATGAAGGTAAAAATAACGAGGGGTATCAAATAATAAGGTACACCAATGTTCGCCTTTTTTTTCTGGATGATTATTACTATCTTGTCTGAACAATGGAGTGTTCATTTATTTTGCTATGACATACTATATAATAATTATTATGGCACACGCTGGCCACGGATGAAGCGCGGGAGGTTGAAACCGCAAATTTATTTCTATCTGGAAGTCTTTTTTGTAACATGCCTTAATTGCGCTGGATATATTTCGAAAACCATGCCCATTATAAATTGTTTATTCAATTTTTAGACACTTGGGCATAAAGTTCAAAATGTTGCGTCACTAATTCGTGCAGTATTAACAATAACGTATTATCAATAAATTAAAATAAGAAATATGTGAATTTAAAAAAAGTGTAAAGGGGTGTTCCGGCTACTAGACGGCCGTAATCTAGTGGTACTCACCAATATAGTATTTTAGAAGTAGAGGGAAATCCAAAAGCTTCCGCATCTAGATAAAACCTTGCCCGCTTGTGAAGGGCTTGAGAATATAAGAAAAGAATTTATTTATTTATCCTAAATTATCTCAAGTAGGCTAAAAACTGATAGACGACAATTTCTAATATATAAAGAAGAAGAAGAGTTTGCTTCTAATCCACGAGTCCAAATTCAATCCCAGGAGCTTTTATTTTTTCCATTAAAATATCTTTCGTTTTCATCTTCTAAACAAAAAACGCTTAAAACAATACAATTGCATATACATGCCGTCGATTTTAGAAGAAATGTCAAATAGACATGCAAGTTAGTTTATAACGCAAAAATTTGAAGTTTTTTTTTACTTGAACATCTTCTAGCACTCAAGGCGGCTGCCGAAAACGCCAAAATTTAGTACCGTTTTAATAATTTTTTCGAGTTCAATGGAAACGAGGTATTCCTTTTTATCTCCGAAGTACCAAGATTCGATTCCAATTTTTCCGTCCTTTTCGGGGCTTGCGTGATAAAAATTCTCAAATTTCTCTCTTTTTATCGGTGCCTCATATAAGGAATAGGGAGAACAAAATATGGTTTTTTTAATAGGTCTCAACAAAAGAATGTAGACAAAATACGTAATTCCATATTTTGCTATTTATATATAAAATATCAGTTGTAATTATGTGCTTTCATTGACTTTTTTATTGTAAACGTTGTACTTTCATCGAATATATTTTATCGTCGGTGTTTCATTGATCATGGAAGAGTTAGGGAGAGTAAAACGTGGATTCATAATTGTTGTACACGCAAATAATCTTCTTAGCAACCAATGTTAGCAACATGTGAACTTTCCCACGATATCTTTCATATAGTTTTCCAATTCTGTCTTTCTGTGTATAACGCTCTTAGAATCTTTCAATATTTCAGCACTGGAAGCAGCTAGAAATATGAAATTTGGTATGTTCTTAGATGACCACATTACCTGCTAGAAAATGTTATTACTTTTACACAAAGTGTTCTAGGTTCGACTCCAGATATCCTTTTGTATTGCCATTTAAAAGCACGGGAAAAAACTTTTTACCGTGCAGACATTTTTTCTTTTGCTCATTAAAATACCTAAATATTAACTTAGAATCTTTAAACAAAACCTAAAAGACGAACGAAATTCTAAATTATTTTATTGTAGCGGTCTTTTATTGTATCTTGCCCTTTCAAATTTAAAAATACGTATTTTTGTGATTTTAACGCTTAATCTAGCATGAGTTGCTATGCAACCTGTATTGTTTTGTCATTAATTAATCAAGCCAATACAATCTTCCAAAGCTTATTTTTCTCGAAAGAAGCAAGCAAGAAGAAGTGTATTCAGTGCTATCAATTAGAATAACCTAATTAAAGCATTTAACGAAAGGTAAAGTGCACAAAGTGTCATCTGTTATTACGATATTAACATAAATATTATATAAAAATTAATTTCAGTGTTTTCAGTATGTTATAAGGTTTAATGTTACCGTCATATGACGAGTTATTATTATAGTTCTAATATATGAATGAACCCATGCACTTCGGAAATTTTTTTAAAACGAGAAAATGAAATGAAGAAACACAGAAGCTCTTGAGCAAACGTAGAAACACTGAGAGAATACTTTCCTTTTTGAAAAAAATTTGTGTTCAAAACAATTGCGTGAAAATTATCTGTTCCTGGCAAGGAGGCTCGCGGATTGATAGACTCGAATAAGGTGCCTTGAGTGCATTTCTGGATACTCAGGATTAGTAAATATGAGGAAATATGATCAAGTTTTCCAGTTTTTCAAACATGAAGTATTGGATTTACCCTGGCAACGCCGGGCACTTAATGTAATTTTAAAATATTTGGCACTTCAACTATAAATAATGTGTAGTACATCGTCAATATTATTATTTCATGATTATTTTTACTTAGTTATTTCTAAGTTCGGCATAGACCTTTACGGTTACCTTAGCAGTTACGGGGCCCACAAGATCCTCACAGTTCACGACTCCATCAAGCACTTCGTTTCCTCTTCCAGATCCTGTATCACCTTTTGCGATCTACAAGGCTATCTAAATACAACCTATTTGAAAACGCTTGGCAGTTTTAGATAAGGGCTGGAAGATCCTATAATATAAAATATCGTTGTAGACCTAAGATGGTATAAACACATCGATAACATCGTAACGAAAGCTTATAAAAATTTGTTCTTGATATTGATGAAATTAATTAGTCATCGAGGGAGTTAAAATACAAGTCATTGGTATGTTAGAATACGTGACGAACGTATGGGGCAATTGCAAGTTAGGTCAAATAAATAATATCGAGAGAGTTTAAAGGATTATCTCACACAAATTACATAAATGCTAGGTTGTAAAAAACTGGGGATTTGTAAGGAGATAAAGTGATATATTTCGGACACGTAGCGAAAATAAACCATGGGAATATTTAAGAATTAGGTTATATAAGTCAGAACTTAACTGGAAAATAATGCGAAAGGTATTTGTTAATAAACTGGCTTAATAATTGCGCAAGACATATTTTCAAAAATAACTTTTTGTACGAATTGCGCCAGCGTTGACTTTTTCAAAATTAATCATTTTTTTCTGAAATTTTGTTTCTTCCTATTTGAGAGAGTTTTGATTGTACTATCTACATGCAACGGAACCAAATAATTATTCCTAAATGTATCGCAAAGAGTGCTTAGTGTTACTCTTTTTTGAATAGCGGAACTGCAGAAATATTTTTTTTCATGTTTTTAGGTTAGGGATTAATTCTAAGAGATATTATACGTAAAGAGTATGGGTTTTGTATGCTAGGATGTATATACACACAATTTAATAGCATGAACACACTTGTCATAATAGTTATAAAATAACTAGCTGAAACGCCCGGCTTCGCTCGGGAAAGTTTTCTTTTTATGTTAGTAGCAAACGATTTTTATACCTTTATACTTTAAAAGTATTCATAGACTATATTTAAGCATGAATCCATTTGTACCCTTTATCTTGGCGTTAGCTATTCTTTCTCTACGGCGCGCCACGGCGTGGATTTTCCTTGCATTAATCTTTACGTGGCTATCTCCCTTTGAAGCGGACAACAATTAAGAAATTGAGCTTTGTTGCCGCCTGGAAAATGGTCATCTAAACCGATAAATTTTGCGCTTTAAGGAAAATTTCGTGCGATTAACATGTAATACGACGAAACATGAACAGGATTAAAATATTCAGTCTTTCGTGCGTAAAATAAGACATTTCCCGTAATCGTAAGTTAATATTTAGGTATATATATCCACATCACTGAAGGACTGCGTGGCATTTTGGGATTTCTCGACACCATTTCCCATGCATTCTTATGGAAATAGTATTGTGTTGACCTGCAAACCTAGACTAAGTTCTTCTTTTGGTCCATAGGATGGCCCATGAAACTTTTGAATTCGATAGCTTCAACCGTGTAAAAACGTATAAAGAGCATACATACACTCGAAAATATTTACAAGGTATAAAGATGAAGTAAAATAGCAGTATTAATAGCAATAACAATGTTAATAAATTGTATGGCGTTTTTTACGAAAGATTATCAGAAACAAGCGTACTGAAACAATATTGATAAATCTTGGTGATGTGAGTGAAGAGAAATTTTATAATATCACTTCAATGTAATGAAAAATGGAGAATCTAATTGGAAGATCGCACGCAGAAATTGTTCCGTCTTATGAAACTATAAGTTTCGAAGGCTTGGTACTTTCATCATCACTTTAATTAATCTTCTGATATAAAGGCCTGAATTCCCAAATTTTGTGAATTTTACATCAATATAGCAATGAAATAGTTTCCTGTGTAGCTTTCGGGAAAATACATCTTTTTAAACAGTATTTTAATATCTTATTTTTATGTTTTTTGGTCTTTGAGGACTTTTAAAAAAGCATTTCGTGCCCTAAGAATGATTTCTTAACTTCCAGGTGTCAATCGTTCACCGAATTCCCATTTAAATTAGGCAGATACTATCGCTGTTACTATGAGAAATTGTATCGTGAAATAGGTTTATCCTACTATTACTTTCTTTTCTCCCGTTACAAGCAATACAAGTTCATCCAGCGCATATTTCCACGTTTAAACATCTTTTCTCACATTTTCAGGACCGAATTCCATACGACACGCTCTCAATGAATTCCTTCCCTTAGGAAGCAGTTTATGGTTATCATGTTTGTGTTACTTATTCTGTACTGTTGCGAGGTCCAATTTGCTATTCTCTTTTAAACTTTTACAGTCAGCAATTCGAAGCCATGAAAATGCTTGAAGAACCCGACTTAGTAAATTTTATGGATGGATAAATCTTAAACTTTGGCAGATATGCGTTTCTTCCAAAAACCCTATCCAAAATGCTAAATGTTTTCCAACCCGCGTCTCCTGATTTTCGACTCGTAATTTTCTTAATTAAAACTTTTCTATTCTTCAATTTTTCATATCTCATTTGCACGGTTTTCGACTTATATCGTGCAGTGTTTCTATCTTTCCTATTCGCAACAATACCTGTTTCGAAAAAAAATCCATTGTGCGGTGTTATATTTATCAGTTTTTTATCACAGTTTCCAATTGAAATGTTGTGATTTATTAAATGAATAAGTCTGTTTCTAGCGGCATTCAAAGTAAAAGACAAAATGGCCGTCCACTTCAATAAATATCACGAATGCGTCTTGTAATATAAACTGTGCAATCCGCTAATGATTTTTGAGAAAATGGTAAAGAACTTAAAATGACGGATATAAAGGAAAATCGTTTGGATGTTTGCGCATGTGCTTATACATACATACATACTTTATACCGAGAAATTCAAAATGCCTAATAATTTTGAAATGGGAGATATAATGTTGCTATAACTATCTCTGGAAAATACACTAATCAGATATGTTTACTTATATGGGTTCATTAAAATTACGTTGAGTAGTAAGTTTTTGTAAAAATATCCCGCGTCTGAAGGTGTTCGCAAAAATTCCAGCAATGCAGAATTAATATTGAAAACAATACTGCAATTGCGCATCTTTTTGCGTTTTTCGGCCTTACTGCTTTTCAGTGGCATTAAGGTCTCCTTCACTGCCTCGACCCAATTTTATCATTTTCCTTTCCGTTTCGCGAATTTAATTTCAAGTTTGTATTATCAGGATCTTATTCTAAACTTATATTCTTCCTTTTATATAGATTTTCTCTTTAAAATATCTATTTTAAGACATTTTTTTCATTGTTTGTCCTAATTCACTATATAATAATTATCGACCTCGTAAAAGATCGAAAAGAAATTCAAAAATAAGCACATTAAAAAAAAACTACTTATAAATATTAGGTAGTATCTCTAATGGCCATAACATTGGTTTTCATTGCCTTGTTATAGATATTAGAGATACTTATTTTTTAAAGTGCTTATTCTTGAATTTGTATCCTGTTTCGACTTTTCACTTATTTTATTTTCCCTTAGTTTTGCTGCAGAATTGGTTTTAGTGGCCAAGCTTATTACGTTGTGTCATTTTTTACCAAATTTGTTTAATATTTTCCACAGTAGGTCGTTGTTTCACTTTCTTCTAATCATTGAAATATTCTTCTTTTTTAAATATCCAGTTTTTTTATTCTTGATAAGGTTTACTACACGTTCGTTTATCGTAGCTCATCTAAGAACAGAGTAATTTTTGAAGTTTTTGTTGAACTTTTGCGCTGTTAACTTGTAATTCTCTCGTAAATTTCTGAGATATTTTGAGAATATATCGTTTCCAAAATTCATCATGCTAGATTTTCCACAGGAGTATTCCTTCTGTAAAAAGTGTTACAATTGCCTCTATATTGAAATAATTCAATCTCTCACAATCAGTTCTCAGAGTTACGCAGTCTGCATCCAACTGAATAGAAAATAACATTTCCGATTTCAGACAAGGTGTAAATATCACTTCACGTGTTATATCAGAGAGTTGTTTCGCTACATGGTAATTGTTTGGGTGATTCGCCGTAGAATCGTATTCGGGCGTATTTTTCGTCTTCAGATGAGGCTGAAAGGAACACCGTCTATTCCTCAATGTCGCCCATCCACCTGACTAAGGCTACGGAAACCTCTCTCTCTCTTTACTGTGCAAGGCCAGGGGCACAGGTGCAGTACGCCTTGCTAGTCGAGTGGCTTTCGTAGGGAAGGTGTCTCAAGGGCTTAGGGTGGGGAGGGAGGTTGAGGTCACTGCTCTCCGTCTTACAGACCGTTTCAACCTTTTACGAGGAATGCAAACCACAGAAATTACGCGCACTGTTTTGCTTCTTCGCAACGCATTTAGTTTCGTTCAATAACAAGACTTCGTATTTGTAATTTCACTTGGAAAATGACAATCGTTTGATTTAAGCTATCTAGAGAAAACGATTCTAGGTGAAAGGTAACGATAGGAAATGAATTAATCATAAAAATAACGCAAGCGGATTTTAAGCACATGAATTCGAATGAGAAAAATCTTAATAATCGACGGAGTAGGAATATATCTGTAACTCATTAGCGTTTTTACCTGCACACACATGATTGGTCCAATTCATTCAACTCACGAATTCAATATGACTGCAACTCTCTGAAATACTTCGTCCCGTAATGCGTCTTTGGCGCACACGTTATAAGTGATTTGAGACGCATCGTAAATCGCCTCGTTTGTGAAGAGTTAAATAGGAATTCAAGGATTTCTAAGGAGCTAAATGCCGACATTATTTCTTTTGGTGATCTAGTTTTCCATGCTATTCTTAGATTATGAACAGGCACGCAAATGTAGCTTTTCTCACCTTAAAATTCGTATTTTTATTTATATATTCAATAACACTATTCTCCAGAAATGGATTAAATTTGCCGTTCCTTATATAAAAATATTCCATGATACGTAATAGAGCATTAATTAGCTTTAGCTTTTCTAATATTAGAATTGGCCGTTTTAGAAACGAACCGAAAGTGTTTTACGCAGAAGAACAGTCTAGGCATATTTTTTAAAGCGCTTCTAAAATGTATATAATCATTCTTTGTGCCAGATAGTTTATTATTTTATATGTTCTGGTTGCATTTGCGACAGAGCCAATTTGAATTTATTTCATCGTGACATCTATGAGAAACTTGGGTTTCTCCTAATTTGTTTCTTTAAAGATGGCAGTTTTCTGGTAAGCATTTCCTACGCAAAATGAGGAATGGGATTCTGTCGAAGAAATGGAATAACGCATTTTAATGCGTGAATTTTATTTCGTTATTATATCCATTTTCGTCAAACCAAAGTTGTTTTAGAGGAAATACGGACAAATGCTTTTATTTGGACGAGGTAGAGACTTGCTAGTCCAATAAAGAAACGATACGTGAAGGTTATAATATTAAACTTTGGCTCCATAGATCGTTATTACTATAAATATTAATAATTTGGGACCCCATTGATATTCGCATCCGGACTCCCTTCAGTGTTTGACCGACTCTGGTCCCCTCTTACACCTAAACCTAGAGAACTGTGTGTTCAAAATATTTGTACTAAACTCACTGGCATCAATTTTGCCACTGTTAAAAATTGAATGACAGCTCAATTAATAGTTATTTGTTACAGAAATCAGGATCCGAATAAGATTTTTCTCCATGAAGCCCGCTTCTAAACCGTTGGATTTGAATCCATAAAACATTGACGTTCATTTATGTGAATGGCATATTTTAGTACGTCTTATGGACGTATTTTCGTTTGTAATTAGAAATTTACTAAATTATTTCTTGCTGTTGTTATTTAGAAGAAATCAGTGTCTGTTGGTTAGAAGGTTGCCATTGGTCTGGCCAAGCCAGCCAATTTTAAATTTAAAATATGCTATTTTAACTAGTTTGTCGCATAAATAATGTAATATTGAATACATTTTCATATTTTTCTGCTTTTCAAAATAAACTTCTAATTTGAGTGGTGATACTCTCGTACGTTTTCGAAAATATTCCAATTCTATTCCAACAGGGAAATAGTGCTTGTATCCTGGGAATGGGTTGTAAACATTCAATTTTCTCTTCTTTTTTTTATAAACAGGCAGATAAACAAGGAAACATTAAAAAATACATTTTGCATTCACCGGAAAGTTACCGGGCTGAAAATATTTTCCGATTATGTATTTAAATATAAAACATTGAAAAATTAAGTGCTTATCTCAGGTATCGATCAATATACATCATTTCAATGTTCATGAAAATAACTTTTTTGTGGCTGCTGGAGATACTTAGACAAGTACTAATTTTTTAAATTGTTGACACCCAAGTGCTTATTCTGAAATTTATAATCTAGTTTCATCTAAATGTATCAAATCAAAGAAAATACTACAGATTGCCTTTCAGAGGAGTTAGTTTAGGATTAGGATCAAAGGATTTTCTTAAATCAATTTTACAATAATTTCTGCTGAATTCGACCAATAGCGTTAGTCTTACATTACGATGTGTATTATCGTATGTCTATACGATCAAACCTATAAGAAAATTATGCGAATTTACTAGTTTTAACTAACTGTAGGCGATAGCAGAAAATATTTCTTGTTATATTAAGATATTTTCTGAGGTATGAAAGATGGAAGCAGTTTATAAATTGTTGTGCAAAACTTCGGAGCTATTGTAGTGCCTCATTTGTAATAGAATTCATATATGCCTGCATTAATTCAGTTTTAACTAAGGTAATTTTTTGTAGTCGTCTGGTTGTAAAGTATTAAAATATAATTTTAATGCATTTTTTTAATGTCCTTAGATTCTAAGGACGCCAAAGTGTTTCAAAGTGTTTCACTTTGGCGTCTGTCTGTCTTTCTGTCTGATTTTCTGTGCACTACATTAAATTGAAATGGTGACAAGACCGTAAAAAATATAGAGATGAAACTTTTAGGGTATATCCTTCTACTGGTGCCATTTGCTTTTGTTTTGATTTGAGTTTTGAAAAATATACAATCTCGGATTGGGTCCTGGTAAAAATTTTGTTTTTGAACATTTCCGAAAGTATAAAAGCTGGAAAGCTGAAATTTTGAGCGTAAATTTCCACATTAATACCACTTATTCCTTAAAAGTTTAAGAAATCTCAACAATAAATACGTAAATTATTTGAAATTAGAACATATACGGATTTATATCGTTGTCAGCGAAAACAATTTTCGTAGCATCTGTAGTAAACAAGTTCTATTACAAAAATATAAAGACTTTAAGTTGCCTTTCCTGTGCAAACAGATCATAGTAATAGAAAAGAAATGAGTTATCTACCACGCATAAATGAACAATGTTAATTTTCCTTTCGTGCGCACAAAGTGCTTTGTAAGCAAAAAGTAATTTATAATTAAATGAGCTTGAACGTACATATTTAGTTACAATTTCTCAAGTGAAGTATGTTTTCAATACTTTTCGATTGATTTACTTATATTTCCGAAGGTATAAAAAATTGAAAAGTAAATGTTTGAGTGTACCTTTACACAGTGTATAGCCGCTTATTCTTGAAAAGTTTTTGAAAATTTTAGAGAGGCGAATAGGAAAACGTTCAAAATTATAATACAAAACGGATTGCACGCAAAACTAAACTAAACAACACTGTAGTGACCGAATATGTGTCGGTATAGCCATATGAGAAATAAAAAATGGGCTAATTTCGCCATGGATAAAATTTAATGGATAAAGCTCTAGAAATTGGGCAAATTAAAATTTATATTTTTTATTTTAAAATACCTTAATGTTTTTTTCAATCTAATTGTTAACTACTGAGAGATATATGCATCAGATTTGTGGAATTTCAGAGTTTTCTAGCGCGTACATCTATATTCAACTGCCTTTTTAACAAACAGATCTAGAATTTAAAAGTAGGAAGATATTCTTCCTCGAATAATGATAAAATCTGTGATCATTTTGGCTACTTTTTCTTCTCTAGTCCAGTGATGGCGAACCTATGACACGCAAGACGATTTTGGTTGGCACGCGAACGAAAGGCGAAAACCAATCAAAGCATTTATATTCCTACTCATTTAGTGCCTCAAACACATTTGCGTTATTTAGTTAACTATTGTAAACGTAATCTCTTATGTCTTGATCACGAATTTCATTTAGTTGGCACGCAAAAAAAATCAAGGACTTTTTTGTGGCACGCGAGGCGGAAAAGATTCGACAATTTCAGTTATATTGGCACGCGGGCAATAGAAGTTTCGCCATCCTATACTTTGGGTTAGGAATAGGCTAAATCAGGGGTCGGCAACGTTTTCTACACGGCAGGCCTAATTCGCTGTTCTGAATGCTTCGGAGGGCCGCATTGGAAGTCAGTTAACCTCGGCGGACTAGATGAATTAGAAATGAACTGGAATTTCTATGGTCTCATATAAGGGAAGATCAAGTCTACATAATTTACTACTTCCCCAGAAAAGGTTTTGAGTCAATTCTTTTGCTTGAAAAAAATGTGAAATTGCCCATGCCCATCCGACAAGTGAAAACAACTCTTTCCTCTCACCGATGGGATCTAAGATGAGACGACGACCTGGATTCGAAGCTCAGTCTCTCCCGTTTCGTTTTGATTAAGTTCCAATGGAAACATGTTTCTCTTCTCACAAGTATGTGTATGTTCTTTTTCCTTCGACTTAATGATTTTTTTAACAATTCCACCAGCGAATTCTTTCATCTTCATGCTTTGACACCTCAGTTTAACGCGTACGCACGTAGTAATTCTGAAAAGTGCCTGCAATCGCATTGCATTAAATCCGAAAATGGTAACAAGACCAGCCTGGAACGGCTACCAGTAAGAGTCCATGCAAGTGAATGGCCACTATGATATCAGCTGACGTTGTTTAAATGTTTGTTATGTCAGCATCATTTTGCATCTGAAAATACGCACTTCGTCGCAGATGCATTGACGTCAACAGTACATTTATTTCTCTCGGAAAGGCGAAAGACTACGAAAATCCCTTTTGTAGATTTTTCCTACTGCAGCTTGTGAAGCTTATTTTATTTTCGCTTTCCTTCGTTTAATTAAGGTTTCCTGTAGAATTTTCGACATTGTTTCATGAATTAGAAGCATTTTAAACTTCAGCAAATATTTGGTATTTAATCCAATTCTTATATCCATAAAACGGCTAGAAAAGCAAGATGAGTGTTTAGACTTCAAAGTAGGCGTCCTCATAGGTATTCATCAACCTTTGATCAAAGAGTATTGCATGTTGCTTTCACAACAGCATTAGGGCTGATCATTATAGAGTGAACTCATTCGTTTTTTTTAAATCACCTTCTTTATTCGAGCTAATAATGACGATATTATTGGTAGAAAATTAGACGACTACATTGATTGTGGAAGTACATTATTGTTAAGGGATACATCTAGCGTTATCATATGATTAAGAAAGCTTTTTCAGAGAAATAACAATAATTATTATTTGTGTTTTTCAAATACGTATTCTACCGTTAATACCTGTCACATGAAAATGGATAATATCGGTTGTATTAATATTGAAAAGAAGCTTATCGTCATTATAACTTTTCCATATCTAGGATTTAGCAGACACCACAGTCTGCTCCATGCAAGGCCTGTAATGTCTTCATCTTCTCACAATTATCTCATTCTAAAAAATAAACCAAACATTCTATTTCGACTCACTTATCCGTTTCGTATAATTGAACAACTTATACGGAAAGATGCTTACAATGCTTACACCATTTCCGAAGAAATCTTTGAATTTTCATTTGTACTCAAACTATCATATTACAAAAAAAAACAATTTGCTACTAAACTAAATCAGCAGCTTAACTATTTTTAGAGTACCACTATATTTACGTTGCGGTAAATTAATATTTTAACCCCTTGAAAGACGAGAAATAAGTCACAAAAGTTTGCAAATTTGTGAGAATAATGTGATTGAACTGAATGCACAAGAGATTACAGGATTTGTAGACCTGTTTAAAAGATAATTGTGAAAAATGTATAGATAAATGGAAGAAATAGAGACTAAACTTACGCAGATTGTTTCTGACCTGTCTTTATATATTTCTTGAATATGTAATTATCGTCAGAAAATTTATTCCAGTCGCTTTTGGTCATAATAGTTGTGGAATATTCCTTATCATTATCGACTATACGTTTTTATATGAAAATATTTCTCTTGTTCGGAAAAAATTTCTGGTATTATTAATTCAGATGTCTGCCGTTTTAATACTAAAAGCTCAAATAAAAATGAAAAGCTATACTTAAATAACTTTTAGATTTCATCGCACTAAAAAGTAATGATTGTATGTATTTGTCGATTTAGTGTTCAGCTGGCTCAAATTGTTCTTGTCTTTTACGATGTGCCACAAAGATTTACAAGTTGATCTTAGGTTAGTGTTTATACAAATTAAAAAATTCGATTAACTTTTATTTGATAAATTATTCGAATACCAATGATATTGTGTCAATATTGTTGTAAATATTCGTGTATCACCGTGTTCATGCGATCATTCTAAGCGTTTTTGTTTAATGAGTGAGTTTATATTATTTGCACATTTATTAAATACCGAAAGTAATGATTTTCGCTTTAGTTTTTTTATACTAAAATAATTAACATAAAATGCATCTCATTTATGTATAAAGCAGTTCCATTTAGCGTTTACTTTCTTCGTTTTATCAAAAACGTTAATGAGGGTAGGATATTTTAATTTTGGATTTATATTATGATGAAGATGAATACAATAATTTTATTGAACTTTTTTACACTTCTGTTTTTACCTTTTTATGGAATTTTATTTTCAAGAATAGGATTTAAATATGAACTTTCGTGGATTTGTAATCCTTGGCGTTTTCTATGAGAATGAATCATTTTTGTAAAAGCTTACTTTGCCTTTGGGTTAAAAAAATGGAACATTTTAAAGAATTAAATAATGCTAACCGGGCTATTAACTAATTAAGTTGACGGAAAATTAGATATTAGTTATTTATAATACAAATGGAATTTTTTATGAAAATTTAGTAAGGTTTATACGGTACAATTTTAAGAAAACGGTAATAAAATATCGGAGCTAAGATGGCGGGAGTGTAAGTCAAACTTTGAGAGTCAACGGACTCTTTAGAAATAATTATAAGGGAAGCCAATAGACATCAAAGAAAACGATTGGAAGGGAAAGGAAATACTGAATATTTTTTAAAAATATGGCCGTTATGAAAATAATTGTAGAAGGGCCTTGAATTGAGTAGATTTGATGAATAAATACAATACCGAAATGTACTTTCTATTTACTTTGACTCTGTATTTTGGGGACTGCTAATTCTGCTGCCGGAAGGGATGCTGTATTTTAAAACATCCCAATAGAGGAGGTTGGTATATGCCGATGGACGGGTTTCAACCACTCACAGACCTCGCGGCCGTTCGCCGCCATCGATTGCTTTAGCGTGATCGGTGGAAATTCGTCGCGCAGCTGGATTTGACAATCGGATGATACCGACATTACATTTCGTTGATTTATAAATAAATTCTCCAATTCGGAATTCAGTCTTAATCATCGCATTTAAATGCCACTCTCTTTCTTCAGGATATCTAATATGCATTGGTCCACAGCGGACCCTGGTTGGTGAATGTTAGACCCTGGGTGATATCAGGTAATTCTTTTTTGGCATACAATTGTAATTAATGGTGGGGATCTTTCTCTTTAGAAGTTTTTGTGCGAACATTTTGGATCAATAAATGGTGAATGCCGGATACGTTTGAGGGGTCGTTATTTCCACACGAGAGAATGAACGGCTGTTGAAAAAGAAATAGGCTGATTAGAAAACAGCAATTATCATCAACCCAAATTGGAAAACTTTCTTCGAGCGGTGAACGTGATTTCTCCACGAACACTGTGGATGGTGAAACTGAATTACGAGTGAATATTAGTCAAAAATACTGGTCGACTAAATTGAAATAAAGTAGAATATCTAGGAAAAATAGGTGTTGAAGGAAACCCAGTGAGCACTAACCAGAAGGAGAGCCGCTGGGGTGCCGGAGAGACACATTTATAAACCTTGATGTAGCTTTCGGGATGATCCCTTCTTCAGCACAAGAGATATAAGAGGCAATAATAAATAAAGTCCAGAACAATGAAATATTCCTAAGTCAAACTAAAGCTTTATCATATAATGTCATTCCAATATTACATATTTTCCACGCGAAATGAATAAAGTAAAGCCGAAAAATATTCTGTTTTAGTTAGAAAATTTTTAGTTTTTAGCTAACTAAAATAAATCGCCTTCACCTAAACGTGGATTTTATAATAGCAATCCTTAGAGGAGCGATTCTCAATCTTTTTCATACTACGTCCCACCAACCATTTCGTCAGAAATACCCAAGTTCCACCATCATAAAGCTTTCTCAAGAAATGCATTTTTACGTTCAATGTATTTCTGTATTATATTAACCATTAATGGAGGTATAAAATATTGGAATAATTTTGTCGAGAAAAGGTTAATAATAATTATATTTTGAAACTTCGCGTCCCACCTCAGAGGCGTATCTTAGCGATATGGCGCCTATGGCAAAATTTTCGGATATAATTTTTTTCGTCGTTATAATAAAGAATTATAAAAAATCAACATTTGAGTGTTAAAACAACACTTATTTATGGGAAAATTAACTTTCCGCACTTTTTGCGGGAACGTTTGACGCCTTTTGCAGTCGGTGCCTATGGCAAAGGCCACCTTCGCTATATCCTAGTTACGGCGTAATTAACGTCATCTAGGTGGGCCTTACCTAGGCGACGCACAGTGGGGCAGAAGTCCGTTTTGGCTGGCCAAAACCCAAAAAATGAAATTAATGGTACATCAGTAAAATAATTTTTTTACTGTCAAGGAATATCCTGAGCATCATTTATGTCACACATACTTATGCTGTGCGGTTTCACCCTTGCCCGCAGAGGCTTCGCAAGTTTGGTCTGTTATGTTCAGCTTCGCAGATTGTCGCGGCCGTCCTGTTTGTTTCACGACCTCTGTTACGATATTTGGTAGGAATGGCGTGAATTACCAGCAATACATCCACAGAATGGTGTCTTGAGATTGGAATGTCGAAGTGTCGGGAGCCGAGGAACTATACAAAACCAGTACAGGATGAGAATTAATGAAGGTGCACTTAACAAAATTTCGCTTCATATAGCTTGACATACAAAAAATGTCTTGCGATGTCCAAGCAAAATAGCTTCTATTAGGTATCCTCTCTATAATAGATAAAAATGGTCTGCTACTTTGCACAACTTTCCGAGTAATAAGCATTTAAATCTCCAGTGCCACCGTTATGAAGCGCGCGCCTCCGGACCCAGATAAGTTGGCGAGGTCACAGGTTTTATCTCTTCTACTAAATAACTTCCATCGTGTCATCTTTAGATTACTAAGTAAGCATTTCCATAAAAAGTATCAAGTTTACAAACATCCTCATCCTCACATACTGTACCCAACGTACGATCAAAAACAAAGTATATATTAAACGATATCTGTTTTCTGTGATAGAATTGGATCTAGCCTCGAGGACACATATTTAATAAGGAGATTCCTTTATCTTCTACAAAGTTATTTTCAGTTAGATAACTAAATAACAATGAAAAGCGCTTAAAAATTCGTGTCCCATACGTCTAACTACAGTCGAGGAGTTCAGTCGCTACTGGATTCATGTCGCTCACAGTAAAGAGGCGTGAGCTGTACAAACTCCTCAAGGAGAAATCTACAGAGAGCTGGTTCGTTCGCTACAACCATGTTTATTCGAATGTCGAGAAACTCCTCAATTTGGAATTGGCCAGCAAGGAAACCAAAGACGCAGTTCTTAGAGCAGTTCGCAGACGCTGCGGGGAATTGCGAAAAAAAATGGGACGAAAGTCATCGAGCGGAAGAGAAATTTCTTCGTTTTAATAATTCCATCATTTCTGGAACAATTAAATGCCTTTTCTTTTATTTAAAAAATGTATTTTCCAAATAGCTTCGTCAATAAATAATTTTTTGTTTTTATATATTTTGATCCTTTCCTTCAATAAATCCAACTCCAATCCTCATCCGAATCAAAGGCACCAACGTTGAACCATCCACCATTATTTTAAAACTGGTTGGTAGAAACCGATAAAAAACTATTTCTTTATAGCTCATGATTATGTAAACATAAAAATCATAAAACTGCGGTTTAAAGAAAATCCGAGGTTTTGGCCAGCCATATCGAGCGTTTGCCCCACTGTGCGACGTTACAGTGAATGAGGTGTATGGATTCTGATACAATTATTAGATGCGAGACAGTCATAGAACTGCTTCAGAATGGCGTGGACGCTTTTATAACTTGTGTGCATAAAATAAAATGAATGCAAACAAATGGACGCACATCGGGAAAAGATTAGGTTTCCGTATTTACAACATGCATAGTGTGATATGGTAAGTTGATTATACAAAGCACATAGGAATACACATCGCGAAAGTGGAATCCCCAGATTGACAATGTCGTTTTAAGGGGCTCTGAAAACCTTCATTTTGTATTGAGGAAATAGAACAGGGTCACAAGAGAGTTAACATATTTGACATTAGTGATAGTTTTGCTATAACATGCGTCAGGAGCGGTATCCCCACCATGGGAGCCTTGCGTTGAAACTGGGAAAGGTTCCGTGGAAGACAGAAGGATTCGTTCTAGAAGAGATGACAGCGTAACGAAAATGATAAAGGAGCTAGTGTAAGAATTTATTAGAAACTATGTAAAAAATAATTTGACAAATGTCGTCAGAGTTTAAGAAAATAATTGAAGATGGAGGCTTCAAATCAGAACTCACAGACCTCTCTGGAAGAGAATACTCAGCAGGACCCACATCTGTAAAGAGGAAAAACCGGCACCTGTGTTTAAAGCAGCCAAAGATAGGCTGTCACCTCTAGCCTATGGGGATGCGTCTGGAGACAAAAATGTAGGCCCCTGTCTGGTCTAGAAGAACGTCAAAAGGCATATCAGGAAACCTAGAATTACAGACTTCTTGAAGTGCGTCACTTACCTTAGACTCCGGCGCTGACTCTTCCAGTCAAAATTGAATTTACATTTTCTTTTCTCTAGGAAAATTGTTCTGTCTTTCAAAGTTTCGTTGTCCTTTGTCCTTTAAATACAGTGTAAAATACTTGTAGGTAATAAATGAGTAGATTTACGTGAATTTGGTCTTGATATGTACGCCTTTGTGTATATTAATGGTTTTGGGACGTATGTCCTATGTCCTCATGTTAAAATGAGTTCCACCATTTTGGATTTCCCGTTCGCTGTAATCTTCAGGAACGTGTCTACAATGAACTAGTAGGTCAATCTTAATTATTTAATTTCAAATAAATGTTATGGATAAATATTTCTTCATTAATAGAAGAACGGTGGAACTGAGAAATATGCTCATAGGAGTCCTCACTTCCTTTCCGAAATGTGAAAGAGCTTTTAGAAAGGAACTCAATAATTATTATTTAATTTGTAGAAAAATCGGTTCTAATAATATATTAAATAACATATTAAAATTTAAATAATATATTTTGATATATTCATTCGAATCGACGAAGTGTGGGAGAAGCAAGGAAATACTTCGTATGGCGATGTAAACTTGGGATTTGTTGATCCCGCGGCCGTTTCGACAGCCGTGAACGTAAACCATAAACCCTGGAAATCCTTAAGATAATTCAGTTATACATATTTACACATATAGGTATGCATATGTGTGTATACATATGTATGTATTAATAATTAGTTTTATCATTCTGTTACCACCTGGCCAATATGTCCTACTTGTGGGCATAGAGATTAAAAAATAAAAATAATAAAATAATGGTTAAATATTTTTAAAATCCGTTTTTACAGCCACTGTAATGTTATTGCTTGTTGTATTTTTGTCAAAGCTGGCATACTTCTGAATATACAATTATACAAATTTTTCGATGTTCTATAGGCATATCGCTTACAAAACGTTATATTCTTTGTTCTCTACCGCGTACATATTTTCAATCATCTAATCTTTTCCTCGAACGCTAAGTCTTAAATCAATTCGATACTTTGCCAATTGCACCATTCGGAACACCAATTGTACGCTTTATAAGTAAACAGTCTTTGGGAGATGATCCTTTTAGAGCCAATATTGGATCCTATTTATGTATCTCTTTTAAGTCTCATTTACAGCTTCGTTTTACACTATTAGCTTTATCTAGTTGTTACATACTTCCTCGTCCGCTTCTTTATTTTCCGTTTTTATTTAGCACGTTGAGTATTTATTCTTTCCATTTTAGTCATTATTTCGATTCTCACTGCTCTTTTTTTAATGTGGTCATAATATTTTAATACTAGTTCTACAACTGATGATGTAGAATATTGCGTAATTTATTCGGTAGAGTAACTGCAGTTACCAAGTGCAATACCCGTAGTCGACAAAGAATGGTTAAGATACAGTATGTGTAAATTGCATTCACCCAGTTACTGTACACATCTTCAGGATGCAGTGCCAATAAGCTAGTATCATTTCGTTAGGCTGTTGCAGGTTTTATAAACTACTCTGAAACTATTTCATAAAGACTGCAACATATTATTTTACATTTTATCAGTACCGTAAAACGATGGTTAATTTCATCGATACAGAGTATATACTATATTTTTAAATCGATTTTTGGTAAATTTTCACAAAAACTCACACTATGAAGCTAGTGAAATAGTAAAGGTTATGGAAAAATTGTGCGCCTTAGAAATCGACTGGGAGCGTCTATTAAATTATATTTAGAGCATTTAATTGGTGCAAAACACTTTCCATTCGTGTCTAGCTTTTCGGTTTCTCTGTTTCTACGCTGTAACAGAAGCGAATTTTCAACATCCCGAGCAAACTTACCGTTTTACAATTCCTTGACCAAAAAATAAATCCTCCTTTTCAAGTCGGGCAATTTGGTCACGTAGAGAGAGTAAATCTCTCAGAATCACGGCGCCGTGAGATCCATATATAGCTTGACTTTGGCCCGAGTATCTTCCGCTATATCTTTCGGAGAGCGCATGTATGTTTTGGCCGAGGGCGAGCACGGGCACCCGTCCTTCTCGCACCTGTGCCCCTCTCGATAAAACAGGGTCTCCGGGAAGGAGGAGGGGAGGGATGGAATGGGGGACGACCCTTCTCCATGCACCACTAGGAAATAGGAAGCGATGCGGTGCAACCCCTATACGAGCGGATCATTTCTGGCTCTAGGAAAAAAACTGCACCCAAGAATAGAACCTGTTCCCCAGTCTGCCAACAGTCATTCCTAAGCACTTATACATACCCACAGAGCGTGTAAATATAAGAGGAATATTTCGCTTTTAATTTCTGTCCGTTTATTACTAAATCCTTTGTTATAATAGCGAAAAATCTGAGTTAACATGCAAGGAGTAAATTCATCCGTACCAACACCAACGTTACTATTTTACGTAATATATTTGGGTATATTGTTAGTGGAAATATATGTATTTTTGCTTAATTTTTTTTCCTTATTAAGAACTCTACCTCACTAATTTTAATTTGATTTTGGAGGATATTTTTTCATTGTTTTTAGCATTTAAGAACATTTAAAAATACAGAATTTCTATCTATTATATATCTGTTCATTTAAGAGTAAATTTGTGATAAAAGTTTTTTCTTTGAGTAGTTGGTTAAGTGAAAGCGTACTATGTTCATTTAATTCTAAAATATCGGAAAATATTGGAATTTCGGAAATGTTTATTTCGTGAACTTGCAATTTCAAAAAGTCTAAGAATCTTGTTTATCGCATACTCTGTTAAAATTGATCTATGCCAAGTCAGTTGTTCGTTGAAAAATAATTCGATTCAAATTTTAAGAAAAGTCGAGGAAGAATGCAAAAAAACTATAAAGTTTTATTTTTATTTGGATATTTAAATTAAAATACCCTCCTATGATGACTTTGGTTTATGAGTTACTCAAAGTGTTTCGCAGAAATTTGTTCAAATATACAACATCCAATCGCATGGAGTATAATAAGAAGATGCAAAGCTATTGAGCATATAGGAACGCATATTTATTATTAAATGAATATTTGCTGAAGCAAATAAGTGACATTAAAATTTTACAATATGTAGAAAGAGTTATCCATGCCCGAAGAAATATAAGCAGTTTAAAAATGTTTACACAGTAAGGAAGGTAAAAATCAAGAACAAACATTTTAATCACCTATGTGGCTATAAAATCCTACTTTCGGTAAAATATATTCTTAATTCATCCTTATACACTAAGTTACTGTGCTGATGTTTATCTGCGTGGGTGTATATCCCTTAACAATCAATATTGTAAATACTTTTAGGTTATCATTCAGAAAAATGTGAAAAATCACATAATATAGGTAAAGTATTTGGAAAGCATTCGCGTTCTGAAACGGGTAAGGTATTCGCTCGGAAAATGGTAGATC
This sequence comes from Uropetala carovei, assembly GCA_036926305.1. Lineage (NCBI taxonomy): Eukaryota > Metazoa > Arthropoda > Insecta > Odonata > Petaluridae > Uropetala > Uropetala carovei. The sequence continues at coordinate 2,758,387 of JAXCHB010000167.1, forward strand.
CGGGATCGATCATGGCAGAATTTTTCTCCTGTTTCGAAAAATATTTCCAACATATAATATGAATGCGAAATGTACGATAATCCATATAAATTTTTTAAGATTGGCAACGCTTGCAGCGATAGAAAATCTGGAATTGACTGCCCATTGCCCTTAACGTTCATTTTTCTGAACATCCTATCGAAAAAAAATATGTAACAGTGAAGATATTGAGGGTTATGCGAGAGGAAGGTGAAGTTAATGCAGTGTATACTATTTAGAATAACAATCAAATGTATAATTGCTTACATGTTTCGTATCTTAAATCACCCGAAAAATGAACTGCGACAATTCATATTGCCGCGACACTCTATTTGAAAACTATTGAATATTTTTCTAAGTTTGTTTATAGATTGAAGTATTCTACTGACGTTTTTTGTGCGTTCATTAATCTAAATTCCCCCGCCATGCCTGCTACCTACATTAACTGTTTAGGTGTTATACTCTAATTTCTCCAAATATGTTCAGATTGATTTAAACTTAATGCTTCTGCGATGGGATATGCATATTGTAGCTCATTCCACTGAGCAGCACTTGCGTAACCATTTTTAATATTTCTTTAGCATTGGTAAAAATGATACCCGTTGCACTTCTTCGGGAGCCAAATGGATGAGATGGCGCTGCGCGAGGCGATTGATTGAGCGGCGAGCACCCTTTGCGACTTTCGAGCGTTCGAACATTTTACGCGGCACTTAGGGCAGAAGACAGGGAAGGACAGATACTCTTTGTCTCCTTATCGGGAAATAATTTTACGAAGCAAAAATAAAAACCTCTACATAGATTCACATGCTTTTCTTATGGGACAAAATTAGCCCCTGAAAATTGGAATTTTTACCATTTCGGATTGCCATTTTGTACCTGTAGTAAAACTCTGAAAATTTGGTTTTTCTAGGTTGAACCGTTTCAGAGATATCGCAAATCTGAAGTTGTTCGTTTTAACTTGATCTATTGAGTTATAGGTATCCATATTTTATAGTACCTTCGAAAATACATAAGCCGCTATTATTAGAAGTGAAACGTGCGTTTTAAAAGTTATAGAATATTTTTTTTAAGGAGGCTGCGAGGTCTGAGACACTTTGGAAGGTGTCAGGATGCTTGTTGCCCGAACTTAAACCACATCAAACTATTTGAATTTTACTGAGAGATATCATTATTAGTTGCAAAAAGAAAGAACTGCATTTCAAGTAATATAAAACTTTTCGGAAAATTTCGTGCTGACTAAAATGTAGCTGTAACATTGGCTTAAGAAAGCTCCCCTACTTTGAAATTAGTATAGCTTCATAACTTGTATTTTATTTAATTCGGTAAAATTAAGTTGATGCAAGACATGCGCCGATTAAGGTAATTAATTCATTCAATTTTTTTATCTTTCGCTTATTATTCGCGTATACTTGCGACCGAGGAGGCCAAACGTAAGGAATACCTCCTCAATCATTTATACTTTAGATCCTCCTGTCCCCTTCTTAAACCTCGGAGCGTCACACTTAGGTTGTCTCGACTTTCTTCGACTAATTTGTGTCAATAAAATCAAAATGTATTTTTTCGTGATTTTTTTAATTCATAAAAATACGTAGCAGATTAATCACTTTCGAAAAATCAGTTATCAAATAAAACATAATAAGAATCGGTAGTTTACTAGGACTTCATATTTTCTTAGTATTCTTAGTGCGAGTTAGTTTGGTTTTAAACTTTCTTTCGTCTTAATTTTATATTTATATTTAAATGCAACTTTATGAATTCCTAAATAATTTCTATTATTCACCTTTCTAAACCTTACTCCTTGTATGGCGTTAGTCTAAGGTCTAAGGTTTCTGCCTACGTTTTAGAAAAAATATCCCGCGTCATTATAGAAAATAAACTTATTAAATGATTATACCATATCAAACTATTCCATAATTTAGTTAAATGATTTTTATTTATCGCAATAAGTGCCTTTGATAATGCGCATGATTCAATAATTTTAGGTAACTGCAGCCTTTTGAATGGAAGTTACTGTTATATCATATGTTATGAAAATAAATATATCGGTGACATTCATTGCGTCACAATAGATAGAGAAACATTTGAAAGCATATCCTGTACTATTGATATGATTGCAGCTAAAATTCCAAAAAAATTCAAACAACAAAAACTTTCTTATCAACTCTAAAAATGGGGAAAATGGTTGTGTAAATGTTGAATTAACGATATTTTAAAACCAGTACCAGAATCGACGAATTCGTTTGCTTCTCTAAGGAGAAACATAAGCGTATTTTCTTAAATAAAATATCCTAAATATATTTAGGTCTGTTTCACTTTCACCCAATGAGTTACATGAAGTAAAATCAATAGTTGTAGCCAATGGGAAGTAAAGGTGAGTTACATTCACGGGGAAATGAAACGTCTAAGGTTTTACTTTTCGTTTATGCATCGTGGATGATTTTTATTCTTGACCTTTTCTTAAAATGTTTTACTTTGAGCTTTTTCTTTATTATATATCTAACGCGGTTATGGCACGGTCTAATCTTGCTTCAAATAATTTATATCAGCTTGTTTCTTCTACAGTCGTCCATTTTATAAAACGGATAAGCAATATTATTCATTTTATTAGTTTATTAGATTTTGCATCTGATCTTACATATATTTTCCTCATATTTATCGCTAACTGTATATATTATTTCGTATTTTCACAATCTCTAAACTCTCTACTTGGTTTAGATAAACGATTAGTATTTTAGTGTCATAATACATTGCAAAATGAGAGTAATGCGCCTGTTCACGAGAACCTCGCAAAGTGCGCATAAGATCCTTTTGTAAATCAGAAAATAAATATTGAATGCTCGGGAAGAGAAACACAGGTGCTACAGATGGATTACCAAATTGGTGGACGTCTTTCATATAGTTAAACTTAACTATATGGAGCTTTTCAATTGGAGTCTACGTACGGTGGAATAGCACTCTCTTCCATACGCTACTGATGCTTTTAGGATTTTTATGTACATTTAAATGTCTAATGATAATTTTCGACAAAAATATAAGTAATAACTTCACTAAGTATCCTTCAAAAATTGAATAAACGCTCCAGTTTAGTTGTTAATATACTTTAGATATAGATTTGTTTTCTTATATTAATGCGTCACTTACTATATGCAGCTCATTCATTTCAGATTCGTGCCAATAAAATTGCTTAATAAGACAAGCGATGAATTATTATTGACTTCGGTTGCTATTTTTTAAGTTTTCTAATGTTATAAAAGAAAATCATTTAAGTATGGCATGGTAGAACTCTTTCTCAAAGGGGAATTGAAAATAAAATCTAATCGAATTTTAAGGAACTTTTAAGTATCGTTACGGAGAAACCATATTCAGGTTAACGTAAGATCTTAGTGGTCTATATAAAGGAATCGACTTTAATGACAAACTAGGGTGATAAAAACGTTTGAATCTTGATAAACAAAAACATGAACAATATATAGTGAAATTATTTTGTTTATTTAACAAAAGGAATTGTAAAATATTCAAGAAAATCATTGAAACTGCTATAAACTTTGTTAGAATAGAATAATTATATACATATTCTATATTGAGATGTCATGGAGTCAAATCGTAGCTGGAAATGTGCTTTCAATTATTTGAATTCCTCTTTGGGAACTAATTAAAAAATTTACACTCCAAAATGTCTATAAGAAAATCCTTAGGCGTTTTACGAGAAGTGTCTCGGTGAATTTTCTCCGAGGAAATAACTTTCAGCAATGTGATTGAAAAGCATTAAACCGAGCGCAGGTTATTAGTGCTAGCAATTTATTCTATCATTTTATTCGTCGCATCTGATACCTTTTCCACTTAATGCGCAGTGAATATAATTTTGATGGATTTGCTTGCGTAACATTCACCAATAATATTTCTTTCAGTCATTGCACAACTTTGGAAACTGATATTTCCAACTTCAAAAACGTAAACCTTTATTCTCGGAAAGACACTTTGAAGGATTCTCGGGTAAGTTACGTGTTGAGGGGTTATTAATAATACTAAGTTGGTGAGGTATTTTAATAGATGCCAGGGTCTCTACAAACAAGGGTTTTTAAAACTTTAGTGTAATATACGTATTAGGCTGGAATATTCAGATATATTTAGGGGTCTGCATAAAAAGTTTGGGTGCCTTTTTATTTATTTATTATAATCTTTTCCTTTAACTTAATATAAATCGGTTATCTGTTTCAACACTTCTACTAATTCTTCTGAATTGGCATTTATTTGATGTTTAAAATATCCTATCATCTTTATGCATTAATTAAATGCAATGATAAACTCATTAATGTCCATGAATGATCATTATAAAATGGCAAGTAATAATGAATTTTAATTGATAACCTAAGGAAAGAAACAATCATGTAGCATAGCAATTGAAACCAACTTCTAAACATAAACGAAATGAAATCTACAATAATAAAAGACAGTGTCACAATGTCACTTTGTAGCTTTGTCATTTTGAAGCCTAATATCTCGCAAACGACTTATCTGAATTTGATGAAATTTTCAGGATAGCATTATGATATAACAACGAAAAGTTTTAATATATCGAACTCGAGATCAAAGACCCACGTTCGACTCCAGAAGATAATTTCCATTACCCATAAGGTAACACGTAAAAAGGGACATTTCGACGTGCAGGCTTTCATTCTTTTTTAGATTAAAATTAGAAGGAATTGACCTAAAATCTTCGGATATAAACCATTTTGAAGAAAACATTATAAAGTTTCTTATTCTCCTCATCGTTCTCTGCCTACAGTTCGAAATTTCTCAATCTAAACGTTTAATTCACCGTTTGAGGAAATTTGCCATTTTAAGGGGATGTTGCCTTGACTACCAATTTCATTGTTAGACCTCTATATCATATTGTTAATTCAATCCTTATGGGTATAAACGTGCTTTGAATGCTTTTAATACGAAAGGGGGGGAGGAGAGAGGTAGATGGGGGAGCGAGGGTGTGAGGGGGGGGGGGGGGAAAGAGAGGCAACTATTTTAAGTTTAACTAAAGATAGCCCGTCAACAACAGAATATTCACTAGAAATGTTGTTTATGACAAAATATTTCATATGTGAAAGTGGGATATTAATTATTTTAAATGAAAATAATAATATATCTATCTATCCATAATTCTTCCGTTGATATTTCAACGGGCATTACAATAGTAAACTTTATAATTTATAACTTTATAAATTATTCGTCGTTAAAAGTTATTTCCCAAAGATATACCTAAAGGGTTGAAATATATTTCGATAACAATGTTGGAAAATTGAAAATTGAACCCATAATAGTAAAGTTATAAGCAAATGGAGGATATAGTGATGTCGAAAGACGAATGCTTCCACTAATTATGTGTCGGGGAGCTACATTACATAAGCTTTGAGGCAGTACAAATAGCGTTTCCAATCTAAAGTGATTTCATTGCGTTCACACTATGTACATTTGTAAGCTAAAAAGATGAGATAAAAGTGAAAAACCCATTTTTTAGGCCCTTTCTTATTGTGTTGACCCTATACACAGCATATATTGAATACACCATCAGCCGGTCCTATATAGTAGCAGGGAAACGATGAAGATACATGTTGAAATGTTAGTATGTTTGATAGATATCTATGGTAACTTTTAGGCTCAGTATATTATGATTTTTGAAATCACATTTTTTATCAATAACGAATAAAAAAGAATCACCTATATTTGTTGTTTTGGAAGATTTAAGCTTTCATAGCATATATCTTACACCTGGGTTTTACTAAAATTTGCGAAGTCACTCTTATATTTACATATTTTTATCTCCGGGAACTTTCAAGGATAAGATGGGAAGCTAAATGGCAGTAAATCGACTATACTAATTTTTATTTACTTAATCTATGTATTTTACAGCCTAAAGTTATTTTAAATTTACAAAAGTGATTCCCAGGTAAGAAATCAATAAAAAAATAAAACGTTCTTATTTTAAACCCACACTTAAGAGAGAATTTTAATATTTTAGATGAGATTACTTTCCCTTTCGATAACTGAGGAAGTTGTTGTTAATCTCAAGCGCAGATCATCATCTGCATAGAGCATATTCCTATTTGTATTTTGCTGCCGCATTGAGAGAGAAGGATCTCTCATAGTGATATGTTGTTGAAAAAGGCAAATTTCAGAGCACGAATGGCTATATCAGGATATTCTGTTAAAAACCCAACCTAAAAATTCGTAACTTCCATTTTACGGGCATAGTTAGTAAAGTGAAATCAGTTAAAATACCAAATAATTGCTCTTTTTCCTTTTATGTTATTTCAGAAACAAATTCCACAAAAGGTTTATGAAACCAATCTAATGTTTCTGTTGCTGGTTGGAAATATTATCTCACTGTTGCTTGGAAATCAGACAAGTGTTGAATCATGGAATTTTTGGCACTGCCATTGAAGAAAAGCCTACTTGTCAATATGAAATCATTGAGACTCGGAAAACACTCAAGAATTTATCTAGAAACACACATTGAATCCCAATAAACTATCTAGAACCCTTGGGTTTTACGGAACACAGTTTTGAAAACCTTGTCTTACGGAAGCTTACGTTATAATTAGTATTGTTATTGTTCGATTGATATTGATGAAAGTCGGTACATTTTCTGCCAAGTAATCAATAAGGCCTCGCTTTTGTTAAATACCACAACTATTTTTAATATTATACATTCATATATATTCATTCACAGGCAAGATTCAATTGTGGATGATTATTTCACCACGCTGAAATGCTACGATAGAATTCCGTGATCTAGTATTGTCATATATATGATCAAACTTAAAGAATTATATTTTATTTTACGTATTATCTTTTTGATTTATCGTTGAAAGCAAATCAATTCTCAGCTTCTATTAAATAAAGACCGGTGAAAATTATCCTGAATCTTTTGAAGTTGTAGAAGCGAGTTAATAAAATACTTCGGGTAAAATTATAAAATTTTTGAGGTGTAGATAATGTGGCATCAAATTAACCGGTCAAGTAAACAGGGTTGTTGAGCACTTGAATTCGTTGAAACATGTTATTCTGCACGGTCATTGTAAATTAACGATCGATGATTTCTTAACTGCTATGAAACAGGCCCTAAGAAAGGAGGTCGATGTTCATGTTTTAGTTCTCGCCATTTGTTTGAAAGGGAATTTATTTCATTATCTACGAGAGAACTGCGTATTGTCTTGCTATCAAAAATATTCACCGGCGTTGCATACTTGCCGAGAAATTGATAGTGAATATACCCAAATTCTTGGATGCTGTGAAAGTGACGCAGTCACGCCTCATTTAGCACTAGAACAAAACTAAAAGCTAGGAAAGCTACAAACTGTGAATATCATCTCATCGCATTACAAAAATTCAAAATATTACTTTTCTTCCTAAATCACTAATTTACAAACAGTACAGTGTATAGGTTCTATTACTTCTTATACTCAATTATTTCCCGTTTGATATAAATAATGAAATTTAATTTAAGCATATATTATAAAATTAATAAATCGTTGTTATGCCAAATAAAACTTTTATCTCTAAAAAACGAACAAAACTTACATATAGAATGTTTTAGTGTATTTAACAACCTAAACGTCGAAAACATTTTTATATCGTGCCTATTCTTCATTATTTTATTACTTACATAGATATTGAGCCTATCAAAGAAACATTATGTTTTACTGTTTCAGATGTCAATCGACAGAAATCTCTCTCGATAAATGCCCCACTTTGAACATCCTTATTGTGTTTCTAACGAACGAAACAAGTTCTTTTCTTTGTTGAAATATGTAATTATACGCCTCAGTATTGATATTCTCATTGATCAGCACTTTTATGTTATTATTGCAGCATATTAATATTAGGAATATCCGAAAATATCAGTTTATCCCTAACTATGCGCAGTTACGCGCTCATAGATTAAAGAAGTTTAACTTTTACCATTAAATGCCTTATCGTAATCGTGATGATAATATCTCTGCTTATATAGCAAATGGTTCGCTGTGACGATGGAGTCGCGTTTCGCGCGCCCAATTCGTTTCCTTTTACGTTTGCGACGGCACATCGCCTCGCCGCTGTTCGCGGATTCGATCGGAGCGGTCGCAGAGGGTTCCTCGAGGCGCCGCGGGGAGTCGCTCGCGGAGAGATCGCCTACTCGGCGCCATTCACGCGAATTGCGATTTCCCTCTTTTTGGGACAAGAGGTTTTGCTCGACCTATGCCTGGCACAGGAAATGTACTATTTCGTGCTGTGAATTTTATATTGTTTAAATTACCAGCGTGCTCGTCAAAGGGCAACCTGCTTTCATGCTTTTTAGTAGAGATCCGTGGTTTATCGACTCTGCAGTCGACAGTCTTGCCTAGAGCGAAGAGAGGGTGTAGAAAAGGACAAGGTCATATCTTCTTTATTTTTTCGGAATGTCACTCCTATATTTCTGGAGTTCGATCTCTTCCTTTCTTCAGTCATTCCAGCGATTTTTCTTATTCTGCAGGGTGCTTAACTCACACTTCTCGCCAATATCAATTTTCTTTTCATTTTCCTTCTTTTTTAACGTCTTTTGTCCGAGTTGAAAACCGGGTCATTCACATAAGCGCTGTATTATTTATTTGCTTTTACGCTTTGGAGCGCGAGGTTGAGGCTACGTAGACCCTTATTTCACCTAACCGCATATAATTTACAAGCGAGTGTTTACAAGATATATGGATTTAAGAGAAATGATGCATCAATGAGGTGTTATAATAAGAAAATAACTTTATGAATAAATGTTGGAATTGTGATAGTAAATGCTAGAAATCTGTATATTAAAAAAAATCTTTTCCCGTAATTTTTGACAGGCAAGCAGTTTTCAGATAAAAGAAATGAAACAAAATTGATAATGAAGCGTACATAAACTGATCTTTGCTTCCAAGATCGTTTCTTTGCTGATGGTATTGATAAAATTATACTTCACGAGAAATAAGTTGGCCTCCCAGATGTTTACGCCCACAAAGTAGAGGAGGAGCTACGTTGTCGGATTTACGCTTACAGTCCGCGCATGTTAGCTTTTTATGAACAAAGCAGTAAATAAAGCGACGCTACTAAGGTACAGTATTACAACGTCGCAAGGCTCTGATAGACCCAATCCTGAAAAGTACCCTTCTAATGCTCCCACCCTCCACTTCCTAAGAGGCCAACTTACGTCTCGTCTACTATAGTGTTGAAATTTATTTGAAATGTAGATTAGTGTTAGCAGAAGTTGAGGAAATAGATTAAGAGAAGTGAACTAAGCACGTTTTCTATACTGGCGAAGAAGCATTCGAGATATTTCATTTTGTTTACTAATTAAAGTAATTTGTGCCTGTTCAAAACAAATTGCAGCTCTTTAAATGGGACGAACAATTATTATAAGTTACGGATACGTATATTTCTTTTATAAATGCGTTTAAATTTGGATTGAAGACTCCCGCTTAATGCTAAACGTGGGCTATTTCGCAGGATTTTACCGGGAAATTCCAAGTTACCGTCAGGGCTTTACGTAGGCCAAATCGTACTCTGAAACACAGAATTAATATTGTCATACTTTGTTACGTTGATTTCTGTGCTGGATTCACATGAAATAACTTTTTTTGTGGAGTCATTCAATGCAGCAATTTAAAATTTGGTGCTAAATATTTCTCCGGAAAACTCCATGTACTCCTTAATTTCCTTTTCTGATTCTTTATAAAATGACATAGAAATAGTTGAAATTGTAAGGCCAAAGAGTTATAGGAAAAAAAGGAACAAAGAGGAAGAAAGCGGATTTTAGAAATTAACTTAAAATTGTTATTATAAATGTAGAAATATAAGTATTATAATCTGTAAATAAATTTTACCTGAATTGTAATAGCTTCCCAATAAATACTCTTAGAAATATTGGCTGTGGAAGTAGTGGAAAGATGATGTACATACGTCGTCCATGTGCATATTGGTGATCGGAAAGGCCAACCATGAATCTTGAAAATCCCAACACATGACTCACTTAGCTTAGTTATATTTGTTACGATTAAAAATTGTATCATTGATTCTTTACCACCATACTATTTTGCGATATTTGTAGCGTTTTCTTTATTATTGGTAATAACATGGCTGTATGTTGGATACAGTTTATCAGAGCCGGCTTGGAAAATCGCGGGTCCCGGTGACAAGTGTTTTCGATTCATAAGTTTTTATAAATAAAGCAATTTACCAGTGTGTTCCATATTTTTTTAAAAAATTAATTCACATGGGCAGTAAATGTTTTTAGAGAGAGAGAGAGAGATGGGCATCTCTAAGCGGGAGGCCCGGCATAGTCGAACCGTATGCACCGCCATCAAGCGTGGTCCTGTAATTAATTCGGCATCTCGTACGAATCGGAAAATTGTGGGCATCATGATTTGTCTAAAAAATATTCCATCACGAACTGCCAATGGACGCTTAGCGGAATATTGCAGTCGAAACGGGGGGCAAAGAGGTTCTTCTACAATGGCTTCCGAAGGAGTACTTTCAGGAATTTTGCCGCATCGAATGGCTGCGCTGAAATATTTAACTTGCGACACATTCGTTTCAGGAAAGTGAAGTGAAGTGAAGCACGAGAGCATTAAGACGCAAGTATAAACTAAAGAAGTAATGCAGAGGAAGACTGAGGTGCCCTGGAGAGCGGGAGTGGCTGCTCTCGGCATCCAAGAACAGATATCACGAACGGTGAAGGAAAAAAGAACGGAAGAGGAGGAAGAAAACAACTCAGAGGTCAAAGGCAAGAGGAAGATCATCGGCTGCTTCACTGTGAGTAACTCATTAAGTAAAATTCATTTGTAACGTCTTAAACTATATGCAATTAGTTGGATTATAGAAACATTTTCTTCGGCATAAATTTTAACTCCATCTTTTTCTTCTCCCGACACCTTAGAAACGAACTCGGCAACATATTATGCTATGTTACTAAGCGTCGTATAGAATACTGCTGAGTCGCCGTAGCGATAGTAAATTTTCTTTTTTGGATGTCACAACATTAATTTTGGAAATGCAGAGAAAGTGGTACAAATCCAGTATTATTGATCCAAATTGCTGATTTAAAAGACCATCTAGAGGCATCTACGTTAACCTAGGTCGGCTATTGTCGTAAAGCATAAATTTGATGATGCTTACTATTAGTCGAAGGAATGGAATGATTGTATATTTCTCATATTTGATGAAAAGAATGATTTCGATGTTCCCGTTCGATATTTTGTTAACAAAGAATAACAATTTCAGCGTTCTGGATTGCCTCCATATTCTTATTTTATGTTAATCTTTTTAATGCTAACCTCTATTTTGACGTCATTTTCATCGAATCCTAATTTTTATTTCACAAGTCTATCGATAAACTCCTGTAGATTTTAAAATCATGAATTTTTTGTTTATTTGAATTCATTTACAAGCAGTCTTCGCACATTGTGGTGATGGATTAGTAGAATGAACTTCATCCTCTCCATACATTTTTTGAGTTTTTCTAAATTATGATCAGACGACGAAATTATTTACTAATGTATACTTACGATGTCTCCTATTTTACTTATTTAATATTTTACAATCATTTAAACATTATGAGTATTAGATAACTAATATTGCAAAATATAATTTTCAACCGAACTTCCTTCAACAACACGACATATTACCACCTAAGACAGGGGTTCCCAACCTTTTCGATGTGGCGAGCACCAAGTTGTGTCCTAAAGCATTAAGCGTGCACCAAGTTGTACCCTAGAATATCAAAAGAGCACTACTACACTTCCGCGAGAGTAGTAATGATATTGAATACAATCAAACCAACATCAAAATTATTGTTAATGATCTTGATTACCTTTAGAAAATCAACCAAGCAAATGAAATTATTGGTCCTAAGAAATGGAATATTAAGCAACGTAGAAGGGCACAGTCAGGTTGTCAAGGAGCACCATCAGGCTTCCAAAGAGCACAGCGGTGCTCGCGAGCACCAGTTTGGGAACCTCTGACCTAAGACGTCCCTACGTTCAATAGAATCGCGAAAACTCTGTTTCATAGTTTTATCGGAGTTGTGAAATTGTAATGATATGAATATTTGTCGATATTATTAAAGAATTAAGTAATAAGTCCATTCATAGCCCGTTTAAAGATTAAATTATCACTTAAGTCGTTAAATAAATAGAGTCAAATCTTTGTAAGTGGCGGAATGTATTCTTAGCAGCCAGTGTCTCGGTGGGGCGGATAACAGTTCACGGTGAAACTTACGCAAGATAAATTGCAGAAATGAAAACCAATTCCAAATATTTTACCGTTTAAATTCACTCTACAAGGTTTTATGGCAATAATCTAAATAAAAATGTTCATTTACCGGTATTTGATAAAATGGATCGCTTTTTCATCAAGATCCCGGACGTGACCAAAGCGGCGATTTCTTGTGTAATAACGATATTAATTTTTCTAGTAAGTGAAATAAGGAAACCATTATTTATAGCCAATTAGGAAAGGATTATAAAACGAACTAATCGTAGTTTAGGAATGATGGTACTGCTTGTCTTTTTCTAAAAGTATGTAGAAGGCATATTCGTTTCTAAAGGAACTGTTGATTGTGAAATATATATTGTAAACTGCTTTTATATATTTAATAATTATGAGGCAAATGATGGTGTACATATTCAAGAAATCAAGTCGTGAAAGATATTTTCTTCGATTTCCTCTCATTTACTCTTTTTATAGGAAGTGCCTCATAGTAAGCTTATACGTATATATTAATGACATAACGTGATATAAAACATTGGTTCCCAATCTTGTCGAGTGTGCGGACAGATTTTCATCCTCCAAATATGACGCGGAATACCTCACGATACTATTTGTTTTATATTCTCCGATACGTATGGAGATATAGCGCAATAACAAAATAATACAATGGATCAGCAATCGTTTGTGATGTTCACAACTTCAAGTTTTGAGAAATTCTTATTCGTTAATTTAAGAAATACATTTTCGAAGCATAGCAGTGAGGACGCTGTTTATCTGCGGATCCCTTATAGTAAATTTATTATTTTCTTAACATTTTTAAATAATAAATTTTTAATTTACTTAATATACAATTTTGTTCTTTATTTGTTCATTATATCTTCATCTATGTTACTATCGTCTATTTTTATACATGTAAAATATTACATGAAGGTATGTCTTAAAAACAAACGACGAAGGGAAAATACATAGGGTCATTATAAATGCGTATGATTTGTTTCGTAGGATACTATTTAATGGTAGTTATGTATTAATAAATTCAAATGATAAAGGGCTAACACAAACACATAGTAAGGATAAGTAACGTTCAACTATTCTCCTTATAAAAGTTTTGGGCTCTCAAAAGCGGCGAACATTCATCGGTCGTGGTAGCCTGTTTTCTCATTATCCTGGAATCGAACCCATTGTCTTATGATAAATTGAGAAAAGAGCAGAGTTAGATTTCAGAGAATTGCGAAAAAATTGTCAAAATCGGGCTTACCGTTCTCGAGATATCAATGTATCACAAGATATGTGAAGTCATGGTTTGGGGAACGTTTATTTTCCCCATTTAATTAACATTATTATGAGTATCGCGTTATTCATTTGCATTGCAAAATCAGTTGGATACATTATAAGAAATAATTTAGACGGTTGTATTCTTGAAAGAACAAAGTTTATATTTTTCGAAGAGAGACTTCGGACAAAAATCTTTACTGAAATTGAAAGAACGCGATTTTTGAGGTATTTAACGAGAAAAGTTAACTACCACAGAAACTCAATTGTCGTCGATTTCGACACTTCTGGAATCGAACTCATGATATACGATGGGATGTCCAAAAAGAGCAATGTATTTCGGAAAAAATAGAGGAAATTGAACTTACCGTTCTCGAGTTACTCAGTGTTGAGCACAAAGAAAATCAAACAAACGTTAATCGTAGTTCAAGGTCCAAGGTTCTCAAATATTTTTTCCGGCTTAGAACCATTTCGAAGAAAAAGAATTTCGCGGAACTCCCACATTAGAAAAAAATTCATGTTTTTACATACAGGTATTGCCGCCTTTGGATGCATCCATTTGTTGGTACTACACCATAAGCAATTTCTTAGATAACGCATTATCGCTCTAATGACTTATTAACAGTTCAAAATTGCTGTATTTCTTAGCAACTTTTTTACGAGCCACGCCTATGAATCGACTACTGCAACCCAGCGTGCCGCGGAATATGGTTTGGAAAGCACTGTTCTAGATACAACAAAAAATTTTCATTGGCATTTTCTGTTTCGTATTCAATAACTCTATTATAAAAATTTTTTATTTCAATTTAGTACCGGTGTTTATATTTCTATTAATTATGATTTATTGTTTAAGACGCATAAGCTGTATTTCTAATCAATTAACATTTTTTGTCTACACAAATAATGATCACCTTGAACCAATACTACTTCGGTGACAGTATTTTTCCAAAATTTTTACTAAAGATAATTGTGAAATCTAAATGAGTGACTGCTAAAACTTGTTCGAGAGTTGGATGCTTGTAATTGCAAAATAATATTTGATTTTCATTGTTCGTGAGACAGTATGGTCAATTTGGTTTTAGGCAAACAAATGTTCGTTTCCGTGAAAATATTAAGAAATCAAAATCAATATGTTTACGAAAGGAAGTTCACTATAGCGTTTTGGTTTTCTGTCGCACCGGGAAATGTCTTCGAAAATATTTCTCTTATTTTCTTGTTATTGGCCACTCTCAATGATGCACTTCACTTAATTTGGAGATATTTTTGAAAACGTCGAGTTGAGCTAATTATTTGGGTAAAAATTATTTCTAATCAGTTATTTATTATGATGAACCACTATTATATATATATATAATATTTTAATTTTTCAGGAGACTTTCATATTCTGTCATTTTCATTTAAAACACTGAAATTTTTAAAAATCTTCCTTTCGTCACACACATTTTTATTTTTTGGTCTATTCCTTCTCAATGATTTCGCAGACGCAATAAATTGCATATATTATTATGCATTACACTCTTAACTCTCCGAATTCCAATGCATCTTATTTAGTCATTAAATATGTATAAATAATAGGTGAATCCTGAATAGAGTACTTTTTAAAAATGTTACAATTTGATTGGTATACAATTTTTCAGAGAAGAGGTGGTAGTTGATATCTTTAAAACAAAATTTGCGCAAAATAGTGTGTTATATAATTTTCTAAGTATATACAAAAAGAGTACAGTAAACGATCGAGATTTCTAAAACATCGAAAGTGAACATTTAGCTTCTTAAATTAGACGCATGCCATTTATTTATTTATGTGACTAAAAAATATTTTAAAGAATTTTTCTAAGTTCATTAAATCAGCCCCCATCCACCTTATTTCGTATAAACGATGGTAGTATCCTATGATTCCAGTTATCGTTAGATATATGCAGAAATATTACACCTAATTAATGTTTCGGTATTTTGGAATTTTATTCTATTTTACAAAGCTTTATCCTTTTGAGAACATCTTTTATATTTTTTTATTCTCGCCCTCATTTTCCTTTTATTAAAACTTTCTGATTGACTTGCTACTATGCCAGCATACCCCTGTTGGTATAAATTCCCTTTTAAAAGTTTTAGTTGAGAAATGTACCTGTGTCAATTTCATTGAATGTCGTCACCGTTGCAATTTCTTTGTTTTAATTTATTCTGCCCATGAAAGTAATTCGCTTTGTGTGTAATATAGTCTTCCGTTGTGCTGTTATCTGCAGTGAATATGGAAAGTTATGCCCAGAAACAATATCAGTTAATGAGTCATATAGGACAAAGAAATAGCATTTTCTTTCTTGGAGCCGTTTGATACACATGCTCATCTGGTAAGTAGGTATATAATATATACTATAAAATATTAAAAATAAAATACAGACCCATCAGGTGTCAAAGAATTTCAGTAAATGACAATTAAAAAAGTTGTTCCCCAATAGCTATGAAAAGTTTTTTGTTTTTCGGTTTTTATTTCAGTGGTAAGGTGAGCTCGATAATTCTTTCTGGTATTGCTTCATTGCTTCTTATTTAGAGTAGAATCATTCTCTTCATAAATAGTAACAAAAAAATGGGTTATTGGATTATATTCAAAAGGTGATCTTGGTGACTGTAGTTTTACAGCTTCTTTACTTGACTTAGGTTGTCTAGATCGTGTATTCGCTGCCTTGTCCTATGTAAGGCTTAAAATATTGAAAACTTCATGAGATTATTTCAAAATTAGATATAGATATTTTGTGAATGCAATGCATCATACACATGAATTAACGTTTTCATTGATTTTATACAAAAATAAAGTCCTTTTAAGTAGAATAATTAGAAACCGGTTATGGAATGTAAATAGAATCATTTATTCGGTGTGAATTGGCCGTTGTTTTTATTCATTAATATAATAGGATTAAGAACAATAGTATTTTAGTATTAGTTAATGCGTATTATACCGAATAATGTGGATTATTTTGGTAACATGTTATAATAATATGTGAGCCGTATTTTGGCCTTCATAGATTTATGATAAGTGTACCGTTTAAAGTGGTAATATACTAGAGGCAGTAAGGTATCTATCCCCCCTTTTTTATGGTTGGGGATCAGCGTACATATTTTCCCCCATTTGCATCTCTGAGATATGTTACGGAATATTTTTAATAGAACTTAACGTTTACGGAAAAAGATTTTGGCAAAGAAAACAGGTATACCGCTGGTTTGTTCTTATATTGGACATGAATTGTTTTTCCTCTAAGCAAATAATATTGCGGTTTTATCCACCCCTCTATGTGTCGCGGTTTAGATCTTTAGTAAATCGGGTTAAAAATGAACTAAATTCGTTATTTTTGTTCAGAATGAAGCCTTTAAAATTGTATCTCTCTCTATTACATTTTTACATAACTTTTAGTTTTGCAGTTCAGTGCCTCCAACGATGTCGACAAATAGTTTCCTACTCCGGTGAAAGATTCATTACGCTCAATTTGTAATTCGATTCGTGTAAGCACATGAGTTGTGTAATCCCGTTTTACGTGTTCGTTCTTCTCGGAGAGGAGACGATTTCTAAATGGCGCGACCGTCTGAAGGTTGCGAGAAAATTTCACTCGCGGAATATCGGTAACGAGACGAATGTTCGGTCGCCCGCTTTGAGAGAGGGATTATCGATCACCCGTCGAACGCGTCTTATTTTTTCGTGCGCCTCGCCGACTTCTGTGCATTTGAGAGGCCACACGCGAGACGTGCGTCGAACCTTTACCTTTGAACGGAATAACCTGATTTGAGATTCGAGTACGAGTCGCGGGTCAAAATGAACCTGGGCGTAGCGAGGACCTCCGGCCGAGGCAGAGGACATGACGTCCTCCGACAGAAACTCTGATAGTTGCGCTAATTACATAGGCATGTCTGCATCTACATGTTTCTCTGCAATTTGCCAAAATGGTGAGTGGCAGAGGGTATGATGCACCAAAGCCTATTTAACAGTTATCTCTCGCAGATTTGACTTTCCTGTTAAATTAAATGGCAAAGACTTTAAATCGAAGACTGCAGGATAACTTTGAAAGAATAGTTTGCAATATCTAGCACAAAACTAGAGAACTCAAGAAATCTACCTAGAAATCTTTAGGAATGAAGTATGCATAACTGATAGCGACGCTCGTTGCAGAAACTCAAGAGTGGTGAATACTTAATCTCACATAATGAGAGAGAAGGATTAAGAAATTATTTCCGTGTAAGAAAAACGATGTGTGATATTCTTACTATCTTTCTAGAAGCGGAAATTCAAATTAAATTCATTGAATATATTTTGTTTTGTAGTTTTAGGCTGCATATGACGAAAATTGTTTTTAGGGTGAGTAAATTAATTTTAGAAATTTTGTAAACTCTACCACTCAGACGTTTATAACTCTGATTTTCTTGTAGTTGAAAGAGAGGTCTGTTTACTTGCCTCAATGTTCCTGTGAAATAACTTCAATTAATCGTTGAATATTTACTACCAGCTCAAGAAATGTATTCGTTGTTTTTAATGAATTTTATTCAAATCTATGATATACGCTTTCTGGGAGTACTAGTCAGTGCGTTTACATCGCCCTAATCGCTTTGTAATTTAACTGTAACTGTGTTCATACCAATGAAATTCAGATAAAAACTCATTCTAAGAAATGGATTTGTTTCAAGATATTTATTAACATACAACCCGAAAAAATCTAAATGTTTTGATTTTGCCATTCGCTTTATAAATTTTATTAGAAGTAAGCATTTATATTCCAACAAATTTTTGATTGTCATATTAGAAGAGGCTAATTAATAACATAAACTTTATATATCAAAATTAGCCTGCTGTGGTGTTATACTATAATCTATAGAATGTTATTTCGAAGTTCTAATGCTATAGTTAATATAAAGTAGGTTGTGCATATAGAAGTGTAATAATACTATATAAAACATACGTTTCTCCGGACGGAGTGCGTAGACAGCTATATGATTGATTTTTTCTTCTTACAATAAACCTCTTATAGTTTTTAACTGCGCGACTCAAAGCTCGTAATATTTTCGTGAAAACTTGTATTCCTTCTCGCCTTCGATAAAACACGGTTATCGAGTAATTTTTCTTTAACGTAAATTCAAAATAATAATTTATCGAGGCGTTAAAAAGTATTTGAGATAATTTTAAGATTAGGATTTCTTTCTTAAATGAACCTGTATGTGTTTTGTACTACAGGGTGTTCCATAAGTCTTGAATCATAGGAAAAATAATAAAAAATGGCAATACAAATGCTTTTATTCACAGAACATGCTCACTGTGTCCGCCATTGTTCCTGATACACAGATCCAGACGAAATACCCAGTCAGCAAGAACACGGTGAATGATGTCAGGAGTAATGCTGTTACATGCGTCAATAATGCGCTGCCGCAAATGTTTATAACTCTGAATTTTCTCCGCGTAGACCCACGCCTTCAAGTGATCCCTAATTCCCACCGAAACACTCCCTCTACCCTCCTCAATTTCCTCCCTGACTCCGATTTCCTATGAGTAGAATTATCTGGACTCGTTCTTCCTTACTCAGAAACATCTTGGGCCTGCAAAAATAAAAAATAATTTTTCCCTATGATTCCAGACTCATAGGACACCCTGTACAATAGACAACGTGCATTCATCTTTAATGAAGGTCAAGCTCCAAACATCGGGGCATGTAAGTTGATGGCACGATATATTGTAAAAGAGGTTAACATTTTGGATCTTGTAACACCTCGAAAAGTGATATTCGTTTTGAAGTAAATTTCGTACAGAATATAAATAACCATATTCGGTAAATAGGTGTCCGCATGGTTAAACAGGAAAGATTTTGTAAGGAGTTCTTAGTCATCGTGGTTATTTCATATATACCTACTGTACTACGCATTTCTCCTACTAATATTTTAAATAACATTACTTATACATTATAACTAGAAAAAATACCCGGCGTTTCTCGGTATAACAATTGAGATCAGTTCCCATTTAAAAGCATCTATGCTATGGTATTTGTCATTTTTCGTATTTACAATCCTATAAAAAAATACCGTTTTTCATTATTAAAAACTAACTTTTACGCTAATTAGGCTTAGATTCTGTATTTAAAAACTCTAAAGTTGATTCTTTCAGTTTAGTACTTGTTTTTAATCCCTAGTTCGTATCTTCATTTGAAGTCATTTAAATTTGCAAGAGAATGAAAGCCTGCACGTAAAGCAATGCGAATCCCTTATATTGGCAGCACTGATTAATCCCGGTTAACCAAAACTTGACAGTTCGTTAAGTTATGATATAAGTAAGAACCGTAGCAAATTTTGTTTTCTAGGTCTTATATTTTAGGCGTGCAAAATGAGATACACAAAACTTTTCTAAATATATATTAGATTAATTACCAACAAACAGATATTGTCATACTCAAATAGATAAACCTGAGAAAAAATTATTAGAGTGTCTTTGGAGATGACAATCAATTCCATTTGAACATGTTCACCAGAAACACTTTAAACTATTGAGATTGGCTAAGAAACCACTATTTTAACTTTGAAAATTGATTTTATACAGGAACCATAAAATAAACAATTTTATTTTATTGTTAGCGAATAAAGTCTTAGGAATTACCAGAATCTAAAAGCTACCGCTTCAGACAGGCATGCCTCGATTTAACTGGCACACGATGCCAAGATTATATTCATTATATATTCACGATATAAGCCGGAGAAATTTGATCTTTCAAAATTAAAATAAAATCTGTTCTATTTCTTCGTTCAATATAGGCATTATAGCATTGATGGCATGTTAGAACAGACATAAATCATAAAAATGCACGCGTTCTGTATACTAAGGTGACCAAACGTCCTCCTTTTGGAAGGACAGTCCTTTTTCAATCGTTGTCCTTCCTAATCATTTTGTCCTTCCATGTCCTCCTTTTTTGCCCTCCTTTTTTGTCCTTCCTTGGAACATTTATGCCTACTTAAAGAACTGAGACCTATGCTAACCAATATCATGTGATTTTTGTGGATTAGCTGGCTTTATTCCTGTCTGTTACATTGTTATATGAGCAGGGAGTTCGTTTTTCTAACACAACACGGTTCTCAGAGAAAACTAAGCTTTCCGACAAGCTGCTTGTTAAATGATATTTGTCCAGCTCGCTGATTATGTTTTCTTAGCGGTAAAGAACACTTAATCTGCTAGAATAAATGTTTTATTTTCTCCTTGATTATATTTGTTTGGTTTCCGGTTTATTAAAATCCTGTTTTATACAGCGTACAGTTAGTTATTATCGGCGATAGAGCTGAGTGATTTCAGTAGATTTTTGTTTCTGTGCGTGCTAGTTAAACTCCTGCAGCTTCCTATTGCTTGTATTGTTTTTCCTCTATTAGTGAGTTGTGAAAAAATAGTTATATATTGTGCCCTGCCTGAGTGAAACTTGAATAGCTGCGTTTATTTCATTATTACGGAAGATATTATTTTCTCATTTTAATTTACAATGTAATCTTCCATTTTATTATATTGATTTTTAAATCTTTGTTGTAATGCCGTACGAAATGTCTTCGTCCCAGAAAAGAAAATATCACTTAAATGTAACGTTAGCTAAGGAATTTCCACATTTAAGACCTGTTGGAAATGATGATACTGTCATTAAATGTTGTATGTGTTTAGCAGTATTTAGTATCGCGGTTGGTGGGCGTTCATGTGTTGCGAATCTTTCCCAAAAGCACCAAAACGCTCTTAATATACCAACTCCTCACATATAACCCCTAATTTTATTTTTTAAATTATGAAATAAAGCACATAAACAGTTAATGAAATGTGTCCTTCCTTTGTCATTCCTTTTTGTATAAAAAATCGGGATTTGTCCTCCCTTTTGGTCAAAAATATCTGGTCACCTTACCTGTATTACAGGAAGAAATGTTTTTATAATAATCTTATGAATATTGAGTTCTTAGATGCGCTTTAACGATCAATTAATATAAACACATGCGATGTAAATTCCATTAAATATTTATAACCTAGCAATTCTTTTATGTCATTGTATTTCGTTTAAGCCAGAACGAAATAATGGTGCACGTTATTATATGAGATCGTATAATATTTTCTCCCAGTGAGATTATGAGATTCCGATAAATAATACAAGACTCGTTGATAGATTCGTTGCATACATTTTAATGTACTTTTTCTAATACATTCAATAAATGGAGAATCGAACAACACAATTTTTAGCGTTAATTCAGAAGGATGTCCTCATAAGGTATACCCGGCAACAGTCAGCTCCTTCCCGGGCAGCCGCTAGCCCCTCTCGCCGGCATCTTCGGGTTGCGTCCGACCGGTTATCTCCGGTTTGCGGCGTCCACGGGCCATCGCGCCACCGCTCGTCGCATTGGGGTCCAGCGTGCGACTCGCCCGCGTCCAGCTCCTATGGATAGGATGATATAGGTTATGTTAATTACGATTTACGGGGTCGTATTATCTTTCCTTTCCACGATTACTTAGCATGTTTGAACCATTACCTTCATAGTAACCGTGACACGAACAAAGGGGAATTCTAGAAGAAGATTTGAATAGAAGCATTTATTTTAAGCCAAGAGTCCGACATTATTAGAATTTTTTAGAGAATAATTACAAGAGATGTAAAATGCGTAAATGAGCTAAGGGCTAGAACGTAGAAAAAGAAAACATAGGCAGACAAATCAAATGGTCAAGGAAAAAGTTCATAAAATGGAGGATCACCTCTTTTACTACGGAAACATGGATGGTGAGAAACTTTAAATCTTATATTATATTACCGTAAATCGTCGTAGTCGAACCTTTTCTGATACCCTATCGATTTGCGCAAGGTATTTTTCCTTCGTTCATAAAAATACGTAAATATGGAGCGATATTCTTCGTTTTTGTTTTATTCTACGGCTAAAACTTTATACTAATCTTGTTCTTGCAATATTTACATGTTACGCGTTCGAAGCTTTCAAAAATACGCAATTGTTTTCGAAATTTTTCGGATATTTTATACTCTTTCCGGGCGTTGTCAAGGTGACCATCATTGTTGCCTAGGATTCAATTAATGTTAATTAAACCTTCAAATAGATGAAAAAATACCGTTACTCGCTTATAAATCTTTGAAATAATGGAGGTGAATGCAGAAAAAAATGCATTGTGGAGCACAATATGGGAAAAGTCAATAGTGATGCAAATGATTAAAAAAGAGACTTACCAAATAGATCAGGCATTACTCGAGAAGAGATATAATCATTAAAAGATGAATAATATAATAATTCAACGGTTAAACTTCTGGAAGATGAAAGTGAACTGGTCGGAAATTAAGAAGTTAGCTGAGGACTGTAATAACTGGAAATCTTAGGTCAACCTGTACTCATAGGCTTATCTGCAATAAGATTATTAAGTTGCCTTGCAAAAATATATGGGTGTGTAATTTAGAGAAAGCGCATTAAAATCGTAGTTTTGACATAAATTTATTTTCAAGCATTTGGTCGGTTTTCACGTGCTGTTATCTTTAGCAAGTAAACTGTTATTCTAACAGCGGAGATACTAAGGATCACGAGTGATTTTATTTTTCTAAGTTTTTTAATTATGCGATTGAATATCGCAATTTCTTATTATTTAATGGGAAACACGACTTGGACAGTTTTAAATAGTCGCGCTGCGTTTATCCCTGAGTGTATACATGCATTTATTTTTTGATATTCATCAGAAGACATTCTAAAGCTAATTCTTAAAAAAATTATCCCGCTCTTAGCGAGATTGGAATTATTTACTACTAGTTACAACATGGTCTACGTCTTCGTTATTTATATGATAATGCATTTTTATTTATAGCTTATATATAAATATGGGGTAACTTATAAGGTGGTGCACGTTCATTGAGACCTCTTTTAACTGAATTATATTTATCTATTTTTAAATAGCTCGAAAATAGCACTTCGCGGTCTTTTGCAATGAGCGCAACAACGATAACAAAGTTGAGCACATAAGACCATGCCCTCTGCAGGATTCGAACCTGCGAGATTGACTACTCGGGAGTAAGAATAGAAAAATCTAAAATCATCTCAATTTTCAACTTGTTCATAATCAGACATATGCTCCAAGTGCTTGGAAGGTTGATTACAGAAAGCTGAAATTTCTTCGTACCAAACGTCCACCGCATAGACTTTTTATGTCGTTTGGTACGTATGTTTTATATTTTCGGAGCCGCTAAACATACATAGATCCCGCATAGGTAGATTTCCGTGTTGATTTGTTACTATTTTTATTAAGGTTGTTGGAACAGTTATTGCTGGCAAGTTGAGTTCTTGTATTGGATCATAGCAATAAGAATGTGGCTAATACAATTAATAATCCGCCTTTAGCTTGTAAATGACTCTCTAAGATAGAAATTCAATTGCCGATCATAATTTATCAAAATCCAATTTGCTATTTCTGCATGTAACTACCTAGATTTGTTGATACTCTTTGCTTCCCACAAGAAATAAATGCCGATTTTTTTAGCTCAGATAACACACTTTTAGGTTTAGCAATAAGGAGTATCTTGTATCACTGAACGTTTTCTTTCCCGATAATCTTCACTTATACTCTCATTAGCTCCTGGTGTCCTGAAAATTGTCATATGAAAATTCAGATTTAGGTGTTTGACAAAGCTTATAATATAAATAAAGCAAATCAGTAGATTTTAACATTTATAATATTTTTCGCTAGTAAGTATTCGCATTTTTGCTAGGAAGTTGTTAATGCAACAGTAAAATTTAGTCATTTAGAATATAATGTATGTATATTAATCAGTTCTAAAATAATTAACTGGTTCGATTTTTACAAAGACATGCTTGTCATTGTCTATATCTCTATATCAAGTACCTATGTCAAACTGGCGGCCCTTTCTGTGCCTAACTGCGGCTCGAATGCTAATTTTTTTTTTCTTAACTGAATCGTTTGTGGTTTTATTTACATACATTATTCTTTTGAAAGGAAGCAAGGTTTTGTTATTGTAATCAAGGTGCAATAGAACAGGTTTTCTAAATTTTTGTTTTTACGGCAAAAAAGATGCCCAATCTTTTATATAAAGTCTAAAAGTCTTCTTACGGTTGTAATCCTTATGCGGCCCTTCTGGCAACATCCATCGCTTCAATGCGGCCTTGATGTCTCTTCGAGTTTGGAATACCTGCTCTATAGGTATGTCTTTTTCTCCCAACGCACCCCTGATACTCTCAAGGTATCCTTTTGCAACCGCACTTTAAAATAATGATTAATTGGTTTGCAAAATAATAATGATAGTCATGTTAAATATTTCCACCTAGGACACAGGGGGCTCTCTGCTTTAAATACTAGTATATTTTAAAAAATATAACCATGAGAACCACTGCAGCATTCATAATTCTCTTTTATTTTATTGGAGTTTATTGTGTTTCATTTGTATCAATGTAGTTATACTGTTACATTTTGCTTTTACTAAATCAGTAACGATCTATAATTGTACTGAAAGAAGTTTTACTATTTTATTATTTATAAGGTAATTGCATAATGTTTTAACTGTTTTCATGTTAAAAAGCGGTTGGTCGTTCCCTGGTTACCTAAAACGTGTGGGAAGTGAAGCTTTTAATTTGAGCATACTCGCACCTTTTGCACCAGTACCCCGAAATCCAAGAGAGTGCGGATGCCCATGGTTAAGAACCACTGGTCTATATTGTCCTAATAAAAGGACGTGGTTTGTGTTTTTAGATTAATAGCATTTATAAGTAAATGTTAATATGGAGATAATCGGCATAGTATTACAATAGACCTGCATTATTCAAATGGAAGTCGTAAAGAGTTAAATGTTTATCATAATATTACGATAAGAACATAATAGCTAGTGTGAACCTTGTCCTTTATTCATTCGCTATTTCACTTCAAACGACTACTGGAATGATATGCGCTCACTACTTAAAATTGCCAGTGTTTATACGGCTAAAATTCGCTTCTTTATCTTCAGAACTACGCCTAAAACTGCACACAGATTCGATATACTAGGATAAAATAAATATTAGCATAATGCTTAATGATTAATGCTTAACAATACCACGACCAAAATTCCACTGTAGTGTCTCATCGGCATTAAAAATAAAAGACTCATTTTGGATGCGTATTCTAAAATATAGACGTGATATGCGAGAGGAGGGAAATCTCCGTGAATGATTCAGAAAAATTTTGCTGGCGAGCGTCGGCGCGTCCGGTTAAGGGTGCTCCGGGGTCGGATCCGCCGAGTGGAACGGATAGCCGGGCGGCATCAGACAAGTGGGTGCCGAAAAAAAAGAAGTCCTTTGGATGCGAACCGGAAATAGTCGCTATGCTTTCTTTATCCGATTTAGTTCCTCGGAAGTGTACGTACATGCGGTGTTAAACTGAAGTTGTTTTTTAGATTTAAAATGTCATCTATGAGAGCAGGTTCGGGCATAGAGTAGCCGTGCCACTGCCTTGAAATATGCATGTTTCTTATTAGTCGGAAACATAGAGCTACGAAACGTTTAAATCGAATTTTGAATGCCTTGCATAGTAACGTAGATGTTTGTTCGTATTACCGTACGAATAATCGAAACTTTTCTAGTCATGCATTGCTCTTCTTCGAAATATTTAATGTTATGGAGGAAACGAAAAAGAAATCGGTTGATGTAGAAAGTTCGTAATCATCAGTAAATTGGATAACTTGTAATAAAGAAGAAAGCATAGCTTTTATAAATTTTAAGTCGCATTCATCCGTCATGAAAGACTCCAAAATACAATATAAATTCGAACAAAAGAGGAAAAAGATGCCACTCGACGCAAGAGGTTTTAAAAGTTGTACTTTATGGACTTTATATTATGCTAAATTGCAAATAGGTATATTTACCAGCTTTAACGTTTCATTGTCCTATGAGAAAGTTTGAAAATATTTATGTTTCAAACAAATTATAATTCAAGCGAAATGAAATAATTCGTATAATTGAATTTCTGTCTGATATACGTGTATCTTACTTTCTTTGGAGTTGTCAATTGTGCTGCCAAAATAGACTCGTTTTCCGAGGAATATCTACGACATAGTTATGAACACACTTATTCGACGAGCAGTTTTTGAAAAAATTTAATTATCTGAAAATGAAAAATATTTCAGGCAGTATTCATGTTATTAAGAAAAATTGACGCTTTAAATATATAGATGATGTTTCAGATTTTCTCACACCGCCGAAGTTCACTGTTCAGGTATTTACAAACTTAGTTTTATCTTCCGCCGTACCCATAAAAAATAGTGTCTATCTTGCAATGCAAAGTAGAATGTTTTGTAGATACCTTGGTATTTTTTTCTTAAACCAAAAATATCAATTTCTGTAATAAGCATTCAGAAATATATGTTGCTCGATTATTATTTCAAATACAAGACATATAAAAATCCAAAACACCTTTTTAATTGCTGAACCTTCTGTATTTGTTATAATCTGTTAACTGTTCAGTATTTTATACTTTTAATATTACGCGTAGAGATTTTTCAATATAAGGCTAAAAAGTAATGTAATTCTGTTGATTTTGTGTTACATACAGTTATCTCCCGTTTCAAGAAGAATGATGTTCTTCCTATAGACGTGATCAAACTATAATTGGCTCTACCAAGAAGGTTAACATTTTGCTGTAAAAACTACCTCGCTTACCAAGAAGGAAGAATTCCTTACATTATTGCGTAAATCACTGCTCAAAATATAACAAAACGGAATTATTTTCAATCAGTATTCGAAATAATTGTTTTTCACGTGTTATGATTTTATGAATATGATAGATTTTATGCTTATATTTTCGAAATCTATACCATTATGAGAAGTATGCGTGGACACATTCAAAACGGCGCCTTAATCGTTAAATAATACAGCTTATTTTCTTCTTTAATCACATGTAATACCGCGTATTAAATTTAGCGTATTGCATTTGCTCTCATTAGTTTCTATTTACAAGTGCAGGAGAAGTTATTTGAATACTCGTGCTTTCATTTTTGTTACTTTCTTCTAAGATAATATTTTCACCAAAGGGATCTTATTAGATAGACGAAACATGAAAAAAATAGTTTGCAGTTCATAAGATGCAATACTTTCGCATTCACAATAATTTTTAGTAGTACTGTGGTCTAGAAATCGTATACTACAGGGTTTCTCAAACTGTTTTCCGCGGAACCCAAGGGTTTCGCAGAAGCTGAATGGAGTTTCGTAATAGAGACTCGATACGTTCTTATTTCTCTTATTTACAGCAAGAAACATAAGCCTCACTTGCTACACAAATAAATATTGTAATGATTTTAAAGTTAATTTTATTGCGATTAAGCTTACGATCTCTTAGTTAGGGTTCCGCGAGAAAATATATTTGAATGTAGGGTTCTGTGGCTACATAAAGTTTGGGAATTCCTGATATATATAGACGAAATTTGATTGAAAATATCTATATTCTCATTTGACAAAATATTAATCCAACATTGCATTTCCTGTCGTAGTTTGAGTAATTCCGTATTAGGTATATC
Source organism: Uropetala carovei (assembly GCA_036926305.1). Classification (NCBI taxonomy): domain Eukaryota; kingdom Metazoa; phylum Arthropoda; class Insecta; order Odonata; family Petaluridae; genus Uropetala; species Uropetala carovei. The sequence goes on from JAXCHB010000167.1 coordinate 2,786,445, forward strand.
ATAGCGTAACATCGTCTGTCATAATTTTCTTAGGTCTCCGGGAAATTTTTATTCTTTTTCTGCTTAATATTCCACTCATGTTTGCACCTTTCGCCAGACGTATTTTTCGCTTCGCAGCTAGCGTTTGCGGCGTCCATTTTATGCCCTTCACGGGTGTCGTCCGTCGTCTGGTTTGAGTAGCGCCGCCTCGTCGCAAGGATCGAATCCGGACAAATCATTTGCCGCGAAGGCGCGCTTATGCGTCTTTCCGTGCCGCCCCTCACTGCGATCATTCTAAACTTTATACGTACGAATTAAATTAATTTTGGGAATATTACAGGTAAATTTAAGTGTTGCCGCGACTTCTCAAGAGATCATACTCTTTATTCAATACCTCTTCGTCTGCTTAAATATATTGTAGTAAATTACTACCACAAATTTCGTTCTACGTATATGGAAGATTGTTTAAATATGTAAATATTTTTATAATATCCAATATTTATTCCTCGTGCATCTTTAGGTTTTTAATGGTTTTATGACTTACAAGGCGCATTTATAAAAAAATATTTTGATTTTTATTTGTGAATTTCATAGTTTGAAATATATGTTGTTGGAATGTAATACTCTCTATATGTAAGCCTCATGAGCGAATTACTTTGGATATTTAATTGTAGCTTTCGCTAATATTTTCTCTACATATTCTCTAAACCATACAAGCTAACTAAAAATCCAAAGATCTACCTTAAATATGTTTGAATTATAATATTTAAAATAAGGTTGTAAAATACTCTTAATCTTTCTCGTGTGTAAATAATAATTTTTAAAATTTCTGCTTGAACTGTGAAAGACAGGGAAGCATGTGTTAACATATTTCCTCCTTAAGTTCTCTCACAATATCTATATGGAAATATTTAATTATAACATAATTAAAAAGTGCATTGTCAAAATATATTGTGGTGTGCTTCCTTGGAGTTCACCTGGAAAAAATAAACCTCTAATCGATGTGATTGCATTTGACAATTTATAGTTTTAATGCATCAAAACAACAAAATCATGTAAGAACATTTTGAAGAAATATTCAGACGTTGAAATCAAAGAGGAACTCGGGATGCTCTATATATCTGTTTTTAAAATAGAAATTTTTAAGTGAAATTGTTATAACACTTCGATTGAATTCTCGGAGAATTTGAAATTTCCTATCGAATCGTATATGTTAAATTATTCGTATTTTATAATGCCGTTTGTCAACGTTAATAGATTAATTATAATCTAGATATTCGATATTTTAGTATTTTTTTATCTACTTTAATAGTAAGCTTCTTGTACTTTTGTATATGAATCCTCCGAGGCTTATAAAATTATGTAAGAGTGTTTGAGATGCGTCGTTAATTACTTCCTTGTCCTTGTAGTGTAACGTATTTCTTACGCCAGTGAAAAAGTTATTTTAAAACGCAATGAAACATGCGCAGAAATACATTATCCTGCATCGTGTATTGTATAGAATCAAAATTATTTCTGTCAATATTTACCATTGTATCTCTTTTTCTCTGTAGAAATTTCCTATTTGGTGGAAAAATTTTACACCCTTTCATTCATCGTTTTGCCACCGCTACACCATTTGGCGGAACTTAGAAGAAGTCGTCAATTTATTTGACTTTCCAATTGGATAAATTGCGTAATTGAGCTATAGGGTCGAAGTAGTTAGCCGACTTAAAATCGCCGAAGCTCCGGATTATTTTGAACGTACGATACGGGTTCTAATGAACGTTTTTCCTCGGCAATCGCTTTCTGGACAATATCTCTAAAATAATTCGCAGTTGTTAATGGATTTTGGTTCTAGAAGATCTTCAGTAATATAATATTGCTTTAGTTCATTTCATAGTCATCGTTACGTATTTTTCATTTCGCCACACATTGGAATTCACAACCTGCAAGAGCAAAATTCGCATTAGGGTGCACGTTACATGGATTAGGTCGTCGCTTTCTGTGTTGAATCGTAGAGTTTTGTTCTTTGGGCGTAATTTTAAATGTTAATAAAAACATTTTATTACTATGTTTATTATTTCTACAGAAAGAGAGTGCTAGATAAGTTCACAGCGTCCTATAAATTAAATTTTGAATAAATATAACATTTTAGTGTATTTTGTGTTAAACTATATAAGATACTATTTTAAAATGTAAAAAAATGTGTCCCTTATTGGTTTGAAAATAAACTACTTATGTGATGTATACGGAAGCTAAAATTGAATTCTAAGCCACATTCTAACGGAATCTATTTTTCATGCTGTCGAATGAGTAAAATTGTCTTTTGTCGCAATTCTGACCTCATCCGGTGTGGTAGGTGAAATTAACAAATTCGAGAAGAAAATGATTTATTATAATTTATTTAACTGGTGTTTTTGATGTCCTGAAGTTCCAGTCATTGAGGTTTGAATAATTATTTAATTCAGTACTTCTGTTAGAGGCTCTATTATTTCTGTAATTCCCAAATTTACCACACCAAATGGAAATGTATAGGAAAGTAGGATTAAATATCATTTAAAAACATACACCCAGTTCGCACACTTGCCAGACATGAGTTTACATTTTTTTTCTGTAGAAATCCGGCCTTCTACCGGCCATGATGAACTTGGGGGGGAATACGTTGGCTCTGGCTAGATGAAAACTTCCGTCACAATAGCGTATGATCAGGTGCACGCGGGCACAATTGTAGTGTCGAAAACTGGTACGGAACACAAACTAGAGAGGAAGAGGGAGAGAAAGGAGGTAGAGAGGGGAGGCTGAGAGGGAACCCTTAACATGTCTAGCACCGGGCTCGACTCGAGTTTACCGCAAAATAATACTTTCTGATAACAGCTTCATCATTGAAACAGCGAAGCAGTAAAATATTATTCAAAGACATTTTAAATTTAATTTAACGATAGCTTAAAGTTGAATACAATCGTCATCCATTACTTTTTTAATCGAAAAACTTAAATTTCATAATGAGAACAACATACAAATATTTTCAGGAATTTAAAGAAGTCTTCGTTTATATCGCAGCCTTTGTAGCAAATTATTTTCGTCGTCGTTTCAAAGTGCAATAACGCGTCGCAAGATTATGAAACTAGGTTTTATTGCTGAAGAAATATTGGTTCATTGAAAATATAAGTTGCTACTACTGTAGTGCTGTTTATATGTTCAACTGAATGAATGGTGCAAGAGGGAAATATATGGTTTAGAGAATTGTAAAACACGATCATCTATTGAAATATATTTTGATCAGATTTTATAAAATTCATTTTGACACCAATTTACAAAAGTGTATGACATCAGATAATGGTCAAGTTAAAATGACTGAGCTTACCGAATGAAAATATATAGTATGATTCTAAATCAATCTAATTGATCTTTGTGTAACATATCTCAAGCAACATTTAATCTAATATTTAAATAAAATATTTCTTGATATACCATATTTATATAATGAGTTTTTAGTTCTGTATTTTTCATTATACAAAATACAGTAAACAGTAGATGCTTGTCCGAGAAAAATGGTATATTTCAATGCTGAAAGGTATATTTTAAATTTATGAATTTATTGTATTCATATAAGATTATAGATAGATAGACAGTTATCATAGACATAACGTTACATAAAAATTTCATATATTTGTACATGGTGACAATGAAGATGAATGGAGGAACCTCCTAATAACCATACAAATACTTTTTAAAAAAGGAATTGACTCAACGCCAGCGACCAAACATACGCAATCTCACACATTCCGGGTTTAGAAGGAATTACTCCAACGCCAGGGACCCTTTTTCTTTGTTCACACACACCAACCAAAAAACACGCACGAGTACTTACTTTCTAAAAAATTCCTAAATATGTAATTCGGAATCAACGATTCCATCGTCAGTAGGCCGATCAAAAAGGCGAAGAATAACGGCAGTGTTATAGTATAGAGAAAATACGATTATCTTGTCAAGTAATGACGAAAATAAGAAAAAAAACATATGCCACGGTCAATACCTGAACACTTATTATTAATTCATGGCGTAATTTTTCATCTGAAAGCATTACGGGAAATGTTTATTATATCACAGTAATTTCAAATTTCCAAATTTGAAGCCGGATATTGAAAATCTATTTCATACAAAGTATCACGTTTCTTAAGTCCGCTTTTCCTTTCCTTCACCGAATCCTTTTCTCTCATCTGTTATCCTTCCATATAACTTAAACATTCTCCTTTTTATGGCATTTATTTCATAGATAATGTTCAAAATGTGGATAATTTTGTCATTAACCATTTGTTAATGTTTTTCAATAGGTAGAAATGTACACGTTTCGGACAGATTTTGTATACACAGAATTCTTTGGCGTGAAAATACGACTCATACTGCCAAGACCAGTAATTAAATAAACTTGGATTGCGTAACTTTATAGTAAGTACACGTTTCAACTTTGGCGTGATTGTTTGAGAATTTTTCTCTATATCATTCGATTGGGAACTACCCGAATCTTTCTAGAAAATATCGACATTTGCTAGTTTTGAGGGTTAGCAGTAAAATGAACATAGTATAAGTGTGTCATCGTTTACCGTGGTTTTAACCCGTCAGCGTCGTCAGACGTACTGGGAACGTCAGACGGAAACTCCACATGCCGTCGTCATGCGTACTGGGAACGTCGCGGAGGTCGCTAGCTTTCTTTATTTTTCTGACATAGTAAATTTTCTTAGATATGGATAATCTTTATATATTTTAAAAGAGGAACCTTTGGCCTTCCTATTGTGCTTAATTCTGTAATTTTTACTCTCCTTCTTTTTACTTTTATTATACGTTAAGTTTTGTGATTAAATTTTCACGTAGATAGGAGAATTGGGGCATTTTGGCTTCTAAAAAAGCCCCTATTCAACAAAATCTTTGCACGAAAGCAACTGTGAGGTGTAAGAAGAGGATATAGGCCCCATTTGTCTGCTATCAGACATCTATCCCGCTCTTGAGACATGTTTTTATATTGAGTCATCACTTTGAGAGGGAGAGAGAGGAGGAGGTCTGGGCCATGTGCTTGATTTAGTATTTCATGAGGGAATATAGCTAGAGTGAGACAGACTAGAGGATCATATTTTGTATTTATCTTTTGTATTTCCAAGATATTTGCGATATGGAAAGCGTGGGAAATATGCTGACGCTTGTACCGCGCGGAAAATGTTCTCTCGTCGCTCTGAAAAAATCAGTCTGAGTGAAACCTTAATAAAAAAGACAAAAAGATCACAGAATGACGATAAATAGGTAGGCCAAAGGTTCCTCTTTTAAAATTATGAAGGTTACCCATATTTAAGAAAATTTACTGTCAGAAAAATAAAGAAAGCTAGCAATCTCCGCGGCGTACCCAGTACACAGGATGGCGCTGAGGGGTAAGAAGCCTTATTTGAAGGTTTTTTTTCTGAAAAACTTACGGGGAAGAAGTTGAAATCCAAGATAAAACAGTAGATGTGAAGTACTCCGTAAACTTTGAATAAAGAAAAACTGAGTAAATGGCTTCCGTGATTGAGTGAAAGAATTCATCGAGGTATTTCACGCGAATAATAATAACTAAGACGGTGTGAAAAACATAGGTAAATATACACAGTTTTATGTAAAACCTCAAAAAATTTCAGTCAAATTCCATAAATGTCTAATAAGTTTTGAATTTTTATATGATTTCGCGCAAAAACTGCGAATTTCCCGAAAACTCTTCCGACCTGCGTGACGTATTATATTTAAATGTCCTGCGCGCTTGAGGGGTTAATATTATTTTGCTAGCGAAATTTTCATCTAATGATTTGTAATGTACGTCAGTATTATCCCATCACTTTTGACGGTGGATTACGTAAATTCTTCAAACAGCAATTCCTTGCTAGTTGTCACACCAGTAAAGAAATTTGCACTGTTGGTAGTATAATCAGTTTCACTCACAGTTTACGGCTCTTTTTGAAATTTTATCTCATTTTACATCGATTCGGACATTATTCGGATTTATAAAAAAATACGGTAATTCTTACTTTTATCGGTGAAGCAATTTGGTTGCGTTTTCCAAAATGTCTTAAATTTCGTCCGAATCGTAAAATTTTGATTTTAAACGAAAAGATTATACGCAAAGCTTAGTGCATTTACTGGATCCATTATCCAATTGTGCAAATATGTTTTCAGTAATGAAGCAATCGTATTCGAACAAAGGTCACCACACGGAAAAGGTGAAGTAATTGAGTCTGCGCCGGCGGGTGGGAAATAACGCGCCATTTCCCGCGGCTACGAAAATCCCGTAGCAAGGAGAAGAGACGAAGGGAACCATGAAAAATCAAAAAATAAACATTTATTATTTTTTAACACGATGTTTTCCTCTGCGTGAAAGTTCTATTGGTGCGATAAACCTCGCAAAGGCAAATTTCGAATGTAAATTTGTAAAGAAACAATGAAGAGGAAAGGAATTCATCAATTGTCTCGGAATGCTTTCGATCGCGAAAAACGGCAATCCAATCCAAATAATTCTAATGAGGGCGAAAGGGTGAATTGACTCCTTTTTCCTGAAAACACTGTTTATTGGTTCAATGGGAATAGCCTATTATTTGAAGCGAGAAGCAATACGTTCCTGATTCTTAAATATGATCGTGATAGCAAAGATGGTTTATAAAAAAAAGCTTATAGCAGCTTTTCGTGGGATCGACAGAAAATTTAAGCTGAAAACATCAATTAAAACTTTTTATCCTTATAAATTATTTGTTGATACGTATTAATTTGAACAAAACTGTTATATTTAAGAGAAGTGAAGAAATGGTGTCAAAGAATTATTTATAATTAAAATCTTTAAAAATGATTGCTTAATGAAATACTAACAAATTTTTTATTGTTAATGATTTTTGGAGAGCAGAAGAAAGTTTTAAGTTAATCACAATGTATTCTTATAGTGCTAGAAAAGGCAGTTTTTGTGTCGTAGGGAAAGAAAAATTAGGTGGTAAAGGAAGAGTTTACAAGCAGATCGGAAATTATGTTACTAGTGAGTTTCACACTCCAGAGAAAAAACAGGGAAAATGGCAGCGATAAATATGCACAGAGAAAATTATTGGGTGTTATTTTTAGAATGGATTATGAAAGAGTTCCGTCGCCGGAGCGCTAGACCTTGCAATAAATTAAGAGAATGAGTCTTAATGTAAAGGAAGTAGGCGATGTAAAGAACAGGGTTAGCCAACATATGGCACGCGTGCCAAAAGGTGGCACGGGAAGAGATTTTACGTGGCTTGGAATTACAAATATGATTGAAAAAAATTACTTTTGTCTCAATTTTATTTCATACTATATCGATAAAGCATTATATTCGGGTCGTCTTGTAATATAATAATCACTTTTTGTAAGCGTTATGGACAAAATGAATTTAAGGTTTTCACGCGCGGAAGATCACAGATTACGAATATTTGAATAAAATGGCACCCGATGGAAAAACGCAGCCGACCTTTGCTCTAAAAGATGGTTGGAAGGTTTTCAGTGATGAGAGCCACAGGCATAAAGAAAGGGAGAAGCATACTACAGTTTGACAGGAACCAACTTCTGCCAATCCAGGAAAATCCAGAATTATAGACGAGAATGATGTCTATTTCGCGGGCACGACAGATTTAAAAAATTTCCTATATATACCGGAGTATTTCAAATTTATCGGATACACCTATTGGAAAAACAAATTCTTCTCAGATGCAGTAACTCCTATCATGCAAAAACAATGCAAAACATAGGTCGATTATCACTTTTCATTTCATATGAAATCAGTGTTACTTTTTATTGAAATTCAGCATGAATGCGGTGTATAAAAAATCTAATATGTTAAGAATCTGGTATATTAAGAATCTAATATATAAAAAGGTTATGTCTCTCAGTCTGTCTACTCTTTCCGCATTCATACATTACGAGGGGTTGCGATGGCAGATTGGCTAGAGTTACTTAACGAGGTTTGAGGAGAATGCGCAAGTCGGCGCATCGTCCTTCGGAAGGGCCGTGGAGCAGTTGCCTCTCCTTCTCGTTAAGAATGGGCTAATTCCCTCCTCCCTTCTGTTTAGAGTCGTGTAAATAAAAGTTACGGCCATAATAGATCAAGGGGCTGATTATAAATAAAAAACACACACGGACAACACAATAGCCAGTGCAACCAACTTTTGCATGTGATACACTTTCATCCAGACGAACATTGAAACGTATGCTTGTTTCCAATCCCAAAGTCCATTGTTCCATTCTAGGATCTGTTCTTATTATTATTAATTTATTATAATAGAATGGAAAAGAATGCACTGTATTTTCGCCTTTCCTTTTAAGAATACTTGAAATCAACGTAAAGATTCAGGAAATACACCCAAAAGGCCTAAAAAAATGGAATTTTATATTCATACCATCGATTTTAGAAGAAATGTCGAATCGATACGCAAATGTGTTTTGAACGGCAACGTTTTTGGAGCTAAAAATATTCTCGCTTAGTTCGGTCACCGAATGCGCAAAAATATGGTACCATTTTGACAGTGTTTTAGAGCTGAAGATCAATGAGGAATTACTATCTCTTCAAATACCAGGGTTCGTGTTCAGGTTTTATTTCTCTTCGTTTGCGGGATTTGTGTGTGAACAATTCTCGAAATTTTTTCCTGAACAAGTCCTTTATCGGTACTTCACAGATCATATAAGATTAGGGTGATAAAAATATAGGTTTTTAATTGTTTTAAGTTCTTCGTGCCAGTCGATATAAATAAAATATGTAGTGGCATGTTTGGCACCTTCTCGTATATCTATCTCTGGAAGTACAAGTTTTACTTATCTGCTCTCGATGACCTTTTTGTGGCATGTTTTACTTTCTCCCATTGTAAATTTTCCAGTCACTGCTTCACAGGTCATGAAAGAGCTAGAGAGAGAGTAAAACGTGGAGCTTTGGTGAAGATATGGTCTGCGATATTTATTACAGACAATTTTGTACATTTTAAGAACTACTGATGTCATAACACATGTCCTGGAGAAGTTTTCACGGTAAAAATGGTTAGAACTTTATTTTCATATTTAAAATCACGCATGATCTCTTGAGTAAGTTGCGAAGTGAACTCATCCGGCCCGCCAAGTTACTTGTGACTTCTAATACGCCAAAGCACTCTCATATATGAGTGCGAGCCACCACGTAAAAAGGTTGCATGCCCCTGCCGTACAGCATTAGCCTGAAGCTAACCTGTTATCGAATTAAACACTCTCAAAAGCGCATTAATGTAAGGTGACCAGACGTCCTCCTTTTGGAAGGACAGTCCTTTTTCAATCGTTGTCCTTCCTAAACCTTTTGTCCTTCCATGTCCTCCTTTTTTGAAAATCTTTCTGTCTTGGTCCCTCCTTTTACTTAAGCCAGGGTTTCTTAATTTTGTGTATCCACGGAACATTTATGCCTACTTTGAAAAAACAGACCTATGCTAACCAATATCATACGATTCTTGTGGATTGGCTGTCTTTACTCCTGTCTGTACATTGTTATACGCGCAGGGAGTTCGTCTTTCTCGCAAGACACTAAGCTTTCCGTCAAGCTGCTTGTTAAATGATCTTTGTTCAGTTCGTTGATTGTGTTTTCTTAGCGATAAAGACCACTGTCCGCTAGAAAAAATATTTTATTTTCTCCTTGATTATATTTGTTTGTTTTCTGGTTTATTAAAATTCTGGTTTAAACAGCGTGGCATATATCCCATCCTATTCCTCAAAATATTTCTGTCGTAAAACAAAGTCGATTCACTCCTGTTCACTTAATTGTTATCAGCAATGGAGTTAAGTGATTTCAGTAGGTTTTAGTTTATATGCGTGCAAGTTAAACTCTTACAGCTTCCTATTGCTTTTTTTGTTTATTCTCTATCAGTGAATTGTGAAAAAATAGTTATATACTCTGTCCTGTCTGAGTGAAAATTGAATAGCCGCGATTATTTCATTATTATGGCAAATATTATTTTCTCATTTTAATTTACAATGTAATCTTCCATTTTATTATATTGATTTTTAAATCTTTGTTGTAATGCCGTACGAAATGTCTTCGTTCAAGAAAAGAAAATATCACTTAAATGTAACGTTAGCTAAGGAATTTCCACATTTAAGACCTGTTGGAAATGAAGATACTCTCATTAAATGTTGTATGTGTTCAGCAGTATTTAGTATCGTAGTTGGTGGGCGTTCAAGTGTTACGAAGCACAATCTTTCTCAAAAGCATCAAGGTGCTCTTAATATAGCATCCCCTCACATAAAAACCCTTATTTTATTTAAAAAATGTGAAATAAAGCATATTAACAGTTAATGAAATGTGTCCTTCCTTTCTCCCTCCTTTTTATATAAAAAATCGGGATTTGTCCTCCTTTTTACTCAAAAATGTCTGGTCACCTTAATTAATGAAACCAGGCTCGACTTTGTGGAATTTACTCATAATTAAAAGACTGAAAAACTTTGTGTCTTCCAGTAAAACATTTAGTGGAAGATACATTTTTTATTCTTTTAATTACTTTCAAAAGTTTTTATATTGCGTTCTACCTCGTATTATATAGACGCTAAAATTTCGCACCGTGATATAGTAAATACATGTATACATCAACGTATTAAAGTTATTTAAACGTCTTTCTATACGATATATGAATTCCTAGTACGTACCGAGGGCTGAAAAAAGGGAAGAATATCGGTTACGGAAAATCACTGAATAGATACACTAAAGAGAGAAATATAGAGAGCATACACGAGTTGTATGCGTCATTTTGTTATTAACAAATTCGTATGTAACATTTATAAATACTGCTTAAGTGTGGAAAAGAAGCCTCAAAGATTTTTATTCATTGAAGTATTTTGGATTTATCTTTGGGTTATCGACGGTGATGACACTTTATTTTTTTCACTTAAATGAAACAAAAATATATTTTCCTGAGCATTAGCAAAGGCCATTCAATCAGGTATTTTTTGTAAATTCGACTGTGACTAGTAAAGTAATTTCCTGTGGCATTACTGATTTTATTAATTACAACTATCTCAATAATTCGCCTTTTCGTATTTTATAAACCATCGTGAATAAGTAACAAAAACTGCGCTCTCTAAAAAAACATAATTATGCATCATCTAGTCATCTGTGAGATTCGTTTATCAAATATCTGTTGATATAAAAAAAACTCCGTTTTTCTTGTAGCGTTTTATAAAAAAATATTATCCACCCGCTTAATATTTCATCGACTGTGTTTGTAGGATCATTTGTGTTCCGTATATAGGAAAGAGCGGTCTATTTTACTTAAAACTCCAATCATTTTCTCACACTTATTGTGTGTTCAGATTTCTTAATTGTCATATGTAAGTTCATATTTCTCAGCATCTCATTTGCTTCTAGGTTCAATTTATTAATCCTTTCTTGACCTTATGATTCGTTGAATTCTTTTCGTATCTGTTTTACCCAATATCAGAATTTCTGTCCTCTTCGCTATCAAGATTGTTCTTTTTCATCTTGTCTTCAATAATAATATCTCCGAGTTTTTATCGGAGTGGAATGTTTTAGATGAGCAAACAAAATTTGGAGCAAGCAGGTAAAAATGTATCGCCATTTTTTAATTCGCAGACTGATTCATATGTAGACTTTGATCATATTCTTATATCACTATTGTACTCACACTTCAGTCATTATATCCATTAACCAATTGATTTTTATATCAGTATAATGACAAAGCAAATGGGAAGAAAAATCTAATAAAAGGGCACTGACAGAAAGGATGAGGCAGTGGTTCTTCTCGTGGTAACAAACGACATGGCGAGGGGGAAATCCGAAGACCGTGTTGGGGATGACGAGGAACCTATAAATTGTAACATAAAATAAATTAAAAAATGAAAAAGTTGTAATTAGTATTACAAGAGAGTATTGACTACGTAAACGAGGGAATTAACTGGACGTATAGCAAACATGGTGCTTTCTTCGTAGACTGTTGGTTTCTATAGTTCATTCTTCCCAGTAGCGATAAGACGGACCAATAGAGACTTTAGCTAGTGTTTGTTGGTCCAGTGACACGCTTCAAGCGTCTTTCAGGGTATTAAAGTAAATAGAATAAAAATTGTAACAGCGCATATTTAATAAAATTTAAATAACTACTCATTTAATTGATATTTTATTTATTTTTATTGATATACGAGCTCTTCAGAGATTCAAAAAATAGTATTTAAAAAAAATTAGAGCGTTTAAGGTGTAAGTTTTCATTCGGTTTTGCAATTTCGTGGTGAAACTACCAGCTACAGAAAAAACACGCTCAGAAGCAGTAGAAGTCGGCTTAACAGTCAGCAATTCTTGATAGAGTTTCTCCATTCTTTCGGTGCGTTTTCCATTATTTGCCTCAATTAGTTTGAACTCTTTATCTGCGCTTAACTCCCGAGATTCTTTTGCCTTTGCCGTAGTGAATAATGCAACGCATTTCTGCAATTTCAAGTAGTCATCCTGCTCTTCTATTTCATGAACGTCGACGTGGCCTGAGCTTTCTGGATCCTGAATACTGCTTGGATAAAGGCGATTAATTAGAGCTGCGGCAGTGGTCTTGATTCCAGGTTTTGTGGAATAATTGAAAAACTCGTTGGATTTCGGATACATTCCATGATGCAAAAACAAAAGTAGTGATAACAAATCCATGTTCCTTCGTTGGAAAATTCTATTTTTCAATGATTTTAAGAATTCCAGGGCCGGAAATTTTTTGATTGATTTTAGCTTAATAATTCTTCTCATCTCATTTATGGCATTCTTGTTATCTGGACGAAATTAAGGTATTTCATCGTCAGTTTCATTTAACTTTCCAAATTTCGGTTTCGTTATCACTTAAATTTTGCTCGTCTCCATCATCGACATCAGAAAGTTTAATTTTTTCATCAAGATGAGCATCTGTTTTCTTACTATAAAATATTTCTACAACCGACAAATGTATTGCGTGGATGTAGCAGCACTGGCTTTCTGCTGAAATGATCCTTCCATATTTCGCCATAACACTTGCTCCATCATGTGTCGAAGCAACGATATCTTTGTTAAAATCAATTCCAAATTCGAGCAATTGTTGAAACCCCAATTCTTCGGTTTTTTCCTATGTGCAACTTTCTACAATTGGTACTAAGACGAGAACTATTTGTTTTGCGATTGGCTGCTGTGTTACATTTAAGTATCTTCTCATCGCAATATCAACCTATTTATCCACTGCGATAGAAAATTTTTCTTCAGACTTAATCCTGCTTTCTAAGTCCATTTTATTTTCATGTTTTTTTCCTCGAAAAATTGCGTTACACAATTTCGAACTGTAGGTGAACTGGTTGGCATTTTGTAGTTGCGATTATTGACGTAACCTCGAATTGCTTCACACTTAACAATACATAGTGTTAAATGAGATTCCATCTTTAGCAGCACATTTTGGTAATACCAATAGTATACAAATATAATAACCTCGTAATAAAATAATGTAGATATAAAGAGCAATCTAAACATGAAAAACATCAAAGCATGGTAATTTAAACAGCATTTTGTATTTAATTTTCAAATTGTAACATTAATATCTGGGTCCTCGTCAGCCGTGGTACCACAATCATATGATTGTTCCGTGTTTGTTGATTGAACTGACCAACATCTACCGATAGCAGTAGTAGAAGCTGAGTTTGACGATCCTATAGGTTAAATAAGTGGTCTATTATCAATCCTTATATCTTGCTGCCCGTCAATATCGTTTATTATCTTCGTTACCTGAAATTTAAATCAATTTTGTTACACCTTGTCTTCCACAGTAAAATTACTAATATCCAAAATAAAATACAAGGAATTTGGCTGAATTTTGTGGTAATTGATACTCATATTAACGACGAGAATAGTAACTTTGTTAAAGTCAACTATTTTGTATTTCACGATTACTTTGGTAATTGTAATTTTACCTGTAATTAATCGAAAATAATCATAAATTTGTAATTTTAATTTTTCAAATAACAATCGAGTACTCGAACAAAATTACCCGGGTACTCGAATACTCGAACAATCGAAGAAAACGCCGAGTACCCGGATAACCGGTACTCAATATTGGAATCACCAGATATGTGTACCTTGAAAAACCATTCATAACAATCCCGACGCTGAATTCTGCAAGAGAAAATGAGGACATTGATAGCAAAGATTAGACTAGCACATATGAGGTGTTTGTTCTAGGTACACATACAAATTATATACACGGTTGCAAAATAAAGAGGCCTCTGATGACAGTTAGCTGTTTCAAATGTTAAACTCAAATGATAAAAATAATTTCTATAGATATTTAAACATACGAGAAGGCAAATATAAACATTTTAAATAGCATAAAGGAGGTAACTATAAATTAATTAGATGAAACAGTCGAATTTAACGAATGATAATAATTCTGTGTTTCAGAGATACGAATCAGTTTTAAGTGAATTAAAAATAGCTATCGAAAACTTACCGCGAATTGGATTTAGAAATTCAAATCCATTATAAGCGAGTCTCAGTTGTCATAAATATAAAGTACAACATGATATATCAAGAGGCGTTTTTAAGCTAAGAGATAAAGAATAGTACCTCAAGTCACTATTCCTTATCTATGTATCTAATGATTGAATCGATAAGCAATGGAAAGTGGTGAGTTATTTACGTCGGTAGTTTTTAAATTAGTTGAGAAAACAATTGCGCATTATCAGCAGGGTCTCTGGGGCATATACCCTCACCGGGCCTCTTTTCTCTGTTTTAAGTTAAAAAAGGGAACCTGGCCTCTCGGCAGACCCATGGCAGAGAACTCCCCCTTCTCTAAGGTCTTGGCTCGCCGTATTATAAACAGAAATTGTCAAATTCCATTCCATTAAAAATGTTAACAAAATAACATATCAAAGATGTTGGTTGGTTGGCACTATAGGCATAATATCATAATTACACTTGGTGCGATTCGATTAATGTCGATGAACAACGAATTTGTAAAAGTCGAATATTCGACGAAAATTAATTGCCGCCGATAAGTGTAGGTTGTTCATCCCTAATTGTTTGGCGAAATTATATGTCATGGATTTTAATTTGGTTTTCCAATTTAACACCTATTATATTACCACCAGCAAAGCAACGCGTAAAGGAAAATCGGTATTTGAATCGGAATTTCCTACGCTTTGTATTGGGAGGTCCTTCGTGACATTTTAAAGAAACTGCGCATCTTGCGCTGCAACAGAGTCCAAAAGTGCGATTACAGGAGAGTAGATCTTAGTATGAATGTGCACCGATCGCCAAATGTCTTTATAGTACGTACTTTAATAAATTCTCTTAAAAGTTATTTTTCTAGGAGTCATAGAGATAATCCATCATCCGAAGGAGAGTTTTCCATTCTCTTAACCTGATGTCTATACCTTTTTCTAGATTCCTCCTGATTTTTTTAACAAGGCAATTTTTCCTTAATAATATTTACATACAAATTTAGTTGTATATTATAATAGTGTAACATTAGTTTGTTATTGAATGGTCGCGACTTTGTAAGGGTACGAATAAAATTTAGATTCCCATTTATTTCCGGGTAAATGGTTATCACATTTACTATAATTTACAGAATAGCAGACACTAAGCAAGTCTTCTGTTTATGCGTCTTTATTAAAATTTAATTCGAAGGAATGCATCGAAAAGTATTAGACTTGTCGGAGTTAGGGTGTGTATGCCCCATTATATACTGCTGAC
Organism: Uropetala carovei; assembly: GCA_036926305.1. NCBI lineage: Eukaryota > Metazoa > Arthropoda > Insecta > Odonata > Petaluridae > Uropetala > Uropetala carovei. The sequence goes on from JAXCHB010000167.1 coordinate 2,802,133, forward strand.
AAAGCTATGGGCTAACAATGTGAAGGAGTAGTGAGATGGATAGAAGATTTCCTATATGATAGAAAGTTAAGGTGTTAGAATAGAAAACGGTGAAATAAAAGTCGCTGGATAGCGTCTTAGGACCTCTTTTATATCTCACATATCCGGGTAACGAATCTGGAAAGATCTAGGGGCATTTAGACAGAATTTTGCGGGGAAAACGTTTACACATATAAAGTGCATATTAAATTTCGAAGAAAATATTTGGGTAAATATTACTTTAATAATAAGGAATAATGAATTAAATTGCGTGGATTCCTTATTACCTTCGCAAAAAGGGAAGGAGCTTCAACCATATAATGATCACCCCTATTAGACATGATCCGACAATGAAAACACGAATACTGACTACCAGTATCTTCTGATTTATAATTTTTTTATCAAGGACTTCTAATCTGGTCCTGTTACTTCCAAATTAGCTAGCAAAAACGTATTCCATGATTTAAAAAAATTATAATTGATTCAAAAAGGAACTGAAGACAGTTCTATATATATATATATATATCGGAATGGAAGCAAATAATTTAGTCTTTAAATGTACCATAAAACTCTAAATTTAATGCTTGCATTATACACAATTTACACATGTAAATACAACACGAGTTTACGATGCTTGCTTTAAACACTCAGCATATGCAAGTTTTCCGTGGCTACTGCATGCGTGTTTTTAATAAATTAAGCATGACTGGCACCTTTATTATGAGGACGAAATTCGCAACTTTTTTAAAACATTTTTTGAGCTCATTGGACATGGCGTTGTCTTGAATTTTATCGGAACCGTCTCCTATTATTAACAAAAATTCATGCTCATGGATTGAATTGTCAGTTTTCTCTGCAGGTAATCTAAAATCAGCATTTAAAAAATATAATATAAAAAAATGACCGCACTTTTTCACCATGACTCAAAAGTCATCTGCGTCAGGCAAAATCGGGAAATTGATAAATAAAGTTACGATTCCTTAGGATTCATGTTACTTGTAAGGTACTTTGGGGGTAGGGGTGTCTAGGATTTTCCAGGTATATATAACTAAGTAGCTCGTCGAGTCATGATGAACCAGCGCGATCATTCTAGGGTTAAAAAATAGGCTCAATAACTGCAGTTGAAATTGTATGAGTATTGGTATACATTTTTATATATAATGATTAATTGTAATAGCTGTCCTTTATCCGTGCGAATCGACTAGGTGTGGTAGAAGTAGAGTAAGGGTAGGTTGATGTACGGTGGAGGTGAAAGGGAGTTCAATCCACCAAAACATGGTATGAATACTTGTACCGGTAGCAGTGAACTGCCTCTATGATTTTAGTATGGAGTGAATTTGTTGAGAGTCGTTACGCTATTACACAGTTCGTTTGGTGTGAGATTTCTCAATAGGATTATTCGAACTCCAACATTTTAACGTTAATGCATGTAAAGGTAACTCGGATTAAAACTTTTGAAAAATTCTGTTGTGTGGAGATCATTATGACGTGCATATTTAACACTATCTGTACTTCTGTACATATATTCTGCTTGTATCCGGAAATTTGTCCAATGTCATCGTGGTATTTACCATATTGTTTCTGGGTATTTGCGTGACGTGTGTTTCATGGTCGGAATGGAAATATCCGTCGTAGTTTCCAAGTACGGTCACAAAGAACAAGCGTGGTTGTATAATGCACTTCTCGGGAATTTCAACAATCTTTGTATTCGTCTTTTCCTTCATTGATATTTAAAAGGGATTTCCAAAGTTGCGAATGAACGAAAGCGATGAAGGAGAAGAATGGGTAAGAGAAAGGAATGGAACGAATGATATTATAGTGTTGGGGAACTTTCAGGCATACGAATGTCCAAACCCCGACTCCGTTGTTTAATTCTAACCAGTTTTATAATGCAAAAAATACTTTTTTCATTCCGTTTGCTCCCAAAACTCTCCTGAATTGCATGCAGTGAATAAATAGTTTAATGATCGCAATCAAAATAATTCAGAAGAGTTAGCTACTTCTGAATCTTTACCTTCCATTGCCTTATGTCTTCATTATACATATATTAAAAATCGAGTTTCTATTCAGGTGTCTGTCTGCACTATCAGCGATCGTCACGCTTTTTAGACTCTCACTGGAATTGACACGTTTTTGCACACATAGACGGTTGTAGTTTTTTAATCTAGAAAAATCAATGTTCTCAGGAAAGAGTTCAGGGTTTGATCCAAGGAGCCTTTCATCTCTCCTTTTGACTATCATTGGAAGAAGTTTAGGATATCTTAATTGACATTTTAAAAGATTATTTAATCTTATCCTAATTAGCCGAAAAATATCTTGGAATCCAGAAAAAAACAGAGCTAACGACAAAAAAGTAAAAAAATAAACTCAGGTGTAGCTGTCCACACTTAAATAGTATTAGAATATAACTGTTAATTAAACCTCTATTATTTTGCTTTGATGTGTAAAAAGTTGACTCATTTCCTTTGGATAATTAAACGTAATACAAGAATACGGTTGAGAATAAAAAGGACAACTTATTTGTTGTTACTTAAGAAAACCTCGAAAGTGATCCTGTACAGCAACTGAAGACCGAAAACTTTCCAAATAAAGGAATTTAAGGTCCCATAGTAGCGAAAATTTATCATTGTCAAAGATGTGAAAATTTTCTGGGTTTTTCTGGATTCCAAGCTATTTTTCGGCTAATTAGGATAAGATTAAATAATCTTTTAAAATGTCAATTAAGATATCCTAAACTTCTTCCAATGATAGTCAAAAGGAGAGATGAAAGGCTCCTTGGATCAAACCCTGAACTCTTTCCTGAGAATATTGATTTTTCTAGATTAAAAACTACAACCGTCTATGTGTGCAAAAACGTGTCAATTCCAGTGAGAGTCTAAAAAGCGTGACGATCGCTGATAGTGCAGACAGACACCTGAACAGAAACTCGATTTTTAATATATGTATAATGAAGACATAAGGCAATGGAAGGTAAAGATTCAGAAGTAGCTGTGGAAGGCAGCTAAGTCACGTCAGATTTGCATATCATAGTGTACTACTAATTCAGAAAAGAGTATGACTGAGTAAAGGTATTTAACGTTAAAATAAAAACCAGAAAAAGGTTATGGGATTTTCTGAGATTTTAAATCAACGGAGAACATTACAGTGAACGGAGAAGGATTAGGACAGATGGAACATTTTATTTATTTAGGAAGTTTTATGACCCACTATGGTAGAAGCGTCGAATTGATCAGGGAGATAATAGCAATGGCAATTTATTTCAGGATATTTGAATGAATTATTAAAATAATTAATGAAAACATGCAGGCGAAGCAATGCACTGCTGATTATACTCTTAGAAGGGACGCTTCTTGGCAAGAGGCAAAGATGTTGGAAAACAGAATAGAGGTTGTAACTAGTTTGAAAGGATGGAATGGCTACAAGAAAATAAGGAGAAGTGATTTTGATGAGGCCACCTAAGAAAAGAAACGTCTTAAGGACAGTAAACCTGAATTGATTTCGAGAAAATCACATCTTTATGATGAAATTAGATTGAACCAGTTACGACGTCGGTTGTTTAGCTGAACGTAATTTTGCTCTTACCTGACTCGATTTAATAATATTAATTGGGAAAAAAATTCGGCTGCAAATGATCTAAGGTCACGAATATGTTGGTGGTCGGCGAATAAATATTCCATTGCTGAAATTTTGATAACTTGTTATGGCATTCGAAAGGCGTTTCAAAATTTACTCCTAGCGTATTTTAATAGTGTCAGCAAAAAGTTTTAGCAGTGTTAAAGACAAATAAAATATCAGTCCCCGTCTTCTTTCTTACCGTTATTTTTAGTATGTGCAACAACCTCAGAATCCCGTAATGTACAAATCAGCTAGCAAACACATGCAGTCATCTGTCAGATTTATAGAAAATAGGAATTTTAAATGAGGTGAATGAAAACAATGTATTACACTAAGAGTGATTTGTAAAAAAAATATATCGAGGTTATAGGTTGATTTTGATGTTTGAGGTCGTGTTCACTAATGAATTGCTTGTGAAGTAAAAAGTACACTTCCGAGAAAAATATTTTTGCAGAGATACGAAATAGCATTTTCAGCTTATTTAGCTTTATTGAGAATATACTTGTAAAAATTATTATTTAATTGGGAGGTAGTTACGTAGAAGTTAAAAAAAAAACATTGCTATTTTCTTGGTATAGAAATGCAAAAAAAACGTTATGGAATTGAGGAATGTTTATAGGGATATGTAAACAGAGTATACACTCCATATTTAAATTAAGATCCAATACTTAATCCTCTGCATCCACATTTGCGATCATAGGCGTCAATATGCATGTCCACGAGGAGGAAATCCTCTTTCCCGTAGCTCGTGGAAAATCTTTTCAGCGACACGAATAAACAAGAGGTAGAAACGTATCGAGCATGGCGTTCATTTCATTCTTCACATTTTCTGATTAATGAATTCACGTCGTATATAATCTCGCCAAATAAGCATTTTTGAATTTACGAACAATTTTCGAACTCCTTACTGAGCTGCTTATTTTGATATATATATACACATATAAACAGTAAGAGAAACTCGTTTAAACTCGGACGTAAAAAGGCTCAAAAATAATTCCATCTCTTATATTACGTATAAAAAAAACAGTCATATAAGTTCCATGATTGACAGTTCAATTTCATATCCTTCATTCCGTTCTTCCCCGGAAACACCTATTTCAAATCGGGTCCGCGTTGGCACAACAGAACGCGAATCTATAAATCCTCGAACTCGCTAAATATAAGGCTGTTTAATAAATTTCAAATGGATAATTTATTTGTATGAAACATTCCATTCCGTTTCACGTCTAATCGATGCGTTCCTCTAGGTATCCTCGCGGAATGGCGGACACTTTTGGCTCTTCCGTCGCCCTCTTTCGCCGCTTACCTCTCTTTCCATTCGCTACACGTCCCTCCCCCTCCCAAAGCTCTCCTCCCCCCCCCCCCTTCCATCTCCACCGCCCCCTTCCTCTCATCCACCCATTTCTCTCTCCACCGCCATCTCGCTTCTTCTCTGCGTCTTGCCTCACATTCGCTCCAATATGGCCTCTCCTATTTCTTTTGAACAGACTTATCTAGGCGTTTTCTTGTTTATTATTAATTTTCAGATTTTTAAATCGCTATAAAGTTGTTAAAAGATTATCTATTGACATTTAATGATCACAGTTTTTAAGTTATGATGGGTGAATGAGTTTTAGCGATTTTTTGAAAAAACGCTTATGTATTCACTTTGTTCGTCCGACTGTGCAGACGATATCCTTGAAATGGTTCAACCTACAGAAACCAAATTTTCAGGATAAGTTACTACATATGAGAGATACATGTGGCAAGAATAAGAAAAGCACGTAAATCGATGTTGAAATTTATATATTTGCTTTTTTAAATTATTTCCCCTCAAGATTCGAACTCAGGACTTAAACTGTCGAAAAGTTTAGAAATTGTAGTTTCGTATTTTTGAAGACGGAATTCAAATCTCTGCATCTTTACTTTACATTTGTAGTTTTTATCGGAAAAAAGTGGGAGTTCTTTTGGGTCTCAACAATCCATTACCATTGCAACTAGCTCAATGCTTTTACGTATACGGATAAGCTTTTAATGGGAATCAGAAGGCTATATTATAATGTCTACGACCAATGGAAGAAATTTTTTAAAAAAATCATCTTATAATATCTGATTTCGCAGCACTTTCCTAACTTGTTAATTTATCTCAGCTGTTTTCGTTACAGTTTTTGGTAATATCAATGCCAATAATACAACGACACAGTAGTGACGGCCGCCTTCCTCGCCCTATCTTCGCTTCCCGCGCTGGATTAGCCTTAATCCTCTTCACATGCGACGTCGCATTTTAGATACCGATTAATCCTTTTTTATCCTTCTCTATTTTTACAGCAATAATTAACTATTTCATTCAACTCGTAAGTAACTATTAAGATAAAGAAGCGAACATGTGAATATGGCAGATCCATTTCCGGAAATAACACCATAATCTAGTCCAGGGTTTCCCAAACTGTGTTCCGCGGAACCGAACGGTTCCACAGAAGCTGAATGGCGTTCCGTAATAGATAAAGAGACCCGATACGCTCTTCCTTCTCTTATTTATAGCAGGAAACATGGGCTCCACTTTATACTGTATGGTACGTAAGCTATGTAAAAAAACACCAATTATTTTAAAGTTAATTTTATTGCGATTTGAGTTATCACCTCTTAGTTAGGGTTTCGTGAGGATAATTATCTGAATATAAGGGGTCCGTGACTTCAAAAAATTTGGGAACCCCTGATTTTGTCTATAAATCCCTGCTCTTGGAGCTGAAATCGGAACAGCAGTGAGTTCTAAATTTTCATTGGAAAAATGCATCTTTTTGGCATATTTGCCTCTGAAGGACTGCAGTAATGTCTGCATCTTTACAACCCCAGCACTCCTATCCCTCTGCTCCGCCATAATAGAATTTATATGGCGATGTAGCCCTCGATAGGGCTGGAATTCGGTGGTAAGGGGTGACGGAGAGGAAAGGACCTTGTTGCGACCGGACCAAGGAGGGAAAAAAACTCGTCTAGCCTGACTAGGAGGGAGAAGCTATTTGTGGTCGCTAACCTTCTGGAATGTAGTTGAACAGAAAGGGTGTTCGCAGCCAAGTGCAGACGTGTTGGAATCCTAGCCGATTAAGACCATATATATTTTGAAATTGGACTTTAACTTGTTAGAATAATTTCTTTTCTAACCCATATTTACTAATTTATATTATGGAATGTCTATAATGCAATTAATGATACTCTATGCAGAGGATGTCGGCGTTGGATAACAATGTTCATACGAAAGAGAAAATCGAAGCTGGGTCGATAGTATTTTTATGACTATGCCAGTTGTAGGTGCTCCTTAGTAAAAAATCCCGTCTGCCTGTAGATTGTCGTCTGTATGCGGCTCCAAGGACTAAATGGTTAAACAGAATCAGATTAAATTAATATTCTATCAATATAGAGAATTAATAAATTATGATTAAATAAAAATGACTGGAAGAGTGTTACTTAAATTTCATCCATTTATAAAGCTTTTCGTAAACAATACTGAATAAACCGTTTGACTCAGATATACCTATATAGCAGAGATATGCAACCTTTATACGTGGCGGGCCTCATTCGTAGATGTGATTGTTTTGGCCGTATTAGGAGTCTCGAGTGCCTCGGCGGGAGAATAATACTTCACATCGGAACTAACTCAGGAGGTCATATTTGATTTTTAAATTGAAAATAAAGTCTAAACAATTTGTGTCCTTAAAACTTCACTGTACAAATTCAAGAATAAAATCTTTAAAATCAAGTATTTTTCTTAGGTATCTCCCATAAGCATTACAAGACTATGAAAAACCACGTTATAGTTGTCGGATATACGTAAGTAGTTGTTTTTTTAAGCGCTTATTATTGAATTTGTTGTCAGCCAAAGACAAAATCGACGGTTTTATAATGAATTAAACATAAGATTTTGTGGCAGCAATTTTAATTCAAATATAGAAAGTTATGTGTGTTAAATATCACCGACTGCCTCTTCATCAAAGTTTCGCGGGCCGTAATTTATCCTTCAGTGAACTTATATTCCTATTTTAAAGCACAGCTATCGTAAATTACTTTTAATAACCTAACCAGTGACATCGTTGTGTTGACTAGAAGTTAATGGATGAGAAACTTTGTGCAGTATATATATATTGCATCGTTTTTCACGATTTTATTTTTCCACAGAAGTTCAGTAACATACAGTTTCAGATTAATTCCTTTGTGATATTATCTTTATTCTTTCAATGTTAAATATGAAATCTTCATTGAATACTAATTTATTATAATCTATGATATTAGATTTACACTTTGAAGCATCACTAGGAGATGAAAACTGTTATGATGTTCTGTTTACTGCTTCCCTTCCGATGTTGTATGAAGACGAAATGGACAAAATGTTAACCCCAATCTGGAGGCGCTATAGGTATACTATATAAATGGAAATTATAAACGCAGTCTTCATAACCACGATTCTAATTTTACCATCGACATATTACATAGTCCGTTATTCCTGTTTATTATTTCTCGGTTCATTTGAAACGAACAAAGTAAAACTGAAATCTTGCTTAAAAGCGAATTTTATTGAGGAACATAGGCGAATCAAAGATAGAGAAATAACTACCCACCTCAAAGAAAATAAGAAAATCCGCTTTTGGAAAACTTCACGTTTGAATTGTAAAATGGACATGGCTTTCTTTTTGGGTAGCTTGGAGAACTAATTTGTGCGCTCGAAAAGGAAAAAGATAGTGCGTTTTGTTACCGTAGCATTTCGCGTTATTTCACTTTATGATTTACCAAATTAGCCTATCCTAAACATTATTCAATCTTAATCTTATGACGCAAAATTTTACGCGGTCCTCACGAACATCAACACGCGGCCCACCACCCGCACTTTTTAAACCCCTGATATGCGGTATTGATAATTCTAGATAATATTTATTCTGCGATCATAACATTACTCCTGTATCTTTAAGTGCGGACAAAGCTCCCCATTCTTTAGAAGCAAACATCATATAAATTTCGAAGATTCATATGTCGCGTGTACTTAGATATATGTAGCAAAAATTTCTAAGTAATCATTTTACATTTTAAAAATGGGTGTGTTAGCATTGCGTAACATTCTTTTTACGAGAGTGAGTCAATAAATAAGGTGAATTCAGAGACATATGTATCCATTATGTACTCATGAACTCAGTACTGCATTACTGCATGTCTGAACATGTAGTACTCGTAGTTTCCGTATAAAGTTGGCAATATTGTCACTGACAGTCAGTTGTCAAAATGGTGTCCCCTCTGTCAGATTAAATTCACCTTATTTATTGACTCGCCCTCGTAATTTGGCCAACGTATGTTGTGTTACTATTGTGTGAATTCTAGATGACCAGCAGAGTATATTTTCATATCAAATCCTTTTTTTCTAATTCGTAATTAATTCATAATTTAATGGGCCGATGGAAAGAAATTAATTTGCGTTAATTAGTATATGTTTGGTCTCCCCAAAATGTATTATTTCGCCTTAACTTCACCATTCGTAATTTTTTCGCCTACACGAGTGCTAGTACGGTTTATCTTCGTAGAGGAAGATATGGAGCCACGTACGCCGATCCAATTGCCTGGAGCGAGGCCTCTATTGAGGGCACTTTAATCGCCAATTTTCTCAGAACGTGCCTCGAGGTGAAGAGAGAAGTTTTGGAGTGGGAATTGGGGAACATTGGTATCCAAGGGAGGGGAAGGAGCAACGGCGACGCTCTAATACCCACAGGAAAAAAATTCTCCAGAAAGCTGGATTTATGGCGAATTTGTAAACGTTTCAATAAATTAACAGCCTGGCCACCTTTGACTTTTTCTCTGTATTCATTAATCATGCATTTGTTTTTATCTTCTTTTCAGTCGTAAAGGAAATATTGTCAAGCCATGTGTTTGTTGCCATACTGGGGATAACAAAAATATTATATTAATAAAATAGCGGGCAGGTAAAGATAATAAAGTGTTGTAAATTTAATTGAAGTCGCTTTAAAACAATTTTTGTTTGTAGGAAGGAATTAAATAAATTTAAAACGTCCCGTCTCCTCTCCGAATACTAAAGATCTGACTTGGAAACGTAATGGGATACAATAAGCATAGTAAATTTTTGTACGGTTTCCTTCGAATGATTTTCCCTCGTTATCGAACCAAAATAATAATGTGTTTCTCACCTGAATACTTTTAAACATTATTCCGCAAAAATGGTTTCGTAATTATCTCTCTAGTGACTCTCTTGAAATAAAATGTATTGTTATGACTTCATCGATTCAATTCCTTTTGTCATTCTTTCGATAACATAAGATATGTACCGTTTTTCTATGTCCACGCGTAAGTATTTAGTTCCGATGAAAAACAAACCATTATCTTCTCGGGATGCATTTTACGAAAGATTAATAATATTTTACATCTATTAAAAATTAATCGGCTTTAGGAGAACAATATTTGCGACATCATATTGAACATGCATCAAAAACTATATGGAATAACTATGAAATGGCTATCCCTTTTAATTGAAAAAGTGTTCAAACAGATAAAACCCGTTAGCTATTAGCTTAAAATCAGAATTGTAATGCTACTAAGAAAAATTCTACTGATCAAATCATTCCGAAGACAGAGAATTAAGAAAATGTGGAGCATTTTGGTAAATGCATTTCCTCTACGGAATTTTTAATTTTATATGATGCTGGGTATTTATTTCATTATATCCATTGACAACTTGATCAAATAATTCGAAATATCCCATACCCCAGTGGGATATTTCGAATTATTTGTTGAAGTTGTCAATGGATATAATTCTCCGATAACAAAGTCACTCATCGACTTTAATTCTCATTTTAATATCCATCTTTCGCAAATGTATGCTAGGAATTTGTGGCAATCTTACAGTAATGTTCTGTTAGGCTTAATACGTATATGCCCATTGTTATTAAAATTGTTTCTGTAGCTTTTGTAAAATGGTGAATAAGTTCTTAAAGATTTCAAATAATTCTTCCGAGTTTTCTCCGCTTGAGAATATGACTTGGAAACTGAAATTATATTTCGAGGTATTTCTCAGTCAAAGCATAGTTAAATAATATTTTACAATTTTATTATTAGTCAGGGCATTATTTTTACACCGATATTTATCATTCGACATTTCTATAAAATATGACTTGTGAAATTGAATTTACTGAGTAGAGGCTTGAAAAAGTTCCACCATCCCGTTTTTAGGCACGGAAGTTTTGTTTGCGTGTCCCTTGAGTCCATGTATTATTCGTCGTTAGTAGCATCACCTCCTTCCTACCTTCATTTCTCCAGAAAAGAAGAGAACGGTTTACCCTAAGGAATCGCATTAAAATTCCTAAGTTTAATTTTCATTTATAATCGGATACTTGTGACAAAATTGTCTCTGAGAGAATTTCAGAAAGCCATTTTTCTTCTTTCATCCCTTTCGTATATTAGACGCTCCCTTAACGTTCAAACTTCGTCAGAATGTCGTTAGCAGAAGCAGAACCCGCTACTCCGGAATAAAAAACCGCCAGATGAAACGATCCATTTATTAAGTCCACCCCTCCCACCGCCGTACAGAATGCCGTACAGCATCGAAGCCGTCTTACGTCTCGCGATGTGCAGTATGCTAATGCATTTTTAAAACTCGGATATGCAAATAGAGTTGACTGCTAGCTCGTCTGCTCGTGGTTTTAGATCCGCGTTCGAGGCGAAGTCATTCCATCATCTCTCCTCGTTCTCCATTGAGACACTACAGGTTTTAATTTTTTTTCATCTTCGCTGACCTCCTCGGGGCGGCTCAGGCCGGTAATGGGCCCCGCGTCTTCACACGTCTGACGAGTGACCCTTTCCCTCCCCTCTCGGACTCCCGAGGGATGGTCAGCAGAGGCGGACACAGGTCATTCGATTCTTTTATCTTCATCCTCCGAGCGTTGCATCCGACGAACTTTCGTCTCATTGTTGCGTCGTTTTTTTCTTTCTCTAAGCTTCGTCTCATTCCTCTTCCTCCATCAAATCTCACTTTGTCCCTCTCCTCCTCCAGAACTATTATCTTCGTTCTCTTTTGAGGGGAAATTCTCCCACGGAACGATTTCCCATTATTTTCGGTGAGTTTTTTTTATGAAACTTCCCTCTCCCTCTCTTTCTGTCTCTATGTTTATCATCCGAGCCTGCTATTCTCTTTTATCCCGTGAAGTTCTCCCACAGCGAGAGAGAGAGATAAACGAATCCTTCCGATGGTCGTTGCTAGAGGGATGTGTTTGAATCGCTTTCCAGTTCGCCTTACGAGCGATCTTCCGACGCCACGCGCGAAACAAGACATGGAAACTTTAACGCTCGGTTTTTCCATCCGGGGAAACTTAAGCATTTGGAGGAATGTTTTGGAAAACTTTCTCTCCGACCCGCATCCCTTCCTCTCTCACTCTCCCTCTCTCTCTCCTCCGTCCCTCCCCCGCACCATGTTCCGTCGTGCCGCACGAAATCCGCTAGGCTTTTGTTTTTTCTCCTCGATCGGGTGAGAACGGCTATTTTGCCTCCCTCTTTTTATTTTGATTTTTATAACTGCTCCTCTCTCGTCCTCTTTCCCTCTTTCTCCCATCCGCTGCCTCGATTTGAAAATTGACCGCTGCGCCCTCTCCCTATAGTTTAATTTATGTTATTAATTCGCGCGATAATTCGTTTAATGGCGGCGTCGGTTTTCTTCTGCTTCCTTTTATGGCCACAGGAGTGTGTGCGCGTATCTATGCTTCGGTTTGCGCGTTTCATTTTGGGACTTTAACGGCCGATACTTGAGTCTCAGATTCATATTAATGCCGCCGTTATTTTTGTCCAATTAACAATCTAAATTAAACTAATGAGCGCGCGTAGCTTAAGGCCACCAAAATTTATCTTTAGTTATAAATACGTGATTTTTTTATGTAAATAAGTGGTCCGAGTTTTATATCAATATAATGTATGTATTTTACGGAAACACACGCGCAGGTTTAAGTCGATACGACCGCATCGGTGTGTAAATTCTGTTGCCGTAGTTACTCTGAAAGTGCTCTTAGAACGAAAGGGCTCGTTCTACGAAAAATATACCAATTTGTGTTAAAGGCATCCCTTTTCCACTAATTCTTACGAGTATTGAAACTAATACTGGAGATACATGTTGCCCCTCTAGGCAACCATTTATTTCTTCTTAAATTTTATTTTTCCTCGGAGAGATTTGTTGTTATAAAACAATGATACATAAGATTTTGGTTTATGTTATCTTACTCGCTTAAAATATTTAACTATCGCGCACCAAATTTATTATCTTATATCTTACCGTTTGTCTTTTAATATTGAGACACATATAAAGAGAGACTAGATAGACGCTTGGTATGTAAACGCGGATTACGTAACGAATTATCACGCAGAAATAATTGCAAATGAGTGATCCATCTGAATTAAATACGTAATTACCGAGTAACCTTGCGCGTATAATCCGTTTTTTAATCCTGACCTATAGGAAAAAGTTCCTCCTGACCACTCCGACCCTTCACGAAGGAGATTCCATACAAGTTACTCTCGAAACCTGTACAATCATTAGGTGATGCACTTCTCTCGACTACCTCTCACCCTTCCCATAGTTCCTCGCACCCTCTTTTCCACTCCTTGCATCTCCTTCTCCTACGCTTCACGAGAACCCGTGAGAGACTCGGACGGCAGCTGACCCTTTGCCAGGAAAGTCTCCTTAATGACGCGGCGAACTAAGGGTGGGTCGCCAGAAGGGTGTGGTCGCGAATGGCTTGGGGGAAGGAGGGGAGGGCGCGGAGTGTCGGGGAGGGAAGCGGTCCCCGCGGAGGGTGAGGAGGGGCCGACCGGTTCGACCCGCATGGGTCACCTATAGTCCGTGCCCACCTCTGCCCCCGACCCACGTCTCTATCTCCCCTCCTCACCTTCCGCCTTAACGAGTTACCTTTTGCTGCCCGGTCTCCGCGATTGCTGTGCTCGCCACCGATGGCTCTCACGGAGGGACATCAATCTCTCTCTCCCCCTCACTCTCTCCCTCTCTCTCACTCTCCCTCCTCCTCCCTCTCTCTCTCGCACGTATACAAGAGTCTATCCCAAGGGGGTGCAAGCGAGATACATTGTGTCCTGAATCTCTCTACGGAGGTCTTTTTTATCTTCGCCTATTTCATTGCGGACTGCATTCTGAGGAGCGTGATTCATTTCGAATCTTAACATCCAGGACCATCATTCATCTATTTCTCATGCTCGTTTTTTTGTTATCGAGGCCCATGGGTCTTTCCTCGCGATTCGCTTTTGTTACGTGAACACACCAGAAATAATTTTCTATCGTTATTTTTATGACGCATTTTCATCGGGGGATTTTATCCTCGGGGAGAATGTATTTGTGTCTTCGAGGAATTCCAACGGTTTGATGGTTTAACGGTCGTAGCGAAACTGGACTTTTCGTTTGCTGCAGTTCACTCGAAGCATAAATTTAACCTTTATTAAGCTGAATCAGAAATGCAAAATTCAGCAACGGATTTTGATCTACGAATTGAAAATTTTAAATGTCGTTAGATGTGAAATTATTATATTTTAGCTTATTTTAGTTTGTAAGTAGTTCTCAAGCATTTATGTAATTGTATTTAGCGATGCGGTATTGATGCTTTAAGCATACAAATGGCGTAGACGTGATTAGCTATAATATTCCATGGATTGATAAAAAGTTGCTGATTGTAGAGAAATACCCGTGTTTGCGCTTCATTACAAAGTGAATTTTTTCTTTGATAAATCGCGTTTAATATTACTAAATAATTAGTCCAGACATCGTTTCTTCAAACATAAGACATTCCGAAATCGCAGCTGTAGCTCTCCCGTCCCCTATTACAGCAGAATACGGTGTATTTTTATACGTGCTTGATATCCGTATTAGCGCCAACTCATCAATCAGTCTCTAATTAATGACGCGCAAACGTTCACTCATGCCTACCTGTTGATCGAGTCTCACCCAACCAGCGTGTGGCAATTCACGGCCGATCGGTGCGAGAGTGAGAATATTCTGTCTCTAATCGTCATAGCGCGATATATTCATAAGGATCGAACCCAGACCTCCTTTAAGGAATTGCTTCTCTTGTTTTCTTCCGATACCAAAGGTATAAGCTTTAAATCCCTAGATCGATTCGCAGGCACTTCGTAATTGACACCTGATTGCTACGCTATTGGACACGTTAGCTTTTAAAGGTCGATGACCTTCGCGTACTTCAGGTCCAGAATAATTTTCATTTGATTAGTTGGCTTTTTTATTGTTAGACCACCTCATTGTTGTCAAAATAACGCCCTCGTATCCAGCGAAAACCTATTGTTTTAAAAGAGGATTTTAGCCAAATGAGATGAGTCGAAATATTCAATTTTTTCGCTGCTGCGTACTTTCTCCGAGTCTCCGGTAATGCCAAAATAAAGCCATTGCAATATTTGGAGAAACACTCTATTTGCTATTTTCCGCTAAAGCGTCGAATTGAATTTTTCGGTCTTAGAAATGAAGCTTCTCTTCTCCTTTGCTTCCCTTGAAGAAAAAATTATTCGGTGTCGGAACTGTTTTGACCCGAAGGGTCAACGTCAGCTACCCATAATCCCTAACCCATCCAGTCGAGCAACTAGTGGGCCAATTGTCCGAGTTCTCGCAAGCATTCCGATGTCTGCAATGTGTTTGAAGACACACGAACATTTCCGTTCCACAGAACTCTAACATCGGTGAAATCACACTCTTCATCATAGAAAATACTTTTAGTAGTAAAGTATTAAACATACCTAAAAGTAATATTTAGTTATTTGAAAGAGTCGTGAGACGTGAAAACATTTTCGTCCAGTGATTCCAAACCCGTTTATGCAGAATAATTGCTTCCACCTTCGTCTGTTAGGAAGGAAATGAAACGCAGTAACACTTCTAAAGAATGCATTTTTGGTAACTTGAAATATTTCCCATTAGGATTTTCCCCCATCCAATTCTCTTCGGTAATCTTTTGTTTGACTTTTCTTTTCTCCCGCTTTTTTCTGAAGCAGAAAATTTCAAGGTTGGTATCTCACGAGAGTTTCAAGATAGAGGGGTACTCTTTATTGAATTATTGATAGCAAAATACTTAATCGCCGTTCCCAGCCAGAAATATTTTAAGAAAGTGATTCCTTCTATACCACCCATTAATTGTTCGACAGAAGCTGTGTGACACGAACATTAATTTTATCCTCTTGGTGATTCGCCAAGGCCGATAGGGTGACTAGTTGGAAGAGGCTTAATACGAAATAAATTCTCCCGATGAGAATAGAATGGAGTTAAAAATAGCCGTATCGAGTGTGGGAATCCACGGGAAGAAATCCGTTGGAAGCTGCGATCCCTCACACCACTTCGCTCCTCTGAGCAAATAAATGAAACGGCCAACGCCTTAGATTAAGGAGTCTAAGCTGTACAAACCGGCTATTTTTTCAAATCGTCACGTTGTCTATCCGGATGCAGGTCTCGTCCGCTGCAGTCTCCTACCGGGGAGACTAGAGTACGGCATACATTCGGAAGCATAGCGACCGAACAAAACCTACCCCTTCAATATCGCCCCTCCCCCCTTCCTGCCCCTCCCGCCCCACCCCTCGCCCTCCGTCGCGGACCAACCGATGCGTCCCGCCGAAGAATCCCCTTACATTTGACGAGTCACGAAGCGTCACCCGGGGCAACGACGCAAGGCAGTCACAGGATCACGTCCAAAAAAGGAAGTCTCCCATGGCGGCGCCGAAAGAATGGAGCGGTCGGGGATGGGGTGGGGAGGGGGGAGGGAGCACGCGGTGGGGGAGAGGCTGCCAAGATCGAAAAAAAAATGCTCGAATCGCTTCCTCCCCCCCCACGATCGCTCATCCCCCGCGTGCGTGAGTCACGGTCCTCCCTCAATCACTGCAACCAAAGTGCACCGCATGCACCCCCCCCCCCCATATAACCCCCCTTAACTACGAATCGCAACCTCCCGTCCCGCTCTCCCATGGCAGGCCGCATCTGCCCCGTCCCGTACTCTCCACCCCTTCTGCTCGCTCACTATAGTCGGCCGTGCTTCCTCTGCCCCCCTTCCAGTCCTCACGTAGCCCCCTTCCCCTTGTCCTACGCCTTTCGCTTTCCCAGCTCCTTACGTCCACCTCCGGGCGGCCAGTCTTCTCGGTGCTGTTCGGCCACAGCCTGTTGATCCGAGGTCGTCCTTCCGATGCGACTCCGGGCGGGCGAGGAAAGCAGGCGCGCGAAGGCCGCCGCGTCGGCCGTCTTTTATCGCCGGCCATCTTAGTTCGGTGCGGGGGTGGGGGGGGAGGGGTTGGGGGAAAGTGGGGAGGGAGTGGAGGAGGGGGAGAGGGTGGAGGTCACCTCGTGGGGAGGCGGAGGAGGATTATCGGAGCCGAGGAAAAGAAATCTTTTTCTAGCGTCGAATATTTTACATTTCAATCGAGCGGAAACTTTTTCCCTCTCGGAAGGATCGTCCGAGCGGTTCCTACCTGTGGATTAGTGCTTCCTTCTCATTGTTCGGACCGCGATTTTCTTCCCTTTCGAGTTTTTCTCCTCTCTAATCCTCCTCTTTCCTCGATTTGGTGCGAAAATGATTTCTGGTTTTTCAGTGCGTTCCCCGTGGATGTCTTTCTGCTTTCGTTCCTGCGCTGTTGTGTGTGTGTTGAGAGAGAGATAAGGGGCCGTGCTTTGCATAAGCATTCTGTCCTTTACCACCTCTTTTTGGTTTTCCTTCCTTCGCGAAATGTGTGCGACCGTTCGCGATGCGTCGCTCTTTTGTTTCGCGAGACTTTCCTCCGACGCAGAGTGGGATTAGGAAGAAAACGGATATTTTAATATCGGTCGGTGAGTATTTCCACCCCAGGTCCAAATCCTTCCCTTTTTTTGCACCGCATTCATTTCCAGTCGCCGAAAATTCGTCTGTAAATACTTTGCTGTGTATGTTTTTTTCCATGATTTAATTTTTGTAATTTTTCTTGTTTAGCTTCTCATACATAGTCCTCCTCCTCAGGAATGATTCGTTTTATTTTGTCCACTTTTTATCTGTGACTCTCATTGATCGTTTTTGTGGGATATTTAATTTGTAACTGCATTTCAAATTGTTTTATTGTGCTTATCTTCTTTGTTTTTAATGAATATACACAGTTTTTCTCTTGTGAAATCGCAGTGTATGCCCTTTTTTTAGACTCACTTCTGCTTACATACCTGCGTTGATTTGTTTACATTTTAACTTCTGCAATAATGTTGTTACACCGTTATTTCATTGGTCAATTTTGCTAAAAGCTTGTAAAAGTTGTCTCTAGCGCTAATAGTATATTTTGTTTTATGAGCAATTATTTAATTAGAAATACATAGAGCTAAACACGTTTTACAGTAAAATATTGGCGTTTGTAGTCTCCTGGGCGATTCATGTGCACAATTACCGTGGGAGACGACTCCACATTATACGTCTCCTTATCGTAGGTGTTCAATTGTCGTCTCTTATTATTTTTCAAACCTTGAATATCCTTAGCCTCATAGACACGATGTCATAAATCTGTTTCCTTTGGGAAATCTTTTTTTCCTTCATATTTAGCATATTGTTTTACAACAAACCTTAACAGCTCGTTCTCACAAAGTTTTCTTCAACAGAATTATAGATCGTGAATTTTGGATCGTTTATCGCAAAACATCTCAAATCCTCGAAGCGTCGCATCTTCTCCCGAGTAGCCCTTATGCGGTCGTGCGATTGTCGCTTCCCGCGCCGACCCCACGGGATCCTTCCTCGGCGCTATCTCGCGTCCCGTCGGCGTGCTACTGGATCGTCGGACGCGTGGCGCCTCTCCACCCTCCCTCCGCCTCCCGTTCGCCCTCTCCGCCTCCATTCAACCACTCCGCGCGCGCGCCTCTTTCCGTGCGTGTCGAGGTTTTGGGTCGCGCCGACCTCAGCGGTGAATATGCGGTGACCCACGGGACGGGAGGCACCGGTGGCGCCATCACCCAGGGGAGTCGGAGGCGGCGAGAGGCGGAAGAGAAGACAAAAAAAAAAGAATCCCCCGAACCATCTGACCCGTAGCCACCCTCCGCCTCTCCCTTTCTCCCGCCTCCTCCTCCGCCTCCCTAAACTCCCACTCTCTCCGTATCATTCCATAAATGGTCACGCCCACAAACATAGAGAAAGAGGGAGGATGTGTATAATTTTTTCGAACGCGGCTAACAGCCGCAGGTTTGTGCTTTCTCCTCTTTCTCTTTCTTTTACCCACCTCCCCTCTCTCGCTCTCTCTCTCTTCGCTCTCTCTTTCTCTCTCTCCGCAAAAAGCGTTTATTTAAGCAGTCATAGAGCGGCACGCAAAGAACAATATTTTGAAAGTTTTCAAGCGCTTGGTGCCAAATTACCGGTGTTTACACTACGCCCCGCGTATGGCTTCTCCGACTTTCATTCGAATAGCTCCCAGTTCTGCTGGCGGGATGGATTCGTTTTTATGTTTTTTGTTTTATTCCAGAGAAGTGGGAGGGGTTCACGGGAGGTATGGGAAAAGAAGTGGATAGAGGAGATCGGGATACCCGGTGGATCGGATGGGAGGGACGATTGGAGGGAGGCGGAATCGGAGTGGAGGGTAGGGCGTAGGAGGAGACGGTTGGGAGAAGTGGGGAGGGGAAGGCAGAGGATGGTGTAGGAAAGTGGGGAGGGAAGGATGAGGGGAAAAAGAGGAGGGAAGAGGGATGGGACCCATCAATTGATTTGAATGACTTTTTTCCTTCGCGCCCCTTGTTTTGATAAGTGCGACAAATAATCTTATCGGGTTAGGTGAGCTCTCTATCGAATTATTCTTTGTTTGCTCCCATCGGAGTGGGGAAAAATCACTGTGGATGGAGGAAGTCGCTATCGTAGTCGGGGGCGGAGGTGGAGGCGCGGGGCTCTATCCTGGGGAGGGGTGTGGGGTGGAGTTTCCCGCCTCCGTGCTCTTTTCTATCATTCTGAGCGAAGAAAGAGAGCGGTTGGATCTTCGAATAGGAAATGTGTGTTATAATTCGTATCGGGATGTTAGTATTAAAGTTTTAAGCTCTTAGGTAAATACATTGGTGTGTCCAACATATGACTTTCTCCATACGTAAGTTGTCAACTAAAATCAAATAAATACGGCGATAGGAACAGTTCAACTTACATGCTTTAGCGCTAGCGATTCAATTGTTGTCACTACCACGCGCTCAAGCTGCCCACTAACCGTCAATTTCGAAGAAAATTGAATATCTCTTGAAGTATGCCTCATATGAAAATTTAGTTCAAACAAAAGTTGTAGAAAAAAATAATATATACAATGTTTATACATACGTATGTTAACAACAATTCAATTTTAAGCGAAATATTTAAGAAAAACTAAAATTTTACAAGAGTAAACCGCTACTTCCGGTTGACCGATTGTTATCAAAATCTTTTTAAGTCTTAAGAATATATATAAAATCACAAATATAGAATTTCATGCTGAGATGAGGAATAGTTTTTTAGTTAGAGCGCACGCACAATTTCATTCACACACACGAACACAGACATAATCGGAAAAACGGTCAAAATGTGTTCGGGGGACCTCAAAACGTGTATTTCCGTTGAAATGTCGAATTCGAATTTTTTCATCAAAACAATACTTTCCCTATATGTACTACGTATATGGAGAAAGTGAAAAAGTATCGCTTCTCATTTCTTCTGCTTTCTGAATAGAATCAAAATGGGTGTATTTGCCGTTGACAATTTATCTAAACACAATAATGTTTTATAAAATTATTTCCCCTATAATAATTAGAGAATTTCTTGATGCATGCGTTATTCTTAGCCAGCGTTCCTCAACCGGTGGGATGCGTCCTACTGGTGGGACGCCAATATTCTAAAATTATTATCATTACAAAACCTTTTCTCGACAAAAAGGTGCAATATTCAAGTTCCTTAAAAATTTCCATTAATGATTATCATAAAACTTAAATGCATTTGACGTAAAAACTCACTCCTTGGGATTTTGTATTTATCATAGCTGGAGTCAGGTTTTTGAAAAAATGTTTGGTGGAACGCAAGATGTAAAAGTTAAGAGAACTTCTGCTGCTATGAGACGGATTTTGTTTATCGAAATCAGCTTTAATGACACTGTTCGTGTCTTTGAAAGTAGATTAAATGTCTTATCGAGTCGTAATTATCTTCGATGTCATTAAATTCCAACTAATCAGTCAAAACATCGTCATATAAAGACTAAAATTTATGATATATTGTGCATCGATGATTATTATTCAAGAGTAATTAATTATCCATCCTCTGTCAAATACTACGAAATTATTTTAAGCATTCACTTAAGAAAAATTTTAGCGCGTCTTAAACTTTTGCAGAAATGTATTTAAATAATTTTTTATCGGATAGAAGTACACGCATTTTTGTTTGTCTTAACTAATATTTATTGGGAGGACAATGCGATTGAGGTAAGAGATTTTCATATCGATCGATTCCATTTGGAAGTTATTGAGCTCTATAATTTTAGAAAAGCCCTTAAGTGTCAAAATTTGAAAAATAAAATACCTTAGTTATCTCGATTAGCCATAACGGCAAGCCATAATACAATACCTATAGTTGTGTAGTGAGTCATCTACTCCATAACGTCAATTATCGGCAATTCTGGAGATTTTGCATATTAATTTAATAAGTATTTCGTTATATACTATTTTATTTAATTAATTTGAGTAAAATTATATTTTTAATGCAAAAACATAAAGCGGATTCATTTTTAATATTAATCGCCATATTTATATCGTGCGGTTCTGGCTTACATTTTAAACGAACGTTGAAACCTACATGAAACTCGACATTAAATTACCGGCGGAGAAAAAATTAAACTATTACGTAGCCCTCTTCATCATCTTAATACATTCTTCTCGAGGCGACCATTTTGGTTTCGCCATGCTTTGATGAAATCTATTCTTAAAAGGGGAAAAGATTAAAACCAACTCCAGATTCTTAATTGATATGTAATGCTTTTCTACTGTTAAAGTATCACAGTAAATTGCATTCAAACATAAAATAACATAAACATAAAATATATATTGTAAGAAGTAAAATTTTCTTATGAAGATGTGATAGGATGCGGTGAGACTATATTACTTCTTACTCAGAAATGTTTTTCGTCACTCTAGTTAACCCCAACTAAACACACACTGTTTGAAGGAGTTAGTTAAAAGTTAATACAGTCAAAATTACCTTTGATAATCTAACCTTTTCTTCAGACGCATTTACGAGATTTAGTTTTCAAGTGGAGATAAGAATACTTATATTGTTATCAATAAAGAAACAACATTTTTAGTATTAAATTTTGAATTGCCGCTTATCGTGTACAATTATTAATAAGGAGTTTTATCAGTCAGAAGATGTCTGTAACATTTCTGAAAAAGTAAATTTTTATGTCGCATTATTCTGTATTCTCTGATTATGAATTCTTGGTGTTGTCTTAATTTAAAATGTATTTTTTACTCTACGACGCCGCTACAGAAGTCCAGTTTTTGCTTATTAATGCGTACTTTCGCAGACAATGTATTTGCGAGTTCTATTTGTGGATACTATGCCTTCAGTTAATTTCATTCCACGCAATGAGTTTTAGTCTCCGTTGTATTACTACGGAATACCTATTACTTAAACTATTCCACGAAATCAGAAACTGAATGCTGGGTTCTCTAAAGCTATCTTATTTCATAAAAAATAAGATAGCCAGTTCAAATACATGAAGAGGTATCGTCTTTGAATGCGATTATTGGTATTTGAATCCAGTTTGTTCTCAAATACGTTATAGCGAGAGCAAGCTATATATAGTCGGCGATTCATCAAGGTTAGAGTCATTCTAGGAGGTAACATTAATATTATATAAACTAAATCTCAGTAAAATTACTTCGTTTACATGGTTAGATTAGTATTTATTTATTGGTAATCGATAAAACGTATTCCTCAAGGGTAAAAAAATCGTCTCGCTTTCAGGTAGATAATGTACTTATTAAATTTAATGTAGTTTTTTATATAAGAAGTAGCACGTGGTAGGCAAGAATGTTTACATGGGACCGCACTCGCCTCGGAAATTCGACAGGTCTGAGCATGCGCGAATCATACGTCTTTATTACATTCACCATTTCTCTGCATTGTGAAGAATAATAAAAAAATCTCACGAAAATAAAATTATCGGATTAATGCTGAAATATGAAAACAAAACGGAGCCAGCTTATTTCTCTGCAGCCGACAAATGAATTGATCGAGAATGGTGGTTGGTAAACGCTCACTTTTACGATGCCGCGAGAAAATTTGCTTCGAAATAGCCATAGCGACATATATCGGAGTCATATTTTGGAGCCATTCGATTGATCTTGATTGGGTCTTGTACGTATAGATTTTATCCCCAACATTTTTAGTTATTTAACCTTGTTTAGCCAGCGTTGTCCCCCCAAATCTATGTCATAATGTTCCACGAGCAAGTATTTCAGTTTCTTTTTAAATCACAGATTATTGTCGTTTCAATTCTGATTTTTTCGATCGTTTTTTTCTTATTTCGTTAGGGAGGAATGATATAAACGGCGTCCGGGTGGATTATATATATTTCGCAAGACAGATTTCTTCTCTCTGTCGCACTTGCGTTGGTCATTAATGGCGTCTCCTTTTCTTATCCTTCCCCACTCTCCTTTCCACATCTCCTCTGCATATCTCCTCTCCTCGACCTCTCCGCCCTTCCCTCGCTCCATCTTTCATCACCTACGCTGTCACAATTGATATTGACGTCCACTCTCTCTCTCTCTCACTCTATCTCTCCGCCTCGCTCCCTTCATTTTTTTTTTCAATTCCCGTGAACGCAAGTGTCCGAGAGGAGTGCACGGGGATGAGAACTATGAAATTTAGGACTTCGCTCGCCTCCTCCCTTTTTTCCTCCCTTGTTTTCATACCGTCCGAAGGGTAATGGAAGGTGGGGCAAGAGGGGTGGCGGTTGGGGGGGTGGGGGGAGAGGCGGGGGGGGGGAGGGAGGGAAGGCGTGGATTAGTATGTTCCCACTGTTGCGAGGAAATTGCACGGTTCTTATCCTCGCCGAAATTAGTTTCCACCCACACTCCTCTTTGCACAGAGAGGGCGCACACATTTTTTAATCCGGAGTGTAGTTTCCACCCTCTTTTTTACTCGCGGGGAGGGAGAGAGAGAGAGAGAGAGGTGTGTGCCCACCTCTCTCCTCCCCGCCGATTGCTATACCTAATGGCCAGGAGGCTGTGCCGGTCCAAGATGCGCGGCCATAACGCGGAATGGGGTACATGGAGTTCCACTCCGGCTCCGTGCATCCTTAACTCTCTATTTCGCCGCGGGGTGGCGTCGGGATGGAGGGTGGCGAAGGGTTGAAAAGTACGCTGGATCCTCTTGCGTGGCGTCCGCAGGGTATTTCCTGTTTCTGGAAGCCGCTGTCCGAAATCGGGCTCTGATTCTTTGGTCATCCGATATCGTTGTTTACGGTAGTCTCGTGTAAACTTTCCCTCGGTGTACCTTAAAAATTGGTTATATTGGAAATTTTATTTTTTAATGCCCGCCGTGTTTTTGCATATACAAAAGTATCAGGTTGCAAAATTTAAAACCGTAGCGGAAGCTCCAGAGGTGGTTTCCAAGGGAATGCGCGGCCGACTCACGTTCCCTAGCTATCTGATTGTAGCGTATTTTTTAGCCTCTTTTATCTTTTACACTCGATCGTTGTTATCAACTGTGCAATATTCGGAACACAGAATTTATGGATATATATTAATCCATCATGTCTTGTAGATTTTTAATGGATTAAGATTAGGGAAGGAGATCGGTCGATTAGCGATATTAATTCGATAGAAGAAGTGTCATTCAACAAAATGATCGAATTTATTCGTAAAATAATCATGAAAGTTACGTATCTGAACTTAAAGAATTCGTGTAAATGCGAAACCTTACATGCAGATACTCGAATAATTTCGTTAAAAAAATGAATGGCTGAATTGAATTACTTCCGTTTATCTTTCGAGTGTGTAAATAGGGCAGGAGATCATGCATGCAAGATAAGATTTATTTTCTTAATGTATCCAGCTGGAAGAACGATGAAGCAATTGATAATAAAAAATGTATTCCAATAACCGCAATCGGAAGAGAAATTCAGATTCCGTCGTCAAAGTTTATACACTGATGGTTGATTCTTAAAACGAGCCAAGCGATAAAAAGATATTTCATTTTTGAAAATGGAACATATTTTAATGAAAGCTACTTTGTAAATTGCGTGACTGTGTGATAGTAGATTATTGTTTTGTAGCCGAAATACGCATCTTTTTTTCGCAATATTTTTATGATTAATGGAGAAAAAAGTTTTCGTCCATAATGAGTTTTATTATTCCTTCCTTAATTAACGTTCTAGCGAAAAAATAAGAAAAATGGAGGATGTATTCAAACATAATTGCAATTCATAACTAAAGTTAAGCAGCCAAAATAAAGTATTTCATCAATGATTTCAAATTGATCGTAATAATAATAATAATAAAAATAATTAACTTTCGTACATTTTAGAAATAGGAAATGTTATGGAAGGTTCTAGTTATTCATAACTATTTTCGTTGGATTTATTCTGATAACCGTATGAGTCTCAGAGTGTATCAAAGAAAATTATATCATAGACGAGCATGTGCAGTATTAGCTCCTAAAAAATATCATGTTTGTTAATTAAGATTTATTTTGGAGTGAGATGCGTGTTGTTTATGGCAAAGACTCCTAGAATAAAATATGCGTTACTTAACGTTGTTTATGAAATCCAAACATAAGCACTGTTATTCAACTGTCTCCTTGACCAACCAATGAGCAAATTTTACCTTATTTATTTCTTTGAAGATTTACTTAAACTGTCTTCATGTTAATCATTAATATGGGTATTTTGCTCCTATGGCCTTTTTTTACCTTCTTCATTAGCTACCTAATTATAATACTACGCGATAATTATTTTAAATCGTGGTAACATTATCATAACAAAATGTGTTTTAAACTTTCAGTTGGTCTTGTTGTGTCTTAGTCATTTGTATCATTTGAAGACTGCTCGAATTTAGATAATAGTTGGTATTTTAGGCTTAAATTAAATCTTTTGAATTTTATCACGTCGTTACATAGCATAATAATAACAGCCATTACAACAGTGAATTTAAAGTGAAAGTTGTATTAATCAAATGTTCGTCGTTTACTGCCTGATTCTCACATTTCAGTGTTCACTATTTTTTATTTTATCGAATGAAATATTGAAAAGAGAAAATTGAAGTTAGCTGAAATATATTAGACGCGAAAGTGTCAATTAATTATATAAGATTTCTATTTATCCGTTCCTTGAAATATTTGTGAGAACAGACGCAAAGGCGGCACTTAATGGTCTCGTTCGTGTTCGGATTCCTTCCTTCCTGTCCACGCATTTTGCGAGAATCTCGCGAGAGGCCGTTGTTTATCGTCTCCCGAATCCCAATTTACGCGACGGATCCGTAGCTAAGGCTCGCTTCAGCGTCAGAGTTATAGCTCCAAAATCTCAGTGTTACTTGGACCTCACATAACACCATGATTTCCTATTTGGGAATTGTCGTCCGCAGCATAGCTTGTTCAAACATTGTGTACATATTTTTCCGAAACGATGATAATCCTTCTTGAGTCTTTGGTAATTGCTGATAAGTTTTTCCTGCCTTTCCTATAAACAGATTCAACATTCACTTTCTATCTATTCACGTGGCATTTACCATGTAACGTAACGTAATGTATCGGCAAGGGTGTCGTATAGTTCTATGAATTATATTTTATTTCGGTATGAAAGTTTAAAATGTTATTTTTTATGAAAAGTAAACCTGTGTTGAAAGTTGAAGTATTTGTCTTTCGATTTGAAGTTGTCAAAGAAGATAGTTTCTGCTGTCTATGATATTGCTAGAAATATATTCTCAGGAGTTACCATCCTCTAAGCAACATTAGTAGCATCGCATGAGGTAAGCAAAAACTACGGGCTCAATATATGTTTTAGTCAGTACTAAATTGTTTGTAATCGAACCATCAAGTTATGGATGTGAAATTTTAATTTAAAGAAATTTTAAGTGACAGACGTGTCATTTCCGTTATTACAGGGCACTGCAACAAATATTTTCCTCGACTGACTGAGGATTCTGGGTCTATACATCCAGTTGATATACGGCCAATGTGAAACAGAAATTCCATTATTTTTAAGTTAATTCTATCAAAAGTGTTTGATTTATTGTAAATCCAGTGTAGAATTATTGAATAGTTATTAGGTAGCGATGGAAATATACATTTTATTTTTAGGTGAATATGTGAATATGCTCCAGCAAATTGTACGGACATTTTCAATGAGATAAAAAATGTTAGATAACTCGTAAAATTTCAACATTATTAGACATCTCATTATATTTGCTCATAATCTAATACTTCTATTATTTAATAAGTAGCCGCTCAAAAAATATAAATATTTGATAAAGTTAAAGTTAAGCTGCTTTCTTTTTATTTCAACTGTAACTGGAAAAGCTTCTCTAACAAAGTTTTTACTCCCAATCATTCTACCCTTTCTCCTTTGATTCCATCCCCTGCTTTATTGTATTTAAAGTTGGATTACTGCCTTAAATTTCACGAAAAGGAAATAACAACACTATATTGTAGTTTTCAACGACACTGTCGTTCTACTAATGATTCCAAAAGTATCGCAACTTTTGAAACAATAAAAATTTGAAGTGACGTACTTACCTTGGTCATCAGTTTATTTTGTTTTTACCACTCTATCAGTTGGTTTATTTTATTGTGAAAACACTAGTAGTCTAGGACGTTTCTTTTTTATTAATTTTTTTATAAAAATCGAAGTAAAAAATAAAACATTCTGAGGATCACTGATGTCAGGAAATGTCATACATTCGGAAAGTTAATACGTAAAAACATATTGCCCGGAATGTAGTCATGGTAATCAAATTTGTCTTATTATTAACGATTAAAACGTTTTTTCGAGTTTTAATTTACCTCTTAAGCAAAATTAGAATTTTTCAATGGTAAAGAATTTGAGACATCATTATATGGGATTATATTTTATCTCAAATTCGTGCCATTGGTATTACATGGTGTTTCGGAAATATGCTCCATAATTTGGATGTGAATTCAAGAAGTCGGACTTAAGGAAGAAGTTTCTACAAATTCTCTTTAGCCGAGTCACTACTCCTTTGAGTTGTCTAGTACATGTATCAAAATGTACACGAATCTTCCGAGTTTTTCCGAGAATTTTCAACTATGTTGGGCAGTATTGAATAAATAGAGCAGATACTTGTTTAGAATTACAGGAGTGTCGTAGAGCTTCTGCTGTAACGTGTGGATATGATTAAACGGTCCGTTCGATTGGTATTGGTCATCATTTGTGACAGTAGCATCGGTAACACAAAGTGGCGCTAGCTTGGCTTGGAAGAGTCAGGTGACCCTAGTTAATAGCGCCATTTTGTATCAATTTCACCTTCTGAATTCGCAACCTGAATTATGGAACATTTCCGAAGCACTGTCTATTTATGCTGAAGTTCCTTTCTAATTTCTAACAAAGAGTTCAAATAATAAACACTTGAGTATCAAAGTTTGACGACTCGAGTAGTTGTCTTAAGTGTCTCCTGTAGCCATAACAAGGTTATGAAAAATAAAGTACATATGCAGCCATCTTCGGTGGTGTTTTACCGAAAGTTGATTAAAAGAAATTGGGGGCATCACCACTGAAGCGAGTTGTGTTGTAGCCGAAACGAGAATCCGGTTATCCATGACATTGTTATGGCCGTTGGAAATACTTAACATATTTTCAAAAATATTTTAAGGGATTATTTATTGATTTATTTTTATCCATAATACGAGCTCGATAATTTTCAATAGAAAATCAAAAATACATAAAATGTGCCTTATTGCTTTATATGTATTTCTTATGGAGAACGTGTAGGTATCTGGAGAATTTTGAAGGAAAATAACATTCACTTTCACCGCCAGAATAAAGTTTAAAATGATCGATGCAAGTCATGTTTGCTTATCCAGATATAACGACAGCATATGTAGCCTGGTATATATTATTTGAAATTTTTGAACCAAATGGTCTAATAAAACGAAATACTTTATGAAATTAAAAACTAAAATGAGATATTTATACTTAATCCTATCTATATGGCAACTAATTTTAGAATTTTAAAAATTCCTATAATTTGTGCCCTATTGTGTAATTTATTTTATTATATTGTAATGAGAAGCTCCATTTCAAATACTTCTTAGGCGCGTTTCGCTTCCAGCGTGAGCACCTATTATCGTCCGTCTGTCCGTCCGTCTGTCTGTCTGTCCGTCCGTCCGTCCGTCCATCCGCATGTTCGTTCTCGGCTTCTACGTAACGGATTTTCATGAAATTTGATATTCAGGACTTACAATCAAATATAATAAGAAAATCTCAAAAATAAAATGCCAATCAGGGGTACCACTTTACTGGTGACAAAAAATGAAATTTTCGTCATATCTCGTAAAGTATTACTCATATCAAAATATTTTTCAAATAAAACTTGTAGAACTAATAAATTAGAATATTTCTTTTTCTAACCATTTTTATCGTAGGAGTAGCCGTTATCCATAAAATCGAACCAGAATGTCTTAAATCGAGTTGAACAGAAAATTTCTTGCATGGTTACTTCTTCATTGTTGCTAACATAAACAATCTCACAAACAAACGTTTAATTTACTTACGTGTGCATGCACTATTTTTAAATAGGAAGAAAATGGATTATTTATGATGAAGAAAAGAACTTTAAAACGCAATTTCCCTTACGTACAGGTATATAATTTCCTTCTAATACTTCATTGCACGAAACGAATACGCACGATACGTTGTACACTTTCCTAACTTGTTTTATTATTTTATCAAAATATTCTACTACTCTACATACTATTCTGTATCTTCTTACCAAATCATTGCTCGGATCGTGTTGTAAAGTGCAATTTTAGAATAGGTATCTATGGAGATGAATGGAGTATGGGCACTTCTTCCAGATACATGGATCCTAAATTTGTATTTAAAGTACATAATTTAATAATGCCACAAGATACCTATTTTATTTTGCCTCGTTGGTTATCGTCGCTCAAATGTTTTCATTGATGAGTAATAGCAAAATGGATTCACTTGAACAGATTTGTTGAAAATTCTCCAAGTCAGAATGAAAGAATTTATATCGAAAGTTAGGCTAGTGCGTAATCTCTAATGCCTAGTGATTTCCAATTTCTTTCTCAATATTGCAGCCGTGTTTCTGTTCTTCTAATCGTGATTACCACACTGAATTCTTAAATCATAATCTCTGCTTTTCTTTTACATAACATTCTTTTACATAACTTTATTTTACATAACTTTATTTTACATAACTTTCTTTTACATAACTTTCCTTTACATAACTTTAAAACTAGCTCAAAGTAAAAGGAGATTTTGCGACTCATTTAGTGAATATCCTATGTTTTCGTCTTATAATCTCGATCTTAAAGTCGCTGCCTTATGCAATAGTTGTAATCAGCATTAACTTCACGTAATAATCTCGAATTTTCTCGAGCAGTCGGAAAGCGGACGAGAGATATAAGTCCTTCGCAAATAAAACAAATAATAACTCAATTATAATTGGTGCCCGCGCTTTTCCCGACCATAAACCCAACGGCGCGTTTATCTTCATTCGCTTTTTGTGTATTTTTTTCGTTTAAAGTGCTCTCCCCACGACCGATTACGCGACGCATACTCACTTTTTAAAATGGATCGTGAGCACTTGCGGCGAAGGAATAGTCCCACGCTATCTGCGCCGAGATACTTTCATTATTTTACTCCCTGCGCTATATTTCTTTTTGTCAAATTCCCGTTTTTTTGCTTTTTTTTTGGCGAGGAAGGATAGCCCCCTCCGCCTACCGGGAAAAAAGAGAATTATTCTCTACCCACCTGTCACTCCGTTCGGTAACAATTTTTCTTTTATACTTTCCAATTTCTTTGTTCCCGAACACATATCAGAGAGATTGGGAGGAAAGCGGGAAACGGGTGGGTGGGGGGGGGGAGGGGGGGCGGGAGGGAAGGTAGGTGAGGAGGAGGAAGGAGGCGGGGATCCTTCTTCTGCGAGACATGTTTGCGTTATTTTTTTCCTCGAGCACAGAAATGTTTGTCGGACGGTGGGATGGGTGGAGCTAGAGAGAGAGAGAGGGGTGTGGGAGGGGGCGGTGAGGGGGGGCGGGGGGGAGGGAGGGCAAAGCCTTTCTGCTGACCTCACTCTCCTCCTGTGCTTTCTCCTCTCTCCTCCTCAGCACCCCCTCATTCCTTTCACCGTGGGATGTGTGGCGGGGGGAGAAAGAGGGATGGGAGGAGGAAGGAGAATTTCTCCCCCCTCCCACGGTGGGAGGCGGATGGAGAGAGCGGAGGGTGGGCAGGGAGAGAAAATTCCCTCTCTCTCCCCCCCTCCCCCCCTTCATCGTCTTTTTTATTATATTCTTCCTCTTTTTTTTATCATTACCTCCTTTCCAATTTTTTTTATATCCTCAATGGGTGGTTGGATGGGGGAGACCAACCAGAGAGTCCGCAGCTCTGTGTTTGAGAGTGCATGCGCGCCAGAGTTTTCCACCAGCCATGGCGGAGAGAGAGGAATACCTTTCGCGAAATCCCCTCCTCCTTTTTTTATCTCTCTCTCCCCCCTTAGAGTCTACCTCTCTCTCTCTCTCTCTCTCTGCACACACTCGCCGCCACCTACTCGAGGTATACGGCGTACGAATCTTCCTTCCTTCCTGCTCGCTTGGGCGGAACAAAGCTCCATGCTACTGGTTTTTTTTTCATTCGGCCTCCTCTCTCTCTCTCTCTCCCCTTAGCTACCTCCTTCCAAAGCTCGCTCCTTTCTCTGCCTCTCCCCTGCTTTCCTTCTCACCTCCACATTCTCCTATCCGGTTTCCTCTAAATGGAACGGCATCACCGTTCTTTCGCATGTTCTTCGGGTGCGTTCGTCCCTCGTCCTCTCCTTCTTTCACCTTTCTAGCCTCCGATTTGCTCTCGGTTTTTTATTTGTCTAGAAATATATTTATCAAAAAATACGCTATAAAAGACTTTTAATGGATTGGAATCATTCGTTGGATTATCCTTCTAATTAGAATTCGGAAAATTTAAGACGGTAGTGAACGTTGTACCTTTTCCTGAGGTATAATTATCACAGAACCTCGTGGAAATTTTGTAATTACATTGCATGAAATCAAGCCTATTTTTACGCGCGAAGTATTGAAAATTGGAATTATCGTATTAATCATTTTTATGTGTATGTTATGTAGTTGGTTTCGTGCATTATTCTTTTAGCTATTAAATTCTCAATGTGTTGTCGAATTTTGAATCAGCGTATTGATTATTAATCCTTAAAACAAAATTATTTAATAAATTTTAATTTGCTAACGATATTTAAAAATTGTATTAATTTAGTGGCTTGTACGAATAAGCGAAATTATTTCATTTATATCTCATTATTTAAAGTCAATTATGTTATTAACTATGTGCATGCCTGTATGTACATATGCACATCATACTTATCGTATATACTCGTATTATTTATAAATATTTTTCTTTTTTATACAATAAAATGACACCTATTAATTATTATTCATTTTATGTCATTTGGAGTATTTTTACCATTTGGCACAATTCTTGTCGTATTTTTTGCATATTTTGTTCAGTATTTGTATATTATCCTTCCATAGCACCTTGAACTTTTATGTTATTAATTTAGTCAACATTTTCTTAGCTCTTTCAGGCTAACTCATTTATAATCGTTTTGATACAACTTTTTTCTCTGCAGAAAATAATCGAGTTTTATATGTATGATGTTCGTGCAACTACCCTCAATCCAAATATGATTACTTCATGTTTAAATATGGTATTAACTTTTTTAAATAAAAAATTTAATATAAAACAGTTATGAATTATGAGTCGTTAATCGTTAGAGCCAGATAAAAGTGTAGTTTATTTTTAGTTACGCTTTATATGTAACAGTGATGTTCACCAAACTTTAATGCATAGCGATATTTAAAATTAGTAAATTTGCTGTTCTGTTTATGCCATCGAGAGAAAGAGAGAGAGAGAGCTTTATTCGATTGGAGCCTCTGCGATTGAAGCGCCGTACAGCATCAACTTTTTAAGCAAGATGGAAGCAACGCGTCCATTTCAAAAGAGAAGTCCACCGTCTTAGTTAGAAGCAGTCGCACTCGATTCAATGTTTCGTTTGTTTAGTCGCGTATTTTTTCTGAAGAAGTTTGTAATCTTCATTCAACAATCCATACTTACACTACCTATATTAAAATACGTTTGTTAGTGTATCCGCGGGAACTGTTCTTTCGCCAAATGCTTTTAATCTTGATGTGAAGTAATAGTTAAGTTCGCTCGCGACTATTCTTATGTTAGACAATCGACATTAGAGCTGCTTCCTTTTTGTCTTCACTGTTTATTTTTATGTTATTCTTATATATAGATTAATTTAATAATTATTTAACAATCATAAAATAGCTGTATTTATCAGTAATCTTATTATCTTCATCTTTTTGAATGAATGGAAACTTCGAGGCTACCACCATTTTTTCTCTCAATATGCTCATTAAACATTAGCCTACTAATTAGGTGGAAAACGAAACTGAAAATTTAAATTTCAATTTTATGTTCGTTATTATTGAGTTGCGTTTTTATCGATGAGTTTTTAAATTTTATTTTCATCTTGATATTAACAAAATGAAAAAGTGAAAAATTGTTTTATTTTCTTAGATACGATCGTAGATTAATTGCTCAAGTATTGATTCTATATTGGTTTCATTTCCCATTCAAATACATTTTTCGGTAAACAACTTAAACAAAGAGAAAATTACTTTTATGAAAAGAAGCGAAATTCGCCACATGCTTAATTTTCTTTGTCCAGCTAACCTTAGGGTTATAAAACAATATATAAAATCGTCACTGCAGCTTTACCATTTTCAAATCCTTTTATGGGAATTTGTGCCATTTAACTAATCAATTCTCTCTTTATTTTATTTTTTTATAAATTTTAAAATCGTATTGTCATCATATGAATAATGTTGGCTGTTTATAATTAATCTATCCACAATCTCCATTCCCCAATAATAAGCGCCATGCACTGGGATTTTATTTCAGTGATAGTATTACATTGTTTTATAAAATATGTAGTTAACTCCGATAGACTGAAAAAGTATTGATTTCCTGCCACATGAATTTTCTCAATTTAATGAAATATTAGTAAACAGTATAACTCCGATTATCCGAACTAATTGGGACCACGAGTGGGGTCGAATAATCGAAAATTCGGATAACTGGAGAAAATAAAAAAATGTTTGAAGTAGAAGAGTACATGTAGTTTGAACTTTATTATAAAATACGCTTTATATTACATTAGTTGATAGAGATACAGAAAATTAATTTAGCGGTCAACAAGAAATACTTGCGAATTTACATAAAATGCAATTTAAAAAATATAAAATGTAATTTATTTAAGACAAGAGCTGTTTTGTGGAAGATTTCCTTTTTTGCCGCTAAATCTAGCAATGTTTTTAAACAAAGCAGTTGGACTGAATCACACTCTTCCTGCCCCTCTAACCATGTCATTGCGTTTTTCAGGCACCTGAAGGCTTCTGCATAGGAAGGGCCCTCATAACCTTTATCATCGTCTGCCTTATTTTTTTTATATGTTTACTTTATGATGTAGTGTTGACTATATGAGAAATTTGAATCTTCCTTTAGGGGGCGTGGTTTCCCTCGTATGATTTTAGTTTTCAAGGTAGCATCTCAAATCGTACTGCTTATTCAGACTAAAGTCAGCATTGAAAAAAACAGATTTACAAGAGAAAGATAGCCAACAATGTGTTGAATAAATTCGGTTCGGATAATTGGACGCTCGGATAGTCGGCTTTCGGATAACCGGAGTTATACTGTACTACTACCTACGATTTTACGTTTAGAAAATTATCTCTATTACATTTAGAAGCATCTAAATAATATAAGTTAAAATTTAGAAAATTTAAATTCATATCTTAATAAACTCACTTGAAGATGATGACAATTTTTAGGTCATCCTTTCATAATTCGTATAAAATGTTATTGTGAATGGTTTATATATACTCGTATATATTGTTAACATTTAGTACGTTTTCCTTACATTCGATTCAACTTATCAGGGTTACTCATTATTGCTGATTTATAAAAAGCAATTTCTGACTATTTAAAAAAAATAGTCTTTACTTACTTATTATTTTGAAATTGAAACGTTTCCCGTTTGATTAACAGAGGTTTTATTTCTTATTGATTTAAATAAGAGAACATCCGTAATTCCTTCGTAACCTCTTAGTGTTATGTTCTTTCATTTCCTTTGGAATTCACCTTGTATATTTTTTTACCTTTTCCTCGATTATTTCCTTCATAATTATGTTCGTCATTCATTTCTTGTAAGTTTTAGTAGAGATGCATATTGGAAGTTTCGAAAATTCATCTTATTTTTCCCGGTAGTGAATGTACGCCAATTATATTTGTTATATATTTTTGAAAAACTCTGTTTTACATATCAACCATAGTAAGGGTAACATATAGTCACGTAGTTGACTCCTTATTTATCGTCCGTAGTGACATACTATATCGAATGACATAATATTTCCCATTGTTCGTCTCTAACCATATTATCAAAGCAAGAAAAGATTAATTTGTGAAAATCCCGTAAAGACTGAACCGAGAGACGAAATTTCAGCAGTAATTGAACATTGAGTCTCTGCAATGCAAACGGACGCTCAAAAAACTAAAACTCTCTATGATAACAGTTAGGTGGCAGTTGGGTCTACTCCTCCAGTGTTAGTTTTTTGCTATCATATTATAATGCTTCCTACCTAGTTGGAACAGAAACCATTCCAACTCTCTCATTTCAATAACGTGCCATTCTATTTTTCTGAGCATTCTATAATCAAAATTTCTTCATCTCCACCTATATTTTCGATGGTTCATCTTTTATTGTAAAATATGTCATTCATTATCGAACGTTTTCCCTATATCACATAAAACCATGTGCTACTGTGTTTTCTAATCTAAAAGAAGTATAGAGATAAATGGAAGTTAATGATGAACTATTGATCGGCTGATATTTTTATGAAAAAAATTCATGACTTTACATCAAAATCTAAGAATTAGGAAAGGTGAGTAATATAATTTGCTAAAAAATCAGAGCATACGAAATTCGAATTTCAAAGTTTAAAATGGATTTTATGCTATCAAATTCACCCTTATCTGGATTCATTGTTTTACTAACGTAGTTGCATTCCTGGTAACGCATAGAAAAATGCTTTTAAATAACGAATGTGATATAAATTTCGGGCTGCGGGGAATAATTACAATTATGTAGATTTTAAGTCAAAATTTTCTAACTCAATTTTTAATTATAATTATGACGAATAAACTGGTGATTATCCATTAGATGTAAAAATTGGATTTAAAATTTTAAAATTAAAAATCTTTTTGTGAAATTGCCTCTAAAAAGGAATAAGAGTTTACTTTTAATTTATTATTCTAGAATATCTATTATGCATGACTTAAACTGTTTAATTAGTTAATTGCACTTAAAATGATTATAATGAAAAGGTTATTTTTATTTTTACAACCTCCATATTATCAAAAACTGTGATAGTCTGTAAAATGCTACATTTATTTTATTTTAAAAATTTGAACTAATTAATTAGAAATAGTATTTCATATCAGACCGGAATTTTTGTTCGTGAAAATTTATCCTAAAATTTAATGTGACTTTCGTTTAAAATCCGCAATGAAACAGTTAATTTACTAGAACGGTGTTTTTCAAGCATTTTCTTTCCACGGCACACTTAAACATAAAAAAAACAATTGGCTGCACATCGACCCCATTTTTTCAGGGTGGTTCTCCCGTTTCACCTAAGATTCCGCGGGACTTCAGTTCATATCTGATGGAGCACCAGTGTGCCGCGACACAACGCTTGGGAAACACTGCACTAAAGAAAAATCTAACTCGTCTTATGGCTCAAAACAAATGATTGAAAATCCTGTCTTAATTAAATAATTGGAAAATTTCTGACGTGACGAGAAAAGCTTTATTAACTAGATACATGATGAATGCGTGTTAATACATTAGCGTAGCTTACTTTTTAGTCTCACTTATAGGCTGAAAGAATAGAGAATGCGTTTGATTACGAAATGTTGTAATAGAAAAGCTGTGTAGTAAAGTTATCCATCTTTGAAACTATGTTAAATTGCTACGATAAAAGCAAAAAATTATTGTAAGACATACTGAAAAGGAAGCGATCTATACTAGCAAAAGAGGACGTAGTTGAAGTTCTATATTTTTGGATGAGCATCTTATCCCACATTAATATTTCTTTCTTTTGTAAACAACTTCATTCTCATCGATGCATATTCGTGCCGACATATGCGGTGACAAATTTACTTTAATTAATTATATAAATTATCCTATTTGGAATTATTATGCGGAATTCATTCTTATCTGGCCGTGCTTCTCTAAAGACAAATTGTCCGATTTCTTAATGTGTATCACTTTCCTCCTTTTTCTTACTTCTAACAGCAATCATAAATGACGCTCAATCAGAGTTTTCCAATCGATAACATTCTCTTTGATCTCTGCCTCTCGTGCATATCTCGCTTCTTTGTTCGCTACTATAGTAGCACCTTACGCCAAGGTTTTACCGCTTGAGTAGTGTATGCGATTTAGGTTATATTGATTGGAACACCACGCATAGTATTTACGAAATATTTGTAAACCATTAGGAAAGGGCTGCATTGTATTTCGATAAATTTTGATATATTTTCCGCGAACATGTTATTCACATTTCATTTACTTGCATTGTATTTACTTGATCACCTGTTATTTTGCTACTTCACGTATTTTTTCAAAGTTTTTGCGTGAATTCTCAGTTTTGGATTTCCTCCTCCTCCTATCCCTTTACTCTTCCGCTGCTATTTTTTCCATCTCTCGTGACTTTTGCCCGATTCCATCTCTTTCATATATTATGTTAGCATCGACCCCTCTCCGACTCTGCTCCTAGCCGACGCTCGCCCCCTCTGTCGACTCCGTCCCAAAGCACTCGCAATCTATATCTTCCTCCAATGGCATTCCTACGTCTCTTCAACCCTCCTATCTTTCGAATTCCCCCTCCCCATCTCTCTTCCCTCGGTTTCCCCCCCCCCTCCTCCTATCCTCTCTCTCTCCTTTCCTCATATTTCTACCACTCCGCTCCCTCTGGCTTCCCCTGCAGAACCACTCTTACCTCTCTCTCTCTCCTCCCCTTCCTTTCTCTCTCTTTCCCTCTTTTATCCCTAGCTCTCTCTCCCACTTCCCTCTCTCTCTCTTTCTCCCACCCTCCTTTCACGTTTCCTGCCTTTCCCTTATTCACCCGCTTCTTCCTCCCCCCATCTCCAGGAAACCTGCACCCCCCTTCCCCTCTCCCTCCTCCACTATTTGCCCCCCCCCCCCCCCCCCCCTCCCCACCTTCCCTCGAAAGGGCGAGCGAAGGCAGGATTCCCTCCTCGCAGAATTACGTACGGAAAAAAGAAACGCGATTTTAGGGGGGAAGGGGGGGGGGAAGACTGGGAATAGGGCGAAAGGGGTTAGATGGAGTGAGAGGAAGGAAGGAGGGGGGGAGAGGGGATATATTTTATTTTGAATCGTGACAGCCGATCTCTCTTCTCCTATCCCATCCACCTTTTGAGTTTTTCTCCCTCCTTCCACTCATTCCCACACACTCCTCTCTCTTTGCTTGTCCACTGAGATGGCCCGAATAAAAATAAAATATCGAAAGGGGACCGTGTTGCTAGGAATGGTATTTTTTCGATCCTGCTTGGAACCAACGGGCTTCTGGGAGCGCGTTTCTTCTTCCAAGGGTGGAGTTTTCCGTTCCGGAGGAGCGTACCGCGCGGTGAGGAAGGGAGGGAGGCGAAGAGGGAGGGATGGGATGAGGTTTTTTATGTGCACGGTGCTAAATAGTCCGCGCGCTTGAGAGAGTAGGAAAAATTCGCTTCCTCTCTTCCGAACACGGTGCTTCCATCTAGCGTCGGGAATGTGCGGTGGCTCAGGTGAAATGCTGAATGCGAAATGAAAATAAAGAGGAGTAGGATTTGGAAATGTGTGGTTTTCGGTGTGTGCCGCGTATGTGTTTTGGGGAGGGGTTGGTTAAGCGTTAGTCCGCGTTTCATCTTTTAGCCGTGCAGACAGAATAGCCGAGTCCTTCTCGGGTCATTCGTAATAATTAATTTCGTAATGGTAATGGTGGAATTGGGGAAAAAGACTTGAAAAAATATATATACACATACACGTACACAACGGCCAGGATATTGTGTTCTCCGAGCAATTAAACCTTGCAATTATTAATTTGAAGTTTAAATTCATTTATCTTCAATGTTATTCAAAATCTAAGGAACGGGTAACAGCTTTCGTTATTCCCACCCCACTTCTTTTCAAAATGACTTATTTTTTGCATAATAAACGTATTATTTATGAGAGAAATATACGTTTTCATAAAGTAAACGGAGTGTGGCCGGCTATTCTGTATTATAGGCTCGCTAAGTGGAAGCTATATTTAAATGATGCCGTGGAACAAGCATTTATTCTTTTTTTCATAAACGGTGGACCCGAAACAAAGTTATGAGTAAACTCCCGCCACATGCAGCCGACATTTATAACAATCTTCTTCGCTATATAATGTTTCATTAAACGAATTTAGAGTAAAACTCTTAATGCTAGCAACATATTAAAGATAAAATAAAGGAAAAATACGACCTTATGGTAAAAAACACTAAAATAAAGATTCTGTCCCGCGTATAACAGTTGGATAATTTAGTGATTACTGCATCAATTGACGTAAATACATAATAAATCAGTTATTGCATTTTTCATTTGCTATAATTACATAATTTACATCGTAAACGAAATAGGCATTTTAAAATTCGTCTTTACTAAAAATAATAAATGTATTAATTAATTTTCATCTCAACATTTTTATACTAATTATATTCAGTGTCAATATTGGAAGAATGAATGATATTAACACGATATCTCGATAAAGATTGTTAAGTAGTAGAAAGGCATTGAACCAGAAAAAAAGATTAAAACAACGCCATTGTTATGAAATAATTTTTATTTTACTTTTAATCCCTTCTATTTCAAGCACCATTAAAATATTTTCACTAAATTGTGCGTGTGTTTATACTTATTGTCGAAGCAGGACGTTCGGGCGCCGCTGTTTGGGCGATAGATTTTTGGGCTCAAGTCTCCTCATTCCGCATTATGTAATCATGCCGTAAAAAGATAAATATTAATTCCTTTGTATAATGTCGAAACACTGCCAAACGATAAGTCAGAAAAGTCGCTAAGGAAATAATAAATTTTGATAGTTATTTTATAATATATTGTAATTAATGTGCCCTAAGGAAAAATGTACTGATGAAATCAGGACTAGAATAACGAAAGCAAAAGCCGCTTTCAGAAGAAAGAAACTCCTACTAACGGGGAATATAAAGCAGGAAATCCGCAAGAAGTCGATAAAATGCTATGTATGGAATATAGCTTTATATGGGGCAGAAACATAGACGATAAGGAAAAATGATATTAAATAGGTACTCGGAAAGCTTTGAAATGTGGACATGGAGAAGAATGCTGAAGATAAAATGGACAGATAGGGTGAAAAACGAGGAAGTATTACGAAGAATAGGAGAGAAACGAACGATTATACAGACTATCAGAAAGAGGGAGACGAACTGGATTGGATATTACCTGAGGAGAGAGAGAGAGCATGATTAAAGAAGGAAAACTGGATGGAAAAAGAGAAAGAGGTAGGAAAAGGTTTCAGCTGATGGACAACTTGAAAGGGAAAGAGAGCTATCAAGACATGAAGAAGACTGCGGAGAATAGGAGTATATGGAGAACCTATTTTAACCATGAATAGTCACTGACCTGTCATCCGACAGACTACCTATGATGATGAGGTAATTAATGAAATGTTCGAAAATATTTAATTGGTAATTAAGTAGTAATAATGTAATTTTCGTTCTTGTCCATTATGTCCATTCTTCCGTTATAAGTTATCCATGCAAAATAAACGTATTTACGCTCTTTTATGTCTTCGTCGTAGATAATCCATTCCCTTTCACTCATCAAATGCTGCATGAATGCGAAATGGAATTAAACATCTTTCCTTAATTATAGTACATCTTATTTACTTCATTTTCGACGAAGGTTGTTTTCATTACGAACAATTAAAAACGTCGCAAGAAAGTTCGTAGAGAATTACGAATTTCTTGGTGTATTTTATAGAAAACGGTTTCTCGTTTTACGTAAATATATTTTTTACAAGAATTATTTTGACCAGTGCTTTACGAGATATTTCGGAAACTTCAGTTTTTGTCCCTAATGAAGTTGCTCCCCTGGTTAGTTTGACTGAACAAATGTTTCTTATAAGGCTCTCATTCCATCCTTTTATCCACGATAGCGCTTCTTGTAGTTTCACCTTACAGTTACAAACATAATTCGTAAAAAAAACGCCGTGATGTGACAACTGTATTTTCAGGCGAAAAATAGCATTATCAACAAAACCCAAAAACTAATTAATGTATGCTATGGAGCATAAGCAAGAAAAAATAAAAAATGTTGGTCAAATATCCGGCGCCCAAACATCACACATCCGCTTATTGTGAACGACTGTTGAATGTTCCTGATCACATATTGATAAATAAGAAAAATCAAAATTAACATTTTCGTACCATCGCATATTATTCATTATTTACATATTCCCCTTATTGTTTCTTGAAGTGTTTAAAGAAGGGAAAAATGAGTACGTCTTAAATTCGATTCATTTTTTACGCAAAATAATTAGATGAAGAATATATATAATACTCACACACATACATATGAGATTCCTTTTCCTCTATATGGAGTTACTTGCATAAAAATACAAATAAATTGAAATAGAATGCATATATGCTTAGTATGGCCTCGTAATATCATTTATACATGATTATTTTCCAACCGAAAAGAGTAATCTAGATTTTATCAGTTACATTGTCTTAAAAATGCCTTATGCGATAAAAAAAACTTCCGAATGATGTAAGTAAACCAATGATATATTCAAAAATCCATTAAAATAAAAAAATCATAAAATTGATTGCCGCAAAAAATATTCGTTTTTGGATTTTTTTCAAATGATTAAATTGTCATTTTCTTCCCTGGACACCCAACTCCCATCTGTTTGCTAATATCACCCAAAGCCTTTTATTTCTCCGCTTCCATTTTCGTAACTTTAAAACTCATATTTGTCAATTTTTTTAGTAAATTTAATAGCGATGCAAGCGAAGTATGTACGAAATATTCGTGCGGACGTTGAACTGTTTCCTTCCCATTTCCCTATCTCTTTCTCTCCCTCTTCCTTCTCCCCTCTTCCTTCTCCCCTCTTCCTTCTCCCCCCTCTTCCTTCTCCCCTCTTCCTTCTCCCCTCTTCCTCCTCCTCCCGATCGCGAATTTCGTCGTAGGCGTCTACGGAACCGCTGATCCAGATTCTGCGGAGGGGTGAGCACCCGCGAAGAGGAGGTGGCGTAGAAGGGGGAGGGGTGTGGGTG
Source organism: Uropetala carovei (assembly GCA_036926305.1). Lineage (NCBI taxonomy): Eukaryota > Metazoa > Arthropoda > Insecta > Odonata > Petaluridae > Uropetala > Uropetala carovei. Next base: position 2,844,424 of record JAXCHB010000167.1, read on the forward strand.
GGGGGTGGGGGGGGAAGAAGGCGTTCGCATGGGAGGGTGGCCGCCGGGGTGCTATTGGTGCTCTTACCACGAGGGGGTGGAAGGGAAAGCGAGTTTGGCATCGCGTATCCTGTTGTACCCTTGGGTGAAAACCCTTGAGGGGCTGAAGCGGGAGTGCCATAAAGGTTCACGGTGTATAGATCCAACGGTGAATTTCAAATTTCACGTGATAAATTTTATGCATTTTTTCCGCGAATAATTTTTTCATTTGATCGGCGGAGCAAAAAAAGTGATGATGGATAAGGTAGATTATTGGGAATCGTGTTTTCTTAACAAATTTTTAAAAACAAGTCTGCTTCCCATAGAACCGCTCTAATGTTTTTTTTATTTCGCGCGAATTTTCTTTCATTTTTTAAAATTTTCCACTCAATTACTTTGCTGAGGGGTTGTTTTTTAAACAAAAAATTAAAATATTCCTTTACAAAGTCTATCCTAAAATACTGTGGATAATCTGCTCACCAAAGAAAGTGAAATTTTCTCTGTATTGATCTATATTTTATAAGACAAAGTTTATTTAATTTATGATTCTAACCTAAATTCTCCAAACAGAAAAATCAATTGACCATAACAGTGTTTTTTACTTTCTTTCGTGAGGTTTAATATCGTCAGTTATAAAGACTGGTTCCATTCAATGCCTTAAGTCGCTACAAACGGTATTGTTCCTTTTAAAAGTCTTTATGGAAAACTCGAAATTATTTAATCTATTATAGGGTTTCGCTATACAAGGGACCATTTTTTATTATAATTAAAATTCAAGCGTATTTATCTGCGAGCATTATTTTTAAAATTTATTTTAGGGTTTAATCGTTAAGGTATTCTTGTAAATTTGATTTCCTTATGTTTTATATTATTTAACATTGACAATTTAAATTTAGCACTTAGTAAGCCAGGATATATGTTTAAAGGAATTATCATAATCATCATTATTAGACTGGTAGGTAGTGTGCCTGCCTTCTAATGCAAGGGTCGCGGGTTCGAATCCCGCTTCGGGCATGGATGTTGTGATTCGTCTTGGGGTTTTTCTCCTACCTGCAGACAAGCCTAAAATTGGCTTTGCGGGGATGGCATCATTAAAAAAAATATTACTTATTGTAGTTTGAATCCATTTAATTTATTCGATGAATGTTGCACAAATGCATGTCTCTATAATAATTATCCTCGGTTTTAAGAAATTATCAGCTGAAAATCTTCGCTGCTTTGGTTTTGTTAATCATTGCTATAATAATGATTCCAAAAAGGAGTAAATATTTTTAATGTTCTCCTATCGAATGATAACGGCAGATTCACAAAGAAACGCGCTGCCCATTACTTCCCGCTTGCGAAATACCTTCCTCGATAAACTCAAGCCTTACCGATGTAACGGCAACGTTTTTCACATCCTAATCAGCGATGCTCTCTCTCTCTCTCTCGAATAACGGTAAACATAATTATGTCTCTTGCGTTATGAAGCACAGCTTTTTTTAAAGCGATAGTGATAAGTCCGCCCAGTTTCATCGCTGCACTGTAAGCATTATCACGAAACTGCTTCACGATCAATGAAAGTTTCGTCCCTCGCCGTTAGTGCGCAGATCCTTGGATAAAAAAGGAATATTGCCTTGCGCGGTGGAAGATGTACGCAGAGGAAGACATTTTTTGACCTCAAAAAGGCAATAGGACCAAAATTTCAGTAATTTGAAAACAGATATTTCCTAGGATAGGTTTTCTGTGGAAATATACTTATGCCATTGTAAGTTTCTCGAAAATATCCTAAAATATTAGAAAATTGCAAAATAAAACTCAGCAGTTTGGAGATGTGTTGTTTTTATTTTTCTCGGTTAAAAATATTTAAATACGTAGTTAAAACTTAACCAATCAGCATACTCACATAATTGTAACAAATTTCAAAAATTCCCTTTAAATTATATCGTATATAATAGTCTTTCCGTCTTTTAATATTAAATCTGTGTATTTATCTTTTCTGACAAAAATGTTTAATTGATTTTCAGGCATGACAGATTTTATAAAAGAACGCCAATCTTACGGGAGTGTTGGATTATATTTGATTGTTTACTTAAATGTAACTTACTATTCAGAACAATATTCCGCAGAGGACAGTTGTTATGAATTTGCTGCAATCATTTGTCAAATATATTTTGAAGTTTTTACTTTTTCGTATTCTGTTGGTTTCATGCCAAAGTCCTTATTTTGTCCTTTGTCTTCTTCAATGATAAAAACTCTTTCTTCAATGTCTTTGTCTCTATAAAAAATACCGATGACTACAAAAGGTACGTTTAAACGAGAACATCGCCTTTCATTTGTTTTTTTGTTCTAATTACATCAAAGAATAACTCTTTGTTCGGATCAAGGAGGCATACGTGTAGCGATATGACAAACGCTACGAATACATAGGTTTTTAAGAACGGCTGTTACATGAGATTAGATAGACTATGACAGCCTCGGGTGGAAATTTTCTAGGTGCTGCAATACTTTATTGTCGCCTTATGTCTGTAGTCTATACCTTTTCGGCGATCTGAGGCGTCATTGCGGTTTGTGGCCTTAGGCCACGGGTTTTCACAGCGCATCGCTGTTTTCATAAATTAAACAAGTGTGCAGCTAAATGAGAGTGATTCTGGTTTTCCATAGTAACAATCCTTTATTATACACAGAAATAGAATTAAGAAAGTTATATATTTTAAATAACTTATGTCTCAATCTCTACACCGTTCATGAGGTTCATATATTCCTTAAAATATTCTCGAAATATTATTTTGAAACATTTTTCAGATTATCTGATTTTGAACCATTACTTAAATTTATCGTTGAATTGAAGCTATTTTCCTGTGTACCTGATATACTTTTGTGATAATGCAAGAAGTCGATGAAAAGTTGATCATCACGAGGAAAAATTGAAATGAATGCCATTAAAATTGTCATATCAAAATTTGGGTTTGATTTATTGCAATTTTTTCTGTGAGAATTCATTTCTCAAAATGCGAAACAATTTAACACAATAATTTGTTCTTGGAGGTTAACTTTGATACTGTTTAGGGATCAACAAAAATTTGGGACAATTAGTGATGCTTCTGGAAAACTTCCTGAATTCGAGGCATTCCCATGTTATTCAAATGGAAAATAAAAATGATTATTTAAACCCTTCGCCCAGCATATCCGGTGTGAAAAGTAGTGCATTCAGCTATTTTACGCAGCAGCATTTTTTATGCAAAATTTTGTAAGTGTAGGTAATCGCGAAGTATGACTTTATACGGAGCAAACACACTCTTAAAAATATTTATGTAGAGATATTTGTTGAGAACCTTCCCACCCTCCCTCCCTCCCTCCCTCCCACATTTCCCCTGATCATAAATACGTCCACCAAAATAAAATGTAAACGTACTTAAGAAAACGTTAAAACTTGCACGAAATGTCATTTGGGCCAAATGTAAAAAAAATGGACGAGATGACTGTGGACGAAATTTCTTTGGACCTAATGTCTTGAAACCATAATGGCCCGCGTTGTTTGGATTGCTATTAGTTTGTCTTGCTATAATTTTGTCACCTTAGCCGCGATAATATTGTCTTGCGATAATTCCGGCCTGCGATATTTTTGTCTTACGATTTTTTGAGCGCGATCAAATGATCTGCGATATTTTGACGTAGAACCTGGTTATAGCGGTTTTGAGTACCAAATGTAGTCATAATAGTTGCACCCCTAGTTAGAATAGGAATGTATATACTTACTAGTCTGTTGGTCTAAAATACTTAAATGCAATTTTTACATTGAATTTTACCTGCTTTATATTTACAAAAAAATTTATTTTAACAAATTGTGTGTTCTGTTCAAGCGAATGCGCATAAGAAAACGATATCTATTACCTTTTTTATTCTATTTATTGCATAATTCTCTTAGATTCTGAGTTAACGGAAATTTGATTAGTTTGCATGGCGAGTATAAAGACGCTTCGCATTATTTTAATTTAGTTTCGAAAATAGTCTTTTCATGACGTCATCAGAACGTTCCTTACATTTTCCGTCTATGTGCTAGAATGTAGATGCTGTCATGAAAATGCTTTTTATCTCTAATAAAATATAAAACATTTCTTGCTTTGATCCCTATGGCCTTTGTATGTCCACAAAGTCCATTACTCATGTCGGTATTCGTTTAAAACCGTGCGTGACATTCAGTCAATTTTTACTCAATCTTTTGCGTTCTCAGAGCGTTGAAAATGATCCGTAGAGAGTGGGAACGGTTGAGCGTGACGGAGGTTTTGTCCATCATGGACGGATTTATGAAGAATAATGGTTCTATGTGGCACCTCCTTCTCGCTGCGCCGATTCATTTCTCCTCTCATCCTCAGACATCAGCGCGTAGATTTATGAATAAATTGGACCGCAAATCCAAGTGAATGTAAGAACTCGAATCTCGATGGAGATTTTTTCAGTGCTTTAATTTTCTATTTCCTGATATCACAGTACTAGTTTTATTTTATGACAACTGTATTTAACGAATTTATTATCTTCATCGCCGCAGAAATTATTTGTGCATCCAAAAGTTTCAAGAATTGGTTACTACAACATAGGTGATTATCAATTATGCTTATGCTTGAACCTTTTACTAAGCATAGATTTATTTTAAATTAATTTACAACAAATCCGTTAAATAAAACGTTCACAGAAAGCAGAAAATAATGATGTATCTATACTTCCGTTAGATAAGATTTCTCAGTAAATCAATTCTTAAATTTCGTTATTATTCGATAATTCTTCCAAGTTTATGGCTTGCAACATACTTTCTTGAATAAATGTATACAAATGCTAAATTTTAGAAATTATTCCTATTGCGATAAAATACGTTCCGTCTCCTATCACTTCTTTGAGGTGGAAGCTGTGTTTTGTCATAATATAATTGGAATGAAATTTTGTAATTGCTCGAATTAACAATAGTTAAGATATTGATAATTAAATCTTTTTTCACGCAGTATGAATTTTAGAACTCCATCAATAAGTTTTATTTATTTATTTAAGTTGAATTAAAATGCCAGAAGCATTCCAGATTCTCCGCAGTTTTTTTCCGCTTCCTAATAACCGCCAGAGCCTCTCACTGCCGAACTCTTTCATTTTACGTCCGCCATTTTGACGCTTCGTTACACGTGGTGTAAATTTCAGATTTTCTCGACTTTTTACAGAATATTTTTTCTTTATGAAATCTATAAAAAAACAAAGTAGTTTTGTGGTTCTAATGTGTAGTTGTTACATCGAGCCGTTTTCCTTATTGTCGGAAATAATATCTTGGAGGATATAGAACGTATTTTTTCACATTTAGTTGAATATGTCCGTCTTAATTATTTTTTGCATTTTATTTTTACCGGAAAAATCCTCAAAGAAATATTTAAATTTTCAAATGGAAATCAATTACCGCATTTTATGAAATATTTCAAATATTGAAATTTTTTAACAATCTCGAGAAATAAAGTTGTACTCTGCGAAACGCCGACGTATCAATTCGAAATTCACCTCGGTGCGATCGAATCACGAAGAAAAGCGAATAACTGATGTGCGTCGTTTTCTCTGTTGTATCCCGTGGGAACTTTCCTTTCAGTACACATTCACAAAATCGCGCGAATTTTTCCCAAGTATACATTTAAATTTGAAAGGAAAGCCGGCTTCTAGCGAATTTATACTTACCCTAAAATATACATAATTCAGCAGCAAATATAGGCGTCATTCCAGCGAGTGTCTGCTTCCGTGCGACAGGATAGAAACCCTTTACGTGTCCGCGAGGGGAATGCCACATAAGAGAAACACTCTCCTTTTGTGCCAGACACAAAACAAATCCAAACGTTTCGCCCAAAAAGGAAGGCCTCTTCTTTCACCCTCGCCACGCGCCTTCCTACCATTCGTGCTATGCTAAGAAGGTGTCGTCCACCCTTCCTTTTCCCACCAAAAACGGAGAATGGCCCATTCTTTCGTCTGTCGCGTGGTGCATCTTTTTAGTTTTGGGGCGAAAAGGTTCCACCACTGGAGAGGATACACTCGGTCGCGTGCGACTCCACACGCGCGAAAGAAAAAGGAATCTCCGATGCACCAGGGTGCAAAAAAGGCGTGAAAAACCCTTTCATTTCCTCCGTTTAGCCTTACAGTAAAACGTAAAAAGGAAACCTTTTTTCATCCCCTTCGCGAGAAAGGCACCGCGGAGCCTTAAGAGAAGGGTCGTGAGGGCAAATGGGGAGGAATCGGCATGACAATGGCCTCGCGACCCCCTTCAGAGGCCCCCCCACCCTCCTCCCGTCCTCTCGGCTACCTGAGTGAGGATCGCGAGCACTCCTGAGACCCTTCGCCGCCTCCTTACCTCAATTTCCATCTTCCCCGGATCTTTTTACATATGCACCCCGTTTTTTTTATCTATTCTAAAGAGGGGCTTTTGGGCTCTTTTTCTACCAAATTGTGGGCGCGTGTTCAAGTATGCGTGTAGAGACACGCGAACTAGTGTTGCGTCGTATAAAGCGGGAGGTTTTTAACCCTCGGTTTCCCTTGGAAAAACCTTTCTTTTTTCGGGTCTCCCTTCTCTCTCTATAGTGGTTGCTGCTTTACGGTGGAGGTGTTGCATATGTACATGCGCTTGGGTGCGTGTGTGTCAGCGTGACGCCCTTTTCCTTTCTGTCGTAAAAAATGTATACCTGAGAGCACCCCATTAGGGAATGCCTTTCTCCCTCTTCACGGCTAGTGATATTGCCGCCGTGTTTTGTTGCACTCCCTTGGGCTATTTTGTATTCATTGGGAAAAGCCCGTGCTGGAGAACCCCTCGGCATTTCCTATGTATAATAGGGAGATGTAAATTGCATAATATTATGCAATAGATAAAAAAACTAAATGCATTAATTGCAGTAGGTTTTAAGGGACGAATTGTTTGTTTATCTACTCCGCATAGCGTACTTAAAAGCAGAAAAATGTCTTCAGTTTTAACGGATATTTTTAATGTTTTATATGAGAAGATTCCTATAGCATATCACTAATACCATATTAAATGCGCATAAGAAATTCATAATGCGCAGCTGTGCCTTGTTTAGTTTCTTCTAAAAAGAATTAGTTAAGTACTCTCTATTGTTGAGCGAATTAATTTGAAAATATTCTACCGACTTATTCCCTTAAAAATGTAATATCTGTCAAAATCCTGGCTATCATAGAAATAGGACATTTCAATTTTTCGGCAATTAATTACATAAATTTCAATGTTACACTTCTTAGTAAAGTTAATTTAAAGAAATTTCAACTTCTAATAAATTTTATTACCCATTCGCACCTTTATTAAAAAACAACAGGAGCAGAAAGAAAGATTTAACTTACTTTTCGTAATCTGAAGCGCAAAATTTAGTTAATTATTATGTAAATTTATTTCTTTTAACTAAACAGGATGAAGGAATATAAGTTTTTAAAAGTATTAATCGAAAATTATAAACGTAGCTGTGGTTATATTTTAAAGCATTTGAAAACATTTTTGTCGTTTCATTTTAAATGACTAATGAATCTTTCGTTATTATTTAGTCCTCGAATAAATTTTCTTTTGTTGCAACGTGTGGACGAATGGATCATATATTATTTTTACATGTTGTTCAACAGTTCTAATTCATTCAATGAAATCTGAACAAAATTTAACCCCGGAACGCTTGGTTGGAGTCCTTAGGGATTTCACCAACCGTTATCTTCCTGATATACCTTTCGGAGCGTCATCTATGAATCTCATATTCAATGACATCCTCGTTTTGGTTTACAGGTTGATGTGCATCAATTAAATCTTGTTATCGTGATTGAAATGTGAGTTACTCCTTTTTTAGGTGGTTCACAAGAATCCTATTGTAACGTAGTCATAATTTTCTATGGCTCTTGTTGTTTTCCGTTTCTTATGAGTTTATTGTATTTTTCTTTACATTCTAAAACTGCAAAATTATTTTTGGTGACTAATTGTTTAATGGTTTAGTGAAGCGTCATAAAACTATTAGTTTTGAGAAACACCACTCCTTTGCTCTCCAAGGTTAAATTATCTGATTTTACACAACATTTTCACCTTTTTCTTTTATTAATTGGATTTACTTACATGAATTTTCCGATTATTCAGAGAGGCAAACTAATATTGTTAATTTCTCACATAAAAATACATACCAATCACACTGTTCCCTCACGGGGTAAGCAAGCTAAATGCCTCTACCATTCACAATATTTCTCCACACCTTCCTATCCTTACATACTTCTTTCGCTTCAAACACATCCATGCATCGTTTCATACATCGTCTTCTATTCCTTAAACTTCTGATCTCTCTTTTCTTGAGAGTCTCCTCCACCACATTCAGCCAGCTTTTTCTTGGTCTTCCTCTCCCTTTTGATCCGCATACTCTACCATCAGGTATCAATTTAGTCACCAGGTTCTCATCCATTCTCTCCACATGCCCAAACCATCGCAGCACACCCCTTTCATACTGACCTCTTAAAGTTTCTTTCATTCCACATTCATTCATCACCCAAGTATTCCTGACTCTGCCTCTCCTGGTTTTCCCACACATGCTCCTCATATAACCCATTCCAACTGCATTCACCTTACTCATGTGTTTCTCCTGACACCCCCACGTTTCGCTACCATACAACAAGGTGGGTACAAGCACACTTCTATACACAGCCATTTTTGCTTCCTTAGACACTTCTTCACGATTTAGTACTGACCACATGCTACCCACCACTTTTCTACCCGCATTCGCACGCCTTTTTATCTCTCCATCTATTCTGCCATTCTTAGAAAACATTCCAAGTACACAAACTCATCCACCTGTTCAACAACTTCACCATTTATGCGCAGCCTACAGTCATTCAACTCATTCATTCTATCAAACGCAACAGCCTTTGTTTTTGACACATTGATCTTCAGATCCATTCTCTCTGTAACTTCAGCCATATTATCTAACATTCTTTGCAACTCATTCGGCGTTTTAGATATCAGCACAGCATCATCAGCATACAACAGCACCTGCACATTCACTTCCCCAATCCTCAGACCATTTGTATTAGCACAGGCTTCCCTCACACATTTATCCATAAACACATTAAACAACCAAGGAGACATCACACACCCTTGCCGAACACCACCTTCAATCTTAAACCAGTCACTCAGCATAACATTTATTCTTACGCGAGCCTTACTTCCTGAGTAGACTGCTCTTACTGCATTCACTAACCAATCATTCACTCCATACTCAGCCAGAACATTCCACAGGTCATTTCTATTGAATCTGTCATAGGCCTTCTCCAAATCCACAAATGCACAATACACTTTCTTTCTCACATTCATACACTTCTCGATTACTTGTTGGAGAGCAAAAATCTGATCAGAACACCCCCTACTTGGCATGAAACCACACTGTACCCCCCAAATTTTACTCATAGTAGCCATTCTAACATTTTCATTAAGTAGGTACTTTACCAAACACTTTCCCAGGTATACTCAATCAACTAATAGCTCTGTAATTCTTACATTCTACTTTACTACCCTTCCCTTTGTACAAAGGAACAATGATGGCATTCTTCCAATAATCTGGTACAACTGAAATGTTAACACACAAATTAAATAAACCGCTTGTAATTAAGTTTTATTAACTAAAAACTTAGTGGTGCATATGGGCCTCACCATACCGAAATCGTTCGTTAAATCTTACTCTCTAGGATTAATTAATTTTCACCTACTTAGAAATATGCACATTGCCAAGTAATGCAGAGAATTGTGCTAAACATTAATCGTGATCCCATAAAACGATTTAATAAAGCATACACGCGTTTAATCGATAAACAATCCCTCTTTGGCATTCTCGAATTACCACTGAGGACGTATGATTTACACTGAAACGATATAGAGTCTCTATTATCAATCTATTCTAACAATAAGATAAACGAAATTTCGCGGAACCTCCACCTGGAAACATTTCCTTATATTTATACATACGAGTTTCAAAACGTTTGGACGAATTCATCTATCGGCACTACTCAATAATAAACTTATCAGAAGAAAGGCTATTGCATTAATGACCCATAAACATTTCTAAATCGTTCCTTAAATCTGTTTGTCGTAGCATCACTAAAACTAGTTGAGAAACACTGCTCTAGAGGTTACTTCTTATGAATCTAGATCATGAAGAGGAATCCCGAAATTAGATGAAGTAGGTAATTCTTTTAGAATTTTTAATCATGCAGAGGACAAAATACATGCAGAATGTTTGTTTTTATTTCTTTTAGTCAAATGAAATATTTCTTATTCGTCTTGGAACCATTGCTCGTTTGGTTAGAACCGATGGAGTTGCAAATACATTTCATATTGGTCCCTAGACATTTGAAGATAATTTTACACGTTATTGATTATTTTCAACGGTTTTTATAATTCGAGTATTTAAATGTTATTTAAATTTATCTTATAATTTCGTTTTTAAGGAAAAAAGCCACATATTTGGCCCACTCGCAAGATTAAAATTCCGTTTTGAGGTCGACCCACATCTATTTTCTCAGATTTGTATACAACCATTTGTAACTCATTCCGATTAATGACTGTTCACACCACTAGTTTTGTCTTTGTGACTTTCACGTTCTTAAAAACGCTATGTATTTTCTATAAACAATTGATGTTATATTTAGGACTAGATTGTAATTTGGCTTGATTTAATTTCTTAAATAACTTACATTGGCTGATGATATCGTGATAAAATATATTCATATAGCAAAGCTACGAAGATGATAGATATCTGACGAAGCTTAATCAGTTATCTCTAGTGTAAAAATTGTTCATTGTAAAAAATGTATCGCTTAGGTAGTAGTATAACGTGTATTGTCACTCCTGTATTCGCAGTGGTAGTAATATGTAGGTTTAAAGAGAGTAACTGATTATGAGTTGTTTTATATGGTCTAAGTTTTTATCAAGTTCGAAAAATTATTTCCTGTCATATACGAATCGTAAATGTGAACTTAATTCTATAACGAAAGCTAATAAGCGCTACAGTAGATTTCATGAAAATTATAATAATGAAGATAAAATAAATATATTAAAAGTAGCAGAAGTGCCCGTTGAATTTCAACGGATTTAGTGAATGTAAAACTTCGACCGTATAACGTGTAAATATCGCAAGAATAAGATAGTACACAGATTTAACCCTCAAATAAAGCAAAAATGAAGGAAACCTATTTAGATGAATGAAGGAAGAAAATCTTACAATTCGTTCATCAAAATACCTAAATAAAAACCGATTTCTTTGTTTTTGCTTTATTCGACGGTTAGAACTTTGTACTATCTTATTCTTCCGAAGTTTACATGTTACACGGTCGAAGTTTTGGATTCACGAAATCCGTCGAAATTCAACGGCCCTTCTGCTACTATATATTTTTGCGCAAGGCATTAACGGACTTCAAGAAAAAGACTCTAAGTGAAAATCCCAAATGCTTTTGGTCATATGTTAGAGAAGTTCAAGGTCGACGCCCAACCGTAGCCCCGTTAACAAACGACAAAGGAAAGGTAGTTAGCGATAGCACAGATAAAGGAAATTTGTTAAACTAATTTTTTCAGAGCGTATTTACTACCGAATACGTGAGAGCTAAGGTCGTGGCGCCCGAACCAGGCAAGTGAAAAAATGAACGATATAGTCATATCAGCGAAAGGGATAGCTCAACAGCTTAAAAATATCAAGTCAAATAAATATCCGGGTCCATAAGAGATACCAGCTAGAGTATTCAAGGAGTTATCACTGGAAATAGCACCTTATCTCGAAATAGTTTTCAGTAAGTCACTTAGTCATGACGTTGTACCTAAGGAATGGAAATTAGCCTTTATACCGCCGTTACACAAAGGTGGGAAAAAAGACGGCAGAGAAAATTACAGGCCAATTTCGCTTACCTCCCTATCTTGCAAGGTTCTCGAGCACATTGTCGTTAGCTCTTTGATGGACTTCTTAGATAGCCAGAACTTGCTAAGTAAATATCAGCACGGCTTCAGGAAGACGAAATCTTGTGAAACACAGCTCGCTCGCACTGTTGAAGGCGTCCAGCTAAAACTAGCCGATTCCGCCAAATACTTAGGCGTTACCTTAACAAGAAATCTCTCATGGGATACCTATGCACATACGAAATATATGCGGGAAGTCTAAACAGAAACTAAGATTCATCAAACGCATAATAGGTAAAAGTGAGGAAAAAGTCAAAGAGACATGTTACTTCTCGTTAGTAAGACCGCTATTAGAGTACGCGTCAAGCATATGGGATCCGTACGAGAAAGGATCAATCTCAGAGTTTGAAAGAGTGCAGCGAAAAGCCGATAGATTCGTCAAAAATTGTTACGATAGAAACAAAAGTGTTACAGGCTTGATACAGGACTTTGGATGGGAATCACTAACTGAGCGCCGATCACGCTCTAGGTTAAAACTTCTTGAAAGATTTAGAACGCATATATTCTCCAGCGATGTCGAAGAAATAATAAGAGCGCCAACTTATATTGGTAGAACGGACCATCCTCGTAAAATAAGAGAGATAGCCTGTAGGACTGAGAGGTACAAAGGCTCGTTTTCCCCTAGAACGATAGCTGAGCAGAACAGAAGTTACGATAAGAAATCAACCGACGTAGAGTGATACTATTTATTATTATGCGCTTTCCCTTGGTGCTATTGCACCCCCTGCCACACACCATTGCGGTGGCTTGCAGGGCGAACTATAGATATATATAATAAAATTTTATATTTATTTTTTTAAACTGGTACAATTGAATTAAGAATGTATTCCGACATTTTATGGCTTTCCTTTTCTAGTCAATAATAATTATATGAAACTGTTTATTCTCTGCATTTTTCAAATATTTCTCCACACTAAGCAAACTGCCTGTATAAAAGTATTCGCTATAATGAATAACTAATAATACGCATATTAGCCGATTACTCTGTGCAATATATTGTTTACGATATAAGATGTTCAAGAACAAACGTCTAAATATTTCAAAAGAACAACAAGGTATGAAATACCATATGCGCATTTCGGCAGCCGTCTTAAGTAGTGATTCACTGAAAGTAGATTCTAACTTTTAGAATGCGTCTGTTGTGACTATTGGAGACACCTGCGATAATCATGTACTTTATTAATCTTTTGATTTTTGATAGCTTTTTATTGAATTTTTTCAGCTTTGAGATGGGCTGGACAATTCTCTCTTGAAATTTTCATACATTCGGCATCACATTTTTAAAATATTTATTCTGGAGAACTCTTATTCGCAAACGGAAAACAATCAATAATAAATTAATTGGCATATTCCTATCTTGGATATCCACCAATATAAATTGATGTGTCCAACACATGACTTTCTCCATACGTAAGTTGTCAACTAAAATCAAATAAATACTGCGATAGGAACAGTTCAACTTACACGCTTTAGCGCTAGCGATTCAATTGTTTTCACTACCACGCGCGCGAGCTGCCCACTAACCGTCAATTTCGAAGAAAATTGAATATATCTTGAAATAGTCCTCATATGAAAATTCAGTTCAAACAAAAGTTGTAGAAAAATAATATCTACAACATTTATATATATATAATTTAATAACACATATCTTGCATGTAAATATTACTTTCTTTCTTATTATTATATTTGTAGAGTTGGTTTTAAATACCTAAGGGGGGGAGGGGTTTGGACCCCACGGACTCCCCCCCCCCGGCTACGCCAATTATATATACACATACACACACATATATATGTGTGTGTGTGTTGAGAAAAATTCAATTTCAAGTGAAATATTTAAGAAATACTAAAATTTTACAAGATTAAACCGCTACTTTGGGTTGACCGATTGTTATAAAAATCTTTTTAAATCTGAAGAATATAATATATATAAAATCACAAATGTAGCATTTCATGCTGATATGATGAATAATGTTTGAGTTAGAGCACACGCAAAATTTCTGTCACACGTACGGACACGCACACAGACATCATCGAGAAAACGGTCACAACGTGTTCAGGGGACCTCAAAACGTGTATTTCCGTTGAAATCTCGCATTCGACTTTTTTCATGAAAACAATACTTTCTCTATAGTACGTATATGGATAAAATAATAAAAACGCAACCAGGGTGTAAGGAACGGATGGAAGGCTGTTATTTTTTATCATAGCGGAATTGAGGATAGAATGCGAAAATATTGGCGACTGATGATGATCTAAGGAGATCTCACTGAAGCATAATTTTTTCAGTTATTGATTGTACAGCTCAAGTAAAAGTCTGAAATTTAACATAAAAGTTCTTAAAAATATGGATCGTATTCCACGATATAATTCTTAATGAAATATTAATATGGTTTCTACTTTAAATTTTCTGAGTTGAAAACATGGTTCTATTCCATTACAAATTTTATATAGGTGTCTTATATTAAATTTCGACTAATTAATTGTTAAAATATAATCCCACATGTCTCCTGCATAGATTTTTCCAGCAGCTGTCCCTTAAAATTAAGCAAGTTTTTATCAATGTTTTAGAAAAGACTGGTTCGAAAGAGTTTCAGTTTGGAGCTTAACCGACCGCGATTAACTGACGAATACATTGCTTGCTGTTATATCCTTTTCGTGATTTTACAGCATTCCTACAAAATCGGTTACAAATAGGAGTAAATATTGTCTCAGATTCTAACGGACACGTTTAGAAGTTAAGATAAGATTTTGGTTCTCTTCAGCAAAGATTATTACATTATCCATATACTTCCAGCGAAAAAACTTCTTGAGTAAACAATATATAGATATTTAAGCCTTTCTATCTAAATAAAAAGAAACATTGTCGTCGATTTCTCATTTTGATTTATACTAAAGGAGATATAAAAATAAAATTTACAAAGTTACAGATTATGTCTAGAAATACAGATCAGGTGAAAGAGAAAAGCAGTTAGGAAAAAAATCTACGAACTATTTTGCCTGTATTTACAGTTATCTTGCCAAAAAAATATTTTATCTATCGGCACTTAATATTTTTACCTTGTCAAAGCAATTCATAAGTGTTATTGAAATCCTTTTAAAATGTTTGCCTTGTTTTCTCCTAAAAGCCTTTGCCCAGATTATAACTAAATCTCCCTAACAATAATTTTATAAATTATTCCTGACATCTTGTTTGTGATCAGAATTGAATGTTATTTTTATGTTTTTAAGACTTTCTTTATCGCAGAATTATTTTAATAAGTGCATATTTAAACTATGGAATTTTAATCTGTATTTAGAAAAATTGCCTGTTTACTATATCTGACTATCCTATATAATAATTTGAGGCAGGGACGGGTCAGGTTTCTCAGCGCGGTGTGATTTTTAGTATAGAACACTAAATGCGGGATGGAAAATGCTTATATTTCATCCGTATAAATTAAGTGTTACAAATCTCTAAAACGATTCTTGTATTATTAGAATTAATTATCATTAGCGCATTTGATAAAATATATTTTCCTCGGCTAGTCAGTTACACATTCTATAGTTTATTTGGTTACTATGGAAAATTTTGTTATTTCTATGCCTTCATGTCTTTGGGTGCCGGAAATAATTGTGACCTTGGTGATTAACTTTATTAAAAATTTAAGGAAACCAAAAAATTCTTATTGTTGAGGCAGGTGAAATAAAAAAAATAATTTTTTATTAAAAATACTCTTTTCAGTCCATACTATCATTGCATTATTACCCATAAAGTAAAGCAATTATTTTAACTTCCTTTTATTTTTTGTTGTATATGGACGAGTTCGATCATCCACATTAGGGATCTCAAAGCTGAATTTCATATTGCCCGAATGTCTAATTTCGGAATAAATGGCGGACCGCATGACACAACGAATATGTTGTTGAAAATTGACGATATGGCTCGGAATAGTCTATGATTGAGAAAAAACTATGCTATGGTGTGATTACTGCATATTAAACGTTTAAATAATGCTTCGCATCTTTCTGTAACCCAATGATCGTCTCGTAAACTGTCATATATTTACGGTATTATAATAGTGACAGAGCCGCACTATTCACTTTTGGACTCTTTGATACCCCTTCCTAATATTCTATCATTTGAAGTATCGCCTCTATTAAAAAATATATGCCCAAAGAATACAACGAATGTAAAATCCTTCAGTTCTTATTTCGCCCGCGCAATATGCCTGCTCACATTGGCAATTTCGTAATAAGCAATGAATAAGTTTGTCGCGGATGAAAACGCTAGTACCAAATGTCTACATTTCTACCGGCGTAATATCATCTCATAATCATCATATGTAGTCTGTCCGTTGACAGATCCGTGATTATTCATGGTTAAACTTGGTTCTCCATATACACCTATTTTCCACAGTTTCCTTAATGTCTTGATAGCTCTCTTTCCCTTTCAAGTCGTCTACCAGCTGAAACCTTTTCCTACCTCTTTCTCTTTTTCCATCCAGTTTTCCTTCTAGCACTTCTTTAATCATACACTCTCTCCTCAGGTAATGCCCAATCCAGTTCGCCTTCCTCTTTCTGATAGTCTGTATAATCGTTCGCTTCTCTCCTATTCTTCGTAGTACTTCCTCATTTTTCACCCTATCTGTCCATTTTATCTTCAACATTCTTCTCCATGTCCACATTTCGAAGCTTTCCAAGTATTTAATATCATGTTTCTGCCCCATACAAATCTATACTCCATACATAGCATTTTATCAACCTCTTGCGGAGTTCCTGCTTTATATTTACCGTTAGTAGGAGTTTCTTTCTTCTAAAAGCGGCTTTTGCTGTTGTTATTCTAATTCTGATTTCATCTGTACATTTTGCTTCTCTCGTTATGATGCTTCCAAGGTATTTATAATCTGAAACTTGTTCTAATGACTTTCCTCCAATACTTATGTTCAAATTTTCTTCTTTACTTGATATTCGCATAACCTTGGATTTTTCTGTGTTAATTTCCATACCGTATTTTCTACCTGTTATCACTATTCTATTTATCATTTTCCGGAGTTCCTTTTCCTTTCTTTCATCCGCGTATTTCACTGTTTTTATAATCCTTCCTCCGATTTTGAATTCTCCCGTGCCTTCTAACGCTTCCTGCATTACTCTCTCTCCATATATATTGAATAGAATCGGCGATACACAGCAGCCCTGTCTTACTCCTCTACCGATATTTACTCCGTCGGTGTCCGCATTCTCCAACCTGACCTTTACAGCTTTATTCACATATATATTCCTGATTAGTCTCCTGTCTTTCCAGTCTACACCTATATCCTTTAATATCCTCTTCAGCAATACCCAATTTACTCTATCAAAGGCCTTCTACCAGTCGACGAAACATACGCAGCCATCTTGGCTGTACTCTATTGTCCTTTCTGATATGATTCTCACTACACCGATAGCATCTCTGGTTCCTCATCCTTTTCTGAAGCAAAATTGATCTTCCCCCAGCATTTCTTCAGCCTTTTTCTCTAGTCTTTTATTAAGAATCCTCGTGATGATCTTCGAAGTGTGTCACAGTAGGCTTATCGTTCTGTAGTCCTTACACTGAATTGTCTTTGGCTTCTTCTTTAGAGGGATCATTGTTACATCTAATAAATCCTGAGGCCACTCTTCCAGGTCGTAAACCTTGTTAATTAGTTTCGTAATCACTTTTAGTCCTTCCGATCCCATGACTTTAAGTACCTCTGCCGGCATTCCATCGCTGCCTGTAGCTTTTCCTTTCTTTAGTACCAGTATCGGCTTTTCTACTTCGCTTTTCATAATACTTAGTCCCAAGTTGTCTTCTTCAATGCAATTCTCTTCTTCCAGTTCCATTTGTACCGATCCTGCCTGCTTTTTGTATAGTTCCTTAATGTATTCTTCCCATACCTGTGCTACATCCTTTGGTTCTGCGACTATTTTCCCATCTGTATTAATAATTCCTTTACCACGAATCCCATTAGGCTTCTTATCTTCTAACTCCAGTGCCCTAGCGTATCATATCGTACCGTCCAAACTTCTCCAACTTTTGTATTTCCTCACATTTTTCCTTTATCCAATTTTCCCTATCTTTATCTGTAGCCCTTCTCAACTCATTGTTTATGCGTCTATAATTGGCTCTACCTTCTTCACTCTTGACATTTTTCCATTTTCTTCTCTCATCCATCATCTATAATATTTTTATTGCAATGCAAAAATGCGATTCGTATCGTTTTCCCCTGTTAGGATACAAATTTTATCGATTGAGTATCTCTGAAATGCAATAAAAAAATAGGTCGGATTGCATATAAAAAAGAAATTGCCTACGCTAAGGCGTATTCTTCACGCGAAGGAAAATTATTAACTTTTACAGCACATAGAAGAGTCGCTTAGGCGTCTTCCTTATTCTAATCACCAGACTAGCATAAATAAAGGACGTGGACGTCAATATATCGACGGAATTGCCACTAGCTACGAGGATTCAGATCACGCGGCCTAATTAAGTTCACTGTGCCTTTCATGACGCCCGTCGTGCCGTGATGCCTTTCCGAGGATTTGCATAGCGATGTTCATGTTGCACGAGAAGGTGGTTCGCTATGAATATTCTTTCACTCATGTACTTAAGGAGGCTCTCTAATTATACGTTTGAAATATTTTCCTTTAATCGCAGCATCACCTTCAGAACTTATATCGCTCTTTTTCTTAGCCTAATTTACAATTTCTAGTGATATTTTTTCAGTGAATGTAAGATATCCGCTCATAAGGTTTTCTTATATATTTTTTCTATTTTAACGTCTCATCCTATAGTCAATATGAGCGCCTCAGTTGAAAATATTATGAGGAGTTGTTTCCTTGAATTGTCATTTCGCTCTCTTGAAAAATCTTCGCAATATTATCGGGACAACTTTTCAATTCAGAAAGCAACCTTTAATTGAAACATTACTAATTCAAACTAACGCAAATTCTCTGCAAATTGTACTAAATAAGAGTTATTGCATGACCTCCATAAATATTAGTATAATGCGCTTTCTAGGAATTTGTTTCGCAATTAGTGATTTCGTATATAATATCTACAAAAATGATTTTTTACGATGCAAACTCTATCTTATAACTTTTATTGTTATTAACTGTTATTTTCTCCAAAAATGATCGGTTAGATAGCATAAATATTTTTGACGTTACTAAATAGGCAATCATTCTACAAATGGCTTCTTTTCACGATGATGGAAAATTATATTTAATCTATTATAGATTAAGTATGTATTTATTCTTGCTATTCTCTCAAATGGCTTGGAAGCGAAATTTTTCAATCTCAGTACTTTTATTTTTTGCTAAGCACATAGACCGGCATTAGCAGGAAAGCATACCGCTGAAGTTGGTTTCTTTGTAGGATTGTTGTGCCCAGAATTTCCAAATAACTTGCAGCCGTAGAATTTTCCGACATTTTCCTTGAGAATCACAAGGGTGTTTCTTTCGTTGAACAACGGAAAGCGTTTCTGTCATTCCTAAGGTTCATTGAGGCACGCTTAAAAAGAGCAGTGTGGTTAATTAATTCGCTTCACGCCACCATATCTGTACGTAATTCGGAAAGTTTATCCATAAAAAATGAAATCCCATAAACATTGCTTTCGCCCTAAAATCAATGTAAATATTTTAAATATTTTCGCACGCTATGCACAAAGAATTTTCAAATCGTTTTTCCAACATTTTTGTTCTCTCTCCTGCCTCTTATTTCTGTGAACGTTTTTATTTTCTTTCCTCCTAATATTCTCCACTTTGTTATCATTTCGTCTGTTGATCAACCCATTTATGCCCTGTTCGTGTTTTTTTCTCTGATCTTCCTGTGGCTTCTCATTCAGATATGCACCTTAATTACTTATCTGCATCTTCTGATCTCTTTCAACCTTCTAATCGTTTTAAAATATTCTTTTAACTTCTTTAAAAATATTATTACTCCCGGTTAACCCCGCTTTAAACTTTATTAATTCACTTCTTATTGAGCAGGTGCTTCCAACTCTTTTAACGCTTTCCTGAATTACCAAATTACTTCAAGGATTTATTCTCACTTTAGCACGTTTTTTTTGCTGATGTGCCAGTTTTTAATAATAATATTTATACTGAACGTTAAATGTAAATAACTCTGAACTGCAGATTTACCATATTCATAGCGGAGCCTGTTCAGTTTTTTATGAATGTTTTAGCTGTTCGATATTTCGGGCTGCGGCCTGATTAAAAATGTATAATACTAATTTTGCTTATTTAATTTTCTATGGATTTATCTTACGTCGCCTCAAATTTATCAATAGAGGCGTTTAGCTCGAGTAAAAATTTAAATTATTTCGTGAGTAGAAATTCTAAGTTCTGCGCTATTCGTCACTACCTTATCACCTTAATAAGTTGAAAAGTACACTTTTAGTTCCACGTGATTAGAGAGGAGTGCTGTCAAAGTTCGAACAAATCCTCTCAAGTTTGTGGTGATATTTCGGCTGAAAAATGTTAAAATTACTGGAAACTCCACTAATGTTAGTGATACGAAGAAAATTACTTTCATAAAATATACTATTTTTAATGCATGTTTATCTAAAGAGTATACGGTGGTTACTGGCATAATCCTCACACATTTTCAGAATCTTGCGACATTGAATGCGAGTGCGTATTATGCTAGAACCTTTAATACGTTATTACCGCATCTATTCACGACACATTTGAGTGATTTATCGGAAACCGATTGAAATAGATCAGTAATCAACTGAATCTTTTATAATATTTATTCGACTTAAACTTAAACAAAATATGTTTTTAAAATGCATAGTTGAATATAGAGAACATCGTCCCATCTTAACGCCAAAAATTCTGCCGTTAAGAGAAAACGGAAAACGTCTATTACATTATAGAGAAACGCATCCGAATTTTCGTAATCTCAAAATATGAAAAAGTATTTTACAAGTCTTTTTATAGCGCAGATTGAAACTTGAGTTTGCAAATTCCCTACCTGGAGCCCGGTTGCAACGTTTCTCATTCTCAGATTTTCTTCCTCCTCAGACTGCCTTCCTCGGTAATTGTCGTTGAAACTCTCAAACAGGAATAATTGCCCCAGTTATTACGCCAGAAATATTATGTTTTACTATATGCCTCTAAAATTTATGGTGCAAGGATCCGGCAAAAGTTATACCAATGAATGCGATAATATCTTTCGTCAATATTTTCACCTATGATTCAAGATCAATTTTTGAAAATGAATGCTGCTACATTTACTTTATATGATCAACTAAAAAAAATCCCTATTGATACATAATAATCGGTCATTAATTTTAATAACGAGTTAATTGTTATTCTTACTTGTTACTTAGTACTAATTATTTATAGAATAATTGTACCTCAAAAATTATTTTAAAATGGGAAATGATACGTTATTTAAAATTTTTTTTTTAAGTACGTATTTATCCTCATTTGTGTAGGTATTTTTATAACCGATTTATATCACGAAAGTTTTTACTTTGTCTGTTTTTGAACAGTAAATTTTTAAATAATATTTTTAATAATTAGTAAAGGAAATTTACCCCTTTGCTTTGATCATGTTTTCAAGGTACTTACATGTAGTTCAACTCTCAATAGTTTAGTTGTTAAATTTTTCTAAAAGTATCCTACAAAAATGTTCCCTGTTGCCCTAAAAGAAGTTCAAATTTTCTTTTCAGGAAATGTTTGGTTCGCTTTCTGGATTCCTGTCGCTATTCTGAGCTTTCAGGCTCCAATTCTTCTCAAGATGTACGAAGTGGCGACGTGCTGAAGAAGACTTCCTCCGTTTACCTGGCTGCGTTGCTGCATTCGTCCTGCGCACCAGAGGAATGCCACCGAGGATCAATCCCACCAAACAGTAATGTTGCCTCATTCAATAATACTTTCTACTAACGAGTTAATAATCTATATTTCCAGTATCAATGTCTTTTTAATTAAAAGTTATAAAAACGAAATTAATGTTATAAGATTTTCTCTTAAGACAATCGAATTTTAAGGAGTCCCTCAAAATAATTACTACGCATTCAACGTCTTTTGTTTTTAATGAAACCTGTAAATCGAAACGCACGCCTTTGATTAGCGGAAGAAATAAATAAGATATTCTAATAATTTACGTGGGAGAGGGTTATGTATACGTATCTTCTTCGTATTTACAATCGCCTCGAAGAGAGTAAAGATTATTCTTTTAATGGCGGGCGCCGTTTTCCAGCGTCTCCGTCACCTGGCGCCACCACTGTCTATCGATCCGACTCTTATAAGAGTATTTTCGTCGCCAAGGCGGCCGTTGCCAGGAAAAGGCGTTACGTTTGAAAATCAAAAGTGTCCACCTCTCGAAATTAATGCGTAAAACTTATCCGAATGGAACGATCCTCTTACAGGGAGAAATAAGAAATTCGAGTAATATCATGACGTACTTCCTCGTTTTAGAGTTTCCCCTCTGAATGACTTCGTTTCCTGATATTTTACAAAGTTAATTAATAAAATGGTGGATTAGATTTGGAACTGAGATATAGAACGTTCGATATCCTAAAAATATTCCCGTAAGTAAAATATTGTAGCTTTCCCGAACCCGTTTATATCATATAATGCTTTAAACGAAGACACGATGGAGTTATTTCTCAAAACCATGAATTAAAAATAATAATAACAAATAATTTGTACTCCTAAAGTATACCTATAAGCATTCAGTTGCGTTAATACAACATTTTCTTGCTTACTGAAAAACATTTTAAATCTTTAGATATTTCGTCATTATCATAATTAGATAATTAGATAAGTACATCTATTTTGGTTTTCTACTTACGCTTGTTATTCCCACGATTAAGTAATTTTTTCAAATCCGCTTATATTTTCAATTAAGAGCAACTTTTTTACCTTTGCAATTGGTGGAGATTGTGGTCACTCGAGAAAATGGTAAACTAAAACTATATTTTAAGCGATTAGGAATAAAATGCGTTCGATTTGTTTGTTCGTGTATGTTTTTTAAATTTTCAGAATAACTTGTTAATCGCCTCTCATATGTTTTATGCGGAGGTAATACTATAGCGTCAACATCGTATTTCGAACGGTTTCACTTTCCTTCAGTTGATTTAGAGTAATATTTCGGAGATTTTATACATTAGTTATCTTTTCAAATAATAGAAAATGTTTACTTTTTCTAAAAGTCGAACTAATTTTTCTTTGACATCTGCTTTCTCTTGCAATCCCGTAGTATTTTTTGCAATAGCAACGAGTATAGTTCGCAACGAATTCTATCGTTTTCATACCGATCAAAATGCAGGACATACGTTTAACTCAGATCTAACGTCACGTGCCGCTCTGGGTGGTGAACCACGGTGATTTTTTTCGGCAGATGTCGCGAAAGGCGTTACGCGGCAAAAAGGTGCGGCGGCTGTCGGTGTTAGAGAAGTTTTTCCTTTCGACGCCTTATGATGGGAGCGAAAATTCACAAAAATCAATCTGCGACCTGTTGATAAAATTAACATATTGCATGTTGTAAGTTACTTGTATAATAGCAGTGCTATACGCGTAACACTTCTAAATAAAGTAGAAATATTAACATATATACAAGAAAACAAATTCAGAATGATCACCTTGTTGAAAATACATCTTGTCTTTAGTGGTACCTATTCTCCGCCAGGAAAATTTTTTAACACCTCTTTTATAGCTAAATTGTTTTTTTTTTCGTACTGTCAACCATCGCCAAGTTATATTTCTTATAATGGCCGTCTTATGTAATAGAAATGTAGTTTCATCAAACATTTAAAATTCTCATTCCAATTCACTAGAACTCAACCTTTTGCATCTTTGGTCCCACCAACCATATTGTCGAAAAACAATGGTCCCACCATAATAAGAGCGAACCCCACCTTTGCTAAGAAGTGGATTTTTACGTCAGCTGCATTTCAGCATTATATTAACCATTAATGAGAATTTTTAAGGCTATTAGATTTTGCAATCATGTTGAGAATACATTTTATCATAATTATCTTCGAAACTTCGCGTCCCAGAAGAGACGGCCTTCGCGGTTCACCGGTACATAAACGCTGCGCGACAACACGGAAGCCATGTCTTATGTTTACTTTTCGTCAGCACACTGCTTTTCTCAGGCTCACTGATGATTATAGATTTTCTTTATAAAATTAAAAATAATTGATTATACCCTTCATACCGAATCCGCTCAACATCAAAATTTATAATAATAATAATGTCTTGCATATAAGAGTGGACAAGTCACGTAAACGTATTTTCAGCGCTAGGGTTCTGTATTTCATTCATGTTTCAATATTTTCATCTGGAATTAACCTAAAATATTAACTAATTAATAATTAATTGATAATGAATCGGAAGTTATAGATATGCACTTTAGAAAGGAGTTCCGAGTTGTGGTTAACAATATTGAAAGATATTATTGTCCATAATTTTCGAGCACAATTTCCCAGAGCTAATACGAACAGCAAAGAAAGATTTATTGTATGCCTTTACTTATGTCATTTTGCGTTAAATGCAACAAAGACAGCGGAGTAAATAAAAAATGGATTTAAAATATTAACAGGCAGCGTTAAAACTAGTGTTACATATTTGAATTCCCAACGCGAGTTTATGGATAGTTACAAACGGTAAATGGTGATGAATAATTGGCATTCACGTCTTAAGTAGGACTTTTTGTATTCTTTGAGAAAAATATTTCACGAAGCAATACAGGCCATGGAGGTTAGTAAAATATTTTTATCAATAAATAAATGTTTCCAGTGTTGTCAGATGAATGAGACTAGGAATTGCAGGCCAGGAAACAGGATGGAGCACATTGGGATGGGTGGATGATGTCTTCATGAAAAAGGTGAAAAAAGCTGTGACTTAGAGGAAGGAAAAATGTAGTGGTGCAGCTTTATGGCCGCATTTATATTTAATTAACAATTTCAGTTCACCTCTTTAGTGTTTATCGAAGAGTTGCGATTGATTTCGTAGAAGGCATCGAAGTATTTCTTACGTAATAGTAGCATGAAAAGGTAGAATTAATTTCCTACGTGCATTAATGGCAAATTTAATATAAAACCTATTGTTTATTCGAATTTCAATCTGAATTTTACATGGCAAATATTGTTACCTTATAGTATAGTCTCTGTTTTAATTATCACAAGTAATTTTTAAACATAATTACCGTGCTGCCTGTCCTATAAAGTTGAAAGCAATTCCTAATTATGAACAATCGATTTTATAGTAAAAATATTTGGGAACCATAATAAATTACATTTGTTGATTTAATATTAAAATCTTGAGTGCTAATCTGCCAGTCAAAATACCCAAAATCCTTAGGACCTCGGAGTGTCCCTCAAGAATTCTCACGGTGGCGTTCTAATCATTGGCGAAGAGCCGAGTCATTCGAGCATTGACTGTTGCCGTGGGTGAAAGACAGATTTACTAGCAATGAACTCAGATTCGAATCCTACTGGGGGCAGTTAATCGATTAGTGGCATCCATCCCTCGATAGACTGGGCTGACGGAGCGCGAGGCTCTCCGATGTCAGGATTGCATAGCAAGATGGGTAGTTAAGTGCTGATTTCACAGTTTGCAATTTTTTAAACGCACATTCGTAAAGAATTAACGAACGAATGGGCGAGTATATTTGAGTAAATAATAATACCAACCATTTATGCTGAATCTTCGAAAGGAAAAGAATAAATCACGTTGATTATTATAGATTTACCAAGACACCTACGGAATTGTATTATTTTTTCAAATTTGTTCTGGTCTTAAAAGGATCATAAATTTACTTTTCAAAAATATGTACAGAAGTTGTGATATAGAATATTTTAGCTGAATACGTTTTAACATTGCCATGTTTATTTTATGACGTTAGAGTTAATACTGTATGTATCATTCGAAACATACGTTCACAAGAATAGCTTCAGACCTCTAACCTGTAAGTTTAAGTTGTTTACACTAATTATAATTCGAAGTCACTTCCTGTTTCTATATAATAATGACACTGTCTTCTAATATTTGTCGAATTTATTATTATTTTTATAGTAATTTTTTATTTTAAATTCGCACACGAAACTTTCTGCCGATCTAGGCGAGGTCAAAAGCGTTACTTAGTTTGAAATTCTGTAAAATCACCGAAATTCAGCTCAAATATGTATACAGCTTTAATTAAACGTCCTTTTTCGTCATCCTTTATCCGAATTGAAACATTTTTATTTACGGTGGCCTTTTTCCAAGAAAATTATAATGTTCCCAGCAATTGCTTTTTACGAATTGCATGAATAGAACGTATTAAAGGAATCCTGTTCGGAAATTTTCATGTTATTATTTCTACAAAGTAATGTATTACAATTCAAAATTTGTTGAAAGAAAGGTTTTTATTCTGATTTTAAACTTTTATTCCAAGCATTGCTAATGTTTTAGTTTATTTGTATCTATCAGTAACGAAGACGCGTTTTTGTAGCAAAGGTGTATGTGGTTTACGAATTCATTTTACGCATGTAGGTATTAATATAAAATCTCAGATTGTTCTTACTCGAATATATCCAACGCGGAATGAAGAAATCTCTTCTGAGGTATGTGAAAAATTTTAAAATTCATGCATGATGTTTGATTGGTTTACGTGATAAAAAACATCTTCCAGATACGCGTTTTTCCTTTTTTATAATATTCTAGGGGGCCATTCTGAAATTCTCCTGATTTTCATAACTTGAAATTTCTTGTGCATTATTTCGAATATTTTTTTGTGTCTCGAAAGATATAGCATACTTCGATTTAACCTGACAACTTCTAAAGAAAGTAATTTGAATGTCGTTACTGCCAAGAAAAAATCGGTACAACATACATTGTACAAACTTTCTCATATACTAATGCGTCGTTTAGTTAGCTTTTGAAAAATATGAACTATGTAGAATCGTTATAAACATCAACTTAAATATCTATAGAAAATTTGATGAAAATCGTATTAGCCATTTTTTAGAAACTCCGATTGTTATTAAAGTGGCCCATGAATAAACTAGCCTTATATACATTTATTTAGAGATATGAACTATGTAGTATTATTGCTGACCTAAACTCAAGTAACTGTACGAAATTTGATCAAAATCGTTATAGCCGTTTTTAAGAAAATCACATTGTTGTTAAAGATGCCTAGAATAAACTAGCCTTATATTAATTTTTTTGAGAAAATGCCGGCCTTGGTAGAGGGGTGTTTAGCGTGTCTAGCTCCCACTGCTAGGGTCGCAGGTTCGAATCCTACCTAGAGCATGGTCGTGTGTGTTCGTCCTTGTAATTGTTGTTAGTTGTTATTGTTGTTACGATATTCAGTATAATTGGCCTTGTGCTGTCTCTGAATTCTTGCCAATAAATAAATAAATAAATATGAACCATGTAGTATTATTGACGACGTAAGCTCAAGTAATTGCACGAAATTTGATCAAAATCGTTAGAGCCGTTTTTGAGAAAATCAAGTTGTTGTTAAAAATGCGTAGAATAAACATCCCTGAATTATTGAACAGTGTCAACCATTTCTTCATAACTTCTACTCTGTATGATAAAATGTCTAAGTACGAGATTTCATTCATTTTCTCTCTACCGTTTAGGCCAGGGATGGGCAAACTTTTTACGAGGCGGGCCACATTAGCAGTTGTGGGTGGTTAGGTGGGCCACATTAGATCTCACATAGGGAGTTATTTGAGAGAATTCGAAGAGTCCTATTAGTGAAGATCAATTATTAATAAATTTTTAATACAATAGCTTCGCCATAATTTAACCTTCAAATGTGAAATTTACTGTTTCACATTTCACGGTTCTCTTTTATAAATGCATCGCGGGCCACATAAGGTGCTCTCGCGGGTCAGATGTGGCCCGCGGGCCGTAGTTTGCCCACCCCTGGTTTAGGCTCTAGAACCAAATACAAACAGACAGACAGACGGCATTGCGAAAACCACTTTTTCGGACTCAGTTAAACTTATATTTCCGCCAAAGTCTCGAGGTTCAATTTTTTCGCTATAACAATACTTTCTCAATATACTTCGTAATTGAGAAAGTAAAAAAGAGCGAACGCACGTGAGCTGTTTGCAGAGTACAAATTCTTATACTTATCACGAATACTAAAATTAACATTAAATTCAAATTAATGTTTAAATAACAAACCAATTAAATAACGGAAGTTACAACTTTACCACCAATTGGTTTAGGAAGATGTTATGCAGTTCTGTCTGGAAATTTTCGTTGATGTGGCTGGAAAACAATTTAAAAAATTTCTAGTGGAGGCATAAAATCGACGGAAGAAGCCTTTACCTACTTTGTGGAACTCCATCATGAATAAAATGAGAAATGATGATGACTAGATAGTAGTGGAAACCGGTCGTATCTATTTTAATTAAGTGGAACTTATACCAAGTGATTTTCTCATTTTATTCATAGTGGAGGCATAACTAAATAGCATTTGGTGTTAAATTTAATTACGAACTCTTCAATTATTTGACATTAATCATGCTGCAGTATTATAGACCTCTTCTTTCTTATAAATGATATTTTTATATTAAAATCTTATCTTTGATGCGTTTTAACCATCGAAAACTAATACAAACAGTTCAAAATGGTTTAATGTTTATACTAGATATTTTATACGGGATATTTCTCAGTACATTTTCTTAATCGTATTGTTCAAACTATGATATCTAAAGTAACTTGTAGTTGAAACTTAGCGTTCATGTAGTATAAAACGAATTAGGTTAGAAAAATGCTTTTTACGTAATATAAATTTTCATTCGGTACTTTTACCCCCATCTTGTGTATAATGTCATTTTTAAATTATAAAATATTTTTTTCTTTTAAAAAGGAATTAAATTAACAATATAGTACGATACATGTTAGCATCTGAATCAATTTTTAAATTTTAACTGTTCTAGCTTTCATGTACATGATAGAGATTTTATCTTTTTAATTTTTCAAAGCTTTAATATATCGTAGTCGTTTGGCGAAATGCATTATTTGAAGGGAAGTTCTGCCGAAAAAAAGCCCCTCGGGTCTGTTAAATGATATATTCTTTGTCAATAACGAGCGAATGTCTGATTTTGAGCTCTCTTTGTCTTCCATTGTCACCGTCAAAAGATGCTATTTATTCGTTAACGCTAGTGTCCAGTCTAACGTATATGATAGGAACAAATTTCCTTGAAATGTCGTGTAAAGTGTTTGTTGCTGTTATTATTACTTTAATTTAGATTTTGTAATAAAAACTCTCACCAATTATCATTTGTTTTGGGAAATTCTTCGCATATCTAACGCATATTATTTAAAATTCGACGTATCTTCATGTATGTATGACTAATTTATTATCGTAACTTTTAGGCAATTGTAACATGCACAAAAAAGTAAACATAAAATTGAAGACAAGGACAATTAATGTGTATTTTTGCGATAAAAATTAGATTTTTGCTTGAAAAATACTTCATTTATATATGCAGTTGTTTTTCTTCTTTCACAATCTGCGGTTTCTTTTTCAGTATAATTTTTCTCGCGATGCACTGTTTTATACAATTTTTATGTAAAATATAGCCCCATATATATATATATATATATAATATAGCAATAAAAATATACAAGCGTAAGCAGGCTTTCCTTTTTTAGCTCACGTTGCAGTGAACGAAACGCCGAGTTTAAAAAGCCTCTCTAGAAAACGCTTTCTAACAATGCTTTCATTTATCCTCTGCTAGGATGAATTTCTTCTGAAACATTCTCAAGTGTTGTGATCGATTTTCATTAGAATTTTCCAAATATAAAGTGTTTCTACGAGAATATAGAAATACTAATATTTTTACTAATGTGCGATAAAATTTTATATGTTCACAGTTATACCTCATTACCATACGCTAAATTTTTATTTAATTTTAATTAAATTATGTCGGTCACGTGGTAGTTTTCATTTTCTCCATGACAAGCAGCATGCATGTAGGAATATATTTTTGAAATAAGGTTAGTAAAGAGGTTTCGTCCTCCATACACCTTAGTCGAAGAGTCGTTGGTAGTGTCTAAGAGACAGTGTGAAAATATCTGCGTATGGCATTTCTTCAGTTGTTTAATAAAAAAGATTCGATACCCCCACCTCGGGTGTTTGTCTATCTATGCGTGAATCACGCCGGTGTAGGAGGTAGGGTGGACTCTACCGGCATATTGTACTCTTGAGTCCACGGTACCTTCAGGCAGGGTGGACTCTTAAGAGTCCACCGTATCCAAACAATACGCCAGGTAAAACGTACTCTGCCAGGTAACATGGACTCTACCACTTTCAATCAATATTTTCACATATCTCTACATAAATATTTTGAAAAGTGTGTTTGTTCCGTATTGTCATACTTCGCGATAACTTACAGTTTTGCATAAACTATCCTGCTGCTTAAATTAGTCGAATGCGCTATTTTTCACACCGAAATATGCTGGGTGAAAGGTTTAAATAATTATTTTTGTTTTCCATTTGAATATCATGTGAATGCCTCGAATTCACAGTGCAGGACTTTTTATTAGCTTTTTTGAAGGTGATAGAATTAAGCTATCTACGCGAAGTGTATACCATCCTACAAAGAAACGAGTAAAGTTTTTCATCCTTGTGAAAGGATTTCGCATTTAATTCTAAATCGCTCGAAAATTGTTTAATTTCGGAGTTGCGAAATAAAAATTGATTTTCCCAAATATCTTATTTGAAACGGAATTTTTCCAAGGAATCGAACTTGGGATACTTTTTCGAAAATTTAGATTTTTCCCGACCCTGGTGGAAATTTGGGAGAAAGTAGCCGTTGGAAAATTTATCCGTTATATCCGAAGTCCGTTATATCAAGGTCCGATATACCGATGGTTCACTGTACATTCATTCTCTTTGTAGAAGAATATATGCAACTATTTTAATTTTAAGATATATTTGTCTCACTTTGGAAATTTCGGTATGATAACATAATTTTGAAGTTTCCTTATTCCCTTCATTTCTGACGGGCTATATACTAGTATAAATATAATGACATGGATACAGAATCTCAGAAATAATACGATACATTGCTTAATTTCTAAACCGGTCCCTAGCTAATTGGATCAAGGAACGTTAACGACCAAATATATCTGTTTTTACTTTCTCATATACGAAGTATATTGAGAAAGTATTGTTATCGCGAAAAAATTCGACCTCGAGATTTTGACGGAAATATACGTTTTAGGTGTAGCTGAGTCCGAAAAAGTGGTTTTCGCAATTCTTCAATGATACCAAATAGATCATATTTCTCAAAAAATGAATATAAGGCTAGTTTATTCTAGGCAGCTTGAACAATAATTTGATTTTCTAAAAAACGGCCAGAACGATTTTGATAAAATTTCTTCCAGTTACTTGAGTATGTCTGCAATAATACTACATATTTAATTTTTCTCAATGAATGAATATAAGGCTAGTTTATTTTGGTCAACTTTAACAAAAATTGGATTTTCTAAAAACAGGCTCATACGATTTTCATTTTCTAAAGATAACTAAACGACGCATTAGTATATGAGAAAGTTTGTACAATGTATGTTGCACCGATTTTTTGCATTGATTTAAGAACACGAGTGACACCGGGTATAATTTCTATTTATAGATTAAACTAAAATCTTTAAGTCAAAGTAAAATAGTTTAAGGATTAAGTTTTTTCCCTTTTAATAAGTACCGTTGGGTTTTTTATGGGTCTTTAAATCTGAGCGTTGCTATTAGCCATCCCCTCTTTCGCCCATCGCTTTAAGATTTCTAGCACATCTAGAAGTACCAAAACATTTATATCCTCCTGTATCCTATACATAAGAAGCGTCCATATATGCTATAGATAATCCATAAAATTCTATTAGTTTCACTTGGAGGAGAATTTTTCGCGGCGGTGAATTGCTGGTGGTAAATTTTCCGGCGGTGAGTTGATAGCGTTGAATCTTCCGCATACTATCATTTATATACCAGAGAATTTAAAAGTCATTTAAATTTGATTGCATGATTTAGCCTATATGTTTGGAATGAAAGTATTTTTCTTACCTATTTTAAAAGTAAAATTTAGTCGAATTAAGTAGTTAAGTATCAGTTGAGCAATTCCAATCATTCATCCATCAGTGGTGTTCTAATCATTCAATCATCCAATTTCATTTGAATCCAAAATGTTAGTAAGAAAATGCTTCAGAGTCTATGCTGTGATTTTCCATAAATATACTGAGCAAATTGTCAATAATTAATTGTAAATTGGCAGTCAACATGTACGGTATAATATGTACATCAATATATGACAATTAAAAATTTATTTAAACATAGAGTACATCTTACCTGCCAAGGATCTCAGGTAGCGTGGACTCTTAGAGTCCAAATCACCTACCAGAGTACGCTATGCCTGCTCTTGTGTTTAGGCATGCCGAACACTAAGAGTAAACGCTACCGCCAGTTACGATGTACTCTAGAGTACGTGGTACCTAGGTAAGACGTACTGTAAGAGTCTGTCTTGCCTAGAGTACACCTTACCTGCCACACCGATATGTGAACGTATTAGATCCGGAATCGGCAATATTCTGAGACTTAGCCGATTAATGATATAAACGGAAAGGAAAATGTAAAATTTATAGACCTTGAAATGTGGAATAGTAATGAATTCATTTTTTTAAATAACAGTGTTTCCAAAATAAATATATCGAATCGATTTTATGTTCATAAAATTGATATTTTAAATGAGATGTAAAGAAAATATAAACTTGAGATATTTTTTTCGAAGTTCAATAAATCGGTTATATTTTCAATTTTTGAAGATGAGAATGCTATTGAAATGCTTTTAAATGTGAAAGAGAGTGGGGTGGCTAGGAGAAAAACTGTGATGTGGCCAACACATGACTTTCTCCATATTTTGGGTATAGGTATTTAAATTATTATGGATAGCATTATAAGGCAAAATTATTATTTCTTATCGTAAAAGAATACAGTCGTCCTTATTGCTGTAAATTATATTTTGAATATGTTTACAGAATTCACCGCTACATGGTGGTGGCGCTGTATACTGGAAATTTAAGAATAAGTTAAATATCTCCGAAATGGATGGTTCTACGAAAATTTGTTTCAAACAAAACGGAAAAAATATTATTCTCTACAACTTTGGTCCTTACGAAGATTACCAATAATGACGTATTTAAGGAGATATTTGACGGAAACCGAAAAAACCGATTATTTATAAGTAATTCCTAAACAGTAACTGCTATGGGAAATTGTTTCAAATGAAAGTTGTAGTAAATTACATTCTCTATAACCTTTGTATAGAATTGTATATAAAATAATGATGTTTTAACGGAGAAATATCGCAAAAACCGAATCGGGTTTCGAATAAACCTCGACTTCCGGTTAACCGTTATTGTCCAAAAACTAATGAGTTCTTTTGCTCATGCTAAAGTGTTATATATGAAATTTGGTATTAATATGACATGTACTTGTTGAGTTAGAGCGACCACAATCACATCCATCCATCCACACGCACACACATACATCATTCCGAAAATAGTCTAAACGTGTTCTAAGGACCTCAAAACGTGTATTTCCGTTGAAATCTCTAACAGTAAGTCGATTTTTTTCGTGATCACAATACTTTCCCTATAATATTTATTTTATATACAATTCTATACAAAGGTTATAGAGAATGTAATCTCCTACAACTTTTATTTGAAACAATTTTCCGTAGCAGTTATTGTTTAGGAATTACTTATAAATAATCGGTTTTTTCGGTTTCCGTCAAATATCTCCTTAAATACGTCATTATTGGTAATCTTCGTAAGGACCAAAGTTGTAGAGAATAATATTTTTTCCGTTTTGTTTGAAACAAATTTTCGTAGAACCATCCATTTCGGAGATATTTAACTTATTCTTAAATTTCCAGTATACAGCGCCACCACCATGTAGCGGTGAATTCTGTAAACATATTCAAAATATAATTTACGGCAATAAGGACGACTGTATTCTTTTACGATACGAAATAATAATTTTGCCTCATAATGCTATTCATAATAATTTAAATATCTATACCCCAAATATGGAGAAAGTCATGTGTTGACCACATCAGATTTTTTGTTTTGCAGTCGAAGCTGAGGCTGGAAGACACAATTAGTATTCTTCATTTATTTTAATTTATTTTTTACTAGTTGATAAAGAAATGTTGAGTACTTTTTATAATGAGCTATTGAACGATGACAAAGACGAGCGCCTGCGAATGGATTAAAGACAGGAATCGAACCTACGGCCTTACAGTTGGGGGTCGGATAGGTTAACCACCCTAATTCTTTTTTACCCATTTCCTTGCGTCCATTTATTTTGATTCGCGCTATTTTAACGCATGTTGATCGAGGTTAGTATAAGAGGTTTCAAATAACAAAGGAAATTGGTTAGTCCATAATGATATTAGTCAATCACCTTCGTAAGATGTTAGTTTAGGAAACGATTGATTGCGACTTTCGCATATGGAGTTAATTCGAGTGTCATTGCAAAAAGGTTTTTGATTATATACTAGTGTTTTTGGGATGTATGACAGTTGTATTGTTCTACCAGATGAAGTACATGACGTCATCGGAATAATCCAGTCCACGAATAACGAAGGAGCTTCACCCTTTTGATTTCCTATACTTATAATTCACCTGTTTTGGTTGTCGCGAAGTGCTCTCGATACCCTTTCGCTTTTTAACGCTTTGCTTTTTTTCTACAAAATTTATAACTTTAACAGTGTTAGTTTTTCCATTTTTCTTCAGTTAGAGTTGCATCATTTGCATTGTAATAAAGTTTTCATTTTCCCTTCATATTATATCGTACTTAAACTGATTTATATACGACGTTTTCGGTTTTCACATTAGAAGAAGAGACACATCGATACTATCCAGTTCTCCTGAACACGCGACAATGTTGACATGTGAAAATAAAGAATTTTCCAATGTTTTCTATACCTGACTCGCCGCAAATAAAAAATTCCTCTCAGACATTTATTTTTAACATGAAATACTTAATTACCTACAAAAAGAAAAATTGTCGAATCTAAGAAACACCAATGTTGCCCTCGATAGGCCGTGAAGTTCGGTATCCTTAGAATTTTGGTCATCATCTCAATTGCTCTGCGCGCATCTTCGTTTACTCTAGGTCTGCTGTGTTTCTTTACTTTATTTTCTCATTTTTTAAATTCTCCTCAGAAGTGCACGGGTTCAATCCATGAGCGTTCATTTCATCCATCAAAACACCGAGATAAAACTCATGCATTGCTTACATCGGTTGCTACGACGAATTATCAAATAAGAAACCATGGTTTCCTCTCCATAGATCTCTCTTACATGGTCTCTGAAAGTCTGAAACAGCGATTAGGAAAAAAGTACAATTGCCACCAAAAAGTAAACGAGGAGAGATAATTACAACCTATAGTTTCGGTGATATAAATTCGAGTAAGTGCCGAACATGATATTACGTATTTTGTCTTTCTTGGTTGGTACTCAGATTTTTTTTTAGAATAATTAAACAACTTAGGAAAGTGTACAACGTATCACAAATGGGCACTTTTCGTGCAATGGGGTGTTTGAAAGAAATTATATGCCTGTTCGTAATGGAAATAGCGCTCTATTGTTTTTTATTCTTATAAAATAATCCATTTTCTTCCTATTTAAAAATATTGCATGCACACGTAATGAAAGTTAACGTTTGTTTGTGAGATTGTTGATGTTAGCAACAATGAAGTAACCACGCAGGAAATTTTCAAAGTTCAACTCGATTTAAGACATTCTTGTTCGATTTTCTCGATAACGGCTACTCCTACAATAAAAATATATAAGAAAATATAATACTATCCTTTACTAGTTCTACAACTTTTGTTTGAAAGTTATTTTGATATGACTAATAATTTACGGGATATGACGAAAAAGTATTTTTTGTCACCAGTAAAGTGGTACCCCTGATTGGCATGCGTAATTCATTTCTGCGATTTTATTATTATATTTGATTGTAAGTCCTTAATATCAAATTTCATGAAAATCCGTTCTGTCGAAGCCGAGAACGAACATGCGGACGGACGGACAGACGGACGATAATAGGCGCTCACGCTGGAAGCGATACGCACCTAAAAACCACATTTTCGTCTTATATGATCTTTAAAACACCGTAATTATTGTATTCAAATATTGGCAATCGTGATTATCTCAAGACTGCCTCTCTCCCGTAAACTACGGAAAAATTGCACCTACTCAAACCCTGGTATTTCGCAGGAAAAGGAATGCTTGACTGCGCTTTACCTCTTAAGCAGTGGTCTTCAAACTTTTTCGCTCGTGTACCCCCTAAAAGAATTTTGAAAAGCTATGTACTCCCTGGTATGTACATTTTGAAGTTAACATACAACATTTTTGTCATTAATAGGTACCTATTTAGTTATAGGTATCTTACGGTTTTGTGCACTTTTATATTATGATTATCCTTCAGTGAGTATGTTTATTTACATATTCATCATAAGTTAAAATAATTATAAAGGATATAATTTCCGGCGTATTATAAATGTTGACATATTTTTAAATAAAAGAAATGCTACTTGGCGATCAAATGATGTATCCTGGAAACAGAAATTTCATTCTATGATGCACTTCTGCATACAGCAAAAGCTTTGTTATCTGGCATTTTATTATATGGCACGAAAACAATATTAACCTTTAAAAGCCGGATTTAAATGTCCCTTTGTAGACTCTCGCTGCCGGATTTCATTTTGGTCATTTAAATTTTTCTTGCAATAGATCATAAACTGTCTTGTATTTCATGAACTATTAGTGATAAAACGTTCAAATAAAAAGTATTATTTAGTCAATCGTTTGGGGAATAGCATAATTATGTCTTTTATCGAGAAAGAAAACAAAAAGGCGCAAAACTGGCGTAATTCTGTCAGATAACTATTATAAACACAAGGATAAATTCAATAAAAGATATTAGTGATAATTTTTAGAGCTTATATATCTGTCTGATAAATATTATAATCTTTTTCGTGTGATATTCCTCGAAACAGGAAAATACACACAGACCAACGTCGCATATTTACCCCTTTCCATTTTCTTAAGTAGGTGCTACGAACCAGGAATGCGAGGGCGGCTTGCAATAAACGCATCCACAGTCGATGGCAAAATCAGAAAACCCACCTTGGAACTCTCCGCGTACCCCTCCGAAAGTCCCCTCCAGGGGTACATGTACCCCCGTTTGAAGACCACTGCTCTAAAGGATTAACAAAATTGCACCAAATTTTGATTAATGCCGTACCAATCAAAAACGTTAATCGGAGATAAGTATTAGAGAATGTCGCATAGCTGCTTCATACGCAAATCTTCTTAAACGAAGGAATTATTGCACCTAAACGCAGACTCCGATGCTTCAGAGAAAACGAAATGCCTTATTCTCTTCAACTACAAAGGACTAGCATAAATATACCAAACTTATGTGTATTCGGTGACTGTCGTGAGTGCCAAATATAATGTCAAATTTTCGCTCTCAAAACAAATTAGCGTGTCCATTTCATGTATCTTCGATATTCGACGACATGATTATAAAATTGTATTCTTTTTATGCGTATTTTGGTTTAAGTTGCAAGTTTCTATGGTGATCATTAGTAATTTTAAAATGCAAGGCGAGAATGCGGTGCACTCATTCCCATTACACTTCATTAGGAATAAGAAAAGCTCCTGGAAACGAATTTGAAACCTTGGTATCAAATGCAAACATGGCCCACGGACGTACCCTGGGTGATAGTGGATTCCATGCATAATTTTGTTGCGCTACCTCTCGTGGTGTCCGAATCCATAGAGAACTGTTAGGCAAACACCCTTCTTTATATGTATACTAGTGTAATTCCCGTTGAAATATTAACGGAAGAATTATAGATTGATTGATTATTATTAATTACATTTAAAATAATTAATAGCACACTATTACATATGAAATATTTCGTGATATACTACATTTCTAGTGAATATTCTGTTGTCGTTTAGTAAATGCCTTTGGTTTTTATTTTCGGCTATAAAATTCTGATATTCTTCTCCCACCTTGTTCTCCTCAATTAATGGTCGGTGTGCTAAGACAGGGAAATAATTATATGTATACATATATAACGTAGGGAAAATAATTAAATTTCGTGCACTTAACGTTATGATTGTTTAAAAATTGTACTCTGTACTTACGAAGAAAGAAAGCTTACTCGAATCCTCAATAATGTTCTCCGTTGTTATGTAAATAAAACTCTTTAAAAGATTTAAATTAAAAACTAACTAATTTATCAATCAGCGGAATAATTTCTTTGAATACTATCTAAACAAAAACAAATCACCAATTTATTTCAACATTGTGAACTGTTCTCTTGACGATTGAATGGATAGGAGATCCTTATTGACAAAAAAATAAACTAATTTTTTATCTTAGAAACCGTTACATAAACAAACATAAGTGTTTATTATATACTAGCTGAAACGCCCGGCTTCGCTCGGGAAAGTTTTCTTTTAAGTAGCAAACGATTTTTATTGTTCGGGGCAAACATTCCCCATTCCTTAATTACGCAAGCGATGCATTTACTACTTTATGTATTGTATTGTCAAGTTTTACCATTAATATAATTACGCATTAACGTCTTACTTAATATTCACATGGATAGATGCACCGAGCAATAAAATTATGTGGATTATGTCACTACTATTAGCCAAAAGTAAACAATAAACAACATCTTGGTCACCAAACAAATGTAATTATATTGCGATAAATCTTTCAATGTTAATGGTAAAAGATAACAATGTTCTAATATTCCTTAAAAATCATTTGACTCACTTTAAAAGTATTCATAGACTATACTTAGGCATGAATCCATTTGTACCCTTTATCTTGGCGTTAGCTATTCTTCCTCTACGGAGCGCCACGGCGTGGATTTTCCTTGCATTAATCTTTACGTGTATATCTCCCTTTGAAGAGGACAACAATTAAGAAATTTAGCTTTGTTGCTGCCTGGAAAAAACCGATAAATTTTGCGCTCAGAGGAAAACTTCGAGCGATTTAGCATGTAATAGGGCAAAACATGAACAGAATTAAAATTTTCAGTCTTTCTTGCGTAAAATAATCCATTTCACGTGATCGTAAGTTAATATTTAGGTATATTTATATTAGGGACCTGCGAAGCTTCGTGATTCGATTCGACTTCGAATCGGGGGTAGGATTCGGATTCGATTCGGATTTAAGGAGACCGATTCGTAAATGTCGAATCAATTGCAAGACCGTCTTTATACTTTATACAGGATCGTGATGGTGATCCGTTGCAGTACTGGAAGGAAAACAGTAAAATCTTTCCTTTGTTATCAACAGTTGCACATGATATACTCGCTATCCAAGCCACAAACTGTTCATCAGAGAGAGTCAATTCAGTAGGAGGACAAATAATAACCGATAAACGTTTTAATCTTTCCAGACATAATACAGAGACTTTAATTTGGGCTCGAAAGAACAAAGATTTATTGTTATAACCATTGAAAAAATTATCTTTTTTGTTTAATTTCCTGCTAGTAGACAATCTTCACTTCCTTATTTTTACTTTGTGTATTATATAATATTTCAGAGATGTTCTGTAGTTGTTAGTATTTGATTAAAGTATTTTATCGTTTGAGTTTTTATTATTGTGTTCTCCACACATTTATTTTTTCCTGCATTTATTTAATAATGACATCGTTTTTTAAGGATTTCACGGTCAATCTTCGTCAATTCATTCGCAGAATGCGAATTTGAAAAAATGAGAAATTTGAAAATATTTTCTCATCTATACCTGCTTTGCTTTAGTAGATGAATTAAGATGGAGAAAATTAGAAAATACTTATTCTGAAACGTTTTTTAACCAAGGGGATAGATAAGCAAGGATGAATGTCTTAAATTACAAATTTCATTTCCATTCTTTATTGTTTTTCCTTCGAAATACTTATGATCGGAGAATTTCCCGAGGTACACGATTTTTCAGGGTACCTGCATGAAAATATTTAAATGTCGAAATTAAATGGGTTAATTTTTAAATTTGAACAAGAGGATTTGCAAAGATTAAAGTTACTAAACTACCGATTTCTAGTTTTCTTTGTTTCAGTCTAAACTGCACTGTAGCTTAATATGCATATCTCTATATTTTCAAACTTTATCTAAAGGTCGGGTGAGATCATAACGGATCTTAATTAGCAAACACAACCGATATTATAATAATTTATTTTAACAATAATTAAACTATCTTCCAATCAAATATCACTTGAAAATAAAATTCACACTAATGTTGTTAGCCACGACATTAATCAGTTATATCACCATTCAACATATGTATGTGACACGAAAAGCATGCATATTTGTAATTATGTAGGTGTTAGTATATAAAAATGCATAACTGTCTTATGCCTCTCCGATTCGATTCGAATTCTGATTCGAATTCGAATCGAGATTGTCGATTCGATTCGTGATTCGATTCGAAAGAACATTAGCTATTGGCAGGTCCCTAATTTATATCCACATCAGGGAAGGGCTGCATGGCATTTTGGGGTTTCTCCACACCATTTCCCATGAATTGTTATGGAAATAGTATTTTGTTGACTCCATGGGGTATAAGAGACCCCAGGTCTGCAAACCTATACCCAAGTTCTTCCTTTGGTCCATAAGGTGACCCATGAAACTTTTGAATTCGATAGCTTCAACGGTGTAAAAACGTATAAAGAACATACACACACACTCTCTCTAAAATATGTATAAGATTTCCGTCGTTTTCGCCGAAAGAAATGCGAGTTGTTGACATACATGTGGCGCCGACCTATCGGGCAGGATGAGGACTACATTTCGCTGTCGGCCGTCTTGCGTTCCTTACAGAACGTTTTATTATAGAGAATAAGCCCGTCAATATGATAGGAAGGGATATATTATTTAACTTAAAATCTCGTACTTATTATTCTTACAAACAATTCATTAATATCTGTCAAATATCAAAAACTTATTCAAAAGTCTAGAGCAGGCATCTCAAACTCGCGGGCCGCATGGGGCCCGCGCGATGCAATTGCGCGGCCCGCGAAGCAATTTACTTTATACTACGCGACCCGAACTCAGATCTATTTCTTATAAAATATTTCACGCAAATAATTATAAACAATCTAAGAAGGGAATTAAATCATTCCAATTTATATCAGCCTGCACGGTTGAGTTATTGAAGAATGTTTATTCCACTGCCAGTGAGTTTCTTGCGCATCAGAAGGGCTTAACCCTCGATGTCAAATCTAGCATTTTTTAATGACTGCGTGTAAGACGCGTAATAGAGCGATTCCTCTCTTGTGGAAAGGGAGAGTGAATATAATACAAAGAATACGAAAAGGTGTGAAGACTGGGAAAGTAATGAATGCGGCCCGCGGATGGTCAGAGAGCCGTCATGCGGCTCGCACACCAATGCGAGTTTGAGACCCCTGGTCTAGAGGAAAATAACTTCGAACTATATCACCTCATTATTTCGCGTTTCTTCCACGCCTTAAAAACGGCGCTGCAGTCGAGCGTCAGTGACATAAATTGTCCCGAACCCTGATGGACTTGCCATCCAACCAATTAAAACGCCGATTGAGCATTACACCATCACGCATAACCAAGAAAATTATATAGAGGGATTGGTTAAAAATAACGGACATATTCCCCACGCGATAACTTCCAGAATTTAAACTTTCTGTTCATCTGTGAGCCGCGTTATTTCTAAATTTTATCAATCGGAATTTTATTATATCTAAAATAATTTCCTCCCAGGAGTTGGGAAATAATTTTCAGCATTTTTACGTTTAATTTCACTGATATGTGTAATAGACTATACAAAGACAGTAATCGTCAGCCGAGGTGATCGGACTAGATAAGTAAGTGCCCTCAAAAGTCAAAAGCAAGAAGATGGCTGGGGGAGATAATTGCGAAGTTTCTATGGTAGTTGAGTGTACGTTTTACAGGAAGAAGCTGAGTAATGGCTTTCAATTTAATCGAACGTAATGTAGTTGGCATTATTTTAACTGCGGAAAAGCAAATTATAGAATCGTGTCGAAGGTGGTTAGAAATGCAGCGGGTGTTGGAGTGTGCGGGAGCAGAATCAGTTGGCAGAGAAAGAAGCTATAATTGCTAATTTGCGTAAGGAGTTAAATTTGAATGTCCATAGAGAGACCCAGTGATAGCATTTAGCACGTTTTTACTTTCTCGTATACGAAGTATATCGAGAAAGTATAGTAATCGCGAAAAAATTCGATCTCCAGATTTTGACCGAAATATACCTACGTTTTAGATGTAGCTGAGTCCGAAAAAGTGGTTTTCGCAATGCCGTCTGTCTGTTGTTGGCTCTAGAGCCTAAACGGTGTTTCGAAAATGAATGTAATCTCGTATACTTGGTCATTTTATCAGACAGAATAGAGGCTATGAAGAAATTGTGGACATTTCTCAATAATTAAGGGTAGTTTATTCTACGCATTTTTAACAACAATTTGATTTTCTCAAAAACGGCTCCAACAATTTTGATCAAATTTCGCACCGTTACTTGAGTATACGTCTGCAATAATGATACATAATTCATATGTCTCAAAAAATGAATATAAGGACAACTTGGACAACTTTAATAACTATTGGATTTTCGAAAAAACGGCTCATACGATTTTCATCAAATTTCGTATAGTTATTTGCTTATGTTTATAACGATTCTACATAGTTCCTATTTTTATAAAGATAACTAAGCGACGCATTAGTATTTGAGAAAGTTTGTATGATGTATGTTGTACCGATTTTTTACTTTTAAGGATAGCTGCTGAAAGATGCCTGGAAAAATGATTGAATAGTGTAAAGGAGGTGAAACCATGTGTAAGGGTTATGAGAGATTCAATGCTGAGGGTCAGGTAGTCGATTGTTTCCCGTATATAAGGAGAGATCAATTAGAGGAGCTTAAAAGCGAGAGAGACGAAGTGGTGCTTCACGTTGGAGCAAGAGGAATCCAAAGACCAAGCTGTAGGGGTCAGTGTGGTGAGACGTGTGTTTACAAAGAAATTCAGAAATGCAAAATCGTAATTAATGGCACAATACGTAAAATAATTGTAAACGATAAGAGGACTGACTACATAAATAAGAACATTTTCTGGATTTGTGTCTCTCTTCTGCTGACGATGGGATCATCCCGAAAGCTCCAACAACGTCTACAAATGTGTCTCTCCGATGCCCCAGCGGCTCTCCTTCCGGTAATTGCTCACTGGGTTTCTTTCAACACCTAGTTGCCCTATATATATATATATATATATATACACATATATTTTGGGCAACTAGGTTTTCACTGGGTTTCCTTCAACACCTAGTTGCCCAAAATATCCTTACTTACCTTTCCTCTTCCTTAGTATATATATATATATATATATATATATATATATATATATATATATATATATATATATATATATATATATATATATATATATATATATACACATACACACACACATATATAGATTTAGGATGGGACGAACTACATTGGAAAGATGGCTCATGGTTGTAGTGAAATTTCACGTAAAGCAGGAAAACCACTAGGAAGACGGGGGTAGAGCAATGTGACTGACAAAAAGCAGGGATTAGTCGCGCTACGAAATAGTTCAGAAGCAAGTAAGACAATTTATCTTTCTTCAGATAAATTGTTGGAGTACCTAGAATACATCTAAGGACTATGAAATTCTACTAGCAAAATTGCCCATCTTTGCTCGGGATTATGTTTTTAAATCGGCATGACAATTATTGTGAATGAAAAATTATTTCTACGTTTGAGAAACTTTAATTTTTTCATATTTTCATTTGTAAAAATCTATGTTTTAGGAAATATTTTGAGGATTATTAATTAAAATGAATATTGAAAGCTGTTAACTCAGTTGACAATGCTTGATAGTATACGATGTTCTTAGTTTATCTTTCTGATGCGAGTAGATATATATATATATATATTTATCCCGCTTCCAACTCTCGATGATTCAACAATTGTCCAGTGGTATAGCATATGGAGATTGATTTAATCTTAACTGATTTAGAAGTTTATCTCACGCACCCTCCGTTTATTTTGCCAAACGTCGTGATTGATTTTCCCCTTAGCTTAACTAAACGTTCTTCTCCTTGTTCTTGTGTTTCTTTATTTTCACGAAATTCATAATTTACTTTGAACTTTTCTAATCGTTCCAGAAGCTTATTTTTATTTTCATTCCCTATACTCTATTATATTCTCTTATTTTTTTGTTGTAGTATACGTTTTGTCTCGTTAATATCACTAGCCTTCCTTCCTCCGTTTCATGGATGGTTTTTCTTTTCATGTCTCGAGTTTCTAGGAGATAAAATAAAATGACGTCCTTAAAATGAAACTCAATATGGCGTAGTTTGTTTTCAGTCGTATATGAAAAATGACAGAACGCGAAAACTGTTTAAATATTTTTAATCGTGGGACGTCCTAATATTTTTTTATTATATAGGTACAACTTTTGTTTCAAATTTATTAATATATATGTTTATATTTCGGATTTGAATGTATGTATCTAT
This sequence comes from Uropetala carovei, assembly GCA_036926305.1. Lineage (NCBI taxonomy): Eukaryota > Metazoa > Arthropoda > Insecta > Odonata > Petaluridae > Uropetala > Uropetala carovei. Next base: position 2,888,973 of record JAXCHB010000167.1, read on the forward strand.
ATATCTGAGTGAAGTTAATAAAAAAAGAGTATAATAAGAAGATTGAGGCCTTTAAAGAGGATGCAATTGTTGACACCGAATATGGTTAAAGATATTATAAATTTTAAAGAAATTCTTCCAGGAGGGTTTAATTTTTCAGGAATAGATTGTAATTTCCGAGATGAAATGGTCTCAGTATGCGTAAGAACGTAATCGCCACTAACGCTAAACTTTTTGGCGAAAATTGCGGAATGTTGTGTAAGAAGAAATTGGGAAAGAGTAGTTATAAATCACTAAACATCATCAATGCACGTAGGAAACTGGAACACGGTTTATCTTATTGGAATGTTTACAAAACCGACTTCTTGTAAAAAATAGAGGTAGTACAACCCCGATACCCGAACTAATTTGGACTAAGGCTGGTGTGCATAGCAATATGAATTATTCGAAACTATTAAAACATCGTACATGCAGTAAAGAATTTAGATGTATTTTAATGGAATTATCAGATGAGAAAATGCTAAGAACTGCTTCGTAATGACGATCAGTATCAGAGATATTGCAGTCGTGCAAAAACATATTCGGTGGGCTTCTTTTATCTGGTTCAACGTGGCAGCAAATCCATTGCCAATAAAGTATATTTATCAATTCGAGAGATAAATTACTTTGATTTTATTTTATAGGTATCTGAATAATGTCATAATGGAATGGCGAAGAGACGTTTAATAATAAAAAACAATCTAATTCAAATTCTTGTTAATGTACGTTATAAGTGGGAACATTTTATTTATTACGTGTATTGCTAACAAAATTCACCCGAATCAAAAGTTTTGTTTACGGAGTCGTATTATCTAATTTATATTCCAAATTTAGCCGTGGTACTTTCGAGACCTATCGCGAGAAGAGTATATTGTTATATTGAAAAAAAGGCAAAGTTTATGCTGTGGAATAAATGTAGTACTTAGAGATTTATGGATAATTTAAAATCAGTTTATTTCCGGGATAGTTTTCGAACCTCGTTCCGATTTGCCCGCCCAATACCTTCGATGATTATCCAAAAATAGCATGACCAAACAGTTTAGGTTCGAAGCGTCGCCGGGCGCCATTTCTGCCGAGAGAGTGCACTTGGGTGGGCGCGCGGGGTCGGCCAGTTGGCGGTCCATCGCCCGTCGTCCGAGTGTGAACCCGTCATCCGCCGCGTCCGTTGTTCGCGACCAAATTACGGCACCGGCCGACAATGGATCGGAGGGGACCTCTCTCCCGATATCACAGAAATAGAGGATGCCATCCGTTTAGTTCATTCTATTACGGGCGTCATTGAGTTTTGAAAGCATGCTTCTCCTTACAAGCTAAGAAGCCGTCGTTCGTTATTCTGAAGGAATTTTAAAAGGCGGTATTTGATAGGTAGCTAGTTACTTTTAAAAAAGTAACATTTTATTCGGAGCAAATTGCTTCGTGGCGAGAGATCAAAAGAGGTATTGTAAATGCCGCGAATTTGCCTAACTCGAAGCCTTCTCTGTCGAAAAAATTCGTTCGAAACCGCTAATTATTATTCTGCATCAAATTCACCTTTTCAAATTTACTCTGTTCCTTAGATAAAATTAGAATTTGGCCCACAACTTTTATTAAAAAATTATGAAATCAAGCCCTTCGTTTAAACTACCAAAATGTTTTGGAAAACTTCTAGAAATTTGTTTGACTGGGATGCATTAGATATTTTTAATATGCCACGGTGGGTTCTTTCTTCATTTATTAATTAATTGACATAAATTTTAAGAAGAATGGAGTTTGAAGGGACTTTTATCCTTCATTATTAAGAAAGAACTTAAAATTACATCAGCAACAGAACTGGTTGGGAAAGAGTTATGAGGATACAGCCATATGATTTGTATCCATCAAGCTTAATCCGGGAAATATACTAATATTGACAAGATATCGCGAACAAACACCAAAAGTTTATCGCTAAAAATTATTAATATGAATCTCTCCTAATCACTATTAAAAAATGAAATAACTTCAGTTTAGCCAATGCACGCGCACCTTATTTGGCCTGATATTTAAAAAGTGTCTATTAAGTCTGCATTTTTGCGTCCGTAATCCTTTACGAACATAATTTTACTCATTAATTGGTATAAGTAATTAATCCATTATTACCCTATCTGTACCATTGCACTTGAAATTTTACGTATGAATTTCGTAAAAAATGGTAGCGGGGGTTTTAAGCCAACCTATTTAATTTATTTTAATTTGCAAAAGAATATTCTGTTGACATTTTATGACTATTACAAATTTATTTATTATGAAAAAGTAGCAAAAATATATTAAACTAAAACAATATTTTTCCTAAGAAATGTCTTACATATTGGGTATGTTGATTATAAATATCTTAGTTAAGAAAAAATTTTTTTAGTTTTTCGATCACCTGATCGAGGAGAAATACAGCACCTTCCTCTTTTTAACCATAATAACTGCTTCAGATAATGGTTTTCGAGCTGTTCTGTTATTGTAATTCGTACTGACCTAGGAACGGTAACCATAGTCATTCTGAATTCTGTGATTGGCCGCATAAGTTGTTCTCCCGAATTTAAAGAGTGTTCATTACGTGAAACGCAATTATCATCTTCTACCTGTTTATTGTGACGCAGACGCAGAATAATAAGTGACCCGAGCTATCCACCGCATCAAAACCGAGGTCCTGCTGAGTGGTATGCAGCAAATCTTAGCGAAGCGTTTTGAGGCGGTCCTAAGACATGATGGTGATGATATTGATGTAAAGTAGTTTTGTGAAATATTTTTTTGGAAATAGATATTAGAGTGAATTCGTCAATACTTTTGAAATGATCCTTGTAGACTCTTCAAAATAGTCTCACATAGGGTAATGTGAGCTCCCAATTCACCGTTTAATTGCAAAGACGTTTTGAAGATGTAAACACCAACGAAATATGTACACTCTTCTTGTTCAAATGCAAAGTCGCAAACTCAGAAGTATTTCATTGCTGCCTATAAGATATATGAAAACAAATATTCCCTGATGCCTCAGTACCCAATGTTACATTTTTAAGGGTAATTATTTTTTCTCTATGAGCGGGGGATTTAATTCGCTTATAGGTCAATTTTCAAGGATTTCAATCGAAAACACGGGATCAATGCGTTTTATTAATAACAAATCATTTTTACTTTTTAAAATATTAACATGTGATTCGTTCGAAGCTTTTTATGGCACTCGCATATTCCTAGAAGACTTCTTCAAGCTGAAACAATTACCTTAAATGTACCTGATGCAACGAATCCATTTACATTGCATACAATGGAGAGTTATATTTTGATATTTCACATTGGCAATTGTAAAGGTATACAGATAAGATTAAATCCTATTTAATAATAAAACGCATTGATCCCGTGTTTTCGATTGACTTGCCTTTTTTCTTCAGAAGGTTAATGGTCGAAAGGAGGAAAATATATTGTATATTTATGGAAATGGTATGAATACGAGCTTTAACATTTTTAGGACAAATGCCCTTCCATTCAACGAATAAGGTATCATCCAGAGTAAACAAAATTATGAATTTAAAATTGATATTAATGTGCAATTTTACCATAGGATTTCAATCCTAGAATTTTTATTTTAAAATATAAAATAACTTTTAGTTGTTGCAAGAACTTTATACTCTTCCTAATATCAAATAAGAGAATCTTTTAAAGCCAAAGCGTAATATAACAGGTTAGGAAAGTACTGCGAAAGCAGATATCATAAGGCGATATTTTTACAAAAACAAAATTGTTGAGACCCAGAAAAAGTCCCACTTTTTTCAGATAAAATCTAAAAATGTACGCTAAAGTCACATGTATTTGAATTCTGTCTTAAAAAATAAGAAACTACAATTCTTAAACTTTACAACAGTTCAAGTCCTGAGTACTAATGGTGGCGGGAAATAATTTAAAAAAACAAATATATAAACCTCATCACCGATTTACGTGCCTTTCTTATGGGACAATAATGGGAGAAAATTAGCCCCTAGCAGTCGATTCCGGTCCACCAAATTCTTGTCACATGCGTCTCTCATATGTGGTAACTTATCCTGAAAATTTGGTTTCTCTAGGTTGATCAGTTTCAGAGATATCGAAAGTTTAAGAGATATCGTCTGCACAGTCGGACGGACGGACAGATAGATAAAATGAATCCATAAGCGATTTGTAAAAAAATCGCTAAAAACACGCTCGTAGTCGATTCCTTTGTTTTTCAATGAAATATTTATTACTGTGCAAATGTTAATATAATTTCAGTGCATTCAAAAATAAATCTTAACCCTTAACATATTTTTACCGGAGAAAATTTCCAATTATTTTTTCTCTCTTATCCAAAACTAGCAGAGACTGCATAGTAATCACTTTTACATAAACTGAAAGCAAAATAAATTCTAAGGACTCAACCTTGCACACAAGGGGATACGGAAACTAATCATAGTTGAAAACGTACATTTATTCTATAAACGACTTTTTGCTCGTTTACTGTTTTTGTAATTTTAAGTAGCGCATTAGCAAAGGCGAAAACATACGAACTTGCCCTTGGTAGGATTTGAACTCGCGATCCTTGCGCGCGAACTAGTGGCGCATTTCTTTGTACAACATAATTTTTTTTATGACATCGGCATTGAAAGAACGATACCTACTTAAGATGTGGTAAAAATGTTAAAAGGAAATAGGGCGTAATCATGGACGTTTAATTTTTATGTTGTTATAATTTGACGAGTCTGATTACGTTCCATGCTACTATATAGATTTTAAAAAATTGAAACACTTATGTTAGATATTTTAAAATAGTATCTGAAATAAATTAAAAGTCGACATTTGTGGGATTTATAATTGATTCAGAGTGAGGAAATGAATTTTAAGCTATCATATTTGCTTTTCTGCTTTTATTACGTTATAATAGCAAAGTTCTAAGGTTCGGCATAGCCATTAGTACTGAATAAATTAATATTTATTCTTAAAATTAAAGGCTGAAGCATACGATGACGTAAACTAACATTATATGACTATATTTGTAGGTTTATTTTTTACTTTTGCGTGCAAGTATGATCAAGCACTACCAAGACGTTAAACTAATGCATGTAACATCACATTTTATCCTGTAAAAATATAAACAATACTCAAGAAAATCTGCTATATCCCATGCATATTTATGGTTCTTGTTTTTTGCATTGATATTTTAGTGTGATTTGACTTAAATTTATCAATCTTATTGCAAAACTTTAAAATCCGATATAATCATGGGATGATTATTATTAGAAAATGTTTTCTAATTTCTTAAGGAGTAAATTAATTTTATTTTGAATTTGTTTTATGGTATTTATTTTGCCTTTAAGGAATAAAATTTTTAACCAGTTTTGAGGCTAAGAATGCGGCAGAATTGCATAGTGCTACAGGACAAAAGGCCATGTTTTCCAGTGCTCTAAAATACTCAAATTATAATCTTTTTGAAATACTCGAGGTTAAAAAAGATTCCATATTAGATATAAAAAATATTCTTAAACCTGTTCCCGTACAGCAAATATTAATTCGGGAATGATGGAAAATGTTACGCCTAACATAAGCTGAATACTTGGTATAAACATTTTATAAATATGGGTATTTTAGTTCCCATTTATATTAGAACAAACATTATTCTGATTACTGGGAATAAACTAAATGTTTCGGATATTTTAAAACAGTCCTAACATTATGGAGAAATAGAAAAAGAACTCGATTTTATAGAAAGAGGGAAATATTCTTTTCCTTTGAGTTTTTGAGTGACTTGATCGTTCTTTCGATCATTGCGAGAGACTCCCAAATCCTTATCTGTTTATTTTTGCAATTGAGATTAATTTAATGCTTTTCAATGTAATATTTTGTCGAATAAAAATAATTTAACTCCGTGACATTTATACTTAACAGACTTAAAAGCTCATCTGTAAAACAACTGCTGTTAGATATTTAGGAGCTTGCCACAAAGTGCATATTTTCAAAAGCCTGTCAAGCTTTTGTAAAACACCTATCCGCTCCAGTATTTACCTTTAATATCCTTATTTGCGTTATAGTTTGTAGGTAAAATCATTTACGCGAATTCCATTGTATATCTAAAATAAGAAAACTCGGTAGTTACGTTCGAGATTCTGGATGAATGCATTCTCTTACAGATACGTGCATTTTATTAATACCATGAACTTTGCAAATCCTGTCAAAATAACTGCTTCAGTAACATAGTGGTTTAAAGTTTGATCCTGCAAACGGGTCGAATTACAAAGTTTAGGATATTGCTATAAGCATATATATAAGATGTTGATTAGTAAGAAACACATGAAAAAAAAGTTCCTACAGAAATATAATTGGTGAAATTTTGTACCAATCTATAACATCAATGTATGAGGAGGCATCCCTGGAGGGTTATAAAAACCTCACCGTAGAATTTACTGCTTCGTCCATATTTGTTCCGGTGTCCACATAATTATAAACTATTTATTCAGAAGCAAGCTGAAGTCACTGTTTAAATTGAAATCGAATTTGAATGTTTCATTGATGAATTAGCTGTTATTAGCACGTTTAAAAATGCGCCTATAGTTTCACTGTGCACTTTCTTAAATTGAAACTGTGACGAAACCGTAAAAAACAGAGAGCTGAGACTTGGAGGGTAGATTTTAGTACTTCATTTATTTTTGAAAAAATATACAAGTTCGGATTGGGTCCCATATAAAATTTCTTTTTTTAAAAATATCTACGAAAATATAAAAGATGGAAAATTGAGCGTAAATTTTCACATTAATGCCACTTATTCTTGAAAAGTTTGGAAAAATCCAACTAGAAAGTCGTAATTATTTAGAACTTAGAAAATATCTTACATGGATTTTAATCTGATTTATAATATGTTGTCAACGTAAACAATCACCGTGTCAACTGATGTAAACTACATCACTCGTACAAATAAGTATATAGGTACTTTAAATCGCCTTTCGCTTGTACAGAGTACATGAAATTAACGTAAATACAATAATTTTCCTTTCGTGGGCGCAAAGCGCTTTCTAAATAACAAAGAATTGATAATTTACAATAAAAAAATGAATTTGTACGTACAGGCTACGTTACAATTAAGTGAGGTATGATTTAAATAATTTTGTATTGTTTTACTTATATCTCCGAAGGAATAAAAGATGGAAAGCTAAATTTTAAATGTACGTTTCCACAGTGATGCCACTTGTTCTTGAAATGTTTTTGAAAACTTGACAGAGGCGAATAGGAAAACGTTCAGAATTATAATACAAAATTGATTGCGCTTAAAACTAAACTAAGCGAAGAAAACTATATTTATTCAAATCCTAAGCATATAGAGAAAGTCAGCATCAATAACTATCTACTCTTGATATTATTTTCCAATTCCGTGGCATGGAACCTACGGCTCTCGGGCCGCATGCCTCATCCTACAGCATGCACGATGCTATGATGCAGAAGTGTTCATTAAAATTTAATGTAAACAATTTCATATTTTTCCGTAAAATTTTGTCCCAAAAACTCTTCAGCTGAAGATTTAACGCGATATTTACATTTAGACTTAATATTCACTAATGCGAGACGACAAAATCTCAAGACAACTTTTGATGTATACACATCCGCCGAGGCTCTCGTGACTTCCGATGCGGCCCTCCGAAGCAATACAAATTTGGCCCGCCATGCAGAAAAGTTTGCCGATCCTTGCCATAAAGTATTATATGTATCCAATTATATCAGCTCTAAATTCGTGAAATTTCATTAACTGATTACTAAGATACCGCTTAATTCCCAGTTTCTCGCGAAATAGGTGAAATATTATTATTATTATTATTTGGATTGTTAGTTAACACATTTGAAATGTTTGATTGGGTAACATCAGTCTCAATTAGTTGAGATACATTTTATTACAGTAGTAATCACCTTAAATACTAAGGAAAAAGGTCAAATAAAATAATCTTCATTGCCGATAAAGATGCCATTGTGAATTATGCATCTTTCATGGCAAAAAAAAACATCTTTCATGGCGTTACCGGCTATGTGACCGCTATGGCATAAGGTTGTTTTGTTAAGTTTATTTTCTATTTAGTAATACTTAAATGAAATTATATAATTGCTTCAACATCTAATATGTTATTATAAAGTAACAATAAAGACTATGGGACTGCTTTTAGGAAAGGACGCGTACACAAGAGGGATGTGTGATTTTCCCAAGAGTCACATGATCAAATCTACGCTACTCTTGCTCGCCGTTGTGGTTATAATAGGCCCTTCAACTGAAACCGAGTCATCGGTAATTAAGAATGCTCTTCAAAAGTTAAGCTAACTGTACATACTGTGTGTATAAAAGAAGTTTTAAAAAAGATCTTGCGATTTTTTGACAATACAAAAAATGTAACGTAAATCAGATTTAGCGATCAAACTGCGTTATTAAAATGTGACACTGCATTTCCCTATGTGTCTAGTATTAGAAACAAAAATTAAAAACAAATTAATCAGAATTTGTTTAAAACATACCTAACCGCATTTAAGCAGTTTTGATATGATCTTTATCACTTTCCAAAAGTAAATTGAATGTATTTACGCTTCGGTTTTATTGTTACGGCAATGTACAAGAAACGAAAATTGACCATAGTAACTGACCAGTATAGGTCATAAGGAGTTTTTTAAAATCGTATTAAAAGCTAAACGGACAGACCGACGATCCCAAAAGTAATAGGTTTCATATTTGTCACCAACCAAAACTATCTTAAAAATCTGATTTCCAGCTCTTTTTGTAGCTTAAAAATTTTGTTCGAGAAAAGAGAAAGATAAGCGATTCTAAAATAAAAGCTAAAAATGAAGAAGACTGGTTATTTCCTCAGAAGAGGCTGTTTGGTTAACCATATTACTAACGTAAGATCACCAGGATAATTTCAAACTTTGAAAAATGTTGCCGATTTGATAGCACATATTTAATTTCAATTTCGAAGTATATTTGCGTGATTTTTTACTGAAAAATAAATAATATATACATTGGAGAAATGCCGTGACTATCATACTATTGAGTAACATTGGGGCCTCACATGACACTAAGCAACATATACGTATAAAATGGTGGTAATAAACTTGATTTGGTTTTTAATGGAAGGACAAATAGCTAGCCTACAAAATAAATTATAAATCGCAGTTAGATACAACAGAAATTATGAGTCGGACATAGATATGGGATTCAAAGTGAAGGGAAATGATCTTCAAGGTAGTGAAAGGCCTTAAAAATCAGTGGTCGTTCGACTGTGATAATTTTTTCGCTATTCTTGAGCTTGTACATTAACTGAAAAAGGCGAGTATGGCAGTTTTGCAGCTATAATCGAAATGAAACTTTTTGCCTTGATTGCAGAAGTTGTGCGCATCGTCCTTCGGAAGGGCCGTGGAGCAGTTGCCTAGGGCTAGTGTAGATATAATTAATCAATCAGTAAAAAAGGTAATGAGGCGTAATTATGTTTTACGACAAGTAGCAATAGAAAATACAGTTATATACTTAAATGGAAAATGTCTTTTGCTTTTGGAAAAGAATTTATGGGTGATAATGTTGAAAATATTTTGGTCAACGATTCTAATAAGGCTACATTTGTACAAGAGCTTGACAGCTTTTGATTTATCGTGATGTACTAAACATTTAAAGTTTGCCTATAAAGGATATTTCAACATATGCATGAATATCACTTTTGCTCTATATTAAAACCCCTACTTTCACCAGACATTAAATTACCTATTTAATTTAATTACCTTAATCTGATAACCTACAGTTAAATGCAAACAATATGGAATAATTGAATATTAAACGTAAAGCTTAGAAATGATCAGTTTCACACGTTTTATGCTTAAGTCTTGTAAAACTCCAGTGGTACTAAACGTAGTACAATATTTCATTTAATAACCTACTTATAGACGTGATTAACCCCTCTACGACGGAGTTTTTACGAATTCCCTCCTCAGCGGACGGAGGAGTTTTTTGAAAAACCACGAAAAGGTTGCGAAAAAGTTTAAAAAATCATAACTTTTGATGTTTTCAATGTTTTTTTATGAAATTTTATATGTAGTTACATAAAAGATGAAATTTCTAAATAGACTCACTTAAAAAATCATACGTCACACACAAACATTACTACATGCATTTGCAATGAAATTTTCATTTTTGTCCTGAAAAATCGGTGCGCCACCACCTTTTATTGTCTATTGACGCAAGCGATATTCGTAAATCTTAATAACCCTTATATATTTTGAAAGAGGAAGCTTTGACCTTTCTAGTAATGCATATCCTATAATTTTAATATAGTTTTTATAATCCACGTGAATGTTTGCAATGAAATTTTCGTTTTTGCCCCGAAAAATCGCTAATTACGCAAGGAAGATTCGTCAATCTGAATAAGATATATGCATTTTGATAGAGGAAGCTTCGGCCTCTTCAGTAATGTACGTACTGTAATTTTAGTATTGTTACTGTATTTTATAATCTAGGTGAAAGTATGCGTTGAAATTTTCCGTTTTGCCCCGAAAATTTGGAGCGCAACCACATACTTTTGTCTAAATAGGCAAGGCATATTCGTCCATCTGAATAATCTATTCGTACTTTGATAGAGGAAGCTTTGGCCTCTTCATTAATACACGACCTGTAATTTTGCTATTGTTCCAACATTTTATAATCAACGTGAAAGTTTGCGTTGAAATTTTCCTTTTTGCCCCGAAAATTTGGAGCGCAACCACATACTTTTGTCTAAATAGGCAAGGCATATTCGTCCATCTGAATAATCTATTCGTACTTTGATAGAGGAAGCTTTGGCCTCTTCAGTAATCCACGATCTGTAATTTTGCTGTTCTTCTAACGTTTTATAATCAACGTGAAAGTTTGCGATGATATTCTCATTTTCTCACAAAATTACGTTTTCTCTGCCTTGTGAGAAAGGTGTTCGCCTGCTTGAGGTATGAAAGAAATGTCTCCTATATGCTATGTACACACAGTCTACTTGAAATGCTTTTCAATTCACCAAGAAATCTTTCCTCTTCGGCGATCCTTCAACGACCGATATCAGCCTTTGTTCCTCGCAGCCAAAGAAAGCACCTTTCGATTTCCACGCAGAGCTTGGACTTTTCCTTCTTCTCCGCAGTTAAAAAAAACCATCCTCTCGAATCCAGGAGACAATTATATTTTCCCATTAGTTTACACGGGATTTTCGGTTTTTCAGAGTGCAAGGTTTTTTTCCTTCGTTCATTAAAATACGTAAATATGGACCGATTTTCTTCTGTTTTACTTTATTCGACGGCTAAAGTTTCATACTATCTTATTCTTGCAATGTTTACACGTTACACGGTCGAAGTTTTCAGAAATACGCATTCTTTTTGAAATTTTGCGGATTTTTCGTACTCATTCCGGGCGTTGCCAAGGAGACTCTCATTGTTGCCTCCGATTCATTTAAGGCCAATTAAACCTTCAAATAGACGAAAGAAAAGCGTTATTGTTATCTTCTCTTCATTGATAATCTAAATAAACGCTTGCATTGACGTCGCCTTTATAGTAGGTCCTGTAAGAAGTTAAAAGCAGTCGTTGATAGACACTTGAAGGAAAGCAACTGTTTGTGAGTTCGTCTATAAGGGTGCAACGATAATCATTGAAACTAAGGTAAGGTAGAATTACAAATTTTTCCCCTTTGAATATACCGCGATATTAAACTAGCATTGAGTAACTCTGTGACATTGTGATCACGTAATTGCTCTAGTATATTGCTGTAAAATCGCGGAAAATTTTAAAATGCTAAGTGGTAGACCTGTGAAAAGTAGAGCTATTAGCCCAGCTACAGCTGCCAGAGAAAAGAAGAGGAGCCAGAGATCAAAGGAAGAGTATTGTAGGAAAGAGAGAGAAAGAGATGCGAAAGCTCACAGGATTGCCCGTGTAGATGAGAAGCGGAGAGTACAAGAAAGACACAGAAATAGGGAAACACGTCAAATGAATACGGAACAAAGAAGATCTAACCTGAGACCGAACTATTTAGATTATTAGCAAGCGTAGCAGCAACGGGCTGCTAGTAAGTAATTAATGTAAATGATTACGAATTATAGTTTTTCAATGATTTGCTAGAGGTTTAAGATTCTACTTAACTCGCCGTTCTAATATTGCAATAGTCATAGAATAGTCATAGAAATGATGGAAAATGAGAATGGTGGCACAACTTTCCATAAACAACGGCCCCTTATAAGTGCGTGAAATAATGAAACATTTCGATCGAATGACGTTGTGGTATATCGTATTTCCGAAGTACACCGGAATAGTAGAGTGAGAGACGTGTTCGTTCAATGTCGTTCACCGCACGGTGTAAAGACGCCGTGACGCGAGGGATGCTTCGCGGGGCAAACTGGTGCCGGTCACCGAGGCTCCCTGAGGACCGGGTGTGCCTTTACATTTGGCGAGAAACTTACTCCGACCGCTGCTCGCCGCGCAAGGCCCTTCCATCGCCTCTCCCTTCGGGGCCACTTCTCCCGTTGTTCCCCTCTGACCTCCTCTCCTTGCCTGCAATTCCCGTTGACCGTCGTCGTAATGTTAGCAAGTAACCATTGCTCCTCACCAATACTGTCACGTATGTACCTTCGCGTGATGGTTTCGTGGTCGAATTTTATGCGATCTAATTTTTGTTTCTGCGTAATAAAACTGTAAATAAAATGACGTATTCCCCTCGGAAATTACAATAAATAGGAAATGCGGTCCTTCTTAACTACAATTGCGAGTGAAAATATCGATTCCTTAAGAATTCATGCTTCCATTCCTCTGACGTTAATATTACATTAAAACCCAGTTTCAGCGAATGATTAATTTTAAATTGCGTTAGTGTAATTTAATCTCTGCGATAGTGTAGCTAAATTAAATATTTACCCTGATATCTATGTCTGAGGTTTCAACGAAGGACGATGAAATTTTGCTTATTAGGAACAACTAACTGATTTTGTATCGAAAAAATAGCGTATTATATGGATAATTTTATTGCAGCAACATACAGAAATTCTTTCATTTTTACCATTAGTTTTTTTATCCTGTTCGAGTTCTTTTTCGGTGTTCATATGACCAAGAGGTTATATTCTTTCATATTTTTTTCTGAGAATGCGACAGACAAAATGACTCAGAGGTATGTTTTTTATAGTAATATTGCCTTAATATACACACACGCTTTTTTGCAGAGCTGCTTTTTTTAGTGTTTTTATTTTCCATAAATTTTTGTTCATGCATTCTCATGTTATTTCATTTTTACTTTATTGTTTTATCGGCAAAGTCGAATTACAGTGGATTTTAATCTAATTAAACATTTTTGGTTTGATATTTTGAAATGTTGGGATTCTCTAAACGTGCGTATTATGATATCTCAGTTATAACTATCACTGTCAGTTGAATTCTTTTAGTGTATTCCAGGGGAATTGACAGAAGTAGTTCATAGAATGTTTAATAGTCTGAGACCTATCACAACAATTCATGAAATTAATGCTTAACAATACCCTTCTGCACATCAAACCAATCATCGAAATTAAAAATTGGGCAAATTAATAACAGTTTAACATTCTTCATATTAAATACTTGTCATTATTTTAATTCCTTATATGCAACGCAAAAAAATATATTGTCTAAAGTTTGTATTGAATATTGGTTTACGAAATATTGCATAATATTTGTGACGCTGACACCGTTGCCTTGCAGAAGTTAGTTTCAAAGATGTGTTTTTATCGATTAAAGTAAAATAAAAATATTTATTTTTACGTAACTAATAAACATAAATGTGCAACTAGACTATCAAAACTATAAATCCAAACAAGTATAATGATATTCACGGCAGTAATCGCACCAGCGACAATTGGGAGCCTTGCAAGTTAACCACCAATGCCGACAGGGACACTTTAGCCACCGAAAATAAGAATGTGGGAGTATTTGCGATTGAATAGGTTTATAATACCTTTTAACTAAAACACTAACTATGGTTTTGATAACGCAATAAGCAGTGTATGCGTCATTATTGTCATTGTTTACTTGTTAAGTAGTATCCTACTTTGAAACGATATGAACTGAATTCATCCTTCTAAATAGCTTCAATATTTTTTACACTTTTAAAAATATTTTATCTACATCTGAATACCGACTGAATAATTTTGACGTCTCTTTTTAAGAAAATCTGCAAAACTTGGATTCATACAAATCGATTAAATTTTAGCATTGCACCTATGCTGAAAAAATCGTAGTGGAGTCTTAAAAACTATTATTATTTCTGTAGTTTATATTGAAAGACTGAATGTCAACAAAAGCATCTTTTTACATTATTTTATACATTAATAGATGTAGTTTCGACAAAAAAATGAGCGAAAAAGTTATTAAAATTTTAGTGTGAAACTCACATTACATCGAACGTTTAAATTTTAAATAAGATACACAGCTTACAGGTATTGTTCTGAGATATTTCATTATTAAAGTATTTATTGTTCGTCAAATAATATCCGAAATTTTTGCCTCATTAAGAAGCTCTATTGCTTTCTTTTTTAATGTAACGGAGTCTACAAGTCACTGCCTTATCTACAAAATCAGCTGCAATCCTTGCATGTGTTTTACGAAATATGTGCAGTTTACGATAGCTCCAAGCTTCGGGCTGAAATTTTTCGCGTGTACTTGTCATTTTATACCGAAGGAAGTGGAGTGCTGTTGGTTTAAATGGAAATGGTCAAATAAACTCTAATGAATGCAGAAAAATAGTATATTTACTGATAAAATTTTAAAATATATGTATTTATGATTATTTATTATTACTATGAAAGAGTATTTTTTGTTTGGTCGGACGTCTTCTGATTGACATATTCACATAATCTCTATACTTACGAGGCTCAATTAGACATTATGTAGTATTATAAGAGTGAAATATAGAGTAGCCAATCTAACATAAGTAGCTGTTCAAGAATAGGCTAAATTCGTCTTTTTGCATTTAAAAGTGTGTAGATTATGAGAAAGATACTGACAATTTTTTGCTATGGTAAATCATGGAAATTTCGACTCGATATACGCAGCAGTCGCAATTACTCATTTTTTCAAGTAGTTATTCTTCTTCGGTTGAAATATTCTCTTACCTTTACTAATTAAAATACACCATTTAATCCTTAACCTGCCACGTGTATGTTGGCGATCAAAATTATAAGTAAAATCAAGGAAAATGATTTGACATGGGTAGTAATGAAACACAACACTTATTTCATGATAAATGTATACTCTAAGAATAATACATAATATATGCAGTGACAAAATAATCCTGTTCTATTCTTAAAACATGAAAAATTCTGGCAGGTTTTTGATTAGTTTAAGTTTTTTTTACATAATACACACAATTTTTAAGGCTACGGTCAAGGTCAGAGTCGGCCAAACACTGAAGGGGTCCGGATGCGATTATCAATGGGGGCCCCACGATCTTAATATTTATAGTAATAACGAACTATTTATGGAGCCCCAGTTTAAACTTTGACAGAGTATTTCTTTATTGGAAATCAGTTTGTAAGTGATTTTTAGTAAACGGTTTTGCAAAATTTACATTCGATGCTTCAATAATTGAGAACTTCTGTGACCCCCATTATTCGGGGGCCCGGATGCCTCGCATCCTCCCTTTGGCCGGCCCTGGTCAAAGTGCATCACTGGGAGAAACCGTTAACTAAACCATGGGCAGTAACAGGTGCCATGCTTGCCGAAAGTTGGATGGAATATTAAATTTATTTTTTAAATCAATATATTATAAGTACTTTTAAAATGTCGGTTTAACTTTAACGTTCACACGTTAATCTCAAGATAATTATCGTAGCAACATATTCTACAAAACAACTCTGAGCACTAAAAGGCAATTTGAAAATCTGAACATAGAAAAAACTGTTGCAGAATATTGTTCAATATTGTCCCTCGTTTTTCAGTTGTATTGAATAAATTATTTATTATGTCTCTAAATGGAAATCTATATTCATCGATTTTCTCAATTTATATTCTACGGGGGTTTCTTTGCAAGAAAGTGTAGAGTTAATAGAATATATTTCATTCGTTATACTGTCACATTAAAAATATTATGGATTATTGCTAGCGTACGAGGCATCCAAAATAGTATCTCGGTAATGCAAACACACGCGTCTTCCGCATCTCTTTGAGTATATTACAGTTAGTGAGATTGGAATTTCACTCTATTCTATGAGTAACCGTAATTAATCCACATCGTCTAAGACGACTCACATGAAGATGAAGAATTTAATCTACTTGCTCAAAATAAATATAATATAAAGCTAAAACATTCTGGCCAATGGCACAAATATATACAAACTTAATATTTTCACGCAAGATATCCAATTGCTCTTCCAACTCGCCGCTTTGTTTAGGAAATGTCGTTATGAAATTTCCCCGCCGGATTTTCACCGAAGTTCCGGTTGGTTTTTTTCTTTGGACATCAGTTTGTACTCACGAAGTCCAATTTGCTAAGCACCATCGCTATGAAGCGTGAGAACTAGACGCGACACACTACCAATGGACCTTAGATAATAGTTTGGACCAAACTGGACTTGCGGACTTGAGAAAATACCGGTTGGGCAAGTCGCCAAGCTCTCTTCGGCGCTGTCTATCGCCTTTCAGGGGGAAGAGTGCGCCCGGTGCTTGGGAGAGAGAGAGAATGTTTCGTATAGTTTATATTAAGCGGTACGCTTATTGGTGCCTATAAATAATGTTTAAAAGTATGTTATGTTCCCTTAGTTTAAACATTGCGTAGAATTTATTTTGCCTCATAATGGTGTGAAATTCTAACAAAGATATGTGATATTCATTCAAGAAATATACGAAATGTTTTGTTACTATTAATAAGTAATAGTTATTTTATGAAATATAGGAGACTGAGAAGTTCTGCCGTTACAATGCTGTAATGTTTCCTTTGTTCATCTACACAAGTGGTTCGCAAATTGGTCGCCGTGGCACACTGGAGCTATTTATTAGTGGCGCCAAAAAACAAAATTTATTTTAGCAAATAAATCAACGATTAGGATTTGTTTATAGGTAATTAGGATAATATTTTTTCTCGAATAAATTGGTTATGGTGTGGAACCAATAAATGGTTACGTCTAATGTTTGTAATATGTGCTCGTACTTAAATAGGTAACAGCCTTGGTTCATGTTGAGCCGCGAAATTTTGTTTATCATTGAAAGCGTGGCGCGTCTATAAAAAGTTTGGGAATCATTGATACACACTTTTTCTGTACATATTATGCTTGAAGTAGCTGAGAAATATAATATTTTGTTCAAATAAATCTTAGAAAATTGGATTTTGCTTATTGATTGAAAGTATCACTCTTCCATGTAGTGTTTCATATATGCAAGTGAATCGTGAATAGATGAGCCAATAGCTCACAATAAATCAATTTTGGTCAGTTCTGGAATAATCTTCGCACCAGAAATTTGGATGGAAAAAATTGTAAAAGATAGTTTATAGAAGTTAATACGGTATATTCTTCTCCAGTCAATTATTGTTGCATAATATAAGAGAATTACTTGACCCCTATCTACCTGTGTAGGAACATTTTAAGTTATAAACTATGAACGTCGCATTTGAATACAGGGTATCCCTTATGCACACATTATTCACCCATATATTTATGTGTAATTCATTTGGATGTACATTGTTACAGTGAAGAGCTAGACAAAAATAATAGCAACGAACAATACGTTGATGGCAATAAAGCTAAAATCAGTCCCAGTGGGCATGTTGATAATCCAGGTATATATGCCAACGTCCGCTCATGAAGAAGAAGAAATCGAGGAGATGTATGAACAAATTAACGAGATTTACGAAGAAGATGGAAGAGGAAAGGTAACCTGCATAATAATGGGAGATTGTAACAGCATAGTTGGAGGACAAGAAGAAAATTTT
This sequence comes from Uropetala carovei, assembly GCA_036926305.1. NCBI lineage: Eukaryota > Metazoa > Arthropoda > Insecta > Odonata > Petaluridae > Uropetala > Uropetala carovei. The sequence continues at coordinate 2,906,909 of JAXCHB010000167.1, forward strand.
GTCGGTCAATACGGACTTGGGAAAAGAAACCGAGGAGGAGAAAAACTGGTAGAATTCTGCCTTAATAACGACCTAGCAATGAGTAATACATTGTTCAAAAATCATAAACGAAACCCCTAAACATGGAAAAGCCCAGGAGATAGAATGAGATGCCAAATAGACTACATCCTGGTAAAACAAAGATTCAGGAATGGCATAAAACATGCTAAGACATTACCAGGAGCAGACATTGATTCAGGTCACATCCTTCTAATAGTAGATGTAACTACAAAGCTTAAACAAATAAGGAAAACGAGAAGAGAAACAGACCTGGGACCTAGAAAAACTGAAAGAAAAGAACGATGCATTCAACACGAAGTTGGAAGATCACCTTAGAAATTTGGAAAACAAACCGAAGACCGTGGAAACAGAATGGGAGGAAATTAAAAAGAGTATCAAAGATACCTTGAATAAATAGATTGGAAAACAAGAGAAGAAAATCACAAAACCATGGATCACTAAGGAAATGCTGGAGAAAATGGATGAGAGAAGAAAATGGAAAAACGTTAACAGTAAAAAAGGTAGAGCCAACTATAGACGCATAAACAATGAGTTGAGAAGGGTAACAGATAAAGCTAGGGAAAATTGGATAAAAGAAAAATGTGAGGAAATACAACAGATGGAGAAGTTAGTACGGTACGATATGATACGCTAGGGCACTGGAGTGCCATTCCATTAGGCTTCTGCCTAATGGAATTCATGGTAAAGAAATTATGAATACAGATGGAAAAATAGTCGCAGAACCAAAGGAAGTAGCACAGGTTGGCGAAGAATACATTAAGGACCTATACAAAAAGCAGACAGGATCGGTACAAATAGAACTGGAAGAAGAGAATTGCATTGAAGAGTATTATGAAATGCGAAGTAGAAAAGGCGTTACTGGAGCTAAAGAAAGGAAAAGTTACAGGCAGCGATGGAATACCGGCAGAAGTACTTAAAGTCATGGCATCGGAAGGACTAAAAGTGATTACGAAACTAATTAACAAGATTTACGACTCGGGATTTCTTAGATGTAACAATGATCCCTCTAAAGAAGAAGCCAAAGACAATGCAGTGTAAACACTACAGAACGATAAGGCTACTGTCACACACTTCGAAGATCATCATGAGGATTCTTAATAAAAGGATATAAAAAAGGCCGAAGAAATGCTAGAGGAAGATCAGTTCGGCTTCAGAGAAGCACGAGGAACCAGAGATGCTATCGTTGTAGTGAGAATCATATCAGAAAGGGCAGTAGTGTTCCGCCAGGATTGCTGCGTATGTTTCGTCGACTGGCAGAAAACCTTTGATAGAGTAAATTGGGTGTTGCTGATGAGGATATGAAAGGCTATAGGTGTAGACTGGAAAGACAGGAGACCGATCAGGAATCTATACGTGAATCAAGTTGTAAAGGTCAGGTTGGAGAATGAGGACACCAGCGGAGTAAGACAGGGCTGTTGTCTATCGCCGATCCAATTCAATATAAGGTACCTGAACTAAATATGGGCACTCCCCCAAATATGGGCACTGGGCCGGAAAACTATGTAGTTGTGAATTTTAATGACAGATAGCAGCACATACTTGTTTAGTGATGGTAATCCCTAGAGTAGCCACAATCAGTTGATCTATTCAGCCTCTAGGCGCGCTTTTATAGTCAGTAAAGTGAAACACAGCACACGTGGAAACGGCTGATGTAATTCTCGGTAAGCACTTTTCTTTCATTTTTTAAGTAATAGGTGTACGAAATATTTATTACTATATATGAATTTAAAGGTAATTAACTACACTCTTAAGTCGCATAACTCCCGTTGGTGTTCAATTTTGCGTATAGCCTATGTTTTTCGAAATATTCAAAGCGTTAGGCTTGCCATATATGGGCACTGGGGTGCCCATATTTGGCTCACCTTCGACATTTCATATTTCAACAGAATATTACACCGGTTTAATTTAAATTAATGAATATTACTTAATTGTTATTTTTCATTACATATAGAAGAGTGTTTTTCCTAGTTATTTCAGAAAATGGCTTCAAAAAAGAGAGCTCAATGGGACGAGGAAAACCTCAAAGCTGTTGTTGCTTCAATTAAAGCTGGAATGAAAATAAAGCGAACAGCCATAACTTTCAATATCCCACGAGGTACTTTGCAGCGACATGCGAGAAGTGGCACTGCATTTATACGATTAGGCCATAAGTCTATTCTAAGTAAGGAACAAGAAGTTATGTTGTGCTCCCGAATTTTTAGACTTGCTGAGATAGGAATGCCCCTTACAAGTAAAAACTTTACGAAGGAGTGTCTATACTTTTTGTATAGAAAATGACGTAGAAATTCCACCCACCAAACATCAATCTTCTTTAATTGGGGAGAAAGTGGTTGAAACTATTTTTACGACGACATCCAGAGGTTGCACATAGAAGTTCACAAAATATGAACCCAGGGCTGCAAAGTTAAATATATTCATTGTTGATGATTATTTCAAAAAGTTAAAACAATTAATGATAGAGATAGATGTTATGGATAAGCCCCACTTGATTTTCAATATGGATGAGAAGGGATGTCAACTAACTTTACATAAGGAACCAAAAGTTCTGACTCGCAAAGGAGTTAAGCGAGTGCCGTACGTTGCTCCTGAGCACGCAAAAAACGTAACGATCGTCTCTTGTGGAAGTGTCCATCTTGTGAAGACAGTGATTAAGAACTATTGCATTTCCCTTTTATTTTCCAAAATTTTCAATATTAAATTTGTCTAAAAACTTGGAAATTGCAAAATGTTTTTACAATGTGCAATTATTTAATAATGCTTCCACTTTCAGTATTGTTTTTCTAATAATAATAATAATAATACATTCCATATCTGAAAAGAATTAAGTTTTTGTTATTTTCCAGCTATTACAATAAAAATACAAATATTTATCAGGGTGCCCATATTTGGAACATGGTGTTCCAATTATAGGCACACACCCCCATTTCTTCCAACCCCCTTTTCATATAGTTCCTGATATTTTTTAGTAATTTCTTTTATATATTTTCTCTTACCACCTTTAGCTGAAAGGATAGACAAATTTTCATATCTCCAGGTAAAGACTAAAAAATATAAAAAATGAAAACGCTTAGGGGTGCCCATATTTGGTTCAGTTACCTTATATGGAGAGAGGCTAATGCAGGAAGCGTTAGAAGGCATGGGAGATTTCAAAATTGGAGGAAGATCAAGTACTTCTAGCAGCAAAGGATAAGGAACTACAGAAAATGATGACTAGTGGTATCAGGTAGAAAATACTGTATGGGAATAAATACAGAAGAATCCATCTACAGTTCACCCTGCAAGCCACCACAATTGTATGTGGCAGGGGGTGCAATAGCACCTAGGGAAAGCGCATAATAATGAATAGTATCACTCTACGTTGGCTGATTTCTTTTTGTAACCTCTGTTCTGCTCAGCTATCGTTCTAGGGAAAAACGAGCCTTTATATCTCTCAGTCCTACAGGCTATCTCTCATATTTTACGAGGATGGTCCATTCTACCAATATAAGTTGGCGCTCTTATTATTTCTTCGACATCGCTGGAGAATATATGCGTTCTAAATCTTTCAGAAGTGATCGGTGCTCAGTTAGTGATTCCCATCCTAAGTCCTCTATCAAGCCTGTAACACTTTTGTTTCTATCGTAACAATTTTTGACGAATCTATCGGCTTTTCGCTGCACTCTTTCTAACTCTGAGATTGATCCTTTCTCGTACGGATCCCATATGCTCGACGCGTACTCTAATAGCGGTCTTACTAACGAGAAGTAACATGTCTCTTTTGCTTTTTCCTCACTTTTACCTACTGTGCGTTTGATGAATCCTAGTTTCTGTTTACCCTTCCCGCATATATTTCGTATGTGCATATCCCATGAGAGGTTGCTTGTTAAAGTAACGCCTAAGTATTTGACGGAATCGGCTAGTTTTAGCTGGACGCCTTCAACAGTGTAATTCGTCGTGTCGATGTTTTTGTTTCCCCAGAATCTCATAAAGGAACACTTTCCTAAATTCAATTCTAACCGCCACTCTTGACACCACTCGAGAATTGCATTTTATTCGTCAGAAAGTAATAATTGATCATTAGGACTGTTAATCTCTCTGTAAACTACTGTATCATCCGCGAATAACTTGATTTTACTTTTAATAACCTTATCTAAGTCGTTTATATATAAAAGGAATAGTAGGGGGCCGATTACACTTCCCTGTGGAACGCCTGAGGCTACGCTGAATGAATCTGATTTAAATCCATCTATAAGTACTATTTGTTCACACTCATTAAGAAAGTCCCTGATCCACTCGATTATCTTTTGATTAATTCCACAGTCATTTAATTTATTCACTAACTTACTGTGCGGAACTTTATCGAAAGCCTTCTTGAAGTCGAGGAAAACCGCATCTAACTGAGTCTTACGGTCTCCTGATCTTAGTATATCGTGAACGAACAGAGCGAGCTGTGTTTCAAAAGATCTTCCTGAAGCCATGCTGATATTTACTTAGCAAGTTCTGACTATCTGAGAAGCCCATCACGGAGCTAACGACAATGTGCTCGAGAACCTTGCAGGATAGGGAGGTAAGCGAAATTGGCCTGTAATTTTCTGTCGTCTTTTTTCCCACCTTTGTGTAACGATTTTATGAAGGCTTATTTCCATTCCTTAGGTACAACGTCATGACTAAGTGACTTACTTAAGACTATTTCGATATAAGGTGCTATTTCCAGTGCTAACTCTTTGAATACTCTAGCTGGTATCTCTTCTGGACCCGGAGATTTATTTGACTTGATATTTTTAAGCTGTTGAGCTATCCCTTTCGCTAATATGACTATATAGTTCATTTTTTCCTTGCTTGGTTCGGGCGCCACGACCTTCGCTCTCACGTCTTCGGTAGTAAATACGCTCTGAAAAAATAAGTTTAACAAATTTTCTTTATCTGTGCTATCGCTAACTACCTTTCGTTTGTGGTTTATTAACGGGGCTACAGTTGGGCGTCGACCTTTAACTTCTCTAACCAACCAAAAGCATTTGGGATTTTCACTTAGATGTTCATGCGAATATCAGGTAAAAAGAAAATTTGAACATAAGTATTGGAGGAAATCCATTAGAACAAGTTTCAGATTATAAATACTTTGGAAGCATCATAACGAGAGAAGCAAAATGTACCCATGAAATCAGGAACGAAAGTAAACTCCTACTAACGGGGAATACAAATAAGAATATCCTCAAGAAGATGATAAAATGTTATGTATGGTGTATAACTTTGTATGGGGCAAAAACATGGACGCTAAGGAAAAATGATATTAAATACTTGGAAAGTTTCGAAATGTGGACATAGAGAAGAATGCTGAAGATAAAATGGACAGATAGGGTGAAAAACGAGGAAGTACTACGAAGAATAGGAGAGAATCGAACGATTATGCAGACTATCAAAAAAAGGAACATTACCTGAGGAGAGAGAGCATGATTAAATAAGTGCTAGAAGGAAAATTGGATGGCAAAAGAGAAAGAGGTAGGAAAAGGTTTCAACTGATATACGACTTGAAAGGGAAAGAGAGATATCAAGACATGAAGAAGACTGCGGAAAATAGGAGTATATGGAGGACCAAGTTTAATCATGACTAAACACGGACCTGTCAACGTACAGGTCCTATGATGATGTAGATGTTTAGGGCGCTAGTATTCGATATTCTCCAGAACGCCGTCAGTACATCGTTTGGTATCTTGCAAAATCTGGTGTACAATGGTTTTGCAGGTTTGGTCTCACCAGCTCAATTTTAAAATGATTTCGTGAAATTCTGCCGCAAATTGACAACACTGTCTCCATGAGTTGTTGTAAGAGAAGTTATTGAACGCCACTTATGCACATCTTGCACTGTTCCGTATATCTGAGACTTATCACGTATAAATTAAATGGTTAATAATATTAATTTTTCAACTTTCAATTCATATTTTCACCTTCTTTCCACCTCTTTTATTCTAACCGTTTATAAAAAATACCTACACCTTATCATGTTTTATTAACTTTCAAAGACGGTATACGTTTTTGGAGGCAACCTGAGTATGTATTATCCGTCGGACTAGAGCTATTTTTTCACTTCTACACCAATTTTCGAAATCTCTGAAGGAAGACAATATTTCGGTTGTTTAAAACTTTAGGAACAGTTCCATCCAACTCTCTGCATCCAGAAAATCTTTTTCAGTTAAGGTTTTTGAAATTTCCTGACAGAAAATAATTCCGTTCATCCTCTTACAGGCAATAGAATGCTCAGTTCATTAATATTGTGCTTTTTATAGGTGAAGCCAGACAGAGCTTTATAAAATTCGGGTACCAGAGATTTGTGGCGAATAATCTGAAAACCTTCCTCAAATCCTTTTGTAGTTTCAGTTTCATTTCCTTCAGATTAAAATTCTGTGGGCATCGTAGGCAAGTATTTCGTGAATTCCATCTACAGTTAACCTCTGTTCCAGAAAATCAACCCGATTATTTCTCCAGCCGATTTCTGAAATAGAAGTTCCATTAGCTTGGAAGATTCTAGGTTTTCACGCAATATTTTTTGTTTATCGCTATATAGCAATATCTCTTTTAATCATTGTACATTATTTAATTTACTTTTTATTATTTTGATTATTGCCTTTACATTTTCAAAGATTTTTTGTTAAGAATAATCTCAAATCAAGCAGTCTTCATCCTTTTGTCCACAATCTCCGTCGATGATTTCCCATTTCTAGTGAGAAATGATACCACAGATCTTAGACAACCGGAAAGAAAAATTGCATACATTATTATTACATCAGTTACACTCTATTATCATGCTTGTGTGCTTAATTGTGGCGTGATTCTTCTAAATGTACTTGTAATGCTCGTATAGTTATCAACTTATCATAAAGTATGGCATAGTATTACATGTCGATCAAAGTAAAAACAACCATAGCCTTGGCTTGTAGGCTCATCCAAAAATAAATTATAGTTACAATTCAGTAAGTTGTCCAATGTCAGTTCTTCAATAATTATTGAAGAACTGACATTGGACAACTTACTGAATTGTAACTATAATTATTGAAGAACTGACATTGGACGAATTTCCGTCAAAGACTGTAGTTTACATTCTTGTTATTCTGCCTATTAAGTATTATTTATCTTCATATACGTATTTACCCATGGCCTTAAGGCCAACTTGTAACATTTTTGTTAGCAATAATAAAATGTATTTAAATTTAAATGGATGAAATGCCGGTTTTTATTTTTGACTATTGAAAAAGGGCATTTCTGTAAAATTCTATGTTGTTCGATGCATTAGGATTAAAAAATCTTTAGCTTTTAACAGCCACATTAATATAAGTATCTGATATTATATTCTCAGATTTTTCATGGCGAAAGTAAATATTTCATATATTACCACTTTAAGAGGTGGTCATAACATTTAAACATCATTAACTGACGCGCTTTATTAACGTCCGTAAATAATAAGTCATTAATCAAATAATAGATCCTTAATCATTCTGATGACTTGAATGGATTCCCTGATACGTCAATGCGATGCTTAGAAATGAAAAAAATATTATATGACGCGCAACTTTCTCATGTTGGTGGGCAAACAATTGTTGTTTTTATCTAGTCTGAACCTAATTGTTCGTATTCATTTTTTAATCACACCCAAATCACCAATAGTGAATTCAGATGTCATTAAAATTGCCTTTCACTTTCATAGCATTAGTATTTTCCTATCTTAATCTGATTTCCGATATTTAACCTTTTTTACCACTCGATGAAGGCAATTCCCAGTATATTTCATTAAATGGTCGAAATGTTCTTCTCTAGCCCGTTTTACTGACTCATGAATCATATTTCAATTGATTCGTAACATATGTTTTTCCAAATGTGAAGTTAGATAGGGAGAAAAATTCTGAACTTGACCGGGAATCGAACCCACTAGCCGCGTAGGTGCACCTGCAGTACCATATTTTCCACTAATATATTTTCTCATTTTTTTATCTTAAAAAGCCTCTACGTTCCATTTTTATCAAATTTAACATTCTTTGTTTACGTTTTTCGCGCATTGGACAAATGTGGTCAAGCCGTCACCAATGTAGTATTTTTGGTCAACATAGAATTATTTATCATTTATCCTCTGATCCTTACCATGGTGTATTTTAAGACTTGATGAATTCTCTTAGTTCTTAATATATATTATTTAATAAACGATCGTAATTTTAAATCCACATATTAGCGTATTTGTTGAAGCTTCCGTATTTAATCCTTTATTTGTAAGATTAAATTTTAGCGTCATTTTTTTGCCTGTATTAACACCTTTATCTTTACAAAATAACTCTTTATTCAACTTTCGCTTTAATTAATAACTTACTCATTAGTTATTATTGATAATATCTGTTTTAAGAAATGTAGTGTATCTTAAGTTTCATAATTCTTTCGTTATATAAAAGTAGACCTAACGTAAGACATTGTGGCTAATATGGCTTTCACTTGATATGTACAAGTATGTACTGTTTTTATGCTCGTCACAGTTATGCTATAAGTTTTCATTTCTTTGCAAGCTTTATATTGTGATCTGCGTACTTCAGATATTCAACTATATGAGTTGGTTCTTTTTTGTATCCAGATTTTTCCAACGATTTATCTCTTCAGATTGTTTTTGACGATGCGATAATTATATGATTTCTCTTGTACTCAAACTTATGTTTTACAGATAAAAATAGTTGGCCTAAATTTATTATATCAAAATATATTACTTTATCACCTTTATAGTTATGGTGGGGATAATTCATTTTTTTGTGAATTTTAATTTTAGTTTACTGGTTTCTGGTATCCATTACAATCCTATATGTTCCTGCAATAAAGGTAAAAATCTTGAATATATTTTTATTGTGTACGTATAAATTACCGTGTACAATCGTGTATAGGACGAAATTGTGTTCCAAATTTTTGGACTAAAAAACTGTGGTTAGTGGTGGGAGGGCCTTACGCACAAGCGTACATAATATTTTTCGAATCAAAAGACATACAACTCAGGTGTATATGTTAAAAAAATTTGTTTTAATTTCCTAGAAACCAATAAATTGGTCATATGAACCCAAAACTATATGCGGAACGATATAGAGAGTTTTTATAAAAAGCGTGATGAAAGTTGAACGCAAATAATTTATACGTGCATAGCAAAAGCGCATTTAAAATCACAAATGAATGTTTTGAGGCCTTAGTGCTCGCCTTAAGCGCCTAACGAGTGATAAAACCGTCCCTGCCTACCTTCCCTCGCTTAGATTGCTAGAACGTGTATGCGTCAGATCCGCGAATACATTGAACTTTCCTAGAATTTTTGGCCAAAAACCTCCACGAGTCCTAGACGCAAGTTATTTACGGCAATTAAAGAAGAATACGCTATATTTTTATTTCATGATAACAAAATTTAAATCTTGTTCATTATTAGATAATGAAATCATAGAAGATTTTGTTATATTTTCCACCTGCCTACCATGAGATCCAAGAAAAAGAAAGACTAATGTTTTAGCAATTATATTTTCAGTAATGAAAAAGAAATTTTAAGATGTTTGAATAATTTATTTATATTTCAACTAGTAGTTCACAAACAATGAGCTGATTGATTTGACTTTTTTAGGTTTACAGCAGCTGCTTATTTCATATCTCTTAATGCTGTGATTTTTTAAATCATACCAAAGCACAAAGAGAGTCAGTATTTTCTGTCCTTTTTGTATACTCTCTTAGTTCCAAATTATTTATCGTAATATCATCCGCCGCTTTCCTTTTCTCTTTACATATTAAATATTCTCAGTTTGACTTGACGGTCAAATTCAGTTTGTTACTATACATATACATATTTGACACACGTTTCCGCTCTTCATAAACTTTCACCGTGTTCAAATGCACACGCTGCATCCGCCATTGGTATTATTACTCTTACAATATTTGTTATTGAATTTTTCTTTCGTAATATTTACGCTTGTCATATGGTAGCTAATCTGGAATTTTGATTAGACCTAAGAAACTCCTTTTTACACTAATATTTTCATTTTACATCATTACCATACATCTGGCAATGGGGTCTGGCTGGGGGGTAGTTACAAAATAAATACACTCTGGCTAAGACTTCTATTTGCCTTGTTTGATTTTATATGTAATGCAAGGAATAGATTTAATAGTTATTATTTTTTTAATTTGATAATTACCGTATTCCAGATAAACTTGTAACAGCATCGAAAGAAAATAACAGTACATAAATACAAGAATTAATTTTGCAATCTAATCCTAATTATTTTATTTTTACTTTTGAAGCTATTGTTCGAATTTATTGTTAAAAGTTCAAACTATGGCTCTACTCGTGATATAAAAGAAAATCATTGAAATTTATAAAACTAAAATTCGCCACGGTTGAATGTCATTATAATGTATGCGAATGGTATTTATTTATTGAAATTTGTGTCAAAATTTGACAGGTAATTAATATATATTATTAATATACTTACGTATAATTAGTTATTTTATAGTATCTACTTTCAGCTGTCAGTAGATATGCTGTTCAAATCAACGTATTAAAATGAGAACAAAAGATTGAGATTTATAAAAACGTAGCATTGTGGAGGATTTAAGTCGCCCATGCATTGAAATATTTGCGCTTTTCTTGTTTTTCGTGTTCGGAATAACGGTTCGTAAATGGGTAAAATTCTCGCAAATATCTAATGAATAATTCTGAAGGCCGGACTTAAAAATCTAAAATATTTTTGTACGTAGGTACTACATCGCCATTTTACGCTTTCTTACCTTCCCTTGCTGGCAAATTTGAATTTACCTTAGGAAGGTTAACTGCGGCTATTTTACCTACTTCCTCTAATTTTTCCCTTAAGCCATTTCCGTGATTATTCTAATAAATGAAATAATCTCCCGGTTTCCTGTATTCTCTTAATTATGCTTGGTGATTTATAACTATGTACTCTTATCGAATGTCTTCACGTACAACATTCCGCATTTCTTCTTTCCAACCTGAAAGCCTCTTGCATATATTCTGTCGCTTCTCTTTCTTTCAATTGCCGCACTTTTGCACAATTCTTCACTAAACCTTTGAACCTCTTAAGAGATCTTTGTACGCCCTTTCATGTCCTTCTTCCGCTTTGCTCTGCACCAGCGTTTCACAACCTTTTGAACACTGCTGAACCACTTCAGCAACCCTTCCAGGCCTTGCGGGCCACCTCATTTCTTACGCTAACTTAGTTCCTGTATCTACGTTTAAGAAAATGGATTACGTAGTTTATTTCACCATTTTTAAATATATTACCCACGTTTCTGTCTGTTTTCGGATCATATTATTTTTTGTTTTATTCCAAGAATTATTTTCAGCATTTGTACAGGAGAAATTTTTGAAATATGAAATAGTTTTACAAACTTCATTTATAACAATATTAAATACCTGTGATAGTGTAATACTTGCTTAAATTTTCCCAAAATAAATCCAACTAAATATGAGGTGCGGTCCAAAAAAACTACATTTTGGAAACCTCCGCGGACCACTTACAAAACTTTCGCTGACCATAGGTTTCTCTCCTGCTCACTTTCCTGCCCTAACACATTCGCCACTTGCTTTTCTTTGGGTTACTAAACTCATTTTCACTAATAATCGCTTTAATTCGTGAGGGCTGTTTACTTCCAGCTCCTTACCTAACGTAGAATTTCACGGCTTCCTTCTCTGCTGATTCGGCACCCGCTGCTTTTTCAACTCCCTTCACCACACTTTTTTATTTTTATTTTTTCCATTTAAAATTGCCGCAAATTAACAAATGCCACAGGAATTACACTGAACGATTGTAACACTTTTTCTCAACTTCTTCCTGTAAAATGCGTCTTCATCTACGTGATACCCTGCAATTCATCAGTTAGGTGGGCTGCAGTGGGTGCAGTGCACTAGAATCTTTAAAATGTTTATTAGGCTTGAATGTCATATTTTTATCTCTAATCGCTTTAGGATAAGATCCTTGCTATCGCTCTGTCATACACTCAACCTCCCGTGTTTTATCATTGTGGTTTTCCTCCAGTTATTCCGAGCACCTCCTCAGTTAAGCTTTCTTATTTATAATATTTATGTAGAAGTTTAGTCTGCGATATTCCAGAGGCACCTAATAATAAGTAGTTGCGCCAGTATTATAATACGCGACGAAGGTATTTATACTGTAACGAATTATGTCAAATACAGAAAGCTGAAAATGTCCAAAGGAAATAGTTTGTTTTCTTCATAGCAAATAATTTCCGATGAGTTGTATTTTTCTCACAGTTAAACATCTTTTAATTTGTGTTCCTTTCTTTAGCATAAATTACTTTTTCCTGTCTTCCGCCAATAGAAACGAAAACACGTTTTTAATCCCGTTTATTCCTCTCGTATAATCTTGATTCTTTTAGTGAGAGCTTTGCGCATAGAAAATGTGGAGCGCGTGTTTGAAAAACTTCTCCCCGCCGCTCTCTAAGCCACAAAAACGGATTTACATTTTCTCCAATAAAATAACAATCTACCTGTTTGGGTTTTCCGTTCAGGTAACGAACACAATTTATTTACTAGCTGCATACTTACGTACCACGTGGATAATACGCTGAACCAACTTTTTTCGTTTGAGGCTTTTACAATGGCACTATGTCGTAAATAAATCCGCTTAGTAAAGTATAATACATATTTTTTTAGAATGTTGGGCCAGTGCTATGGGTCGGAGGGTAGCCCCCGGAAGATTGCTTCCAAACACACATCCAAGCTAGAAGCTGTTTGGATTAATGCTATTGTTAAATTCGAAACTCATGGGGCTATTTTTTGCTCCAACCACTTTATTTTTAATAATAAAATGCCGAAATAAGAGAAATTGTAACTTTCTATATTCTAAAATAGTAGGTCTTTTTCATATATCCATTCAAAGCCCGTTTCTCCTTACGCCTTAGTTTTGTGAATATGCGAATCCAAACATATTCCTCATTACTTTTACATATGTTATTCATTATGAGTTTAATAGTTAAATTAATACTCAAATGCGCGAAAGCTTTTTTGTGTATTGGAATTTTATTAGTGGGAGTTTTGAATTTTTCTCCAAGAAACTGATATCCGAAGTCACTTAGGGTTGGATTTTACGATGGATTCCAAAAACGGAAAGAGGTTTACATTGAAAGAGTAAATTTTCTTAGTTTGTGGTGAATGCTATCGCGTAAATATAATCATCAAATTTATATAAAATATGCTCTCTTAGTTAAAAATACTAATACTTTGTCTAAAATGTGCGCTATTTTACATGAAAAATGGGTAAGTTATTTGGAATTCCTTTTAAAATATTCTATATGCAATAAAATTCGAAATTTATGGGTTTATATATTACAATGGTAGAAGTAAAACAGTAAAAAAATATAGTAACGATCAAGTACTCTTAGCAAGAGAGGAACCCCATAAAATGACTGGTAATAACAGACAGAAAATATTGAATGGAAATAAATGTAGAAAAATCCAAGGCCATGCGAATATCGGGAAAAGAAAAAAAACTTGATACAGGTGGAAAGTCATTAGAACAAGTTTCAGAATACAATTCACTTGGAGCATCATGATGAGAGATTCAAAATGCTCCAGCGAAATAATGATAGAATAGCGAAAGCAAAAGCCACTTTCGAAAAAATTAAACTCCTACTATATGGGAATATAAATAAGAAAATAATTTGGTAAAACGCTATAAATGGAGTATCGCTTTGTATGGAGCAGAAATATGGAGACTCGAGAAAGATGATGAAAACTCCTGGAAAGTTTAGAAACGTGGAAGAAATTGAGAAGTAAGCTGACGATGAGAAGCGAATGATTATGCAGAATACCTATATGAAAGGGAATTGAGTCGGGCTTTGCCCGAGGAGAGAGAAAATTCCTCGCTCTTTTCTGTAACCGAATTGATCATCCCATAGCATTTCTTCGGCCTTTTTCACTGACTTTTCAGTAAGAATTCTTGCTAGGATTTTAGACTTGTGCCAAAATTCATTTACCTTTCTGTTGTCTTTATAATATATTGCCATCGTTATCTTTCACTTCTATAAAATATCGAGGCCATTCTTCTGTGCGGAAAATCCTGGTGATTAACTTTGTCACAATTTTCATTTCCGCAAATTGCATCATATGCTGGCATATCCTAACTGGCTGCAGCCTTTCCCCTTTTCAGCTATTTAATCGCATTTTCTACTCCTAAGTAATACGTATATGTTCCAAGATGACCGTCTTCAACGTCGGCCTCTTCTTACAGCTCTATCTGTGCTGATGATATCAGCATGTTTTATATTTCTTTTATGTGTTCTTCCCGTATCTCTAGTGAGGTGATGGCGAACCTTCTATTGTCCGCGTGTCAATATTATTAAAATTGTCCAATCTTTTCCGCCTCGCGTGCTACAAAAAGTCCTTGATTTTTTTGCGTGCCAAATTAAATTCGTGATCAAGACATAAGATTGTAAACTAACGTTTACAATAGTTAATACAATAAATGTTTTTGCGGCTCTAAATCTGTACGATAAATGCTTTGATTGGTTTTCGCCCTTCGTTGGCATTCCAACCTAAATCGTCTTGCGTGCCACTTATAGCGCGCGTGCCATAGGTTCGCCATCATTGCTTTAGTGCATCCCTTGGTTCTGTTCATGTCATCCTTTCTTAGTTCATAATTCCTTTTTCACGGATCATTAGACTTATCTTTTAATATTGCGTCTAATATAGTTACACCATGCCGCCACGCTTCCTATTTTTTCCGTTCGTTATAAAGCCCCACATTTTTCCTTGGTCCTGTTTCCTCTATCCTAATCAGTTGGATTTCTCAACTATTTGCGTATTCGTCTATGTTTAATTTCACCTTCCCTGTGTATGTTTTCCACCTCCTCTCATGCATTTTCTCGTTCATTTCTATTATGAAATTAGTTTCATATTTACTTGTATCTTTATTGATAGTTGCTTTATGCTTTCCTTAATTTCCTCCTGCGTATTTATTCGTGGTTTCTAGTTCGTTTTCCAACTTTCTAAGACAATTTGATCTCTCCACCGTTCAATTTTTTTTCAATTGAATTAGTCTCAAACTCTAAAAGAAAGGGATTTCTGTTATTTAAATAATAAATAAATAAATTTTCTTTTAATTTCAGTTAATTACACCTTTTAAAAAACAGAGTGCCTATTGGATTTTCCAATTAGTTCAAAGATTTTCCACTTGGCGGATTCAAATTAGGAAATTTTTTTAAATTTCAGAATTTGGAAACTACAGCCTATATTTGGAGTTTTTAAAATACGATAGCTCTTATCAAATTATGAATTTTCCACCGATTGGAATTTCTACGTGGTTCGTTGATTTCCCACTAAGTGGCTTCAAATTAAGAAAATCCAAAATATTGTAATGATATTGTAGTCAAACTATTGAATCTAGAGGAGTGATATTTTCACTGATGAAAAGGTCTAGTGAGGCTCTAGATTCCATCGGTGCGGGTTGCACCTTCCCTCCAAATTGGAGATGCTAACCAGGGCTGTGGCTTCAGCATGAATATCTTTCTTCGTATTTATAAAATGTGTTACGGTACTTCCAGGTTACATTTGGGCACAAAGAAAGAAGAAAGCATACAAGTTACTGGAGGTATGGAGCGTTGCCGTGAAGTTACATTAGGCAATAGAGGGCTAATTATTACATGTTACATTCTGCTTTTCTTTCATTGCATCTATATGACCGCTATATATTTCACCCTCCGTCCTCCATATTTGTTTTTCTTTGTTGCTATATCTACCGTTAGAAAGTTGTGATTTATTATCAATGTCTTTGCATTGTTAATGCTATCTCTGAATCTTAGTTTCTCTAGGACAGGGATGGCGAATCTATAGCACGCGTGCCATAAGTGGCAAGCAAGACGATTTTGGTTGGCACGCCAACAAAAGGCGAAAACCAATCAAAACATTTATCGTACTGATTTAGTGTCGCAAAAACATTTCTCTTATTTAGTTAACTGTTGTGAACATTAGTTTTATGGTTACAAATTTCAATCTCTTATGTCTTGATCACGAATTTAACTTAGTTGGCACGCAAGAGAAATCAAAGACTTTTTGTGGCACGCAAGGCGGAAAAGATTCGACAATTTCAGCAATACAGGCACGCGGGCAATAGGAGGTTCGCCATCCCTGCTCTAGGATGTAATCAATTTCGTATCTCTTTTTACCTCATTGACTCTTCCATGCATTGTCTTCTTGTGTGGTTTTTGAACCATGTTTTTTTTTTTTATTAATGCTGAATTCGATCAGTTTAAATACCGAAAAAAGGGAGATTGGCTTCGTCCAGTTTAAGAAAGATTTTTTGTGATCGTAACAACGTAACATGAATTTATATGATAAAGAGAGTTCTTTTGGATTTGGAGGTCCTATGTCTTACTATTTGATTTCATGTGTTTTCATTTGTCAATTTTAATGTTTTTTTCTTTTAGTTTTCGTGCGTTTTAACGCCCCTTTGAATAATATCGAAGCCGCATTTGTTAATTGCTGTCTTAATTTTTTTATCGTTGTCCACACTTCTCGATTCAAAATATCAACCTTAGATATCGGCGTATTGGCGATATTTGATACTTGTAATTGATCTCTAATTTTAGGTTAGATGGATGAATAAAGTGTTACATAAAATAAACAGCAATCGTCAGTTTTATCTTTTAAAAAATTGATACGTCCAGGACATGACTTTCTCCATACATAGATATAATTACAGTACTTAAGGGTTTCTCTCGGCATAATCGTCCTCATGAATAATTATCTGCAATTACACTAGTGAATAATTTTAAAATACCTCGAATAATATTCAAAATGAAGAATATTTTTAATCACTTTTACCAAACAAAATTGTCATCTGTTGCTATGGATAACAAAATATCGATGCGCCATTGAAATGATTGTTGGCGGTGCTGGAATCGCTGTCATCATTTACAAGAAACTTTGTGTATAAAATATGGCACTGCATGATATTGAAATAATTTTGGTCGCGATTAAAATTACCCAAGAAAAACCACAACTTGAAAGCTATCATTTCAATTTTATGCTGACTTTTATCGCGAGTCACATAAATCTAATTCATCTCAGAAAAATAACAGTGGTAATATAGAAAATTTATTTTAGTTATTAATCATAAGAATGATATGTCTTTGCTGTTAACTATTTTCTGTTATAGTCTGAGCCACTAAGTGATGGACCATTCTTGCTTTAAAGCACATACAAATATGATTGAATAAAAAGCAATAGCTCCAATTCTAATTGGAATCTATTTAAAGCTGATTTCCCTGATAGAAATGTTAGGTTTGATTTTATTTTGACTAAGAAATTTTATTTTTCTGTTAAATTTTTCTTCTTATCTTGCAAATCGGATATCAAAGAATTTGTATTATTATCAGTGCTCGAACTTTGATTTGAAAATGCATAATTCATGAGGTTTCACAAATGATTCATTAATTTAGAGCAATATCTTATATTTATACTACAAAGTAAAAGTATATGTTCGTTGGGAAAACATCATCTGAATTCCACAACTTCAGAATATTTTTGCTTTTTGATCATAAGTAACGAGGAGGCCATTTTAATTTCTAAATTCCTATGATTTGGTCGCTTTTCAGGTACCATTTGTTTCAATTTTATAGACAGTTTGTTAGTTTGAAGTTGGCTATTCATATTGCAACATTTCGTAGAACATTTCCTTAAAAAGCGTGCTACTTTCGATTTATTTTTTATTTTTATATATTTTTAAATTGATTTGTTTATCAAAATAAAAAATAAAAATGTAATTTATGGTAAGAATGGCTTATCCCAGTATTTTTTACCATTTAGAATGTGCCTATCTAAATGGCGTTTCTTGATTTTATACACAGTGCATTAGTTTTGCTCAATGTAGCGTTCTGCTAATTTATACATGATTGATAATACAGAAAATGGACCTGTTTTCGTTTTCTCAGTGTGATGTATGATGTTCGGTGATTTTCTTCATTTCTCCTCTGCGCTCTCTGACATTATTTCCGATATGCACAAGAAGTTATTCCACCCCTCTCCCTTCCCTCCCGTAATTTCCGACATCTCCGTCTTTATTTCTTCGCATATCTCATTCACCAAACCTTCGGAATTATTTTGTTATTGTCTCAAAATCATTTTTATTTGCATCACAAAATGTTTTCCTTCTCCGTAAAAACGGTATTTGAAAAATTCAAACTTTTGAAGCAAAATTCTTCGAGATATAAAGCTAATGAACTTGAATTTTCTATTATTGTAGTAAATAATTCGTTCAATTTCTCTTAATGCATTTTCTTGTATGTTAGATTAAAGGAAAGACTGTCTAGTATCACTCTCGCCTTAATAAAGACTTATCTATTCGTCTATATACGTTATTTTTCTCGTTCACTCTGTTCTGAGAACGCAACAATGCAGGATTCGCTCATTGTGTTAAAATTATTACGCAGTTTTCAAAAATTGAACCAAGCCAAGATATGCTTTGCTTCGAGTTGTAAGTGAAAATTGTGTTCCCTCTCTGTACTGTAATGTTATTCATTAATGGTCCGTCCGTCATCATTTTTTGGTGCTGAAATTTTTACAGTTTCCATAGGACAGTGATGGCGTGCCAATATTACTGAAATTGTCGAATTTTTTCCGCCTCGCGTGACACAAAAAAGTCGTTGATTTTTTTTTTGCGTGCCAACTGAATTAAATTCGTGATCAAGACGTAAGATTGTAACCGTAAAACTAACGTTTACAATAGTTTACTAAATAACACTAATAACCAAAATCGTCTTGCGTGCCATAGGTTCGCCATCACTGACCAAGAAGATATCGGTTAAACGTTCCAGGTTCTGTTCTAGAAAACTTTATTTTCTCCGTTTGCTTAACAATGACACTTGTATAAGGTATCATAATTTTAAAAAATACAAAATAGTAATCGAGATCAGAACTTGGTTCTTCAACATCTGCGTGGGGAACGGTACAATCTCTACATTATCCTATAGCAGTTGGAGCAGAGGTTTTTAACTCTGGGTTACGCGTACCCCTCGGGGGGTGGGTTCAGCGGAAATATTAAATATTATATTTTGTATTTACTTCAGTTTTCGCACGTGACATTGGAATAAAAATTTCTATTTTTTAATTAATAATGCATTTGTAAAACGTTGGGAATTTTTTTAAGACAAAAAATAACTGGGATAGGAAATTACTCCTCGTGTCACGGTGAGTTATTGAGACATTGGTAGGTGTTTTTTCACGCAAAAAGCCGCGCATTGTCTTTAATTATATCATAAATAGAAAAATATCACATGAGATTTTTGTTCTTAACTTTGCGTTTTAAAATATTCTAGAGTGTACCTACGCGTCTATTAAAAACATCAACAAGTTAGGAAAGCGTGCAGCGTATCACAAATGGGTGCGTTTCGTTCAATGGAGTATTTGAAAGAAATTGTATACATGTAGGTAAGGGAAATAGCTTTTTAAAGTTCTTATCTTCATCATAAATAATCCATTTTCTTCCTGTTTAAAAATATTTCATGCACACGTAAGGAAATGAAAAGTATTTTTGAGGGATTGTTTATGTTAGCAACAATGAAGGAGTAACCATGCAAGAAACTTTCTCAACTCGAATTAAGACATTCTTGTTTAATTTTCTTGTTAATGGCGACTCCTACGATAAAAATATGTAGGAAAATAAATATTCCACTCTACTAGTTCTACAAGTTTTATTTGAAAAATATTTTGATATGACCAATACTTTACGAGATATGATGGAAAGTTCATTTTTGAGTGGTACCCCTGAAAGGTTTACGAGATTCATTTATGTGATTTTATCATTACCTTTGATTGTGCCCTTAATATCAAATTTCGTGAAAATCCGTTCTGTAGAAGCCGAGAACAAGCATGCGGACTTACAGGCAGACTCAGAGGGACAGACCACTGGAAGCGAAACGCGCTTAAAAAAGGTTAAAATTCCCTGAGTTCGTCTCTAATGTGTTACTATTGAAGTTTTTGTAGTTATTGTTAAATACCCGAGTAAACTATGTGCACATTTCTTCTATAATGGAGTTGTTGTCTATGAGAATTTTGATGTATATTGGTTATTTGGTGAAACTGGAGAAAGTAATTTTATCCGGAGCTCCGAAAGCTAATAAAAAAATTAGAATGGCGAAGCTATTAAAAAAGGATTCCCGCGAGTCACTGAAGAGTAACGTTGCCACATCGTGCGTAAACGCTGTTCCCTTCGGTCCTTTCATTTGAGTCAACGTTATTCTCCCTTTATCTTTACCGGAGCTCAGGTTAGACTTCGCCGGCTATAATACATAAAACTTAATATTGAGGCTGATTTTCAATTTCTTAATCATAGTCACCATGACAGATATAGCTAGAAGTTTGATAGGATTGTTTTGGCCACAAAAAAATATAATGTTGTAAATTCAATCGGATTGGGAGACTTACTAATGATAGTTGCCATTCCACTCAGTTTCAAAGTTTTTCCCGTCTAAGAAATCCATATTCTTTATTTTATTTTCGAATGCCATATTAAATATGCAGTTCAAAGTTACCGAATTAACTATTAACATGGTAAATATTTGGTGTTTAATCTACATTTTACACATCTTGGTAGATTCTAGGTGCAATTTTCCCTGGTAGTCTCTTGAAAAATCCTTTTCCTCTTCTTCTCATAAACATTTCCTTTTATCTGTCTAAAACGCCTCCTGTTTCCTAGCGACCTTCGTTCTAACGCCTTTCAGAAGTCCATTGTTTCTCAAAATTTGATCTGTCCATTTCTGCTGAAATCAAACCCCTTTAATAACAATTTATAGGTATAACACTACGAAAAAATTATTACTGTCTCTCACCTCAACGATCACAGTTATTAAAAATAATATATTATATAAAATAATAATTTCGGTATGAAGTAGTTGGTATCCATCTTAATGTGTGCAATATACGAGTATACGTTATTTCACTCGATTTCAGTGGCATTGCGGTAATTTCATAAATAAACCGTTCTCACTGACGAAAATCACCATCTGCAAAAAAAAACGTTAAAAAAGTTACTGAAGTAGTTTAGCAAAAAAAAAGTAACCCGAAACTCCGTTCTCAACCTGTCCTGCCTCTCTCCTCCTTACCCCTCTTCATTCCACGAGATTTTTCTATTTCACTACCTCCATACCATATGAATAACTTGACACGGAATAATAATGGTGGTTCACCATGAGGGATTCGGGTGGGCCCGGCAGGAAAAAAAGATCCGACTGCAGGTAGCCGGGGCATTGAAATCTCCCTGACTATGGCGGCCGGTAAGGGAGGGGGGGGGAAGGATGGCAGACGAGGGGTTCGACCCTTGAGAGCAACCCTTTACGAGAGAGGGGTCGACCCTTATGTCGTCGCCTAGCGGAAGTACCGCAAGTACACTGCACAAGGTTTCGCCCCAAAAAAAGGTCCTACCGCCACACCTGTTCTTCGCCCTGTCCTCCGTGTCACGGTGTTTTTCCACGCGATCCTATAATGCATGCCGCGAGCGGGAGCGACCGCCCTTTCTTTGGTAAGCAGCACGCCATGGGTAGCGTGGAAAAAAAACCCCTAGCCCTACAAGGGAGGAAAAAAGGGTGCTTATTTGCCTAGGTGAACCCCCCCACCCATCCGAAGGCGTGCCAGTATCTTTTATTAAGCCGCGATAAAAGTCCGAATTTACATAGGTTACCTTAGAAACGATGAATTCCACCGCGGTTGTGTTTGGTTAGGGGAGTTTCGGGGGTTTTATATCTTGTGGTCGCGTGCCGTCGTGGGCGATGACGGAATCGCAAGGGTCGGTCGGCCTAAGGGGCTTCTACTCCACAATAGGAGGCATTCTTGTTTGCCTTCCTTTTTATGGTAAATTCGTTCTCTGTGACGACCTTTGACCCTTTTTCATTGTTACAATTATTACTGCATTTATCCTGCTATAAAGCGGGTTTTTTCGTTTCTTTTCAACCAGAGGGTGGGCGCCATCTCATACATGAGAAAGAAATAAGTAAATAAATAACAGTGACCATGATTATCACTAGCCTAGCATCGTTTAAATTGCATTTCTGTACTTCACATTGTGAAGAACATTTTTTTAAAATACCAACAAAAAATAGCTACAACCATTTCATTTCATTTATTTATTTCAGAATGCCTAATGAAACATTTTTCCTCACGTTTAAATTGCATTTCTGCACTTCACATTGTGATGAACATTTTTTTTAAATATCAACAAAAAATAGCTACAACCATTTTATTTGGTTTATTTATTTCAGAATGCCTAATGAAACATTTTTCCTCATGTTCGTTCCGTGACGGAAGTTAGTCTAATATTCGAGGTAATCTTCTACTCTGGTAAATACGGTAATATAACATATAAGAAAAGTAGGAGAAAACGAATGATTGTGAATATTATAAGGAGTAGGAAAGCGATTGGATTTAATAAATACGTAGTAGACGGAAAAAGTGAAAGATCAAATCCTAGTGAGTTGAAGAATGAAGAGAAAGAAATGAAGATAGTTATAATCGCGCTCTACGAACAGACTACCTATGGTGATGATGTATAGCTAAAATAATATTTGCATTTAATATTGGTGTGAGAATATCTTCGTGGTAACCAGCTGAACGCAGCCCAGAAATGGACGAATTCGTGAATGAAACTTGCTTGTTTCGCCTCCTTTCTTGTCGTTTCCATTTTAATCTAATACTGAACAATGTATTGTTCCCTAGCCTATTTGGGTTTTTTTGATAAAATATTTATCGCATCTGAAATGTATTCATCAAAATCCCAAATCTCAAATTAAGTCGATATAAGTAAAAGTAAAAGTGATCGATGCGTAAACAGGGAGAGATCTAGTGGACGAGCCTGATAAATATTTTATTCTTAAAAAAATCTCGCCTAAAAGCTCTCTTCCATTATTTTATAGCAAAACGAAACAAAGTATAGTTCTCAATTAAACAAATCACCAAAAAGCTTATTTCTTTGTCAGAAAAGAGTGACCGATTCAGTTTTCCTAGATTCTAGGAATCTTAGACTCTATCATTTCCATAACATATTCTGCGCATAATTTACCAGAAAAATGTATATTCTTATAAATTTATTGTTTCAGCTTGCTACATCGTACTCGTCCTTGTATCACTAGAGCATTAATTCAACTTTTTAGGGAATAAACAATTTTTAGAATTCTAATTATTCCCATGATTAGTCTTTCTTTGTGTTGAAGTTCATAGGAAACTTTTAATTAATTTAATCTTTGTTTGTATTAAGGTTCAAAATGCAATGGGTGGTTATTCATTATTTAAAATGAGCGGATATGTTTTTTTAGGATTATAGTGCTATAACTGCGTAGTCATATGATCTTAAATAACAGTAAATGAATTACAATGTTCTCAGTTTTTCTTACTCTTTAAATTTATATCAAAGTCATAAATGAAAATTTTCTTGTATTATTAGGAACGATTAATAAAAAGCCAATTTATCATAATATTGAAAGTAATGCAATCCCCTAAATAATTGTTCTAGGGCAGCAGTAACGATTACCATTTAAATAAAAACTAAACTAAGAATTTTTATTCCAATGATATTACGTTCATATTATTTGCTCTGTGTAATACATTCTTACCGTTTATTTTTCTGTGCTATATTCAATAATAAATAATTCCAGATTTAGGTAGATTTCTGGTTATAACATCTTAAGTTCAAGGATAAATTTTGGTAATTAATGTATGCGAGATCGCTCAAAATATCGACTTTTCAAAGTAATTCACATTTCCATGACAAGAGTCAATTACCCTGCAGTGAATAAATTTATCATTCGCAGTCTTAAGGTTATAATCTAATGTAACGTAAGCTTGTATGTAAGATAAGAACAGCATTTACTTCAATGTTTTTAAAAGAATGCCGATTATTTTCATTTCATGGCCGTAGTTGGAAAATTCGTCCCATTTAAAATTCAGTAAAATTAATATTGCATCTCAGATTACGAAAAGAAGACATTTTATTCTTTCATAAATATCGTTGAATAAAACCAAACTATTATATTCTACGTTTTCATACGTCTTGGGCACAGAAAATGCACTAAATTTGTGCATGAAAATAACTAGTTTTATTTTTCGGCTCTGCTACCATGAGATTGAAAATTTTTCTGCATGTGATTGTTTGAGTAACGATTTAGGAATGTTACTTCTCGAGTCGGATATCAAGCGTACTTCATATTAATATATTACATACATAAGAAAATATATCATTTTGGAACAAATAAATAACTTTATTTTTCATTCATTAGAACAATTGGTACCTAAATCCCAACCTATGCGTTTTTTCTACGATTATAAAATAATATTAGCCATCATTTATTATAGTAAATTACGTATTATAGCTGAAGCAATTTATAAGAATTTTCTCATAGAAGGCCATAAATGGTGCCGTATTTCCATTGATATTTTGGCGTATTATTTATCTTTATCAAATCAATGTAAATTATTTAGAATAAATTCTCCTATGCAGAAGTTGGTAGTTATGAAACTTATATAATTTAATAAAGAAGCATATGAATCAGCCGGTTTAAAAAATGGACTATAAGGACTATGAAGAACGAGAAGTTGCGATTATTAAATGTTTGTTTCATTAAACTAAAGATAATTTTAAGTACAAGAAAGAAATTGAGTTGCTTTTATTTAAGAGCAGACAGGGTTTAATGATAAACGCGATAAGAAATGGATTAAGGAGGAGCGTCTGTAGACAGCATAATATTACAAAGAGGCGACAGATGGAAATATTCTATAGTGGAATTGTTTTATCTACATAAACGTCACCATTTCGATGAGGTTGTTGCAAGAAAACAGTAAAAAGTACTGTGTGTGTGGGGATAAGGATTTATGCGAGCTGAGTCTCAATTCAGATAATAGCCAATGGCAAATTGTATCTTATATAGCATTGCAGGTTAAAAATCAGCTTATTAAATTAAAATATAATTACACACATCATTTCACTGTTATAAGATTTTTCTAATTTTCTAAAATTTCGTATTTCAATTCGTTAGAGAATTATCGACCTATTTTTATGGCTGTAAGCTAATTTACGAATAAGCAGTTTAAAACATAAATACCTTAGGCATCTTCAATATCCATTACAGGATTAAATTATGGCTATTGGAGGTACTTATGATAATTGTATATTTTTCAAATGCTAATTCTTGAATTTACTTGTTTAAGATTTAACTCTTGAATATCGGATTTCATTTAAATTTATTATGGTTTCATGCCGCAGTTTGAAACCGCTATATATACCCCTTATAGCACTATTATCTCAAAGTTTCCAGTAAATCTATTTATTTTATCCTAACGTTAATAATCAAGAATGGTTTTCTGATACAAATTTTATCGCGAAAATAAGTTATATATTAATAACGAATTTTACGTATTATTTCATATCCATTCACTTTTAAGTCGTAACAATACAAAAATACCGTTAGCAAAATAAGTAAAATTATATTTATAAAATTTCTTTGCGAAACACTCAAGCATGCGTAGGATAAAGGAAATACTCCCAAAAAATATATTTGATTTGTGTCATCCAGAATTTTCTAAATATCAAAGAATCGTAATCTTATTTATTGTAAAATGACCCGTAACTATAGAGATTGCTTTCTTTTTAGTATGAAAAATAATAATATTCCTCATTTTAATTTGGTTTGTTTCCCATTTTTTTAACTGGAAAGATTTGTATAAAAATTTCATTTGAATTTAATATAATAAAAAAATTACACGTCTTCTTGACCATGTCCTATTTTATAGATTTTCATTGTTTAAAATCAAACCATTCCACCATGAATTTCTTCTTTATTTCTCTCGCCCTCTCCAGTTAAATTTTTCTGGAATTTTTACTTGTTGTAGAGAAACTTATAGCGGAAGCATAACGCACCTTCATTCAAATTTCGCGTGTGATATTTTCCTTTCGTCCGCTCAGCGAGACGGGCCCTTTTATATTGCACCGACTTTTGAAGCAACGATCCCGGATAGGGGCGCGCGGAAGTTCTGGGCGCAAGCCAATGCGTAAGTAACCGGTAAACTACGTGAGAGAGGGAGAGAGGTATGGGGAGGAAGAGAGATGGAGAGAGAGAGAGAAAAAGAGGCGGAAGGGAGGAGTAGGAAGAGGGCCATGGATCCGTCCAGAGAACTTCGTTGCCTGGAGCAATTTCATTTCCGGTCAAGCCGGGCGGGCGACTATACGGTACTAAATATCGATCACAGATGGCAGCACGTAGGGGTCTTTTTTCATGCCAGGTACTCGACCGGAATTTTCTTTGGTGGGGAAACCATCAGTCAGGCAGGTCCGTCTCATCAAGACACCAAATCGAATACTTCGTCGGGATTTTTTTTAGCAATCGGAAGAAAAAATAGGTTTTTTGCCGACAATGACGCCACCTATCTTTGGAAGCATACATGCTTCGCGATGGCTATATCCGGTATATTTTTTTCGAGTTCGTATAGTTCATTTTTCACACAGGATTTTTTTCGTATTACAAAGGAAATATCAACTTTGAATTATAATCCTTTTAAAATTACTTCTCGAGACCTTTTTATATAATCTTTGCTTATAAAGCGTCTCTGAATTTACTGTGAGTTGCATTTTTTTTTCGATCAAAAGTATTTGTAGTACTTTTGGATGGATCGCCAATGACGAAAGGTAAATTCACATTATTAAAAATTATCTCAAATTGATTTCTTCTTTCACAGAATGCTCCCTTTGTTACTACTGACTTTGACGCTCCCCGCTGCTATATTACTTTTTTCCGTGCAAAAAAGTCAACTTATAATTCAAATATTTATCTTCGTCTACATTCATAACAAATATGAAGAGTCGTTTAAGGGATAAATACTTTTTCTTGGAATCAAATATTCACTCACTTAACGCTCTGCCATGACATAAATAATGCAAGTTTTTGTAGTAGAATAAACGTTGGAATGCGTACAATATGGCATTTTAGCAAGACTTGCATCTTATCGATCGTTTTAATCTTATGTAATCTATGAAAACCCGTCAGAAAAAATTAAAACATAGTAATCGAAGAATAAATGCTCGTTCACATATATCTTAATTTCATTAGCGTTTAGATAAACACCCGCAAAGCTGCAGTACCCCATTCGATTCTGGGCGAAAAAAAGTTTCTTCTCAGCGATCCCATAAACGAAAAAAAAACCAAATACATCAAGGGTTACGCGGAAGTCACGTCTGCACGCGAGCTTAAAATTTCAGCGCGCAACGTTTCCTGAGAACACTCACCGTAGAGAGATGGAAATGATTATTTTTTTTTGTTCGGAACTCCTAGGAACTTTGCCTGATTTAGCAAAATAAAAAAAATGTTTTTAAAAAAATAAGAACAAACAGAAAACCGTAAAAGGCCGCAGTTGGTCACTTCTCTCCCTCTCTTCGCACTCCCTTCCTCTCTCTCTATCTCTCTCTTCGCTCTCTCTCTTTCGCCTTTTGATCTATGATATGCGAGCTTCCGCTTCGCAGATCCAGGTTTTCTAATAGTTACAGGTCATTAACTTTTTCCCCAATTATTTTATTCGGAGAGCGAGTGCGAAGGAAAGGGAAGGAGGGCAAAAAGGAAGGAGAATGAGGGAGGGAGAGGGGGAAGGAAAGAGGGATGGAGGGAGGGAAAAATTAAAAAAAGTTAGTGCAAAACATTAGCGAAGGGGGGTAGAGAAGTGGGGGGAGGGGGGGAGAAGGGTCGAGGGAGAGAGAGAGAGAGAAGGAAGGAGGGGAAGGATGGTCTGTATATTAATGAGTCGGCACAAATTATAGCAGATCGCGGGGCGACGTGACGCAGGGGAAAATGTATGGGAGATTTAAATTTCGTAGTCCGTAGCAGCGGCGGTGCCGAGTTTCGTTAGGAGAGAGTTGAATTCTGAGAACGCGAGGGGTGGCCCCAGAGGAACCGGACGCTATGCGAGCCTCTCCCCTCCCCACCCACCCACCCCGAGCTACCTTCGCAAAGTACAATTTGTTATTTTTGCCCCTTTTTCGGTGCGGGACCTGGGGCAGTGAGGGATGGGCAAGCGAAGAGCGATGGCTCGGGGTGGGAGTGAGTGGGTGGGTGGGCGGGCGTAAAGGAAGAAGGGGGAGGAAGGGGGTCGGGATAATTTCCACCCCTCCCTCCCTTCCTCCCTCCTCCGAGAGAGAGATAGGGAGGAGGATGGGAAATATGGCCAAGGGCGGAGGTGAGGGAGATAGGAAGGATGCAAGGAGCAGAAGGGAGAGAGAGATGGCTGGAGGGAGGTAGTCTAAAATCCCCCTTTTTTTTACTAAGCGGGTGCATGAGACGATGGGGGCGGGGAAAGAGAGAGGGAGAAAGGGGGAATTTTCTGTTCCGGAGTTAGGGAGAAAAAAAGGGGAGAGAGAGAGAGAGAGGTCGGAATTTTTTTCAAGGGGGTTGAGTCGAAGGGGGAGAGTAAAGAGAGAGAGAGAGAGGCTGGAATTAGGGAGGGAATGGGATGGAGGGTGGTTTCTCTTAGTGGGAGGAGGAGGTGGAAGGGGGAATAAGAGGGCGAAGGGGGGAGGAGATGAAGGAGCAAGAGATGGATGGTGGGTTCTGCTGAGGATGGGAGGAGGGTGGGCCTAAGTGGGTGTCTGTGTGTGTGTGTGTGCGCGCGAGAGAGAGAGAGGGAGTTGGAGAGGGGGGGAGGGAGGAAGGAAGCAAGGAGAAACGGAGAGAAGGGGACGCTGGCTCGGAGAATGAAAAGAGGCTGAGAGGATGAAAGGGAGAGGAAGAAGAGGAAGATGGGAGGAGAGAGAGAGAGAGATGGGTACGTTCAGAAGTGAAAGGCGTTTGAAGAGAGAGAGAGAGTTTTTCGTGTATTTTTTCGCCGTTGGAGAAAGAGAAAAGGGATGAGGTAGAGAGAGAGAGAGAGAGAGAAAGAGCCTCCCTGGTGATGCTTGGAGTGTACTCTGCCTCCCTCTACCGATGGTTCTTTCTCTTTTGTATTTTTTCCTAATTCACTTTTTCGTCCTCCCCCCTCCTTCTCCTCTCCCCCTCCCCCTTCTCCCTTTACTCCTCCTCCTCCCCCCCTCCTCCTCCCCCCTCTTACCGCCTGACTCGTACTTTTCTCAGAGCATTCCTCGCTCTCCGTATAGCCTTGCATTTGGGATACATTATTATTTTTTTCCGTATTTTTTCGTACGTTCTCTCTCCACCCCTTTTTCCATCTCTTTCTCTCTCACCTCCTCCTCCCCCTCTCTCTCTCTTTCTCCTCTCTCTCTCTCCCTCGAAACCGTCAGACAGGAATTTTATGCAGCGCGTGGAGGAGAGGGAAGACTGAGCCAAGCCTTCTCATGCCCTCTTCGCGCGTCATGTGTTTGCACGAGAAGGATGGAAGCAAGCAAGAGGAAAGGAGAGAGAGAGAGAGCGAGAAGTGGAGTGAGAGAGAGAAAGGGAGGGAGGGAGGGGGACGAAAGGTTTTTCCGAGGCAGGAGGCGTGTTTGACCATGTGGGAGTTTGCGAAGTCCCTCCCTCCGTGAAAAAAGCGTCCCTCTTTTTTTTTAGACCCCTCCTCCATCTGTCCCTTCCCCCCCCACACGCCTCCGTCGCCGTGGTGTGAGGCCGAGGCGACCGGCCGTCTAGGCGGAGGTGTGGGGCGGCTGCAGACGCATGTGGGAGTCCTGCCCTCGACACGCCGTCTCGTGTGGTTCTTTCCGATGTGTTTTTTCTGGGCGTGGCCTGTAAGAGTGGGCATCTCTCCTCCCATTGGCGCCCTCTCCCCGGCCGCGACACCCACTATAATCCTCCCCCCGCCTCGTGCTTTTTAACCCGTTCGTTCCTTCCCGCTTAATCGTTTTTTTCCCTCGACCCTCCCCCGCCCCTCCCCCCTCCTCCTCCGCCCACATTTTTATTTTTCTCTGTCTCCTCCCATTTTTTCTGCTCCTCTCTTTTCCTCCCTCCCTCTACGCCTCTCTCCTACTCGGCACGCAGAAGTCTCGGGGCATTCTCTCCGTTTCTCTTAACACGTGCGAAGGTCTATCTTTTCCTCCTTCCCTCTCTTCCTCTCTCCCTCTTCTCTTTCTCCTCTTTTTCCGCTTTCTCTTCGTTACGCGTCTCCGCCTTTTGACGCGCACATACACCCCTCGCGCACTCCGCTCTGCGTTTTTTCCCCAACATGGCCGCCACCGTCTCCTCCCTCGGTTGAAAGTGAGATCACGATTTTCACGTCTACGCGCGTTACGAAGAGAGAGAGAGAGATACGAAGAGGTGAAGGGAATGAGAGACAGAGAGAGAGAGAGAGTAAAAGAGAGCAGGAGGCGTTTCCTCTCTCTCTCTCTCAATATATCTCCCTCTCCCTCCCTTCATTTTTTCCATCTGGTTTTTCTGAGCGACTAGGCGGTCTTCGAAAGAGCGGGATTCTGCGTCGACCGGTCCAGTCGTTTTGTTCCGAAAGTGAACGGTTAAAAAAGGCTTCGGACGTTCTACCCGGTCAATCTATAGCCGACGCTCGTAAACCAGTTTTCTGTCCATCTATCCTTTATCTGTGGATGCCGCTCGCTTGTGAAGAAGCCCTACATATGTCGCCGTGTTGTCTTTGCATAGGTTCTCCTTCTGCCGATTCCCACTCGATTCGCTTGTGTTTTACGCTTGCGACGTTTCTTACGCGCTGCGGATATGCTTGCTGCCTTGTGATCCATGCTTTGGTCGTGCTTTGCATCGCTATAATTTCGCATCTCTCAATTGTTGCATTTATGCTTACGGTAATGCGATTTAAATTATAAATTTACTCATAGATGTAGATTTAGGAAGAAATTTTTTCAACGTAGTTAATTTTTACGTTGTTCATCTTAACATTAGCGAAACATTGTTGTAAATAACCAACTGTTTCGCATTAAAGGAATCAATAGCTCAGTTAACGTTTTCAACATCATTAGAATTAATTAATAAAATAATAGTAGTGTTTTGTGTGTTAATGTCGTTTAAATAGCGTAAATTTGTTGAACAACTGCAAAATAATTTGTTTAGAGACTCATATTACATAATCTATATACTGCCTAAACTTCTGTTGTTAAATATGTGCACTTCTTATTCATTTGCACAAGCCTTTTCAGTCGTTTCGTTCTGGAGAAAATATTTACGGCATATAATATTCGTAATATTGAAACCCTCCTTAAAATAATAAAATATATGCGGTATAATAGTGTACTCCAGGATCGTTTTCAATAATGCGTTGGAAGCGTTTGTAAAATGCTTTGATCGGAAACGCGAGGGTTGGAAGCGTATGTGCGCTGAGATCATTATGCGGTCACTTAAGGAGCCTCGGTCGCTCGTAATAACATTTAAAAAAACCGATTCATTCGTTAGATTCCTCGAATTGCGCATTTCCTTTCAAATCGTTTATTGGAAGCGATTGTCGCCGCTTCAGATCGAGAGAACGAGGAAGAAAGATCTTCGCTTTCGTCGTCTCGAAATCGCCAACGGACGGGATCGAAGGTCCCGCACGGCGGCAGCAGAGAACCAAGGCGTGTTTTCACATAGTTCCCTCTAAAGAGCGTGAAAATCCATCTAAAGTTGCAGCACCCTCTCCCTCCCTCCTCTCGCCTTCTCTCTCATGCCACCTCTGAAGAGAAAGTCACTAGATTCCAGAGGAGGGAGAAAATGCGTTAGGCGACAATTTCCTAACGTTCTTGACCGAAGGGGGAAAGGAAGGGAAAATCGGTGTTTGAACCCTTTCACGGGGAGAGATGGAAGAGGATGGAGAATGAGGAGGAGATGTAGAGAGAGAGAGGGAGAGAGGTAGATTAGAGTCTTTTGCCTTCCACTTCCTCACAGTGACGCGACAATGTACCACACAGGTATTTCCCGTACGCTCATTCATCTCTTGGGCTGCAGCGGCCGTGGAAGGAGTTGAATATCTGGATGCTCGGGAAAAAAAATTCTTGCGGAAATCTTCTGCAACCTCTTCTCCCCCTCTCCATTTTGGACGTAGAGAACTAGAGGAAGAATGGAGGGAGGGAGGGAGAGAGAGGGGCAGCTGCCATGCAAAATGAGAGTCTTGCGGGACGAAGAGAGAGAGAGAGAGCAGGTCCTAGGGATGCTGGACGCTGGCAAGTGTGAGAGGCGGAGGAGGCGGGGAGGAGGCAGAGGGAAGGGGAGGAAGAGGGCTTTTCCGTGAGAGGCTGCCACGGAAGATGGATTACGTATATGCGAGGGATCTGGTTTTCTCTTCCTCCTCCCGAAACGGGGTGGGGTGGCCAGGGGTGTGGTCCCTCTCTCTCTCTCTCCCGAGGATCGGGGGCAGGGCGGAGGCCGGGGGGCCGAGGGTGCGGCGAGGGGTCCCCGAGAGCGGACTATCCCCGGTCCTTCACGGCCCCCGTTGGACCCCGCTCCTTCGCCCGGCCCGTATAATTCAACCCCGCCGACCATCCCCTTGGGTTCCAGAACGAGAGACTCTTCTTCCCTTACACACACAAACACACGGGCGCGGGAGCACACACGCACACGGGACTATGGATTCGGCGGATCCTCCGCCACACACACATTCTGTCCGTCTCTCTCTCTCTCTCTTCCATATCCTCCTTCTCGTCCTCTCTTTCCCTCGTTTTTGGAAGGTCTTTGATGCCGTCGAGAGATGCTGGAGTGAGGACCTGGAAATGACAGATGAGGTAATTAAGGTGGGAGAAGCGATGGGTGGGACGAGCGGGTTCTTATTTTTTCGGGAGAGAGAGAAAGAAGGAGCGTTTGGAGCTGGGAATATCGATGCAGATGGTTCCGCTCCCCTCCCTCGCGTTGGGGGCGAAGGAATAATTTTTCTGTTTTTATAAGCGGTTTTAATCGCGGGTTTACTTAGGCGCGTTTAACGTTCGACACTCGCAGAACCGACTCCGGTGTCATTACGCCCTCCGAGGAGGTATTACCTTTCGCCCTGACTTTCACTCGAAGGGGTTTTCTCATAATGCCGCCTCGGACCGGTCGGCGGACTTTTTTTTTGCGCGTCCGCCGCGTCGCTCGGCTGATGTGTTGCGTCGCTCCGTTGTCCGGGCGTCGAGGTATCCGGTTCGCCTGCCCTGCCTGCGTGTGTCGTGCCTAGGCGTGGGATATTTCCTACTTTGCTTCTCGTTTTTTTTTTCTTTTTGGCGTCGGAGAACGAGCCGGTGCAGCGGTAAACTCGATTTTTAAAATTCCGTTGGTCGCGCGCAGATTAATTCCTTTAAATACTAAGCTCGGCTTGACGTCCATCGCCTGCTCGGGAGACTTGAGGTTTTCGCGGTTGATGGATAGCGATGCGGGCGGTCCCAAAATGTCCGGAAATGACGGATGTTTTTCCGCTACGATCTTATGCTTTCCCACAAACCGTTAAGATTAGTCGCTAACTCTTATGCCATAGCAATTCTGCCATTTCTACCACGGTGTAAAAACGTAAACTTGCTGGAGTGAAAAACTGTTGTCTACGACTAAGTAGTAGTTGAAAATTATTCATTTAGAGATTGTGAGCTCTAAAAGAAGCTGGTCTTGCGTACACCTGGAAAGTAGCCAAACTTATCGATGATACGTGTGTATTCTATTCTTAAAATTCCATCCCTTTTATAGAGTTTCACAAGATTTCAACCTCTTCGAACTCATATGTGGTTACATAGCGCGGATTCAGATGTATAGGGTGTCATCCTTTTTCCTCCTAAATTATACTGTATACTGACTATGGATTGATGTTGTATTTTCTTGTTTTTAGTAATCGTATTATATTAACTTGAGAAAATAAAAATTTATATATCCATGTAGTGTTTTACCGCGGCATTTATTAAGGGCGTATTTCTTACTAACGTTGTTATGTCAAAAGTAACGCCAAGACATACGCACACTTATATGTTAATGCGTTGGCACTTATGTGTACATTATCTATACATGGCATGACACAGTATATCTCAGAATAAAATGTACTGTACACATAGGGCACAAAATATTGAGTAATGTTAATATTTCGCAAGCGATTAGTTATGAATCGTTTCCGTTATTTTCTTGAAGCGTTTTTTCTACATGATTTAGCTGTTATATATCATCATCAGGGCAGTCTGTCCGATGACAGGTCCGTGATTATTCATGGTTAAACTTGGTTCTCCATATACTCCTATTTTCCGCAGTTTTTTTCATGTCTTGATAGCTCTCTTTCCCTTTCCCTTTCAAGTCGTCTACCAGCTGAAACCATTTCCTACCTCTTTCTCTTTTTCCACCCAGTTTTCCTTCTAGCACTTCTTTAATCGTGCACTCTCTCCTCAGGTAATGCCCAATCCAGTTCGCCTTCCTCTTTCTGATAGTCTGTATAATCGTTCGCTTCTCTCCTATTCTTCGTAGTACTTCCTCATTTTTCACCATATCTGTCTATTTTATCTTCAGCATTCTTCCCCATGTCCACATTTCGAATCTTTCCAAGTATTTAATATCATTTTTCCTTATCGTCTATGTTTCTGCCCCATACAAAGCTATACTCCATACATAGCATTTATCAACCTCTTGCGGATTTCCTACTTTATAATTCCCGTTAGTAGGAGTTTCTTTCTTCTGAAAACGGCTTTTGCTTTTGTTATTCTAATTCTGATTTCATCGGTACTTTTTGCTTCTCTCGTTATGATGCTTCCAAGGTATTTATAATCTGAAATTTGTTCTAATGGCTTTCCTCCATACTTATGTTCAAATTTTCTTCGTCTTTACTTGATATTCGCATAACCTTAGATTTTTCTGTATTAATTTCCATACCGTATTTTCTACCTGTTATCACTAGTGTAGGTATTTATCATTTTCTGGAGTTCCTATTTTACACGCACACACACACACACACACACATATATCATTAACCGCCCAATAAACGCTGTTTAGCATACATTTCAAACGCAACTTTACTTGAGTGATTTTTTTGCGTTTGCAACAAAAACCTTAGCATATTTTACGTCTTCAAAATAATCCATCATGATTAAATTTAAAAGATTAAAATAGTCTCATTTTCATATCGTTCGACTCTTTAGAAAGAAGGAAAGAAAGTTGTCCTATTAGAGGGCGGAAAACTGGTTTCGCCGCTGTTTCTTGGAGTTGACGTTTTTTTAGCAAAAGCTGCCAGGTGAATGAGAGATCCGAATTCTTCTCTTCTAACTCGCGTAAATTAAATTCTCGCACTTTCTTCCTGTCTACATTCAAAAAGTTGCTGTGATACACGTTTTTGTACACATTTTCAATATACATGAATGGATTTCTTATGCTTGGCATTTCTGACGAGGAGCACGTATCACTAAATTCCAAATGGAACAGGTGAAAATATTTTAAGTCGCATGTGAATTTTAGGTCAAGTTTTCATGAAATAGCGTGTAAAATAACTTCTAAAATCGTTGTAAAAATTAGCATGTTGCTCTGCCGATAGGAATCATTTTCATCATTACTGAGTTATAACTTGTAAAAGTTTGTTTCATTCACGTATCTTCTTGAATATTAAATTCCGCTTGAAAGACTTCTATAATTGTTTATTTGGTGTTGGAAACAGTAAAGTTGAAAATATTAAATTTCCTGATTCGGAAATTTATCACGTAAAATAATATTACCTATTTATAAAGCGAACTAGTTCATTATTACAAAATTCGTTCAATTAGTGATAATCGCAGATCTATTGATGCAGTCCCACACATATTTAAGCTAAGTAACTTCATTGCTACAGTTCAGTTTATTTCCACTGTCTGATTTTTCGTATTACTTAATTTTAACACTGATTAGTGTGTTTATCAGGCATTGGTAAATTCCACAGCACATATATCCATATGTGGTAATAAATTATGATATCATATGATGGTATTGGTATTTTGCCAAAGTTAAATAGTTAGTGACATGGTTTTATAAAACGCGACGGAAAATGTAATGTTTTATAATACGATTTAGATATTTTGGGCAAACTTTTATAGCTCAGAGTAGAAAGTGCTTAACTAAATGGTTTGAGAAATGAACGTTGTACAAATGGAATTTATTAATTAGTAAAAGGTATTGAATTTATTATTATTACACAGAGGGTACAATTTGGCCATTAGGCCAGGTGGCAACTTTACAGACTGATACATTAACAAATATTCTTCCAACATACACAACACATTTACAGTTCGTATTCCGAATCCTTCCTAATTATTACAATATTATATTACGTCCAAATGGATTGAATGGGTGGATGGATGGATTGATTGGATTGGATGGATGGATTGGAGTTGATTATAAGCTACTGTATTTTTTATACCACTAGGCAAGTCATTAAAACAATTTAAGCATCAGTTATGGATTTCTCGGATTTATTGTATTATTTTCAATATTGTAATAAAATGAAATTTTAAATAATAGTAAACATTTAGTTAATCAACTGAAAAAATTAACGAGCTTTCTTTTAATTGAGAAATTATGTACTTCTAAATATTTTCTATAGAACAATTTTATACAGATTTATAAATAATTATTTGCTAAATATTTGCTTCTATATGGGGTTTGTATCTTTTTCAGAACAATACATTTCGAACACTTTCAGTCGTAAATTCGACTGATGAAATACAGGAACGAGTCGATTTTCCAGCACTTATGGCCATTTGGTCTTCCTTAGCAGCGGAACCCAGAATAATTCTTGTTTCTTAATCAAAATTTTTGCAACAAGAAACGCTCAAACAAGTTAATTTCTTGATTAAGCCATTCGATTTATTACTTCTGCAGAAAATGTTAATTATAACAAGATTTTTTATGATAATTCGCCTGTTTTAGTTGGTGTGTAAAACATGTAGGTATACGGTGCACAAGTAGTTTTATATTTATGGGATTATCGGTCACATCGTGTAATTTTGGCACGTTCAGTTGTTAAACGCAACCGAAGTTAATATTTTGTTCATATTTAAACCTAAATTATTTACAAAGGTAATTAATATAAAAAAGTTTGACTTTAATGTTGTATAATAGCTGCACTGCTAAACAAGAGACATATTTTTTACCTCGAGTACAGGAATCATTGTGTGTTGTTTTTTGATAAACAGGTTTAAGGCAATATTTCAGAAGCGAATTTTGTCCAATAATCAATCGATGTGAATCATATCCTATTTAATTTACTTTGTCATTTTTAATAGCGATTTTCAGGTTCTTTCTTTCTTGCCGTTTCATACTACATTAATATGGAATTTAACGAAAACTATTTGAAACGTCTCAATGGAAGGTGAACAAATAATTAATGCAGACCATGCATAAGGGATATTATCCAAGAGACGGCATTACGTCTTAAATAACGTTCGTCAGCATAAAAGTAATAATCGTCGTTTCTAGTTTCTGTTTCAATAACTGCGATTGTATTATGATACCTTATATTTTTATAGTGATGATTTGTAGATTGACGTTCATAATTTCTTGTACACCATTTATAAATACTTTAACGTACAACAGTGTTAGTCGATAACATTACATGCAGTTATAGGACTTTTATCTTACAATTTGCAGATACGTATTTTTCAGCATTAAGTAATTATTTGAAATTAGTAATTCAAAATTACTATTGTTTGAAAATCTGAGTTGCCGCTGATTCGGATAATCATTTTCAAAAGTTTTAGATCATTTTTTTTACAACTTTATCTCATAAAAATCTTATTATACCGATTTTCTTTTAATGCTTTATGTTATGTCGTTTTTATGCCTGAATACTACTCGTCTTTTTGAAAAATGTGAAAGGGATTCGCAATTTTGTTAAAATCGCGAGGAATTTGTGTAATAATATGTAAACAAGGATTCTTTGACCTAGCAGGTAACTACAGAATATTTTATTCATGCATTCGCGTTTGTTCGAATAACCGTGTTAGCGGAAGCGGTTCTCACTCTGTTGGCACCTTTTGTTGGCGAGTTAGTTGAACATTGACATAATTTGTCAGATAACTTCGAGCTATGGAATAACCATGAGGACTGCCGTAGTTTTTCAAGTTAAATAAATACTCAGAACATGCTACACAATCATTACTTCCACCTGGCTCAAATGACTAAAAGTTTCTGATCTAAATTGCACAAATCACATAATCCCAGTATATTTCATCATTTCAGGTGGCATAGTTTCCCCGGAAACTCATTTATTGTCTTTACCTTGACTATACAGCATTAATTGAGACAGATTCTCATTTTGGATAATAATTCATTGCGCGAAGGGTTGCATGGGCCATTTAAGTGCGATAAGGATTTGTCGGAAATCATGCTAGCGAACTTACTAAAAAACTATTGCATTATTGTATCTCGAAATTCCATTTTCTTAATTTTTAGTGTTTATCAACAAGTCGTTGGATAAAATATAAAAGCGGAGTTATTCGAACACATCCAGGTTTTATCGTTTTGCCAAACTTTCGAATCGTTACGTTAAGTTTAATATAATACATAATCTTACGTGCTAGAGTTTGATGACCATCTGCGATACGCTTTTTGCGGATTGGCGGTTGATAACGTAAATGTATTCAATGTAAAAGTATGTGCCTCACCAAATATCTTGAAGCCTTATTTGATAATTCCGAAAATTTGTCCAGCCGAAATTCAGATTCGCGTTATTTCAAACCCGAGACCACAGACACGCGTGGCGTGTAGTCCGCCGCAGGTCGGGCGAGAGGCGGTCGCGGAGGGGCCCCCTCGGCCCACGGGCCGATGCGATCCCGTCCGACCCCCTGCGGTCTCTCACCTAGGGCAGCGGGTTGTCTATAATGCCGGTGCCCCACTGCATGACTCCATTATATCGTGTTGTAGTTCTCTAATAAACCGCCATTTTAGGCATTGGTGCTATATTTTAGAAAAAATTATTGCTACAGAAGGGATCCTCATTAGCGTGGAAATTCGACGAGTCTAAAATTAATCAATTTCACACACACACACACACACATATATATATGGTGGAAGAGGAAAGGTAAAAACGGGATATTGAGGACAACTAGGTGTTGAAGGAAACCCAGTGAGCACTTACTAAAAGGAGAGCCGTTGGGGTGTCGGAGAGACACATTTGTAGACGTAGATGATGGAGCTTTTGGGATGATCTCTTCGTCATCAAATATCAAAAAGAGAAGTTATTGAACGTAAAATTATAAGTGTTTTTGCAATTGAAACGTATCATTCTTTCACCAAAATTTTTTGGGATATTTATCCTTACAAATTATGAAAATACTGTGTAATTATGCCACTTAATGTTCGCCAGAAATTCACATTTCAGGCCGGAATTCAAATGAAAGAATGATAGTAGATGATATAATTGTATTGCTATTTTCCAGAAAATATGGCGATAAATATTAATTATCTTTTAATAATTTATGATTGTTGCATGCGCATATATAATATACGACATTATTTTGATAGCTATATTCTTCAGTTAAAAACAATAGTGCGTCAATCGATGTGTTCGAGGAATGGTTGTAAGAAATTACCCAAAACGTTTCTTCTTA
This sequence comes from Uropetala carovei, assembly GCA_036926305.1. Lineage (NCBI taxonomy): Eukaryota > Metazoa > Arthropoda > Insecta > Odonata > Petaluridae > Uropetala > Uropetala carovei. Next base: position 2,946,388 of record JAXCHB010000167.1, read on the forward strand.
TGCCTGTCAGAAATGACAAGGACGAGGTGATTTTTCAACTGTACAATCGATGGAATAGAAATACAATTAGCCACAATTGTTAAATATTTTGCACTCGCCGTGTTTCGTGCAATCTCACGTTACATGTGAACGTAAACCTAGTCGTCGTTGCAATCAATTGGAATATTTCCTTCTTAGGGAAGTGTGCTAAGAAAGAGAATACCGAAAGATTTCGAGATCCAAATGATAATGACCACTTACCTGAGCTAGCAAAAGTTCAGCACAGGTTAGTGAAATCTCTGAAATATATTCTTGATTCAGAGTAAATCCTCATGTAATTATTGCATAATTTCCAAAGGCTTACTCTGGAAGAATGACAATTGAACGTTGGCGGGAAGCTTTTTAGTTAAGTGAAAGTCGGGAGTTTTTTGCTCGTGGGTTTTTTAGCAATAATAAAAAATCTCCCCAGCCTCGGATGACACGACCACGATACAAGATAACGGTGTGAATTCGCGGTGTTGAGGTTTGTTTATTTCTCAGGACAATTAGGGTTCTTAGAATAAACAGCCATAGAAAGGAGAACTTCTTGGGTAATTTTCATGCATCTCCTGCCGCAAACCAAATAGCTTGATAAATCATAGGATAATATATAGAAGTAAAAGCAGATATATAAAGTATTACGAAGATTAGGAAAACATTCGTACCAATAAATTTTCTCATATTGCTGAAGACAAAAAACTGGTTTATTTCAGATACCAAAATAATATCTTGCAAACGGGTTGTTTTTATTAGCTATGAGTAATTTCTTTTTTACGACAGTACGTACGTTTGTCAATTCTAATTAATTTAGAATCTTGTAGGTTTCTCATGGTGAAGTTGGAAGTACTAATATTCGAGGTCATTTTAGCACGTTTTGAGAAAGAAAAAACGTGATAATGTGATCTTTCCGTCTGTGGAGAATCAGTTTTTTAAAAGAGATACTTGAAAAATTCGTTTTGAATTATATAGCTATTATCAATCACTGAATTTTCCACCAATTAAATTTTACAAGTAGTTCATAAATATTCCGCTTTGTGGCTTCCGAAAAATTCAAAACTTTGTAAGTGAATTGTTGACAAACTACTGAAGCTATAGGAGAAGTTTTCACGGATGAGGTCTAATGAGGATATACATTCCAACCATGCGAATCGCCCCCTCCCCAAAGGTGAAGGAAAACCGGGACCCTGAAGGTTATTTAACAAAACGAACTTCCAGCTCTTGCTTTCACAAGGGTATCTTACATGTTCATGAGTATAAATGGTTATTATGATTGTTTTAAAAATTACAAATCTGTTATTAGTTTGGCGGTATTTCTAATATACTTATGTCACAGGTAACGGCATTTATAATTTTTATATTAAATAATAAGGATGTACAACCAGGCGTTTACTTAGCGCAATTTGAAAATTCCGTTGCATTTTCAGAATGTCACAATTATCCGAGCTGAAATTTTCACTTATTAATGTGGTTAAGGAAGGGTAATTAATTGTAAATAATAATTCCGCAAACAATTTTTGAAACAGTAAATATATGTTGCACAGTGAGTTTACAAGACTACAGCAGAAAATGAAAATATTCTGCTTTACGACATTTTGAAATGATGTTTCTAAATGAATTATCGAGCTCATCTCATAATGATAATCATAATGTTTACAAAGCCAAAAAACCAAAAATACTTATTTTTGGTTCTTTACAACTTTTATTCAATAACTTCCGAGATTCGATGTGGCCATCAATCAGTAACAAAAGCTTCGTTCGTATTTGATTGTGAGAGAAAGACTTATTTTAACAGAATATTTCAATAGAAATATTGTTTGTAGTATAAACATTATGAGCAAGAAAACAAGAGGTCTTTTTTATATTTTAAGAAAAACTTTCTTTCAAGCGATATATAAATTCATAAATTATTTTTACTGAGTTATACTTCAAAAAAATTGTGATATTTACTCAATTCAAACTACATCTAGCAATACGAAAAAATAATACCCATAAATTAATCAATAGTTTAGTAAAAGCAAAATTTTGAAATGGCATTTCATTGTGCACGATTCGACGATTATAGACTTTATTGAAAAATTTTGCATTCTTGGGAAGAACAATGATGATGGATAATCATCACCATTTAGAGCAGTGGTCTCAAACTCACATCGGTGTGCGGGCCGCATGACGGCTCTCTGCCGATCCGCGGGCCGCATTTCTTACTTTCCCAGTCGTCACACCTTTTCGTATTCTTTGTATTATATTCACTCTCCCTTTTCAAAAGAGAGGAATCGCTCTATTACGCGTCTTACACGCAGTCATTACAAAAATGCTAGATTTGGCGTCGAGGTACGCAAGAAACTCGCTGACAGTGGGATAAACATTCTTCAGTAACTAAACCGTGCAGGCTGATATACTTCTTAGATTATTTAGAAATATTTGCGTGAAATATTTTATAGGAAATAGATTTGAGCTTGGGTCCCGTAGTATAAAGTAAATTGCTTCGCGGGCCGCACAAATCCAACGCGCGGGCCTCACGCGGGCCGCGAGTTTGAGCCACCTGATTTAGAGTATGTAGAAAATCTCCAAATTAAGTTCAGGTGCTCATAAGATTAGCTAACGGATCTAGTTTTAAATCAGTAACAAGTAATTTTGCGATATTCAGTGTCATGTTGGACCACATTACCTGTTATAGCTCTACATTTTTCAGACGATGTTCAAGCTATTTTTAAAATTTTAATATTACACCTATAACGAAATACTACTAATATTGTTTATCTTATTTAACATCTTTTACTTAATTAAGTTGGACAGTAAGAATTCTATAGTACATATATGAATTTTAGCCAAATACTGTTTTTTTCGCGAAACATTACTTATTTAATTTATTGATGCACGTCCAAATACCTAGAATAAGTATAGGTCAGGTCGATTATTCTTCTCATATATTGGTGTTGTAAGGTCTTATGTTTCAGGAAAATATTGGCTTACTTTCCAAATTGAAAATCCACGTATAGAATCAAAATGAGAAAGTATCCATTCTATTAGATATATGATCATTGCTGAAATATTCTCTACATATCTGCCTCGTGTAATGCAAGGCGATGTTAATTTGTCAAATAAAAACTTTTGGAGATAATTATTTTTTACTATTTCGTAAGCCTGTTTATAATTTAAAAGGCATCTATTCAACTGTCATAAGATCATACGGAGCACTCGAAGAAAAATCACCGGAATCGAAAGTCATAGTAATACAGACGTATGTCCATTACGGAACTATATCCTACGATTGTAGTTCATTGTGGGAAATGCACGCACCACCAAATGGGATTTTCTCCGAGTTTATTAATGTTTTCCGTTCGGCGCTCTGTTTTCAAAGGGTAAGGACCAATCGCAAATAAACTTTCTGCTATTCACGGCAGCTTTATCTGACGATTGACATTTTTTAATTCTCTAAATCAAGAGTCTCAAACTGCCGAATCCGCGGGCCGCATTAAGGTACCGTACCAAATGCGCGAGCCGCATTCTTTGCTTTCCCAGTATTTACAACTATTGGTATTCTTTGTATTATAATCACTCTCCCTTTCCACAAGACAGGAATCGCCCTGTAACGCGTCTTACACGCGCAGTCATTCAAATATGCTAGATTTAGCGTCGGGGGTTGTCCTGATACGCAAGAGACGCTGACAGTGGGATAAATATTCTTCAGTAACTCGACTGTGCAGGTTGATTTAAATTGGAATGATTTAATACACTTCATAAATTATTTAGAAATATTTGCGTGAAATATTTTACAAGAAATGGATTTGAGTTTAGGTCGCGAGTTTGAGACACCTGCTCTAAATACTTGGTGCGTTATTCTTGTACATTTCCATGTTGTAGGAATACAACAAAATGTTCCAAAAACGGATAATGTAATAAAATATGTAACGACAATAATCGTGACGATTTATTCTAAAGTAGACTGTTATATTTGGTAGCTGTACGATTAGTATGGTGTCCATGAAAATTAGACTTTTTCTATCATGATGGCTAAGAAGCAATGTATCTGAGATTCTTAGTATTGTCTCAGTTATCTTCCAGTATGTAAATCAAACACACTTTAATAGTCACAGTCGAGCCAAACTGTCATTTGAAAATTGGTGCGTATATTAATTTTCTACGTTATTAACTTAAGGTTTACTAGTTATCGTCGGAAAATTTTGGCAGACCACAAATTTAAAAGGATTTTTAAATGAATTGGCTTAGTCAAGCAAAGTTTAATAATATTCTCCCATCGAAATTAGGCAACCTCTCCATCATACATTTATGGCCTAAACTAAAACTAGCATCCACGTTAGAAGGGTCGAAAATTATCTACCGCAGGTTTCCCAAACTCTGTGAAGCCACTGAACCCTTACTTTCTAATATTTTTCTCCCGGAACCCTAACTAATATACGATGAGCCAAATCGCAATAAAATTACATTTCTAATTTATTTACGTAGTGTATGCGTCTTTCATTATACAGTCTGCAAGTAAAGATTATGTTTCCTGCTGTAAATAAGAGAAGGAACAACGTATCAGGTGTCTTCTTCTGTCTATCACGGAACCCCATTTAGCACACTTTGGAAAACCCTAATCTACAGTATGCATTTCTCTCATTTATTGAATCGTAATTATGCGGCTAGCATATTCCCATTTATCGTTTGTTGTATGAATACTTCATACAGAGATTCCCTCTCCCGTACGTTATTCTGGTATGAACCAAGATGAATACTGTCAAACTTGCTGACTGATGCAATACGGTATCTAAGTATTCGTTTTATTTAGGCGAACTAAAATGTATCGGTATCTTATTGGAGTTCCTAGATTTTTTTATAAACCTAGGCCTACTCCAGTATTGGCAACGTAAATGAATTTTAATCCATTTATTAAACGTTTTAATCTTCCCTCTAATTTTGAGAGACCACAGCGCCGTATGTTCTTTTTTATTTCAAATTCCAAAATCTAGGGATTCAGCCGCCCTGATATGCAAAGTTTATCTCATTTTGCTGTTTTAGAAAAGCAAAAAAAAATCGAGAAGATTGCGTGCTTAATGCAATAAATTCGGTAATGTCACTTATGCTTAAAAATAAAACCGTCAACTCGCCCCAACAGGAGTGGCCTCACGTGAAGGCCTCCCCGTGACACCCGCATCGCCCTTTGCCAGGGCAATGTTTAGGACGCGGAAGGGCGGGTTGCATGCGGGATAATGCGGTTTTTTTATTCTCACTCAACAGTTTCCACACGGCGCGACAAAGAAATCACAGCCGGCGTAAGCACGAACCAAAATAAAGGACTCATGGTTTCGTAGAGACTTATGCATTCGTAACTTCCCCCGTTTTATTTTTCAGGCGAAGAACGCAAATAATTTAAGACATCCCGCGTTCTTTTTTTTTTAAGTTAAATTAAGGTTTGCAAATTTGGCTTAAGCAGAGCTGGAGATTAAGTGTCAGTCAGAAAAGGCTCCTCTTATTTGTGGGATTTCAATTCTATACGTTTGCTTAACACGCCATATATGTGGCTCCATTCATGTCCTTCGAGTGACACAATATAACGATTCTCGCCCGACGCCTGTCCGCTTCTCATCGCCTTTCCTCAGGTTATCTCTTTCGGTGACATATAATTAAAACTCTCGTCTAAAAAAATTCCCATTTTTCTCTGGAATCGTAACCGCGGGGATTGAGTTCGCTCGCCTCCTCTTCTGTCCAGCGGTCATTATTACAAATTATTCCTATTCGCCAAATTGACCTTTTGGCCTTAAAAAAACATCGTTCTCTCTCTTTTTTTAAAACAAACTAATGCTATACACGTGAACCACCATCGATTCAAATGCTAATGGGTAACTAAGAAATGAAACTCGAGACGGCATGCGACTTGGGTCGTTTCCTTTCGATTCGACACCAAATGTGAATTTATTGGCGATAAAACAAGAGTATCTCGCCGTGTGATATGGGATTTCCCCCGCCGACACCCGCTAACCTACGAACTCGGTCTTTGCAGCCGCTTTCCCCCGGCAACGGTCGCAGGTGCGTTCCCCGCTAATACCGGTCCTCACTCCGTCTCGTTTGATCCGCGGCGGAGCGCCTTGCTCGGCGATGGCCAGTTAGACGCGTCGAGGAAACGTTACTTTGGTTGCAGGCGATAGGGAAGGAATTTTACTGACCAGGCCCGATATTTTAAGATGTATAATACGTATCTGTTACGTTAATGTAATATTAGATTTACGTGGGAAAATCGAATTTTTACACGTTAATTAATTTACGGCACCACGAAAAATATTCTCTAAGACTGGGATTCCAAACCTTTTTGATGTGGCGAGCACCAAGTTGTATCCTAAAGCATCAAGCGAGTACCATGTTGTATCCTAGAATATCGAAAGAGCACCACTACGCTTCCTCAAGAGTAGTAATGATAATGAATAAAATCAAACCAACATCAATGTTATTCTTAACGATCTTAAATACGTGTAGAAAGAAATCAACCGAGCAAATTAAATTATTGGTCATAAGAAATGTGATATTAAGCACCGTAGATGAGCACAGTCAAGCTGTCAAAGAGTACCATCAGGGCTCCAAAGAGCACAGCGGTGCTCGCGATCACCATATTGGGTATAAGACTCAAAATCTACACTTGCATGCATTACGGTGCTCGCGAGCACCATTTTCAGCCTCGTAAAAGAGCACTGTCAGACTGCCATAGACATCTACGGTGCTCACGAGCAAGGGGTTGGGACCTCCTGCTCTAAGACACAATATTTAAAGTGATAATTCGTCAATAAAAGCAATTCTCGAGTTCTTTTTATTCAAATGGAAATGTAGGTATTATCTTTTTATAAGAAATATTCGGTATACATCATAATGACACTTAACGGTAAGGAGTATGAAAACATTTCGGTTTAATCGTTCTAAGAAATTAATAAATGCTTTCTTTTTCATGATAAAATTGTAAGTTAACATTATTTTGTAATATAATAAAACATTAAGCACAATTTCCATTATGCAAGATACAATAGCCCTACAGATATGTAAGGAATTGCACTTATAACATTACATTATTATGGTTGTTACAAAAGTCCTGTCATTTTTAAACACATCTTTCAGACTTCGTAACTTTGCTTAAAATAAAGTTTATTAATCAAAATAAACTCAATTACAATCAAAACATTTCTGCCAACCAGTCAAAAGCGCATGTATATCATTTTGAAAAAATCTGTATTTCTGGAGTTAATCCACTGTTTGGTAGGAGAACAATTTCTCCTGGAGGAAAAAGTCGAGATATTTGAAAAGGTGGTAGTCTGTGGAGGAAAGGTATGGGGAATAGGGTAGGTGAAGGTGGGCTTCGTACCCCAACTGGTAAATTTTCCAGAGTGACTTGTGAAACACGAGGACGAGCATTGTCGTTGAGCAGGACTGGACATCTTCGATACACCAATGCCGGTTGTAGTTGGGACAGCTTGTGGTAGAAAACGTCCATTTCACGACAGTACCTTTCTTCCGTGATGGTTTCGTCACGTTTTAAAAAGTTACAGTATGGCGGCAGTTGCAGCCCGCCAGACACAGTGACCATGATGTTCTTCGGGTGGAAACTGGGCTTTGGCATGTGTTGCGGTGCTTCGTCTCTCACTATCCATTGTGTTGATCGTCTGCAGTTGTTGTACAGAATCAATTTTTCGTTACACATAATGATTCGGTCGAGAAATGAATTGTTCTTGTTTCTTATAGTCAGCGAAAAGCAGTTCTCCAGTCGACGGTTTTGTTTTTCATTCAATTCGTGGGGCACCCACTTGTCAAGCTTTTTCAGCTTTGCGATTGAGTCTAGATGCAGGAAAACAGTATCGATGCTTACGGAAAGCTTTTTCACTATTTTTAACACCGTTTTTCTTGGATTGGATTCAACCGAGACTTTGATACGGTCGTCATTACATTTAGAAGGACGTTCGTTCTCTAGTGTCTGTAACTTGGATACTCACCTCTCCTTGTTGGAACTTTTCAAACCAGAATTGTACTTTTCATTCATTAGCCCTATGCTTTATCAACGGTACGAGTTTCCTCGCTCGCTTTGTGGATCAGTCTGAACTCGTGGAACATTATTGCACGAAAAACCTTTTTATCCATTTCACTCAGAACCCCAAAACAGACACCCATTTCTTATTTTCAAAAAGATAAGTTTTACATAACATAAACCGAAGCACGCGCTACGAAACAATATAAAATTTGTCTACAAACACCACCACAACCATGCAAAAAATGAACCGTTAAGTAAAACATAAAAAACCAACAAAATTTTGTAACAACCTACTATTACGTGTAATCGAAGTATGATATTAAAAAAATACAATATTCGGCTATTTCTTCTATTGTATGAAATAATTTGATGGCAGTGCAATAGCCTCGGATTATTCAGGATTGTGTTGCCATTATCGAACAACTAAATGTTTTTTATCGTATAGAGGACAGAAAAGTACCACTGCGTCAGTAGATGCAATTTGGATCAGTGGACGCAATCTTAGAAGATTGTTCGCACCAAGAAAAATAGGCTATACAGATTTAAGATATTTTAATATCTTTCATGTTGGGAACTTAGACTTTAAAATGTTTATAAATACGTGTCTTTAGATTTATTGTATGGATCTGTTATGTATTTTAATTTATCTCTGTTAATATTTTATTAATAGGTTTGTAGTATTTTGTCAAATTTTCCAATGAAAACATGGGGCCCTCGACAAAAATATATGGGGCTCCCACTGTCAAATTTCAGCAAATAGGGTTTTGAGGTGTGTCGGGGCTTCCTGTGTACTGGGGCCTTCCGCATTTCGTGGTCTGCTGGGCCCTTCATTACCCTCTTGATACTCAGTATATTTTAGCCAATTCACCTTGCCATGAGAGACCATCAGGGTGACTCGATTTACCATTATATTATGATGGGAAATTTGAATCTAGCGGATAAGTATTTCTTAAATATTTTATTTGCTAACTTTTCACCTGATAAACATTATTTTATTGATGCTTTATTGCTGAAATTTGCTGTAAAATGCTCTTTCCACCATTTCTCAATGTATTAATTCAAATCACCTCTGTTAGTGACATAAAATACGTGAGAAAAAGGAAACTAATCCTGTTTGAGGGAAATGATAAAAAATAAAGACGTAAACACAAAAGAATTAATGGATCTAAAAAGTATAATTGAAGTCTTATTTCTGTTGTTATAACGATTCTGCAGTTTTACTTTTGAGTATAAAATATATTCTTCGGAATTACCTTCAAATCGACGTGCACTGAAACCCTCCGCGAATAATACAACCCGCGAATGTTGAGGGTTTACTGTATTCTGTTCGATACCAGCGTATTATACTTTAAATGTGAAAAAGAACGAAATGCGAATGCGAGGCAATATTACCTTCAGAACGTAATCTCCAATATAAGAATTTTGAGTGTTAATTACTTATTTTAAAAAGAGTAATTGCACTAACTGAAGCTAATAAACTATAGTGTACATTAGGAAAATGAAGACGAGGGTTTGAGAAGAAATTTGGAACGGATAAAGTGCAATAAATATGTTTCTGAACGATTAATGTCATGAAAGAATCAAAGAACTATGGAAAAGGGATATTCCGCTGGATAAATTTATGGATTAAGCCACTGAGTCATTTGTGGTGTGACGATTATACTATACTGAATTTAAACTGGCGTTATACGGTTACATTGGGATATTTTTTATATTGTAGAGTTGTAGCTAAGCGAGAAGAGGAACTTCATTCATCTAATACCAAAACAAATATATATGCCCTCATCTGTTGACAATGACATTATGAAAATAATGTCTCGATTCATTAGCAAAAATGTTATTAGTTACGTTTGGAATAACTACAATTTATTGAATAGTAATTCCGAAATAAGAATATTCTGGTATTTTTCTTTGTATCTTGATAGACGCTGGAAGCATGGCAGAAATATCGTGAATATGTGGGTTTATTTCCTCAGTTGTCTCATGGTTGAATTTTAATTTAATTGATCTATTATTGTAAGATTTAGATTGTGCAAATATTTCTGAAATTTAAAAAATTGATTATTTTTTAATTTAGCGAATTCTTTTCGTGATTTCTACAAGTAAGTGAAAGTGTTTTACTCCATTAATTTTATCACCGAGAACCATTCGGGGTAGTTGTTTTTTAATAAGCATGAATCAAAAGATTCTATAATATAAAGTGATAAATAAATTTAAAAGAGGCATAAGGCTCCCAATGAAAGTAATCACATTCGGCTCCTCGACTTTGTGAAATTTATTCATTCCGAAATAAGAAAAGAAATAAATAATTTCGTTTTAATGTGAGCTACATTTTGATAGAATATTATCAGATGATTAATGTAACTAAATCAAAATTATTTACACAACTGCTAAGAGGAATAGAAATGCACATTTTATTGAATAGTAAATTCTAATTTCATGAAGCTATTAAGAATTTATATCTATGACAGCGATAGTGGAATATAGCGTAGTGTAGAAGATTTGCATGAAACTTAAATTATTTATTTATTTTGCCTTGCATTCCATTTATTTTTTATAACAATAACTAAACAAATCTGTTATCTTAAGAAAATTGTTTAGAACAATTTTCGTATAATTTTAAGTGATTTCTTTAATTGGGCATATTATTGTTTAGATATAGTAAACAATAGAAGGTAATAAGTTCTTACTCACAGAGGCGCATTCATTGGAATTATTTTTTTAATGCTCGATAATCACTGAAATAGAACTCCCACTGAGTACCTAATTATCTTACTATTCATCTCAAAGATACCGTAAATGGTGTATTTTCATAAACTTGATAAAAATCGTAATTAATATATTTTTCTAAGTTTGCATAGAGATACCCCATTTTATTCATCTGAAGGGGAGGGGAAGAAAAGCCACTGAAGTTTAACCTAATATCAATTTTTTGGGCATGTTATAAGTCCAACATTTTGAATTTTTTTTACTTCCATAATAAATCAAATACATCAAATCATGTGTTAATGTTCATGCCTCTTCCAACACATTGCATTACTTGCTATCATCTTCCCGTAAATATGTTTTTTTCTAACTATCTTCCCATTCTCTTACCACTTCTCTCTGTATTTTGCTACTTCTGTTTCTTCCTTTCCATTGCTTTGCCTCACAAAATCTGGCATTTAGTTTTGCACCTTTCTCCAATCACTCGTCCCAAGCATCGAAGTGCTACTATTTTCAGTATAAAAAATAAAAATGATCTGATCGGTATTACATAATGTATGATACATCTTACGGGCGTAGAATTTTTGTACTAATATGATTTTTAGCACCATATCAGTTATGCTATCAAACTAATTGATTTTGTCATCGTGTGTTCTTATGCTATGTCTATTCAACTTTGTCATTACGCTGGATAATTCTAGCTATAAATTTTACTACCTCAAAAAAATTACGCGCCTGCTCAAATTATTTAAATAATTTTTTTTAAACAACCTAAATCGATCTAACCATGCTTAAACCGATGAAATATCAGAAGATTGTTGAGACAGTGAATGTGTACAGCGTGGTCATATGTAATCTTCTTAGTTATTTTAATTACGCTCATTGTAAATGGCTGGTAATTTATGTTCATTAGGTGTTTTAATAAATGAATAAATTTTCTAAAAACAAAACACTGAATTCCTTGAGAGCATTATTTTCAGTAAATACAATTGATTTTAGTTGAATTTAAACAATTTTTGTTTAAAATATTTATGGCAGGTACATACATATTACAGAAATGTGTTACTTTTATTTTATATTACTAATATATTTTAAAAATCCATTATATGTTTTGCAGTTGCCTTGCTACAGAAACGGCCACCTATTTTATAGATGCTGAAGTGGAATCAGTATGCGTGGTACTAGTAAAGGGTAAGTTCAAATTCTATTTACATGTATATTGTATAATACTAGCGTAATTGCCCGCCGAATATAACGTGTATGCTTTATTGAAATATTATGTGGAAATAAATTTTAAATTAACATGTTAGGAAAGTGTACAGTGTATCTCAAATAGGTGCATTTCGTGTGATGGACTATTTCAAACTAAACGATATACGTACTATGAACGGAATCACACCAGAAAACAGCGTAGCAGCATGGCCCGATTATGTCTCTATGCCTACTTAAAATTTTTCTTAAGTCTGTGCATTAATATGCGTATTTACATAGTTTTAGTATAACGACTAAATGCTGCAAAACGACATACATATTAGAAATTATGCCAGTGCTGAATTTATATTTAACAATTTATTTTATAATCAGTTGTAATCAGTGTAACAATCTATTTCTGTATAAACAAACCTCACGCCGGCCGGGTTAGACTGGTAGGCAGTGCGCCTGCCTTCTAACCCAAAGGTCGCGGGTACGAATCCCGCTTTGGGCATGGATGTTGTGATGTATGCTGATTTTCTCTAAGAGAATTTGACGGTGCAAAATAACCTTAGCTCTTGACGCACCTAAAAACCTAATTACTACTACATACCTCACTTTGGTTAAGTACTTGTTAAGTTTACGTTATATTCTTCGTCGTAGATAATCGATTTATTTCCGCTAACAAAATTATGCATGCACACGTAATGGCATTAAACACATTTCTGTAATTATAGCAAATGTAAGCAAAGTGAAGTTTCGGGGTTCAAAACGAATTTCGACTGTCCTGTCCTACAATAAAAATTTATAGAAAAATAAATATTATATTCGGCTAGTTTTACAAACTTTATATTACGACTTTTTCGGTATAACTAACATTTAAAGAGATATGAAGAAAATAATGTTTTTTGTTTCCAGTAAAGTGGCCTCCCTGATTTTATTTTGTAAACCATAAATGCCGTTTTCATATTGTCTTTGGCCGCAAGTCCTAAATATCAAGTTTTATGAAAATCCGTTTAGTAGTAGCCGAGAACGTGCATGTGTACGGACGGATGGACGGACAGACCGATGCTATTAGGCGCTTACGTTGAAAACGAATCGCGCCTAAAAATTAATGAAGCCAACTTTTAGATGCACTAAAAATTACAAATAATTAATATAAAATTCATATAATTGAATGTTCCAGAAAGTAGAAATAGTTTTTGACAAAGAAAAGTTGTGCGACAAAGAAATATTAAAGGAATTTTGTGTTAAATATTAATTTATGCAATTTTTATGTTCTCAGAACCATTTTAACTTTATGGAACAATCTGTTAGGTGGAGTTTAGATTTCTTTTTTTCTTTTTAGTGCATAAAAGTCTATAATAATTTTTTTAATTTAATTTTTCTATTTTAACCAATAATTAAAACTTACTCAGCTTTTACAAAATATGCCCTCAAAGATCTTCAAGATTGCATCCGTTTGAATCTCTGAATATTTATTTTCGTTGCCGTCTAATTTTTTATCGCTACCAAGATATTGTTTAAACTTCAAAACTGCGTCGAAAGTTCTTGACAAATGAGACGCGAATGTATATAATCCCAGGAAATCATACGCAGTTACACGAAACTAGCAAGAATGCTTGATGACACCTTGACGACGAAAGATTTTAACTTGAACAAATGTCAAATTTTTGCGTCAAAGAATAATTTGTTGGCCGATTCGACGCGTATTTGAAAATCGACGGCGCGAAAAAAATCTTTGTTTCGTGTCTCAAATTCCTACGATGATTTTAAGTGATTTTAATATGCAAATGATTTATATGCTGCCCTCAACCGTGTTAATTAAATGGAAATAATGAACGCCCTTGTATCTTATGATAGATGACAACTTGTTTAAAATGTGCGACAGGTAGAGCACAGTAAATTGCGAAAACATAGCCGAAATCTATTTATTCGCCTTAAACTATAATTCGCCACCAGAGGCTCGATCGTCAGCGTAACATACACACAGTGAGAAGAGCTGCCTTTTATTATATTCGATTTTGTCGTAAAAATATTTTACTTTTCTTAATATACTAATAAAAACGAAGTAGACATATATGTTATAGACTGACCTTCATCTGTACGTCCTTTGTATTTGATAGGGTGATTTGCAAAATACAAGGGCTTCATAAATAATAATAACACATTTCCTGCATACATAAGGTACTTATAAAAGCATTATATAACGAAGCATAATATCAAAGGTACGTTTAGTTTCAATAAATATTTGAAATTAATACAGGCTAGGGGAGGAACAATCGCTAACTGAATTCAATTTAGAATTGTATGTTAGAATCAGTATTATCTATTCTTATTCAATCAATTTTTTCAAGTACAAAAGTTTTCTAATGTATAAACAACTCAAAAATTCATAAATGAATATTCCAGCTCATCTTATGGCACGTAGAATACAATTAGCTCCTCACCAGTTCACTTCTTCTTTTTATGAATTAAAATTTTCATAGCATAAATATTTATATGTTCTTTTTATTACAAAGTAAAAATATTTCTACTTTATTAGAAAAATATTCAGATTACTCAGGTGAATTGTATTTGAAAAAAATGTATCGAGGATTACTCAATTTCTCAATATACAAATTTAATGATGTACAGTTAAAGTTTAGTGGAAATGTAAATATTTATCATTTTCTGTGTGGCATTGCCTAACATACAAGTTTCTGTGCTGAATAATCATCTTTTGCTTTCGATACATTATCCACAATAACTCATAGATAAGTTATCTCAAGGTAATAATTTTTGCACGATGCGCTCTTAGAATGCAAAACTGTCTCACACCAGTCATGAATGGAAATATTATTTTGGATGCGGTGCTTATGTTATTTTTGGGGTCCCTAACTTAATAAACTAAGCCTAAAAGAGAAAAATTAGAAGAAAAGTAGGTACTTAATAAGTATTGTTCATCATTGCGTTTAACATGATTATTTTAATTTATAATTATTCTGTGAAACTGGGATTCGGGTTTGGAACACTGTAGTGACACGTATGCATGTTTCCCTAAAGAGCAACAAGGAGGTTTGGAATACCAGATGTTCCTTTCGGCTGCAATGCAGCCATAAGCAGCGGTTACTCAGGCATAGTTGTTTGTTCTTTTTTATTTTCAACCACAAACACAATATAACTGTCATTTCATTTGTAGAGTAACAGTAAGCGCTTTTGTGTAAATGAAATATACTCTATCATGAATCCTCCATCTTATCTACACTAATATAAAAGTAATTGTCTCTTGTATAATTATTAATCAAAAAAACTTGCAAAATTACAAGCTGATATCAGCTTTTCAAAAAAACAAGAATGTGTTTTGGTGCTGCGAAAAATATCTTACTTTTAAGGAAATTAGTAAATATATTGTATATAGTTTTAAATGGAAATATTCGACATCCCATAGGTTTTTCGTAAATGTTTGGCAAAGAAATGTTATACCTTTGCCTGAAATGTTCGTTCTTTTATTATTAAATTTCAATTCGTATACTTTATAAACAAACTTACTAGTTTATTTGGACAGCATTAAAAATTGCAATAGTTAAATTGCTGGCTGGACGATATAGATAGTTCCTATTATATAAAACAATTGAACGAAACAGACGCGCAACTTAAACGAAGTTTAATCATTGCGAAACCTCAATGTAACGTCATTATATCTTATCAAAATAATTTAGCAGCATAGAGTGTGTTCTTTTTATTGGAAGGTGGTTAAATGAATGATTTTTAAAAATTCTGTAATGATATCGTTATATCTATAGTAAAACTGTCACCAGACGAATATTATTTAATGTTAGATAAGTTAAATATTATTTAATCCGATAGCACGCACGCACGCTTCGATAAAAATAGTTTCGAAGCGACGATGAAGTAGTACTTCGAAATTCGGGTCGTGATGTTGAAATAAAATATTGTGGAACTTACATAGTGTTTTTACTTGTGTATATTAGTTTCACTCAAAAACGCTTCGTTTTATGCCATGTTATTCCAAATGATAGCCAGTTTTACGAAATAGTACTCGTTACATTATTATACTGTATGTGATTAACTTATTTAAGATAATTCTCATATGATCCGCGCTTTACTTTTGGCTAATGAAAACGAAAATATAATATGCCGCTTAAGCATTAAATCAAGTGAATCGAGCTCTTATCAACTTTCAAAAACATTACCTTTTAACTATCCTTATATTACTTTCATATTTTAAATTTTCTTTTAAAATACATAAAAATCAATATAATAATCCTTCAATTATATTAATATGCATTAATAATGAGTAGGCTTACTTGTTAAGATAATTTCAATTCAATAATTTTCTCAAATTAAAACAATTACTTTGAAATCCGACAAAACAGATTTATAAACACCGATTCATTAGGCCTGCACCTATCAGAATTTTATTTACTGTACTTCACGAAATGATTCCTCATTACATGCATTCGACTTAGTTTACGCGTCATGGTTTCCTCTTGTTAATTTAAGTGTTTCTCTCCCATGTGCTGTTCAATTGACTTCATTTCCATTCATTGTTTGTTGCAGTAGACGTATTGAATCGGTGATAAGCTATATATTATATTTAAATGTTTGGGCCTTTTCTGTATTCAGATAGCTAATGAAATATGTCGCATTATACTTAATCTTGAAGATTAATTTTAAGAGTTGATGAATGCTCTTTCATATTTAATTATTTCTTTTTCAACTTATTCGCTCTTTGGTCGTTTTCTCCCAAAACCTCCATTTGCCTAGACGCTGTCATTTTAGTGTTTCTTACTTGGATGTTGAAAGGATTATTTCATCGCTAAAATAGAAAATACACTTGGAGCTCCACGCTATTCACTAACAGTTTCATTTTAGCAATACATAAGGGTCTAAGTATATTTTATTTTCTCGGAATCGACATCCTTCGAAGATGTTTTATTCGTGGAAACTCATGGATGTATGATACAGTGATAAAGAAAAGCCTTAAATACATACATATGCGATAGGCACACATTCTTATAATTGCGAATTTTGCGAAAGGGGGAATATTGCAACCGATCAGATTGGAATATGATATTTTAAAATTTGTCTAATTTTACATTAACATTTTAATATGTTGTCGCGTCTTTATTTTTTATATAGTTTACCAACATTATCTTACGGAATAATTGATTGTGAAGCAATAAAAGCGTATAATTAAATTACCCGAATCGATTATTACCTCGAGTTTAAGACCCCAAAAATAATGGCACACAATTAAAAAACAACCTGAAAGATTGAACTTTTGTATAAAGTTGAATAATACTTACATATTTATTATTCGCATTTCCTCATTGTCCTCAAACTGTATTATCTTAGAAAAGGCTGGATACTTTCTAAAAAAAACGCACAAGAAATGGAGGGTGGGGTTTTCTGTTAATTACAGGAAAACACCCACGCTCAATATTGTAATGCGATACACAGACAGGCTAACATATCAATGAAAACCTTATGTCGACATATTTCAACTCTAAAAATATCTGAGTTTATGAAGTTTAGAAAAATAAAAACTATTTTGTTTAATTATATGACAAATTAAACATCATGATACATTTAATAAATGCGCCCTTTTAATACGAGTCTCCTTTTTTTTTTGCACTTAAAAAATGTCATAATGCATTATTAAAATTTTATTTGAGTAACCAGTGGAAAAAATATAGTAAAAATTATTTTGGTGGATTACAAGTCTGCAAGCTTTATTTTCTTTGCATCAACCGTATACGCAGGAATGGCTTGTGTCATTAAAAAATCATATATCTGGTGTATACTGATATAAAACGAAAATGAAATCCAACTTTAATGATCGCTACATCTTATATTTGGGATTATTTTCGTCAAAGACGCATATTTTACAAAAGAAATTGCACATAATATACAGACAGTTTCCAAATTTCCACGTACACGATATAGTACATCATTATCGAAGATCTCATGATGGCATACTATATTCAACTACATTTCAATGGCTATAATATCAGAAAACCATATTAATATATTCTATATGTTCTTCTTAAGTTCCTAGAGAATCGTCAGATGATTTTTAATGACAGTGAAATAATAGTAAACGCATAAGAACCTCCTTGACGGTCTGCCGATGAAATAACATTTTTTAACTCGAAATTATCTGTAAATAATAAATTATTTGTGTCTCTATATTTTCAGACTTAGAAAGAATGCATTTTCTTTGTTAAAAAAATGGCTGTGGCTACAAAAAAGCGTATATTTTTACAAAAATTAAAACGTGTGCTGGATATACTTCTTTTATAATAATAAAATTATTATTCCTTAGAATCAGCAGAAATGATATTCTTAACCGTTCCTAATTTTAAGCGCGCTTCGTTAATAAATAAAATCACATTAATTTTCTATGTAATCATACATTGTCGATTCCAATGATTTCTGAAAAATGGAAATAAATCAGGAATATGCTGTCGCGATCCTTGTTTCGATTGTTTTTCAACATCTTCGGAAGGGCTTATAATTAATCTTATCTGAACAGTGTCTTGTAATTTTCCGAATTAGTTAACCATGTGTTTATAAAATTACAGATTTGTACTCCCTAATAGCATTTTTACAGCACCCTAAGGCCCGCGGTCAGCATGCGCCCAGCTAAGCTATGACGAGAAAAAGATCGAAAATTTTAACACGCAAATTCGTATTTTAAAATAAAACATTTAATATTAGTATTAAACCTAGAAAATTAATTTTGATTTGATATTCTCCTATATGATGCGTCAGAATCTCTAGGTCTCATGATTTAGACTGTAATGCAGCCCGCCGAAGCATTTGTTGCTACCAATGAGACCTTCCCTCTAGAAAAGGTTGCCCACCCATGATGTAGTTGGTCAATTTTTACTTGAATAACTAGAATGTGAGAACATTATGATCATGGCAGTAAAATTTAACTTTCCTTGCAGCTGTGATCGCTAAAAAAATTCTTTCTAGATATCAAGACGTACTTCTCGGATTTTTTGCAGGGCAATTATATTTTGAGATTATCATAATATCTACTTTTGAAAATACAATTTTAGTAAATAATTCGTTAAAGTCTAATTGTAACTTCTGTTTGTTTTTTTTTAAATATGTGCACCCTATAAAATGAAAATAAAATCAGAATTAAAAAAAATTATTTGTACAAAAACAACGCTATTATGCAAAAATTTTAAATTTTAGCTAGTTAAATTATGTTATTACATTTAAATATGTAATTTGTGATGCTGAATTCAATTTTATTTTATAACATCTATTTATGGTGTTAATATCAAAATTTGCCTTTTTGTGTGGCTACAAAATTAGAATATAATTTTTCTCTTTTTAGATGATTTATTTAAATAGGCAATAACGTTTTACTTATTGCCACCTTGACATAAATATTCCCCACCTACATGCACGCATGCATATACCTACATCGCATATTTACATGCATGGATTCGGAATTTTATAATGGCAGATACTAATTTACTGAAAAACTATTGCTGCTCTTTTAAACATTTTAACTCGTTGATGATATTGAACAGTCATATTAAAACAAGTGAGGAAAGAACTGCAGAGAAAATTGCAAAAGGCGTTTTTTTTTCATGGTTGAGATCAACGGCCTCATAACATATGTATTCTGTAAATTCCCTTTAAAAGCATTATATCAGTACTATGTAGTAATGTGTTCCCTGTCTAAATGCAGTGAACTCATTTTCATGGCAGTTAGTATTTCCCAGTGTTAATAACCAAAAATTGTTTTATATTATTTTTACTTTATGAATATTCCTTGCTATGTGTAATCACGGTCTTCAGGTTGCTTAAAAAAAAGGAAGACCAGTTGAGAAAGATGCGAATTTTAATTTACGATAATTAACATTTTTTATAACTCCTGATTGTAGCTCACTAGTATTAATAAGTGAGGGAAGAATCGTAGAGCAAATTACAAAAGGTGCTTTTTTGTTTTAGGATTATGACATAATCGAAACATTACATCTTCTCATAATATAGTCTATAAATTCTCTTTAATTGCATTACAGCAATGCTATATGATAATAATATTATTACATATACATATTATTAAAATACGCTTCCCATTTAAAATAATTGAGCTCGTTGCCATGGCAGTTGGTAATTTTTCGTCTTTTTTATTGAAATTCTCTTTCATTCGACAACGATCTGAATTGTTTCTAAAAATGTGAACTTCAGTTTTTCTGCTATAGAACTGTCCATATCTCGAACTTATATCTTAATTTTCACTAATTTAAAAATGCAAATTCATAATTCTCTGTACTAATATCATGCTTTTCTTATGGAGGTTATAAATGAAACAAAGGGGTCGGAAAAAAGACAACTATTATTCCTCAGAATTTGATCCTAAATTCACCAAATTTTTATGAGAAGATTTAGCATATCCAAGTTGCAGTATTTTAGAGATATTGCTTGAAGAGTCAGACGGTAGGACAGGCGGACGGAGAGACAAACGGAATTCCTGAGCGATTTTTCAAAAATATGTACCTAAAATTTAGGCTGAAATGAAAGGAATGAAATGACGAAGATTTCGTACAATATAACTTTGAACTAATATTAGCACTTATACGCTTCTCAAATGTGGAAATGTACGGATCACTTTGAATCCTAATAGACAAAAATACCTAAATAATACTTGAATTCATTAATACCGTGAATCAGAAAATAAACACGCCGATTCAAGAGTACCTATACCATAACATTTAACAGATAAATAGGTGTGGCTGTGCTGAATAATAACCAACGGTCATTTGTCGTTTTTGAATAAGTAATTCTATTAAATTCAGAATTACTTAAAAAAATATAATGCAACTATGCACATCGATAAGCTAACTGATATACAGTGTGTTCAGAAATCCACCCTGCACTATATTATTAAATCGTCCATGATAATTACATGCATTACACGCGATCCAAATGAACAGTGTCTTTTTTAACATCCTGTATATTTAAATCTCCCAAAGAAGTGGAATAACAAAAAGTGGTTTTATCCGTCTATGTAAATAATCGTAAAAGCCGCAATTTGTTAAATTGCCGAATATAAAATTCTGAGTATTTATTTAACAATAAATTTTGAGGATGTGATTATGTACGAGGGTGCGTGTAATCTTTGTTTAAAACTATTTTAATAACATCACGGATTACGTTATGAAATTCACCAATCTAGAAAAATCTAGAAAAGACCGTGGCATTGAGAGATTAAAACTCATTTTTTTTTCAAATCAGAGTCGATCCGATGTCACGGACGAGGGATAAATTCACGACCTTCAGAAATCGCCATTCATCACGAACAAAAGAAGCGCGTATTGTGTTCGTGCGATCGAGAAACGAAGACTTGGCGTATAAAAGTTTTGCGTCCTCTTCTTCACGGAGATTTCTCCTTTCACTCCGTTCCTCTTCCTCCTCCTCCCTCCAGTACCCTTCCCCGCACCCACACCAATTCGCCATTGCCTCCCGCCGCCGAACGGGAGAAAATTACACGCCGCCTCGCCCGCTCTTGTTTGCATATTTATCCCGCGTTCGCGAAGAAGACGACCCGAAGCCCCGAGAGGACCGAAAAAGCGCGCAAAAAACTTGCGAGGCACAAATCGAAACCTTTCCCGAAACCCTCCCCTGTGTTTCCCTTCGGATTCTTTCGCTTCCCTCCCTCCTTCACGCTCCTATCTCTCTCTCTTTCCTTCTCTCTCTCCTCTCTTCTCGTTGGGCTACAGCAGCACAAGCTTCGCGGGCAGCACACGGAGTACGCCGTGCAAACAAAATATCTTCCATCGCCGGAGAGGTGAAAGGGGAGGAAGGAATCCGGACGATGGGGAGTGACAGGTCGGAGGCGGAGGAGGGAGTGAGGGGAGGGAGAAAGAGAGAGAGAGAGAGGGTGGAAAGAGGGTCGGGGGAGGGAAGCCTCATTTAGCGGGATTACGGATCAGCAATCGCGGAGAAGGTTTGAGAACGGCCGCGAGCCGGGCTAGGGAAACCCTTTCCTCCGGCAAAACCTTCCTCCGGTAAACCTCTCCTCCCCCCCCCCCTTCCCGACGCCTCCCCACAAGTTCCCCTCCCCCCCTGCATCCGCCTCTTTTCCCCCTTCCTCCGGAACCCTTCTCTGGTAACAATCCTTGGGGTTCCGTGGAGTCCGGAGCGAAAGAGCAAACATAACGTAGGGCACGAAGCATCGGCACGTACTCGCAAACTGGTGGGTGAGCCTAAACAGGAGGGAGGAGAAAGGGTAGGTGAGGAGGAGGATATGGACACATGGCGGAGATCTACCGAATCCATCCCTCCTTCCCCCTTCCCCCTCTCTCTCTCTCTAGCAGCGAGCTCCACCGCTCCTCCTCCTCGTCTTCCTCCTCCTCCTCCCCTCTCCTCCTTCCCACTACTCCCCTTTCATCCCGCTTTCCTCATCTCCTGCTCTTTGCGCGGAAAATGAAAAATTGCGAGAAGAGATTTTTTTTTGGTCTGAAAAACGTAAAAAGTTAACGTTTGACTTGTGGTGAGGAAGGGCGTAGGTATTGGGCGTGTACACAGACGAGTGTTTGCATGTTTATATATATATATACATATATTATATATATATATATATATATATATATATATATATACATATCTACACACGTATATACACGCACACACACACATATATCGATATATATATAGAAAGTTTGTCTTGCGACTCTTCTTCCATTAACAGGCGCAAACGGAATAGCTCCTTTGGATAGAGATAAGAATTTTTCTTTGGAGGCGTTTACCGCTGTGAAACTTGAACGAAAATAATGATGGATGGATTCGGTGGAGAACTGAAGCTGTCATATCGCCTTATTATGTTTATAAAAAATACTGCTTACAAATTTATTTTAGGTGGAAACCACTTATAGTTTGCATGAAGTAGGGAAAATTCGTTATTCTAATGGCGGTATCGACGAAGAAACGAAACGATATCTCTATCGAATATTACATTTGACGCTCGTTTAATATATATCTATGAGGGCGAACGTTTATTATCCTTTCAATTTATGGCCACCTATGCACACAGCGGCGCGCCAAAACCTCTTCTTATTGCCGTAAAGATGTCGCGCAGTCGATGCAAATTCGCGATGCTAGAATCGTCCCGTATGACTTTTTCTGGGTACGGTTTACGAGCAACTGGAAGACCTCTTCCCCCTTCATCTCAAATGGAGGAACGTGTCGCGAGGGGAGACTGTTGTCATAGCATCGAGGTCCACGGGACGACCGCTCTCATCCCCTCCTTCCTCAGCCTAAGGTCCTTCTCACCTGCTCGGCTCCCACGTGTGCACCCATCGCAACCGCCATTGTTGTGGACATCTTTTCTCTCCCTCTTTCTGCCTCTCTCTTGCGTCGCCCGGAGAACCGAAGAAACCTGTCCGTCTGCTGCACGCCGCAACCTGACCAAAGGATCTCCCCCTCCCCTCTAGACCTTTCCACTTCTCTTCTGGGCTCCCCTCGAAGCACCGTCGCCCCTATGAAGTTGGTCCTGGATCGTGCCAATGAGCCCGAAGGGGAAGTGGACGGACGATCCTTGGCACCCAAAAATTGCTTTGCTCGAATCTGCGTGCTGAAGCGTCATCTCGTAACTTTAATCGGAATAACTTATTACAATCTTCATTTTCTCGCACCGAATGCACGATGCACGATAAAGAAAGTATCTTAGCGGAATATCTGTACCGAAACTCCGCTTGTGAAAAGTAAAAGTGATAATCTAGCAGTATGCAGGGCGAAAACTATTGGGGAGATTTTGGTCGAATTGCTGTAAGCATTGATAACTCAAGATTCATTTAAGAATTGCAATAATGTAATATCCGAGGATTTAAATATAACATTTGAGCAAATTGTGGAGAAGTTACGCAGCGCCTAAGGGTCAACAAATGGGCTGCTCGCCACTTTTTATAACAGTTTTTGTATGCCTGGGATCTTGAGCTAGGGGCCTCGGCCCGTGTGCGGTCTACCTTTTAAATAGTGCGGCGTTTTTGTAACTTTGATTATATTGCAAGTATGAAGAAGAGCAGGGGCGGCCCGAGGATTATCTGGCGCCCCGGGCGAGATAACACTCCAGCGCCTCCTCGGTAAATGCTTGTTGAGATATTTCCGAAGTACATTTTAATTTGTTCATCGCTATGTAAAAATTATTGATAATGAAAAAACAGAAAGGACAAAATCAAGATTATAGCCTGTTCCGCGATATAAATTGGTATCCAATATTTATCCACTTGTAAGTAATGCATAGGTATATGATCGGTATAGCGCTCCAAAGACTTTGACGCCCCGGGCAGTCGCCCGTACCTCGAACTGGCACTGAGGAAGAGGCGGCCTAACAAGGTTATGCGAATCTGCATGAAAATATTTTAAATTTAAGAATTAAATGAGATTTTTTATAATGAGATACACACCGTTTTGACTTCTGTAGTTTTACGTACGTTTTGGTTCATTAATATGACGTGCAGGTCACCATATTATATTTAGGAATTGTCTAATTGACTCCCATGCAATGTCATTTTAAGTCCCTGACTTGGATGATCGAAAGTGTTAAACTGTGTCTTAGCAACAAATAAAATTAGGCGGCAAGAGTAATCGATTGTATTATTATAGTATTCATGCAACGGTTATAATAATAAATGTTTCGTAAACAATGTTTCTGTTTGCATTTCTGTTTCTCCTGTTATTAACTTTAATGTTGATATTTTACTAATTTTTTAATTAATTTTAATGGTAAAGTACACAGGGAATTAAGTTACCCAAACATCTTAGAGGGTAAAAATACTATTATTTTCATATTATCCAAGTAAACAAATTATATATAAATCGCATTTCAATAGGGAAGATAGATATCTCTGTTAATGTTTTCTCTCGGGTACTCTTCATTCTTTCCTCGTCGTATTTTCTAAATCTGCCACCCATGGCGCTGTAACTGGCATTCTCTCGATGAAAAATGGACATAAGAAGGCTTGTTTGATCGGAAAATTTTCGATTTCTGATACAATAGTGCATCAAACGTAATTATCTTTAAATTAGATAGTCAATATTACTACATATAAGTGTCGTTTCATAAACGCTGACTGAAACTTAACACTGTTTTTTGAGTGATATTTATGGTCTCTGCCAAGGTGGTATCACTGCTGGTTTTGTTGAACGCAACATGAAACTATCACAGCAGTTCTATTCTATTATGAATTGGAAATAGATGTAGATAAAACAAAAAAATTAGGCGAAAAATGTAAAAATTAGATCATTATCTCTCGTGATAGTTTTCTGCAAAATTTCTCGGCATTCAAACGTTATAAACTTGGTCGAAAAATATTTTTTGTCATTCAGTCTTTTTATCATTATTTATAAGCATATGTCAGGCTTATAGCTCTTATCCTCCTAAAGCCTTTTGATTTTTGATTCTCGCATTTTTCTGTGTTTAACCGTGATAATTTTTTTCTCTGTCCTAGGACAGGTCCTTTATTCAAAACAAAACTGTGCTCTCCATCTATTTCTGTCCTGAGCAATACTCTTCAATTGTTAGTAACTTCTTCCTTCTTTTAATTCATCAATCATTTGAATCCTTCTTCTACCTCTTCTATTTTTTCCTTCTGTTTTTCCTTTTTTTACTTCCTTGAAAAAACTATATCTTCTCAGTATATGTCATAACCAATTAGCCTTCCTCTGCTTTATCACCTATATCAAATGTATTTACAGAGATAAAATAAATATTAAAACCCAATAGTTAGAAGAGATTTAAGTTATACAAAACATATCGCGATCTAAAAATTTATTTACGATTAATCCCATTGGTAGATTTCATTAGCTTAACTTTCAGTAGTTCCCAAATACTTTTCGGTAATTCATATTGCACATTTTGTTACATTTCCAAAGCAGTTTTCTTGTTGACTTGTTTTGGCGTTTGCAACTTTGGATTTCACCGGCTATTTTCTTGGCGTCTTGCGAATCTCTCTGAAAGCAGAGATTTCGCGTCATTTGAGCACCATGGCATACTTTTAGTTAAATCTAAAATTAATGTTAGTTAAATGAAAAACGTTTTATATGTTCAGTAATGATAGAGATGAAGGATGCTGTAACGTTGGATTAAGGTTGTTGCCTGAGAGAAATTCACTGCGCAAAAATTTATCCCGAAATGAACGAATATTTTGATTTTTCGTAACGATTGTTGTTGTTTTACAGCGTAACGGGGAGACGCTATGATATGTAAAACAAGATGGAGTAATTCTCCCTGGAATCGTATCATTTATCAAATGCCAATCTTTCATTGGCAGTCAAAGTTTCAATTGTTGGTGCCATTAAGACGACACTTCCGATTGTTAAATACGTCAATTATCTAAGAATCATATAAATGCATATATACTCATGCGGGCAGACAGACACACGGGCGATGAAAACGCGACTCTTTTTTCTTAAGACTCCTAAACACTGTTGAAAAAGAGTGTCTTAGAATGGACGGCTAATCTAACAAGAAATTTATAAAAGTATAATCAAGTTAATTATTCGGAGAACCTTTCCTTTACTGTGTTTGAGAGGAGTAGCTATAGAAACACTAATTTAAAGTTATTATTCAGGTTAAGTTTGATAGAATTTTATGCCAAATTAACTCAGAATGCTACTGGCAGAGAAGTATTCATCATCAGATACCTATCACAGAATATGCAATATCAACAATAACTTCAGATTTAAATTACTAATAATACTAACTAGATCAGTTGTTATATCGCTGACAGGACAGGACAGGACAGGAAAAAGGACTGAAATCATTTTTCTAGTTATATTTATTATTAAAGAAATCAAATTATTCGTTTATTTTATTTACTGATACTGATATAATGTAATCATGCTATAAAATCGCTATGTAAATAGTTTTCCATATTTCTTCTCGTTTCCTAATTTCACTGTAGAATATGTGGTTTGTTAATTATCATTCTCTGTCTATCATTTCCCATTTACAATGTATACCATTGAAAGCATTACGGTATCATAAGCATCTTGTTCCCGCCGGATGATGATGCATTTCCTAATATTAAGATCATCCAGCTGGACGACGAGACGTTTAATAACCTTAATAGAATTTGGCAATCCCACTCACTGAACCCGATCAGGTTTTCGCGGAAACTTAGGGTCTTCGCATTATAAGAATTATCAGTATTGCCTTATTGTTCAAATCCAGCTGACGATTTTTGATGCTACAGGATCCATAACATTCCGTATGGTGAGCGTTTCATCTACGAATGAGCCTTCATCAGTAGTCATTCTCCAACTGTAGAAGTGTAAATAATAAAATTTATGAATTTTAATCTCGAAGTCCCAATTATATGGGATGCAGATTTAGAAAATGTGCAATCTGAAAAATTAATTTAGAACATCCTTATATTTGTAATTTTTTATTTTATCTACTCTAGATGTTTAACTGTTTCAAAGCGTTAGTGTTAGGCGTAAATTTTCTTGAATAATATCTAATATGTATAAATGCGCCAATATATTTTTTTATGAGAGCGCGCGCTGAATATACTCGTATGTATTCTTCCGCCATGAGTGTTTTATGTTTACGAAGATTCCACTTTCACTAGCATTCACTTTTTGACAGACGTAATGACACTATTTTTTAGTTTAATATCCTTAATTTGATATTGATCGATAATACGTACATAGGCATTAATATCTTAGTACAATCTTATAAGTTGCTATTATAAGATGTTGGTTTAGACAAATAAAAACATCATTCCCATGCTCTGTTAGTTGTACGTACAGTCTGTTACATTAAAAGAAACATTAGATGGAGTTTTTAAGAAAACTGAAGCGTTCCGGTTAAGAAATGAACGTTCTGGCCTGGAGCTCAGACTGAACTTGGATCCGGCTCAGACACTTAAGAAATCAATAAAGCCGATCCTCCAAGAGAGGTAGGCGACTGTGCCGTCTTTCGGCTCTTGCCAAACGTTAGATAAAGAGATGTCCTCCGCATTTTTCAAAGCGGGTGCTAGCACACACACCTGTTAAAAATAAGTAGTTTCGAAGGATATTTTGTCAATCTATTTCATTGGAGTATAATTATTTATATAAATATGCGGAAATATTCATATGGATGGCATTATTACGTAGTTATCTATCTATGATTTAAATAAAAAGGGGTTTGCCAGAACGTTCTCTCCTCTACAACCTTCTTCGATATTCGATTACTCGATTCCATTACTCATTTAGTGTATTTTCCGAGTCATTATGATTTCTCTTCCGGCAGCATTTTTGAAAAACTTCATTTTTTATAATAATATCTCGCTAATAAATGAGAATGCCTCAAAGATGATGGAATTAATAGAAATAATCTTAACGATGATACTCTGTGAAATCTGGTGCTCAAAATTACCACTTTTAGCCCAACCCTTACAGCAAAATATCTAACTCGAATGTATTCCACGCTGTTAAATTTTTCAGAATAAACCCGATGTAAGAATGCAAAATATCTTACTTTATATGGAAATCGTTTTCTTTTTCCCTGCTAGAAAGATGAGAGGCTAAAATATCGCAATTCCATGCAGAATCTTTTTTTGAAAAATGTCCTTCCACATCCGGCTCATGCAGAGGCTACTGTATTTTCCTCTGGCTCACTTTGCCACTTCCTCTGCAACCGGTTTTTGGCAAACTCGGTTTCAGAGTTTACTCAGTCGAGACGCTAAACTCTTGAAGCTAAAGTTGCATAATAATCAGTTCAGCTAGCAGGCCTCAATGTATGAGGTTTGACGCTGTAATAGCCGAGTTGCCATGGCGGAGTAATACGTTTTTACTTTTTAAAATGTCGGCATATGAGTTGTCTGTAACAGTTTGAAGTGTTATCATTCGATAAGACAATACGCTCAAATATGAGTATGCAATTCGGATCTGTTGTTAAAAAGTTTATCAAAATTTGCTTTATTTTCTCCGAATCTGAAAGCAGTTTTTCAAAAGAAGATATTCTCTTACGACGAATTTGTAAAGGAAGCAAAACTCATCCACCAGTCGAGATTCCTTCGAATATTAAACTCCATCATTCCGACCTGCTTCAGAGACCAATGGATAATAACCCAGTCCGTGTAGTGAGTGTTTATCTCGTATCTTACGAGATATTTTTTCATCGGCGCAGTGAGTTCACCATATATTGCCTTATG
Source organism: Uropetala carovei (assembly GCA_036926305.1). Lineage (NCBI taxonomy): Eukaryota > Metazoa > Arthropoda > Insecta > Odonata > Petaluridae > Uropetala > Uropetala carovei. The sequence goes on from JAXCHB010000167.1 coordinate 2,975,485, forward strand.
TATTACGTACTTATAAGCATCGGTAAGTACGCTGCTCACTTAAGTGAGACATTGATTATGTATTTTTTAAATAACACATTGTTATGACTGATTATATAGGGGTTTAACACTTTGTCTTCTTTAACACCATGAATATATAAGTTGATTTGTGTAGCCGCTTTGTGGTTTTTCTTTGGTTTATTATATTCACGAACTCGTCAAACTATCGGTTGATGTTAATATTAAGTAATCCTAATTCGTAAGGTGATGTATTAGTCTGAAATGATTAGATTATGAGTGTGCGTCAAGTAACATTATTTGTGCGAATTTTAGTAGCATTTTATTTGGATATTTTAATTATAAAATTTTTCGATGATATACCAATTATATCTACGCATTTTAATTATTTGTAGGAATAATTAATAACTTCAGCTTTAATTTATGTCGGCAATAAGTATTTATTTAGGTGTGATAGGTTAACAGTCACCATTGTCGTTATCGTTACCAGAGTCCTCTGAAGTATTTAAAATGAGCAACATAATAGCACATTGTAAACATATTAGCTTCTAAAGTTCATTACAGACAATGCTTTCCTTTCACTGAATATATGTATTCTATGCAAAAGTACCTAATAAGATAAGCTAAGATAAATAGTGTTCCTTTCTCAAGAAACGTTATTGCACTCGTGTGTTTTTAAAATGTTCCTCTATCACTGGCTGTAACACAATTATATTTATCGTACTAACAGAGCTGGGAATTATCGAGCTATTATTTTTTTTTAATTTTCGCCATTATTAGAAGTGGTCTAACCATTGATAACGGTCATGATTGATTATGATATTATATTTAAGGACAAGTGTACCTCCCTAAAGTTTGTGAGGGCGTGATAGTAGCTTTTATGGCCAATAATAATTTTTAAATGTGGCATTTCTTATAGAAGAGTTTGTTTAAAATCCTACTTTCAGTTTTTTAATTATTTCTATAGACCGGTATTCAAATAAACTTATATTTTCTTGAATATTACTTTGACCTATCAAAATGATAGAAAAAGACACATCCATGCCATAACGCATTATTTTGGCAAAATCTCTAGCAAATGACAATTTTATACTTGGTTTCTGGTCAGTGGAGATTTTCTTTAAAGGAGCTTGCAATTTCAATGCATAACAAATTTTTATAATCACAATTGCATTTGATATTTCAACAAAAATTAAAATGAAAAGAAAATGTTAAACGAGCTAACGGGTCTTCCGAACAGAATAAGTACTCTTTGTTATGAAGGTGCAGGCATTCGTACAATTTTCTTATTATACAGATACAGTTGTGTAATTAGAATTTTTCAATTTCTACAGCAAACAAGCTGTGTCGCGCAGCAGTAGAGACGAAGAGAGAGAAAGGGTACGTGGGCGGAGGGGGGGGGGGGGGGGAAGGGGGGGGGGCGGATAGAGACCGGGGTTATAGGGGGCGTTAAGGGCTCCCCGGACTCTCTTGCGCCGCAAAACATCCGTATATATCGGTTTTCGCGAAAACGTGTTGGCACTTCTTCTTGATCTCTCTAATTAGAGGAACGTTTTTCCCTGGCAATTCTCTTTGGGTTCCTTTTAGCTCGAACTCGAGATTTTAGTAGGAGAGTAATGTCGTCCTAGATTCAATTACATCCTTTATTTATTTTTTTTAATCTACGGGAACGCATTGCCTTCCATTTTTGTACCTAAGAAATTACTTGTTCTAACTTTATGCTTTCATGGATGTTTTTTCCAAAATCATTATGAACAATACAAGTTTTAATTTTCAATTGCACGAATGATATATATAATAAAAGTCTCCATGATGTGTAAAGAATGTGTTATTTTAGGATGGGTTGATTTTCGTAATACCCGTTGGAGTTTTGTTTGATAAAATAATATCCATTTGACTTTAACCGTCTGGCGTTGATTATACGCGATTTCCATTAATCTGTCTCTATGGACTCGAGCCAGGATGATGTCTGCTTTATGTTCTTCATATTAGACAATTTTTACCTCGGCTTGTTGTCGTGTTGTGACCTAGGCAGTGCTCTCCAACCTTTTTTGCTCCACGGCACACCTTCATGCATGCTCAAAAACATCGCCGCACACCAAACCACCCCTAATTAATTTCACTGCGTAAATACGCATTTTTAAAGAAAAAACTAGCATAAAACAAATAAAAGTCGAAATTATATTAGATTGTTATGATTGGTAAAGTAATATTCAAATAATGGTAAAATTTTATTGTAAATTAATTACACACAATTCAACAAAAAACTTGGGCTTGCCTTTTTGGTACAAAGAGGCTTTGTATTTGTCTCACTAATAGAAAGAGCTACAAGAACTTCTTCATCTAGGTTCTTTAAACATGCCCTTTTAATATTTTTAATATGGGTTGAAGAACAACTCAATTCGCATAAATTCGTTGTAGAATTTGGAACGTCATATCGATGGGATATTCATATATTGAAGGATATTCACCTTAAGCTTTTAGCCAAAATACGTCTAAAGGAGGCATAATAATTTTCAGTTGAATGATGGTTACCAAGGTCTACCAAGACCTCTCGCAGCTTCAGAATAAATTCTTTGGACGATAAAATGTGTGCGAATTTGTTTGTCCCAAACGCTTTTGTGAAAATTAAATATCCTCAGACTATGTGGCACACTAGTGCCTTCCTCGCGGCACACTACTGTGCCGCGGCACACCAGTTGGAGAGCATAGACCTAGGAGAATCCAAGTTTAATCAACGTAGATTTTGTTCCATTCCAACGAATTAAAACACATTGGCATTTGATAATCAAATGGTGGTCGTCAAGCAAGGGAATAAAATGTCTTATTGAACCTTTCTCTTTTCTTTTAACTCACATATTTCATAGACAGTTAAAATTATACATGCGAACTTATTCACAGTAAATTTTGTCTTTCAATGATATGATAGTCCTTTAATTATATATATATGTTTTTTTAATTTCCAAGTTAATCGTGTCCTCAGATAATTTTTTTAAATGTAACAGGCCAAGAAAATAAAATTTAAATATTACGAAAAAGTGATTCGAATGTTAAATATCTTTTGTAAGCATTCTTCATTTAGAAAATCATAAGTAAATTTTTTGAAAATGTATTCAAGTAAATTAATTAAATGTAAGTGAAAATACGAGCACATTGTAGATTTTATGAAATATTTTATAAAAGATAGTAAACTCTTGTTACCTTTCTGATTATAAAAACAGTTTCTTGGGACAGAAATTAAGAATTGATTTCTGCTCTTATAATATTGCTAATACGTTTCATCATTATGGACTTGGTTTTTAGTTTGGATAGATGTTTATATTTATATATATATATATATATATATATTAAGGGCAACTAGGTGTTGAAGGAAACCCAGTGAACACTTACCGGAAGTAGAGCCGCTGTGGTGTTGGAGAGACACATTTGTAGAGGTTAGAGCTTTCGGGGTGGTCTCTTCGTCAGCACAAGATATATATAATTTATATCTCTTCATAGATTTAAAATTAATAATATGAATGTACCTACAAAGTAACAAAGCTGATACTATCATACATTATTTTTGGCACTTTTTTCTAAAAATATCGCTTATATATTCGGTTTGTCTGTCGATCCTTTTGCCCGACTGCCCGGTCAATACATCAGGAATCCTTAAACTTTGAAAAGTTAAATTTTCTCTTATACTACAGCTATACATGGAAAAAATTTGGTGAATTTAGGATTAACTGCTGAGGAATGATGTCTTTTTTCCGACCCATTTGTTTCATTTATAATCTCCATAAGAAAATCATGATATTAGTACAGGGAATTATAAATTTTTAAATTAGTGAAAATTAAGATACAAGTTCGAGACATGAACAGTTCTATAGCAGAAAAACTGAAGTCTGCATTTTTAGAAACAATTCAGATGATTGTCGTATGAGAGCTTATAATTGATTTAATCCAAAAAGGAGAAAATATTTCTTGTTTTTAACGTTGGAAAGTACCAACCGCCATGAAAATGAGCTGACTGCTTTTAAATGGGAATCATACGGTGGGGACTTCTTGTGCCCCGGGACCGCTTCGTTAGCTGTGAAGACCTTCCAGGAACTCTGAAAAACCTTGCATTACGTTATCATTACATTAGTCAATAGATAAAAATTTAGATTTACTTTTAATTATTGAATTTGTAAATTCCAATTGTACGTAATATAATAATGTAATATTTAGGAGGGATTTGGAAGACGAAGTGTAAATGCGTTGTGATATGTTGGAAAATGTTTGTTAATGTATCAGTCTGTAACGTTTCCACCCGACCTAATGGCGAAATTCTAACATCTATGCAATAATAATAATAATATTATTTTTACATAGCATTGCTGGAATGCAATTAAAGAGAATTTATAGATTATATTATGAGGCCGTAGATGTCAACAGAAGATGTAATGTATTGATTGTGTCGTAATCCTAAAACGAAAAAGCGCCCTTTGTAATTTGCTCTACGATTCTTCCCTCACTTATTAATGCTTGTGAGCTACATCAGGACGTATAAAGAATGTTAATTAGTGTAAATTAAAATTCGCATCTTGCTTAACTGGTCTTCCTCTTTTTTTAAAGTAACTCACAGACCATGATTACATATAGCAAGGAATATTCATAAAGTACAAATAATTTTTAAAAATAAAAGCTATATTTACATATTTAGCGACAGAATTCATGCATATGGTTAGCAGACGTTTCCTCCATTTTATCCCATATGCTAGTGCAATGTCCTGACGTCTCGAAAAATCCATTCGGAACGCCTAATTTTCTGCATTTAAAGAAGCGTACTATTTTCATTCACTTACACGCCTGTCACTTGTGTTAATTTTCCCTTTATTTAAGATTTAACGCACTGTATGATTGATTCTCTGCGATTATAAGATAATTTCTGATTGTAATTTATTATGATAAGGAATAGCTCAGTAACTCATTATCATATCCGGTCGATATCACATCGCTTTAATGTTAATAAAGTATGAAGAAACCTCCTTACGATAATAAAAATTGTAAAAAAAGGATTTGGGCAAATCACACCATGGACCAATAAACCCGGAGTGTGTTAGATTGCGTGAGTGCTTGGTCCCTGGCGTGGAGTGATTTCCCCTAAACCCGCGTGTATGAGTGCTTCCATTTTTAAAAAATTTTGTTTTAAAAAGAGGTTTCTTAATTCCTTATAAGTTGTAATAAACCATGGGGCTCTGATCTTACTTTTTCATTATCATTCTGCTGCTGAGGGTCGCGGATTTATGTTCACTGTGTTTGTCGACAAAAAAAATTGAATTAGACAGCGTCAAGATTAGAAAGTGAAATAGACTACCTCCTGTCTTGGAACAACACTGAGGAGTTTATTTCCGGATTCAGAAATACACGAAATGTTACGGGATAATAATTCAGAAAATAATTTTCAATAAAATAAATCTATTTACGATTACGCGTATTTTTCTATTCTTAAAGATAAGTACATGTTTAAATTTCAATAAAATCCTCATTTATTATTATTAATATTACTATCTGAACCCGCCCAATGTTTGCGCGGTATATTTTCAATTGATTTATAAAAAAATTAATAAGTATGTAAAATAAGTTGATCTCAATAATTAACATTTAACTCTAATAATGCATTTCTCCGGTATAGGATTTGTATTGTATGTATTTGGCTCCCAATGTAAAGTTCGTAGGTTCGAATCTCGCTGAGGGCACGGCTGTGTGTGCGTATTGACAATTTATTATGCGAAGTCAGTCAGAAATCTGCATTTTAAAAGTCCCAACCTAAGACACTATTGCTGCTCAGAAACAGGAGGATTAGTCTGCTAAGGTAGTACATTGGTAGAGTATACGCCCGGCAAGTGGCTGACCCGGGTTCGTATTCCCGGTCATAGCAGATTTTTTCTTCTGTTTCTCCATTTCCCTACCCAGTAATTGATCGTGAGCTTTTGTTTTTCTTTTTATTCAAATATATGTCGCTTCTTTTTTATATAACAATCAATGCAACCGTTTATGTAGAATATCAATGAAGAGAAGATAACAATGTAATGTGTTTAAAAAATAACGTATGTCCCTATTCTCATTTAATTTTAAATTTATGCGTGAGCCTATTTGTGTTAATAAATATTATGGATGTATAATATAATGGTTCTACTTACAAAGAGATAAGATTCCAGCATTCAAACGATGATAGGTAGATTCAACTGCTTTGATTGAATCGTTAGAAACGCTTCCCATACGCAGTTAACTGAATATTTATCCGTAAATATTTATGTTGCTATGTATAAATGTTGACATTGCTACAGCAGTAATTTCGATGCTTAAAGTGCGAAGTGAATAACGCTATTCTTTCACCTATTTGAAGGTTTGATTGGCATTAAATGAATCGGAGGCAACAATGACGGTCGCCTTGACAACGTCCGGAAAGAGTACGAAATATCCGTAAAATTTCGAAAAAGAATGCGTATTTCTGAATGATCCGACCGTGTAACATGAGAACATCGCAAGAATAAGATAGTATAGAGTTTTAGCCGTCGAATAAAGCAAAAACGAAGAAAATCGGTCCATGTTTACCTGTTTTAACGAACGAAGGAAAAAAACCTTGCACTCTGAAAAATCGAAAATCCCGTGTAAACTTATGGGAAAATATAATTTTCTCCTGGATTCGAACCCGGAACTTTATGAAAATGAGAATAGTTTCTAGCAGCCTTCCTAGCTTGTAGAAACAAAACGCAGTTTACCGCATATCTCTACGACGAACAGCTTTTGAGATACAGTGTGGGACGGACGGTATAGATAGTATTGTGTGACACACACACACACACACACATATATATATATATAATTATCGGTGTTTACACCTTTATAATATAAAAAAGATGATTATCATATATCATGTTATTAAGGATCAAATTTACTCAATAAATTTGATTCACAATTTATAATTTTTGTAGTGATGGCTCTGTGTACATATAAGTAAGGGTTTTTAGCTATTACTGATTGTGGTTACTTTATTGAAAAATCTTCCTTCAGATTTTCAAAAATTCTCTTCATACTTTAAGACTCCTTTGTGTCCCATCTCCATGCTCAATGCCGCTTCCGTATTTCTCATATAGACAGGTTGTAGTTTAATTTTAATGGGTGTTCCATTAGGGTGATTCATTTTAGAAGAAGTTCTGAAATGTCATGGCGCCAACCCGGAAATCGGTTCCTTTTCAGTAAAAAATAATTTTGAAAAAAACCGGAGCGAGATCGGACAATATTTAGAACTCGCGCATCCAGCCCGAAGTTTTCGGTATTTGGATATTCAGTATTTTACTTAAAATGAGCCGTAGATCCGAAACAACACGTTTCAGGGGAAACTTATTTTGACCTTTTTAATAGGTACATCGCACCCTTTGGTTTGAGCTCAGTCCCGACTTTCTACGGCCATTTTTCTAGTATTTCTCTGTAATCATCCCGAGACAGTCGATTCTGCAGGAAACGAAACACTAGTTTGAGAAACGTATCCCGAATTCGCATTTCACCGTGAAAAATACAGGGTACTTGACAGAGTTATTACCTTTAACTGATTTTCACAAAACTGAATGATGTCTTCAGCATGGCCCACGGACCGAAGGAAGGTTTGTTATTTCCCATCGTAATGTATTTTCCTACAAGAAAATGCATTAGCTGCAGATTTTCTATCTCGGATAATCCAGATTCATGCGTTTGGTAACCAAAACCTTTTGCTGCTGAGGCGAGAATGAATGTTGCCTCACGATTCGAAGTCCCAGTTCGGTCAAGTGCAGCAGACAGTTGAGGGATCATCACTTTCATTCGTTTGGGACGTGTTGCACAATCCATTTTAACTTCGTCATCACTCACACCCGAGCTCACACTTCTATTTTCGCCGCCACTATCACTTGAAGACTCTAATTGCATCACCTCAGTAGCTTTCAGTGTCTCCACACTGGTTTTCAACTGTCTTTCTACTTTGACTTCCTCACGCAGAGCAATCCTCTTTTCTTTTCGTGCAAGTTTTGCGTCTACGCCAGCCATCGCTCCGCGCCTTTCTACCTCCTTTTGCGCTAACAGGAACTCACGGTCCTCGTCATTCTTGATGAGGGCAAGCGCCTGCTCATGAGCAATATCAAATAGAAGACTAAGTTCTTTCTCGAATTCTTGCCTTCTGTTCTCATATATATCGCCTCTTCTACCACTGTCCTTCTTGAGTGACATCCATCGGGAGTGCAACATCACAAGTACGTCAGTGGCATGACGAACCACTTTGGTCGGAATTCGGACTTTTACCCACAGATTGACAGTCTCTTCTACAGTTTTGCGAGCTCTCTCTCTCTCACTGTTTTCTTCAGTGAGAGATGGTGGTGGAAAAATAGGCGCAACACTTCCAACTTATTGTTACATGGTAATTTGCATCCTGTTATGGCAGACTCAGGCTGTCCGATTAACCAAACTTCAGTCTTACTTCTCGTTTCCATATTTGAAACGTCATCACTGTACCAAAACACCAATAGGGAGCACGACTCATACGGCTGCCACCGAACTTAGAGACCAGCGATGACCCTAAAGCGCGCTGCTGCGAACTAATATACTGCGAGCTGCTTACTAACGTCGTTCCCCGCTCACCCTTTGCTTGTTCAAACTTGCAGTACCGAATGAATATTAGAACCCGCACGGTGCTGCCCCCCACCCTTTACAACTGCGAGCGGGTGACGGACGCGAGGCAGAGCGCGTCTCGCAGGCGCTGTCGGCCAGACTAGAGACGAAAGCGCCTGCGAGGTAGGAAACTCCGTAAATTCAAAATGGCTGTAGAAAGTCGGGACCGGGCTCAAACCGAAGGGTGTGATATGCCTATTAAAAAGTGTCAAAAGAAGATTCCCCTGAAACGTGTTGTTTCGGATCTACGGCTCATTTTAAGTAGAACACTGAATATCCAAATACCGAAAACTTCGGGCTGGATGCGCGAGTTCTAAATATTGTCCGATCTCGCTCCGGTTTTTTTCAAAATTATTTTTTTCTGAAAAGGAACGGATTTCCGGGTTGGCGCCATGACATTTCAGAACTTTTTCTAAAATGAATCACCCTAGTGTTCCATGCTAAGCTCCATAGATAGATAAGCCTTTGATAGTTGAAGAGATTTTAAAATATTTTCTTGTTATCACTATATTGTAATAGACTGGAAATAACTTGCTCTCAGATTGTTTTATAGTTGGTAATATTTTTATCTGAAAGGCAATTCCGAAGACATCTTCCTAATTACCGGAATATGCAGTGAATCAGTAAGTCTAAACAACATTAAAATATTTTTGTGATGACATGTTTTCAGCTTATAGCATGCGAAATTCACAGAACATGGTAACGTGGACAGCCACAAACAAAAATAAATCAAAATAGCATAAAGAATTGCATATATTTTTTAACACAGAGAAAACCTGACTAGAAAAAATACCATAGTTTGAATAAATGTTTTGTTGTTAGTTTATTCTTAAAAGTTGCCATTCTAACTTGGATTCCAAATATTATTTAGTAAAATTTTGCTTCAATATAAATATGAAATTGTTCTGGGATTCAAAATACACCTGTTAATGTCGACACCTAAAATCCAGGGAAGTTCGTCCCTGAACGAATTCCTTATAGATTTCGTGGTATGACTTACCCTGTCCTACCCCTTTGTCGGCGTAAAAGTGAGTTTAGTTGTAAAGGATGACACTAAATATGTTTCGCAGAAAAATTTTCCAATACATTCGAAAAGAGACAAAAATATGTTAACATAAACCAACCTAATCCAAATAAAGTACTTACTGGTGTAACTCGTAAAATAATTGGTCCTTCTGCAAGTCTTATGAAAAGTAAATTTCTTTATATGCCTTTGTCTTTCTCTCCGATAGAGCTACAAGCTCTCCAGTCACGGCGCGTTCGAGATCTTAGGTTTCTTTAGACAACTCTCTGTATTTCAGACATACAGGTGGGTATAAATCACGACCCCTCAGGGTCCGCAATATGTCTGTTCGTAGTAATTGATGCCTTGACTTGCAGATGCAGTTGTTGTCTGCCCTTGCGCCACGCTGATGCAGTATTTTTCTTTTCTAGAAGCTGAATTTCACCGATCAAGGACGAAAGTCTTTTTTCAAATTTATTGCCTACTCTTAATAATTAGATAGATTATATTTTCATCTCTTATAATATTTCTCTCTTGAGGTTCAAGAGAGAATTGTCGAGCGGGCCTTATGGCTGAACTCAAATTGACAATCTATATCTCTCTAATAGCCATAATTTTTTCGGCTACAAACCAACCGTCATTAGAGAAGATTAACCGATAAATTCTAAAATTTTAAGAACCTACTATTGGTCAAGACCTTCTCTTATCAATTAAGTTAATTTGATTTTGTTTTCTCGGTCTTCCCTTTGCGAAGCAACGAATATTCACAAGCTGGTGCCTACAATTGCCGTATAATATCAAAACATATGTTTCATTTATTTCCATGCATTTATCGTTATTTTTAATCAAGCTTGAAATATTTTCCCCATTGCGAGAATGCCCTTGTAGCAGTATTACCTTGTTATCAAATAAAAAGAATTCCCTAAAATCATACCATATTTTATTAACAACAAAGTAGATTCAACTGCGGCTCTTCAGAAGTCGCTTAGACATTTTCTCATATTATTCCGTCCTGTATCACTAACAGAGTGCTCTCAGGAAGTATTGAGGAAATAAAGTTATAATTCGATCGTCATTTTAGTTTTGATATATTTTCGAACGATCAGTGTCAAAGGTTATCCATAAAATTCAGGCAGACTATATATAATATTAATAGACTATCATCATCATAGGTAGTCTGTCCATTGACAGGTCCGTGATTATTCATGGTTAAACTTGGTTCTCCATATACTCCTATTTTCCGCAGTTTTCTTCATGTCTTGATAGCTCTCTTTCCCTTTCAAGTCTTCTACCAGCTGAAACCTTTTCCTACCTCTTTCTCTTTTTCCATCCAGTTTTCCTTCTAGCACTTCCTTAAACATGCTCGCTCTCCTCAGGTAATTCCCAATCCAGTTCGCCTTCATCTTTCTGATAGTCTGTATAATCGTCCGCTTATCTCCTATTCTTCGTAGTACTTCCTCATTTTTCACCCTATCTGTCCATTTTATCTTCAGCATTCTTCTCCATGTCCACATTACGAAGCTTTCCAAGTATTTAATATAATTTTTCCTTAGCGTCCATGTTTCTGCTCCGTACAAAACTATACTCCATGCATAGCATTTTATCAACTTCTTACGGATATCCTCCTTTATATTCCTCGTTAGTAGGAGTATCTTTCATCTGAAAGCGGCTATTGCTTTCATTATTGTAGTTCTGATTTCATCGGTACATTTTGCTTCTCTCGTTATGATACCTCCAAGGTATTTATAATCTGAAACTTATTCTAATGACTTTCCTCCAATACCTGTGTTCAAATTTTCTTCTTCTTCACTTGATATTCGCATTACCTATGATTTTTCTGTATTTATTTCCAAACCGTATTTTCTGCCTGTTAATATTACTCTATTTATCATTTTCTGGAGTTCCTTTTCCTTTCTTGCTAGAAGTACTTCATCATCCGCGTATTTCACTGTTCTTATAACCCTTCCTCCGATTTTGAAATCTCCCATGCCTTCTGACGTTTCCTGCATTAGTCTCTCTCCATATATATTGAATAGAATCGGCGATAGACAGCAGCCCTCTCTTACTCCTCTACCGATATGTACTCCGCTGGTGTCCGTATTCTCCAACCTGACCTTAACAACTTGATTCACATATAAATTCCTGATCAGTCTCCTGCCTTTCCAGTCTACACCTATATCCTTTAATATCTTCATCAGCAGTACCCAATTTACTCTATCAAAGGCCTTCTGCCAGTCGACGAAACATACGCAGCAATATTGACTGTACTCTATTTCCCTTTCTGATATGATTCTCACTACACCGATAGCATCTCTGGTTCCACGTCCTTTTCTGAAGCCGAATTGATCTTCCCCTAGCATTTCTTCGGCCTTTAGACTATATCTAATATTAATTATATTAATTGCAACTTTAACAAAATGTAATTGATAAATAGAACCGAGTTACACATGAGTTTGCTCTTCGGAAACGTTGATTTCGTTTCGGAGCCTCTTTAAGAGGAATCTAGCTACTGAATTTCCGATGTTTTTGCTTTACAGAACATTGACTATATCGTCTTAGGCCTATATTTTCTTGCTTGATGTGCAAATCTCAAAGAAACTGATGAGGTAAGGAGAGTCCTGCCCGGGCCGTAGTCTGATTTGTAGATATAATTCATCCAATATACTCTTGTTCGTTATTGAGGTAATGGTTTCTGATGTAGACGATGTATTCTTATGTTATTTAATAACATTAGCATGTATAACTACATATCTCAGAAACAGAGTTAACTACATGATCACTATCGATGGTGAAACTTTTGAAATAATAGGTTCGTATTGAAGAAATAGTCTTTCAGAGTAATTTCCTCGTTGTTGCAAATCACGTTACTAAAAAGCAGTCTCCTTGAACTGCCATACATAGGGCCGGAATTCATCGGAGTAATTTTAGTTGATACTGGAAGCATTGCCGATCTCTAAATATTTCCAATAAAAAGAAGATTACATGTAATAAAAATTTGAGGTAGGGAAACATTTATTTTTTAAATGTTAAGATTTCGTTTTATTGCGGACGAATATGGAGAATTAACCAAAAATATTTGGAGGGAAACTAGAAAAGGGAGATGGTTGCGATAGAAATTACGCTGTGAAGACACGGACGTACTACAGAAACAAGGCAGGGTTGACCTACTATCAGCAAAAGTATAGGAAAAAACAAAGTCTGCAAAATATTATCTGAACCGGAGTATCTGAGATAAATGTGGAGAGAGTGCATTGAAGAATTACATGGAAAAGATTTGAACGAAGATTCTATTGAAATTGAGAGAAGACTTACACAATTATGTTCCGGGAATACTGGATTTTGTAATAGAATTGACCCGTAGGAATATGAAAGGAAAGCAATTTTTTCAATAAAAATCTTAAGGAATTGGGAAAAGTGATTTTAAAATTTTGTTTCTTATATTTATGAAGGCGGAAAGTAGCCAAAGGACTTCATTAGATTAGTTTTGTCTACTTCGAAGAAAAGAATAAAATAAAGTTGTGCAAAGGTTAATGAGAAATCACTATAATTTTACCTCCAACCAAAGTGATTTTTAAGATTTTGAACAGAAGGCTAGAAATAATTATGTAGGTATGGATCATTTCGAGTTTTGGAAACGACAGGCTTCTAAAAATCACCATAGGAATGATTTGGGTACGTCAATTGTTTTGAAGGAGTGCGCGAAAGTGTTAAAGGTTATAATTTTTCTTCTTTATTTTTCGTGTATGACTTTGGAATCAAAAGTTGCAATGTTACGACTAAGAATAACTTCATAAAACTGAAAAATACGCCAGAACTGTGAATTTCATTGCTATAAACTCTGGTCAACTACCTTAATACAAGGATGATTCGTTTTATTGCTGCTTTAAAATGTACTTGGGGGTACGTGACCATAAAATATGCTCCAAGGGATACGCAAGTAAAACAAAAGTTGAAAATCCCTGGTCTAGGATAATAGAAGTATCGAATGCCAGTAGTTTGAAGAGATTAATCATAAATCTGTATCTGAATCAGGTTGCACAGGTAGGGTAGCAGATGGAGAATCAGATATGACAAAGCGAGGAAAAGCATGAGACAAGGTTGCCCACTCTCTCTAGAACTATATAATATTTATGCTTGAGAAATGATAAGAGAGTCAGAGCCGGAGTCAAGTCTGTTAGATTTGCAGATGATGTAACACGAGTGTGTGATTCGAAAAAATCTGATGTGGCCAACACATGACTTTCTCCATATTTGGGGTATAGATATTTAAATTATTATGAATAGCATTAATATTTCGTATCGTAAAAGAATACAGTCGTCCTTATTGCCGTAAATTATATTTTGAATATGTTTACAGAATTCACCGCTACATGGTGGTGGCGCTGTATACTGGAAATTTAAGAATAAGTTAAATATCTCCGAAATGGATGTTTCTACGACAATTTGTTTCAAACAAAACTTGGAAAAAATATTATTCTCTACAACTTTGGTCCTTACGAAGATTACCAATAATGACGTATTTAAGGAGATATTTGACGGAAACCGATTATTTATAAGTAATTCCTAAACAGTAACTGCAATGGAAAATTGTTTCAAATGAAAGTTGTAGGAAATTACATTCTCTATAACCTTTGTATAGAATTGTATATAAAATAATGATGTTTTAGCGGAGAAATATCGCAAAAACCGAATCGGGTTTCGAATAAACCTCGACTTCCGGTTACCTTTATTGTCCAAAAACTAATCAGTTCATGCTAAAGTGTTACATATGAAGTTTGGTAACGATATGGTAAGTTCTTTTTGAGTTAGAGCGCCCACAATCACATACACGCACACACACACACACACGGACATCATTCCGAAAATGGTCTAAACGTGTTCTAGGAACCTCAAAACGTGTATTTCCGTTGAAATCTCGAAGTCGATTTTTTTCGTGAACACAATACTTTTCCATTACCATGTATGGAGAAAGTAAAAAGGGATTTCAGATACAAGTTCACTACTAGAATGTAAAAGCAAAGGAACCCGGAATGAAAATTAATAGGAAGAAAGGTAAAGTAATGAGGCTTATCGAGATCTGAGAAGTTCCGGTCACCGTTTGTAATAGGTGGAATATTTTTCATATTTAGTTAGTACTCTGACCTAGGAAGGAGGAATCAGAAAAGAGATAATGATGCGAATGGCAAGAGCAAAGGAGGAATTTACGGGGCGACGACATTTGTTGATAATTTAAAATATAATGAGGTTATTTATTTTACGAATCGAACAGCTAGGTTGAGGCTACGTAGCCCCCTCTTCCACCTAACCATATACAATTTACAAACTATTTCTATTAAATGTAGTTTTAAGAAATCCACTGCACTAATGAATCGATGTGATAAGAAAATAACGTAGTGGTAATAAATGCTATAATTGTGATAGTAAATAAGTTTGTTTATCCTTTCTCGTTATTTTTATGGTTTTTTGCTAGTTTACAAATAAAGCTTTCAAAGAATATCGAAAAATAAATGTACGTAAGCCGTTCTTTGCTTTCGAGACCGTTTCCTCTCGCATGGGACAGGTAGAATTAGTGTTGAAATGTATAAAAAATGTAGATCAGTGTTAGAAAAAGTGTATATAGGAGTGAGGTAATAGGTTTACAGAAGTGTACTAAGCACGTCAGCTACTGACGAGGAAGTTTGTGCGATGATTATTGAAATAAATTATTAATGGAGAAGATATTATTAGAAAGGGAATTCAAAAGTTACAGGCAGGGCATCGAAAGGCATTTTGAATGCTTCTATGATGCATTGGAATAAGTAGTTTGGATGAGTTTCGACTGTTCGGTGAATGAATCGTGTTTAGGAAATTGAAATTACTGAGAATATACTGGAAAGATGTGAAGGTAAAGATGCGCTATAAAATCATTAACATTTTTCTTTGGTCTTCCAAAGTTTTGCCATCCTAAAAGCGCCACTAATGTGATGTATTTTTTCATGTGAAAAATATATCTAAAGCAGGAAATGTGAGCTATTTACAGTTTCTTGGATAATTCCAGATTGTTATCGAGTTAGTGTCGCGACATTATAAAAGAAGAAGTATTTTTTAATCGTTCGGGGAAAAGAGTTTTCAACAGTTTGAGAGAATGGAATGTTAGTGAAAACTTTGATATGGTGTGAGATGTGAATTGTGAGAAAAGAAGACCCGAGCAAATTGGAGGTTTTAGAGCGCAGAAAATTAGTTGAACAGAGAGAAATAGAAATGAGGAAGTTTTAAATAAAGTGAAGAATAGAAAAGGAATTCTATATTTATTAAAACAAGAAGACGCAAATGAGAAAAAGAAAGGCTTTGGATTGTGCATGTTGAGTTGGGCGAGCCAACAAATTTTTCATTCAAAGCTGAATTAATTAACTGAATTCAAGGATTGTGAACTCTTTAGTTGAATCGTGTGTCCATGAAACTGATGAATGCACCAATGCGTATTTCGCTTTTATTTTCTTGTTATATTTATTTATCTGAAAAAAGGATAGATGAGTTGCCGTGGATTTTCTGAAGTTGGAATGCGCATGTGGTGAAATAAACTTTTGCAGTTATAAGAAAGAACTTGAATATCTTATTTTATAACGATGGTGGGGCAGTCACGATTTCTTAGCTGCATGCCTGATTTTCGTGCATTCACATGGAATTTTTGTTAAATTACTGTCAAGTGTGACTTGGATCAGGAACTCACTGAAACCACCTCTAAGGAGAAAGCGACGAAGTGTTCCATGGAACGTTTATTATGAAGGTGAAGACTACATTGATAAGTACTGTGGTATAGCATTGCTACGTCAGCTGCAGGAGTTCGAAAAAATTGTCTAGGTCAGATTTCAACACCCCACGTATGTTTCTAATGATTGAAAAACGTCGTTTGAGCGATTCGTAAGTGAATTGCAGTTAAATATTATTGAATCGTGTATTATAGAAAGGGGTTAGCCTTTTATCCTAACAAAGAATTCGGAGGTTGTAATATCGTTACCGGCATGGAAGTTTCTGGATACCTTTAATACTTTTTGCAATTCCTCATTAAAATCATTCCGTGTGTAAGTGCTAATGAAAAAAATAATGTAAATAACGTAATTCAAATAAATTAAATTGAAAAATTCTCTCGTGTGATAATTGTCTAATCAGACGAGAATATATAGTCAATAATAAATTGAAATTTTTAATGAATGCGTCTAACGAAATATGTAGTCAGATAACTTTTATTTTGATATTTCAAGATTGAAATACCGACTTCACATGATGCCTCGAATAGAGTGACCGGATTCTGAGTAAAACAAAACCGGGAAAATATAAATTTTAGACTTTTTGTCGTTTATATATTATGTAAACAAAATTTTCATAGCTTGGCTATTTTTAGGCGCGTTTCGCTTACAGCGTGAGCGCCTATTATCGTCGGTCGGTCCGTCCGTCCGTCCGTCCGCATGTTCGTTCTCGGCTTCTACCGAACGGATTTTTATGAAATTTGATATTAAGGACTTTCAATCAAATATAATAAGAAAATCGCAAAAATGAATCACGTACGCCAATCAGGGGTACCATTTTACTGGAGACAAAAAATTAAATTTTCGTCATATCTCGTAAAGTATTCTTTATATCAAAATATTTTTCAAATAAAAGTTGTAGAACTGGTAAAGTAGAGTATTTCCTTTTCTATGTATTTTTATCGTAGGAGTAGCCGTTATCGAGAAAATCAAACAAGAAAGTCTTATATGGAGTTGAACTTAGAAAACATAAACAATCTCCCAAACAAACGTTTAATTTCCCTAGGTGTGCATGTAATACTATTAAATAGGAAGAAAATGGATTGTTTATGATGAAGAAAAGGACTTTAAAACGCTATTTCCCTTAAGTACAGGTATATAATTTCTTTCTAATACTCCATTGCACGAAACGCGCCCCATTTGTGATACGTTGTACGCTTTCCTAACTTGTTTAAATTTCAAAATAATTTTTAAAATTCATACAGTACGCGCGTAGCAATGGACAGATTGGCTATCTTCGTTATATTTTTGTAAAGATTCACTAATATTATGATTGAAGTAAGTCCTCACTATATGTACGATATTCGTTCTTGTAAACTGCGACGCATAATGGAACTAGGCAAAGCGAAACCAATTTTCCCATAGACATATTGATAAAAGTAGTTAGTTTCCTGGTGGACATTCTGTGACACGTTTCCACCATAACATATGGAGTGCCAAAATTAAATTAAATTGCATACATAACGAAACGTAATTTAAGCAGGACAGGAATTAAAAATTGTAGCATTTTGTATACAGAGCAGTTAGAATTTATTGAATTTCGCCTCTCATAAAATACGTGTATACGTAATGCGATGCAGCTTACGTATAATGAAACATGTTTCTTAATTCATCTACGACGTATATACGAAACAACGTATAACAAAGTGATGTATTTTGACTCACAGGTCCTTATGCTAATTTTAAGATTATTGTCGCACCTATATTAGAAGTTCGAAATGCTAATTGATTGATCGAACTGTAATCGTACAATAATCCTAAAAATAATGCAAATATTTTACTTTCCAGTCAAATCAAACAATAAGTGTGAATGAATAAAAAATCTCGTGTGTCTTTCGGAAAACACTGAAAACAGGAAGTAATTCACGAATAAATGGAGACGTCTGGTCATCCAACTCTACTCCTGTAGGAATAATTCATATGTGTTTATCTGTGGCCTCTACATTGTTCTGCCATTGATCTTCTTTTATTAATCTCTTTCCTCTTCATTTACTATCTCTTCGAATTTTATTCTTACATCATCATCTTTAAAAAAATTAGTCTCATAGTTAGGCATCTTTTCATTATTAGTAGGATTTTTCCCTTCGATATACTTCACTGTGTTTTTCTTAATCCGTCTGTTCTATCTATGATAAACTTAAGGCACTTTTATGATCAGAAACCCATCTCATTAAATCCACCATTTGTTTGACAGTTCTGCTCAAAATAATTTGAAAGAAAGCTTTAGATTATGGCATTGTTTAACATAAGCGAATAACAGGTGATTCCTTCTTCTAAATCAAAATCCCCAATGCGAATCACTTGTTGCTAGCTCCATTGTTGCAATCAATGAACCCCTTTATTTTTTCTGCGTTTCCTTTTCGGTGTAGATATTGAACTTCGTTACCCTGCTATCCTTATGTGTATTTAGTACCGTAACCTTCCATTATCCGCGGGGGTGACGTTCCGGGAAAAACAGTACGAACGTATAAAACGCAAATATTGATACCAATAGATTTAGGGAAAATTAGGGTTAGTATATTGAATATTTATCTTCTTCTCGCGTTTTCGCAGCATTCGTATGACTTTCTTTGTATTTGCGGGCCGTAGTGTAATCACAATCTTTACACAAGTGCAAAAAATATTCTTATGAATTACAGTTTAATTATACGCGTGCGAAATGAGTGCGAGAGAGGCGCACTGTGATTCGATCTCACAATTTTTGTAGTATATATGCAAAATGTACTTGTTTTGTTGCCGAGAGGAAATTGATCGCCATTTCAGGGGCTTTATAAGATGAGCGGTATGTGCTTCTGTCGAAGGGTGCGAATAAATGAAATTTACCTTCCGCGAAAGTTAAAAATTGCTACAACATTTTTTGCGCGAATAAATAAAACCGCGAACATCGAGGGACTACTGTTTTAAAAGTACCAAATTCCAATTTCATGTATTCATGCACAACTGCAGAGTTTTTGGATTAACTTCTTCGGGTTGAATATGTTTTATCCAAGTATTTTGTTATCGTTAAAATAAACGCTTTATTAATTTTATCAAATATAGTTTTTGTCAGAACAAATTGGAATTAAATGTATCATAGAATGAGCAAATTTACACATTGTAAAATGAATTCATAATGAAAGACCAAATACTTTTATTTATTGGTACATCCAACTTGCCTATAATACTTACGTGATTGCAGAATTCCTCATAATTAAGCAGTAGCTGCGACTATTCATTTTTTTCAATATCAGTATTAAGAATGCATTGTCATTTCATGCTAAATTTAAAAAGACCATCCAAATTCACTCGATAGCATCGGATCTTATATTGAGAAGTTCAACAACAAGCAGTTCAAAAAGTACCGATCTCGAGTATTTATAATAGCTATAACAAGTTCATAAAGAAACATGCGCATTTTGGCTACATTGCAGCCGTCTTCAGTGGTAATTCGTCGAAATGAAAACGGCTGCATTGTGACCATTGGAGATACCAGAGATAAGTAATTTTTCGCGCTCATTCTTGAATTTGGCATAAACTACATTATATTCGTTTTTTAATCCTATAGTATTGCTTGTGAATTAGCCAATCAATTTTTGAAATCGAGTTCAGAGCTTAATTTTAATTTAAAATTTGAACGGTTTCGCTAACACTTGATTTTTTGGTTTCAAAACAGGCTATCAGTATTTACTCGCAAATTTATTTCGTCAAATTATTGCGAATTTATTAATTTAGTAATTTAAACGACTTTCCGAAAGTCATATGAATAAGAAAAACTTTTTCATCAAAGCGAGTGGTTAATTTTAGTTGTCGTTTAAGCCCCTTTTACATCAGTATACGAATCTCTGTTTCCAGCCGCATAATTGGCTAACATTTGAAAGATTTTTTAGCATACTATGGTTCTATAGCATATTATAAAATCTTATAATTTATATGAAACGAAATTATGTTATACTAAGTGTAACATTCGTAGAATAAATGGTAATATTTTAAGAGCGGCACTCGTCGTATCATTACAAGAGTACTTGATAACTGTGAGATATTTTAAAATTGCATCGAGATAGATATATATGCATATATGCATTCTAAGAGGTGAATATTATTTATTTGGAAAATTACTTCAATAGGTTTCAAATTAGCATAGAACTTAGTGATTCTAAAATACTATAGTTTTTCAGATCCGTATCAGTGATATATTTGAGTGGAATTACCACTTCTTGCAAGAATACTAATTATTCTGATCAAGCATCTATCAAAGAATAAAAGGCATTAATGGAAAACACATATTTGTTTACATGCAGTGAAAATTGTGTTGCTTTACAAACAGATTAAAACCAGATTAATTGAGCGTAAACCAAAAATTATTGTCACACCTCAATCAGTCTTTCAGCATTTATGTAGTTTATATATACATATATGTGTGTGTGTGTATACAATCGATATATCGATAGAGCTCAGACGTCTCACACTTCACTTGTGTATTATTTTGTGAATTTCTAGGAAATTATAGTTAGCCTAGTGCTGATATTAGTTGGAAAGTGCACAGTAGCATATCGGCTAACTGTGTGATCGTTGCTTGGTTTCAATACACATTCTTGATATAAGTGATGTTGATGACTGCTTTGTTATCCCTCCAAAGAGAAAAGATGCTAAACCGAAGATAGTTGTTAGATTTAGCAAAAAAACTATAAAAAAGAATGTTTGGCTAAGAAAGGAATATTAAGAACAAGCGAAGCTAAGAAACAATACAGAGACAATAGTGTATTTGTCAATGAACGCTTGACCTGGTTTTTCAGGGACCACCTTTGGAAAACTAAGGCCAAGGCAGAAGGATACAAGTTTGTGTGGTTTAAAGAATGTAAAATATTAGTAAAAAAGGATGAAAACTCAAGGGTCATCAAAATGTCAAATGAGAAAATGTTAGAAAAACTGTAGTTCTATTTTCTAAAGGTTTATAACCATAGGAAATTATCTTTCGTTTCACTTCCATGCAATGGATGGTTTCACAAAAAACCCAAGAGCACTTTTGCGGTTTATGTTGGTATTTCAGATGTACCTACGTTCTGTAAATCAAAATAAAAACTTGAGTATTCTCCATCTAAATATTAGATCTATTAGGAAAAACTTTGATAATTTTGTTTGCGTTTTGAATAATATTTTAAGCAAACTCAACATAGGTGTTATTCTTCTTACTGAAGTCAATATTAGCGCTGATGAGTGTTTACTTTATAATATTGAGGGTTTTCAAATAATGTTCTCACAACTGAGAGGGCAAAGAAGGGGTGGAGGACTATTACCTCATGTAAAATTAGGTCTGAATTTTGTCAAGGAAAGCACAAACCTATTTCACTGTGAATCTATACTTGGTAAAATTTTAGTTGATCAAAAAATAATTCAAATTGTTGCTTTATATAGACCTCCTGGGACTAATGTATTATCATTCTTGGATGATATGGAACAAAATGTATTTAGTGTTTTTAAAAAAGAGACAATAATTATTGGTGATGTTAATATTAATCTAAAAGATAAAAGCAATTTAAATACCATGAAGTATAAAGATATGTTTTTAAGCAGTGGTTACCTATCTCTAATTAACTCATTTACTAGAGAAGAAATAAGGGCTGGTGTTTTATCCCAATCTAGTATTGATCATATAACCTATAATGGTGCTATAACCTGTGTTCAAGGTTTCGTTATTAAAACTAAGATCTCTGATCATTACATAATTGGCCTAACTTGTCATATACAGACTCAGGAATTTTTCCTAAACCAAGAAAAGATAATGTTATCTTTATTCAAGACAATATAGTTGACGTGGAGATTAATAAGATTAATTGGAATGCTATGTTTGTAGAAAATGATGTTAATGCTTACTATAACAAAATGTGCAATGCGTTGGCAACCATCTATGAAAAATCCAAGATAAGTATGTGTAGGAAATACAGAAGTAACAATAGTACCTGGATGACAAAGAATTTGTATTTTAAAATTTTAGAAAGGGATTGGGCATTTAAAGGATGGAAAAACTGCCCATCAAACATGAATTATAAAATTATATATAAAAAGTTAAGAAATATTGTTGTGCATGATATAAGAATGGCAAAGAAATGTTATAATTATAGAAT
Organism: Uropetala carovei; assembly: GCA_036926305.1. NCBI lineage: Eukaryota > Metazoa > Arthropoda > Insecta > Odonata > Petaluridae > Uropetala > Uropetala carovei. The sequence continues at coordinate 2,998,035 of JAXCHB010000167.1, forward strand.
CTCTCAAAAGTCACTAATAGTAGAACTCTTTGGTCTGAAATTAATAAATAAACTGGGAAAACAGCACATAGAAATTGTGACGATCAGGTCCTTCATCATTTGGGTAAGGATAAAAATATTAAGAAAGTTTGTAAAAATTTTTTGATGCAGTTTACTTCTGGTATTGATAACAGTAAAATTAATTGTATTGAAAGGATAGGGACTAAAGCTCTGCTTATTATACCTAATAGTATAGTAATTCCTGAACCGACAGATAATGATATTGCTAATGTTATTAATTCATTAAAAAATAAAGGACCAGGTGATGATAGTATTAGAATTAGAGATATAAAGAAAAATGAAATGTTGATTCCTGTAACAACACAAATAGTTAAAAAAAAAGCTTACAGCAGTGTGTAGTACCTGATGGTTTAAAGGTGACTATAGTGAAGCCTATTTATAAAGGGGGCACTTATAGAGAGCAAAGTAATTACAGACCCATTTCTATACTCTCAACTATAAGCAAAATAATAGAAAAATATGTAAATAATATTCTAACTGCTTATTTATGTAAATATAACCTTATTTCTATGAACCAGTATGACTTTCAAAAAAATAAAGGTACAAAAGAAGCTTTGGAAGAATTTGCTCACATTGTAAACTCCAATCTTAACTCGAATAATGAGGTTATAGTTGTATTTATAGACTTCCAAAAAGCATTTGACACTGTTAATCATAGTATAATATTTGAAGTGATGTAAGATATGGGTGTTAGAGGTGATGTGCTCAAGTGGTTTCAAAATTCTTTACAACATAGGTATTTAAAGGTGAAGTTGAAGGAGTCATCAAGTGATAAGGGCATAGTGAAATTTGGAGTTCCGCAGGACTCCATTTTAAGTCCAACTTTATTTCTAATGTACATTAATGGAATTGTAAATTGTGTGAAACACTGTGATATATTGCTTTATGCAGATGATGTTGTATTGATATCCGTGCATAAAAATATTCACACTGCTCTAACTAACATCCAAGAAGCCCTAAATAATCTATCAATTTGGACGACTTAGTAATTAATTTCAAAAAAACAAAAGCAATGCACATTGTCAGTGATAGGGGTAAACAGAAAAACTTGTCTATAAAATTACATGAGCATATATGTTTACATAGGAAGATTAATTTAAAACTGTAAATGTAAGGATATAGACCAAGTCATAGTTTATAAATATTTAGGAGTAATTATTGAATTAAATTTTTAATTTAAGAAACATATGGAATGTATCTGTAGTAAACTAAGAGCCGTTAGTTATCAAATGTACTATATTAAAGAATTTGTTCCAATGTATATTAGAAAAATATTATACCATGCTCTTGTGTAATCGTTACTTAGATATGGTCTGACAGTTTGGGGTCATACTTACACCACATACAAAAAGAAACTTTATTTTTTGCAAAATAGATTAATTAAACTGGTATATGGCTGTGATAATTATGATTTGCTAAAAAAGAACTTGAATCGGGAGCAGGCATACATACTATGTACGAGTACTTGCAATGTTTACCCCTGGAATTGCTGTTCCAATACACAATTATTGTAGAGAACTATTTTAGTAACCAAAATAAGTAATTTAAAATTAAGTTAACTGCTATAGAGACAAGATTCTGTTTTTATGAGGTACCTAAATCTACTATAATATATTTTGAAGGGTGAATTTGTTGGTTTGTGTGTTTGTTCATGGAACTGCTCCAAAACGATAAAAGCTAGAATAACCAAATTTGGTACGATTCTTCCTTACATCCTTAGTGAATGGTCAAGGTTTGGTCAACCGGGATTAACCAGTGCTGCCAATAGAGGGGATTAACATTTTTCCATAAGATAACACATATGAATCCATTTCTTGACTTGCAAGGTATTCTTCCTTCAAGCTTAAAAATACCTAAATATGGACCGATTTTTTTCGTTTTTGCTTTATTCGACGAATAAAACTCTACACTATCTTATTCCTGCGAAGTTTACATGTTACACGGTCGAAGTTTTCAGAAACACGCAATTTGTTTCGAAATTTTGTGGATTTTTCGTACTCTTTCCGGGCGTTACCAAAGCGGCCGTCATTGTTACCCCCGATTCAATTAGCTTCAATGAAGCTTACAGATAGCGAAAATTTAGCGTTATTCGATTCGCACTTTTGTTTAAACAACGAAACGATCGATGTTTATGGATAGCAACTTAAATAGATACTGATTATTATTCAGGAAGCGTTTATTGATGAAAGTAATTGAACCTTCTTTCGTCTATTAAATACTGGAATCTTACTTTTTTTGTAAGTAAAATAATTATATTCTACATTATAATGTTTATTAACGTAAATAGGCTCACGTATCTGGTGTACATTTACCGGAGTCAGTGTTCAATCATCGACAACTGTACGTTGCTTTTTCACGAGTTTCTTGCTTACAAGACATAAATGTAAACATTTCATAGGCATAATTACACAAGAAATGAAGATGGATTTGGCGAAAGTGATATGATAGGAAATACAGTTATCGTTATATTTGAATGCAATACGTTCGGAAACGGATTGTTACAAGCAAATATGATTAATTGTTAAGAAAAGCTAATTGTAAGTTCAAAAGTATTTACTACTTACATATTTTAAAGAGTTTGTATGTTGTGCTATAGTAGTTTCACTAAATCCGTTGAAATTCAACGGGAAATTCTGCTACTATTATAATAAATGTGGTAGTGAGTTAAAAATCGTTGTCCCAAAATTAATGAATAGCTTACCAAAAGAGTTACGTAATTTAAAATCTGTATCCGAGGTAAAGAGGAGATTAAAATTGTTCCTACTTTCCAAAGGTGTTGATTTATATATATATATACACATACATATATATATATGTATATATGTAGGATTGCAACTAGTAGTTGAGAGGGATAGGAGGGAGCCAGTGGACACTTACTTGGTGTTGTGGACGTCCATGGCGATAGAGGTAGGCTTTTGCTTGGAGCTTTCGGGCATCCGCCCTTCTTCGGCACAAGAGTATATGTATATATATATATACATATATATATATATATATATAAATACTACGGAAGAGGAAAGGTAAGTAAGGATATTTAGGGCAACTAGGTGTTGAAGGAAACCCAGTGAACACTTACCGGAAGTAGAGCCGCTGGGGTGTTGGAGAGACACATTTGTAGAGGTTAGAGCTTTCGGGATGATCCATTCGTCAGCACAAGAGAGACGCAACTGATTTGGCAGTTCTGTCTCTCTTGTGCTGACGAAGGGATCATCCCGAAAGCTCCAATAACTTCTACAAATGTGTCTCTCCAACACCCCAGCGGCGCTCCTTCACTGGGTTTCCTTCGACACCTAGGTGCCCTAAATATCCTGGTTTACCTTTCTTCTTCCGTAAGTTTATGTATATATATATATATATATAAAATGGTATAAATACTAAGGAAGAGGAAAGGTAAGTAAGGATATTTTGGGCAACTAGGTGTTGAAGGAAACCCAGTGAACACTTACCGGGAGTAGAGCCGCTGGGGTGTTGGAGAGACACATTTGTAGAGGTTAGAGCTTTCGGGATGATCCCTTCGTCAGCACAAGAGAGACACAACTGTGTCTCTCCAACACCCCAGCGGCTCTACTCCCGGTAAGTGTTCACTGGGTTTCCTTCAACACCTAGTTGCCCAAAATATATATATATAAATATATATATAAAATAGATATATCTGCGCAGTTAATAAGATCGTTGTTTTTTACCCCCATACTCTTTCATTCAGTCTTACATAAGTGTATACAAATGTAAGACGTTTTAATTGCATTACTATCATGATACGAGTGTGGTTTTTATTAAACCGAAGACTCTTTCTAGAAATTGAAACCTTAGTGTTAATTGTAGAGCTGCGGAATTTGCAGCACTTACACTTTGTATTAGATCAATTAGAACGCATAGGTGAGGTCAACAGAACGGATATCAATATTTCTATAAAGTAGGTATGTATTATGGCTGTTTTCACTTTTTTAGATTCGATTTGTAAGCTGCCATTTGTATCGGACCTCTTAGATAGATTCTGAATTTAATATAAATTTCTTGAAACTTTTTATTACTTTAGAATAAAAATATGTCATTCGTGAAAATATCCTTTTGAAGAATAAATTTTGGTAGTGTTCTGAATCAATTTAATAAACGGTGGAGTAAACATTTTTTTCAATCTTGGTATGCTTAAGAGGCGTCATATCTTATGGCGTTACTCAGTTAAAAAATTCATCCGAAATAATAACTTTCAAATAACTATGTTACTCTATTAGGGTAATTTTATGTCAGCCAAAATGTGAGCTATTTCTTCTTTGAACGCCAAATTATGTGAATTTTTATAGAAATTGAGTGGTTTGCAGTAATATAAGCCGTATAAGTAATGCAACATATTAACTACTAAACGAATGGGATAATATTACATTGAGTTCATTTTTTTGTTTTCTCACCATTTTCCAATCTACGACAGTAATGCAAAAGTTTTAACGATATAAGATATATATAGAGGGTCACCAACATTGGCCAATCAAACATTTCTAACTATTTTTTAAATAAAAAACATTAATTTTCCAAGGAAACAATCAAATTCAATAATGAAAATGTGATGTTATCTTTAAAATTCGTTCTAAGTATGTAATGTGTTTTTTATCATCATTTATAACTTTTAGTTAGAACCATGCATGTATTTTATGTTTTTCTTATCCTTTATAACATAAATTTGAAAATCAGCAGAGGCTTTACGTGACGAAAAGCTGACAAGATTGAAAATACTTTCTACTAATGAGAAATCAAGTGTATTCACTGAAAGTTTTTTGGCATATTTTGTCTAATCGTTATAGCAATCACGATTCAAGTTTGTAAGTTACATTATTCATTTACAGCAATATTCATAGCTGTATTACAAATTTTAACATACTCTGCCTCATGTTAAACGATTACCATACTTTAAAAATTAATCCAACCTTTCATTCAAAACTCTGCCGGCAAAACCTGCGAAACTAGGAATTCATTTTCTTATTGGATATCGTAGTAACGAAAGACATAAATTTATCTTACACAACATTTTTATGTGAAAATGATAAAATGTATCGATTCAAAATATGGTCATTTTGGCCATAGTCATGTAAATAGAAGCTTAACTGTCATTATTAATTTTAATCCATTAATATTAATTTACTTACAGAAATGATAATTAATTCCAAATGTGGTGGAAAATTAAACTTAATTTCATCACCACTGTGTAAAGTATGACACATTAAATATATTTTAATAGAATCTTGAGCGTACTCCACGAAAATTTGCTATAAATTTCAGTGAGTTTGTCTTCTTTATGTACCTGAGCTATGATTTTAGCAATCGATTAATTTTATCCGTGGATTACAATAATTTGTAAAATTTTTAATTCGTTTTAGTTTGTAGACTAACGCAAAAAATACTGGCTGTTTATTCATTTCAGGAAACATTCACTTGGAATATTGTGACGCTTGGATACAAGTTTTATAGGCAATATATAAACACTTGGACAACAAATGTATGTCTTGTTACACTGGTAAAAACTCGTTAAGTTATTTGTAAATACGAATCCATATCACCGTTATGGTTACAGGTCGAACCATCACTGGAGCATGTGTGCTGCGACATATCGTTCCCCAGTGCGGTGATCGCTAAGTTGCCAAGCGGGAATTACCGGAGGCGGCGGCCGGCATTCAGGTCTTCAAGTTCCCGCTAAACGACGGACGCAATGATGGCTTATGGCACGGATGAACTTCCTCCAAACGGGAGGTAAGTAGTTAGCATTCTGAAAGCCCAGTAAGAAATTATTTTGGTAAATTCAGTGGTGGTTGTAAATAAATTATGACGCCATAAAAAAACATTGCGGCCTATCTGATTGGAGTTAAGGATTTATTGTTATTATTGTCGAGTGAAAGTGATGTTTTTAGAAAAGTTTCTCGTGCACTATAAATTCAGAAGTATACAGTATGATTGTATGTCTTTCTTTTTCTGTGCTCCTAAGGAATTATTTCATGATTGAAAATATGCATTCGCTTAGTGTATCGAAATATTTTCATTTTCCAGTAGTTTAATAATGTTCTTTATGTTAGGCCGCAAAATTACTGTTGAGATTAATTTCAATTCTATATAAAGGAAAACGAATAATACCAATGTTTGTATCGAAATAATTAAAATATTGACCAGAGAGTTCTGAAGTACAGAATTTGTTTTGTCAAATTCTATCGTTAAAATATGAATTTTATCAATCAATATAACACTAAAAATACGTTTGTCGGCGCACTTAAGTTCTGCCTCATTAAGAGTCACGCGTGAAACCATCACTTTAAAGTTGTGTGTATAACTTACTTTTGTTAACTAATGAACCTTGCTTAAAGTTTTTTATTATTTCATTTTGTAACTTTTTTGAAATTGTGGTATTCTTACTTAAGATGACTACATATTTCGAATGTCTTTTATGATTTCGCGAATCCTGTCAGAAACTGTGCAAACGTTAGTCTAATATTTTTGTATCGGTCATTTGGAAAACAAACGCCTCCACATAATTATTTTTCCTTTCGTGTCAGATAATTTTATTTGTCGGTAGTTATTTACAAATTATAAACCCTACGCTTTGTTAAATCAGAAAATTTCTAATCTTCCAAAATAAAATTAGTTAGATGAGTGCCCAAGAATAGTGTGCCATCATGATCGCCACAAAATTTTTATACAATTTAATACAAATAGGGATGCATTTTATTAATATTTCTGAAACAACATGTGGAGTGAGAGAGAAAACAGCTTAAAATCGTATATAATTTAATTTTTCCGAAATAAAGCGTAGATTCGCAAGAATGTTTGTGCGAGCAGAGATTTCTAGCTTCGCTTATATCAATGATGAGCTTTATCTAACAGTCTCATAACATGTGTCCACTGCGCAATTAGCTTAAGCCAAAAAACAAAGAGATCTCCTCTCATAGCAGAGGCTTGCCCGCGTGAGCGAGGCCGATTTCCCTTGTGATTCTTTTCGACGGGCACGTCATTCCCGCGCATTTATGAGTTTTTGCAGTCTGCGCAAGCTAGGTGGATAGAAAAAATAATTTAGAATCATTTTAAGAAACAAAGTAAGCAAAAACTCAAACGGTGCATCGCGCTGCATTCGATTGATTTCATTCACTTGAAATATAGCGTAAAAATTTCATTCATAGCGAAAAACTTTCTGACCGACTCTTCGCCACGACAGGTGCAATTTATTGTGGCGAATTTTTTTGTTCTTTTTAAAGGAAAAACGCGCGCGTGATAGTTTTGCTTTTAAGTTTAATTGTTTACTTGGATCTAATTCCAACATGAACGTAAAATAATAATGTTTTGTTTTTTTACATTTCGATAAACGTATATTACACGTGTTAAAGATTTTATGGAGCGAATTTCAATTAGTTTTGTTAACCGGGTTAAATAAATATTTATTTCCATTCGGACTATTTTATCTAAACACAAAAAACACTTTCCATAGAAGTTTTAATGTCAATTAATTACCGAAATTTTTATATGAAAATTTATCGAGGTATTTATAATTTCTTTTGTTTGATAATTTTATTTAAATTTAAAGTTTCCTGCTGCTGGTTTGTCAAAAATTCTTTAACATATAATGTTACTTTTACTGAATTCTCTTGATTTTTCGCTACAATTTTGAGCTATCATTCGCATCAAAAATACGGCATTGGAGTTGATTTTTTTATACATCTCATAGATCATTGAAATATACTTCCATTGGCAGTGACCACGTTCACTTCATTTAAGCTTACTGTTTTACTTCTCCTCGATTCTGCTTTATATATTGTTTATATTTTTTGTCAAACTTACACCAAAGCATTTTATTCTGCCCACAATTATACATTGAAATAATTCGCACTATAATCTTCGAAAGTTCGAGATCCGTATGATACACATTCTGTGCTTATTAATTTACAAACAATACATAACTTATATCCGAAGCAATTGAGATATATTGTATGCCCCTAAGGCATCCAAAAAACGTTTCAAGTCACTGCATTCTGTGATGAAAAACGTTGAGCGGGTATTTAAAAGAGCCGCATGTGGCTCGAGAGCCGTGGTTTGGCCACCCTTGATATATGTAATGGCGGAATAATCATGATTCATTTGCATGACACTTTTTCTGAAATTACGAGTTGCAATTCCATTCAACATCAATATATAAGCGTCCTCATTTTCGCAGTTAAACTGATAAAAAATATATATGTACTTTGATTTAGGTTAGATCTAACATTTAAAATACATATCAGCTGTAGAATACTCGCATGCAAGCAAGCATAGAAGAAAATATATGCATGTTCAAAAATAAATGATTCTGCAAAACATTGTTAATTAATACTACATTGATCAAGAACACCTCTCATAGAAGCAACGCGTTGTGTATTTAACCGTTTATTTAACAAATCAACCCCGTATTTAAACGTTATAAATACTAATTAAAATTTCACATCACGTTTTATGTTAGATGATATTATTACTTATTACGTCTCATAAAAAATATTAAGCGAAAGGTTTATTATTTATATAACTTAACAATCACGTCAGATAATTTCATTCAGTGCTGTTGACAAATAAAATAGCCATTTAAACGGAAAACTTTATTAAATATGTGTTTATGTGTATTAATACGGCATTATTTACTCGAATATAATAATTTATGGCGTTTACTTTCCACATAATAACTTAACTAATGGTAGAATAATTGTAAAACAGTTGTATAATTAGGTGTTTACTATTTAAACGGCCTTAATATGTAAATATTGTGCAATAAATTTTATTTTAATGAATGCGAATTACTTCAATATCACAAGAAATATTCTGATTATTGGACATGACATACAAGCTTTAGTCTCATAAAATAGACTTCTTTTTCCATTAAGCACATGGGTGTAAAAATACATTCTAAGCTTTATCAACCATTATAACTTAGCGCAAAATACAAGTCATGGTTCTATTTTATCCCGCAATCCTCTGTTTAAAAATCACTACACTTTCTGGGGCAAATTACTTCCGGAAGGACTCGAATTATTTCTTTTACATTGCATCTCAAACCTATGTGCAAAAATTCTTCTCGAAGTATATTATAAGCAGAATTGATTTTCATGACGACCAGAAAAATTTGTATCTAACAATACACTTAATGTTGCAACCACGTTATAAATGATCTGCGGATAATAATGCGTTTATTTATAATGACGGTAATGCATTAAAAAAGATAAAAATATATTAAAGTATATCGTGCGGGTTCACGGAGAGTGCATTCACCCTCACTTTCGGAAAGATTCCATCCCGAGACTTTTGATCGTCGATCCAAGTAGAGAAGCCGCCGGCGGACGGAGAGAGCCGCATGCGCGCTAAGGGTTTGGCCAACGCAGGATTTCTGCCATATACAACCTAAGACGCTTTTCGTTTGTCCGGCATACAATCTAAGCCTCATCATTTATATTGTTTCTTATATTTCATTATAACGTGGCGTTTTCATTGCAAACTACGGCGTTAAATATCGCAAAGTGTAATATTTAGTTTTAATATCGTTGTCTGGAGTGCGTTGAAAGCTAAGGAGAGTAATCTTATTTAGCTGGCGAACATTATTAGTAGCCTGCGAAAATGATAATTCATGTGATTGTTTCGGCTATTCATTCATAAATAACAGTTGTACTTTTTCCACTTTTTTATTTTAATATACAGATAAGACCATGGTTTCACTACACAGTAGCATCATCAGGTCAGTGTAGTATTAGAATGAAAAAGTGGAAAAAGTACAAGTGTTCAATTTGTTTATTCTCCAAAATGGATAAATTCCACATCATAACGCCTAGAACAACGGATTGTATTTATTCATAAACTTCGTTGTTTACTTTCACCAACGATAGTACTGTGATGTCAATGAGCTATCTGATTAGGTCTTTTTCTCAGCTTTTCATAAATAAAATTTTTAAATTATTGCAACTGTACCTGCTATTTTTTAATTTATCTGATGTCTACTCGCTACATTTTACATGTAATGTGATGCTTATTATTTACCTAGTATTCGGGAAAGAAATGCATGACCCGTATATCTGTAATTGTAAATATCGTAATGTGAAATAAATCTTGATTTTACACTAAAATTAATTTTACACAATTATGTTTTAGATCGTGGATGACCTTATTTTAAAAATATTTATAACAATGTTTTTGTTTAACGTTTCACTGAAAACTCAACTCATAGTGATAGGGGAAGGTCAACAGGTTAGCTGTAAAATATTATATTCTATGCGATGGAAAGTTAAAAATACAACCAAGTGACAACATTCGCATTTAATTTTTAATGTAGTTGAAGGAATTATCTAAACAAAAACGAATCAAAAATATTATTAGAATCTGCTGAACGCGATAAAATGTAATTGAAATGGTTTGCAAGTTAATAACTTCGTTATTATAGATCTTCTTATCTTTATTTTATTTTATGTTGAAACATATAAATAGTTCGTTTACTCAGTGTTTATGAAAATATGACTTTACGAGATTGGAAAAATGCCCTAAGACTTATAAGCAACTTATGATTTTAAAATGATATAAATTACGTTTGGAGTAAAGGTGAATTTGTTTTAAAATATATTAAACTAAAATCGTAAAATATTTTTTAACGATTAATTATTCTTAGTCAAAACAAGCCTCAACTTTTTATCGTCGCACGTTATCATATAAAATTATATAAATCAAGTTAATAAGTAGGATAAACAAGTGAATCCATGTAATGTATTGTACTAGTTCAGTTTTATTTTGTTATTTCTATGGGCAAGTTCCTAAATTGTTTTTAATTTGTACGATAGAAATTCTTGACCGAAATATATTCATGAAAAATTATCTAGTAGTTACATTAATTTTGAAATTCTGTCTTCAGTAAAACTGCTTGATTTATTTTTAAATTATCGCTTTACTTCCATATGTTTATGGTCTTTACGAGAAATTTAATCTTAGGCACCTGATAAATATTCGTAATATGAATACAGCGACGACGCCGAAATCAAACTCTCCGTGATAAAATTTTTAATAAATTTCGCAAAATGAATATTTTCACTGGTATGGCATCTTAGAATTAAAGCGTGCATAATTAAATGTATTATGGCTATGTGATTTAGGAACTACTTTGAAGGTTTCTCAATGAAATGAGGCGCAAAAGCAACGTTATGTATTTTGGCTTCAAATTGTGCATACGGAAGGTAACTAAACAAAGACGAAGCATAACATTTTGATGATAAATTAAATCAATATTTTGTTCGGTGCAATGCTAATAAAATCTTAATTTACTTTACTGTTGATAGGGATTACCATTAAAAATACTAATAGATGTTTTTTTAAAAACTTAAGATATTGTTTAATTATTAATTAATGCTTATAATAATAAATTTTATTTGTAGTAGTTCATACAAACTTAGTGAAAGTAAATAGTAAACAGTTCTTTAATTAGACTATATGATTGTTAGCATCAGTAGTGTTGGGATAACCCATTATCATATGAGCATATTTCATGCTCGCTAAATCTTTGTAAAAGGGTTAAGGCTAACGTGTTCTTTTTATATTATTTGGATAACGAAGGTAACAGCTTGGGGTGCATGTCGTCAAAACTTTAGGTACTTTTTCGTGCTAAATTTGTACCTAACATAATTAACTTGGAGTAACAATAAACGCTGCGTACATTTCCCTACGCCTACGGCTGTGGATGATTGAAATGCGAAGCGCTTTCGCAAGAATTGGAAAATTTGCGAAAACGTCAGTTTTTGTATTGTGTTCTTAAGAGAGCTCAGCTGAATAACTGGCTTAAATTAAAATTCCGCACTGCGTATAACAGTTTTCGCATTCGAAATGTGCGGGGAAAATATTTCTTTTGGCAAAAGTTAATTCCCTTAGCGCATTGCGTCTTAACCATTCCGAGTCTTTTTATGATTGACCTACTGGTGAAGTCACCCGCCTTCTAAATTTTATGTCCAGCGGAATGCAATCTCTAAAAATAACGACAATCTTTCGTTTTCTGGAATTCAGCCAGCGAATGGAATAGCGGGCATTCGTTTGAGAGTGCTGTTAGTCACGACTTCCGCTTAAGAAATTACGAAGACCGCGTGTTAATGTGAATCTCGTGTTTGAATTGAAATGTTAGCAAAGATGTGATTCGAAGCAGTTTATTTTTACTTTCTCCGTATCTAGTGTATGAGAAAGTATCTATTGCATTCGTCAAAAAAAATGGAATTCGAGATTTCAACGGAAATACACGTTTTGAGATCCCCTGATAGCATTTTGACTATTTTCTCGATGATATCTGTACGTGTGTATATGTGATTGACTTTTGTGGGTGCTCTAACTAATAACCAGATCTGCACAAAACTTTATACTTAAGATTTTTATTAGTAACTAAAGATCTGAAAAGATTTTTCCATTATCAGATTTGCACAAAATGTAATTTTATACTAGTTATGTATGAAACAGTTTCTCACAAAACCGATTGTTTAGGGGTTATTTTATTTTTTCGTCCGAATTTATGCTAAGTACGCTGTCAATACCATTTTTTCAGTTGCTATGGTAAAATATTCTAGTAATTAATGCAATTTTATAATTTATATGTGATCTTGTCATGGTTTTTTAGAAATTTTGTTTTATTTTATTTTAATTGGATGTTCAAATTGCTGATCGTTGCCACCAGGCCAGTTTACTACTTGTAACGTTGTATTATTATTAAACTATTTTGATAGCGATGCGTAAGCTTTCAAGGTTATTTTTTATTTCGCACCGACATTTCGTTACACATCGCAATAGTTAGCAATTTAGTTTACTTACTGTTTTTGCAGCTTAAAGATAATGGAAATTGTTTAAAAATTATTCACAAGTGTAATTTCCGGTAATTATTCTTGATGACGCTGATAACGAGAGCGATCATATTTATTACTCTGTACGAGGAAAGTCATGTGCTGGACACATCATATTCTTCATTAAGAGCCTCGAATTTCACTCTTACTTTTAGTAGTACTACTCTATTTTTTGGTAAAGAAATTATTCAATAACATCATCAGTTTTATTGTTTACACACAGTTTATAATAACTTTGAATTATAAAGAAAATTACACGATGCAATAACTCACTATTTATGCATAGGTCACTACCAAATTTTAGAAAGTACTCGTATCATGCTCGAAAATAAAACGCGGAAAACAGCGTATAAACGAAACCTATAGCAGGCGTCTCATCGCGTGTATGGGAATATCGCAGTGATGTCCATGTTGCACTTTGTTACAAGAAGCGGTTTTCAAAATGTCGCTATATGGCTAAGGGTGTCTGTCATCCGCTGTGATAAATAACCGATGCATCATAAAAGGTATCGCCGTAAAATCCTCAATAATCGGACGCTAAGACGCCCAAATGCCGCTATGCCTCCCGCTCACTTGAGTTATTGCAGTTTTTAAGTGATCGCTTCGAAAATTCTGATAAATCGACCATTTAATATTATAATCCTGAGTAATTTCATCCTTTCCTATGGTTACAGAGTTCTTTTACTTAAAGATATCATTAGATTTATTCCGAAAATTGTTAGCCTATATATTAAATTCCTTAGGTAATTAATTGTAAGGGACGTATTAATTAAACACTCGATTGTACACAGTGTTTTCTGATTCTGACAGTGGCATTATTCTTTTATATTTGGTATACATTGAATGAAATACCTATTTTTCGTAATGTAAATGTCTAGCTACATGTTTAAACGTAAGTTGAAATCTGATTTCTTATAAAGAAAAATTACTACGCTGTCATTTGTGAAATTTACTTCTTTTTATTCTGAATGAAACACATTTCATGTGTCGACTGTAATTACAGAAAGTATTCCGATAAGTATTAGACATTACGTTTTAGTGTTTACTGTATGAAATTATTTTATAAGGCTGCGGTAACTCATTTGTAAAGGCTATTTTTTATTATAATTATAAGTTATATTAAACATAACATGAATTGAAACATGAGTCGTCGACTTAACGTTTTGGTTTCTACCGCATAAAACTATCTGCCGTATTTGCTATCGTATGTTGCAAGCTTTTTTTTGAATAAATTGACTCAGTAAAGTCTACGACACATTATATTCACACGCTTTCTATGAGTGTTTTTTTCTTGAAGTAGTTCTTTAAAATTTGTAATGCTCGTTATATTCGGGCAAATACGATAGTTCACTCTAATACATACGGCTGAGTAAACCATATTCACGCTTTTCATCTAGAAAACAGTCGTCCAATCCAATGGTAAATAATCGGTCGTTATTAGATGTCTGAACGAACTCTCTATGACATAATCGCTTACCTCCCACCTGCTATCGCATTTTCCCTATGTGATATGAAACATTAGAAAATGAAAGTGTCATCAAGGCATTTCGAAACTATGCGTCTCGTACGCTTAAAATGACAATCGGTGTACGCATGAGTATATTTAAAAATATCTGGGAATGATCCGTTATTTCTTTTTAAATGCGAGTTTATGATAGTGATATAAAATTCAATAAACCGTAGTAAAGGGGAATAGTGCTTCACCAAAATCTTCTTAGTTGCTACATCCCGTTACGAATACCGCTGCCATTCCCGTCAGTTCATTTCGAGTTCACCTTTTGAAAAATAAATAATGAAAACAGTTTTTAAGATCGTCAATTTTACCGTTAGATATGACTTACAACACACTTTATTGATATCCCCAAAGATGTCATTTAAAAAAAGTGTAGAAATACTTAAATTCAGAAGCAAACATAATAAGGAGAAATTTTGTTTACTATGAGACTGCATTTTCATTACCTTTATAATATTTGGCAGCTATAACATCCGCAATTTCCGATAACCACAATGATGAACGATTCATAGCGTCGCATAAGCTGCGCATAATGGAGCACACGAGCAGAAACCTAGACCAGTCGAACTTCGTGCACTGTCACCGTCTCGATGAGAGCAATACAAATACATATTCGATTTCGTGCACGGCGGTGACCCCTAGTGCCAAAGTGAAGAACTGCTATGGTAGTACTATGGGGGGGGAGTGGTTTTGATGAGGGAGGGATGAGGGGTGTATTTTCGCTGCACCGGCTGGTTTCGGCCGATGGCCGAGAGGGGAAGCCTGAGCGCCCGCATGACGTTAGAATTGCGAAATTCCCCTTGCGGTGAGCTGCGAAAAAATATGTTCGCGAATTTCGCGTACGGGCGCCGCGCAAGTTTCCCACCCTATCTACGCACATTAATTCATTAAACGTAGCACTCTGATTTAAAAGTATTTCTTTCTCCAGATCCTTCCTCTCTTGGGAGCCATCTGCCGAAGTTTTTATCGGAGAATGGCTGTGAAATGCTGCGTAAAATTCCGCGTATTTTACCAACATTCTCAATTCACATAAGATCGTATCGCTGAACAATGCCTAAGAAAACTATTTTCAATTTTGCACAATATGAAGACTCTTGAATTCAGTGTCGTCATTTTTGGTAAATTTTAAATATTGGAATTTTTATTTGTGAAAACCTTTACTGTTTATGAGATTTGTTCAGTTTTAAAAATGTTGCTAATAAAATGGCGTATAACATCGAATTGTCAGCGGGTCTTACAAATATGTTTACTTAAGATAATATTACATTTTAAAAATTCTTAAAATTTTTCCGTTTTTTATGACTATCTGTATTCCGTTGTGTAAATTACACGCAAATGATTTGGTGAGCGATAAACAGAAAAAAGTTTTCTTTAAAATTAAATTTCGTTAATGTCTTCAAATATATTGTTTAATATTATTTTTATCTTAGATTTATTCCGTCTTCTATTGCTATATTTTCTACAAATCAGTTAAATAAATTTTTTAAAAGGTGGATTTTCGAAAGGATATCATCAAATCATTCATACCTTTTCAAAAAGAAGAAATGAAATGAAACATGTCACCTCGTTTCGGACTGTTTTTAATGGATTATATGGTTGTTTAATAAATAGTACCTAATAACATCATACGTTAACAGTGAAGAAGATAGAGCCAATTATATACGCATAAACAATGAGTTGAGAAGGGCAACGGGTAAAGCTAGGGAAATTTGGATTTAAAAATGTGAGGAAATACAACAGATGGAAAAGTTAGGACGGTATGATATGATGTACGCTAGGGCACTGGAGTTAGAAGATAAGAAGCCTAATGAGTTTCGTGATAAAGGAATTATGAATAAAGATGGAAAAATAGTCGCAGGACCAAAGGATGTAGAACAAATATGGGAAGAATACATTAAGGAACTATACAACAAGCAGGCAGGATCGGTACAGATAGAACCGGAAGAAGAGGATAACATTGAAGAAGGCAACTTGAGACCAAGTATTATGAAAAGCGAAGTAGAAAAGGCGATACTGGAGCTGAAGAAAGGAAAAGCTACAGGCAGCGATGGAATACCGGCAGAGGCACTTAAACTCATAGGATCGGAAGGACTAAAAGTGATTACGAAATGAATAAACAAGATTTAGGACTCGGGAGAGTGGCCTCAGGATTTCTTAGATGTAACAATGATCCCTCTAAAGAAGAAGCCAAAGGCAGTGCAGTGTAAGGACTACAGAATGATAAGCCTACTGTCACACACTTTGAAGAGGATTCTTAATAAAAGACTAGAGAAAAAGGCCGAAGAAATGCTAGGGCAAGATCAATTCGGCTTCAGAAAAGGACGAGGAACCAGAGATGCTATCGGTGTAGTGAGAATCATATCAGAAACGGCAATAGAGTACAGTCAAGATTGCTGCGTATGTTTCGTCGACTGGCAGAAGGCCTTTGATAGAGTAAATTGGGTACTGCTGATGAAGATATTAAAGGATATAGGTGTAGACTGGAAAGGCAGGAGACTGATCAGGAATTTATATGTGAATCAAGTTGTTAAGGTCAGGTTGGAGAATACGGACACCAGCGGAGTACATATCGGTAGAGGAGTAAGAGAGGGCTGCTGTCTATCGCCGATTCTATTCAATATATATGGAGAGAGACTAATGCAGGAAACGTCAGAAGGCATGGGAGATTTCAAAATCGGAGGTAGGATTATAAGAACAGTGAAATACGCGGATGATCAAGTACTTCTAGCAATAAAGGAAAATGAACTCCAGAAAATGATAAATAGACTAGTGATAACAGGTAGAAAATACGGTATGTAAATAAATACAGACAAATCCAAGGTCATGCGAATATCAGGTGAAGAAGAGGAAAATTTGATCATTGGAGGAAAGCCATTAGAACAAGTTTCAGATTATAAATACCTTGGAAGCATCATAACGAGAGAAGCAAAATGTACCGATGAAATCAGGACTAGAAAAACAAAGCAAAAGCCGCTTTCAGAAGAAAGATACTCCTACTAACGGGAAATATAAAGCAGGAAATACGCAAGAGGTCGATAAAATGCTATGTATGGAGTAGGGGAGACCGAGGCAAGTTGATAAGTTTCTTGGTTTTTAATTTCTGAATTTTTTTGTTTCTATTTTAAAAATTTTTAATAACCATGAAATTATGTCTTATTTCCCCGTCTTTTGATTTAGCGTATTATAACTACTGAGATTAGAATAAGAAACCCATGAAAGCCTGTTTAGTTAGGCAAGTCAAACGTCTCAATTTGCCCCACTCTGGGGCAGGTTGATACAACAACAAGAAGCTTGAGCGAAAAATTGTTTTATTGAATAAAAATAATAATTTTGAGAGATAACAGCATAATGAGCAAAAAGATTGAAAAAATATGCTGCGTGTGTGTAAAAAAATTACTTAAAATTGTTAATATTTTTCTTGAAAAAGTAATTTCAAAAGGAAATGAAAGTCAGTTAATCACTTTCACTGTCATCGGACAAAATCAACAGCTCCCGCGGTACTTCACCACGCTTCGTCTATTTTATGTAATTCCGGACCATTTTCCTTTGAAAAACAAGAAAAAAAAATTGGAAGTAATTGAGGTAAGTTGATACATAGTCTCAACGTGCCCCATTTAAAATGTATCACCTTGTCCCAAACGACGCCATTACCCTCAAACCTTGATACGCAAAAGGAGACAACACATAATCAATCAACAACAACGGAATTTTCTTACCTTTGGACGCCCAAATAACATCTGAATCCGAAAGAATATGAAAAGGTTTATCAAAGTACTCTAGGTGACTTCAAACAACAACAAAAATATTTACTTTACGTTACCAAAAACAGTTTTGCTAGAATAACTTTGACACAATGACAGCCGCATCGCCAAATACACGTGCAAACTGGAGGCACCAGTGGAAGGTTTCTCCCCATCAACAGACACAAACCTATGCATGCGCGTTGTCGCACTACTCGCACTGTATCAACCTGCCCCTGTATCAACTTGCCCCGGTCTCCCCTATAGCTTTATCTGGGGCAGAAACATGGACGCTACGGAAAAATGATATTAAATACTTGGATAGCTTGGAAATGTGGACATGGAGAAGTATGCTGAAGATTAAATGGACAGATAGGGTAAAAACGAGGAAGTAGGTACTACGAAGAATAGGAGAGAAGCGAACGATTATACAGACTATCAAAAAGAGGAAGGCGAACTGGATTGGGCATTACCTGAGGAGAGAGAGAGTGCATGATTAAAGAAGTGCTAGAAGGAAAACTGGATGGAAAATGAGAAAGAGGTAGGAAAAGGTTTCAACTGATAGACGACTTGAAAGGGAAGGAGAGCTATCAAGACATGAAGAAAACTGCGGAAAATAGGAGTATATGGAGAACCAAGTTTAACCATGGATAATCACGGACCTGTCTACGGACAGACTACCTATGATGATGAAGGTTGTTTAGCTGCCAAGGAAATGCAAATGCATACATTAGTGAAACAATATGATCCGTGTGTTTAATATGGATTTCATAATATATTATACAATGCAATTTCAACATTCGAACTCCTTTCTTATTTGAAGCTCTTATTTTAAATTCATTAAAATTAATTTTCTAATTGCAAAGTATGTCCTGCGTTTAGTTTTTAGTAATCTGAGTGATGCACTCTTCTATGATATCTATGACACGTTCAATGCTGTAAACCCAGATTAATTTTTATTGTTATTTTTATAACTAAATTCGTTACTTCCGCGTTTAATCGTATAATTCTTGAGCATATTTAAAATTTTGTTCTTTGTGAATAAATAAAACAGTAAAAAGTAATTAATGTATTAATTCATGTATTAGATGAAACTTTTTTCGACCCTTCCATGAACTGGTAGTCGATTCTATATATTTCCTTAACTGATCAGTCCTTGAAGTAGGCCATTTCAAAAATGGGACGTAATGCATGCAGTAAGTAATATTATGCAATGTCTTGCATCTTACGTACACCGATAACATATCTATCTGTTTGCTCTCAAATTTGATTTACACGAAATATAACCTCTTACTCTACAATGAAATAGATACTTCACTTAAGTTGTTAGACTTTTAGATATTGGAATAATTGTTTCAAATACTGCAAGTCAAGTGTATGAAAAAATAGCAAATTAAATTATCACGCATTCACTAATAGATATTGGAATAATTGTTTAAAATACTGCAAGTCAAGTGTATGAAAAAATAGCCAATTACATTATCCTGCATTCACTAATAGATATTGTAATAATTGTTTCAAATACTGCAATCCAAGTGTATGAAAAAATAGCCAATTATATTATCCCGCATTCACTAATACACGGTCCATTTTTAATATAATACTAGTCTGCGCGTTGCAGTGGTGCTTGCAAAGTTTTAAGCAGATTTATAAAAATTTCGTAACACTCATTAACTTCCAAAACTACTATAATCAGTGAGGTATTCGTGAAATCTGTCTTAGAACTTAGGGAGCCTATAGGATCTCTAAGGGGACTCAATAAAATTTTAACATAGTGACGGAGACGCATTGTGAGAATTTGGTACGCCGCTACTTGATTAAGCCTCAAACAGTGCTTAACACCATTCGAAGTTTATGGTGTAAAATGTGTTTTTCTGAATAATGTACGTTCAAACATACCAATAATCACATAGAAAATATATTAAGCAACTTCAATTAAAATGCATAGGTATCTAATTCTTTACATTGCTAGAATGTAGCATCAATTTAAAGCTATTCTGTACTATTCAAAAACATTCTTTTTCATATATCTTATTATGTAATTGGTTGTTAAACGTATTGAAATTAAAAATTAAACAAATTAACAAAAACAAATTAAACGTACCTTCTAAAAATTGCAGAACCCAAATTATTAAAAACCTCATCTAGCAGTACTAAATATGAGCTTAAGAAACAAATAAAACGAACATTTAATTTTCATTTAATAACAAAACTGCGAGCATTAACACAAAACTAAACAATAAAAACATTAACATTCCTTCGTTATAACATTTTTTACTAAGAATTTTTTGACGGACAGAAATTAGAAAAAAAACATTTTTCCGTCCCTAACTTATACATGCAAGGTACAGTTAAAAATTTTATTTGGATAGAAAACATGATTATTTGCAAAAAAAAAAGCCGCAAGAGCACGTAATTACGCTATATGTATAGTTTCTGAAATAAAAATTCGAGAAAGTATCGAGACTCTTTTGCTCGCTAATCCCGTAAGCAAAGATAAAATTGCCCGCGGGTACGAACCAAGGTATTTTAGAGAAAAAGATTGTCTTCATCTAAAAAAGACGAACGAATTGGTGTAAAACTAGGTCCATTTGGTGAACGCCACGAGCGAGAGCACGATTTGTTCCTGAAGACCGACTGACGGACAGTACGAAAATAATATAAAGTAGACGAAGTAAATTTTGCTCATTACAATTAGTATGCGTAATTGTTACGATTCGAGCTGCATTAATAATGACTGAAACGGAAGATATCATCCTTCTCGGTTAATAAACAGCCATCCAAGTTTTATTTTATTGATATCGTCGTCCATTCGTTTTTTGCGTAACGGTATGCGCAAAAAATAAGCTAAAATAGTTGCTTATTTTTATTAGTATTATAAATATAAATAAATAAATATATATATATATATATATATATATATATATATATATATATATTTACATGCTAAAAACTTGTTGCATTGAAACTATATCTAAAGCCAACCTTAAAAGTCATTTCATTGCTTTTAAAAGTTCATTAAAAGCAATTACCGCATGAATGGATCTAGTTAACCGAAAAAATGTTTAGTCAGTTGGAAAATTGAAATCGTAATAAAAACCTAAATAGTCAAAGTATTAAAAAATACTGAGAAAGTGTTGATAAATTAATAATCACTTTGTAATTTTCCGCATGGGTTTTATATATTGTATATATAATGTTAGAATAGTAGACAAAATTTCAATAATAAAAATATATCGTCAAAATCTATCAAATCACTTTCGCATTTGTCATCTTGAACAATTATTACCGAAATGCACTGGAGATGGTATCTGCAGTGAAGGTTAAATGTCACGTGTTTAAAAAAAGGCATATTTGCTTCGTAACACATTCCATTTTTATTAAAAACCTTCAATCGACTTTTTAAAAGTGTACATTGAGAAAAATAAGAGTGAATACCTTTAAATACCACCCTCTTTTTTTTAAATAAACGTTTTCTTTACATTTCAAAGAAAATTTTGTTAAAATATTATATATTATCGTGGGCGTACAAGGAACCGTTGGTTACAGAACAGATGGTTAAAAGATCAAAGAGAGGAGGAAGTAAAGGCAGAAATCACAAAAGCAAGAGAGTTGTCATGGAAAGGGCAAATTGAGTACTTCAAGGAACTGCAGAAACGACATGCTGTCAGCAAAAGGGAAGGAGTCAACGAGAAACCAGATGAGAAATACGTTGACAAGAGCTGAAGACAAATTACAGGATGCAGCAAAAAGATGGAACATTATGGAATAATTCTGTTATAATAGAAGAATTGTTTCTTTCCGTTTAGATTTTCGAAGAAAAGTTGGAGGCTAAAACATCCTCTGGCATGCTAGATTGGGCACGTGGGTAACGAAGCTTGTGATTGAGCAGTATCTCTTCCACTGATGTTCTACGATTTCAACAAATAGAAAATTCAGAAGATATTTTCAAGTTCGTTATGCACAGCCAAGAAAAGTAATAAACAGATGCGTGACAGTCTTCCGTGAATCAGACATTGTACCACATAAAAACTCTAAAGCAACATTGCCCAAAGTTTTCTGCGTGGTGGGCCTCGTCGGCGGTTGTGAATCCTTCCTTAGAATTTTCCAATTATTCGGCGGGCCAGATTAGAGTTTTAATCGGAAGTTATCTATATATTCTGTGGTTCTATTTTAGTGAATATGTAAATGAAGTTTTTATGGTAAACGTTCGAATGTAAAAATTTTATTAATAAATTTTTCACATAAACGTATGAATTTGTGAATTTAATTTTTCGGATTGCTTCATCATCACGGCTTTGCGCGACGCATAAGAACACTTCGCGGAAGTGTCACCATTCCTCTACAGGGAGGCCGAAAACCGCCAGAACATCGGAAAATATTGAAAAAATACAAGTAATTCAGGAAAATGCCCACAAGTCTACCCGTCGTTTGTCAAAGCAAGTCGGCACAGGCAGGCCCTCTCAGGGGTCGAGAGAGGCCCGGGCCACTTCCATTTTTTGAGGCCCCCGGTATATTAAAAAAAGAATAAATACCAAAATACGGTTACAAAAATTGTGGTATGTTTTAAATGTTTACATTTAACAAATTAACGCTTTTAACACAAAAAATACAATGCAATAATTTGTAATGAATGTTATTTTGTATAACAAGTGCTTTTCTAGCCTTTTTCTGTGTAAATTGACCAATTATTGTGGAAAAATTTAGTTTTCTTGCAATGTAACAGTTTATGTTGAGCATGGCAGGGCCATTCAAACGATCTTGTCCCATAGTTGAACGGTGGTAATTCTTGACTTGCTTCAGCACATTGAAAGACCGTTCACCTGAAGCTACTGATGCAGGTAGACAGAAAAATCCTCAATGCAACGGTGACATTAGGAAACACTCCAGCAAGTCCAAGTTGGAGTATTTCTTGAAGCAATTCCTTTGGCTTACAATCCAGTTTAAAGTTTACGGAGTGTATTCGCTTGAGGAAAATGACCTCGTCACACATCTGCTTATATTTCTTTGGTGTACTTTCTTTGGAATTGTTCTGCTGATGTACGTAGATCTTCACTACTCAGGCTATTAAATTGCCAGAGGAACCCAAACAGGCTACAAATTACATTAAGTGATTCAAACCGCCTTCTAAGACCTGATAAAATGGAGTCAACAGTAACAAAGAAGACATTGATTCTATAATGTTGTTCAACATCAAACTCATTACGAATCTTGCGATTGCAGGTAAACTCAAATGAAATGCCAATATTCTGAGCTACTAATTTGGCCTCACTCAAGATCGCATCCCATTGTTCACGAACCTGCTGAATGTCAGCAATGAGACTTTCAATGTTACCCCTCTCAACATCAAGTGTAGCGTTACGTGCTTCAATCAACAGATTAGTCTGGTAGTAACTTAACTCACAAAGATGACATTAGAACACATTTTCAAATGTGGACATGTTTTTCTGGTTAGAATTAAGTTCAGTTCGAGTCTGTGCAGTGAGACTGAGAGATTCAAGTTCACTTAAGGCCACTCTTACTTCATCCAAACGATATGCAACTGGTTGTACACCATCAATCTGTGCAGAACACCTAGTTTTGGACATCCCTTGCAGTGAAACTGGAAGATGTTGCTTCAATATTTCTCACCTTTGTGGACTGCTATTGAATAAGTTGTACATTTGCTGTATAGTTCCAAAGTAAGTGATTGCCTCTTTGCATAATTTGGCACAGTCAACACCTACAAGGTTTTATGTGTGGTTTCCACAGCTGGAGAAAACGCATTTTGAGTTATGCTCAAGGAGAACTGATTGTACGCTGTTATACTTGCCAGCCATGTTAGATCCATTATTGTAGGCTTGACCAATGCAGAGTTGAAAATCTAACCCAAACTCCTCTAGAATTGTTAAAACTCGAGCAGCAATTTCCCTTCCAGTTTTTATAGTGAAATTATCAAAACGCAAAAACCTTTCTTCGATTGAAAATGTTGGGCTGTTGTCGACAATCTTTACATACCGAATTACAATAGTGGTTTGTTCTTTGTTAGAACAATCTGGCGTAGCATCAACAATTATTGAAAAATATTTGGCATTTCGAAGTTAAGAACACAACGCAGCTCTACCCAAAAATTACGAACTATCAGAACATTTCAATGGATGATGAAATTTGACAATGCTGTTGTCAGTGTTGCCAAGCGCTGAGGCAGTAGGAAGTGTACTGCTTGCCGCTGTTTATGTTAATACATAGTGCACTAGAGGCGGTGTGGCCCGGTAATGGGACACAAGTTTTAAGTTATGTGATGAACGTCTTCTTCTTTCAATCCTGTCAGTGTATCTCTGTGTCTGTATGTATAACCTCATTTGGAGAAAACGTCAAAAGTCTAAATTTTAGGCCCTCCGTGAATGTGAGGCCCGAGCCAAATGGCCCTCCTGGCCCCCCGTGTGATAGACCCTGGGCACAGGCACAAGATCCACCTATCGAATTCTGAAATGTGCACTCCATCTTCATCCATATAAGATTCAAATGATCCAGCGTCATCAACCAACAGATGCTAAAGAATCATTGGAATTTGCATTGTGGTTTCAGTAACAACTTCAAGATGAAATATTTCCTACACATTCCCTCAGGTCAGGTGAAGCACTTTCCCACTTAAGTGGTCATGTTGATAAGCAAAACTGTAGGTTTAGGGCGACCTAAAATCCATGCAAAATTCACTAACTCCCTTCACACAGCGTACATATGTTTTACTGTTTGGTGTGGAATCGCGGCACTGTGGGTACATACTTTTTTGAAGTTGAAAACGAATTCACCGTCACAGTTAATGCTGACCATTATAATAAATGCTGAATAGATTTCTCATTCCAAAGTTTAACGAACTCAGCCTTGAGGGTTTTTCGTTTCAACAAGACGGGACTACATGTCAAACCGCAAGGTTATGCATGAAACTGTTGCGAGATAATTTTTCTGGAAAGCTGATCTCCAAATTTGCATATGTGAATTGGCCTCCCACATCTCTTGATCTCAGTCCTCGTGATTATTTTATATGGGGGTATTTAAAAGACAAGTGTACTGAAATAGGTCACAAACATTCAATGTACCGAAGAAAATCATTGCAGGTTAAATACAGGCTATTCCGATTGACGTTCTTGTGAATGTTATGATGGGCATGGGTATCAGATCAGCAGAATGTGTTCCTCGCAGAGGAGGCCAATTAAATGGCATCATTAAAATAGTGTTATCTGAGGAAATGTCTGTACTTTGAAATTTTTACGGCACTTGAATAAATAACTTATATAATCAAAGATACCCTTATTTCTAACATGGCCCATTTTTCCATACTCGGTATCAACTGAGCCGGAGTTAGGGAGGAAAAGATGGAAAGATTGCATTGAATGGAATAGGGAAAAGATTTTAAGGCAGAATCTATTGAAATCGAGAGACTGATACGTCATAGGAATATCTGATTAGGAGATCGATAAGGCTACTCGGGATATGAAGTAAAAGATACCAGTAGTAGTGGAAGATTTTCCAGCAGAAATTTTAAATTAATGAGGAAAAGATATTTTAAAATTATTTCTTAAAAGATATGAAGACGGAGAGTAGCCATAGGACTTCATTAGATAAATTTTTCCCCTTTGGCGGAGAATAATAATGCAACTGTGTATCCAGATTATAGAAGAATCATTTTAATATCACCTGCAGTTAAAGTAGTTTTCAGGCTTTTTAACAGAAGGTTAAAAGGCAAAGCGAATATATGTCTCTCAGTTCGAGCTTCGAAAAGAACCTGGATCTAGAAAGCGCGGCAGGAAGACTTAAGTAGAAATAAATATTGAATACAGCCAGGATGCGTTCATGTGTTTTGTAGATTTCGGAACGGCCTTTGATAAGTGTTTTGTGCC
Source organism: Uropetala carovei (assembly GCA_036926305.1). Taxonomy (NCBI): domain Eukaryota; kingdom Metazoa; phylum Arthropoda; class Insecta; order Odonata; family Petaluridae; genus Uropetala; species Uropetala carovei. The sequence goes on from JAXCHB010000167.1 coordinate 3,024,070, forward strand.
CTAGGCCGATGGTTGCCAACATTTTAGAGTAAATGTGTCAGGTTGAACCGTCAAATGTGCGGGTAGAACCTCACGTTTGAAAAGACAAGAATGTCAAAGTGGAACACATTAATTATAACTTTTACTTCACTTTTTATCAAGGAGCGACAACATTGACGTTCTATATAAATAAATTTCAATATTAATAAAGTTTAATTTTTTTAATTTATAAAAATGAATAAAGGCAATCGACATGAAAAGGAATATGACAGTTAATTTCACGAATCATAATGTACGATTTCTTCGGAGAGTACTATAATAGTTGAAGAGTGAATCAAACTTCTACAAAATCGTTCTAAAGAACCATTGCTGAACGGGTTCAGCCCTTTCGGTTTTAGTTAAAAGTTAAAAAGCATGAACATTCATTGACGTTCTATATAAATAAATTTCAATATTAATAAAGTTTAATTTTTTTATTTTATAAAAATGAATAAAGGCAATCGACATGAAAAGGAATATGACAGTTAATTTCACGAATCATAATGTACGATTTCTTCGGAGAGTACTATAATAGTTGAAGAGTGAATCAAACTTCTACAAAATCGTTCTAAAGAACCATTGCTGAACGGGTTCAGCCCTTTCGGTTTTAGTTAAAAGTTAAAAAGCATGAACATTCATTGACGTTCTATATAAATAAATTTCAATATTAATAAAGTTTAATTTTTTTATTTTATAAAAATGAATAAAGGCAATCGACATGAAAAGGAATATGACAGTTAATTTCACGAATCATAATGTACGATTTCTTCGGAGAGTACTATAATAGTTGAAGAGTGAATCAAACTTCTACAAAATCGTTCTAAAGAACCATTGCTGAACGGGTTCAGCCCTTTCGGTTTTAGTTAAAAGTTAAAAAGCATGAACATTCTTAAACTAGTTAGTATGTGTTACACATGTGAATCTGGTATTTTACCCGCTTGCTGTCGAAAGGAATGGAGTGGAATTTTTACAAAAGATATAATTTCAATTTCCTGGTTCTATGACAAATGAAGATGATTAATTTTTTAATAAAACGTTATGATTATAAGATACTATTTGCCATTTTTGTTAAAGGTACTTATTCAAGTTATCGATCAGTAACCTGACGAAAGGTACTAGTAGAAAACATGTTAGAATGATTCCGGCGGTTTTTAGCTTCTTTTAATATTGTTGTCGCGGATTCGAATCCTGTCGATTGCATGGTTGAGTGCCTTCCTCGTTGTTAGACACATTTGTGGACGTTATTGGAGCTTTCGGGATGATCCCTTCGTCAGCACAAGAGAGGCACAACTATTTTATATATATATATATATATATATATATATATATATATATATATAGAGAGAGAGAGAGAGAGAGAGAGAGAGAGAGAGAGAGAGAGAGGACAACTAGGTGTTGTAGAAAACCCAGTGAACATTTACCGGAAGGAGAGCCGCTGGGGTGTTGGAGAGACACATTTGTAGAGGTTATTGGAGCTGTCTCTCTCTTGTGCTGACGAAGGGATCATCCCGAAAGCTCCAATGACTTCTACAATTGTGTCTCTCCAACACCCCAGCGGCTCTCCTTCCGGTAAGTGCTCACTGGATTTCCTTCAACACCTAGTTGACCTAAATATCCTTTTACCTTTCCTCTTCCGCAAGTATGTATGTAGGTATATCTTTATTTTGAATTGAAGTTCTGAAGCTTGGATTTCCCGTATTTTATATGTCCTCATTAGGATTAGTTATAAAAAATGCCGTTTTTAATTCCAATTTATATCGCGAAATAATCTCTTGAGGCTGCTTACTGTTTAAAAGTAAGTTTTTCTTCTCTTTATGTTATGCAGATGAATGATACTTCTCTAGATAAGCTTCAAATAAGATGACATTATTTGCACTCTTACCGTCGATGATGATGGTCGATCAGAACAAATTGGCATGCATTAGCTAAATCCATACATACTATCCAAATTGTGTTTTCTTGTGCATTCTCACCTGTTTTTCGGTTAGTGTATTCCAACATATTTTATTATACTTGTTCAGAGTCAAGTTCATAATAACTCTATGGACATCTACGTACCTAATACCGTGCGAATCGTCAGACAGGTGGGTGGCTGGGTTTGAAATGCACCAAACTTCCTGAAATATCTTAAATCGTCAAATATATCCAGTTACGATCTGTAAAAGTTCTAGGGAAAATTATCTTAGGTATCGATCCATCCTGCTGTCCATTTCATGCATTTTATCATTGTGATCGTGTTTTCCTAAACAGGTGGAGCTTCAGTTATTCTGAGAACTACGTCAGCTAAGGTTTCGGATCTGTATTTCTCTCGAAGTTTCAGTCTAGCGTTCAGCCTTCGCTACTTTAGCGATATTCCGTTCAAATTTCTTAATGTAATTAGATAAACTGTTTTCACGAAACTTGATGTCCCGCACTTTTTCAAACTCCAGTGTGTGTCCCTTCTCACGAGGACCCCTTGGACTAGAAGCGTAATCGACATAGGCCCTAACGAAATATAGGAAACGTGTTTCTCGACCTATTTCGGTATTATTTCTGATCCCCTTTTTATGAAAGCTAATTTCTTGTTAGCTGCACCGACTGCCGACGGATGTATGCGTCCTACGACAGATCGCGGGCGATGGTTATTCCTACATAATTTATGTAGTAGACTATACGATCCAACCCACCTGTTTCATACGCAGTCTTTGCATAAAATCATAACATTTTGAGGTTCATTTCCTACGGTCATTTCTTCTATCGTTAGTACGTATATCGCATTAAGATCTTTCTGCAGAGATTTATCTGTATATAACTGCATCGCCCACGAATAATAGAACTTCACTACATATCGCCTAGCATATATTACTGACATAAATCAAGAATAAAAACTAACCTAAGGCACTACCGATCGTGACTCTAACAAAATCAGAGTTGATTCCGTCTATAACCTTGTTCTTTTCTCTGTTCTAGAAAAAATTTCCTAATGTATGAGTTAAAATTTATTATATTTTAATACCTATATACCTATTTTCAGGATTTGTCTAGTAGCGATGAATGAAATATTTAATCAAACTACAATGTTTTTCAGTTGATTGAAAAATATTGCAGTAAACCTGAATTCGACAGAAAAATGTTCCTGAGTGCCAAGAAGACCACCATTATACAATAAAGAATTAAATTATGGAGAAATATTGAGCAATTGAAAATATAATTTTCAAGACAATATTTAGATTAGCTTTGAGAGAACGGTGATTTCTTTAATCAGCTAGCATAAAATACTTTTTATGATACATTTATGCTCTTTTCAAGAATTAGAATTTACTGATTATAAAAAAATATTGCATAATTACATAACCGGACGGTCTGCATAATAGGTATGTGGACTTAGATGGGGCTTTTACACGTTTCTTAGTGAATTCCGTTGACTAATCGATCGATAAGGGCATTATGAGCTCACTAAGATTGGAAACGCGTTCCATCGGCGCAACCTATTGTCTCACAGGGATCGCAAAATCATGTCTCTTATGCTCTCAAGACAACGATATATCCTAAAGTATTTTGTATTTTGCCAAATCCCAAAATCATATGAAATACTATTTCTCAGCTTATAGTCCCACACATTTAAATATGATTTGAATAAATATTTTTTTGTCAAACGGTATTATGTATTACTTTTAATGAGGATAAAATCTGCCATAAAAAATAAAACACTCCTGTTCATAAGTTTTGAAAGGCAGTGGTTTTTGTCGTTCTATGATCACGTATACCACTTCTTTAAAATATAGATTTCTAAATAAATATTGCCTCTAAAATATCGTAGGCTCTATTTTGTTACCAGGATAACCATAACTTCTTTGCTTAATTTTATTAATGCCTCATTTGCAGTAAATATTGAAGTAGCTACAGTTAAAAGATTAGTCAATAATTCAATATGAAAAAATATATCATTCCAAGAAACACCCGATTATCGCCTAATTTTTACAGTCGTGGTTTATTTCCTCGTAAGATTTAATATAACTAGCTGTACCCGCGCAATGTTTGCGCGATTTTTTCAATTAAGTTATAAAAAATTAAGGTGTGTGAAATAAGTTGATCTCAATAATTCACACTTCACTCTAATAATGCATTTCCCCGCTATAGGATTTTAATTTATTTGTCTCCTAATATAAGGTCCGCGGGTTCGAATCTCGCTGATTTTTTATTTTCTTTGTTTCTTTTTATTGAATTATATCTCTTTTTTATATAACAATCAATGCAACCGTTTATTTAGATTATCTACGAAGAGAAGATAACCATGTAACTTTCAATATGTTAAAAAAATAACGTACGTCCCTGTTCTCATCTAATTTTAAATTTATGCGTGAGCCTTTTTGCGTTAATGAGCATTATAGATGTATATTTTAATGGTTCTACTTACAAAAAGGTAAGATTCCATCATTGAAACGATGAAAGGAAGATTCAACTCCTTTGATTAAATCGTTAGAAACGCTTCCCAGACGCAGTTAACTGAATAATTATCCGTAAATATTTACGTTGCTATATATAAGGTTTGACGTTGCTGCAGCATGCTTAAACAAAGGTGCGAAGCGAATAACGCTTTTCTTTCTCCTATTTGAAGGTTTAATTGACACTAATTGAATCGGAGGCAACAATGACGGTCGCCTTGTCAACGCCATGAACTCGGAAAAATCGAAAATCCCGTGTATACTTATGGGAAAATAGAATTGTTTCCTGGATTCGAACCCGAGACTTAATGAAAATGAAAATAATTTTCCTGGGGCCACCTATCCAGTAGAAGCAAAACGCCGTTTACCGCATATGTCTACGACGAACGGTTCTCGAGATACAAAGAGAAAGACGAACGGACACTTGTAAAATTTTATAGATGATGCTGTAAATATTGCTGAGAGTAGATTTATGAAAAATAATTTCTGTGAATATGAAAATTTTTAAAATTGTTTTAATGTGGCTCATATAATTTTAACGTGTGAATAGTGCGCTCCTTCCGATTTCATCAGTTCCATTTACAACATATAAGAATCGTTAGACGTGTTAAACGTTGTCATTGAATTAATTCTTAGATTACCTTCCGTGAACTTCAATTACTAACTACATCAACTGAAGCCTTACAAATACATGTGCGTATGTCCTTAATTTTATTATTTTAAGAAACATAATGTATGCATGTTGCTTCAGTTTCATATTCGGAAATATTTCTACAAATCAGTGAGCCTTCTCAATAATGTTTACATATGGCAGTATTTTAGATGAAACCGATTTTTTGCGTAACGGTCTTTAATTCTGCAATGTAAAAAAACTATTCGGCTTTATACTTGTCAAACAGTGTAGAGGGGTGGTTAGCGTGTCTAGCTCCCAATGCAAAGGTCACGGGTTCGAGTCCTGTCCGAGAGGATGGTCGTTTGTGCTTGTCATAGAATGTATTACAACACATGTAATTGAAGAAACCTGTTTGAGTTAAATAAATGATTATTATTATTATATTCCATATCCATTTATATGACCCATCAAATATCTTCCCCTATCCCGATAGTTTCACTCGAAGGATTCGTTCACACCGGATGGTTTTTCCTCGAAGGCGACTCCAAGGAAAGAGGTAGAATTAGAAAGTTGGTTTTTGTGATGCTTTTTCCTATAAACAAATTTAGCCATTTCTCCATCCATAGAAATGATCCCCATTTTCATTACCTTATGCTAAGTTTTAATATATCCAAATAATATATTGTGAAGCCATAGTGGGAGCTTTGCGCATTCTCTAGAGCCTAGACGATGTGTTTGCTCGTGGATATCCGTATTTTCTCTTGCTCTCTCTATCTCACACACACACCGTCTACTTTCCTCTCCGTCACCCTCTGCAGAAGCAGTAGCAAGTATCTGGTGCAGCTCCCTCGTGTGAACCGGTTTCAATTTTTACTCGATGTCACCTATTCGCGCAGACCCACCGTGACGCCGTTAGAGTCTTGCCATAAAGCACTTCAGTTTGATTTTCTCTTGTTCGGTATCGTCACAATAGGTTAGTTCTGCGCAGGAGAGAGAGAGAGATGAGAAGTGGTCGAGGTGAGGAAGAGAGGAGTGGGTGAAAGGGGAGAGGAGGAGAAATGGAAGTGAAGCTGCGGTAGTTGCGTTTCAGGTTTGGTCACTTTCACCTTTGATCCGAGCGACCGTCGCAAAGTTTGGCGAAAGTTTGTCCACTTAGCATGCACCCGCGACGAGCGCCGTTGTCATGGTTTTTATATAGACGAGCGTAGATCAATTCAAAAAGTGTAGCTATATTGATAACCATTTTGTCTTGGGAATAAAAAAATGAGATTGTTATGTTTTTTAAACTCATTTTTCGTTGCACACCGTTCAAAAAGTACATTTTATTTTTTCAAATTCTCCCTCTACAGAAATTTGTGTTCCATATTTTTTATAGCTTTTTATTGAAACTATTATCTCATTGATGGTTTTTCTCTGTATGAGAACATGGTTCACCGTTCACAAATGAACTGGAGGATGAGAATAACTCCAAAAATGCAGGATTTTGGGACCACATTCATATAGCCCTCGAACAATCATGATATTTTCTAGCGCTATGCAGTTATCTTTAATCATTCAAAACTCGATATGTATTGATTCTGAGATGTAAACTCTAGCAATGTTTTTTAAAGCAATGACTAGCACTACCTTGCTTTAAAAAGCTGCCTCAGTTTTCCGAATGATTCATACGGGTCTATTATTTATTACATGAGTTAGTTTATAAGCCTTCCTATTACCAGAAAATATTCTTAAAACAAAATAAACCACTGTTTACAGCTGGTATCACATTACTTAAGTTACTCATATGATCGCGAAGTTGAGCAAACCAGGTTGTAATGCAATGAGGACTTTAGCAGTGATATTTCATAGAATTAAATCATAAGTTTGAATTCTTCCTACAATTGTTTTTTTAAAATAGATAGATGACTTTCATACCATATTAGAATTTATAATTCATATTGAAAGCGAATTGAGAGATGAAATATATATTTCGTCTATTCTGACGACTAACATGAGTTAATAAGATTTTTTTATTAAATATGGCATTCAATCTTGTAAAAAATGCAAACACCTTTATATTACGTTTCCGGCGAAATTTTCTCATGTGCAGAAAATTTTATCGCCAAATAAAGTTTTGAGAAGTTTAAGTTGGTCGTGTTTCATTAAAAGTGTTAATGATACGTGTAATTGAGCAGAGGAGACTTAATATCGTATAAGTGAGGTAAAAGAATTAAAATACGAATTTAATACCGAAATTACGGTGCTTCTGTTTTTGTAATATTGTTGGGCTCTTCTAATTTTTTTAGTTTCTATGTTTCGTTCAAGTTAGCAAAGACTTTTTTTCAACTCGACCTTCTGACCGCCCATCTCCGAAGCCATTCTAATTCCGAAATGATCTCATGTTCTTACGAAAAAAAACCACCGCCGTCGAAGAGGCCCCCGAATTGGCCTGGCCATATCCACGGCAACGAAAAAGCAAAAAATATGAGAGCGCCATAAATTTAAAATAATGACGAATAATTACGCTTTGAAATGTATAAACGCTTGCAACGCAATTGTTTGTTATTGCCGCCATGCCTTTGCTCTTTCTACGGCAAGAGGTGTTGGAGGAGGGGAGATTTTTTTTTTTACTTTCGGAGATGGCGTACATCACACACATACAGACAGAGGGAGAGAGAGAGAGAGGTCGGCAGTAGGATAAGAGTTAGGGAGAAGGGGGAGAGATAGGGAGAGAGATGCGGAGGGGGGGAAAAAAGGGGCGAGATAGAGGGAGAGCGGAGTGAGAGGGAGGGAGGGAGGGAGCTTAGTTCCAGGATCGGATGAAAAACTCAACATAGCCCCAAAGGAATTGTCCAGTGCCGCAGGAAAAAAAGCCTTATAAAGGAAAGAGATGTGAGCGTGTGTGTGTGTAGCAACGAGGAAGATGAAGAGCAGGAGAGGGAGCGTAAAGGAGAGGGGGGGAGGAAGGAGCGTAAGGGAGAGCGGGGAAAGGGAGAGCTGGAAGGAGAGAGAGAGGGAAGGAGGAAGAGGAAAGAGTGGGAAGGTAGAGGGAGGAAAATTGCAGACAAAACACTTTTTCGGGTAGATAAAACTCATTAATGGAGAGGGGAGAGAGAGAGAGAGGAAGAGGATGAAGATTCGTTAGAGATGGAGATTTTGGGGAAAGGGAGTGGAAAAATGGGAGATGTGGATGGTATTGCTAGTTTTATAATACATGTAGGAGAATAGAAAAGGTGAGATCAAGAAAAGTTAGGACGGAATCTAAAGGAATAACAGAGAAAAGCATCGTTGAGAACTTGAAAACTGCTGAGGCAGTATAAAGGCGGGTGGGAGGAAAGGGACAAGTGGAGAAAATGTAGGGAATTACTGCGTGGAAAAGAAGAGAGTGAATTATCAGGAATAAGAAAGCGGCCCAATAGTTAAGTGGATGAAAAGAGGAGTTGGCATGGCGATGTCGGAAGAAGTGAAAGGGAAGTAGCGAACTGAAATCGGAAGTAAAAAGAGTAGAAATGGGATCCGTATTGGCAAGAAAAGAAAATCAGGTAAGCAAACAGAAGGGGCAGATAGTTTAGGAGAAAATGCAATGAGAAAGAGTGGGAGGTGGCGATGAAGAGGATTAATAGAGGGAGGAAATTAGAAAATAGGAAAGAAATGAGGAGGAAGAGAGGAGAGAGAGTGTGTAGGCGGAGCGCACGGAGGAGGAGGAGGGGGGGTGGTAATGAATGAGGGGGAGGAGTTGGATAAGAATGGAGTGAGGGAGGGAGATGAATGGGCGCAGGGAGGGAGGGAGGGAGGGAGATAGGCGCAGGGAGGGGGAGGGGAGGGGGCTTCGCGGAGGCGGCAGCGGCGGAAGGGGTTTTTCGGCGGTTTGGAATCTCTGAAGGATAGAGAAAGAAGGAATCAGCCAGCATATTATCGGACCCGCATGCAGTTTTTCCCGGGGCGGTTACTGCTCCGCCATTTTAGTCTCGCCCTCCCTCCGCCCCCCGCCCTCGCCCCCTACATCACCCCGCCGCCGCCGCGCCAGCCACTCCGTCTTCCACGGGAATGAAAACACCCCTTTCGGAGCACTCCTCCTCCCTCCCCCTTCAGCCCCCCTCCTCCACGGAAACCCTTCCACCTAAACCTCTTCCACTCTTTTTTTTTTATCCTGCCCCTCCTCTCCTCTCCTCCTCCTCCCCCCCAACCCTCCATTCGTTCCCTTAATTTTGCCTCTTCCACCCCTCCCCCCCTCCTCCCGCCCATTCTTTTATTTTTGGTCCTCTTGTTTCATTCTCGAAAAAAATTATTTTTTCATCCATCCCTCTTTTTTCTTTCTCATTTTACTGCCCGCAAACCCTTCTCTCTCTCTCTCCCTCTTTCTCCCGACTCCCATCCCTCTCCCTTCTAGGCCCTTTCTCTTCCCTCCTGCCCCCGGATACTCCCATCTACTGCCCGCCTTAATATATGCGAACAGAATTATTCTCTTCAAGAGTACCCAAAATATGCGAGCGTTTCCCAGGCTACAATGGAAACAGGGAGGGTGGAAAAATTACGAATTTTTTTTTAAACTCCCACCCAGGTGACTCCTATAACCCCTCCTTTCCATTTCTCCTCTTCTTCCCTCATCTCCTCCCTCTCTCTCTCTATTGCCTCCCTCTCATCCCTTTCGTTATAATTTTTTACACTCTTTGTCCAGAATTATTATTATTATTACTATTGTTTTTTAGCCATTCCGGGTTTTCTTCGTTGCGGGTGTTGCAGTGAGGCAATGAGAAATTGATATGAGACTTCTCTCTCTCTCTCTCTCTCTCTCTCTCTCTCTCTGCTTCTCTCTCTCTCGCGCGCCAAAAAAGCGGCTCCAGGCTGGATTTACCTCTCACGCTGATGTAGCTACTATTGCGTCCTCCTTCGCTCGCCGGTTCCGGAAAAAAAGGGTATAGCTATATGAAATCCGGCGACGTCGCAGAATTTAAATTCCTACGGATTTTGGTAATTGTCCCGGTGATAATCGACAGTTACGCTAGGCTTATTATAGTTCTCATTAGGAGCGATAGTAGTAAACCATTATTACAGGATGGATAACGCCATCCGAGCGAATCCGACCTTTTTTGCTGGTTGGACTTCGTCGCTTCCTTATAAAAAAAATCACACCTTACGAGGTTTTTACGGATCGTCAGTATTGATCCTTGATACAGCGCCTAAGTAATTAAGAATTGCGTTTAATCTTTTTGTTAAAATCGCCTATTAAAATCAGTCTTCATTATAAGCGGAGAATATGCTTTCTGATAAAATCCGCCGCATAAAATTAACACTGGTACTTTATATTGAAATTTGCTTTTTAATCGAACCTAACGATTAGAATGGCCCTTATTCCGTTTTCGCGTCTATGTTGCCGTCTGTTTAAAACACACCATCATAATGTCTTGCGTATTTTCAAGTCACTTATCTGAGCTATGCCTTCGTAAATACTAGATAAGGGAATAGACGATTACGCGGGAAGCTCTAATAAATCCAGAAATATATCGGAAAACTTTAAGACACGCAATAATAATTGATTTACAAGATATTATAAATGATTTCCTTTATCAGTTTCCCCGATGGATACGCTACCATTTTGGAAAGGATCATTAACGGCGTTGTATTGTCAATGATCTCTTTATTCGAAAAATTAAAAATTAAACAAACTTTAAAAGAATTTTAAACTCATTTATTTTGATAATGGTCCTTATAGCTTTTAAACGCCTCTGCGATTTAGTATCCAGCGCTCGGGATTGGTTTCAACTTTCAGACAGCTATAACAGAAATCTTCTTTCTTGAAATGTTTACCTTAGAAGTCGAAGAAAAATGTTTTATAAATTTAACGGAAATATATTATGCCTATCACATACAATATTTGAATTTTAATTGATAATGATGTTTCAAAATATCTCCATATAAACCGCATTATCCGCACATTTTCTATCTTTGCCCAGATATGCTTTTATTCCTGTGTTTGTGCATTTCAATCTTTAAGGGTATGGAAAATATTTTTATTCACCAACATACAATGTTAAACAGTTTTTAGCTGACAGTTACTTATTTAACATGCAAAACAAATACTTATATTTTTTCTGTTTATTAGTAGTAACACGAAATTTTCTTTTGCTGATGTTCATATGTTAGCAATTCCAAGGCAACTTACATGTTTATTTACTTGAGTTAATCGAGAGAAAATAAGTATGTTTTGAGTGTTTGAGTGATGTTTTTAAATTGTAGTGTTTGCAGTAAGTATAGTTTCTTTTTTTACCTAGTGAATCTTTAAATGTTAATACGTCGTGAAATGGCTTTTGGAAATCCTCAATTGGTGGTAATTTTTATTTATTCCCTCCTATCGCATGTTTTATCTTTGAGTTTGCTGATCATGTTTTAAGTTAGACATATTATTTATAAATTCATCTAAAATAGTTTTGTTTTTGAAAAAACATCAATATAATCTATAGAACTCGGTGGTAAGTGATATTTATGATTATCAAGAAAATAACAACTTCCATAACGCATTTTTATTGCAAGAGATTTACTTAAATTACTAGCATCATTAGGTCGGCGGTCGTGAAATAACAACAGATTGTGTGGAAGTTACTTATCTGTTAATTTTAATCAAATTTATTTTTAAAAGTTACGATTAGGAGGTAGTTCAATTCCTTGACGCTAGTGGCATGGCTGTCGCTTCTTGAAAGCCAATCAGATTCCGAACAGGCAAAGTCACACTTTCTCCAGTTTAGCATGTGATGCGATATCACTGTGAAATATTGTGAGACAACCAAAATCGCGTCATGCTTCTATTTCCAAATTCTTCGTATAATTTTGCATTATTTAAATTTTACGCAACAATGTTATGAAATAATTTTCCTGGAATTTGAAAGTAATGCGAAAATATCTGTCCAAATTTTTACTTCATTGTTTTGTGAAAACTGCCGTTGAACAAATCAATTATCCTAAGTTTAATACAAGGTCTGCTTGGTAATAATTATTAGAGATAATTTAAGTTTTAAATTAACTTCGAAAAGTTTAAGATTACTTTTTAAAACTGGACAATGAAAGAATTTTTTTTTCAAATAAAGGAACGATATTTTTCTGTCATTACACCGATCAACTTCTGTTTTCCTGCATTTTATCGCTGGGTATGTTATTGATTCATTCTTTTCCACGTATTTCATCTAAGTCTCTCTCCTATCCATGGCAACCCTTTGTCCTCTTTGTCTTCGCATTCTCCCTTCTAATTGTAAGACTTCCTCTCAAATTTCGAACCACCCATCCTCCCACTCTCCCTGCTTGGCTGCCCTCATAAACAGCCTTTAATCTCTTTCTATATTAATCATATGTCTTTTCAACTTCATTTCTGTAGTTATCGCTATGTTCTCATACTGAATTTGTTGACGTCTTTGTGAAATGAAAATGGTAAATAAATTCGTATGAGCTCGTGTTATACGACTTTTTTATCCAAGAAAACTACGAAATAGAGAAAGAGAGACAGAATGAAAGAAATAGGCATATATATAGAAAGATAAAGAGAGGGGAGGGGGGGGGGGAGATAGCGAGGAAGACAGAGAGGGAGATAGAAAGAGACAACATCGAAGAGAGTCATGAATATATGGACAACGCGGAGGAGTGTTCTGAATAAACGAAACCGTTAAGTGTTAGAAACAGTAAGGTTAATAATAATTCGAAAAATAATTATAATTAAATATTTACATAACGTCTTTTCAGTTTTCTTATAAAATTTTTGTTATTTGTAAAAACTGAGTAATGCACCCTGTATTTCTATATAATTTTCATGTTTATTTTTCTAATTCTAAGTTATACAACTATTATCTAACGGTGGATTGAATAAAAGCCGTAATAAGCTCGAAGTCAGTGCCAATGTAAAAAAGTTGCGGTGTCCGTTTTTCTTTTGTATCAAATTCAACAGTATTTATAGCAAATATTAATAATTTTTCATGTAATATATATTCGAATTAATTAATGACCGTAATTTAGTCGTAACTTCTTCAATTTTACTTTTAATTCTTCAATGTAGTTCAGAAACTACATCTGTATAAACTTCTCAGTATTTTTATGAACATATCAGGCCAGAGTTATTCTACACTTACATTTGTATAAATTTGCGTGTCGCACATCTTTGTTAAGCCCCTTTCTAAAATTATAACTTTCTCTCATTTGCCAGTTGAAAATTGTCTCTCTTTTTAATTATAAGCCAATTTTAGAAATAATTAATTTTTCTGTGAAAAACTAGGTATATTTAAACTAAAATAATAAAACGCCTCCTCGCAATACTATCCTCGCTGGTTCGAATTTACCAATTTTCTCCCGTAGTTGGTATTGCTAATTTCTTTGTGAAGGTCTCATGTGTTGAAAACTGAGCTCACGAAGCATTAATCAAATGAAAAACAATAAAAAAATAGTAGCAAAATTCTTCTTTTCGAACCTCAAAATGAAATCTAGATTGTCACCTTGTAATTTTTGAGTAACTTTGTAAGCAGAGAAAACAATTAAGTTGCAATTTGCAAAGGGAATTATTGACTTCAAAAAGAAGCTGGAAATGAATTAAAGAAATATGAAAGAGCGGGAAAGATTTATTTGAATAAGCAACTGTATTAATTTTTAACAAAGGGTGTAAATATTAACGGGCATTTATTAAGCTATATACAAGGCGAAGAAATGTCAAATGAAATTTTTTATTATATAAAAGATGAAAAGGATAGAAAAAGGAATTAAGTATTTATTCGTATAATAAGTCAAAGGCATTCGTAAACAGAGTTATGTGAGAAAATGTTTTCAGAGTTAATTCGTTCTTCCAAGACCATGTAGTAGCTGTATAAGGGATGATAGACCATATTTAAAAATGTACTTCGGAAGCAAGATTTATTCAGACAATAATAATAATAAACTCAGTATATCAATATCTAAAACTCCCTTCTTTAATTATATGGGCACTACTTTAATAGTGGCCATACCAAAAAGTTGCGTTAATTCTTTCAAAAAAATACGCCCAATATATTAAGCAAGTTTTTATCGATCAGGTGTTTTCCGTTTGCTCCCACCATCTTTTTATTTTGCACTAATTTCTGCATAGACATTCGTTAACTTTATGCGTACTTAGAATTCCAGTTTTGACGTGTAATCGTGCATTGTTTGTGCGGAAAACTGAAAAAACCGCGCAGAATATGTTTTGAACTTACAAATTATTGGCGCTTGTTTCGAAAGTGCTATTTTTGCTTAAGACAATTTCGTAATAATCAAAAATAGTTATATCTTATGAACAAGCCCGTAAATATTATATATCTTAAAATTATCTATAATATAACATGTAGTTTGATCGGTTAGCCCACCACGCTGGAAGGCCAGCTTAGGTCAGGAGGGACGTACGTCCGATGGCGCTTTCACTACGTAAACGCAGGTGTTTTAATTTCATGTGCTCAGATTTTTAGCCGAATAGTAATTACATTTTGTCCAGTAAGAGGATACCACGGAGAAAACTGTTAAAGTAATTAGAATGATAATTTATTTTCTTGCCGTCTATTTTCAAATATTACTTTTCGAATCGATCCACGAATTTACGTTTTCCGAGAGGAATATATTTTGTAGTCAAGAGCAACCTCATTTTTACTAAATTTCTCAAATTATATTAATTAGATTAATTGTAAAACAATAAAAAATTCGTTAATTTGTTGTCAAAGGGATTTAGTCTAAAGAATGTTCGGCTTATTTTCAAATTTAAATATATAGAGTCGATTATGTTTGTTAGGCGGGAAGGGGAAAAGATTGGGAAAGAGGTAGGAGAGAAATACGGAGAAAATGGAAGAGGGATGAGTGGGGAGAGAACCAAGCAAAAAAATATATTAATACGTTAAATTTGATGTCCCATAATTTTTACGGGCATTTATACTGTGTGTGTAGTACGTAATTGTTTTAAGCACAATTATGACAGTTCTTTATAAGCACTCCGTATATTTATACAGAAAATGCACTTTTGGTTTAGAAATATACCTCAAATTATGAAGGTTTTCTTTTATATATGAAACAAGTCTTTCACCGGAGTCGAACTCGCGTCCTCTGAGTCATATCATCTGAGCAAATTAAATTCTCCATAATCATTAATTTAGCTTCATTAAATTTCTAAAAAATTCCTATTTGACTTACTTGATTCATTGTGTATTCATTAAAATTTTTCTTAAATGTTTCCTTATGTGATGGCCTTTCAGAAAAACAAAAAAATGAAAATATTTTACAAAATTGTCTTTATTTATTGTACAGTAGTTTTAATGTATAGTGAAGCTCAATAAAAATAGTTTTAGTGTTTCTGGGAGGAACTGGCGAAAGAACACATTCTTTTAGGAATTTTAATATAGGTTTTGTAACTCGAAAAACAACAAAGATCATTTAAAATTCCATTTAAAAAATTGAACATAATTTCCGACATTTGGAAAATTAACGATTATTTCATTGAAAATGTAGTTAAGCCAGAAATAATAAATAACCAAGCTTTCCTGATGAAATATTTCGCCTTTTGTTGGAAAAACAATTCCGGTGTTCCGATGTGAAATTCCAGCTAGAATCTATAAAAATATTGATGAAACATATTAAAATTGTAGTTCTCAAAATTATTTGTTCCTATAATGAAACAACTATTGTTTTCTCAAGTTTTTGAACTTTACATTTGGATCTTATTTTTAAGCAGTGATGGGCGTAATGTTGTCGCCACAAGAAATATTCCTTTGAAGTCCTTCGCGTAATTTTGTGACATTTTTTAAATATACCTGTCTGGAGAGGTGAGTAGACGTGGAATTAGTTCCAACTTGTCAACAAACGTGGTACCGAAAGTCATCTCCTCCTCCTCCTCGTTCTGTTCGAATGCCTCATAACTCCATTCTATCTCCCTTTTTATCCTTTTCATTTGTCACTGGTTCCCTTTCCCTCCGCCTTCGTGAAACGCGACGCTCTCGCCGTCATCTCCTCTTATGTCCTTGCCTTTTCGCCTTCTTTTCCTCATAGTCACCAGATGGCAACACTTAAATTAGATTCACCCAAACATCCAGCGTCAATTATAACAAATGAAAAGACAGACGTTCCTCCCTATATGGTTATAAATTCATAATCCTTAATTTGGATTATATAAATTATGAGTATGAACAAATTCTTTGTAATGTTCTTGTAATTTGTCCCTATTACTCCAATCATTTAAGCTTAAACCACTTGGTTCTTTCCAGAAAGATTTTTGGGTTTGGGACGTCCTCCTCTAGTCAATTTGGAAGAGCACAATCCTGAAGAATTTAGTCTCGTGGAAGCGCCAAAGAGTATTTTTGTAGAAAAGTTCAATATAAACCACCTAAAGGTTGTAAAGAAAGCTGTATTAATTCGTCCATAAGGTAACAATTAATGAACCCATGGATATCAAAGGTTTTGAAAGTGCAGCATACAACATTCCAAAGGTTATAAACAGAGCAGCTGTGTCTACTCACATGATACAAGCGTTCTTTCTCATAATTTTGCAACCAATAAATTTGGGTGCGATAATAATGCCAGGAACAATCAGTCGCGGGATTACACAATGTAGTTGCGAATTTTATAAATAAAACTGAGATCTGTAAATGAAATTCCCTTTTTTAAGGATTTGTTTGTCCTACATATGGTAATTTTAAACACAATATGTAGGGTAAAAATGTCAAGTTGTAAAAAAAGCCAAAAAAAAACGTTTCGTTGTTATGCCAAAACTTGTGCGTTTAAGCGGCACCTTATGGCGAGCGTCTGATTTTATAGAGGCATTTTCGACTTTTCTTAATTTATTAATATAAAGAAAAAAGACGCATTTCGGCCGTTTTATAACATTGTTTATTCCTGACCTACAACCCAATTGTCTCGTTTCTCTTCCCAAGTTTTTATTCTTCGAGATTTATTTCTCAAAAATTGAAACTGCCTTTTGCAAGGAGAAAATGGGGCGCAAGGTGCTAAAATTGCCTATGTGTCACGTCTAACAATTAGGGTGTAAGAATTATACTAAGGAGAGGATTATGCCAGTAAAGGCGTTCATTTGCATGTAAGAAATCGGTGTTGTATGCAGTGCACAACGTTTTTCACGTACGTACTCCTATTTCTAGTCCATATAATAAAGTACCTAATTGGTATATTGATAACGCAGGGACACCTTGGAGGTTATAAAACCGTGTATTTCACTATTAATTATATTTTCATAAATATTTCTAAATACTGTTGTTTATGACATTAAGCTCTATAATTTTAATTAAGATGTAATAAATTCTCGAGTAAATATAAATATTCCGGAAATTGCTATAATAAACAATCCTCCAGTGTTGGGCAATATGGTTCATTTAAATACGGTTTCGATTCCAGGTGACACCATATAAAAACGTGATGTTTACTCAGATTCTGTAAAACCATTTAGCCCCTAGAGACGTGTTCAGACGACAGGCTGCAGACAGAGGAATTGCAAAAGCATTTTTCTTCTGGCTCATCGGTACCAAAGTTGATTCTTTTCACGACCACGACCATTTTCCTAATATTCATTATAAATGTTGTTATTGTTTCAATAATTATTATTTTTTTGACTCTCCGCTGAAATGTACTTACTTTTCTCTTCCTCAGAAGGGTACTTCCAAATTGCCTTGATCTTTTATTACATGCTTATGTAGAATTTGGAATTAAATTGTAAGGTTATCTCAGTGTTATAAATCGATATTTGGGTTGCAGTTGTCTCCGATGCCCTATCTTCCAAACAACAGAAAGCTAGCTAGCTATCTTTACGTTTGCCACAGACCAGCTGTGCAATATGTCTTTCTTAAGTTCACTAGAGATTAAGTCATTAAAAGTAATACGTTTCTACATTTTATCGTTTAAAACAATAATATCAAATAAATTTTAAATTTCTAAATTAAAATGCGCAAAAAAGGAGACTGGTTGTTCTTTTTAATATTGCTACATTTCTTGAAAATATTTTTGTTTACCTTACTTCCACGTCCAAAATTGCTTTTAATTTTAATGAATTAGACTTACCATACACCTGTGATCGGCATAATTATTTACGAAAATACAGCGTTACATTTTGTAAAAATTATTTTGAATCACTTGATTGATCGATCAAGGAAAACATTATAAGTTAAGTTTATTTTTTATAATTACTATGTTATTATGACCAAAATTTAACAAATATGGAATGTATTCTTTTATTCAACTTTTAAATTTTACACAGGAAACTCCAAAATATCTGCAAAACTAAAAATACACGTTTCCGTTATTATACACGTTTCATCGGCAGATTCTGATTGTAATATATTAATTAAAATGTTTTATGAAAAAAATTAATAATTTTTCTTGTTCTATGCAATTTATAAGAATAGAGACTAAATTATATAAATGACAGATATATAAAATTTGCATTTTAAAACTATTTTAAAATTGTGTTTACATATTGTTTTTAATCAGTATATCAGTTCCATTTATATTTATATTTTAAATTTAAAAAATCAATTCTACACTTATCACGAGATACATTGCGTTGAATTCTAATCTCTTAATAATTTTTCTCGATCGTATAGAGTGAAAAACTTCACTTATTTTTGTAATTTAAGAAGATTTTTTCATAGTTTATGAATATAATCTGCCTCCTTAACATTTACTCTATATCAGTTTAAGAGCACATGAGACATTTGTCCCAAAACCGAGCAAGTAGCATTTACATGAGATATTTCGCTATTGATGCTAATGTTTCTGCAATCTCTGTTATATCTAGATCAAGAATAATGCCATATTAAATGAAAATACTTGAGTTTTTTCATTTGCGATATTTTAAAAGACGCACAACTCTGTACGAGGTGAATATTGATCCATCGAAAATACAGCGACATTTAAGAAGTTCCTTTTATTTTTTCTAAGAATTTGTTTTTTCCTCTTATTACGTTATATTTATTAATGGAAGTGATGTTAATGCTTCTAGAATTTCTGAAGCATAGTTGAAGGCAATCATTTTATTGTAGCATTAAACAGTGGGATTGCCCTATCTTCTTATATTTGGCCAAATCGATTCCTTTACTTTAAAGAAAGCATTGGTATAATATTCATGGACTACAATTCTCGCTCGGTCTAAATTTAACTCATTGTGGTATTACAGCAACTAAACGTAATTTTTAGGCATAAGAACGCATAGCGGATGATATAGTATTAGGGAACTAGCTCTTCAGTCACACCGAGATCTAACTACCTATTAAAGTACAGCCATAGTTTAACGCTGGGAATTCGTTCCTGGAAAGTAGATGCTAAATGAATCAGCGTTATGCGGGGTCTGTTTAGTCTAGTATTTGTGAAAATGCGTTCCTAAAACCGTAATTTCCGCAACACCATCAGTTGTATAGTCTTCATTATTCTCAACAGCGTACTTTAGCTGTTCCAGTTCCATTAATTCTTCATTGGTCAGACCTGTCTCATAAGATTGTAGAAAATCTTGCACATTGTCAACGTCAACTTCGTCCGTCCCTAGTTGATTGGCGAGGTGGACGATGTCATTAGGAATCGGAGTTCCGTTTTCTTCTTAATTATTTGGTCCATCACAAGCCTCCGGCCATACCTTATTCAATGCACATTTCATGCAACTTCGTCCCGGGCTGTGCTGATATTCCTGATGGCCTTCATAATGTCGAAAGATTTCCATAATTCCCTAATTGACTGTTGATTTTGACCATCAGTTACCTCAGTCAGTTCTTTGAAGATAGCAGAGCTTGAAATTTGCTATGACGTGCTGGCCCATCGGTTGAATAAAAGAAGTCGTGTTTGGTGAAGAAACAGCACTTCCGCAGGCAGTGCACACGTTAGGGATTCCAAACCTCTGGGTGACTAGGTACAATGTCAGTTACTAACAACGCTTTGGAGTCCAAGTTATTAGCCACACTATAACGCTTCAATTCTGGACCATATTATTTGATGAACCATTACTGGAAAATATTTCTTTTCATCCATGCTTTTGGGTTTGGCCTCCAGATAAGGGGCAGACGCTCTTTAGAATACCCCCTCATTTCTCGAGGTGTCTGCAAATGGTAGATAAGCTTTAAATCTCCCGAAGCATTACCGTGAGGCGGTCTTTAACGGCTTCGATCCTGGTGCATACTTATCTTCTCTGGATCTGAAAGAGCGTGACGGCATTCTCTTCCAGTTAGGATCAGTTTCATCCACATTGAAAATCAGCTCAGGAGGTTAGTTACCACGCTCGATGATTGCTTGTAACACGGGCTCAGAAGTATATGGCGCTGATCCTGTTCTTCAATCCATGTGTTTAACAGTATCACCATTTTCACCGATAAATTACTTCTTGAACATGTGAGCTTCGTTGCAGTTAATGCAGTCGGAGACTTGGCCTATGTTATAATCTTCTCATAGTGATGCATGTACATTCTGACGCTTGCAGCAGCTAGACGTAGAGCAAGGTCCACATCCGCCTGACGCCCGCCCGCTTCGAGCCGTTTTAACGCTTTCGTTTTACAAAAATTCATCCGAAAATAAAGAGCGTTATAACGAATCAGCGATATACGGGACAGCGTTAAACGGGGTATGACTGTATATACATCATTATTAATAGCTAAAACTATAATCATCATCTGCAATTAAGAATGCAATATCAAACTACGTAGGTATACTCTGAAAGTTACGAAAACGATTTTAGAAGACCGAATTTTTGTATTCTAAATGTTCATTTCTTCCTTTTTGGCTTTGAAAATGTCTACAGAGAAAGTTACATTATTACCATTTCATTTCTTTTAGTTTCAGTGATTTCCATTTTAAAAAGATTTTTTGTGCATTTGTCACAATTAAATGTTCAATATTATATAATTTTAATGAAGGAATTATAAGTTGACCAAAAAATAACTTAAATAAGAAAGTAATCTGAGTTGATGCATGAAAATGTATTCGAATCACTAGCTTGTATAAATTCAAATTAAACAGATTTATTCGTTACGGAAAAAATGAAGTGTGGCAAATAAGCAAATATACCTTTCATGGCAGAATGTATCTGTATTAAATCGATCAAAATGTGAATACTTTCCTCCACAGGTTGGCTTTGCGTCAAAAATATGCCACCGCACTTTTTGATGAATTTTGACATCTGAGAATAGGTTGCTACGAGGTTACGTCTTTATATAGAGGAGTTAAAGGAATTAATTCCGTATTTAATCATTGTTTGTACAAAATTAATTATTGATGATATGGCCAAGGAAAAAGGTGTAAAGTAAAATTAAACTTATTACTAATAGATTTCGTAGTATCTAAAAATAGTGTTTGAGGAATTAAATGTTCTCCCCTATTACTCTCTCTTCAATGGCCTAAGTTGAATAAATCTGGTAATCGAATCATCAGTATTTACTTCCGCGTAGCATCGCTGAGAATATCTTCTTTACAATTACAATATACATAACTACTCTATTCAAAAGCAGCACAATAATCTAAGTATTGGAAATATTTACTTACTAGCAGAATTTCCTGTTGAATTTCAACGGATTTAGTGAAGCTACTACAGCACAACATACAAACTCTTTAAAATATATAGTAGATACTTTTTAACTTACAATTAGCTTTTCTTAACAATTAATCATATTTGCATGTAACAATCCGTTTGCGAGCCTATTGCATTCAAATATAACGATAATTGTATTTCTATCATATCACTTTCGCCAAATCCATCTTCATTTCTTGTGTAATTATGCCTCGCTGAAATATTTACTTTTATGTCTTGTAAGCAAGAAACCCGTGAAAAAGCAACGTACAGTTGTCCATGATTGAACACTGACTCCGGTAAATGTACACCAGATACGTGAGCCTATTTACGTTAATAAACATTATAATGTAGAATATAATTATTTTACTTACAAAAAAAAGTAAGATTCCAGTATTCAATAGAGGAAAGAAGGTTCAATTACTTTCATCAATAAACGCTTCCTGAATAATAATCAGTATCTATTTAAGTTGCTATCCATAAACATCGATCGTTTCGTTGTTTAAACAAAAGTGCGAATCGAATAACGCTAAATTTTCGCTATCTGTAAGCTTCATTGAAGCTAATTGAATCGGAGGTAACAATGACGGCCGCCTTGGCAACGCCCGGAAAGAGTACGAGAAATCCACAAAATTTCGAAACAAATACCGTATTTATGAAAATTTCGACCGTGTAACATGTAAACTTCGCAGGAATAAGTTGGTATAGAGTTTTATTCGTCGAAGAAAGCAAAAACGAAAAAAATCGGTCCATATTTAGGTATGTTTATGCTTGAAGGAAGAATACCTTGCAAGTCAAGAAATGGATTCAGACGTGTTATCTTATGGAAAAATGTTATTCCCCAATATTGGCAGCACTGATGGAAGAATCTTACCAAATTTGATTATTCTAGCTTTTATCGTTTAGGAGGAGTTCCATGAACAAACACACAAACCGACAAACACACCCTTCAAAATATATTATAGGAGATACTTACTTTTAAAAAGAAAATAAAAAATAAGTGACCAAAACCGTTAATTGTGAAATATGAGTTATGAATAATTGTTAGTTGTGTACATGATATAAACGAGATAAAGAATGAGAATGTCAGAATTTTCGTATGAAGTCGAGATATAGGAGATCGTTGGGGAAACAGTGGAACAAGAAATTGAACAATACTCGGAGTTTGAAAGTATACTACGTCAGGAGGATTACAAGGGACGTTAATTGCTGAAATCGGTAGTAAATATTGATAATAGGCATTGCTTTCTATGATATTTAATTTAATCGTGGACTAATTGTTATTTTGCAGTCATTGAAAACGTATTAATTTACTTGAAGTGGTATTGTCCTCATTGATGAGAAATAATAAATCACTGTAGATAAATAGTAGCCTATTCATGATAAATCTTTTTGTGAAAATCACTCAATGGAAGAACTTAAGAAAGGAAGACGGAAGCACAAACATGATTATACTTCACGAGAAATGTTGGCCTCCCATATTTTTCCGCTCGCAAAGTAGAGGGGGAGTTACGTTGTCGGATTTATGCTAACAGTCCACACCCGCAACCCAAAGGCTACTGAATGAGAAAACGAAGCGACGCTACTAAGGCACAGTATGACAACGTCGCAAGGCTCTGATAGGCCCAAGCCTGAAAAGTACCCATCTAATGCTCCCAACCTCCACTTCCTCATAGGCCAACTTATTTCTCGTGAAGTATAATGAATGATTGCGGTAAATAGAGATTCTAAGAAACTTCGTAGAAAATGGGAAGACGATCTGGAGAATATGAAAAGGATTCCTGAACCGAGAGTAAAATAGTAAACATAATCTCCATCACCGTAAACAGGAAGAGAATACATTCACGCTGCAGGTCGCTGGTAACACCTTCGCAGGAACTAAGTCTGTGTCGAAATAGTTTAATATTGGTTATAGTTTAAATTTTCGTTAGGGTATATATATATATATATACTACGGAAGAGGAAAGGTAAATGAGGATATTTAGGACAACTAGGTGTTGAAGGAAACCCAGTGAGCACTTACCGGAAGTAGAGCCGCTGGGGTGTTGGAGAGACATTTGTAGAGGTTATTGAAGCTTTCGGGATGATCCCTTCGTCAGAACAAGAGAGAGACAGCTCCAATAACCTCTACAAATGTGTCTCTCCAACACCCCAGCGGCTCTCCTTCCGGTATTTGCTCACTGGGTTTTCTACAACACCTAGTTGTCCTATATATATATATATATATGTGTATATAGACGTATATATTTCTGCGTGCGCGTGTGTGTGCGTGTTTCCTTTTGACATAGGTCCTACGAAGGTGTTACCAGCGACCTGCAGCGTGAATGTATTCTCCTCCTGTTTATGGTGAAGGAATTTTTATTTATATGTTTAGGTACTATTGTATTGTCTTGCACCCCCTTTTTTCATCTTGAACAGAGAGGTTGCATGGAAATATGCGAAGGAATAGTTAGGTTAAATTCCCTTCCATTGGTATCATGTTAATACGTGAGAATGTTCAAGGTCTGTACAAAAATAAGCGAGGTTTCATAAAATGTTTTCATTACTATTATATTTTCAGTAAAAAAAGAGCAGTATCCATATCGTCCTCCAGTAGCAGCGTATTTGGATCGGAACTAGTTTTATCGCAGCCGTATATTAAGCCCATTCCCGTTTGCTGGTAACATCTCGCAAGAACTCGCAGAATATATTTCAAAGGCCGCATCATCTCCAGAAAACGGATAGGACCGATAACCTTTACCGAGCCACGCCGAAATAAAATGGGTCGACGCGCTTCGCTTCTGAGAGTGCCCTTTCCGAGCACTCCTTCTGCACGAGAATAATAAAAAAAATAATATTCCCCGACCAATCATATCATCCGCTCCAAACCAGAACGTTTTTCCCCATGCGAGACCGTGATTCTTTACCCGATCGCCCAACGGTGTTCCACTACTTACGGCTGCCCGAAAAAAAATGAAAACAAAAAACGAACGGGACGATACCTTCACACCCCCGTGGCCACCCAATAGGGTAGCTCGATCAGGAGAGGTTCTCGAGATGTGTCACACGCATTTCTCCCCCTCCCCCCCTCTCCCCCTCGGATGGCGGGGCGGCGAGAAAGGAGTAGATTCGGAGGGGCGGAGTGGGGTGGAAGAGGGGCTAGTTTTGGGGTCCGCGGAGGCGAAAGGGGTCCGTCGCGGAGGGCCCCGTCCCCTCGGACGAGGCTGCGATTGACCGAGGCGAGATTTACGATAGGAAGCGGGAAAGGGGGGAGAAAAGGGGGTTGAGAGGGGGGGAGAGAAAGAGGAGGCAGGTGTTCTGAGGAGTCGGAAAGAGAGGGGGACGTCGTGAGGGAAGGCACGAGGGTGTGAGACCGGACGTCATTGTGCGCCACCAGAGGAGGTCCTCAGCTCTACAATTTGTTTACCTGTCGTTGACGGATAGGGTCATTTTTTTCGAACGGGTTCGTCCTGCGATTGGGGCCTTTTTTTTGGCGTCGGAACATCCTGAGGCCCGACCACTCGAAAACCGAATCCCGGCCCCGCGCGGAGAGAATACCTTTCGCCGGAAAATTCCCGATTCGCGGGGAAAAAAACCACAATTATCCCCGCAAATAATGAATCTAATAACTGCGGGCGCGTATTGCGATAAAAAAACCGCCTTTGTTGCTAAAGTTTCGCTCCAAATATTTCGGTGCGTAGGTAGGCATATATCTCGGGAGAAAATAAATTTCGGCGCGGCGGAAAAATAAATAAAACCGGCAAAAAAGAATTGGTGATGAATTGGACGCGAGGTACGAAAAGGAAACATTAGTTGTTGAGAAATCCGGCGCAGAAATGCGGCTCTGATTATTTATGGTTTGGTATTTCCGTGGAAAAAGCAGAAGCGGAAGGTTGAGCACGTCCAATTAAGTGGGCTTGCGGTGACGAACTGTCACGGCCATAATTCTCACCTCATGCCATACATAAATACTTGAGAGAGGACGGAGAATGCGTTAGACGCTGCACGACTGAAGAACGTCCCCAGTTGGACCCCTTAAACGGTTTTGTTTTTGGGCGCTCTTTCCCAAATAATGTCTCCCCGCTTTCTCGCTCGGATGGATTATTATATTGATTGTTAGCCGGATTTAGATAATCTGCGACTGAGGCGACGAAAGTCTTACGAAGGGCTTTCAGCCGATGCTACAAAGTCAAATTCGCTGGTTGAGAAATAATCAAAGTTGATTCTTTTAAAAATGTAAACCACAATATATTTATGATAAATGTTAATAATTTACACTTTTTCGTATCAAATAAGCTTATTCCCATATTCTTCCCAAAAGCGGAGCGTTATTTTTTTGTTGCGCCATTAAGATTTTATAACTATTCCAGCTTTTTTTTGGATAGCAATTATTTCATTTTCCTCATAAATTTCAATATCAATTGCAGCGAATGAAATTGCAGGATATTTTAAGGTCACATTTTTAAAACAGGTTACAACCGAGAATACGAAGTCTGGACTTGAATGCGGAGAATATGTTGATGTATAATATTATTATTACTGAGAAAGTTCTACTCTTTTCCATATTAGCTCAAACAATACGTTGGAATCCGAAAATCAGAAATTATTTTATACGTTTATAGCGATGTGACATCTACGGTATCATAGCAACCTGAATTATAGCCTCAGTTGCGAATCCAATGCTGTAAAGAATTCAGGTTTTGCTTTGTTTACGCAATAAGTTGTTAATTTTTATTTTGAACCTTGCTTTGCAATGTGTCAAGATGTCCAAAGTAAACTGTTTAGAAAACTACTTAAGGAAATTTAATCTACGTTTCTTGGTATCCAAGCATCATAATTAATATTATTAAAATGCATTTTGTAATATTCATCAGTTGTTGGTAGTGAGCCACGGATTAATGTTGCTATTTTGAACTGGTCAATATTATATATTAGGTTCCTTGAACTATTTTGAATTTCACCTTAAACCATTCATTCGCCTCATTAAATTTCGAAAAGATTAATTTAAACGTACTATTACAGTAAAAAGTGGATTCAATAAAGTTTTAAAATGAAAATATTTTCCTATAGAGCAACTTTTTGTGTTTCGGCATCGGAATCTTCTAAAAACCCGTGGTAAACCTTTTAATTTTTCAATATGATATTATAAGTAAAAAATATGTATGAATGTAGATTCAGACTGCATAACATTCCTTTGATAACTGCAGCTCATCAAATGGCGAGAATTTAAGCTATTCCATGATAATTCTAAAAGGTTAACCTTTAGCGAATTATATTCTGCAATTCAGAGATAAATTTATATACCTACTTTCACCAAAAAATATTTATTTGTATTTTTTAGTTTTAAGGACAGTCCCCAATAGGAGTGTATTGATTATAAATTGTAGTTTTCAGTTTGGCACCTATTATAAATAAAATGTATTATAAGTCCCTTACCGTAAATGATAAATGTCTGCTTTTTTTATGAGGGGTGTCTCCTATATGGATGCTGTTAATTCTTATGTGTATCTTTATATTTAATATTTCATCTCTCTCTAATTCTTAAGATCATACAATTATATGCAAGGAGGACTATTTTTCAAAACAATCGTAACTGATTAATACGTACAAATCATTTGTCCGATCTATTTTGGGAGTGTCCTGTTTATGTTTGTATGTGATTATAATTAAACTTATCGGTCAATAGAATATGTTCTGTGGTAGCTGCATAGCGTTATAAATGTTTAATCTATGCGTATAAATGAAGTTTATTTGTTGCTGTGTTTTCCATTACAACCCGAAAATGATCGGCTCTTGAAGTGATGGAATATACGCGTACTTTTGAGCACACTGTAAAAATGCTCCATTTTCTCCTAAACGCGCTGCTACATTTGTGACGACTTATAACTAATATAACGATAATAGAGATACGGCATTTTTTCGAGTATAAAAGACAAAACATTAAAAACTGTGAGAACCGTGCCAATGGTATTAGGTGCAGAACTGCAAATCCAAAGTAAAACGAAAAGTTAGATTGAGAAATTGTGATAATATTTATTAGGTGCTGGAAATGTAAAATAACTACAATACTTTACCGCATGTAATTGTGGATTTTATAGATCTTTTATGGCAGGGAGTGTCATTTTGTCTTATCAGTACTCAAATCAAAATCTCTTTTAGTTTGTCTTCTGCGAAAAAGGACCAGTAGTGTCTGTCATGCTTAAAGTGACCAGATTTTCTAGATGTAAAATCAGTACATTTTTTAATATTTCTTATAGTCATGAAAGAAAACTACATTTCAATATAATACTTCATATATATTGAAATTTTATACAGTATACATAGGTATATAACATTATTGTTATATATATTGGATACTCTTGATGAAGTCGGTCAGAAAATTTGTTTTTTCTTCTATTTATGGCAGGGTCTTTAAATATAATTAAATAATAATATTAATAATCTACTCTGAGAATAATGTTACTTTACTAAACAGGATTAAAATATTATACTACTCACAACTATAACTACTATTGTCTGGACGACATTACTTTGGAATTGAGACTTATAGTTGTTGAGAAGGGGTGGGGGTTTGGAAGGAAAGACTGAAAAATTCCCCTCCCTCACAGCCAATCATAGGTGGAGGGGAGGTAATGTTTGCTAGGTGGAACTACACAGCGTTTCCGCAAGTCCTCTTTACACATCCTGGCAACATCGCGCCCGAGCCACCTCAACCGTCAATCCCACAGTAAATGAACTAAATAATTATAGATTTTTTCTTCTTTTACAGTCAGTACAACTTTATAATTCAGTACAAAATTCAATACATATTTGAAATCAGTACACAGTCTCTAAAATCAGTACTGTACTGATTAAATCAGTACGTCTGGTCACTTTAGTCATGCTTGGCTCTTTTTAAATGACTTCCTTGTACACTATGGATTGCCCCTTCGCTGATCAGCACCATTCGGTACAAATATATCCTCGATGAATTCGGAATTTCTGAATTTTAAGCTTTGGCATGTGCTCCGCTCTTCTACTCTTCAAAACCTGCAGTAACTCTCGTACACGTCACTCCACAAACATTTTGAGCCGCTCTACGCCGGGCTATTTCATGTTCCCGGAGAGATTATAGACCAGGGGTGGCCAAACTTACTTACCCTCGAAGCCGCATACGATAATCTTCGAAAGTTCGAGATCCACATGACGCGCATTCTGTGCTCATAAATTTACTAACAGTACATGACCTGTATCCAAAGCAATTCAGATATATTGCATGTCCCTTAGGCATCTAAAAAAAACTTCTCAAGTCACACTAATTCACTGTATTCTTTGGTGAAATACGTTGAGTGGATATTTAAAAGAGCCATACACTAAGTTAAAAGAGTCGCATGTGGCTCGCGAGCCGCGGTTTGGCCACCCCTGTTCTACACAGCATTAAAAGATTTAATGACATAGAATTCGATAGTCACTTTTGCAGGATTGCCATAGAAAGCCTTAGAGCTCTCATCCTCGGTGCAATGTTTTCGTCACACTCTCCATTAGACAATTACGGATGAAATTCCTGGAACGCGTGAAATTTTTGGCAACACATTTATCGGCATTTAATTTTATCTGGTAATCCCCACCAAACTTAAAATAGTGTTAATATTCCTTTGCGGTGTCGTCTAGTTGTTAATTAAATCGATTTTTCCGTTCTTTTAGTTTTCAAACAGTCTGATCACGACAGCTGCAATTCATGCATATAAATTATGTATAAAAGCGGATCCAGTATATTTCCCTGCGGAACTTTAGAGTCCACTTTGAACACATCTATTTATTTTTTAACTTGCTTATAAGCAGCCGTTAACGGCATTTTGCAATAAGCGATATGACGTTATCAAATACGAACACCTACAGTGATTCTCTTGGCAAGATTTAAACTTGAGAGCCAGACGCGCTAACCATCCCTCTACCAAGGCCGTTGCTACACCGTCAACAACCACTTAGCAGAGAGAAACAGTTGAATTTAGTTTTTAATGCTATCATCGATAGATCATATTTTTAGTTTTTTGATATTTTTACCATAGAATCGTTCTTTAAGGCTAAAGGTAGGAATGCTGCAATTACTTTTACCTTGCTTCCTTTACGACATGGGGCAAGTCGAGTTCATTAATTCTCCGTGATTCGTGTTTATTATGGTGCTGTTCACCAATACTTTCAAGAATTCCCATTATTGCGCTAAACAAAACAAAGAAGTAGGCGATATCTGTCGATAGTTTCTTGGCTCTGGCCCATAAACTCTTGTTGTGCATGGTGTTAACTTGGGCTGCTTGCTAACACTTTCATTTTGCAGTTTTAAAATGCAGACTTGAGACAGAGAACTCTCAGCAATCCAACAGGAAACTAATAACAAAAGCAGCTTATTTTGAACATTTCAAGCCTTAAGTCACTTCCCAAAGTCACACAAATTTCAAACTTAAAAGGAGAGGAATAGATTTTAGAACTAAATATGAAGAGAAGGAAGGTTGATACTGATGAAAAGGGATGCCAAACCATACTGCACTGTTGTTTCGACTTAGTACTTATGTGCAATAAAAATGTGACTTTAGGAGAGATTTTGAATTTCAATGCATTGGAATGTGTGGACAATGCTGAGAATCTGAAGGTACTCCGTGAAAGCCTTCTCATTAAGTTAAACTGGTTACAGATGATTAATTTTATTAGGGTATATGAAAAATAAGGAAACAGTAAAACGAAAAAATAAGATCGGAGTTCCATGGTTAATTACAACTTATAAAGAGTTTAGAGAACAACTTGAACCATTTTAAACAAAAAGGAATAGTGAATAATTTATTTATACTTCTTTATTATAGCATTAAAATATTTTATTATACGATTCATTTTTAATTATGGGTCCATAGTTAAAATGCTACTATTATTGTCGCTGAGAACGAACAATTATGTCGGAAAGCAGAAATGATTTGTAAGCGCTTACTCAATATTACCCTTTATAAATTACTAATAAAAATAATATAATTCTCCATTCGCTGTTACTCTATATCTATAGTTTTTCAAGGATTTTTATATTCAACTGAACTTTGGCACTTGTTCATACTACTCACTATGTTGAAGAGGTTTTCTTCTACTTAATTATGCACATGGCCGATGTTTTCTTTATGAAAAAGTGTGTTATCGCAGATCTATTATTGCTCTCGAGCAGAGGTCGGCAATCTACCGTCATCGGGCCTCATGCGGCCTCCGAAAGCGCTTTATGTGGCCCGCGAAGCTGTGATGAAAAAGTGATCAGTAAAATTTTATATAGGCAGTTTTTCGGTAAAGTTATGGTCTCATTAGCTTTTCTGGAAAAATATTAACGCTAGCAAATTATTTAGACTTGATTTTCGCTAATGCGAGACCAGAGAATCTCCTGGTAACTTCTGATATAAACGTTCATCTGGCCTGCCGAAGCTCATGTGACTTCCAATGCGGCTTTCCGAAGTATTCACAACTACGAATGCGGCCCGCTATGCAGAAATGGTTGCCGACTCCTGCTGTAGAGCACTGATTCCAAAACTCTGGTGCATGTACCACTGGTGATAAGTGAACCTTATTATTTTATATGCAGGGAATATAAACTCTAATTAGCGTTTTTTCTAGAAAAATCGCCCATATTTTAGGTTCATCTGTCTGCGTGTCTGATCATGCGCTAATTAACCCAAAAATGACCTAAGTGAAAAGTACTAAAATTACAGGTTAGCTAAATATTTAGGTGGATCAGCTGCTATGGGGCTAAATCGCAAAAAATTGCACGATGCTTTAGATATATCGCATCTGCAATTCTTTACTCCTATGAAAGTACAATAGCAGTCGGTGGAAAGTGTTTTGTGTAATTTTTTCAGTATGTATTTTACTTTTTCTTGTATATTTTGTAAGTTGTTTTTTTAATTTTTCATAATCACGACTTTTAAACCGCAATAAAAAGGCGTTTAATGTATTTTTACATCATATTTTCAAAGTAGATGGTACAATACAGAAAATCGTAGGCATTGTTGAGTGGTGCATGAAATAAATGTTTGGAAACCGCTGCTCTGAGGGATTTTTTAAAACATTAGTTGACCTCTATTAACGAAGTTTTTCTATCAGCTTTACCCAACATATTGGTTGAACTTGCGTAAATAGTTTCAATGGCACGATATTTATATTCTTTATATTTTATTTGGTATTTTTCTTTATCGCTTGCTAATACCTATGTTTTCCAATGTATACATCCATATGCTATTATATGCACCTCACTACATTGAATGTACAGCACAATTAAGATTTGAAAGTTTTTGAAATTCATATACGAGGAGGGTTAGTCTTCATCTATTACACCTTGGTTGAACCTTTTCAATTTTTCGGCAACCCATGGCTCAGTCACTTAGTCTTTCGTCATAGAAACTATTATGATATACAGTTATCAAGGTCGAAGTTTATAAGATCATTTCGTAGCTATTACTATTGTAGGTAATTCCCAAAGGCTTTAAAAAAGTTGTTGAAACTTCTATGCATTTCAGGGAGAACATGGTTGTCCCCATAGGTATTTTTCTAATTCTAAGAATTATTATTAGACTCATAATAGATAAATTTAATTCTCTGTTGAATGTCGAATTCATTAATTCATTACAGGCACAATCGACTCTAAGGAATTTTGATTTACATCATAAGAACATTTCTGTTTGTTTTTTCATGTTCTCATGTAATGAGATTTTAATAAAATGCACATACAAATAGATTATGATTTCTGATGATCTCTTCTGAGAGCAATTCATCTTGAAATGTTTGAAATGCAAGATAAAAAATATCGCCTGATTTTCAAGAATAAGCGAAAATAAAAACTTATCTTAGGTACATATCTCAAACTTTATGACTGTAGAAGATACTTAAGTAGTTAAGTGTTTATTCTTGATGTTGTTATCAGCCTTAAGTTGAACTCAATAATTCTATAACGAATCTTCTTTGTAGATACATAAATACATTTTCTGTTAATGAAATTTCTGACTACATAGGAATGAGTGTTGAAAGATTTATTTTATCTTTAGTCTTTCCGAGATAGTTATTTTATTCCCCTACAGGAGTCGTCACCGAACCAGTATTATAGCGAAGTGGTCATAGGAATTTATGTAAATTAGGTTTAGGGTGAGACCTAGGGTTTTCCGAGTTCCAAGTTAGGTGTCGTTGTTAGAGAGAACAGCGCTCCTTGTGGGCAATGCATGAATTACCAAGTAAGAGGACAACGGAAAATACTATTTTGTTGTCAAATGCAAATTGTTGCATTACGTATTATGATGAATTTAGATTGAAAATTTTCTCATTAAAATCAGACTTGTATTTGTATGTTATATTTTTCTTATAGTACATTACTAATGTTATCGCATTTACATTATTATACTACAGTGAAATCTCGTTACAACGTACGTCACAATTACGTATGTTTCAAATTAACGTACTTTTTTAAATCCCCGTCAATTTTCCCGTATAAATACTGTATAAATATTTCAAAATAACGTACTTCAACTTAACAAACTTTTCAATACTACGTATTAAATTCAGAGGTCCCGATAAAAGATTTTGGTTTTAACGTATGCTTTCATCCGTAAAGGACTCAACTATAACAAATTCTTGCACATTAAAGTCGTTCACACCAACTTTGAAGGCATCTTTTGTCTTTAGCACGAAAAGATCTACGTAACTCCGCCAAAATCCTAAAAGAGAGATTTTCCGAACTGAAGAAATTTAGAATAGATCATCAGTTATCCCTATCGTATTTTCACAATAGCATTGGGATAAAATCTTAAGTTCTCTTGTTAGAATCTCATTCTTGCGGTTTCGGTTTGAGCCGGACTTGCGAGAATGCCTAACCCCTACCGAGATACTTCCAGAGAAAATACTGTACTCCTTATGGGTATTTCAATATACCGTACTTTCAGTATAAAGTATAATAATTCATGCTCCGTAGAGATACGTTGTATCGAGATTTTACTGTATTATAATAGAAACCAGTTGCGTGTCTAAAATTCTCTAGGATTGCCTCATTTTTAACACGCCTTCAATTTTGATATCGATTACAAATAGGTGAAATTAGTTCTTAAACTAATGGGAAGTTTCTTGGAATTTTCTAAATTTAGCGATTTCATACGCAACTTATGAAGTGTTAATCCGTTTCTCTTTACGTTAGTTACACTTAAAATTTACAAACAGCGTCCAAATAGGTATTTGGATGGTGTTTGAAGTTTAAACAACACGACAGTAACAAAATAAATGTATTAATGAAGTCAGATTTAGAGATTTAAATTTCTGAATTTTTTAAGATCTTTCTGCGAAAGCTCAGTACCATTTAAACCTTTTAGGAAAAACAAAAATAAATTTTATTATAAAGGAAGCACCCTCTATATATCGGGGGTTCTTAACCTTTTTGCGAGCCCCGCACCCCCACAGCGATCCATGGTAATCCCGCACCCCACCACAATGTTTCCAATGGTTATTAATTTTAATTTTTTTTAATTTTAACGAATTATTAAACGTATAGTATTTAAAATCAAATATATTTATTACAAACTACATTTTAAACTCAACCGTTCCTCAGTTCAATACACAATAAGATTGTAATACAGGTGAGGCGACGGTTAGGCGCCTTACGAAAGTGGCTCCAGCATTTTATTACAATGGAATCCTATCCAATAATTCCATAATAGTTTTCAAGATTGTTTCTTTTTGAACAATTCTTAATGCTGTATTCATCTTGAACTTCAAAATAACCAGTGTGTAGCGGATTATCTCAGCCTTCTCACGCAAAGTAAGACCGAGAGAATGACTTTGTTATAAACGTAATTAAAGGCAGAAAAATATAGTGACAGTATGTCTGGGCACGGCCATTTAAATCGCTTTGTAAACAGACCTCGAATAGTGATTACGGTTTGTTATTTCAAGGAAACGAATGTTCTTCAGTATCTCGCTATATATCTAATAAGAAACGTAAATGCATGAATACACACACTAGGACGGCAGCTGGTTAGTATGGGTGGTTCAAAATGTCTTATCTAAATAAATAAATAAATAAAAAAGTCAAATTCCAAGATGTTCCCACCGCACACCCTGGACACCCTTCCTGCACCCCCTGGACCATCTTCCCGCTCCCCCGGTTAAGAACCCCTGCTTTATATACACTGAAAAGTAAAAAATAAATCTAAAATTCACATAAATGAATGTTACAGAAGGTAAAAATAGTTTTGGTCGCATAAAGGTTGTTTAACTTTTAGCGTTTTACTTATAAATCTTCAGCCAGACAGATGTCCAGCACATTATTCTCTGAGCCCTTGTTTATTGACTTACCTGCAAGAACTTTCGTGCAATGATAGCTAATGAATAAAGAGACTAATTCTAATTTGGACACCTTCGATCCGTCTTATTTCCATCTGACGCTCGCATTCTCTATGATTTTCTTAAGATTATCTCCGGTCTCGGAGAAGTTGGGGAATAAGCCCGGTTGCCACCCCCCTGGCTGCTGTATTTGCTCAAAACTATTTTTGCTTTCTGGAACATTCAATTGTGTGAATTTCATATTTACTGTTTAGTGCAGGCATGTCAAACTCGAAGTAGCATCGGGGTCACATTGAAGTGATAGATGTTATTGAAGGGCCGCATTAGGATTAAAGATGTTTAATGAGGGTCGTAATTGGCTAAATAGACTTTACCTAGAGGACTGGTTACTTGTTTTGCTATTAAAAACAATGATTTAGAAACTTGCGTTCTGTTGTATCTCAACAACTATGAAAAAATCTTCTCTTCTTTTCAGAAAAATAAAGAATTTATTAAAAGTCTCAAACAATTTAATTGAGAGAGAAAGGAACGTTCGGGCTGCAGTAGGACAGAGGAAGGCCCGCATGCGGCCCGCGGGCCGCCAGTTTGACATGCCTGGTTTAGTACATCTAAAAGTTTGTTTCGTTAATTTTTGTTTAAATTTTATTTTGTGTCATCTTTTAAGGTCTGTCATTTATTTATATTATAATATGTATTTTACCATATATATATATATATTAATATATTAATACACACACATTATTTTAGGAATGTATTCTGGAATGTTATGTCATAATCTGATGAATAAATTTGTTTCACAATCATTCAAGACCGTTTTCTGTCGAGTACTGATCCTTCTATAGAAACAAATTTCTTCACTATTAATTTTTTAGCTGAAGGAGATTTTCTTATTAGGTAAATTATGCTCTTGCAAAGCAGGCGTGCATGAAGTATGTCTCATCAGTAGGATTATTTTATGCTAAAACATTTAATTCATTATGATATTCCTTAAGATCATTTTAAAGATATTTGTTGAAGGGGTGGCTGGATCCCAACACTAGGGTCGCGGGTTCGAATCAATCCCTTGACACGAACGTTTGTGTTCGTTATTGTTGTTGCGCTCATTTTTAAAGGCCAGAAAGTGAAAAATAAACTTTTGAAATTAGTAAAAAATAAATTTCTTTCTGCATATCTGCATTACTAAAGTTTACAAACCATATGATAATAAGAATGAACTTGGGCCACTCGGCATCGTTTCAAGAATCTAAAATAAAGAAGAAATATATGAACGTAAGTATTCACAAATAAAGAAGACATAAAACAAAAGTGAAACGTAAATTTAGCTTGGTAATTTATAAGACCATCTCCACGCCTCAAAGCCTATACTCGTAGATTCTATGACTATTCCTATAATGATTCATTTTTTAAATGAATCTTGTACGCTATAAGTCGAGTCTATTGGTAACGTCTTACTATATCAGATATAGTTTCTACAGTCACTTTTTTCTCGTAAATCGTAAATAAATGAACGAATCTGTATGAAAATTGAAATTGAAAAAAATGACATTGTTTTTTATGCTTAGAAGTGATTTTTCTTATAGGAAACTGGAATGTGTTAGATTCTGAAAAGTTATGTCAAACTAATATTAATTATGACTGAATTTATGCTTTAGCCAATTTAACGCATAACATACCGCAAATATAGAATCTCCTCTATTTTATATTTCTTATCATTGTCTTAATTTGCTGAAATATGCGATTTCAAAAATATTTATAAGATCATCGTAGAATTACTTTACATTAAATTTACTATTTTGGCCGTATAAAATGAGACTCGTTAAATTAACATGAGAATTTTAAACATCAGATTTTTTAAAGTATTACTAAGTAATATGTATAGTATATTTAAACAATTTTAGAAACACGTTATTGACAAGTTTGGTAGATTTCATTTTCAATGACATTGAGAATTCTGCATATTTGTGTAATGCCATAGAGTATCTTATCTTCTGTATTTATTGCAGTTTACCTTGTACTGTTTAATTATATAACTGTTGCAGAATAACTATTTTTTAAATTTTTTTTTCGAAATATTATAACAACGCTAACGATGGCTTACTTTTGAGAAATTATTTTAATGAATAATTAGTTGATTTTTTCATTTTATTTACCACAGTAATACTCCTAGTATTCAATCTTCATAAAATATGTTAAATAGTCTCAGAAATTTTTCTCTATATGATGTGTTATCTGCTAAATTTACAGTTGTATTGTAGTTCTTTTCTAAAAATTGGTTTATATGAAAAAAATTTTTTTTCATTCGCAAATACAACACTAATACTTTTTTATTTTTTGTTTTATAAAGCAATCCCCCTTAGGAATTCTGGCCTCCATATAATAAGCTGATCGCGATAGATGCACATATTTTAGTACCCCGGTTTCGCGCCAGTAGTAGGTGTACGATTTGGCCGCAGTGAGGCGCGCGTGTTGGTGTTTGCGTGTCTCGAGTACGGCTCTTCAGCACCTCAAGCGTGGAGACGATCGACGCGACATCTTGCGATGGCACGGAGGAACTTGGTGCATCCGTATCAATGAAGGCGCCTTATGAGAGTAGAGTTGCTATTCCACTGAACGCGGTCGTAATGGCGGTAAGTTTGAAACGGCAAGTGGAATTCTTTGCTATGGCGCATAAATCAGACATATCATTGCATGACTTTTCATTATGGATGAAGATTATGTAGGACATGACCTTGTAATACGATTAAATGCAACTAACTTTATGAATTTTAATCAGGTATTTATAAACAGTTGTCTACCGCATTTTGTGCTATTTATTTTCATTCAGATCATTTTTATCACAATACATACTATCTATAAAAACTTAAGAAGAAATGTTTTTTAATAATTAACCGGAATTACTTATCATCCACATGCGTTCATTTTAACCGAATCACGCATTTTCAGGGCCCCACCTAGGGTGTTTCGCGCCCGCGAGCAATGTATCTCTGTGGCGCCCCCTACTAGCGAAATTTAGTGGTATGATCAAATACGACTTTTTTCCATCGATAGAGAGTGGAGACTAGATGATGTATTTCTGTCGCTGTATCCCATAACGAATTGATTGAAAAAATTAGTTGCGTAATTATTAATATAATCATTTCATTTAATATCTGCTCGAAGGAAAATTATAAAACTTGCCGCACATATGATTATAATTCGATACTCTGTCCCGTTACTTAATGATCAATCAAACATTCCTATATTTTTGTCCATTTACAAGCCAAATTAAATTCTATATTTATTCTGACAATAAGAAAACAAAACTTCCATTATTTATGCATTCCTACGTCAAAGTCCCGACTTCGTATTTTCATTTTAAGATTTGTTAAAATCCAATGAAGTAGATGTCAATAATTCTCCCATTATTTGGAGAAATTTTTTCGATATTTGAATTTTTAGAAATGAATATGAACATTAACGTAGGTGGGAGATCGTGAAGGAGTAAGGAAAGCTAGTTTTCGGAAAAGCTATACAAAACCGATTTAAAACAGATCTGAGATTTCCAAGACTCGGTAAGTGGGAGAAAAATGGTAGGCACCTGGTATTCTTC
This sequence comes from Uropetala carovei, assembly GCA_036926305.1. Classification (NCBI taxonomy): domain Eukaryota; kingdom Metazoa; phylum Arthropoda; class Insecta; order Odonata; family Petaluridae; genus Uropetala; species Uropetala carovei. The sequence continues at coordinate 3,062,505 of JAXCHB010000167.1, forward strand.
CAGCGAAAGGATTTGTGGTAGAAGTCGATGGTACTTCAGAAAAGGATTGCCGCCTCAGCTGGAGTTCCTCGCTAGGGTCGGGATAGCAATTAGCAGAGTAGCGCCCCCACCTCTTGGCGACTCCTTCAGTGAACCCATTTTCGGTCGCCACTGACATGTGTTCTAGCGATCCTGAGTCACGCGACCGCGTATCGCAAGAGATCAGAAATATTTTGCCTGGAAGATTGTGTGTCATTTCAGTATCTCCAACTTTCCCTTTTCACTCGGACAAAGGAGGAAACATTCCCAAGTCGAATTCCAATAATATATAGATACAAATACCATGATGGGAAAGGGCCCAGGCAAGTTGCATTGCACCCACTGCACCCCGGGTAAGCGCGACCCTGTGTATTTTGGACAATTTTGTATGAGAGATCAATTCTTAATCTAAAATGAAATAATCCGAGGAAAAAAATGTTAAATACCAAGTGAAAAATCTTGGCAGAAAGCAAAATCATTCGCGATATTTTTATACAGCTAGTAGGTGATTATCTTCATGGCAAATGAAAAATTTATGTTATAAATAAACTAAAATTTTGCGTGAATGACGATCGTAACTGTGAATCATGAAATCGTTAATTACTCCATAAATTCGGGTCTTGATAATTACCTGAATAACACTGCAGAATAGCATTTTTATATTTAAATTGGATTCACAATCATTTGATGTAAAATTTCAGTCATTTCTAGTTTCACTTACTGCCTAGCATTTATCGCGCATATAATGTAAACTGTGATTTTGGGCAGCATTTAAAATGTATACGTCATTCTATCTTTACCGAAGTCTTCAATTATAGAAAATAACTAGAAATTCGACTTATAGTATTTTTAATTACTGATCTGCTTTTTTACTTTTATTTACTTTAATTGAATTTATTTTTTTCTGTTTCTATAAATATACAATTACAACATCAATTTAGTTCATATAAGGAATTGTAAATAAGGGATAATTAGTAAAATCATTTTTTCCCTTCAATATTAAGAGCATTTACGGAATGAATGATCCGAAGATCTTTATGCGACAGGCATAAGCTGTAATGATGGGAAATGTGGAAACAGGTGAAAAAAATCAACTATGACTGAGAATCGAACCCCGGTCTTCCGCTTGCCGGGCGGATGTTTTACCACATACAAGAACCTGTGACTTAGATCACACCCTGAAAATTTGTCATATCGTTTACCTGCTATTTTAATTTAGTTGATTTCAGAAATGGAGGGAAAACATAAGTTCATCTATGAAATAAAGCGCGCTAAACAATTAAATTACAAAACACTTTTAAGATTAAACTTTTATTGGTGAGTTGCACTCTAAAGACAAAAATAAATTTGATGATCCGTTATTTCAACAATTTGAACTTGAGTTTAGGCAATTCTAAAAGTCGCATGGTGAATTTATTAGACTTTTAATTATGACGTATTTGATTTATACACCGTGCAACTTTTATTAAAGGCGAAATTCAAGTCTAAATTGTTTAAATTTCATCGACATCAATTGCATGAATATTAATTTAAAAATGCGCTTATATTAATTTTACATTTTTGTAACTTTTGAATCTTAAAATAAGATTTTTCATCCAGTTGTCATTTAGGTTATAAGTATTCAACAGTTTTGCATATAAATGGGTTTACCTATAGGCTCTTTTCTCGAGGAATCTATATTTGAACATCCCTGTAGAAATGTTTATTCTCTGTTAATCACGTAAAATATTTCTTATGCGATTAATATCAATTTGAAACACTCGAACAGTATCAATATTATTCAGCGATTGAACAAACAGTACTAGGCCACGTTCTTCAAATGGTCTTGTTAGCATTAACACATCTTGGGTAAAATGACTCTTCATTCCAAATTGACCAAAATGACGTTTGTATGTAGTAATCATATGATATAGAAGGATTCTCGAAAGTAATCTATTTTTAACTTACGTCAACAATTTTATTTCATCAGAAATATTGACGCGATTCAAATTATTCCAAAATGATTTAACTGGGATATTGGTTGATTTTGTCATGTTATCTTTATAACGATGACAGAGTTACTTCATAGTAATTTCACAATGGCATTTTATTTTAAATGGTGTTTCTAATACTCTTGGCCATTATTTTGGACACCACTATTTAAGGCAAATGGTACAAGTAGATTCTCCACATACGTTTAATATATCTTTGCTACGTTTTACCAAAAAATATATAATTTTGAAATTGCACTGTTTTTCTAAAATTTTGCAAGCATACCTTTAATTTACTGACTCATCTTATAAATATTTTAAGAGTGTATATGTGTGTGTTTTTATACGTTTTTACACCGTTGAAGCTATCGAATTCACAAGTTTCATGGGCCATCCTATGGACCAAAGGGAGAGCTTGGTCTAGGTTTGCAGACCGTATGGTCTGTTATACCCCATGGGGTCAACAAAATACAATTTCCATAAGATTGCATGGGAAATGTTGTGGAGAGCCCCCAAAATTCCATGCAGCCCTTCACTGATGTGGATACAAATATACCTAAATATTAACTTACGATCACTGGAAATGGATTATTTCACGCACGAAAGACTGAATATTTTAATTCTGTTCATGTTTTGTCGAATTACATGCTGAATCGCTCGAAATTGTTGTCTTCTTCAAAGGGAGATAGCCACGTAAAGATTAATTCAAGGAAAATCCACGCCGTGGCGCGCCGTAGAGGAAGAATAGCTAACGCCAAGATAAAAGGTACAAATGGATTCATGGCTTAATATAGTCTGTGAATACTTTTAAAGTGTAAAGCAATGAATACTTTGAAAGTATAAAGCAATGAATACTTTTAAAGTATAAAGCAATAAAAATCGCTTGCAACTTAAAAGAAAACTCTTTCCCCAGCGAAGCCGGGCATTTCAGCTAGTTATTGATGATTCTGGGTAGATCCAATAGATTTTTTCCGTTTGGTTTTATTTGTCTCCTGCCGACGTGCTTTTGTCCATCAGTTCCCATTTATATATTCCTAATTCGATTTTATTTCAAGATATTTATTTTTACGTTAGATTACATCCATCTTAAGTTTGGTTCACAAAATATTTTATTGAATATTCTCTCGCTTTTTTCAAATGCTTTCTCCTTTCTTCAGGACTTTCATTTTAACATAGTAAGTAATATATATCCACGTCTTTTTTCAGTTGTTTAATCTTTCAACTTTTTTAACGTTGAATATTGTTCAATCGCTTTTCTTTATACCCAGAACTTTCACTTGATTTATTTTTAAGATTGCATTCACGATTTCCTTCTCGTTTTTACGAGACTCTCTATCAAGTGTCGTTTTCGTGAAAAAATCGAATTCAGTATTTCGACGGAAATACACGTCTTAAGGTCCTCTTGTGTTCGTCTTCATTATTATCTAGGTGTTTTCTGTGAGTGAGTTGGGAATTTTGTGCGCGCTCTAACTCAAACCCTAATAATAAAATTAATCCAAAACTTTATAATTAAAATTTTTATTACAAAATCAAAATTTGATTAGATTTTTTAAATAGTTGACTTTATGTGCAAGTTTACCCTTAAAAATTTTCCCCTTTTTCTCCAAATCTTTCCGTTAGAACTTCATTAATGCAAATATTTGTTTTATAAAAACTGCAGACAGTACAGTTTGCCAGAATTTTCCTTGAAACCATTTTGCATAGAATGGATTAAGAGATATTTTGATTATCCGTCTGAATTTATGCTGAGCGCGTCGTTGACAGTTTTGTATCCGTTGTCATGATAACATATTCTAATCCTTGAAAGCGACATCTACGCTGCCAAGGGTAATTTTAATCGCGATCAAAATTATACCAATAGGTACCATCTGGCCTCATATTTTAGTTATTCTTGAGGACGCTGTTGCCGAGAGCAACTCGGAAGTACTGTTGCAATCATATTAATTACCCTATATTGAGAAAGGCATGTGCTGGACTCATCAGATTTTTTTTATTGCTTTACCTCGCTCTTGTTATTTGAAGTAAATCTCAGTAAATATCAATTGGTGAATATTCGTCGTCAGGGCCAACACTGTTGTTACTAATTTAGTACAACAATTCTGAATAATTGAAAGTATATGGAGAAACGGAGTGAAGTTAATAATTTAAAATAAAAAGCATACAATAAAAGGTAACACTACAACAAGCACTATTGGTGCATCCAATAAACATTTTATGAAATTGATGAATTAGAGGCATTCAATTGATGTTTTAAATTGAAATTAGCATTGATAATCATTAATTCTGGTTTCACATTGATTGTTATTAAATCATTCAATATATTTATTATTAATAATGGGACAGTTTCTAGTGTATCTTACACTTAACGTCATAATGAGTCATTGCCGGACACAACCTTCCCAATACTGAACGTTCGAAAGGTTTATCGTAAAATTATTCTTTTATTAATTTTCCAGAAAACTATAAACTCCATAAAAATAGGTGATAACTGAATTGTATAATTTATAGATTATATATTAGGTGTTGTATTTGTTTATGGATAAGTTAGTTATTGTATATTGTATAACTCTAATTAATGAACTAGTGTAATTGCTCGCCAAATATGACGGGTATTCGTGTATTAAATATTACGTTAAAATAAAATAAAAATTAATTACACCAACTTTTATGTGCACTAAAACGTAAAAAAATAAATATAAAATCCGCATGATCGAATGTTCCAGAAAGTAACAAAAAGTTGTATGGTAAAGATTTATGTTAATGGAGATTCATTCGTTAAACATACTAAATAATTCTATATGAATTTTGTTACAGATATAAATAACCTAATCTACAATAATCGCTATTCAGATTGTAATGAACTTTCACCTGCTCGTTTTCTAGCATTTATAAATCTGTCGCTTGTTTGTCGATTTACTGTTGTACCTGGTGTCTCATTAACACTATGCCTCTCGTTTCGTTTGTTCTGATCGTTCAATCTTTTCTGTCTATCCTGTTCTGTTTCTCTTCTCCTAGCTTCAGCAATATTTCCATTTGGCGAGATCTCCAATGAGTTTGTGCTCCTCTGTTGTCTTCTTTTCCTTTCATCTTGAGTTTCATTACTTTCCATGATCATGGACTGTATTAATTAAAGAATAATGGTAAATAATATGTTATTTATGGCTATTGTTGTTCGGAATTGGTTTTATGTAATAGAATATCTCTGGTCATTCATGCTTAGCGTTTAAAATATGCTAAGCTCATATTATTGGCAGCACTGATGGAAGTATGCTTTTGGCACTGTAGATTTCTCGATAAATTATTAATTTTTATAGGTATTTCCTTTCGACTCCATGGAATAGCTTCTTGTTCCCTTTAAATAACGTAATAAATCGACTTTTTTCACTGCAGACATTATTTTGTTAACATTTTAAAATATCTCAAAAACAAGATTTTGACGCTAAATTTGCGCAGTCATACAAAAAAAATTATGAAGATTAATTTCCTTATCGTAGGAATTAAAATATCATCCGAAAACCCCAAAAAGTTATGTTTTAACTAGTGTAATTCCCGTTGAAATATCAACGGAAGAATTATAGATTGATTGATTATTAATATTTACATTTAAAATAATTAATAGCACACTATTACATATGAAATATTTCGTCATATATTACATTTCTAGTGAATATTCTGTTGTCGTTTAGTAAATGCCTTTGGTTTTTATATTCGGCTATAAAATTCTGATATTCTTCTCCCACCATGTTCTCGTCAGTGCTACCTATAATTGTCGGTGTGCAAAGACAGGGAAATAATTATATGTATACATATATAACGTAGGGAAAATAATTAAATTTCGTGCACTTAACGTTGTGATTGTTTTAAATTGTACTCTGTACTTACGAAGAATGAAAGCTTACTCGAATCCTCATTAATGTTCTCCGTCATTATGTAAATAAAACTCTTTAAAAGATTTAAATTAAAAACTAACTAATTAAACAATCAGCGGAATAATTTCTTTGAATACTATCTGAACAAAAACAAATCACCAATTTATTTCAACATTGTAAACTGTTCTCTTGACGATTGAATGGATCATTGTATTGGAGATCCTTATTGACAAAAAGTAAACTAATTGTTTATCTTAGAAACCGTCACATAAACAAACATAAGTGTTTATTATATATTCCCGTCGTTTTCGCCGAAAGAAAGGTGAGTTGTTGACGTACATGTTCTCAGAATGAGAACTACATTTCGCTGTCGGCCATCTTGCGTTCCTTACAGAACTAGGTTTTTATTATAGAGAATACGATTTTTCAAAATTTTTATGCATTCTTACGTATTAGGATCGAGCCAAAAATAGACTTTAACAATAGCATTTGTCATGGCGATGAATTGAATAAATGCGTAAAACTCACGAAATATAGTCCTAAAACGTAATTTCTGGCTTTTTTCGAATGAGATTTGAATGCGGAAATTCATTTCCATAGTTTTGTCGGCATAACTGTGAAAATCCCGCGTCGACATCTCATTTTTAAGATATTTTAAAATGCTAAAGAAGAAAGGCTTTCTCGCTTCGTTTCAGCTCTGCGCATGCTATTCAGATGGAGAAAAGGTATACTCTTGGAGTCAAACCCAGGACTATTATGTACACGGCTAGCTGTTTGAAATTGAAAATTTAAAAATCCAAGTGATTTCTGAAAGTTTGATCGAAAAAGATTGAAAAGCTTTTGAGTTATGGGCGGTTTTTCTTATTCTCCCATCTAACTCCATAGAGCGTGGCCGGATTGGATAGATTATTATTGTAAGAGATGTTAAGATATTGTAGAACTCGTCGTCACCTGAATTTAGCTTAATTTCGGAATGGAAGGCTAGATAAATAATTAAATTAAATAAATAATGGAATTGAACGTGGAATGACTTTCTGAGAAGACCGTAATATATTAAAATTTAGCTAAACGAATGAATGGATGTTAACACGAGAGTGTATTAATAAAAAAATTGCATACAAATATTCGTATTCACATTGAGAAATGAATGACTTTCTTAATGTCTTATAGTTTCAGGAAATGTATACCTAACATTTGCGTTATATAACGCGCATAATATGAGCTTCATATCAACCGGAACGTATTCTTAACAGTAATTTCTTAATTTAATGAGTGTGACTATCATTACGTTACGCACGTTACAAAATGAGACGTGAGATAATAATTTCCCTCTTTTAAGTGTGGCGTAAATCGATCAATATCTAAATGTAAAATAATTGAACATTATTTTAACTCTTCGTCTGTAAAATTACCAAAAAAATGTTGCTGTGAATCCATAACTGTTATCAAAAAGTGTTGTTATTTTAAAATAATATGAGCATACCATATCATTTGAAGCGTAAAAGCTTTGCATACATGTCGAAAGCACCCGCTTAGATCTGTACAAAGACTCATTAATGATAGAATTTTCACTAGTTAGGTTTTTCGTTCTTGATGGAATTTTTGTGATACTGCTCTGAAGGTACGCGTATTCTTAAGGTCGAGTTGATTGCATGCAACGCCATTTTAATTGGGAAAACGTGATTAGGAACACTAGATATATATTTATGTTTCACACCAAATGTTTAAAATTTGACTAATATTTTAAATAAAAGTATTTTCAATCCGTTTTCCATAAAACCTAAGCGTTATTATGGTATCACTCTGCCCATATGCGTATATACGCACGTTAAGCACATCAATATAGCTCAAGTTATTTTTTTATTCCTTTTTCTTCTTACTTTTGACCCTATGGTTAATTTTCACCATTTTTCCTTTCTCTTTATCGCTTACGGTTCTCGCCAAAACCGCTGATTATGTAAAATTAATTATTTTGATATCAAAGAGTAACTTTCCATGCTTACGCTTTGGAGAATGTTACCAGCATGTAATTCTTTATAAATTGGTGTGATATTTTATTCCTTCTTCCAAAATTGCATAAATATTCGTTTTAACAATATGTTATACCTATGTTTCATATTATTTGATTGGCAACATTGTTAGGTGCTACACTTCCAATTAACAATTCCTCGAAACACAGAGTATAATTGTACTCATTTTTCTTAACTCACCATGTTTTTTTCCATATCATTGTAGTTCACTGACTCTCTAGTTTCTCGGAAATGAAATAGTGGAACGTCTGGCATTAATATAGTGGTAAAATAATCTCATATTAATATTTTTTTAAATAATATTTTAGTATAAATTTAATTTTAATGCAATTAATGTAATAATTCCTTGGAATATTATAAAGTGACGATAATAGGGATGTATATAGTTAGTCATCATTTTATAGAGATTATAGAAAAGAACATTTTGATAACTTTTTCTGTATTTTTTATTCTAACATGGAAAAATTTCATCGTTCAAATAAGACTACTTCGTGTCCTTCGTTTTGCTATGGTAACCAATATAATTTTAGAATTATATTTTTTCAGTAAGGTTATTAAAATATAGTTAAATGATACGTCAAAAGCATGACGTGATTTTAGTAGTTCATTTGAATGTTGACAATTTTCTTTTTATTCATCGTAACTTTTTTCCCTTGTCACACGACCCATTCATTGTATTCCTCCGTCTCATTGTCAGTGTACAAGTTCCCTACTTACAGTTAGACACAAGAGCGATATAAACTATATATATATATATATATATCACAAATACTAAATTCTGCAATATATGCCCACAATCACCTACAGTATTTGTCTCGTTGCAATAATATCCGGCAAGTACATACATACATCGTTCATTTCTTTTAGGACAAGCGTCTTCATCAAGGCAATGGCGCTAGTAATTGAAGATTGTAACAATCTTTGTGACAGTAAATACATGTATCCAACACTATCACTGGTCTAAGAATGGTAAAACAGCCTAAAATAACATTGTTCTTGTCCTTATATTTCTTTTTATCTGTTTCTGGAGCAGCCTGTTATAATGAATAATCGAGTTTTTCATTGGTCTGAGAAAATATTTTTGAGGCTGCGCAGAAAGTGTTAATTTGTCTATAGTCACTTAAAAATTTTAGTTCATCTTTCAATAATAATCGATTTATAATAGCATACGAGAGGTTATTTTATAAATTTAGCTATATATTCATAGTCATTTGGAAATATGTAATACCATTTAAATTCGAATATTATACACACACACACATATACATACATACATACACACGTCCTCTTTGCACTTACAGTACAGTAACGATTTCACTAAATGATATAATTAACAAACAAGTATTCTTACATGTGAGGAGAAGAATGATATCAAACTTCGGAAATTCCAAAAACATTTTATTTTTAGAGAGGTTTTTCCAGCCAGTTTGTTTCATTTCTACTCCTCGTAAAAAAAAGTTGCATTTTTTTTTAATTTTTATAGTTATGAGAGGAACGTGGAACATGAATAAATCTTTAGCTAAAAGAATTATAAGTATTAGCGAAGATATTGTTTTTAATCAGAAAAAATGGAAGAAAGATTCATAAATCATGTCGTGCATAAACTCAAGGCAGAGGCGTTATTTACAATTTATATAATTATGTCTATAAAAAAATAATTACTAATTACTTCGTGTATTATCAAGGCAAAGCAAGCAATGCAAAACGATGTATCGGAAGCGACAAATACAGGGTGAGTCAAAATTATGTATAAACACTTTAAATAGCCATATTTTGTTGACATTACTACCAATTTTAATAAAGTGTTGTACATTTTAAAGGTAAAATAAACAATTAGCTTTTCAAGTATTGTTTATTTGTTTATTTTAATACATTAACAAAATACCAATTGCTTAACAATATCGTGAAGATTAATTGGTGGCGCATTGATATGGAATGTTTATAAATAATTTTGACTCACCCGTATATGTTGAATTTTTAATCATTTGCAGTTAGTAAAACAATGGAAAATTATTTTTTTTATTCCTCAATTGAAATGAGTAACACTAATATATTTACGCCCACGTTAATTCCTTCGTCGTAAATTATTTATTTTCCATTACAAACATTGTGTATATACTTAAGGAAAATAAAACTTATTTAAGTTCATTCCTACATCCTAGATAATCCATTTCCTTTAATTTTTCACACCTATGCTATTTGCGCAGAAAATGAAATGAAACGTATCTTCTTTACTCAGATTGCTAGGGAGATTCTTTTCGTTGGCAACAATTAAATCACCGTGCAATAAACTTTCTAAGTGAATTAGAATGTTATTTATATATATTTTCTTAAACCGGTTTTTTCCTTCAATAAAAAAGAATTGGGAAGGATGAAATGTTCTATTTGACTAGGTCTATGATTTTTTTTAAATACATGTTTCGTATGACTAATATTTTACGAGATATGATGGAAAGTTAATTTTTTTTGTATTGTCACCTTTGAGAGTTTTGGGAATTATTTACGTCATTGTCACACTAATATTATAAACATACTAGCAGAAGTGCCAGTTGAATTTCAACCGATTTAGTTAATCTAAAACTTCTACCGTGTAACATGTAATCAAAGCAAGAAAAAGATAGTGCACAGTTTTAACCGCGGAATAAAGCAAAAATGAAGAAAATCGGTCCGCATTTACTTATTTAGATGCATGAAGGAAGAAAATATTGCTCTGTGAAAAATAAAAAATGGCGTGTAAACTTACGGGAACATAATTATTGAATTAAGCACCCCCTCCCGCCAAATTTTTTTATCGCCATATAGCCTACGTTACCCACAGGGCAAAATTATATACCCGCGTCTAATTATTTAAGTTGAGTAGTTTTAAAAAGTTTTATTTAAGTTTAGTTGTTTTAAAAAGTTTGTTTTCGATTACTCTACGCCACACGAAAATATCATTAAAAACCATTTATTAGTAACATTTCTATTAAAATCAACAAATATTTTGTTGCTATGTAAACAAAGCAAAATCGCACACAGAAATTGAAAAACGGTATTACGTTAATATTATTCCTATATAAATTGCATTGGACTCTCAGCTACTGTGTCAATGGAAGTTGTAATGGTATTGGCATTGGTAATGGTAATTGGCATTGTCATAAAACTGATAAAATCACGTCTTTTTCTGATTCTAAATGCATTTTTACGCTACTTCGAATAGGATTCGGATTCTGTCTTCAATAAAAATAAACTTTGTTCTTTCTTTCATTCAATCATTTGTCACAGGTTCGTACCTTGTTTCTAATAATTTCAAAATTAAAATTAAAAATAAGCTGCACTCACCTCTATGTTAATCAAATGGAGAAAATTAGAAAAGAAAATGTTTTTTTAAATTTGAAAGTTTAATCAAATCGCTATAAAAACCTGACTACTCCACTTAACTCTTTATTCCGATTAAAATGACACCTTTCTCTTGTTTATGCGTGCTGTAGTTGCTGAGTTATAAAAAACATACATACCTACAAACACTTTACGTAATAGATATCTATAGATGCCTTTTCATCAACTCGAGAAATCTTACTAATCATTTAGTTCAGAAATCGGAAACTTTTCTTCCACGATGGGCCACATTCCTACTCGCGAATGTTTCAAGTCAAGAGAACTCTGGCGGATCGGTTACAAGTTTCTCTGGTTTCATGTCTGAATAATTTAATAGCGTTAATTCATTCCCAAAATAAAATCTGATGTGGCCAACACATGATTTGGGGTATAGATATTTAAATTATTATGAATAGCATTATAAGGCAAAATTATTATTTCGTATTGTAAAAGAATACAGTCGTCCTTATTGTCGTCAATTATATTTTGAATATGTTTACAGAATTCACCGCTAGATGGTGGCGCTGTATACTGGAAATTACGAAAAAGTTAAATATCTCCGAAATGGATGGTTCTACGAAAATTTGTTTCAAACAAAAGCTGGAAGAAATATTATTCTCTACAACTTTGATCCTCACGAAGATTACCAATAACGACGTTTTTAATGAGTTATTTGACGAAAACCGAAAAAACCGATTATTTATAAATAATTCCTAAACAATAACTGCTGTGGAAAACTGTTTCAAATGAAAGTTGTAGGAAATTACATTCTCTATAACCTTTGTATAGGATTGTGTCTACAATAATGATGTTTTAACGGAGAAATATCGCAAAAGTCGAACCGGGTTTCGAATGAACCTCGACTTTCGGTTAACCGATATTGTCCAAAAACTAATCAGTTCTTTGTGCTCATGCTAAAGTGTTATATATGAAATTTGGTATTAATATGACAAGTACTTTTTGAGTTAGAACAATCACATCCATCCATCCACACACACACACATCATTCCGAAAATAGTCTAAACGTGTTCTAGGGACCTCAAAACGTGTATTTCCGTTGAAATCTCGAAGTCGATTTTTTTCGTGATAACAATACTTTCCCTATACTACGTATATAGAAAGTAATAAGCAATACTTGGCGAGATATGACGAAAGTTTAATTTTTTGTCACCGGTAAAGTGGTACCCCTGATTAGCGTACGTGATTCATTTTTGCGATTTTCTTATTATCTTTGATTGTGTCCTTAATATCAAATTTCATGAAAATCCGTTCGGTAGAAGCCGAGAACGAACATGCGGACGGACGGACGGACGGACGGACCGATGATAATAGGCGCTCACGCTGGAAGCGAAACGCGCCTAAAAATCGTATTCGTGAAAAAAAATCGAATTCGAGATTTCAACTGAAATGTACATATTGAGGTCCCCTTCAGTCATTTTTTACTGTCCTCGATGTCTGTGTGTACCTATGTGTGGTTGATAGGAATTTTGTGGGCGCTTTGACTCAGAAACTAAAATCAGATCAGCGCAAAACTTTATGTTTTTAGATTTTTATCAATAAATCAATGTCCGAAAAGGTTTGGCTGAAGCTGGTAAACCGGATGTAATTTTTCAAATATCTCCTTTAGAATTTAATTGTTGTAAATATTTGTTTTTGTCAAAGTTGTTGAAAATGTAATTTTCTACCGGTTTCATTTCATTTTTTTTCTTCATAAAAGGGATTGTTTAAGAGGTATTTTGTGTACTCATTTGAAGTTGTTAAATTTGTCGTTAAATGGTACCTTAGTTTCCGTTGCTATGATGAAATTTTCTAATTGTTAATAACGATGACTACGCTACCGACATTTTTTATCCGTTTTAATAGCTTACAATTTTTTTGCAATGTGAAAAGTGATTCAAAATATTTTTCTCTGTGAAAATTGTTGTCTTTAATTCCATATCCGATTTTAATTGCCGACAATTATGTCGAGAGCAATCATATTAATTACTTTTTATGGAGAGAGTCATGTGCTGGGCAGATCATATTTTTAATCATAAGGAGAGCGCTCCGTGAGGCCCGTGGAACGTTGGTTTCCGACCCCTGGCTTAGCTTATTGGGACCGCTGGAATTATTATCCGATTTCTTAATCTCTGCCTCATTTTTATTTTAAATGTATGAGAAATAATCCATCCTAAATTAATATTAACGCTTCCGTTGACATCGTTGAAATATCATTTAGTAATTATGTGAATTTAGTTCAGTTATAAAAATAATTGAACCACGTAGCAGTGGTACTTTTATCTTATAAAACTTCAACTGTGCCCTTCGTGCCATGGATGAATCCCGCCAAGTAACGGATACCGATAAGTGTAGAACATGTAAACCATGGAAAGTAAAATATACAGCTGCTGTGCCCATTCAGCTACTATAGTGATTGTTTTAAAGCATCTATGGTAATACGGATGTGTGCTTGCGTGTTCAAATATGTATGTGTATTCGTACTCAGATACGCAATTTACGGTAAATGCCTGCTCACTGGGCATGTGGTTCTCAAACTCGTTTCTTTCGAGAGGAATTTTCTATTAAAATCTACTATGTTAACTGAGACAAAATTATAATTGAATATCTCGTTATGTGGCAGTAATGTGTCTTAATTTTTTAAATATATTTTTTATTTTTTTTATAATTTACCTATACGAAGTACATACAGAATTGTGATATCTAAAAATTTTAATTGGAAATTTTTATGAAATAGTTCGGAGAAGTGTGGTTTTTCAATTGAAATGCTGTAGAGGCTAAACAGTTGAACAGTGCCTGAATAAATCTCTTATAAATGTAGGGTATCAACTGGAATGGGAAAGATATTGAAAGAAACATTAACGCTCAACAATGGATAGTGTTCTGTTCTAGTCGATGTTAACAAAATATCGATTAACTTAAAACCACCTTTGCTGATTTTAAAGTGGTCCAGTCATAGAGCCAAATGTGATAAACAATGCAATATAAGGTGTATTTTTCAAAATGTAAACATATATTAACGAAATTATGACATATAGATCTTTATGTCAAACTCTCCACACAAACAACAGCAGCAATTTTGCTACGAATCAAATCGCGCGTAAACACATAATAATGTAAACAGTGACATTAATGTATGACCTATAAGCGTGCGGATATGATAAATTGTGTGCAATTTATAATGTGTCGCGCCGATTTTCAAACTTTGGGAAATCAGCTTCTTTAATTTTTATTAATATTAATTAATACATTAATAATAAATAGTTATCGTAAAAGGCGTACCAAACTATGAAAATTGATATAATATCTTTTCGAGCATGAATGATATAAATAAACATACTCACTGATTTAGATATCTCGCGAGTAATTTCAATGAAACCCCTGGTACTCAAGCGGAGTGATGTTGACAGTGATTCACTAAAAAATATACATTTATACATTTATTATAATAAAAGTCGGTTGTTTGTCTAGAACGCTCTCAACTAGCGACTCTGATTACAATATCGCTCAAGGACTAACGTAAGCATGGTTGCTCGTATGCTTGCATGTACACCCAAGGCTGAGTTTGGACGTTGCTTGATGAGAAACCTCTTAAACAGGTCACAAAGACTATTTAAATAAAGTGGAAATCATAAATTTAAAAATTATTTCGTTAATGATAATGTGCTCTTTATCGATAATGAATATATTTAGGCCTTTTTGTTGAATTTCTGTCCTCTGACTCGAGTCTTGATGCGTATTAGAAATTCTGCATTGCCTGTATATGAATTGACTTCTCTGGGTTCTTACATCATATTTTTGTATGAGATCTAAAGTAAAATTTTCCGTGGAAGAAAATATCCATTGTACTTATTTGGTTTCGGGCATGAATGATATAAATAAATATACTCACAGATATACTGATTTTATTAAGTATAATTTATTTTTGTAATTTTTCCTGTCCATTAATTGTCTCTGGTTCTTACGTAGGTTGTTAGGTTGAAGAAGGGGATGCTTACCCTCGTCTTCACCAATTGATGTGTAAAGAATACGTACGGGTTTCTCTGTATATTGGAAAATATATGGCCCATGTTACGAAAGCTAAACCTTTGTTAAAACAATGGTTTTTCCAGACTGACAAAAACCTGAGCGATCGATGGATATCAGTTGCTCTCTCGTAATTCCTTAAGAATCCTCGCGAGTCCTCTTACGAGCACATGCGTACAGGTGGATCTTGTGTTCGATTGCCCCTTGCCTCGCTTTTCCCGAGGGTCTCCGCCTAGAGAGGTTTCCGACGAATCCTTCGCAACAAACGAAACCGGATAACGTACGGGAGCGAGGATTCTAAAATAAAATGAAACTGCGAGCGTCATCAACGGCGGCGACGTCAGCTCCGTGAAAAAAGCGAAGATCGCGAGCAGGGTGTGGTCCAACAATGCGAGCTCCAGCAGCTCGCAACCGTGGGAACCGAAATTAATCTGAATCCTCCGCGGAGCTCACGTGCGATACTCTCTGTCTGCAGGAGGACCTCATCTACGCACGCGAGGCGAAAAAAGGGCTCTGCAGCATCCGCAGCTAGTGAAAGCACCTCTCTGCAGACACCGTGAGATAGGATGACCCCGCCCTTCTTTAGGAAGTAGAAAAACCACCTTATTCCCCCCTTCCCAACCCTGCCGGCCCTCGTCCATCGCCTATATAGCTGGACTCGCCAGGACCGGAATATTGTCCCACCGCCCCAACCTGTTCGGGAGGGGTACGTCGCCCCGCGTTCTTACCTGGATTGCCCCCTTCTCCCCCACCCTCCGCAGTTAAACCCCTTCTCCTTCTCTGGTACCTAACCAGTGTCGGACACACCCTTGCCCCCCCTCCCTCCGTCCTCCTTCCTCTTCCCAACCTTCCCCTCTAAATGCCTTGCACCTAGCCTGCACGACGGTGTGTTTTATGCATTTCTATTCGTGCACTTACGGAAGAAGGGAGGTCGCGTGGAGTTCCGGTGGTGTTCTTAGAAAAATGTGACTGAATTTTCCACGAAGGCAGTTTCGTCGACCGCCACTCTCGAGGGAAACCCGGATGCAGAAGTGGCCAGCCGCCGATGGATTTTCCTCGAAATTCGCCCTCGTTTTTGTGTTCTCTGAGTTATCTTGTGATACCGGAAGTGATTGAGTTTAATCTCCTTCGAAGTTTTTTAAAATTTCGTTCATAAAGCTAATTGGTACAACAAGGTATGTGAACCCTTTACGTCGTTAGGACTGTTCTCCATTCCATTTGACGTGTTTTGTTTAACACTGACCTAAGAAATTTAGCTCGGCGACGTTAATTTAAATGGAAGTAGATGTAATCTTTGATCGCTGTTATGATAAAAAAAATCAGAAAAGTTATTTGTTCTAATTGGGCGTTGCAGCGGCAAGGTGAAAAGATAAGTGTCGGTGTGCAGTGCGTGATCTAATTTAAAATTGCCGGAATTAGTTTGGGATGATGTAGATGGGGTTTGGGGTTGAGCCTAGCGCGTAGGGCCAGCGCCGTGATATGATTTCGTAATTAGGGCGGGAGCTCGAGAGCCACCTAGCGCGAGAAATGTGAACTAAAAAGAAAAGAAATTCGTTATCCGCGCATTAAAA
Organism: Uropetala carovei; assembly: GCA_036926305.1. Taxonomy (NCBI): domain Eukaryota; kingdom Metazoa; phylum Arthropoda; class Insecta; order Odonata; family Petaluridae; genus Uropetala; species Uropetala carovei. The sequence continues at coordinate 3,079,343 of JAXCHB010000167.1, forward strand.
TTTAATTAAAGCAAAAACGTTGTTTTGATCATAAATTACGGCTGGAAATTATTAAAATGCGAAAAATATTAAATGAGGGTCTTAATTTATGTAGCGCATCTTATTTTGTTTTACCTGACTGGCGGATTATAAAATGCGTTTCATATTTATTATCGAATGTATTTAAACAAGTTTTTTAATTTCATAAATTATAGTGGAAGCGATTCTTTGGTTGATAATTGCTTATGAAATATTAAAGCAGTATACACAAATTTTACAAATTCCTTAAAAGCGAATTTTTAATTCTGGCGTTATTGACATCCTATTTGAAGGCTATACTTCGTCGGTGAAATTGTGATAATATCTGAGGATTTGTATTTTCTTCGTGAATCCGGAATTATAGTTTAATCGCTCATTTAATTTTGAATAACATCTAAAAATTCTTTTTTAATTAAGCTCTCATTAGATATTTTTTAATGTTAATAAACAGAAATATCGTTCATATGGAATTTCGAGTAATGATGATAAACATATAGGTAATACATTTAAATAATTTCAAAAAACACGCACTTTAACTGACACTAAATATACATAGTAACATGAAAGCCCTAGTGAATAATAACAATGCAATTAGTCTGTTAGGTTTTTCATGCCTTCTCAAATCAGTCAGTCAAGCTACGTGTTATCAGAAAATTAGAAACAACTAAGGTAAATAAAAAATGCGTAGGATATTGTTCTTCGAGTCCAATAATCTTTGAATATTAATGGTAAGCAGATATAAAATTAAAGCCAATAAGTATAAACAAGTTAATCTTCATTAAGGTGAAAACGGGGTATATTTTGACTGGCATACATTTTTGTAGAATTTACAAATCTTTCTTCCTTCTTTCGTATCACTATTGCATATTAATTTAAATCCATTTACAATATATGGGGGGTGGAGCAGAGGCGATATGTTGAGGGAAGTTAAAAACATTTGATGGATTCGGGGCAGAAATGGCGAGGGGTATCTTCGCAGGAGGAGAGCGTTTAGGAGAGGAGAGGGGAGAGAGAGGGAGAGAGAGGGGAGAGAGAGGGGAGAGAGAGAGGGAGAGAGGCATGTAGGGAAGGGATATACAGACTGGAGTGGAATGGGGAAGGCAGTATTTTTCGAAAATCCCTTTCTCTCAAGGTCATTCCGGCATTTTTTCAAATCCCTTAATGCGCCATCGAAGATTGATTTCGTTGGCAATCGAACGTCTAATTACCGATAAATATCAATCTCCTTTTCAATTGTTATTTTTAGCGAATTAAAAAGTTATTGGAATATTTTGACGAGAACTTGGGATGCTCGTGTTTTGAGTATGAGCAACTTAAGGTATCGTTTGCCATCGGTGGAAGCTATGAACAAGTTATTCCGGTATAATTGAATATGTCTACGCTAAAATTAATTTGGAAGAACGATCTAATTTGAAAAGGAACCTCCACTTATTTTTTTGACGGAAGTTATGGAATGCCATACACTGATTGTAAGTTCACATTATCATTTATATGCAAACAAAGAAGACAATATTGCTGAGACGTTTAACTTCATCATTCTTTAGGAAAAGTTTAAAGTAATAACCGCGTTATTGATCAAATAATGTTCCATTTAACGATCTTATAGAATAGGCATAGAAGTTTATTCTTTGATCAAAACGTGTCCAGTTTTAAAAATTTTTTAATCGAGACAATATCAGCTTATCATTATTTTTAGGTCACAGAGAATTTTTTAAAAATAAATAAAAACAAATAAAACGGCTCCCTGTACTTCGGACTGAAATTAGGATCATGGAAAATAAGGAAAGTGCTATCCCCGACCGTATCCAGTCGTTTCGCCAAAACAGTGTCCTCCCCTCCCCTCCCTCTTTCCCCCTCTCCCCAGCAAACCCTAAAAGTCGTCTCCCCCATCACACTCTCCCCCTCTCTCCTCCTATGGGGAAAAGCATTCGGGTTTCTCTTAATTTTCTTGCAGCCTTCTCCACTGGCTTATTTGTTATTCACATCCGTGGGGGGATGATGACTCCGTGTATTTTTGGTCGGGAGGACCTCGATGCAAACACCGATATGAAACGCTTTTGGCCGGAGAGAGAGCGAGTGGGAGGGAGTCAGTTAGAGAGGGAATGAGAGAGAGAGAGAGATGGGAGAGATAGAAAGGGATTTTCAGAACGAGGCCTTGTAGTTTTCCTCTCAAGAACTCCCTAGCGCCTCAACCTATTCCGCTCTTTCTCTCTACCCGACATTTCGGCTTCATTCCATTTCCCCCTTCATTCAATACTCTCCATTTTGGCTGAGAATGCCTTCACTTACCCATGGTTTTTACCTGAATAGTTGACCTTCTATTTTAGAATTTGACGAACAAAGAGTCGTATTATTATGCATTAGTATAGTATGAAATAATTCGACTTTTTTAACGTTAAGGCGGATATGACCAATGGATACAGTGTACTTCAAACATTTTATATTACAAGCTGCATAATCTATAATGGTGTGATGTCTTGTGAACATAATAGTATAACTTAATATTAGACCAGATTGGTAGCTTAGTTACTTAAGGCACCTGCCAGGAAAGTGGGAAATACGGGTTTTATCCTCGCACAAATTCGGAATTTTTCTCTATTTATATAGGAAGAGCATTTCGTATGTCCATCTAAAATGTTTATCAACGCTGATATGAATAAAATTTACATAAATAGTTAATTCTCCTAGAGTTGCCGTCTTCTTTCATGTAAATACGGATAATTGCAATAAAATTTGATTAGATGATATTCAAGAGTAGCATATCTTACAACATGCACAAACACTTCCAATGAAGTTTTAACTGTATTTATAAATATAATTCAATATAATTCTCGAGACACCACTTAATGTCCGTTACCGTCTTAAGTAATGGAAGATTTGTTATAGCCCAGCGAAAAACATGAGTAATGATCATTCCATCAGGGATCTGCTGAACACGGACATATCACCAGATGGCGTTCAATTGATGGGAGTATTTCGGTCCCTACGTAAATTCACCAATATCCATATCCTACGTCCAATTTATCCCTTCCTTTTTCCGTCTCATTTATTGTAACAACTCGAATAGTGGAGAAAATGGACTTTAAGCTTGAGTAAAACTAAATTTCGCACTTTCTCATTCACTCTCTCCTCTCCCACTCCCTCTCTCATTCGAAAGCGGTATCTCTCCTTTGGGCATGCGCTCTCTTGACGCTCTCCGGCCCCTTGCTCTCTCCCTCCTCTCTCTCTTTCTTTCTTCATCCTCCCTCAGGCCATCGCTCCCTCCCACGCCGTCTTTCCCTCCTCACATCACAAAACACCTTTCCCTTTTCTCCCTTCTAATCTCCCTCTTCCTCTCTCTCCCTCTCTCTCTCCTTCCCTCTCTCTCTTTCTCTCCCTCATATCCTGCCTTTACCTCGTCTTCATCATTCAGCGTTTTAACTTTACGTTTTTCTCTTTCAAACCAGCTTTCTTTTGTTTATCGGTATTTCCTTTCCCTTCCTTTCTCGTACCTGCTTCGCCTTCCTCCTTTTCTCACCTGATATAATATCTCTTATTCCCTCTCCTGCATTTTCCACCTCTTTTCACTTTAAACTCTCCTTCGCGTCGCCCTCTCGTAGCTTATTGATATCCATTCCATTGTCTTTTCTCCATTGGTCACCGTCCTCTTCTTTGGCCACTACCTCTTATTCTCATCTCCTCTTTTCATCAACATGTATTTTTCTTCCATTTGGTTTTTTATGTAAGAAGGGAGTCTCGATTTTGCACGAATAAAGCTGATTTTCCATCCACCTCGCTCTCCTTTCTCTCTTTCTCTCTTTCCTCCCACGCATACGTTCCCCTTCCCCTTAGCTCGGCAGATAGAATTCGTTGCCCTTCGGGGATCCATAATAGCAGGGAGGATGTGCTGGGTTGGAGCGTAGGGGAGTGAGGGGGGGAGGAGCGGTGAGGGGGGGAGGGGAGTGAAGGGAGGGTTCCAGAAGGGAGGTTGTAAAAGAGGTTTTTTTGGGGAAGGAGTTGGAGGGGGAGGGGCAGTGGAGGTTGGATGGTCGTCAGCCTACAATCCCTAACGACCCCACCCCTCTCTCTCTCTCTTTCTTTCTCTCTCCCTTCCTCTCTCATTCTCTCACTCGCCCTTTCTCTCTCTCCTTCCTTCTCTCGTTTCTCTGCCGTTTTCCCTGTGAAAAGGAAGACTTAGACATTTGGAGATAGCTGAATTTCTGCCTCTGTTTCAGGTTTACCGCAGTACAAAAGAGAGGGTAGGTTGAGGGGGGAGAGAGAGAGAGAGGGAGAGAGAGTGAAAAATTACCTCTGTTCTATCCGTTCGTCCTCCCAGGCGTCCTCTCTCTCTCTCTCTCGCTCGTTTCCTTTCTCTCTCTCTTCTCCCCCTTTTCTCCTCTTTCCTCCATCTCTTGCTCTGCAGAGGCGGCCAAGAGGGGGAGGAGGAGGAGGAGGCTAGATGCCCTTCCTCCTCATTTCCCTTATTCGCGCTATATGTTCTTCCTTTTGTTGTCTGTTTTAATCGCGCAACTCTTGTTATTTCTTTATTCGCGTGCATACCTCTCCATTCCACACCGAAAACTTTTTCACTTGTATATCACATTTGTTTTTTGGTAGAACTAAAGAAACGTTTTTGCTCTCTGTATATTGTATAAATAATCTTCCCTGCTGATTTAAATGAAACTGATTTGGTAAAATGTAACGTTTCGTATTCATTTTTTATTTTAAAATTGACATATTCATTAGAAGGAACTAAATCTTCCCCAGCCAAAAGATAATCATTAATTCAACCTCTTCACACTAAATTCATTTTGGTATTAGAAAATGTATCTGCAACCTAAGGATATACTTATAGGCGATATAGATTTGAGCCCAAGGCCTCCAACTTTAAGGGAGCTCCGGATACTTTCATACTCTTACAGATCCAACGTCGAAGTACGTGCGGAGAGCCGCCCTAAGTAAATTAGCCCATGTAGCCAAAATTCCACCATCCTACCCTAATTACCCTCATGATAGATATAATCACTCTGAACTCTAGCATAGATCGTTGTTAATGGATAAATTAAGGATTTTCCGCAATGATGACGCAATTCTATCGCGGAAAGAAGAGATAAGGCCCCTTTTTTATTTTTTTACGGATGAGCTTAAAGAAGGACCACTAGGATTGCAATGAGAGAATAGCGAATTGGGAAGGGAGAGAGAGAGAGGGCGGAGAAAGGGGAGGGAGGGGAGGTGGGGCAGGGAGGGGAGGTGGGGCAGGGAGGAGGTAAGATTGACGTAAATGGCATGGAAGGAGTGGCGATATGTGACAGGAGAAGAGGGTGAGACAAGGGAATGGCGGAGACTTGAAAAAAAAATGCCATTCGGTCAGAGAGAGAAAGGGAGAGGAGAGGGGAGGAGGGAAGGCGGGAGGTGGTAGAGGGAGGGAGGGAGGAGTTTTCGAGGGTAAGTACAAGGCTTGCCTTTTGCAGTCCAAGAGGTCTGGACCATTAGGGAGAACGTGAATTTTTCAACTTATCTCATTAAGGGGAAAAGAGATATGGGATGGGTCGGGTTTATTTTATTTTATTTTATTTTTCATCGCGGGTAGGATAAGTTTTGGGCTCGCTGATGGAAGGCGGATCCTCTTGTGCGGTTAAGGCAAATATTTCCGAGTAGGCAGAGCGCTGCAAAGGAAGGAGAGAAAGAGTGGAGGGGGAGGCGTGATGGGAGGAGGGTGGTTTGTGAGTAGAGGGTGCGAGAGGAAGGAGGTGACGAGAGATGTACGTCGCGAACTTCTGCTAATATTTCGAGATTTATTGTTGTGTGATGGATGTAAGCGCGGGACAATTGTAATTGCGGTTGGGAAGTTCAAAAAGTAAGACGTATTAATTGGAAATCTTTAAATGTCCTTTTACCTAAAGAGAAAATCAACCTGTTAGCGACTCCTCGGTGTCTTACTTTCTCTCGTTTGTTTTATACGATGTACCTGATTTGCTGTCTTAACCGAGAAAATAATTTACTGCGTTTAACGATAGGACAAGTGAAAATATCTCTTCATTTTACTAATTAAATATTTTCTAATTTTTTGAAAATTGTCATCTCTTGGTGCTACATTTAGTTTTTTAAAACGACCGAAAGTTTTAGTTAAACTAACATTTATATTATGAACGGCTAAAAAATATATATTTCGATATTTACTGTTGCATTAATGTCTTTATTTTATTAGGAACAGCATGATAAGTCCATCGAAGTCTCCTGAGTTTCATATTATTTGAATGGGTTCCATTTAATCCGGTGCGAAAATTCTATATTTTAATTTAATTATTACATGGACTAAATGTATTACAGTTTAATACGAGCATTACCTATTTTGATAAATATCTGGCGAAATAGATGCCATTGAATGTCCACCTTTGTTTAATATTAATGCGAGATTAGACTTTGATGGATGAGTTTAAAACATAAGTATGCGGCATGAATTTCGAATTTTTGCTGACGCTTTTGGTAGGCGGCGAAGAACTTTTCCGTAATTAATCATTCAGTTGCATTTGTAAGGCTTGACGTGAAATTTATTACCGCCTACGTCTTACCCCCAGAATGAACTGTTTCAGAGCGGAGCCGAGTGATGGATGACTTTCATACGTTTGAAACGCTGGAAAAACGTCCTTCGGCCGGAATACGGAACGATCCTTCTTCGGCGGACCAATTTCCACCATCGCCTCTACCCTTACGTCTTCGTGGCTTAAAATCTCCGAGGATGCCGTGAAAATATTGAAAAATCCGCCGCCCCGTCGATGGATCAGCTAGCGCACCGTAAGCTTTTTCAGGATAATTCTGAAGGTACTAGCTCTATTCAAATTATATTAATTGCTTTAAGATTAAATAAAAAATTATCGAGAGATAATTCCTCGAATTCTTCGTCGAGTGTGAGGAATGATCTACATATCGAAGTAAGATATCGTAATTTGTAAATCTACGGAAATTATCTTACAGCTTTTTTGGGAAGTATAATGAAAGGGTTTTGTTTAAATGGAAAAATGTTGTTTATCTTTAAGATACGATGAAAACTTTCTGAAAAACGTTATGTATACATGTATGTTAAACATTTTGTAGTGGGTTTCTGTTAAACCTAAGTGTAAAATACGTTGATATACAGATTCTTTTTCGTCATTTATCGGAAATCTTAGCTGAACAAAAACTCGTTTCTTAGATTTTTTAGTTTCTTAGACGGATAACTCTGGAAATTTGTCACCCCTTTAAATGAGGCATAGCTTGGAATGCAACCGATTGAGCACTCAAGCGGCACTGTCGCGCACTCGCGAATGGAACCGCAAAGTTTAAAAGTGATGAAGAGTGCGCATGGAGAAACAAAAAGCGATTCCGCGCACACAAACACGCCTCTCAATGTACGTTTCACTGGGAAGTATCTCGGAAAGATTAGTTAAATCGTTAATCGTTTTCAGAGAACCGAAGCCCAATTGCCAATTAACGGCTTTTTTCCTTCCTTTCTCTCTCTCTCTCTCTCCCTCTCCCACTCTCTCTCTCCGCTCCAAACGGATGTTTTTATTTTGACGACCACAGCTCTTCCGAATAAAAAAAAAAAAGAATCGCGAAAGGGGAAAGGAATACTCGTATTCTACTCTCACGCCAAGTTTTATTACGGAGAGTAATAAAAATGCGACGAACGAGAATGAAAGTTATTAAATACGTACTCGATTACGTCTGCGTGTATCAATTATCGCACGCATGCGCACACACAAGCACGCACACGTGCGCTCGGTGTGACTCACCAAAAGAAATATCCGTGTTTGGTAGATAGAGCATAAGCATTTATTAAGAAAAAGGCTTTCCTCGGTTTAAAAAAACACAAATTTCTCTCCCTTTCTTACGCTTACCCTCGAAGTGTACAAAAAAGCCTTTTCCCTCTCCCGATCTCCATGGAAAAGGGACACTTCCCCTTCTGTTCCCTCGCATCTCGGAAGAGTAAGTGCAGAATAAATAAAACGCATGGGGGTGGAAAAGGTTGTAAGGGGATGCGTAGTCGGGGAGGCGGCATCAATAAAAGGGGAGAGGTTTCGGATGGCGTCGGGGAGGCTTGAGGTTGAGGAGAGTGGAACGGAGGGAGAGGGTGGCAGGGGGGTGGCCGGGTGAGAAGTCGTTTCTCTCATCATGATAACGCCTTTTGGGCCACGCAAGGCATTCATGCTCCCGGATCAATACCGGACCGTCTTGCTCGCCATAGAAATCCCCTTCCTTCCATCTTCCTCCATCTTTCTCTCTCTCTCCCTCCGATCCTCCCTCGCCCTCTCGCTCCTCCCTTCCCCTGCAAACCCCTCCCTGTCCTAACGACCGCTGCTAGCCGATCTCTCATCGCACGGCCGCCATCTTACCGATCTGTAGCCAAAAACCTTTGCTCCACGGCGACTTTTCGCCCACCAAGAAATAATCTCTCCCCACGTAATCGATAAGGGAAAAAATGGCTGCTCCCTTTCTTATCTTTCTTTCTTTCTTTCCGTCGCACGCGCCTCGCCGTGTGCTGCTTCTTTTTCTTTTTTCCTTCTTCCGTCGTATCATCATCATTCTTCGTGCGTTTGCGAATAGCGTCGTCGGTTCTCCCGGTTTTTGCGTTCGTCTCTTTTGCTCTTTTCTGTCGGAAGATTAATATTCGTTTCCGTGTGGGAATGAAGGAAGTTATCGCAGTGCGGAAAGGCCTTAACCGTATCCCTCCCTCCCTCCTCCCACCACGCCCCTCGCCCTTTCCCGCCTCCACGCCGCCGTAGGGGAAATAAGTCAGCAATTAAAAAGACTGTAGAGAAAAAATTAAAACAAAAGTTAGAAGTGCAAAGGGAAATGGATGCATGCGGTGTTCGTGCGGGAGGTTGGACACTTCCGCGACGCCAAAAACTTGTGAGATTTACGTTCCAGAGGATTCTTAGCGTTTCCCAACGGTCGCTTGAAGCAATCGGGGTTGACGTAGATTAGAGAGAGAGAGAGGAAGGGGGAGAGAGAGAGAAAGGGGGAGAGAGAGAGAGAGGAAGAGATAGAGAAAGGAAGAGAAAGAAAGAGAGTGAGAGGAAAGAAGTGTAAATAAAAATGTGTGTCCGCTGTTACATTTTCGTCTTAATTCAGCGCCATTTTCGCTGCCATCGTAATGTGTAACTGCATCTAAACGAGTGGAAATAGTGTTAAAGAAGATAACGGTCTCTGCTTTTTGGAGCAAGACTCAACCTTATTTTCTCTTCTACCTCTAATTTCATCTTAACGAAAATTTGATTTTACCGTTCATGCATCTAATCTTTCTTTGAAAGCTTTTTAGGGAACACCCTCGCCGCCATCATCATTTACGTAACATCGAGGTAATTTTTTTAAATTTAGATACATGTTTTTGGCGCATAACGGAACGATAGATTTGGGCCGACTTAATTAAGGTTTCATTGCACAATTCTAATAAGGTAAGGAGAGGAAAATACTTCTTTCGTTTTAAACGCTTTAATTTATAACGTATTTTCATCCGTGAATGTAAACTACGCTATGTTTTTACAGCGCTAGTCTAGTAATGTATTCATCTTGAAATATCTTACTTCATTACTATACATTCGCACGTGTTCTCTGACGCACAATAATTCAATGTTATATTTTTATATTTCTGTATCAAATAAATATTCTGCCTTTTAGTTTAAAAAATAATTGAAAAATATCTTTCAAACATGAAGGTATTATTTGGTTAAAGATTTTCTATAAAGTTACTTCATGTAAGTTTCCATCACAAAACGAATTATTGGTGTTTATCTAATTACTATTAGTTTATCATTTTCTAAGGGGTCTATGCATAGAAAGGTAGTATCGTTCACTACAGCATATTGTCAGAACGTAGCCCTAGCATGGTACATCTCGTTATAATTTGGGATGATATTATGCGGAGTTTTGTAAGGAATAAACCCTTTCCCAGTGCTCATGCCTGGCTTAACGTCAGGTAACACTCCACATAGAAGAATATATCTATACTGCGGTCAACAGTTCTCCCTTCTTTTCCCCTCCATCACGGCTGATTCACATGAAGGCCTCTTCCCGTCCGCCTCTCTTTTATCTACTATCCCTCCTTACATCGCCTCTCCTTCCCTCTTCCATTGTCCCCTTCCTCACCTCTTCATCTTCTCTAGCTCTCCCTCTTCCCTTGCGCAGCGCACACTTCCTCTCACTTATATCCACCATTCTTCCCCTTCTGACCATTTCCTCTCCTATCTCCCCTTCCTCTCTCCCTCTCTCTCTACCCGTTCCTGAAAAGCCCTTTTCATCTCCCCTTCGGTCTTTCTGGAAAGGACAACCTCCCCCTTCTAGCGAGTACAAGAAAAAATTAAAATTAGGAAACTTCCCCAGCCCTCCCTTTTCTGCTGTCTTACGAAATAATTGCTCTCAAATCCAAATCAGGAGATCGCCCTCCCTTTCTCCTTACCGTCGCCTCAATGGGCGGACGCGTCACGACTCTTCAAACATCTGACACTCAAAAAGCTCCTCCATCTGGTGTGGGTGTTATTCACCAATTTTTTTCCCCCAACACTCGAGCTCCGTTCGAAAAGAAAAGGGTGAGACGGGGATATAGGAATGAGGAATGGGCGTTTTCGCGAAAAAATAATCTTTAATATTTCTCAATTGGCGAACAAAGCTGTGGGGAAGCGTCGGTGTGCGTGTGGATGGAGGAGGGGTAATGGGATTTGAATGAGGTCGAGTCGGAATCCTCCCCGGCCCTCCTTAAAACTCCCTCCCCCTCTCTCCCCCTCCTCCCCCCCATTTCGCCCTCAACGCCTCCCTGTAGTTGGCTGGCACTCCTCTTCCGCGAGAGAAATATATTTATTTCGTTCTTCTCCTTTTTTCAGATTTTTTTTCATATTTTTTTATTTCATCCCTTCGCCGACTGGCGTTGGTGTCGAGATTGTCACCGGGATGGGAAAGCTATAAGTGGCTCCGAGTGGTGGTGAGGTGGAGGGGGTTAGGGGATGAGGGAGGGGGATGAGGGGGGATATGAGGGGGTTTTCGCGTGGGGGTGAAGTCGCCGGGAGAAGGAGTTTGAGGCAGAGAGAGAGTGGAGGATGGGGCGGAGGTAGGGGCGTTTTTGAGCGAGGGAAGGGGACGTGAGGGTGGGATGGAATGGGTTGCGATTCTCTACTGTCAGCACCAGAAGTCATCGTCCCTCTCCCTCTCCTCCTCCTCCTCCTCCTCCCTCGACCTCCTGCCGCCGCCCTCTACTTTTTTCACTCCTCTCCCTTTCGGGCAATCGATTCCTCGATTACGGCCGTTTTTCGAGAATGACGCTCCGATGAGCGAGAGCAGCCAGATAATACTTTTTTATCGCCCGATTATTTTTTGCGTATTTTTTTCCCGAATTTTTTTCTCCTGGACTTTTATCGTCTTTTTTATTATGTGGGAATGCCACACACGTTCTCACGCGCTCGACCGAGTGAGATGGTCAGGAAGAAGAAACGAAATGGAAGCGGATGGAGTGAATGAAAGAGAGAGAGAGATGAAGAGAGGTGGAAGAGAAAGGAAGCGAGAGAAAATTTCAACTCTCGATCCAGAATCTCGGTGGAATCCTGAGAAACCGATCTCTAGGAATTTTTAAAAGATTAAGGAATTAATAAACTCGAAGAGCATTTTCGGAAAAAGACTCCCTCGCTCTTCTTTTATAAATAATTTTATAAATTTCTGGAAGAAGTTTGGAGTGTGCAGACTTAGAAATTGCGTGGCAGAGTTGATAGGAATGAGAGAAGCGAGGGAAAGAGATGGCGTTGGGGATAGGGATAGGGAGAGATTGTGTGAGGGAAGGGGTTCACTCAGAGTGTGATACAGAAAGAGCCCTCTGGCATCAGATCCCTAAGCGAAATACCCAGATGAGTATTTGATGGTTCCTCACTCGCACTGGGGAAAGAGAGGAGGGGATATTAAAGGGGGTGTGGAGGGCAAAAGTATGCCCAAATTGGGAGGAAATTGGATGTAGAGCGACGTGGAGTAATATTAGGCTATTAGGGACGCACTTTACGTTTTAACATTAATGCTAAGGAACTACAAAGGATATTCGAGAAGATACGCAGTTTTCACATAATGTGTCAAGAAAAAATGTAAAAAGCCAAAAATTAATTGCAATGAGGCAGTTGTTTCAAAAATAAAATATTCGTTGAAGTTGTGTATACTCGGAAATATAACACAACCTAATTGGTTATCAAGCAATTGAAAAAATCAATTAAAACCATATTTGGATTATATTTCGCTGCTGTAATAATAACTTTAACAAATTAGAAAATGTGCATATGACGTCGATCTCGGTATAACAGCGTATTATAGTAATTATTCCACCCAGTATTCTGCCAACTAAGTGATCTGTCGATAACATCATGATCAACAGAGTTTATAATGAGTTTAAATAAACTGTAAATTATAAAATAAATAAAATTAACAAAATGGTTGAAAGGTAAATAGTTCGCCTGATAAGGGTCGCTGATTTGAACCTTACTGTATGGAATAATATATTTTATATAAGAAATATTTTTAACGTCAATATGCAAAGTCCAATGAGGACTCTGCAAAATCTTTTCATGGATGCGATCCAATGCATGATAAAACCCAATACAAATGGATGACCACTTTTTGGAACTGATTTTGACCCTGAAAAATCGAAATTATGTGTGGAATATAGGATAAGTCATGGGTCCGCAACCTTTTCAACGTGGTGAGCGCTGATTTACATTCTAGAACAACCAGCGAGCACCACTATACTTTTGTAAAAGTAGGAATAATAAAATATCAAATCAAATCTACTTCAAAGTGATTAAAAATGCCATTTCGCACATTTATAAAGAAAATAAGAGAACAAATCAAAATAATAGAACTAGGAAACGATTTTTGGCGTCGTAAAAGTGCACGGCAAGACAGCTAAAGAGCACTACGGTGCTCGCGAGCACCAGATTGCGGACTCCTGGGATAAGTGATGAATCTTCGTGAGGCATGCCTTACAAAAAGAAACGGAGCGATAAGAATGAGAGAAATATTCCGAAAAAGATTTAAAAGGCGAGTTATAAAAGAGAGTGTGGGAGAGGATTAGGGAAGCAGAGGGAGAGAGGAGGAGTGAGGAGGGAGGAGGAAGAAATGGGAAGGGGATGACTTCAACAGGCAGCTCGATTCTAAAATTGAGTGTTGAAAAAATTGGCAACACGGGTGAACTCTTTCCTTTTATTTTTTAACTCCCGTATTTTCTCCCCCCGATTGTGCCTCTCTGCCTCCACTTCCCCTCCCCAACTCCACCTCCGCCTCATCCCCTGCGGTGATTTGTTGCCTCGCGTACCCTGGCACACATATGCGGCGCCGTGGCTCATTTTGCGCTCCTCGAAAAAAAAAAAACACTCCCTTAAATGAGTCAACGCACCCTGACCACCCTATGGGGCGCCCTCCCTTTTGCGACCTGTCAAATAACCCTTTTCCTTAGATACTCGATTCTTTAAGTGTTTGGCGATCGAATATTGAAGCTGAATTCCTATTAGCATTTAAAATTAAAAAGTGATATGATGTTTAATTAAAGACATTTTTACTTTAGTTACATTTGATAACACTTTAAGCGTTGTTTTAAATGATTTCCAGAGAAATTTAACTTATTTAGCAGCGCTTTAAAACGCCACAATTAGAGTTGCGTTTAAGGATTCAACAAAAGGCAAAAAGTCTAAGAACACAAAGTTTTTTAGAGTGTGAAGATAGAGAAGGAGAACAATTCTGAACTTGACGGTGAATCGATCCCGGGTCTCCCACTAGCACTCTTTCTTTCACTCTTGTCTTTTAGAGTGTTTCTGAAGGCAAGTAGAGTTAGGTAAATTCGTGTAACTGACAGTTATTTCATAAGTATTAACAAATAGAATCACAAAACCCTTTTGCAAAATAATAAATGCAGTTTGAAGATTTATTGAAGTTCAGTTCGAAGAGTATATAATTAGAGTTGTCTTCCATGGTGAATTCAATGAAATGCGAGTAAAGTAATCGTAACGTCTAATTGGTCGAGGAAAGATTAAAAAATGACACTGTTTGTTGTAGCATCAGTACACATTCTCTTAATTTGAATAGATTCGATTGATTAATTGGAAATCTATCTAGATAATTGCAAATATCCTTTTTGGTATAATAATGGAACTTAATGGCAAAGTTCTTTGTATATTTAATTTTTAGAGAAAGTATTATATAATAGAATACATATATGCATGGTACTTCGCGGTGTTTTCATAAGCCATTAAACGGAAGATAAGTAAGAACTAATAAAGATCGATAAGAGCCCATCAAAAGAAACTAGTTCCAACGTGCCGTGAAAATTTTTCAAGGTCGCTCCGAAAAAAACACGCTGGTTTTAGCTCATCGGTTGTTTTTCTTTGAGCATGAAACACGCCAGAGGAAGGAAGCAATCGAGTCGCCGGCGCGCCTCTGTTTTTCTTTCCGATTTCTTTTTTGAAGCATCAGCGCATCAAAAGAGCGCCAATTGGCGCTTCTTCCCTCGACGCCTCCTCGCTACTCTCACCCACCCTTCACCCTTTTCCCTTCTCCGGCCTTCCGAACGGACCCAACGCGAGCAAAAAGGGTCTCGGGCGCTAAGAACAACATGGTCGCCCTGCTAGAAAGGGCGTCTCGCTCCTTCCGACGAAGCGAGGGGTCGAAAGGAGCGGAAAGGGGGGGCGGTAGGGGGCGTCGAATAGGGAGGGGAGAGGGGGGAAGCAAGACATAGAGAGGGGCAGAGGGGGGAGGGGTGGACCCCGGGATTAGCGGTAGCGGATGCGCCGACGCAGAGGGTTTCTCCTTTCCCCCAAAAGACGCCGACGCGTCTGGTGGGCACGGTCCCCTCTCCCCCCCCACCTCCCCTCCTCCTCCGCCCCCGCCCCCCCATCCCGACGCCGTCGTCGTCCTGCCCCCTCCCCCTTCTTCATCGCCGAGGAGAGAGCGCACGCGAGAGGGCCACTAGGAGAGCGATCAATAAAACAGCGGCAAGGAACCATCTCACACGCTCGAAAACCCTCCGCCCAGCCACCCTTCCTTAACCAGAGCCTTTACATCTCGCGCCATCTCCTCTGTCAATTTCCTCGTCCCCTCCTCACACCCTCTCTCTCTTCGAAGATCGAATGCAGCCTTCGCCCTCTTCGCTCTGCGCGAAAATCATTTCCCCTCCCGAAAATCTTATCTCGCTTCCTTAAAAATAAAAAAACACGTAAAATTTCCTTTCATTTCCACCCCTTCATTATCCTATGTCACCGCGGCCTCTCTTTCGCTCGTATCCCTCATCTACTCCCATTACCTCCTCTTCCCTCTTCCTCTTCGTGTTTCCCAGGCCTTCTTTCATGCCATCAGTCCTCCGATTCACGTCTTAGTTAGCTCATGCTCCCTATCAGATCTCTGTCCTCCTCTCCCCATTTTATCCCTCCCTCCTCTGAGAGAGAGAAAGAGGGGGGCGCTGTAAGAATGGAGAGGAAGGGAGGGGAGGGGTAGGTCCCTGACTGGAGTCCAGCGGGCGCCATGATAAGAAGGAATTTAGGGGGAGGGAGAGGGGAACTATTCCGCGCACACATTCGCCGGGTTACTCACAAAGGCACTGCTCCCGCACCCTCTCCCTCGCACCCTGCCCCCCTCTCTCTCTCTCTTACTCCTGGATCTTCCGGGATAAAAATGAGGGAATGGAAGGGGCAGGGCGTCGCCAAGGGAAACGATGTCCGGGGGAGGGGAGGCCAAGGGGAAGGGTGGGGGCGGGGAGAGTCGTAGGGGAGGGGTGCGGGAGGGAGCGCTAGAAGGGATGTAACTGAAGCCGAGAGAGAGAAAAGGGCTGTGTGGTGCGGAGGGAGAGTTATAAAGGATCTGAGAAATGGATGTGCGAGGGAGGGCGATAAGGACAAAGGCCCGCTTACAAAAGGAAGTGCTCTCGGGAGGGAGGAAGAGGGAGAGGTAAGAGGTAGGTGAATGGAGGAAGGGGGAGAGAAGGGAGGGACGGGATGAGTAGAGGATCGAACCAAGGAAACACGACGATCCGAATCTTACTTGCTGGTTTCCATCAGTGACCTTTATATAACTAGTAACATCTTATTCTCATCAACTCGTGAAATCGTAGAACTGTTACACACACACACACACGGCGGAGGTTGATATTCTGCGCTACGAGATGCTAAGCGAGCGATACAAGAGAGGCATACGAATGGCGCGGAAGAACGGTAATGAAGGGAAGGGGAAGAAGAGGTAGATAGAAGCGAATGGGGATAGAAGTGGATGGGGATAGGGGACTTGAGCGAGGGGATTAGCACGTCCTCGCACGCTGGTAAAAAGGGGGTTCCCTCGGACATTCACTCCCTTCGGATGGAATTGGACCTTATCTCGCCAGAGTGCGCCACCGGAGCGGAAGTTATGGCGAAAAAGATAGTGGAAGGAGAGGGTTGCGAAGGGAGAGAGAGAGAGAGAGAACTCGGGATGGGTAATTAGACGGCAGAAGCAATGGCTGACGTCAGGTGAAAATTCTGCTAAGCAACTGTTGTCGGCTTAGCCTTTAGCGTGTGGTATTACTTGTAAGTAAAGGATTTGAATTTATATTAGGCCTTCCTAGAGGCGTCGCGTGGTCGCGAGTGCGGAAAACTTATTCGTTGACTGCGACGTCCCGTTTTCGCCGACGGAGATTTTGCGCGCCATTCTCATTTGCCGCAAATGAGCAATGAATTCTGTTCTCTTGGGCACGGAGCAGTAGTTCTGACGTTCGCGTCTAGCAGCACGTGCATTAATTACCGCTTTCGCGACCTAACTTCGGTTAGGGAGTAATTAAGATCGCTTGCATAACCTCTTTGAATTTCGCAGTTGGTTCTTAATTGGGTTACCCGGCGAAGCCGTCTCAACTGTTTTCGACGTGCACCTGTGTTGTTCCCGACTCAAGTTCTGCGCCGAATCCATTGTCTCGTGATGTAAAGTCCTCCCAGAAAGTTCTTCGGAGCAAAGAGGCACTAAAAAAAGATCCTTTATCTCCATAAAAACGTCATAAGTGTGTTTTTCCATTGATTACTGAATGAAAACACTCGGAACACCGCCTTTTTGATGCTCATAATATGTTTTAACTAACTGGCTTGAAATAGCGAAAGAAATCATGTGAAACACTTTGCGAGATTTTTGGAAGCGAGTCAAAAATACCGAAGCGGCGTCAATTACAAAATTCTGTCGTGTCGTTAAACTCACTTTATAATATAACTAATCCCTCTTTCCGAAGTCTCATCCGTGACTCTGTACGCGTGTAATAGGAAATGAAATTAAGTCCCACTGCTTTAACCCCATCAGGAATTCGCCGTTCCTCTTTTCCTCTCTCTTCTTCTCCCTCTCTCCATCCTCATCTCCTCATCTCTTACGAACTTTCCCTCGAAACGCTAAGCAGGAGGAACCATAAATCTGGGACACGGATATTGGTTGTCGCGCATTCGGAAATTACCTTTTGCTTGAGTCGAATCCATTGGTGCCGGAGATTTATGCCTTTGGCACGTTCGTTCTGGGGAAGTCCCAACCCGGAGCAGAACGGTATATTTCCGGTCTATATGTAGATGTATTAATGCAGATTCGCTATTCCTCGTAAAGTATCCTTTGTCTCTCCTATTCGGCTCCGTTCCTGAGATTGATAGCATAGTGGTTTGCGTATCTTACCTTTCGGTTCACCGGTAACCTTGTTATACTGAGCTGAAAATTGACGTTTATTTTAACCAACATAATTTTGCTTTGAGCATTTACGTTCAAATTATTTGTTTTATTCAGTTCGAAAATGTGTTTGAGGATTTATTCTAACTAATTATAAATTTTTGCTTGAATACTAGTTTATTATATCTTGCATAGCACATCTCCACATGTCATTTCCTTGCGTTGCTTATTTACTTATCAACATTTTGTAAAATGTTTTTTTGATATATACCTATATAATGCCGTTTTGTTCTTTTAAAATCACCACACTTCCATCATGTCCTCGTATCTCTTTTTCAAGCTCGCTTTTATAAGCTGAAAATTAAAAAAAATAGTTTTTTTAAATATAAGCGCCATAAACTGCTTATCGGTCATTTCGGTATGGAGATATCGTGAAGAATATTTCGGTTCTCGTAAAACAGGATTCTCAAAACTACGCGCCTTACGTCATCAATTTCTTTAAGACATGAGTATTTGTGTATTTTCCAACAGAATGTGCCATTAAATATTATGTATGAAATTAAACGATATTTTTCGAGTACGCAATATGGTTTTGAAGTGTGGCACATTATCCTAATAAAAGGTCCTATATGGTGCTATACAAAGCCTCATATGAGTCTTCCAGTAAAACTTCTTCTTGCAGTAAAAGAATAAAATTAGAGTCAGGATTATTTCTGGGGTAAATATCTGTTTTCGTTGCAGAGATATCGCCCTACGTTTTTATACGTGGTTTCAAGTAAAACTTTTTGTTCAAAGTATTTTTCACGACCCGTGATTTTATACTCTTTTTTGTTATATACGTATCAAATCAATTGATATATCTTATTTGTATAATATACTAAAATAATATAATGATATTATTTGTGTATTATTTTACTTTCTTATATGTAATTCTCGTTCGCATCTTCTTCCATTGTTCGTTTCTCACGCCTCCCATCGCTTTCTCTCTCTTTTATCCGCATTTGTCTCATCCTCACTCCACGTTCGTTTTCATACCGTCCCACTCGGACCCATCTCTCCCCTCTCTCTCTCTCTCCCTCCCTATCTTACTTTCCCCCTACTTATTCTCTCATGCATTTCTTTCCTTCTCCCCTCGCGTCTTTCCTCTCTCTCTCTTTAACTCCGAAATTTCCTCGCCTTTCCATTTGTCCATTCTACTTGCCTCCTTCCCCTCCCCTCCCTCCCACCCTCTCGAACCCCTCAGTCTCCTGCTCGAAAGGGGGGGGAAGGGGGAAGCGGAGACACAAGGGGGTGGGCGGCCCGAGGCATGGATATTAGTATCCACCCTTGAGTGCTTCCACCAAATTAAGGGGACGCTTCTCCCGTTCCGTTGCGTGGTAACGGAGCCATACTTCCAAGAGAGGGAGTATACAGAGGAGAGAGAGAGAGAGGGACCTGATGAGAAGGGAGGGTTTGAGAAAGGAGTAAAAAATGCCGCGAGTGAGAGAGAGAGAAGTGGACTAGGAGGGGAGATGGAAGCGAAGAATCTGCTCCACCTCCCCTCCCTCTCATCTTCCTCTCTCCACCATCTCTCCTCCCTCTCGCCCATCTTCTCTACTTTCTCTCTCTCTCTCCTCCCTCTCCTTTTTCCCCCCTCTCTTTCTCTCTCCCTCCCTCTCCCCTCCCTCCTCTCTCCCCCTACTCTCCTCCCTCTCCCCTCCGAACTTCTGTAAGCATCCTTGTTTTTGCGCGCGATTTATTTATTTATTCTCCTCTCCTCTTGCCATCTCTCTTTCCTACCGATCCTTGCGGCCCAGGATATTTTTTGCCACGATCTCCACTCCTCCCCTCCATTTCTCCCTCTCTTTGTCTTTCTCCTTTCCCTTGTTCATTGTCCACCTACCGTCTTCTCCCTACGCTCCTCCTGCTGCCAAGGAAATACTTATTTTGTAGTTATTACGTTGCCCGTCTTTAATTAGAAGAACGGCTGAGTGCTCTTTCCTATGGCTTCCTTTGTTAAAATCTACTCTACATTTTTTACTTCACTTCTAAAAAAAACATGTAGTCGTGTAATATAACTGGAGATTTACTTCACATCCAAATATGTACGTTTTTTGTGCTCTGATTCTGATATAAACACAGTTCTTCGTTCAATGTTCATTTAAGATTGTGTGTGTAAAGAACTTTTATACGAGAGCTGAGACATAAATACTTCGTATTTCTTTTACATTTTTCTGCTATTGCTAATCATAAAATGATTAAAACAATTTAACGATATGTACAAATAAATTATAAAATAAAATTATCTAAATATTTGATAAAATTAAACTTGGTATTTGATGAAGTACATTCGTTTCTATCGGAATTCCTTCCTTTCTTTAATTTGACCCAACGTAATTTATGTAGATTCACTAGACTCAAATTTATTATGATGCAAGAAAAATGCGTGTATTTTTGTAAGCTTAAATACCGAGTAAATCATATCGATAAGTTGTGTCATCTCGCAATAAATGAAGATACCTATGCTCATAATATACAATTCCGTATTTTAACTTAATTTTTATTATAATGTCTCTCAAATATAACTTTTGGCGTTATAGCATCTAAGAACGACATTTATATCTTTTTAAGGGAGTTATTATGTGTTTTGCAGTGTTATAATCATACAATCATAGTTCGCAGCCCGTTTTTGAAATGTGCCATTTCTAGGACGCCGTCTAAAACTACGTAATACATACATACTTTCAAAAAACGGGCATAAAGAGGAAAAACCGGCATACTAAAAGTGGGTTTGCTTTTATCCACTTCTAGAATCGCTGTCTACCTCCATAAGCTCTTAACTGCCAAAGCCTTTTTCTTTTAGTTCTCTCCGTGAGTCCGTGCTCCTCCCATCTAGTCCGCTTACAGCTGCCCTCTTCATTCACTCACGTCTCTGGAAATTGTGGCACACGTGAGCCTCATACTCATTCCGCGGCGGTCTCAGCCGTTTCTTTTGTCCGTCCCTTTGACGCCTTCTACAAAAAACCCTTCGTTAACCTCCTCTTCCTCGTGCTTCCTTCTCCTCTAAACCGCCTTTCCCTTTTTCCGTCTCTCCTACTCTCTCCTCCTTACGGGTTTCATCGAAGAAGACGCCGTCTAGTCTCAAACCCGCTCAAATAAAGAATCCCCCTTCCGTCTAACCGTTCCCGCTTTCCACGCCGTGTATTTCCCACCCACTCCTCCTCTGTCCACTTTCGTTCGCCTTTCTTCTCGCCCACCTCTGGTCCTTTCTCTGTCCTTCCTTCATTACCTACTAATCTCTCCTTACATTTCCCCTTTTACTTTCAAACTTATTTTCAGCGTAACATTTCTCGTCGGACCGATTTACATTTACTTCGTCGGACATCCTTCCTTTTCCGTTTCTTTGTGTTTGTTTTGAATCGATACTGACGAATTTTTCGAAATGAATTTTATTTATTTCTTCCAATATTACCCCCTTTCGCAGTTTTCTTCCTTCGCTCCTTATCGAATTTCACTCCAATACAGAATATTACCAAGTTTACTTGTCACTTTTTTATATTTTCATCGTCGTTTTTTATGTTTGCCTCCACCTCCGCCCGTCTCCCATAACACCTCTTTCTCTCTTCTCACGCCTCACCTAATCTCCCTCTCCGCCTCTTCTCTTTGGAGGTATAAAAGTGTCGGTGCTCAAGAGTTGGGCCTTTTTTATCCGAGTAGATCTCTGTGGCTCGGGAAAGGCCAAAAAACGGATCCTAGTAAAAAAAAAAAAGAATAGCCATTCGGGGAAGGCCTTTTCCTACGGATGTGTTCGCTCCTGCTGCGGTCCGCCCTTG
Source organism: Uropetala carovei (assembly GCA_036926305.1). Taxonomy (NCBI): domain Eukaryota; kingdom Metazoa; phylum Arthropoda; class Insecta; order Odonata; family Petaluridae; genus Uropetala; species Uropetala carovei. The sequence goes on from JAXCHB010000167.1 coordinate 3,100,801, forward strand.
ATGGGGCTCGAGGAGCACTTTCTGGATGGCCCAAGAATAAATTCAACCTGCTCTTCCTCCCTCTCTCACTCTCTCCTCCGTCTCTCCTTTCACGCCATCGCCTCTCTCTCCCTCTCTCTCTCTACACCTCCCTCGGGGAATCCCCTTCACGAAAAAGGATGCGCTAAATCTTGTGTCCGCCACCTCGGAAAAATTAATGCAGCGCTATCTGTTATCGCCGCTCTTTTTTTTTGTTTAACGTCGTTGTTTAGGGAGGGAGAAAGGTAGAGAGAGGGTTTCCCTTTCTTACGTGTGTGCGTAGGATTTGATGCGATCAATCTCTGGCGCCTCCTCGGACTCTTTGTTTATTTTTTTTAAACATTCATACTATCGCTACACTTTCCCGAATTTAATAAGAAAATGCCGCTTTTTTATCACATATACTTTAATGTACAGTGTGATCAATTATTTGGTAGTCGTTGATCACCCCAGTGCTCCTTTTTCGACATTTTTCTTTTCGTCGAATAATTTCCAACCGCCATTCCTTCGATCTGTGAATCTTCGTCGCCACTCATGCGCGCGAGATATTTATAGCTGCATTTTACAGCTGTCGAAACAACATAAAGATTGCTCCTCAGCTTTTCCCCCAAGTTTTGCCTATCATTTTCCTATGTTCCTGATTGTCAATTGGCACTTTTTCTGGATATTTTAACCACATCGATTACGATCATATATTATTTTACTTTTAAGTTATATTTTACGGCGCATGATCTTCCTTGCATAAATAAATAACATTAAGGTGTTTCCATGAGCGCTATTTGTAGGTCACCATGGATATATTATCACTAGGAATGTCTATATCGATGCATATTAAAATTACTAAATGTGGTACCTCCTAAAAGATAACCTTTCTCATAATGAAAAGTTCAGCTTTTTTACGCCGAGACGGAAAGGCGATGGAAATAACGAAACGAATTCCTTGAGGGAGAGGAAGAAAGAGAGAGAGTAGGTGGAGGATGAAAACCCGAGATGATGAGGGAGAATGCTAGAGGAAAGTAGGGAAAGGAAGGAGATTGCTACGTGGTAGATAAAGGGATGGATTGACATGAAGAACCCCTTGAGAGCCATAACTCCCCAGCATTCCTTCCCGAACTATTTTAATAACGACCCCTCAAAACGAAAGCGTCCCCTATAAACATGTTTCAAGCGTTGAGTCATGCCTCCTATCCGAGCGCCCTTCCCCCCCCCCCCTCCCCCCTTTTTAAGATTTCTTTTCAAATCCTCCCATTGTAAGAGTTCCGAGAGAGAGTTCCTTTGAAGCTGCAAGGCCATTTCGCTGGAAACCCTTTTAATTTTTCGAGGGATTCATCAACGACCCGAATCCACACAACACCCTCGCGCGTTCCAACTAAACCATCACACCGAAACCAGGACAAAATAAAAACGACCAAAAGTTACTTTGACATTCAATATCGGAATTTTCCTCGCCACCGTTCCTTCTCGTCTTACTTGAGAAGAGGCCATTACACTGCGCAGCGAAGGAGTGCGATGCTGAGAGAGGAAAGAAGTTTGGTTTTCTCTACCGGTCCATCGAGTATCTCCTTATACTGCTGCAGCCATAGTAACTGTTAAGAGTGTGTGCGTGAGAAGAACGGGAAGGGAGTGAAGTCGGAGGTTGCGGAGGGAGCTAGGGAGTGCTATGGTTGGAGAGAAGCTAGGGTTAGAGGGAGAGCTTTATAATGCCGGGTGGGGAGGAAATGGGGGGTTGAGGGGGGGGGAGAGGCTGCTGGGGGGGGAGGGGGGAGGAAAGGCGTCGGTGCTTGGGCGAGGCCGCTCCGGAATAGGGTGGGGTCGGGAGGGGAGAGAAAGGGTCCTATGAGGGTAGGAGGTGAAAGGGAAAGATAGCGAGGGCCACGCTTAGGAGGGCGAAAAGGGGGGAGAGGAGACCAAGATCGCCATTACGCTCGGCCTCCCTCCTGCAAAGGAAGGGCGAGCACGAAGGCGTGCTCTAGAACGGTAGATGTATGGCCGAGGGAGTTGGCAAGGGAACGGAGCCCTCCGGGGCAATATCCCACACCTCCTCCTATCTCCTTTCCCGCACATAATCCTCGCTTAAAGAGAGTTCATTTGGCCACCATTTTGATTTCGGAAGCCTTCCATATTTTATGCGAATCCGAGAGGAGAGAGCGAATACTGGCGGTGGTTTCTCGTTCGGATATAATTTAAGAAAAGGTGGCACCTCCGAATGACGGGGCCTTACTGATTCTGACGTCTGGAATTCGCAATTAAAATCAGTGCCAAGAGGGAGGAATTATGGACGGAAAACGCCCAGCTCGTCTAATCTCGGGGTCTTCTAACGCCCGCTCTTTGTCCCCTTTTTGCCGACTCCACGGGCATCATTCATGCTTCATTATACGAAAAATTTTTATCGTTCTATCCTGTTCGTTTGAAAAAGTTCTATCGCCACTACTGTGAATTTCATAACTTATTTGTTTTTATTACGCTGCAGTTGAATATACAGTTGAATATACAGTTGATAAAACATCTTCACAATGTAAACTTTAACTCGGTGAAATTACGTTTCAAATTAACGATATAAAATGAAAACCACCTAGTCTTACATTTAAAAGAACTTCTTATTACTAGGCTACAAAATCTATTATACGATCCGAATGTGGTTATGCCACAGTTAAAATCATTAAATAATAGTTCTTGATGTTTCATTATATTATTTTTCTATTGAAATTTGACTCAGTAATACATTTGCAGCTGTATAAAATGGGGGTGGAAGTGTCGCAAAAACTTTGCTTCTCCTTTTAGTGGCTAACCATTACAGCCAAGAAGCTTTGAAAAAATTAATGCTTCAATGTTTCTAGATTAGCTTTCTAAAGTTTTCCCCCGGAGTCCAAAAGAGCAGCGGTAAAAAGAGCAGTTTTAAAATACTGGGTACAACAGAAAAACATTACCATTGAAATTTATGCGTCAGTGTTTTGCATATCGTGAGTAAAGGGAGGGAAGAAGGGCAGTTTGTATAATGAAACTAGGTTCTTAATGAGTTTTTTTTTCAGAGGTTGGAGGGAAAGAATATCGCGCGAGACCTAATGCACAAGCGGAAATTTAAAAAAATCTAAATGATTATAGGAGCTCTAAAATAGTTGAAGTTGTTTCATCTGATCAAATAAATAGGTCACTATACTTGCAATGGAAGATCATGCATCTTCATCAATGAGATCTTATGCGTACAAAAGGTACGTCAGTCGAATGCTTATGAAGTGGGCATCGTATTAAACTATTACTTAAAAGCTTCCCATTTTGTTTTTAAGGTGCATTGATACCTGATGATGAATATAAATGTACAAATTAAACTGAGAAAAATGCTTAAACAATTTAATATGATTTAACTCTCGTTGTAAATTTTTATCCGAAAAGTATTCATGAATAGGTATGCCGGATTCTGTCTCCAAAATGTCATGGTTTACGGTACAACTAGTTTTATTCTTATGATTATTATTTAAATAATTCGATTAAGTTGCTCGCGTAGTATCTAAAGGGCACGGGATGTTGCTTGACAGGGATCCTATTCGGATCTTTCGCTTAACGGGATAAGACCCAACATTATATTAGTTGATTTATTCTTATATTTCAGCAACTTTAAACATCACCTCGTGTTATAGATTACGTATATTTGAGAATTTCAAGTATTTTTACACAATTTTTGCCTAAAACAATACTCAGCGCTTCAGTATATATATCTAAGGTGTCCACTTAATTTCATGTCTCCCTCTTGGTTTTGTGTTTTCTATCCCTCCCCCCTCCCCCCCTCTCTCTCTCTCCGTCCCTCTCGTATCTCTTCATTTCATCTTAAACTCCCACTTTTTATCATACTCCTTTCTCTCCCTCTCACACACTCACCATCTCACGCATACACACGCACACACTAACCCTTTCCTCCCTTTAACCCTCTCAAACCAACCTAAACCTCCTCCCTCTTGTCACCCTTAAAAAAATCTCCAGCCACTCTCTCCGGCAAGCGAATACGCCTCTAATCCTCGAATTCCCTCTCTGCCACCTCTCTCTCTCCCTATCTTCCTCTCTCCCTCTCCCTCCCAAACGCTTCTTTTCTTCTCTTTCCCTCCGGCACCTCTTCGTCTCTCTTCCTCTCTTTCTCTCTCCCCCTCATCCCTCTCTCTCCCCCCCCCCGATCCCTCTCTCTCCGTGCTCCCCTCATTTCCTCGTTGTGGTCTGGAATCCCCCTCCCCCTCTCGGACCTTTCCCTACCTCCCCCCCCCCCCCCCGAGCACTTCCTCTCCCCCCTCCCTACCCTCTCCCTGTCTCCCATCTCTTAGCAGACCTTCTAGTCCGACCCCCTTACTGTACAACGGTGGCCGAAAAATATCATCCCGGAGTAGCTGCCAGCCTCTCATGGAAAATTCATTCTGAGACTGAAATCTGCACTCAGTACCCGGCATGCACCTCGCCAGAGAAGGGCTCTTGTATGGAGGCCTCAACTCTCTCTCTCTGTTCCCCAACTTCCTTTCTTCTCTCTTTCCATCTCTCCTCGTTTCATTCGCCTACACATTGACCTCCATCTTGCTCTGAAAAACTTTTTAAGTTATGTCGTCTTTCTTTCGTAACTACTTTCTGTTTTCGCCTCTTCATATATCGTTGCTAATTTCTATACTCTTTCTTTGCATGTAGTTTTTGACCTTGCGATGTTTATTGTTGTTTTTTTCTAATTGTATTGAGGTATTTATTCCGATATTTCTGCTGTCTATCCTTCCTCCGGTAACGACCTCTTTTTCTCTCCATCACGTTACCTTTCGTTTCCGTCTTCTTTTAATATATGTACTTCTTCCTCTTACTTCTGCATTCGCTTGCTTTATTTTCCGTCTTCCCTTTCCTCTATTTCGTATTTTCTATCTTAATTGTCAATTCTTTTTCTCAATATTGCTTTCTCTTCCTGGCCACGCTTCGTTTATTTCTATTCGTATCTAAATCCCCGAACTCTCGTTTCATTTTCTTCCGTTTAATCTTCGCCTTCTCTTCCCGCTCATTCCTTTTCCTTCTCCCTCCTATTCTCTCTCTCTCTCTTTATTTCTCTCTCCCTTGAAACTCGCACGCCTCCCGGCCAAACCCTTATTATACTCCCTCCAACTATCTCCCTCCCTCGCGCCCACTCGCAATCCGGGCCCGTATTCCTCTCTTCACCCTCTTCTCCCTCCCTCCCTCCCTCCCTCCCTCTCTCTCTCCTTGCCTCCATTCATCCTCTCTTTCTCTCTCGCCCTCTCTCTCTCCAACCCTTAGGAGCACTAGCAGTAGAGGCTGTAGGTGACTTGGTCTCGTGTGATGGATCCTCTAGGCTACAGAATTCTGATTAGCTCTCTCTCTCTCTCGTTCTCTCCCTCCCTTATCCCCGAAGGAAAATTCCCCGAGTAAAGCAGCACACACACACACGCACATACACATATACACGCGATTTTTCATGTCTCTTCCTTTCACACGTCTACCAGTACTAACTTGTGAGATCTTTATATATATATATTGGTTGTGTATGTCCAATATCTCCGATATGTTGTTGTCTTTATCTTAGAATTTACGCTTTATTTAACCTAATTATAAATTCTTAATGAGGTTAAAATTGCATCTCCTGTTTTTTCGTTAATATTATTCGTATGACGACGTAAAATATGGCACGTATATCACTTATTTGCTTATGCTTGTTGAAGTACGTAACAGGAGAAAACAAAGACATAATTCATTTAGACGGAAACAGAGAAACAGAGATGGCATTTTCTTATAGTATGATTTTTTTAAAGATTTAGGTAAGGTGTGATTAAAAAGTTGTGGTACATTTGAGAAATTCTGCCTCTGATTAATTAAAACTAAATAACGTCATTGGTTGGAAACATATTGCTCATTTCCCCTCCAAGACATTTTTATTTTAATATATAATAAAGGAATTTATGCCTCCAAACGACGTACATTATAATTCATGAAAATAAATAACGAAATTATTTTTCAATTATTTTAAGCGTGCCTTTGAATTTTTAAAAAAAACTATTATTCGGATATTTTCATATCTGCTGTGAAATTCAATTTCTCTTCGATAACTCATTCTCTTATCGGTTCCTCAATAGTCCGCTCTAAAATGGGTAAAAAAATTGATCGACTGCAGTTGATTCTGGTCCTAGGAATCTCCATCATATCCGCACCGCCCTCCTCCTTCCTTTGGTTTTCCGGCCCGCCCCCCTCCCCCCTTCCTCCCTTTCTCCTCACTCAATCCCCCTCCCCCTTCCTCCCTTTCTCCTCACTCAACCCCCCACCCCCCCTTCTCTTCTCCTCTCACCTATCGTCCCTCTCTCGTATTCGAACGGCGTTTTTCATCACTGGAAGGGAATTAAGCCCAAACCTAACGACCGCTTCTTCTCCGGTAAGATTTTCGCTCCAGATTGGACCCGGAGATATGTATGAATTTTTTTTCCCTGCGGCGTATTTCCAGGGCTTTAACTTACGGGAATATCCTCGCGCTGTCTTGTCCAAGAGATTTAGACGTTAGGGAGGGCTGTAAAAACATTCGTGAGAAAAGAGATCGTCCTGTATTCATATTTTTGCTCTTTTGTTTTAACATCGGAGAATATTACGTATGACTATAGTTAGAGTTAAGTTCCGTGCCGACATTTCATTGCTATCGCATTTTTTTTTCGTGCGCTGTTCTTAATCTCGCGATACGTTTCCACGGTAAGAGTTTGTTTAAATAAATAGTGTGCAAAAGAGTAGTATTAGTAGTGGTGGTGGTCTGGTTCCTATTTCTATAAAAATAGAAAAATTGCGGCGGGATTTCTCTCGAGTAAAGGCTTACTTGTTCCAGGAACGTTCCGTAAGCCACAAATCTTTTTTTGGGTAATTAGGTAGATTTACTCAAAAGATATATAAGATCGTTGAGAGTGCTACCAAAAGCGCTTCCGTTTTTTCTTCTTTAATTTCATTTTATCCTTGTTTCATTTTGAGTGCCTTTATCTTATTCTGCAGATTAAGCGATAGCGGAGATATTTGAATGCTTGAATGTGTTCCCTTGGGATACGGCCAAAAATTAAAGCGAGAACCTGGATAGCGAACAATCGTGTTAGGCTTTTTCTAGTCGAAATACGTTCTTCTGAGAAAATAACGCTTTTGAAATTAATTGCTCGCTAATAAAACACTATTTTAGACAGTTTCAATTTTTACATTTTTTGAAATGTTCCTAAATTGATCACATTATTAAGTTATAAACGACGTTTTTAAGTTATGCTAATATTTTTACCAAAGTTAACTGTACGATAAAGACAATAATCGTTCATTCTAATATTTATTTACGGAATTTCGCTATATTTAAAATTAATTGGCCCCTAATCTAGTATGTATGAGCTATCTTCCGAATTGTGTTTAAGATTTACCTGCATACAGAGTCATTCATTTTTTTGCAGTAATTTAGCCTGAAATATTGCAGTTATGGACAAAACATTATACTTCGTATCCATCATTTAAAAAACCGCCTCATTAATTTCATAGAAGTAATATTTATCATCTTTAGTTGAACAAAGAAAATTTTGTTTTTTAGAGAAAAAGTCTATGATCTTTTTGCAAAATCGAAAGTGGACCGCACGTCAATAATCACAATTTTTCCGCATATGGCTCTTTATACATCTCTAGTTTTGTTTTCGAACAGATGAAAAAACCTCGTCCAAAGGCAAGTACTAGAGAGGGTAGGAATTATTCATGCCTCCGTGAAGCTTTTCTTTAATTTGTCATTGTAATCGGGAATGGATACACAATAAATCCGCTTCAGGAACTCATCACCTGTATTGTGGAGGTGTGTTAGCGTAAGCCGATTAAGGACAGAGTCCTCGTAGTTACCAGTCGGAGTGAGACATTTCACCCACGACGACGATCCAAAAGGCGCGTGCGTCCGCATCCCGTGTTGCTGGAGCAACGTATAGGATCGCAAGAGCCTTTTCCGAGAACCATATGACGCAGGGTCCTTATCTCTCGAGGGGCAAAGGAAAAATTGCGCTCGGGAGAAGAGAAAGAGCTAATAAATGGAGGTTTGTGTTTAAGGACTGGTTTGCAAGGGAGTCTCGTAGGACCCTAGGGGAATATCCTAATTGGACTCCTCTCTCTGGTAAGAGGGGGACCCTGAGTGGGCGAGAGGAGCATTTAAGGTAGAAAAATGCTGTTTCTCCCAAAGGTGAGGAGCACATTTTATCTCTCTCTCGCATAACATTCCCTCTCCTCACAAAAGTCTTCTCACTTGTGCGCACATAATTTCTTATTTAAAAAAAAATATATATATATATATATGCGTAATCGTATTATTTCACCTGGTTTTTCTTTCGGCCGCTTTTAAAATTTCTCCCACCATATGTGATGTTTGAGGTACTTGTTATTTACTTAGAATATCATTTTTTTTCTCCAATCAAGTTCGAAAATGCGCCCTCGCGAAAGAAATTTTTCCCATAAATATTTTTATGCTTTCGTGAGTTGAATGCACTAAGGAAAGTGCGCGATCTTACCTATTAAAGACATGACTTGTGGTTTATTTCCATCTTCTTAATTATCGCGGATCGACAGAAGTGTGGAGCTTTATAATAAAACATATCAATTCGCTTTAAATAATTAACTTTCTACGCTTTCTTTCACACTCGCCAAACCACTATCTTGACCGCTTTCTCCATATCTTTAAACACTCTTCACTTTTTACCAAATTCTAATCAGTTATTGAAATTTACCGCTTAATATTCATTGTCTTTTCAGCCGTTTAAGAATGTTTATACCTTCCCAAGCCATTTCTCCTTTCTCTTCCTACATTTCCCCTCCCTCCACACGCGCGAGCATCTCCCTCCCCGTCTCTCTCCTTCTCCTCCCCATTCAGAGCCTAACTCCTCTAGGGATTTCCGAAAGCAACGGCAATGTGGTACTTTTCCTTCCCTCACCCTGTAAATGGGTAATCTGCAGATCCCCTGAAAGAAAGTAACCAAGTTCCAGCAGAGCAAGAGGGGCAGGAGGAGGAGGAAGAGTAGCGTAAGGGGGGGAGGGAGAGGAGATAGGGAGAGGAGGGTAGAAGGAAGGAGAGGAGGGAGGAGAAGGACGAGAGCTATATAAAAAAAAGCAGAAAAAGACATGCTTTGGGCCGGGACAGATGTGGGCGGGGAAGTAGGGTGGAGGGGGAAGGAGGCGAGGAGGGGGAGGAGATAGGCGCGTGGGAGGGTGAAGGGGAGGGTCGGTCTGTATGCGGGCGGGGGCATTAGGGCTCTGGGGGCGGCATTTTGTGTGCAGGGGCGGCAAGCGTTCATATATGGCGCGATTGTGGCTTCTCTGCACATAGTCGTATGCGCGCCTCTCTTTCGCCTTTGTGAGGAGGGGGTTTTTTTCGAGGGAGGAGGAAGAGGGAGGGATGTAGGGGGAGGGAGAGGGAGGATTTCCGGAATGAGAGAGAGAGAGAAAAAGGGGAGGATAAAGGGGCGGACGGCGATAAAGGGAGATAATGGAAAAGAGGTGCCAGGAGAGAGTAGGAGGAGAGATAAACAACCTCTTCAGATATGGAGAAGGAGAGATAATGAGATGGAACAAATGAGGAACGAAGCAAGATCGACTCGCGACCTCTGCCGGTGCCCCTTATATCTTGGAGCCGGAGCAAACGTCAAATTGACATTGTATCGTAGTTCCTAAGGATTTACTGCCCAAGTTTTCATAAAACTGTTCGATTCGAATTGGACCCAAAAATTTTCCATCATATTCATTTTAATCTACTTAGAATCCTTTGAAAATCTTTGAAAAAATACGAAACCATGCAATGCCGTAACTAGGATAAGGCGAATGTGGCATTTTCCATAGGCGCCAAACGTTCTCGCAAAAATTGCGAAAAGTTTATTTTCCATAAATAAGTTATAAATTAGTGTTATTTGAACACGCAATCGTTGATTTGTTTATAATAAAAACGCTATCATTCTTTGTTAAAACGAAGAAAAATTATATCCTACATAAACGAGGCGTTTCCTAAAATCTTGCTATAAGCGCCATATCGTCAAGGTACGCCTCTGACACCATGTCGGATTCATTTATTTTTTAGTCTTTGTCAAGAGTACTTTGAATACGACTTTTCTTCTCCCGATTTATGTAATTTTAAAATTTTATTAGCAATTTTCTTATTCACCATTTAGTCATCCGAATGTTCTTATAGTGATCATAAATTCGCCATACACTGCTTTGAACATCCAAATTTTAAATTATTTTAGTGAAGTTGAAACAATAGTGTACCGAAACTGTCTATAAAAAGTTAACCAGCTGGAGCCCACCATTCCACTGTCCAAACATTCGTGAAACGATCTTTCGGAAGTTGGACCTTGAAAATTGTGATTTCTACGTCTGATCAGGAGTCAGTTTGAGGTAACTTCGCGAAACCCATTCCCTCTCTTACTGCGTAAAATTGCCATTCCTTTCGGAGAATTAATCAACCCGTAGTTCTCAAAAGATTATTTTGTAGGTGGATTGTATATGCTACTGTCAATTTATAGGGCATTAAATTAATACTGAAGATATTAGGTTCTCGTACATAAAATCTGATAAGGAAATATTTCCTGTCGAGTTTAGAGGGAGAATAAGAAAGCGGCAAAAATGATCAATCCAAATAAGTAAAACAGTTAATGGGCAAAGTAAAGTTAAGGAAGTGAATTTGATAGGGAATGATACAGAAGTAATGTCAAATAAAAGTAAATAAAGGAATGAGGAAGGAATGGGATACTACATAGATGAGTGAAGCCATATCTAACATAAGATAAAAACAACTCGAAAATAAAATGCGAGAAACAAGATATATAGGTATACTACGTGAAGATGAATGTTTGGGAAGGAAGAATGCTGAGGATAGTAAAGATTAAGGAGGAGGAGGAGAAAGGACAGAAAATCTGTTTAAAAAAATGCCTTAGAGGCAGAATGACTGGAGATATGTGTCAGAGGGTGAAGAGAGAGGGAGAGAGGGTAGAGGGAGAGAAAGAGGGAGGGGAAAGCGGGAGAGGGGAGAGAGGGTTGGGTTAGTGGCTGAAGGATGTTTACTCGAGGAGGAATTGAAGGCTTAATGGGCGACAGAGCTTCGGGAGATATGTATTTTGAGGGAAAAGAACTCGCTGGAGCGTCGGTGGGAGATTATGTCGAGTTGTTTAATAAAAATTAGGATCTTCTAGCTTTTGATGTGGTCGATTTTTCTCGGAAAGCGATATTCAAAGTTGATTCATTTCGGCGGACTAAGGCGCATGATTGCGTATGTTCCCAGAAAAAAATGTTCGGGCGCGAGAACAGAACGTAAGTTTTTTCGAAGCGAAGCGACCGTAGCGCCAAGCGAGCGGTTGGCGGAAAATATCCAAGCCGCGTTTTGTTTTTCGATTTGAATCTTCAGCTCGTCAACAGTGCCTCTTCAAATCAGTGAATTAAATATTATCGTGCCTCATAAATAGATAGATAGCGATTGTTTATATGTATGCAATTTGTTTTATATGTGGCTTCAACGCTTGAGGTTATTTGAACGTTTGTTTCAGAAATTCATAAATTTTACACAAGCAAAAATCCAACTTAAGTGAATTTTTTTACTATTATTCTATTTTACCGTTAGAGTTACCATATCAGTTCGCTACATTTTGGTGTCATTTTTCGTAATTTCCTTTCCATGCATTAAAGGAACACAGAGTACTTTCTCGGGATTCTTTTAACGATCAGCGAACATAACTGCAGCATTAACAGGGGCATCTGGTTCTGCGGACTTAAGTCGTTAAGAGCGACTCTGCATAAGACGGCGGGATGCAATCAATCATTTAGCCGAGAGATGAAGGGATCAGCAAGGGCTGGGAGGACACGGCGAGGAGGTCGCATCGGGAGGGAGAGAGAGAGGAAAGAAATGGAGCCAGAGAGCATTTGTCCAGTCCGGGGGATATCCGGGGATCGCCCTTATTTAACGACCCCTTCCCAAAAAAAGCCTTCTCAGAGTACCAAATGTTCGGCTCTTGAGATTATCGAAAAGGCTAGCCGGTTGGATGGAGGATCTCCTAAAACCGTAAAATATCTCTTTTTTTAAGTCTCCTTGCCGTAGTACTGTCTCGCTGCTTATGTCTCCCTTTTCCGAGGCGTATTTCACTGCGAAATCCGCGCGATTGTACTAATTGGCCTCTTTGTCGATTATAGCGAAGGGGCGGATAAGGGCCTTATGTCTTCTGCTGGATCCGATTTGAATCAATGCAGAGAGGAATTAGGTTGACGTTTATTAAGCCTATGCGAATGTCGAGTCTAAAACAAATTGAAATCCTCTTTGCGTCTCATCTATTCACGTGCTAGCCTGATGAATTCATGTGCATGCGTCAGTTTCTTCTTAAACTTTTTCTGAATTCTGGAAATAATAATCTGTATATAGATACAAATATGTGCGTAGCTCCGAAAGGTACTCAAGAAAAACAAATGTTAATCTTCTGGTATTGATTATTTCGTTCGTAAAATATGAATTTAAAAATCTACGTTAAAAGATAGAAATGATTCAAGGAAAAGTTAAAATTGCTGATCGGCTGAGTGTATCAAATACAGTCGAATTCCATCGATATACATGAAATATTTCGGTTTATATATACTCATTTTAACGTTAAGAAATACGGGAGGAAATGCCATATTCTTTTAATAAAATGTCTATCTCATCATCTTGGAATTCAGACTGATAATCTGATACATACATTTTTATTAATGCATTTTCTCAAATAAAAATTTAGAAACCTATTGTTCGTTCCTAACAGTAGTAAAGACACTTGAAAATTATCATAAGAGCAATTTCTTTCAAAATACAGTCCCTTCTGCTCTCGATGAAGTAACCTGATTCTTTTAGAAGAATTGTAACAATATCAGAAGGTTTTATTTTTCATCTGGAGGAATATATAGCGCTGCATGGCACCACAGTGCATAATACGACAAAAAAAAGAACGGCTAACTTTCGCAAGAAATTACGCAAGAATTTCATAAGGGACGTTAAATTCGACTTGGCAAGCAATAGTTAAGGCTTTGAAAAGCAAATGCGAGGCAATTATGACTTCGTGGAAGAAGTCTTTTTTTTCCTTGTTTCTCGACATGCACTCGAGAGCACGGGCATTAAACAGTCTTCCTCGCATTTCATTATTTTTTTCCTCCATCCAGATCCTCTTCCACTCCCACTCACCATCTTTGGAGATTCGTTCGAAAGCGTCCACGCAATTCGGCATTTTTGTTTTTTTTTATATATTTGTTCATTTGATATTTTTCTGTTTTGTTTGTGTATGTAGCGTCACGGTTGCACCGCTCACGTCAAAATTCCTGAAAAACACGGTGGAATTTATTCGAGGAGCGAGCAAAGCGTGCTCGCTGACTCCCTCACTTGGTAGTTTGCATAAGAATAGCCTTGTCTTATTGAAGGGGCTCACATAATGCATTCAAGAGTTCCGGCATCGTAGTTAATATTTCCGCTCTGCGGCCGCGGACAATGAGTTTAATTTCAAGTTTGTGCAGAGGAGACATGGGACTAATATAATTTGCATGCATAATTAATGCGGTCTTTCAATTTTTGTATTTTTTCGGAGAAAAAATGCGAGTCTCCTTCCATTTCTCTAAGGTTATACAGTATTGAAATTCTGTGTTCTATTTTCTTGGTCTCTCTCTCTCCCTCTCTCCCTCTGGTCTCTCTCTCCCTCTCTCTCCCCCTCTCTCTCCCCCCTCTCTCCCCCTCTCTCTCCCCTCTCTCTCCCTCTCTCTCCCTCTCTCTCCCCCTCTCTCTCCCTCTCTCTCCCCCTCTCTCTCCCCCTCTCTCTCTCCCTCTCTCTCCCTCTCCTCTTTCTCCCTCTCTTCTCCTCTCTCTCCTCTCATTCTCTCTCTCTCTCTCTCTCTCTCTCTCTCTCTCTCTCTCTCTCTCTCTCTCTCTCTCTCTCTCTCCTCTCTCTTCTCTCTCTCTCTCTCTCTCTCTCTCTCTCTCTCTCTCTCTCTCTCTCTCTCTCTCTCTCTCTCTCTCTCTCTCTCTCTCTCTCTCTCTCTCTCTCTCTCTCTCTCTCTCTCTCTCTCTCTCTCTCTCTCTCTCTCTCTCTCTCCTCTCTCTCTCTCTCTCTCTCTCCTCTCTCTCTCTCTCTCTCTCTCTCTCTCTCTCTCTCTCTTAATAATATTACTATGCTCTTATCACTTTGCTCGTTTCTAATCTTTTAACATGTTTTTTACTATATGATACATTATCTCGACTATGCTTGTGGTAGGTAAATTTCTGACCGTTTCTCATTCGAATACTACATAATTGTTTGTTGAATCACTTTCTTTAATCCTGTAAAAGCGATTAATTACTTACAAAACAATTGTAAAATATTGTAAACAATGTTTTCATTATTTAGTGTAATTTTGTAATGCATCTTATCTATCCTTGGACATTAAGCTTTTATATCAACGCGTAGGGTTGTTATACGAAAAATAGATCAACGAAGTAAACTATAAACATATATTTTGTTGCTTTCATCATTTTTTATTTCCCCAGCTTAATTTCCGTCCCAAAATCCGAGAGGTTTCTGCTCTTTCTTTCAAATATCTAATAAACACGATTACATGTATTTAATAATTCGCAAAATGAAAATTTCTCATTACATTCAATGAAAATTTACGTAACTGATTATATTTTGTTATGCAATAAGCGCCAACATTATCTGTATTAATTTTTCTTGAGAAATGCAAATCTGCCTTAACCGAAGATGTGGTAATAACCATTAAAACATGTCAATTCAAGACGCTTATTTTTATGATTACTTTTAAGCGCATGTATAACTTATCATCATATATTTTTTCAGCAACTCAGCCAAGCAGGACGTATCGAAGCAGGTCCTCCCCCCATTCGGCTCTCACCCGAAGCCTTGGTCCGTGATCGAAGAGGTCGTCACTTGGAGAGAGAGGGCGATCGACGTCGAGGAGCACGACCGCGGCAGAAGAAAATAACAGTAAATACCGGATTTAAAAAATCAAAAAACAAAACGCTAGCTTAACAATCGGCAAAACATCTGTATTAATAAACCACACGCCATATCGCACAATTTATCTCCCGTTCTAAATCTTTTCGACTCACAAAGACAGACACAAACACTGGCACCGACTTTTTAAATACACTCAGAAATGAAATAAGGGTTTTACCCACTCAGAAATGTTTCCCAGAGAGGGTTGAGGGTAAAAAGAAGAGGTCCGAATTAAAAGATTTGAAGGCATTAAAAAAGTAGGGAAATAATAAAAGGGGGAGGGGAGAGGTTGACGGGGAGAGAGGGTGAGGAGGCGCGGTCAAAGCAATCTCTAGAGGTTGATTGGCCTTGCGCGCAAGGACAATATAGATCTGGATGGTGCCCCGCCATTTCTTTTTTATTCCGGCCCCTTTAATTTTTCGTTTCCATAATCCTTTCCCCTCCTCTCGGCGGGAAAAACCTCGCGCCGCCCCATCCTTTGGCAAATAACAGAAGCGAGGGTATCAAACGAGTCTTAGAACACGATAAGTTGGCCGAGTATATGCCCCGGTCTTCTCATTACCCACAGCAGCCTAATTGCCTCTCTTCCCTACCCGACATCCTGCCTCTCACCATGGAGATAGGTGACAATTACTCCCTCCTCCCAACCCCACTCCTCTCTTCCACCTCTTTTTATACTCCTCTTGTTTATTTTCATCTCCGATTTTTTCTCGCTCCCTTTATGTGGGGTCGAGATGAGCCTCCCCTCCCGGCAGCCTTTCGCAAATATGCTTTTTGATCTCCGCCTCCGATAGGCAGCCGCCAACCTGGTTCTTCTCATTAACTTTCCTTTCTCTACCTCTTTTTGGTTTGAGGCGGCCTCCACGAAGAGAGAGGGAGGCGGAGTCCTTTTTGTTTTTCATTTTTCCTCGCCTCCCTTCTTAACCCTTCCTACGTTAGAGCGCGCCCTTACCCGTGCGTATCACGGCGACTCGGCGGCAGAAGAGACCGGCCATCGCCTCCACGTCTTTGGGCCGAAGGGGCCGACCTGGTCCCCCTTAACGCCGTCGGATCCCCTCCATTTCGCGTCGCTCCCCTTTGCGAGGGGGAGGACGTGCGCCCCCCTGCACGCTTCCTCCCCCTGCATGCCCCCTCCCTTGCCCACTCCACCCTTGTCAGGGCAATCTGCTTCCATCTTGCTCACTCGCCTTTCTTTCATTTTCTCTTATTCTTATTTGAATGGACGTGTTTTCAGCTCATCTCTAGGTAGTTATTTCTGATCTTCATTGACTGCATTCTAAATAATATTTTTTTTGCCCCTTGCCATCATCGCTATTCATTTATTTACCAACGATCGATGTCTGTGGTATGTTTAAGACGATCACTAAATGTATTTCTTTGATCTCCCTGTCATCTGGCTTGCCTTTCGATAACCGTTAAAAGTCGCATCGGGTATGCCATGTTTTCTCTATACCCTTGCAATAGTCTTTTTAGGCTAGAGTTGGAAAAATTAGTAGAGCAATTGCTCCTTAATAATGTCTTTTATGAAGCTATTTAATTATTAGAATTTATGAGTGCTACATAGCAGTTCAAGTTTCTTAAAATTGATAATTGTTTTGATAAACCATAATTGGTTGACATTTTGATAAGAAATTATCAAGCATTTAGAAATATCTTTCCTGATGAATTTGTTAGACCGCACTATTGAATGGGTTGTACATGTTTTCCATAGAGCATCTCACGCATCAAAATATTTGGTAATTTAAAGGTTTTTTTATCAAGCTACAAGATTAAACGTGGCCTCGGAATTTTACTTCCAATTCAAAAGAGAACGCTTTGTGCTGTCCACTCATTTCTGTCAAATAATGAAGCAATAATCAAGCATTTTGAATGAGCACGGTATCGGTCTCTTCGTAAAAATATAACTTTTATTTTGCTTGCGTTATCTATTGAATTGAGAATGAAGCAGAAAAGGAAGCACATTTGGAATTTAAAGTCCATAGAAAAAACCTAAATTGCCAAGGAATTTGATATCTTTGCTTGGGCAGTTAAAAGTTTCTTTTGGAAAGTTTCATGTTTCTATAAATTTCTTTAGAATGCTAATATAATAACTAAAATATGTTGGATTCAGGTTTTATAACGAGTTTAAGAAAAAATGTCTTCAACCGATAATGGAAACACTATCTGTAAATGTAATTTGCTATGTATGTATATTTATCAGTGTGTATTTTCTGAAATTTCGAAAACTGTCACAAGGCAAAAGTTTATTTTGAAATGAAAACTTTTATCCAGTGTTAACATAATTTGTTTGAGAATTGTGTTAATCTTATAGTAAAATGTCAAGTGCATTTCTATTTTATCGTGGAAGAATTTTCCCCTTGTGAGCTAACGGAAGTTTTATATATTCAATTTAATATTCGTGATCCCGCGATTGAAAAAAGAATCAGAACATTGCAGACATATTACAGTACTAATGCCAAAACTCTTATATGACTTCTTTTTTTCAAATGACTTTAGAAAAGACTGCTTTAGTAAACGATTTTGAGGGTTTTTGCTTTTTGTAAACAATATCTCTCTATTTTTCTAGTTTTTTGTCAGTAATGAGCCTCAATGATTAATTCTAACTCATTTGATAAGAATTCGACGACAGATTCAGTCTCTTGAATCAGCAGTGTGTGTGTCGGCACGAAACATATTCTCGATCACGGAATCGGCTTTTTCGCTCGATCTGTCGCGCGTCGTAGAAACATCGAAAATCGTCAAGTCACATTGACGGAATCAAAACCAACACCTCTCGCTCAATTTGTACGATGGAAGCGTTTCTATTCCCGCGAGGGTTCTTTTTAAAACCGCTCCTAAGTGCGCGGAAATCGCTCTCATCCGGAACTCATCGATGTTCTCTCTCTCTCCCTCTCTCTCACATACACACACACGAGAGAGATAGAGAGATTTTCGTATAATTTTTTTGTTTTTCACGGACCGCCTAAAGCCTCGATCGCTTGTTGATTCACACTTAATTCTGAGACGCGCGAGCGCTCTTTTCAAAAAGTCCTTTTTTTCCGCGTTCGAATCCGTTTCTCTTTTTCTCTTTCTCTCGCCGCGGCGCCGTCGGTGCGAATATCCCGATTCGCCGTCTCTCCGCGCAGACTTTTTTAACGGTTGATTTGGGAGTGCGGCGTTGCCAATCAGGCAAACGGTCTGAAGGGGGAAAGGGGGGGGGGGGGGGAGAAATTGAGGGGGGGAGGAAAAAATATTTTCGATAAAAATGGAAAGCGCTCGGAGGCATCTGTGTATTTCTCTTTTAATTCCTCTCCTTTCGCTGGCGGGAGAATAAAAAAAAAGAACGCTTATAAGTTGAAAGAGGGCTATCGAGAGGAGGATGGAGAGGGGAGGGAAGGAAAGGAGGGGGTAGTTGAAGATCGGAATGACGAAGGGGGAGAGAGGAATTTATTGGCCGCGAGGAATTTGATTGGGAGAGAAACTAAATCGGAATTTCTATCTTTCGATGAAACCTGAAAATCGGGTCGTGTCGCAAAATTTACCGCAAGAAACAATTATGGTTCATTGAATTAAAACTCGCATGCAAGATAACTAGATATGTTGTGATATAGTCTATTCTTTTGGCAAAAAAAAGAATTTAAAGATGCAAAGGCTCGTCAATTATAATGATAAGATCGGCGAATTTCTCCTATGCTCTGCTACATAACTCTAACATTTGTATACTCAAAAATTCTACAGCTGTAAGAGTTACCTAAATCATCTGATAGATTCAGGTCATAAAGCGAGTTTGGCAATTCAATGAAATGTATTCCCATGTTTACAAGTGGCAAAACGTTTGTAATGATTGTGTAGTTTCTCTTGCTGCATAAAGAGGATTTTTCGCTCAAGTATGTAGAGAAAGCGTGAATGCAGAGAAAGAGGGAGAAGGAGAGAAAGACGGAGAGGAAGGAGAGAGAGGGTAAGGAGGGAGAGGGAGAAAGGAGAGTAAGAGGGGGGAGGAAGGAGTGAGAGAGGGGAGGCAGGAGAGAGAGAGGTAAAGAGAAAGTGATTGGGCGAGGGCAGTTATGCAGGGAGTGATAGAGAGGAACTGGAAAAAATTGGAACAGAGGGCGGGGAAGAGACTGGAAAAAAAGAGATGAAAATATGGAGCTTACGGATCGCTTTTTGGTTTGACGCTATGTGTTTAGTGTGTGTGTGTGTGTGTGGCGTTCGATTCGCAGTATACGGATGAGTGTGTGTGTGCGGGAGGGTGCGTGTCACAAGGTGGTTGGTGTTATGCCTTGTGGCGACCTCTGCGGCAAGCAGGAGGAGGGGAGAGTTCAGAGGGGAGGGGAGAAAGGAGGATGGGGGTTAGGGAATTCCCTTGAATATGCGTGCGTGTGTGTGTGTGTGTGTCCCTCTCCCGCTCCCCGAGTTTTTCACCTGCCTCGCGCGTCGAGGGACTGAATTATTGATGGCTCTCAAAAAACCCGGAGAATTTTCGGGTATGGATATTGTGCTTTAAGTGTCGAGAGAAAGACTTCGCAATAGGAGCGCGACGATGATTCACTTCGAAAAAAGTGGAGAAAAGGAGGGGAAGCGGCATGCAAACAAAGGGAGGGAGAGGAGGAGGGAGAGGAGGAGGGAGGGGGAAGAGGGCGAACGGGGAATGGGGGATGAAATGATGCGTTAAATGAAAACAGAGGATGGAATCGTCCGGGTATTTTATTTTCTCCTCTTTTTTTCCTGCGGTTGTATTAGGTAGTTAACGATTAAAAAAGGGGCCCCGGGTTGTGCTCGTTAGAAGACATATTACAGGCTTATTTATTCCTCTGTCCTGTATTTGTCTTTCTGATCCAAAGCGTCTGCTTTATATGAGGGATTCTTTTTTCTTGGCGGTATGATGTGTATCCGTGTTTACTGCTGAGGAATCAGGATTCGTCTGCCGTTCGTTTTATTTAAAAATAAAATAAAAAAGATCTTTTTATTGATGGTAACTCGAACAATATCATCCTTGGCGTATGGCAATTGACTTCCCTACTTGTAGTTACAAAAATACAAATTACTTCGGTGGTTTTATTCTTCCTTGAAGGCAAACATTACGGAAACTCATTTTATGATATGCGGCCACTGTTCTTTTAAGTATCCATTCGAACTAATTATTATAATAAAAATTACGGCAAAAATAAAACTGCTTGATGATATTTCCTTTTTTTATGTCTAATGTGATAAATTATTATTACCAAAAGAGTAATAATACTGACAGACAAACAAAATTAACACATCGATGGTCGCTATATTTTAATTGTTAAGAAAAGATCCTACCATATTAATTTCATGAAATTCATAGAATGTTTCAAGCGATCCGTAGACGCAAGAATTCTGGCCATCGTGAATATGTATGTATTCTATGTAATGTATATAATGTCCTCTCCTCTGCCATCGCTCATTCTCCATATGCGTTAGAAGGGAAATATACTGTGGAACAATGTAAAAAACGTACATTTCGCCCCTTTTAAGATTTGGCACGAGGTCTTGGCACATAGACGTCAAAAATCCATTTCCGTCATTTCTTCCTTTGGCGAGACGAGTATGACAAAAAAAGCACTCACGCCTCTCAGGTCGTAATCCGGAAGCACGTGCATATATTAATTTATGGAAATTATACTCTCCTCTTTTTACCGTGAGCACCACCTACGAATATGTACCCCCCCCCCTCCCCCTCTTATTCACCCCCTCTCCCACACCTAATGAGTCCTCCGCTATGGCCAGCTGAGAGTAAAAGCACTCGCCCATTCACTCCCTCTCTCTCTCTCTTTACTTCCTCAAAAGGTTATCAAAAATACGCCATCCTTCCAGCAAACCCCTCTTTCTCTCTCTCTCTCCGGCAATACATATAATTTACGCGAGCCCGGAAAAAGTAGTAAAAACAAAAGAAAGACGGAAAAGTGTGGCGTGCGGCAGTGCAGAGCGTATCCACGCCGCATCCGGTCTTTTACCAGGGGCATTAACGCCCTTATTATAACCTTTTTAACGGCGACGTGTACACTGCGAAAGCCGCATCATGAAGGGATAGCATCAGATGTGCGCACGAGGTGTGTGAGCGTCTGTATGCGTATGTGTGTGTGTATATATATATAGTATATACACACATATAGAGAGGAAAAGAGAGGGGGGAACGGTAGACGGAGTCTGTAGAAATGCTTTTCCCGGACGCGAACTCCGCTCGTAACCTCCTCATAGCCAAGAGAGATCCTGGCCAGCATTTCAGCATTACCCCGCACATACGCGGAGGACAGAATGGGCGTAAAAGTACGGGCTTGTGTGTGTGTGTGTGTGCGTTTCGGACGAGATAGGGGGGAAGGAGGAAGGGAGAGGGTTCGGGGAAACGGTGAGGAGCTAAATGTGGAATGGGTGAATTCCCTTCCTTTTTAAAATGTATTGCCCGGCAGAGGGAGTCTGAATATCCCCGTCATGGCCACGTGTGGAATGCGAGCTCTTTCCTGTAGACACTACGTTTTTGGTGCGCGAGAGAGAGAGAGAGAGGGTTTATTTTTTCCTTCCTGCATTTGGGAAACGGACCTCTATCCTGAAGCAGCAGAGGTGGAGCGGAGTGTTTAGAAAGAATGCGAAGGGGGTGAAAAATAGCGCAGGAAATTATCCGAGGAGAGAGAGAGAGAGAGAGGGAGAGAGAGAAAGGGGGAAGAGGGAAAGGGTGAAACGGGAGAACATGAGCGTTTTCGTACGAATGGTAGGAAAGGATGTTCTTTCTTTCGCGTTTGGTATTTTAGCAAGGAATTCCCTCGTCGGTCGAATCGTACCCTGAGATAGCGATGATATTTTTGAGATATGTTTTGATCGGTCCTATTTATAGCATAGTCGGCAGCTAATTTTCATTTCTTAGAGTTTTAGAAAGTTAAGTGTAAAATTATATTATTATTCATTAATATCTCCAACTTTAATTTATTGTTATCAACGTCTTACCTATTATATTCGATCTAAAATATAATTTTCCCCAAATTTGGAACTATTCTTTCGAGTCCCAACTCTCCAAGAGAAGCATAACACCTAGAATTTCGAAGTAATCGTTTTGTCAGACAAAACATTCGAGGCAGTCACTGTGGCAACTCAGACAATTACAAGATAACAATTTGTAATTGGCTCGCGAAGGAATTACAGTGTTCAAGACACAACTAGCAATTTGGAGGCGAGAGGTCATTTACGTATTTATTACCGAAGACAGGTGATAATTAATGTTGCGTGGAATGACTTTCCGTTTAGGTTTTATTCATTTTGTGCAACAAAGCACATTATTAATAATCACGTAATCATGTTGGAGAAGCTCAAAATTTTATTTCTTTGAACTTTGAAAGTGAAGACATCCTAAATTTCAAAATATGAAACGTAGTTCGCCAGAGTTGCATCTTTGTATAAATATTTGGGTCGCGCTCATATTTCCTTTAACAACCATACGTTTTCCGTATGAGAAGCGAAAGTAGGGAATAGAGAGAGAGAGAGGAAGGAGATAGGGAGAGAAAAGGGATGAGAGAGAGAGAGAGAGTGAGTTCATTAAAACATATAGATCCGAAACCGAATTTCACGGAGGTAAGTGATTTTTCCCCACCCGCGTTAGGATGTTGAAGAATCTGAAAGAGCGGCACCTGATTGATTAAGGCGGGAGGGGAGGGGGCGGAAGAGTAATGAGCACGGGAGGGGGAGGTGTCGGAGAGGGGCCTCGGCGGCTAGTTAATTGAGGCCTGGGAATATCAACACCGTATGATGGAGGTTTGAAGGTAGGTTGGACCGGCAGTTTTGAAGCCGAACCCTTCCCATCCATCCCGTTGAAAGCGTTAACGGCAGGCTGGTGGGAGAGTGGGAGGCCTCGAAGCTCCCGATGGCCTCCCTATATGTGTGTATGTGCGCGCGCGCGCGTGTGTGAGTACTTGTATATAGGTTGTCGAGCGTGAGCGGGTGGGTGTAGGCAAACTTGGCGTGTTTTGTGTGTTGCGGAGATCAAGGGGTTCGCGAGAAGAGCGTCTCGGTCGATATCGGTAGAAGTTTTGAAAATTCCGAGTTATTATTGTATATCGAATATAGATGTCGATCGAATCGACCTTATTCGTTGGTAGGCTATACAACTCGGAGGTTTATTTTTCTATAACGAAGATTTAAACAATGTATGTCAAGTCGTACATTTTAACTTTTAACAGTGACGTCGAAACTGATGATAATTGTAGAAATCGCTTAATGTGTGGCATCTAGTAGATAAATATGTCGCTCAGATAGCAGTAATTGAGAAACATGCGCATTTATGCTGCGAAGCACCGTCATCAGTGGTATATGGAAGATTATAAACTGCTATCAATCCTCATTGATTGCGGCTAATCTGGTTTGTTCAAATTTTCTTTGTCTATCGCAGAAACCTAATTTATCAACCGAATCAATTATCAAGACATAATTTTCGACATTCCTAGGTGTCGTAAAAGTTTATTTTTTTTTCTACTAAATGAGAACTCGAACTAACGTCAACTTTTGACTGCATCTTGGCTACATAAACTGCAACTCGAACCGAGAAATAAAAAGCTGTCAAAAAGGTTCCGCGCAACACTATGGCCGTCCCCTTCGTTCTTTCATTTTTCGCCCTCAAATGAGCGCATCCCAATGTGTGACCGGACGCCGCGACCGTTCGCGGTCAACTGCTGGCTCCGTTCGGGCGGGATTTTTATCAAAACAGAGACAGAGAGAGAGAGAGAAAGAGAGAGGAGAATTGAGGGGAGGAAGAGCGCGAGAGACGGACAGGAGAGTGCATCGGGAGAGGGAGAAAACGATTCGAAAAAATCCGAAACAAAAAGAAACATAAATAAAAAGGTATATAGATGGAGGGAGAGAGAGCGGGAGAGGGGAGGAGAGCAGTGGGATGGGGAGGGGAGGGGAGGGGAGGGGAGAGAGTTTAGCATCGAGGGGAGAAAGCGGCAAAACACAAAATAACTGCAAAGATTGACGAGTCCGACCACGTGGTCCGGTCCCGATGAAAAAAAGCGGCGATTCTGCCGTTGGCGGGAGGATTCGACTGCTGGATTGGTGGGCTCGAAAATGGAGGGGAGGGGAGGAGGGAGGAGAGGCATTGAAAGCGCGGCGCCGGGAGAAGGGGGTGGATGGAGGGGGAGGGAGGGGGGCGGGAGAGAGGAGTGGGATGAGACTCGTCGAAATACGCGGCTAAATCGGATAGTGAGTATCGAGAATTTGGATACTGAAACTGGTTGGAATCGGGGCGAGGATGCCAGGTGGGGGCGGAGAGGTGGGAGGTGGGGGCGAGAGGGAAATCGGACCGATTTTTGCTCCTTTTTTTGCCGATTTTTTATGACCGTATTTTTCTCACCGTTTTTCTTTTTTTTTTTGAATGGGCGGCCTGTAAAAAAGCATCGTAGGGGAAGAGTGAGGCGGTGCGTGAAGGGGGAAGACGATGGAAAAAAACGAAAGACAGTCTCTCGATGTGAACACCTACTCGTATTTCTTCATTTGTTTCCTCACTTTGTCTATTTTTTTCCTCGTTTCCTGGACATGATATTACGCTTCCGAGGGCTGTTATTTCGAATTAAATCTTCGATGAATATTTTGCAGTTTAATATTCCGAAAAAAATGTCTATTCGATCGCTTTAGAATTTTTTGTGCGAGCGTGAATGTTTATGTATGCCGGGATTGGGAGAGCGGCGGTGAGCGTGTCTTAACTCCTAAAGTTAGGGTCGCAGGTTCGACTCCTGATCGTGCGTGTTCATCTTTGATATTGTCTTTCACTCGATGTAGAAGAGCATCGATTGCTATTTATGAACTAGTTGGTTGCATATGTGCATACACGCAAACCCATGCGCATAACGGACACCTCCATATCCCTATGTGGTCGTTCCCACGCCTGCAAATGTGTGTGAATACCATACTTTTACCCGTTGTCTTTTTCATTATAAGAAGGAAAGCCTCCCAGAACTGCTATTTCCCTCTTTTCAAAATCTTTTTTGTGGTCATGTTCTTCCACTTACATCTTCCTTGTGGTTTACATGATGGGCAGAGGGTGTTATGCATAGCTCGAATACCTTGGGAGAGATATCTCTTATGTTGTGGACGGTAAAACTTCCGTATTAAAAAGAGCCGCGAATGATTAGGACGGCTAATAGCGGTTAAGAAATTATTGTCTCTGAATGGAAAATATTGACATCGAAGTTGGGGAAGGAGTTTAACAGTTAATAGGAATTTTCATCTGTTGAGCTATTTAAATAAAACAAACATATGATAATTTTGATTAATATTTTGATTAGATTCGAAGTAAATCTAAATTTATTTTAATGCCTACTTGAAAGTGATCCATTCTTTTAAAATTCTATAAATGGTAATTTTGGTTTTCCATTGTTCTCTTCTAAAGGAAAGTAATTAATGTCTTTTAAAATGCCTCAAAAACTACATTTTTTAATTTTAAACTTTTTATGCAATCGGTACCTCAGAACAAGCGTGATGAGTCATTTGTGTATCCAAAATCTTTGAAAGCAATTAAAATTTGAGAATAATCATTAATTACGCATAACATGTAATCCAGAAAGAGCAAAAAGTTATTTTTCAGGACATGATTTCTGGAACTGAAATTGCTTTTCCGCAGCATTAGTAATTTTGAAAAGAACGCATAGCAATAGATAGTTGTAACATTAAGGCGCGAAAATAATATTTGAGGCCAACTTCTTTATCATTTGGCATTAAAAATCGTTCCAAATCAAAATAACGCGATGGTTTTTACCAGAAATAGTTTAATATAACGTGGGGTTTGAGAATTTTGGCGCAGATTACAACGCCGCGAACGCTTAATTTCTCCACACAACTTTGTGGATGTTTGAGAAAAAAATTATTTTCGCTTGCGGAGAATCCCCTAAAACGAGCCCATCCCATTCTCTCTCTGTTGTCTTCTCCCTTCTCTTGTTTTTTACTTGCCGTTCCAAGCCATTCCACGTGCAAATTTTGAGCCGATCTGACATCCACAGGCCAAGGGAGAGACAAAAAAAATCATCAAGAGAATAGTTTTTTTTGGGCCATCGAGAAGGAGGGTGCATGACGGTCCCTCTTAAAGCCCTTTCCCTCCCTCGGTCCCATTTGTGCTAGATAACCCTCCTCTCCTCGCAACCTTCTTTTTTCCTTTAATTCTTATTTGACTTAGACTAAGCTCCCTTAAGCCTGTGTCGCTGCGGGATGGCCAACGTTGTAGAACCGACGGCGCTGGAGAGGTCGCGATGTCCCGCGGAATGTCATCCGATCCTTTCTCTCCAACCTCTCTCCTTCCGACCATTTCGAAAACTTCCCTCGTTCGACCCGCCTCCCTCCCGATCGCCCCCTTTCTCCCTTTCCTCCGCCCCCTCCCCCACATTCCGCCCTCTTCTCGCCCCTCCGCGACCGGCAACACTCTCGCCCTTCGCTAATACTCTTATTTCCCAGGGAGGAACGGTTAATCCGGTTCGTGTAAAGTCGATGTAACGCGATACGAATTCGGCCGGTAATGTAAATCGCTCCGCAGTTTGGTTCACATTGTGTACATAGGTACAACATATGACTGTTAACGTAAAGCCAAATTCGAATTATCGGAAAAGAATTTGAGACGAATTGCGTTTTTTACCGTTGTACTGTAACGTTGACATTTTCGACCAATGTTTGATATTTTTATGGTTTTGAATTCACGGCCAGAGGACGTAGGTATAGTAGAGATAGTGTGATGACTCTATATTAGATCCAGCGAAGTTTATATTACATATTACTACTGCAATGATTTTGTTTGTCTATGAAAATTCAATATTCGGTTTTGCTAATCATTTCGAAGCTTAGTTTTAAATTTAGCTGTTCGCCGCTTCGAGCTGCTGATGAAGTTTTTGATCTGAAACCGGCAAAAATGAGAATCCGCGAACGACATGTCTCTATTCTCTCGACAGTATGCCTTACGTTGTTTATTCTAAAAAGGAAACGACGTGGTATATGGCCCCCCTCATAGTTCCTTCTGCAATGCTTTCATCTTCGTTTGCAGGGCAGGTTTCTTTCAATATATTGAAAGAATCCTGTCCTGCAACACTGTTTTTCATGGAATATTTCACGCCGGATTCCTTTCTTCCTCATACTTCCTCCTCCCATGTCGCAACTACACTCGTACCCACCTTCCTTCACTCCCTCCCTCGCATTACCTAACTTCTCCCCCTTTATGTCACAACCCCCTCCCCACTACCCAACCCCCTTCGCTAAATTTGCTACCTTCCCTCCGGGGGAGTATTTTCCGTATGTGAGCTTTAGGCGAATGGGATGGCGATGTTTAATAGGTGGGCCGAGATGAGGGAGGAGCGGGGGGGTGGGGGGGAGGGAGGTTGCAGGTTGCAGAGGGCGGATGGGGAGGGAGGGAGGGCTCAGAGGCGTAGCGTGCGTGGCGGAGCCGGGAGAACGGGGGTGGAGGGAGGCAGAGGGAGGCATGCGAAGGGAAGTGGTCGAGGGAAACTCATTAGAGCCCGCGATATCGAGTCGGCCTCATCTAATTACGCGAGCCAGTATAAAGCACCCGCTTCGCCCGTCTACCCCCCCTCCCCTCCCCCCTACTCTCGCCTAGCATTCCCACCCCCTTTTTCGCCTCTCTCTCTCTCCCTTAGCTCGGGGGAGTGAACGCGAACAAATAAGGAAAAAAAAAGAATAGCGGAAATAAAAGAAGGGGCGACGCCGCAGTAGGATATGTAAGGCACTGACGCCTCTCTTGCTTTTTGAACCGGAAGAGAAAGGAAGGTCTCCTGTCGTCCCAAATTTTCATCCTCCGTCACTTTACTTTCGATCACGTTTAATCTCAATCTTTATTTCGATTTTCATTTTTTTTAATCCATCGCTCTGATCTCGAACTTCGAAGCTAGTTTTCATTCCGATTCTCTTTTC
This sequence comes from Uropetala carovei, assembly GCA_036926305.1. Classification (NCBI taxonomy): domain Eukaryota; kingdom Metazoa; phylum Arthropoda; class Insecta; order Odonata; family Petaluridae; genus Uropetala; species Uropetala carovei. Next base: position 3,128,682 of record JAXCHB010000167.1, read on the forward strand.
TTCCGTCTCATCTTTTCACGTTCATCTTTTTTCGACGAATCGTCTCGATTCTTTCTTTTCTTCGTCGATTGCATCGCGTCGCGAATTTCTTTGTATGCGTATCGCTACGATTATCTCTTTTGCCTCGCCATGTTTCACATTCTGTTTCCCGCTTCGCCTATCCTCTCGTGGTAGGCGCGCGCACACGCACCCGAAACACATCGCACATCGACCGTACAGAGTTCAAATTAATCTGGTTTCGTCGCCGACTTCATTTTACGACGAAAAGGAACAAGTTGGTACGATTTTGGCTTCGCTCCTAATTTGATTCTTAATTCCGTTCTGCGCTCTGATTTCCTCTTTCCCTCTCCTCTCTTTCCCCCCAACTCCTCTCCCACATCTATCCTCCTCCCCTCCCTCCCTCCCTCTCTCTCTCTCTCTCTCTCTCTCCCTCTCTCCCTGCCACGCTGAGGAAAAAGCAGGATCAAATGTCTCTGGTGGTGTCCAAGTACTTTAATATCGTTTTAATTAAGTTATGCGATTTCTCATTATAAGCTTTTGGAGGACTGATGGATAGAGGAAGTGTGGGAAATGCTGCGATCCATTTGTTTTTTCGGTGTCGCCAGGTTTTGTGATTTTATGAGCGAATGTCACGGGCGTGTTTGCGTGCGCCTGTGTGGATGGAACACGCCGTTTCGTTTGCGGTTGTCGTCGAAGATAAAGGTATTTTGATGGGAAGCCGTGGAAATTTTCCGGAGGTAGTCGGTCTCCCTGGTCTAAAAGCTCAACCGCAGATCAAAATGCGATACAATCTAACTAAATACAAATTATTATAAGATCATTGCGTGAAATATTCTCCCATGTTTTTCATTCGCCGTACACTTTTGCATTTACAAACTTCCACTAGTTGCCCAGAGCCATGAAACCGTATATTTTGGAAGGGTCAATAAGTACGTTGAAATGATCCATATGCGAAAACAATAATAGCGTTAATATGGATTTTGGGAATGACGTTATAAGTAACATCAAGCGCAATATCTTGCTATATTCATCTAACATAAGGAAATTGGTAGAAATTTTCCTTATCACAATCGATGATTAACTTCCAGGCAATGGTTCATTTACCTTCACACATATTCGCTTAAAAATATCCCTTAACTAAGTTAATATCCTTTCTAATATGGTTTGAATCATTTTCTTCTTGATTATCTTTCGCATAAAAACCAAAATAAAAAAGCTCGCCTTTAATGGTTTGCGTCAGGAGAAAAAAATGACGGTCGCCTTAATTGGCTCCCAGACCCCTTCCCTTTCTTTCATTCACTCACTCCATTTTATTTTTATACATCAACTCCAAAATATTTTTTATTATATAAACCGGGATGTCCCCATGTTTTCAATTTCCGTAGTCGGATCCTTTTCTTATGGCGAATTAGAAACGGCTTTTTCTCCCTTTGAATCCAACTCTCCGGTGACGTCGGGTTCATTTTAGATTCCCAGCTGGAATATATCCTCTTTCCTCTCTCACTCTATCTCCCTTTCTCTCTCTCTCTCTGTCTATCTCCTCTCTCTCTCTTCCCAGTCAATTTCTATCTCAAATCTCCCTCCATCTCCTCAATTCCTGCCCCGCCTCGACTCAGTCTACTACGTAACTCCTTTTATAGGGAAATCCCCCCCTTCTATCCTCCCCCCTTCTACCCTCTCTCCCCCCTCCCCCCCCCAAAAAAACCCTCTCTCTCTCTCTCTAGTCCGCTAAAGTACCGCAGAGCAGCTACGTTATACCCACACTTGCTCTCTTCCTTCTCCCTCATGCAAGCTTTTTTACCTGCCGCGGAAAATTCAAACCTACACTCCCCTTTCCCCCCCACCCCTTCCCCCCTTTTTAAACTTCCAAGGATTACGTCGCAAAAACCTTTTATGTTGGCGTTGTTAGGGAAAACGCTGGGGAAAAGAAGGGGGGAGAGAGAGAGAGAAAGAGGAGATAGGGAGGGGGGAGGGAGAGGAGGGAAGGTAGCCGCGGTGGTATTTCTCTCGCGTTCTCCTAACGGCCTTCATTTTCTTCTCCAACCTCCTCTCATTTTCTCTCTCTCTCTCTCTCTTCTCCCCTCTCTCACTTCCTATCCCTCTTCACTCTCTCTCTCTCTCTCTCTCTCTCTCTCTCTCTCTCTCTCTCTCTCACCCTTTCTCCCTCAACGCTTTCCTTCCCACCCTTCCTCGCTGTAATCGTCAATTTCGTTTATAATGGAATTCTTTTCTTCTACCTCTGCGAGTCTGCTATAACGAAGTTTCTTCCCCTCTCCCCTCCCCTACCTCCCTCTCTCCTCCCCCATTCTCTCTCCTCCTCCTCCCTTCCTTCCTCTCCTCCTCCTCCTCCCGACCTACCGCCCCTCTTTTTACTCGGCCCCAAAGTCCCTATCTCCATCTCTGTATCACTCCTCCAACTTTTCTCTCTCTTCTTCGACACTCCCCCTCCCACTCCTACGCGCATGCGCACCTCGGAGACGCCTTTGGATTCGGTGTGGGAGACATGGCGGATCCTCGGGGGCCTTTGCTCTTCTCTCTCTCTCTCTTTCCCTTCGTCTCTCTTCTGACTCTCTCTCTCTCTTTCCCTGACCCTCGCCTCCCGCATCCACCGCCGTTGAAGGGAACGCGGGGGGAGGGGGGGAGGAGGAGGGGGAAGGAGGAGGAGGGGAGGCTTCCTTGACGGCGGGTTGCTTGCTGGACCTTTCCTCTCCGCTCCTCTCCCACACCTCTCTCTTTCTCTCTCTTCTCTCTTCAACACGGTCGTATTGATCTTAGCCTCCTCTGATGAGATAGCGGCCTTCGCATAAAAGGAAAGGAAGGGTTTTGGTGGAGAGGGGCCGGGTTGTGGGGGGGAGGGGAGGGGGAGGGCTGGGGAGGAATTAAGTACGAGTTGGAGGAGGAGGATTTGTTGGCGACCTGCAGGTCTCGTGCGGTTTTCGTGGAAGGAGGATGGCAGGGGGTAGCGTGCGGTTTTTAAGAACGCCCCCTACCGAGAAACTGACTCCCTACTTTTGACCCAAAGTACTCTTTTTATAAATTCAATTTGTTTTTATTTTCGATTTACTGTTGTAAATCTTTGCGTCCGACTTAAGCTGGATTATATCGAGTCGAGATGAACTTGTTTTATGCGACGCCTTGACTCGTTGGTCTGCCGCCCGCCGCGCGAGAAGTGATTAAATAAAAAACCCCTCCCTCGAACCCTAGGTGGTGCGGTTGTGATGCACGTCGACTCTCTTCAAATATCGCGCGGATGACGCATTCTGGCGCGCTTCCGGCACTCGCTGGTGGACCGCGGAATTTTGTGTATGACTTTCAAAGTGGTTAAGCACTGCAGAAAATATCTTATCGTCGTCAAATAATTACGAAAGTAGCAGTCATTATCCGGTGAGGTCTTAATAATTGAATAATTATTTAAAATTACCATCGGTTCCTTTTCGGCTGTGTTAACTCTGCGCGCATATCACATTGTAAAAATCGAGTTAGGACACTTTTAAAAAATTCTTGGTTTGCTATTGCTCATTTAATTGACGTCCAATAAAAGTTAATAACCAATGTGACAATGTTATGGCAGGAAATCCTATTTTACTAATTGTTCTGTGTCTCACATAGAATATTTCTTAAAGAATATGATTGAAAAAATATAATGAAGCAATTTTGATAACGCGCCAATTGGCAATTTCTTGTATTTGTTCTTCGTAATGAATTCCTTGAGTGCCATGGAGTGCCGTTTAGGAGCTAATGAAAAATAAATATGGTTACATAATCAAAGTATTCGTGTCACGTATAGTAGCAATTCTCAAAACTTCAATCACTTTTATTAATGTGTAGCTGGGAAGATCCTCTTCACGTGAGAACGCGTTTTCGAATCTGAGAGGGACCGTGGCCTGTTGTTATCTTTCTTAATAGTAGGATACTAAATAGCCTATTTTCCGTATAAGTTTTCTTTTTCTCTTGCATTCGCCGATAGAGGCGTTCTTTTCGCAATATACATTCCAAACACCGTCTCCTCGTCAAATAAACGTTAACCCTTTTCTCGCAAAAATACTGTTCTAAAAACGACTCATCTGCGAATTAAAGCGAAGCAGGGATACAAATTTACAAGTCTAGAATGATGCAGTCTTTGAGATTCTACAAAAACACCCGAACTAAAAAAAAAAGGAATCAGAATAAATGGGAAGGAAAGGTGTGTGTTTACGCGCAGATCCAATGCGCCTGTGTGGATGTCATTTGTTTTTTTTTTTACATATCTCGACGGCGCGCGGGAGACTTTAAAATCGGCGATTCCCATGCTACTTGCTTGGCAAGGGAATAACCGCTCTTTGTTTCGTCCAGATCCTGCAAAAGGCACCTCGCCTCTTGTATGTATAGGTATATATATATAGACGGAGCCGCAGCAAGGAGGAAGTGGAGTAGGGTGGGGGCTCTGCAGCGAGAGCTGGACCGCTGGACCTTATATGGCGTGAGAGAGAGGGAGGTGAGGCCGCGAGAAGAGAGACGGAAAAGGTGTGGCGAGAGGGTGAGGATAAGTGCATAAAGAGAGAGAGAGGGGGGGGGGGGATTCAGAAAAAAAAACGTTTTTAACGTGTGATTTAAGTGCGCTATTCGAAAGCAAAGGAAGTGGTATAATTTAAACGTGAAAAAGCGTTACGTTCTTATATATTCAAATTGTTTTCCTGTAGAATAATTTGGAGTGCGCTAATTTACCGCAGATACGATTATTATAATACGATTGGAATTCAGTCGTGTTAATTTGTTATACTTTTGCCAGTTAAATAATTTATGAGTATTTCATATTCAACCATATGCTAGTACTATCTAGAGTAATAAACCATTTAAGTCGAGTAAATTTAGAACTGAATGACGAATACTGTAACCTGACTGATCTTAATGAGGACTTTTTTTTTTCAAATTACACCCAATTTACCATCTTATCACGGCGAAATTAAATCAGAAAGGAGGTATAAATAAAATTTTAATTTAGAATCTTAATGAAAATGTTATCTTACCGTTTTCGTAAAATTAAGATGATTGACGCCTTAATCTAGATTATTCATCAAATGAAGACCTGTTAATTGAGACTAAAAATCACAGAACGTTGAACGTTTCAAGGCTTCGATTCTTTTCGGCGATATCTCAAAGAGGGGAAAAAAAAGTACTCTGATCGCAGAAGACTTGTAATTAACTTGGCATTTAGTATAGTTTAGAACTTCGAAGTTAGTCTTTTTCCTCATGGGCGCTGGATTGTAACATTGGTCTGATCACGCCGTGGCTGCTCTTGCTGCAGGCTGGCGGCACATCAGAGAGATGGAAGGGGAAATAAATAGGGTGAGGCAGCGCTGCGAGCATAAAAAAGAGAAAGAGGAGAGATGAGGATGTATAGAAGGAGAGAAAGGAAGACGGAGAAAGTAGGCTGGGGCATCGGAAAGTGGAATACTTATAGAGGAGAGAGGAAGAAAGTATATATATATATAGGGATCGAGAGAAAGATGTATCTTCAAGTCCGCTTTCTCCTTATGAAGATAATATATTTTTCCCCTCTCCTATTCCCCTTCGAGGCAAACCCTTTATCGGGAAAAGGAAGAAGGGTGGCGAACTCGCCTCCCAGGCTGAGTCCATTTCAAGCTCTTCCCCAAAACTCGCTCTTTTTTTTCTTCTTCACACGCACTATAGCTCGCACGCAGTCACACAGTCTAAGGAGAGAGAGAGAGACCAACGCCCTGATTAGATATGCGTAACCCTACCCTCCCTTTTCTCTCTCTCTCTGTCTCCCTTGTCTCCTCACTCCACCATTGCGAGCCTTTCTTCCGACTCTGCCTAGTCTGGTAACCTGTTTTGCAGGAAGAGAGGGGCTAAGGTCCAGCAAAGGGTGCTTGCTGCCGCTTTTAGCTTTAGCTGCTCCTGCTTGGTCAAGAGATGGCATTATAAGAGTGAGGCGGATAGGGGATGGGTGTGGTGGGCTGGGTTGGGTAAGGGGAGGAGGGGGGAGAGTAAAGAGGTGATTGTCGTGTCCTAAAGGGAAGAGCAAGCAAAGAAGGGGAGTGGAGATAAAAGGAGGCAGCGGAATTAAGGGAGGGGGAGGGAGATGGAAAAGGGGAGGGGGAGTGGAGAGAGGGAGGGAGGGGAGAGTGAATCGGAAGGGAAGCTGAGAATTGGCAGGGTGAGATACGCGTGCAAGGGCAAACGGAAGATATTCTTATACTGCGTTTGCGTATGTACTCTTGCAAGTTGCCATGGAAACCAGGTTTGTTGTCTTGCTAGCCGGCGATATATTTGCAAACACCTTTTCGAAAGTTTATTACGCTTATCGAACCTGGAAAACATCCGACGTAAACATACGCGTAGTTTTGTTAAACGCTACGATAAAGCCTTGTGTCAAACCTTTTACCTATAGGTAGTCCTAAAAATTTTTTAATGTAATCAAAATATTCCTATACTCAAAATGAACAAAAGATGAATTGTTTAAGAACAATTATTGCTCAAACTGAAGCTTACCATAAGGATCGTTTTAGCCATTTGGAACGTATGAAGTAATAATAATAATAATCCGTCTTTATTATAAGACATATAACTCATACGAACACAAACATCCAAGTCCTAAGCGGGATTCGAACCCGCAGCCTAAGTATCCGTTGAGCAGTTACTCTTACCACCAGTCCACCAAGGCCGAAGTAGAACTTTTATTTATGATTTCGATATTACATAATGTCTACACTAACAATGGTTCATTCGTAAAAATGACGTCATTATTACTTTAAATTTACCGCCGAAATGTGCACAGTAGGGCAGAAGCAGATAATCGTTGTGGAGTTTCGTGATAACGGAGATAGTGAATATAACAATTTGCATGTATATGTGCACTTGTGTGTGTGTGTGTGTGTATGTATATATACGTACATACACGCACATTCACATTAAGTAACCATGCATATATTTATATGCGTGAGCGTTTGGATGCGTGAGAGAGGGCGATAGAGGAATATCAGGGTGGGGGGGGGGGGGGGGGGAGGAGGGAGATGTTACGTAGGAACGCGAGGGAAGCTGCAAGATAAAGGCAAGGAGATGAGATGGTAATGGTAGGAAGGGTGGAATGCAAATCCGAGGGAATTATGATGAGAGTTGAAGCAATGTCGGAAGGAAGAGGAGTGTGATGAAGGGGGAGATGGAATAATTGGACCCAGAGGGGAGAGAGAGGTAAGGGGAGATTCCCATGCGTCCGACGGTGGAGCCGGTGCACGGGCGAGATGGTGCATGAGAGATGAGGGCCACACCCTGCCACCGCCTCCTCCCCTTTTATGCTTCGCGTCTTACCTCTCTCGCTCTCTCACTCTTTATGTTTTCCGAGTGCTTTTGTTAACGGGACGCGGAAAACTCGTTTGCCTCTCCTAACTGTGGGAATTTCTGCCCTCGAGTCGTTGAATCTCATGCGTTAAAGGACGTTGGCTATTCTGTCCATCTTTGTTATTCTGCGAAGGATTGTTTCCGTAGGTTTTCGTGCGGTTAATTTTGGAAAACTTTTCCTACGCGACACTGGATCAAACTCAGTCGAGGCACGTTACTCTTGTTACGCATCGATCCGGTTTACGTGATGATCTGCGCGATACATCTTGTAATGAAACCATGAAATATGAATATTTATCTCCTAATTCCTCATTTTAAAGCTATGCCAAGGACATAATTCTTTATGCGATTAATCCGATTCTTCTTATAACTTCGATAACCACTGATCTTTTGGACATTTTAATAAAAAGAAGACTACAAATATTATAAATTCGTGAAACACAGCATATTATAACAAAAGAACAACGATAACACAGCAGCGCAATTATCCTCACTTTTTCGAGATCGCGATTATTCCAATGCTTCTTATAACTTCCTTCATCCGACCATTTAATATTTATGCATGATGATTGTCGATCGCATGTTACTTCTCAATTAGTTCAATGTTTTGGATGCTTCATAAATATCATTTTTTTTACCCACACGGCTAAGTTATTCAAAAGTTATAATCAGAACACATAACAGCCATTCTCTAATATTTAACTAATTACTTCCTTGAATTAGCATTCCACCTCTTTTTATAACTCGTGGAATTCAACAAGACCAGAGAAACTTGAGGAGGCGATTCGAAAAACATGACACCCGTTTCGAGATAGAAACGCTAACAAAGGGACGGGAGTCATTCGCTGAATGCCTAAGTGCCTCGGCGTCTGTGTTTATGTCTGCGTGGCAGCTATTTCAGGAGAACGCGAGGAATATCGTGTCCACAGAAAGAGGGAAAATTTAATTTTCGGAAGGAATTCGTGGAAGACGCGCTAATGAATACTAGATGGAGTCGTGACGCCTCCTGAGGCGGAAATTTTGGAAGCTATGGCAATGGAATGGGTAATTTATGGCCGTGTATGTTTTGTATTCACAGAATTAAGGGCAATTAACAAAAATTCTTTGAGTTGAGATAATCATAAATGTCACATTACTTGGAGAGAAATTTCCTGTTGCGAAATTAAAGTGGCCGAGGGAAGTTGCCGTAGTAACGGAGGTGATGAGAATTGTGTGTGTTACGTGTCCTAGGCAAGGACTATTTGCTACATGGATCAACGTATGAACACTGAGATAGACAGACTGCTTTGTAGCTGAAATGCGCGTCTGATTTATTCTAGCGTTTTATGCCTTCAATTTTTATCTTGATCGTCAAATGGAACGAAGCAGTAAGGAGGCCGGTAATTCATCTTTTTGTGATTAACTTCTGTACAACGACATTGCTGTTTTTAGAAAACAAATTTATTTTTTAAATTAGATTCTGAGGGAAAATGAAATATTCACTGTTATTTTTCTCCTGAATTGGTGACCAAAAATGTTTCTAGCGTATTTCGATTCACTTATTTGTTTGACTCCTCATTTCTCTTTATTTACCTATATTTTTCTGTTAAATATTTTTCAAAGTCGCAATAATGCTTTGGTTTTGAGATACAACGTTTTCTCATGACTCTATTCGAACCATACCAAAACTGAATTCACGGGTCTCAGAGTAGTATTTTAAATGATTAGAATAACCTAATCGGCGTTTAACCAAATTATTCAATGTACGTCGTTAACCTGAAAACCGTTTTCACATCGTCTACAATCCGATATACCTACGCGCAAATAAGTCCCCCAGTGGGAGCGGAGCAAAACAAACAAAAACACTCGGAGTGGTGCCGGAAAAAGCGGGAAACAAAATTGGCGGGAAAACCGTACGCGCCGAATAAAAAAATCGACGAAACGAGGAATTTTAAAAAAATGAAGAACGGAACTCGAGATCGACTCGTAGGTGAGTGAGTGCCAAAGTGTGAGTGAGTGTGTGTTTGTGTGAAAGAGAGAGAAGGAGGGGGAAGGAGAGAGAGAGAGGAAGGGAGGAGAAAGAGGGGAAGGAGAGCGGCCGATGCTCCCGAAATGCAGTGCGCGGCTGCATTCTGCGCCGCGGGGCATCCCCCCCAAACAAAAGAGCATCGCCAGGCGTCTCTCCCCTTTCTCCGCCTCCGCCGCATCCCTCCCAAAAGAGAGAGAAAAAACAAAACAAAACACACACCGCCACGCCAATCTCTCAGACTCGTCTGTCGCACTCATCCGCTATTCAGCCGCGCCTCCTCCCGCCCCCACCCCGCCTTTTCCCGTCACGCCGCGCCCTATATACCTCACTTTATTTCTTTTCCTCTCTCTCTCGTCCATGGTAACCGTTAGATGGCTGCAATCGAGCGTACGTGCCGAGTGTATGAAAAGGATTGCAAGATTCTCTTCTCTCACCTCCGTTCTTCGCTTGCATATTGCGACATGACGTTGTATCAACGCCAAAATTCCATCCAATCCCTCGGATCGCGGAAAATACCTATTATTTACATTTTATCCGCTCTCAAAAGTATAAGTAATACATTACTTGAACATAAACTTTTCCCATTTTGTTTTCAAAAAAGAACTTGGAGAAGATTTCTTCGCTGATAAACGTCTTATTCTGAATTAGGAAGAAGGTGTCTGTATATCACTTTGCGACGATTTTAAAATAATATATAAAAAAGTTTTATTACGTAGTTTTAAATTCCTAGTGGGAATAGAATGAAATTTTCTTTTAAAAAAAACTAGCGCAATGTTGCGTGCAATCCGATTGATAACCAACGTAGTAAAGCAGCAGCACGGTTCCTCTCGCTCCCTAGCACGCGATGTGGCAAGATGGCCGATTCTTGTGACCTTTGCTTAACCTAGGACGCCGTATCCAGGACGGGAAGACATTTTGGGTCCGCTGGCCACCCCCTCGAAAAGCCCTTGCTCTCGCATAGCAATCCTTTCAGCCCCACCTAACCCTTTCAGACACGGTTATCCATCTTTTCCTCCCTTCCGCCGTCCATGTGGTCGCCAGCCTCCCTCTCATCTTCCCCTCCCCCCCTCATCTCCCCCCTCCCTCATCTTTCTCTCTCTTATTCTTCTCCTTGGGCATTGATTTTTCATCCTCCCACTCGCATACTCTTCCGAAGGAGACTTTCGCATTGGGAGGAGAGGCGCTTTGCCTTTTCGATCACCGATTCGAAGAATCGTTCTAGAGAAAGGAGAATGTCACACGTCACATATGAAGCTCTCTTCGCCAACACGGAGTAAGGCGCTCATTTGTTTGTCCCCCGATGAAGTTCTCTTTCCGTATTAGTTTCCCTACCCTCTCTCGCAGTTCATTTTTCTTTAAATGTAATGGGATTGGTGGAAACATTATCGGGAAAAATTTAGTTCATTCTTCTTTATTTGATCGTCGTTAACATCTCGTTTTATATTTTAAAAATGGTATTGGTCACCTTTTACATTATTATAATTATATCAGAAAAATTCTCACGACATAAGAGTGGCTTAAACCAGATTTTATCTGTGAGTGAAATAAGGTGATCTAGATTTGTTAAATTACTCATGCGAATTTTATGGAAACCACGTTCAAAAATATTTCCCTGCTAGGACAATAACTAAACTCACTTTATGGAGAAGATATTTGACGAAATGTACGTTTGTCTTAAGCAGCATAAACTGTGCTGCCGCAGAGAATCGCTTTCGATCAAACGACGCTTCCGGCGAAATGAGGCGATGATGCCGGAGTCACGTATCGCAATGGCTCCTTCTCTTTTTAAGAGAGAGGGACCCTTTCGTCTCCGAGAGCAGCTTGATATCTTAAAACGCGGGAGCGATCGATGCGGCGCTCATTAGGGAAGCTGGGAAGCGAGTCTACGCAAGAGAGGCGCGGCGGGGTTGCGAAGCTCGTCTTACGAACTATAGCATTAGTCAACGAAATCAATAAATACTGGAGCTCTAAGGAGATTAACATAAATCATCAATTGCTGGAAAGAACTTCTCACGCGAGTGCCGATTAAATTTCGAATGAGGCGTTTATCGAGTTGTCTAAAATCTTCCGTTTATGTAGAGGTTGCATCGCAACTTAAGAAGAACGAATTATTGTTTAGCCCTTATTTACCAGCTATTTATAATCTCACTGATTTCGGAAGTCTAATTGTAAGTCATATTTAATTTTTAACGTGCATTATTAAATTGTTGATATCTTACGTTCAATAGATTTTATCACGACGCAATAGCTTATAGCTATTCTTTATTAATTATCAGTTCCAATAAACTATAATACCTTTCAGTATTCTTTTTCATATTGGTACATACTACTTGCTTAATAAAGTATACACCGGACTTTTAACACCCCAGGCAATTTATTAGATTTTAAAAGCGTTAAATTTCGAAAGATTTTCCATTTCATTCGAATCAAACGATTTTCCGCATAAGAAGCTTTGAATAAAAATATTTTACTCTCCCAACTCCTCATCGTACCGCACGAAATGATGGCAGCACTGGAGCAAAAGCGACTTTTCCGAGTTATTCGGAACCCCACCGACTCGATCGCTCCCATTTTTAACTGCTCTAATCGCTCACGAAAAAAAATAAAGATACTCCTCCCTTATTTTTATTCCCAAAGACGCCTAATTTTGGGAATATCACGCTTTCCCGCGGGAATGGTAAAAAAGAAGAATGTCAGCGCGCGCAACTTTTTCACGAGAAACCTCTTTCTCTCTCTCCCTCCCTCTCTCTCTCCCCTCATCATATCGCTGTCAACTCCCTCTTTCTCTCCTCTTCCCCCTCTCCTCTCCCTCGACTCCATTCGGTCAGACCTTTCATTCTTTTTTTCAGAACCAGTTTTTCCTCCGTCGTAGCGTAGTGACGCTCTTTTATCCTTTCAAACTTCCGATGACACAAATAGTTTTCCAGTCGTGCTACGCATACGGAGGACTCTGTATTTTAATATTACCCGTTACTTTTACTGCACGCCATAACATGATTTAGCCGTCGTGACCATGAATCCGATATTTTAATCCATAGATGTGTGAATAATAATGATGGTCTTTGGCGCGTTAAGGGAGAGCTCAATCGAAGGCGCGTGTTAAAATCACCTTTCGTAAAAAAAAAAGGGTCGTTTCGAGAAGATGCCGACACGTGCGCGATGCATTCTGGTCCCCATTGTTGTGCAACAATGGACCGATCAATGAGCCGACCGCCCTTCCGCCTTGGAAGGTATCCATAGATGCGAATGAGGAAGAAAGAGTTTGCCTGCTATTGCTTCCGCCGGCAGACGTACTACGGAATGCCGAAAGGGACCTCGGGGAAAAAAAGGTCGCTCCATAAATATTAATGAGAAGCGTGCCTTTGGCGGTCAGGAGGCGTAAGGGTTTGATTGGGAGGAAGTTAAGGGTGTCGGACGATTGAGAATAAAAAGTCACGTGGTTAAACCTAACAATCGGAGGGTGTGCTCTCTGTCGCGGTAGCTAAGAAGGTTAAAGATGCAACGTTTAAAGACGAAGTATAGTCTTACCGTAGCGTAAATGCTTTTGCTTTGTTTAACAATTGATCGTTGAGTAGTATCCATCGATCGACCCTCTTTTGTTTCTGTTCTTTCAGTCAATCTTCGCTCATAACAAAAGAACCCGATGGAAAGCGTATTAAATACGTTTTTTGCTTTTTTAAATTTTATTTACCGAATAATAATAATAGTATTAATATTACCAAAAAACAAGATATTTTCGTAATGTACAAAATTAAAGGTACTTTTCATTAAAACTGAGTGTGATATTTCAGCGGATTACTTTTTCTGTATATTAAAATTTCTAATTTTAACTTAGAAATTTTAACTCTGATTATGCAAGTGATCCAAATATTACGATTTTATCATTTTATGTTTTATAATAAATTTATTTAAAAAATTTTCTCCATCTACAGTCGAGGTAAACAGTTGCAACTGCTTAGGATTTTGAGAGTAATTTCTTCCCTGACAACGTTAGAAATGCCATCTTCACGAGCGCTAAGGGAGACAAAGATTTTGAGTGGATTTACCTCCGTCTATAAATCTTCCCTAAACTCTCCAATTTAATAGCTCTAAGGGGAATTCTTATACATAGACTCTTCTACGCTACATTTAAAGAGGAGTTTAGTCTAGATTAATCTTCATGAGAAAAAGTTCTTGAAGGCGAATGAAGACAAATGGATCTCATTTCCCGTATCGTAGCACCGCATCGTAAATATGCATGTAGTCGCCCATACAGGCACGCACGCAAAAGCGTGGCCCCGCACAAAGCTCCGCTACGCCCTCAATCTTCCTATCCTTAATTATATATTTGTTAAGCATCTCATCGTTTAGCGATCTTATTTTTCGTATTAAAATTAACTTGGTCGGTATTTTTAAGGATGTTTTTTTTTGTCGCTCCAAGAGTTACAAAAAGTGCAAGGATAGAAAGAGCAGAAGAGAGGGGGGAAGGGGGAAATACCTCCTATTAGTACTGATTATGATGTCAGATGAAAAATCTCACGAGGAGGTCATACTTGGGCAAAAGCGGAAAAACATTTTTTTCCCCCGTCCAGGGAATGTGAGTGGGCGTGTGGAGCTGGGGGGGGGGGGGAGGGGGGGAGGGGGGGGAAGGAGGTTTTAGGAAGGGAGAGAGGGGGCGGGAGGCAAGGATATCCCCTGAGCTTACCCACCCATTACCCGCCTGCATTTTTCATGCGTAATCTGCTTCAACTTTATCTCGTGGCCCGGTCCCATTTTTCAGGACGATTTCCCCGACCACGCGAGGCTCGAACGGACCTCTGGAGGACTAGAGCGGAGGAGGAGGGGAAGAAGAAGGTCGTAGGACAGAAAGGAGGGAAGCTTCCTTTTCTATCAGCGCGCAATGTTTGCCCCTTTTTATTTTTCCCTCCGTTTTTATTTCCTCATCGCGAAACGGTTCGCGCAGTGCATGTCGGGAGTGGCACGCGGGACCTCCGCTAGCACTCGCATATAGAGGGAGAGAGTAACTAACGGAGAGCATGGAAAGCGCTTTCTATGCCCCCCCCCCCCCCCCGCTTACCTCGCCCCCCCTTCCTCCCCAAAAGAGTCCCTTTCCTCCCTCGCCGCTCCGATGCGGGCGCCGCTAACGTTAAAATTCCGAAAAAAACCCTCCTTTTTTATTAAGCTTACTCTTCTTTCCGCTAGAGGGAGAGTTAGAGAAAGAGAGAAAGAAAGAAACGTTTCCTCCTGTTTCTCCCACCCGCCGTTGGGAGCGCCTCGGTCGGGGGAACACGAAATGATGGAGGAGAGTGAGTCAAGACTCCCAGGAGGGGGTGTGGCTTACTGGGTTGTGTTAGAGAGAGAGAGAGAAAGAGAGAGATGTATGGAAGGCCGAGAGAAAAAAACGTACGAGAGAAAAGTAAGGGAAAAAGTTTTGGGTATGGCCAAGGGGTACGGAGGCGAGGGAGAGGGGGGTGGGGAGCGGTAGGGGTAGCTTATGCGGTGGAAGGGAAAAGAATTTGGCAGGAGGGCCATTGGGGGAGAGGATCCGGAGGGGTGGGGGCGGTTGCCGAGGCAGCTGGTCCAGGAGACGCGCACGGCGCATGCGCCAGATGGCTCGCCCTCTTCTCTTCCCCTCCCACGCCCCGCTCCCCGACCACTCCCCTCATTTTTAAAACGTTCTTCGCTCCCCACCACGCCTCCGCCCCTCCCTGCCTCCTCCCCCCCCCGCACCCTCTGCCAGACGCCGAGGGCCCGGCCGCCGCCCGCCATCGCTCCAAAAGAGCGAGACCTACGCCCACTCTGGGCGGTGCTTACGCCACCTCTCTTATCGATTCGGGGGCTCCAGCCTTTTCCGTTAGGGCGGGAACTTATATGCCCACCCCCTCGGGAGCGCGGGGGGCGGAAAAAACAGTCGAAAAACGCGTGGCGGATGAAAAGGGTTTTTTTGTACCCGCTAAGCCACGCCCCCACACTCCCTTCCCCGTAAGGCTAGCGTTTTTTTTTACCATGCGGGGTTTGCGAGCGTGTGTGTATGGCTTCCGTGGGAGACTTAACCTTTCTCCTTCCTCTCTCTCTCTCTCTCCGTTCCTTCCTTCGTAAAGCATACACGGAGATGGAATGGAGGGAGGAGGAGGTGGAGGAAGGAGCGGGCAATGAAATTACTGAGCAAAAGGCAAAGAGGGATAGAGAGCCTTCCAACTCCGGGCTTTTCCCAGGGGGTATGGCAGTGGATGTGTGTTTTAGAGAAGAGGAGGGGGTTATGGGCAAACTCCTTTCTCATTAGCATTGGAGAATCCAGCACCGTGGATTGAGGGCGCCAGCAGACACGGCGTTCCTACTGCCTCCTCTCCTCCCCCCTCCCCTCTTCCTCCCTCTTTCTAGGCACCCTCGGTCCCACCTCTGCACCCACCCCCCCGCGAGCAGAGACGCAGGGCGTCATTAAGGCCGCTAGGAATGGTGTGAGGCCCTCATCTGCTTGTGTTGGCTTGGTTTCCATTGAGGGGGGAGGGGGGGAGGTGTGGTGAGGGGGATGGGGGAGGTCCCAGGTGTTCTTGTTCTCGTAAGATAAGCGCCGTCTTCCACCCCTCTTCGAAAACCATCTTCCTCAAACGGCGGGGGAAAAAAAACTCCGTGATCGAAAATTTATAATTTGTAAAATATTGCGCGCCATCGCTCTTTATAGGTAAATGAACGCCGGTTAATCCTATGGATGGAAAAATAAAGGGTTTCCCGTTTCAATTGTTTAATTATCGCTCCGCGTCTTCTTTTCCTCGTTCGCCCCATGACCTCTCCCCCCCCTCCCATCCCTCCTTCCGCCCTCTCTCCCCCTTAACCTCACTACCACCACTCCTCTTCTCCAGCGCAGAACTCTTCAGCGTCACACGAAAGTCCATTCTTATTTTTTTTAGTTTTTTTATTCATCCTGTTTTTGTTTTGGTTTCTCGTAAGGTAATGTAATTACCTCTTCGAGTGGTGGAGCTGAGGCATTTTCGAGAAGTGCTCTTTACTTTCCTCCTCTCCATCCTTTCTTCCTCTCTCTCTTCCTCCCCCTCCCTCCTTTCCTCCTCCTCCTTCCCTTCCTCCCCCTCCCTCCCTTCCCCTCCCTCCCTTCCCCTCCCTTCTACCCCTCCCTCCTCGCCATGCATACTCTTAAGCATTCGATCCGGGGGAGGGAGGGAATGGAGCAGAAGTGGGAGAAATTCTGTTTCCATGGAATTCCAATGTATTCGTTTACCTTCTGAATCGTTTCCGGAAAATAGCTATGCGGTCGGCGCGTATCGCTTCCGCTGTCCGAGGTATGGAAGGGAGGGCGCCACCTTCGCTTAAGTTTTCTGTTCTCCCCTCCCTCCGTTCCTCTCTCCCTCCCTCTTTCTCCCTCCCTCCCTCTTTCTCCTCCTGCGAGAGCCGATTGCTTTTTTCCCTTTCGTCAGCGTATCGCTCGCCGCTTTTGCACGGAGAGGTGGAAAAAATTGAGCTCGCAAATAAGGGCGGGGAAAAATGCCCATGTGAGTAACTTTTGCCGGTCCTTTCTATCGTAAAATGAGGCGCGTGTTTGGTTCCTCGTTTGTCCGTTTATACGAACGGCGTGACTTCTTACGTTGATGCGATAGACTCCCTCTCATCTGCACCGCGGGTTCTTTCGGACCGTTTAATGTATATTTAAATGCTGAAACGTTCAAACTTTTCGTCTCCAGACTTCGGATTTTTAACGTTATGCTATGGGCTCACTTTTGAATTTTTTATTGGGAATTCTGAGGACTAAAAAAGACTTGCGAACCGAAATGTAGCTTTACGTAAATAAAGGTAAATGCACGTCTTGTACAAATTAGGACCATGCTTCTGGTTCCTTTCTTCGCGATTTTAACCGTATTTTATTATTGGTAGCCTCCCGAGACATTTAAATTTACGATAAGCTTAAAATTAATTACAAAATATCTTATAAACAGTTACGAAATGTGCTTTTAAAAGTCACTTCCATCAACAAGTGCTATCGTCCTGAATATGCAGCTTGGGACCGATTCCTTTCTTCCAATGCTTACATATTAGAACTACGCATTGAATTCAATTGGCAACTCGAGGAACTATCTTGGTACGATTCTGTTAATTTTTCCTCAAACATCAGCGAAATTGTGCCGTTTTGATGAGTTCCGCAGCCAAACCTCTTACAGCGGCCTATAGCATCGTATTTACCGTCGTCAAAATAATTTGTTCTTTTGTTTTACAGACAAGCATCGATTTTTGCGCATCTACTGTCTTTTACTGGAACTATATTTTTCGTCGTCTTCGCGCGGAACGTAAAAGCTCGCTCGCTTATTTCCACATACCACGAATGAGTCCCAAACATCAAAGTCTTTGTCGCCTAGACAACTGAGGCCGAGGAAACTTAAAAACAATTAAACGTTAAAAGACAACAATTGGTTTCCCTTCCAGCTAGATTCTCTTTAACGCATTAATATCCACAAAAATTATAGCATAGGAAATGCGACAATCACGAAAGTACTTTAATCTCGCCCACTCGCGTCGCCTTGCCAGAGTAATTTTCCTCAGAAACCCAGGATTACCTAATAACCACGAAAAATGACGCGAAAGAAATTTCTCGCAACTTGGGTTTAACGTGATTTTTCAAGGCGCTGGACGGTGTTAAAAAATGAAAAAGTTGGGAGATAATTTTTTTTTAATGGAAAAAAGCCGGGGAAATAATTTCGGCGACCAGAAAACCCTCTCATGAATATGTAAGACATTAAAAATCGTAATTTCAATGGAATGGGATTTCGTCCGTAGCCCTATGGACCTTTAAAAAGTAGATTCGCTAAAAAAATACGGTCGTCCGTCCACCTCGCTATGAGGAGGAGGAGGAGGCGGTGTTGGAGGTCTTCTTGCTTGGCTGAGAGTAAGCGGGAGAGAGGTCTTCCTTCCTTCCTTAGAAATAATATCCCGCGGCCACATCCTCCTCATTGCTATGCAGTACGGAATTATTCCCTGTTATTTCAACTGAAATAATGGCTCCATGAAAGATAATTTGAAAATTACAGGCGATTTTTTTGTTTAGTTTTTCCTTTTGAGTTGTAGATACGTGTAAAGAATTAATTTTTACATAAGCGAAATCGCAGTACAAATTATTTTCACCGAAAATCAGTTGTTAAACAGAAATAACCGGTGTATCTGCTGACGCACGTTCTCTATGGCAAACATTCATTTTTGATTTTTGAATGTGCATACGATGAAATAGAAATAACCTTTTCTTTTTAAAGCACGACTACCCGTAGTCTATATTTTACTTTAATATAAGTGTCGTCATATTTACAAAATATGACGACGGCGATATTAAAGTTTTAGATTAATCTTATCTGGTGGTTTCAGAAGGCATTTATTGAGTCGGTCCTTAAAACAAACTTCATTTAAATACGGAAATTGATTCCAATTTAACACATATACTAAAATTGAACATAGAATGTGTATCCTTAAACGTAATTGAACGACAGCTAGAGTTCGTATCTTAGGATAATTTAATATCAGCAATAATTTCAACTCTCTGGCTTTTTATTTTGGCGCTTCGTTACACATTTGGCCTCAGGTGTCGTTCTACGCTTTTGAAGCATTAATTAAGATATAATAGTTATATTAGACATATTATGTAAGCTACGAAAAATATTTCTCCTTACTCATCTAGGCTCATGTTTATACTATAATGCGCCATTTAAACCTATATTGACAAATTTACTAATATGCTAATAAAGTAAATGCAGCATTATTATCATGAACTTGAAGACTTTCGAAAGCTGGAAGGGTGAATGACAAAATTACACGACAGAAGAACGGTATAGGAAAGACAAAAGTCATATATAAATATATATTCTACAATCCTCTAAATTCACTAGGGAAGTGTTCTCAGGGCTAATGTTACCCGGAGTATCAGACGAAATTCAGTGCATTGCTTTTGCTCGAGCGGGATGTCGGCGGCAATTGTCTTTCTGGAGGTTGACAGCCTTCTACTAGAATTCCGGTCTCTTCTTCCAAGGGACATCTGTCATCTTTCTCAGCCATCCACAGAAGGCAGAACTGGAGAGACAGGTTCCATTATCTCCAGGACGACGAGGCCTTGCGCAGCACAAAACGCGGTGACAATGATCTTTTTGTGATTTTGACAAGGTCTAAACTTCATGTCCGTTGAAGATCCAGAATGTTTCTTATTCGTGTCGTGGCATTTGTTCTGTGACCCGCAATTAGAATACCATTCTCTTCGAGTACGTCAACACCTAACAAAATTTTCCTCGCGCAGTTCTATAACTAGCAATATTAATGTAAATATTTTATGTACATACAATCTATACATTACTAATTTATTCTCGCAAGTTAATCCTATGCTTTGAAATATTTTTAACGAACAGTTAAAAATATTTCACGGCATAGGATTTTAGTTAAATTTGCCATTATTCTTTTTATTAAATATATTAAAAGGGGATTAGAAAACTAAATAACTGCTCTTAATATTAATTTTGACCATTCCTTGAGGAATGTAGCACAAATTTTAATTTCTTTATAGACTACGACAGAATGCGCATCGTTTAAATATACGTAAAAATTGGAACAGCTACGTGATTTTCCCAAGAGCATCGGCATTATATTTAATAGTTTGTTGCGATATCACAGAAAATAATACCTTTAAAATTGTATACCAAATTAAATAAGCAAATTCCATTATCAATTTGATTTTTTACAAAAATTTGAATGAATAAAGCAAAATGATTACTGTTCTTTTCATCTTTAGGTTAATCTTAAGCATTGAGAAAATTATATCATTTTATGGCAATCAGTGTGAATGCGATTCGAATAAAATTTTTTATTTCATATTTTAGTTATATATAATTTTAAACTCAATTTTATTCTCCTTTGCGGTAGGCTAACTATTCTATGTGCAATTTTGATACATAATATACCTGATACTTTTCTTTCACTTTACTGACTTTGCAGCAGTTGGCGTAGTTTTGTGTGTTCGTATATGAATGATTTTGTCATGCAGTTAAATCCTACGACAATATTTACCATTATGTTCGTGTAAGATTGCATCGTGCTCAAAATTAAAAAAAAAATGATCCTGCTTTCCGTGTCCTTTGGCACTAAAATGAAATGTTGCAGATGTTGAAAATCTCCGATTCCATAGTAATTTGTTCACTCATTCTTATAGATCTTACTATTCTAGATATTTCGCAAAATTTTCCGTCGCGTGAGAATATTGTCAGCTCTTCTGTATTCTCTAGATACCAATTGAATTTGTATATGTATATAAAAATGCAGTTCCATATACAGTTTTAGAAACATCAGTTTCCCATCCAAATTTTATTGAGAATTAGAACCGCTTCATTTGAAAACTGCCTTCTGAACTCCCTACTTATACTAATGGCTCCTACACCCTCCTTCATTCTTGTAGGCTGCGTGTAACCCATTCGCTCGCCCCCCCCCCCCCTCCCCCCCGTCCACCTCCTTCCATTTCTCAGCCCCATATTCACATTTTCCCATCCCTCGCGAATTACAAACGGAAAACTTACCAGCCGTACATTACGACTGTCACGCGAAGTACTCGCCCGATGGCTACGAGTAGAGGGAACGGTCGGTAGAGGGATAAAAAAACAAGAGAATCCTTGCGAGCGCAATAAAACCTCAAATTTAATTGCCTCAGCTCGCCGGTTCTGACAGCGTCCCTGACAGGTCTATAGCTGAGAGTTTCGCGAGGACCGCATCGCGCCAAAGAGCTTCTTCTTTCTCGACGAGGATTGATTCCGATTGGCGCGATTGGGTTATTCAATTCCGCCCATATACGCCGCCAACCTCACCTACCTCGGCTTCCCCGGAAAACCCATAAAAAAGTATGCTGGTTATTTTACCGGCATGAGTACTTTAGAGGCCGGTACAGGATCTTGTCTGGTTCCTTGCTTGATTCCCAGTAGGCGCCTAGATATCATTTCCACGGATGTGGTGGTCATAAGCAAAGGAGGTTTCACTTAAGAACTTTAACAAAGCCTTTTCTTCCGTCGCGAATCTCGGATTTTCTACGTAAATACAATCTTGTGACACCAATTGCCATGCTGCTTATTTATTCTTCCCAGAATCCTCTTGACGACTGAAGTATTTCCTTGTAAAATTAATTCAGGCCTGTTCTCTAATATATGACCGCTCTCTTGTGGTCTTATAATCAAATGTTAATTTCTGTAAAACTCTGGAGTCAAGTTGAAAGAAAAATTTAGCAGGTTATCCGCATGCATAGTATTTCAGTTGTTAATATGAGAAAGAATTTGTTTAAAATTTTCAGGAAAAAACTAGTCATTGAAATTCATCGGTCTTTTATAAATAATTAAAAGGTATGGATGTAATTTCATAATCTTTATTGCTCAATATCATCTTTTAATAGAGGATGGAATGAGCATAACGAGCCAGCATTGATTTGATTGTCGTCAAATAAAGTTTACTTTTTGCGGTGTCTATTCTTCGTGAAAAAAGTATTAGCGAGTATAATTTGTTGGACAAGAAATAATTTACTGCATAACTTATTAATTCTAACACAGAGTTGTTCCATTGCTACTGAACCTTGATGTAAATATATGTACATATTTGCTAATCCGCTGGAATTTTTAATTTTCAAATAATTTTATTTTCGATCCGTTTTTTCCTTTCTTTTATCAATGTTTTATTATATCTATCACTTAGCAAAATTGGTAAAACAATTTTCCCTTGCCTATTTCTTTTTAGAAATAACAATGATTCATTCTCCATAACTTATTTCAGAATGCGTAACGTTCTTAAAATGTTCTATCGACTTTGTGCGAATAAACGAGAGCTTCGACATAAAAAATACAAAAAAGTACAGTAAAAATATAGTACGAAAACACATTACTGAGGCTGCATTTTCCATATTTTAAGTCGCGATCAAGACCAACACATGTAAGATTTCCACACGGGTTTATCATCCATCTTTATGAAAAAATTATTCAGAGTGAAAGAATCATTTACAAATCTAAACGAGTTCTTTCATCATTATATATTAAACATTTTCTTAGTATTTTTTGCATTCATTTATTAATTCCTTAATACAAGTTTCCTTATTTATTTTTCTTCTTAGCTGAATTCGAATTGCCCTTCTTAATTCATTTAAAATAATTGATATTCTGAAATTCTTCTTTTGCCACTAGCGCCAGTATTTTGTTGCTCGTACACTTCTCTAATTTAAATAGACGTGTACACAAACACACGCGTTTGTTTATATAGGTATATATAATATTTGTATACATACACGCATACATACATGTACTCGTGGCGTATTTCTAACAGGGCATTTACCAGTTTATCAGATACGACTTTCTGTTCACTCGACATTATATAGAATATATATATATATATATATATATATATATATATATATATATAATATATTTGTTCTAAATGTATATACCAAGGAGAGAATTCTCTTTGTGTCGAAATCGCAGCGATGAGCTTACATAGCATTTTCATGGCTTCAGATAATGAACATTTATAGATGCATGCATGGAGATTCTGCCATTGAACTTAGAGGAACATCTCTTCTCGCCCATATTAATTTTTTACGAAATAATAGAATATTTGGACCAGAAGGCCTTAATTTAATTTACCTCGGAAAGATACTGGGTAGAGGTAATGTACCTGTATATTTTTCATACCAATTAATTACATTTGGGAAGCTGCTGGAGCGTATATTCATTCCCTTTTGTTTTCGCCAGACTCAGCAGGAATTCCGAGCAATCAGCATTGGCTTGCCTCCAAGGCTTCGTTCCTTCTTCCAAGTGGATCCTTGAAACGCGCTCTGCGATGAATTATCTCCGCCCTGCTATCTCATACCCTTCAGGGTTGCCTATGAACCCTTTTTGTAAAAGTCCACTGCCATTAATTGTCATAATTTAAATTGGACAGTAAGGCGTATGTCAGTTTGAAACCAGGATGGAAATTCCTCTCTTATAAAATTTTATATATAAAAAAAAATATTTCCAAGAGGATCTTTTTAAATGGCCGATGTTTGTTACAAGACCTTTTTTTAATAAATAACCCTACTCTTTATTTTGATTAAGATTGAATCAGATTCGAAAAATATAACTTTCTATCTTTTTTAAGCTTTAATCATTTCTTGGAGGCAAATTTCAAATTCATTGAGGCGTGATTTTGCAACGTATCAAAAATGATAAAGTTATTCATGCTTAGGATAACAATACTGTATTTTAACTGCAATCGTGGAACTTCTTCAATCTGACCTAACAGTATAAAAAATTCCAACACACTTTTGGGAAGTGTATTTTTGTTATTTATTCATTGTGTATCAACAAAAAATTTAATGGTTTTCACTAACTGAAAAACTGTAAAATGCACTAAATTAATTGTAGATAAAATGGGATGTCAATTACTGTTTTTATGACTTTTTCTAGAATTTACAAGATCCTATTTTCTTGCTGGAATCGGTGACTTTAGATTATACATTGTATGATGTTGTTCAAACGTGGTTATGCTACGCATATCTTGGTTAGAGGAATTTTCCAGTATTATGCACCAATAGAATTATTTTATTGAAATTAAGTACATCTTTCTAAAATTATACAAATTTTTATTATTTTATAAATATTATTGAGAATAATTTAAGTTAGAAAAGGATTTGCTTTGATTTGTTCCTAAGATTCTCAGATTTCCTGCCATAGGCTGGATCTTGGTGCCATTCCTCGTTTTAATGGTTACCTTTGGCTTTGATAAAATATCATGATAACTGTGCTCGCATAGAAAATTTTATTTTCGTGTAAAATCAACAAGTGATTTTGGCATCTATTACTTGGAGAGTAAAAAAGTTTTATTTTTAGATGAGATATCTTAGCAAAGTAAACAGCAACATTTTGGGCTTACTTGTATTTCGTTAATAAAACTTTCTCGTTGCCTACGCATTTTGCTTATAACAGTCTTTTGTCAGAACAGTTATAATTTTCAGCACTACATATTACTTCTTAAATCTGGAACATTACAATAGGAAATCGTTTTTTACTTAAATTTAGTTGTTTTCCTATTCCAATCGGAAAACTGTTTTCAAAAATATTTGATGATATTTTTCTTTCAACTTTAGCCATTTGCGCTAAGGAGTAAGGCGCCTATTGCTTTTATTAATATCGTAGATTTTTTCTTCGTAATATGAATTTAAAGCCTTCTTGTAAGAACCATATTTTAAAAAACACAAAATGAACGTTTGAAAAAACAATTTCCGAAAATTAAGTATTTACGCCCACAGTCTTACGTTTAGGCTTTCCAATCGTGTTATCTACGAGGGGCGTTCAAATTTGACGTGGACTTTATTTATTTTTGCATCGTAAAAGAAACACAGCAATATAATAATACAGTCACTTTTTAACGTACTCTCCCTCCTTCAGAGTACACCTGTTCCAGTATTTCGCTAGTTTTATAATTATAGTTTAAAAGAAATGTCTCGGTTTTTGTCGACACCAGTTGAAGACTGCATTTTTTACCTCGCCATTTGAACTGAATTTCTTGCCTCCTAAGTGCTCTTTCAGCGACGCAAACAGATGAAAATCACATGGGAACAAATCCGGACTATAAGGAGGATGCGGAATAACTCCCCCCCCCCCCCCCCCAGTTCAGCCAGTGTATTCACGGTCAAGTTAGCTTTATGTGATTGGGTGTTATCGTAAAGAAAATAAATTCCTTTGGACAGAAGGCCTGGTCGTTTCTTCCTTAGAGCTGGTTTCAGACTGTTTTTAGGAGCACTGAGTAATAAGCAGTATTAATTGTATGGCCCTATCCCAGGAAATCCACATGAATAATGCCTTGAGCATCCCAAAACACAGTGGCCATCACCTTGTTTGCTGATGCCACGATCTTGAATTTTTTTGGTGGAGGAAAATTTGGTCGTCTCCGCTCCATACTGGAATGTTTGTTTTCTGGAGTAAAGTGATCTGATATGATTTAAAAAATCAACCCCTTCCCTCAAAAATCGTTGATTTAGAACCCACGAAATTTGAACTTCCTTTGTTCTGGTGGCAACTGTTTGGGCACCCATCGAGTGCTGACTTTACTGTATCTAAGGATGTTATGAAGTATGTTCTCAACACTACCAATACTAATTTTAACTTTCAATACTAATTTATGCGCTGATATTCGCTTGTCACTCTGTACGAGCTCATCAACAAGTGTAATTGTCACATCATTGACTTCAGTTCTTAATCTTGCTTTGTGTTCTTCCTTCACGCATTTTGAATGATGTGGAGCATCCAAACACTGAAGACCACGACAGGCTGGATTCGCCATACTGTACTTGAAGCCTCCGATGAAGTTCAGGCCCTTTTACACCTTACTTACAGAGAAATTTAATAATAATTCATTGTTCCACTGAAGTAGAAACATTCACATGCCATCTTTGTTAGTTTTGACATGAGTTGCTACGGCAACAAAACACTATTTTTTCGTATTTCTAAAATTATAATGATAATGTATACACCTCATCAACTCATTGCACTAAATATAGGATTTAAAAATATAAAAGTCCAGGTCAAATTTGAACGTCCCTCGTATATCACGTGCTAACGCAGCCACTGAGAATTTATTATGATTATTTCTTGACTTGCTCATTGAATAGAAGTTTCTATCTTCTTAATTATTCCTTGAGAATTTTTACGTATTATTTCTGATATTATTTTCTGACAGTTATGATATCTTAACACCCACTTTCGAAGAAAATTATTAAATTACAACCGCATTCTTTTGGATTCTTAACGCTCACTTTCGAAGAAAATTTTAGGTATTAAATTATAACCGCATTCTTTTGGATTTGGGAGTTTAACAAGTAAAATTTCGAGCTCAAGCATCCAAACCTACATTGAGATTCGAATCCCTGGCCTCACTATAGGCATTCTGATCGGCAGTCCATTGACATGGAATGTAAAGTGATATTGTTCAAAGAGATAGAAGGGTATCCATCCTCCTACTTAAGCGCATGTATTTAGCACTTGGAATCTGATTTTTAGACTTGCAAAATACATTCAGTAACGCTGGAGTAGTAATAATGGATATAGTTTGATCCTTCGATTAGGTGCATAATAATTACTTGCTGCATATCCCATGAAAACTCAATTAATTTCGTTGGACAGTATTTTATATCCGACATCCTGTGGTTTTTTAACATTGTTTTGAAACTTTTTAATTGCATCTAATTGACGCAGATCTAGTCGCGCTTTAGTGAGTTTGTTAGTTTAGCAGCGGGAGGGATTTCTACAATTCATATAATATATTTTGTCTATTCGCTTCACCATAAGTTGAACGATCTGGCATTTTTCTTTGGCATACTGGCGTTGGTGAAGAACCACTGCTGTTTCTAACATTAAGGCTGCGGATTCGAATGCTTCAGTAGGCGTAGACGTTTTAGTTCGTCAGTATTAGGCTGGAGAGACTCTCCTTGCAATTTAGTGGCCTCTACAATTAGTTATTTATTAAGAATGATTATACTGTTATATATATATATATATATATATATATATATATATATATACACATACATACATACATACATACATACATACATACATACATACACACACAGTTTTTGTCGAATAGATAATTTTAATCCGTGAGAAATATCTTTACAGCAGGAAATATTCTGTTTTCAAATTCGCTAACAATACAAAATTTTAATCTGCGGTATTTAGTTAGTATTTGTTAATATTTTAATTCATGAAGTGTAGGTGTTACCAATTTTCATTTATTTATTTTATATTATATAAACAGCCAATGAGTTCCATTCCAGAATTGTTAGAATTGAATGTTTTGTTTTATTTATTGCTAAAAATTTGTTAATACGTTGGTTCGTTTTCTGGAGAACTATAGAGCTCGTCTTATAGCAAAAACATCTTTAAAAAATAGTATCTAACATCGGTGAATGCCACTGATAACGGCTGCCTGGTAGCCTTCTTATGACTATCGGAGATAGTACTTGTTTTGTTTTCGATTTGGTTTTTAAACGCTTATTTTGTGAATACGTTTACACATATTTGTAGTTTTGGACAGCGCTCTCTCATATCAACATGTAGAAATTATATCGTTCCGAAAATTTCCATTGCATCACTCTGTGCAATCAATCAATTACCAAGCAAACTGTAGTCATGGGATTGTTCACTTTTTGTTTTATTAGCATTTGACATTTGGTTTGCGGCTAGAAATGGATAATGTACCGAAAATAAGTCTTTCGATTCCGTATTTATTTAGTAGTAGTGTAGTAGTTGTCACTGTCGGCTTTTCTGCTAACTTAGCCTCTTCTACAAATACACACATCACGCAATGCTATTTTGTAAAACATGAAAATTGAATTGAATTCACACAGGAATTTCACTAATTTCTCTTAACATTAACATAGCTAAATGGATCAACATATATTCAAAGTTTACAGGTGAAATGATACCTGCAAAAACAGCCCTATATAATACCAGAACATTTTTCACCAGTGCTTGTTTATCTCCTCTAAGTTCCATTTAAGTTCTCTGTCATAAATTTGTTGTGACACTTTTCCAATTTATATTTCGATAAGACATTGTAATTCAAAAGTCACATTTAAAACGTTATAACAATATTGGTATTAATATAAGTTGTTATGGTTCTCAATGTCATGTATTTATTTAAAAAAATAAAAATCTAAACTGCAATTTTCTGTCTTTCATTTACTCAACTGCTAGATTGCTTCGAAGCAAATCCACTCCTTTCAAAATTGTGAGAAATGCTCTGATATATCGAAAAATAATGGCAAATTCATTATTTATTTTCGCATTCTAATATCCTTAGTACCCACTGATCTCATTCATTTGAATAGATTCCGTCGCTATGAAAAAATAACTAAATGACATTAAAAAGCTTTTTCAAAACTTTCTTAAGTGTGTTTCCATTGCTTGCAAAAAAAGATCTAATACTACAGTATATTGGACGTAGATTTTCAGTATTCATTTTGTTTTTTTATAAATATGCGAAAAAATGATTTAAATATTAATATTACAGCAAACATTCGGCTATTTTAATGTTCTCTAAATATAAGCTAGATTAAAATTACAATAAGATTCTTAACTTCTCTAAAAATGTTTCTTACAGTTTATATGGAATGTTTTAGCGTGTCCATCCGAAAATATAATTTTATAAAGTAGAGTTCTTTAGAGAAATGTGGAAACAGGAGAAAAAATCTTCTATTGACTAGGTAGGGATTTTCTTCGTTGTATTACACCCCATGCCACCCACCAATACGGTGATTTTCACTGTATTATGTTGATGTAGATTTCATTGAGGACATCCGTTGGGGCTGGTTGATACTAGCATAGCTAGCCCTGCCCCGATCTAAGAAAATATTCCCGTTCTAAAACAGGAGAATGTGTCTGCCGGGTTCGATTCCCTGTCATAGCAGATTTTTCACCTGTTTCCACATTCCCTAACAATCCAGCTTATGCCTGTCGCATAAGAATCTTCGGATCATCCATTCCATCAATTTAAGAGTTCTTTACTCAAGTAATATACCAGTTGTGTCAATGCGAACTTGGCTCGGTCACCCTCACTCGCTTGGTTAACCGGCGTTTGGGTCTCAATAATACCTAAAACCTCGTCGGTGACCTTCAGACCTCAGCGCGTGATTCGTACTCCAAGTGACGTAAGCGCGCCGCCGTTCACGGCCTTCCGCGCAGAGGAACGCCCGCTGCAGTAGCGAGCGAACGCCGCCAGGAGAGAGTGTGGGTCGTCGAGGCGGACGAGGAAAGATATCAAGTGAGAAAACGCCCAGCGGTGAGTGCTTATATTCCTTTTTTACTCTTCCTTTTAATACGCCGTATCACTAGTGCCATGTCATTGTAACGTAATCTTTTAAAATGTTATATCCGACCGGAAATTCCAAAGAATTGCTTTCACTGGAAAAATTTATTCGCCGTTTGCTCGCGATTCCTTGGAGTAAATCGCTGGCTTCAGCAAATCCTAATGTCTGTACAACACGGTTGATATCGAACCCCGTTTAACATGGTAATTTATTCGATGGCGTGAGTGAAATCCTTTCAAAACGTTCAAGTTTCATGAGAGTGTAAAATGGGACGGTTCACATAACTCCTTCTTTGCTCCTTTTTCATTTCACCCCTTAGGACGAACAATGTTATCTCGATCTTATTTTAATATCTGTCAATATTCTCGTGCACCTAGTAATGCCGAGGGCGCGCGCACAACCTTTTACGACTAATGCACTGCGTCCCTCTAAATCTGTTGGCGTGTTTTCAAACAATTTTTCTCTCCGATTTCGCAGTATGATTTTGACAATATCACCTTTGTTATCGAAGAACTTTGCGGCGAAAGTTGGTCTTTAATGTTTTTTATGCAAAATGCGGTTTATGATTAATTTATCGTTATTCGTAGGACTTGTTCCAGCACTCGTTTCGCTAGTGTCTCTTATTTTCCAGTGGAATACATGTTTCGGTACTTCGTTAGGTGATGACCGTTTCTTATAGCGAAGTGTCTTCATTTTCTCATGTTTGTTGCTTATTTTTTCTCCATCGGTCGCCGTCATTACATCTATTTGGAAGAACCAGAACAACATGCGTAGAATCACATACTATATCTTAACCGTTTTCAGTTTAGGGACGATGACTTTCTTCACCCTTCGTTTTTATACGAAATTTTTCTCTATAGTCGGAACATTTTTCAATAATTCGGAGAATAAATTTATTATCTTTCATAAAGTATATTGATAGAGAACTGATTTGGCACACGCAATCATCGTGCATTTACTCGAATCCTGGAAAGCTTTTAATTTTTAATGCGCAGTGCTTGGCACTTGACAGGTTAAGTTCTTTACTGCACCTGCTCCTGCTATGCCTTGCTACCGAGGCTTCCTTTTAGCTGTCTTAACCTTCGGGAAAGGAAACATTCCGCAATGCCATCCTTGGTACAAAGGGTTAGTAGCGTGTCTCGCTCACAATGCTAGGGTAGCAGATAAGAATCCTGCCGAGGGCATGGTCTTGTGTGTTCGTCTTTGTTATCGTTGTTGCGCTCATTGTAAAGGCCGCGGAGCGCTGTTCATGAGAGTGAAAAAAATGAAGGGTTCTTCAATTTGGCCAGAAAAAGTCGCTGCAAGGAACTCCTCCAGGTGCTACAATCCCTTATATGCACAGGGCGGAAGTCGTATGAAACATTGCTGTTGCAAGATTCCACAATTTTATGTAGGGTTCAGTTCGATTAATTTTGCGAATGTTGGTTGCAACGCATATTCTTTCCTACTAAAAAGATAATCGTTGATAAATTCTTCTTACTTTCTATCTTCGGTTTGATCTTTTCCTTTGCCTAATTCTAGCTAGCATTTCTTTTATCCGAAATCATTAGTATATTTTGTAACATGCTTGCGAGTATTCTGGGTGTGGAGATGAAACGCGTCAGATCGTCGCTTTTCACCTCTTGAAAATTTCTACTGGTTCGTTCCTTCGAAGTTGAGATGTAAAATTGAAGAACGGTGATTTATAAGTGGTAGTTGGTCAACATTTTCTCGCATAATTCAATCACTGTTGGTGAGACATGGATTTGAACCCGGAGCCGCTCCGTAGAGGTGCAGCGTATGTAATAACTGCCATTAACTTAAGTATTTAATCGTAAGCGTAAAATCAAAAGAAAAAACGAATCTTTCGATTAATTGGACTCTTTTTGATCTTATAAAATATCTTTAATCGATAAATATCTGCCGATATCTATTCAGCATTAGTAATTCATTTTCAGATAAATGAGGATTTGTTTTAATGACAGAACTGCATCTATCACGCTAAAATTTGTGGAAATCTCATCAGATGATAGGCTTTGACAAAAACACTGCGTGCATCATATTATTGCAGGTCTACGAAGGTCTTTCCTCGCTTTCGGACTATATGTAGTTCCTCTACTTTTGCGTCGCGAAATTCATTTCTCGTATAGTTTTGGTCATTAATACTGTGTCACTCATCGGTCTTCAGTGCAATACTTTGTCAGATTTTTCCTAATTTGGAAAAATTATTACCGGAATCGTAGGTACGATTCAATCTCTTCTTAGAAAACGGCATTCAGTGGTCGTCACTTAAATTCTCGTAAGCACTATATGAAGAAATACTTATTTTCCTTTCTGAAGGAGAAGTCATATAATAGGGTTTTGATTAAGTCCCGATCTATTTTTTTTAATAAGGGTAAGTTTGAACAAAAGCAGCAATTCCCTTCTTGGTATGTATCGGTTCCCACATGACCACCATCTCCGCACAACTCAAATCTTTCGACTGCTCCACGGAACACATTTGCCAGCATCTCTAGTGTTATTTTTCTAATTGATACTTTTATATGATCACGTATACCTATCTGTAACTCTTGTTTGATACACTTCTGACCAAAGTTAAAAATATTGAAATATGTTAACCCGAAGATCGAGCTGCCCAGGACCTGTTTCCAACGCATCCAATCCATTGATTTGGAAAACGATGATTAAGGTGCATTCGGAAAACCTTGTCTGTTAAATTTTTTGACCGATTCACGAATCGATTTGCCTATAGATCCAAGCCTGTGAAATCTTCTTTCAAATTGTTCTCTGCCTTCTTTGTACTCGTTCCTTCCGGTACAAAGCGCTACTACTATCACACGTTATTGTAGATCCATCATCAACCCTGGCCTGCAAAACTAATTGAAATTATTCTTCTTTCAAAAAAGTAAATATGGACTTTATAGACACACTTATTCTTCCAAGTAAAAGATAAGGTCAAAGAATCATTTGACCTTGCACAATAAATTTTAGTGGATAGCTGACTTCGAGAAATCTTTGGTGATATCTCAAAATGTCACATTTTACCTTTTAGACGTTTCTGCCATATCTTAATAAGCCGTATAGTAACACAAAATTGTATGAAAAGCATGTAGACTAGGAGTGTGGATATTTGATGAGTGCTTCTATTTTTTAAATGCAATCAAAATATTTTTACTGCAAGTGGTTTAGCGTACTAATTATTTTAAGCAAAGCAAAGTAACCGGCAAACGAATGTAAACTACGTATTCCAGAAGTATAAAATATTACAGTGACAGATTTGAATGCATTGACACTCATATTTGTCGCATTTTTCATCAAGCTGGTGAGTGAAGGAGTAAAATTTGGAAGAAAATAAAAGAGGTACTTTCGACCTCATCTACAACTTCAGCTCCTTTTCTTGGCGATATCAGGGTAGGCCATTGGCAACGAATGTTTCGAACGTCTTTCTGAATAAACAATATCCCTAAGATTTTTTGCATTTACCAACTCTACTTAGTATGCGGTTAATTTTATTGAGGAAAATTATCACAACCCCTTCTCTTCTAATTTTTTGTTCCGATTCACACTTTGGTCATTTCTTATTCTGATTTCTCTTTGCTTCTTTTTGGTTAATAATATAATCTATAAAATTGTGAAGAATGTCAAATCCATTGTAAAAATAAGTACCTGGAGAAGTATTCCTAGCATCTTTTTCAAAGCCCTAATAACTTAAAACTATCGTTTTCTGATGGCGACGAGCTTACAGTGATATCCATTGACTACGTTATATATTGGTTTTGTCGATTCTAACATTCATTCAGTGCAAGGTTGGACAAACCCAGGTGCCAGATCTCCATTGGCGAATAAAATATACATAGTGATGGCTATAGTTTTGTTATATTTCGTAATTTACAACAGAGTTACTAACCAGGTAATAAATTTTGTGATATGTTTGGTTTATACATAATGTAAACGCATTAAAATTAGCCTGATTCTTAATCGCGTCTCATTGTAGTCTACCCTGGCTCCCGGATTTTAGGAAATGACTTCTAGATTTGGACCAGATTTACCCAGACATGACTCTGTGTAAAGATATTCAAGTCTTAGTTCATATGTGTGGTGCCCATTTTTCTATTTGTCTGTTATTCAGGATTTTTATGCGATATTTATCAAATGAAAACATTATAGCACCTTTTGGCATAGGTGTACCTACAGGTTCATCAAAAATAGGCGCTCTAGTTTTAATTGTCTATATTTATTAAATTATTACACTTACAGAATTGTTTCTGGTATCAAAACGCTCATGAAGTACTGGAGAATTTCTTCGAGTGAAAACATTTTTCATATGTCATCCTTGTGAATCTACTTATCATTTCCAGATTTTAATCCAGATGATTATTTCTTATTGTGCTTTCTTAAGGATAAAATATACAAGAACGTTCCACACACGACTGGACAATTGAAAGCAGAAATCAAAGCTGCTACGTAGAGTATCACTGAAGGAACATCAGTTATGGAAAATTTAAATAGACATCTGCGAAGAGTAATGGAGGCACAGGGATTAAAAATTGTTTCACATAAATAAAACCTTAATGAGTCTTCATAAGTATTTTAATAAAATAAAACTGCTATAAGTGAATAGATTTACTAAGTATAGACTTTTGACAATTTGAAGCGTATTTTTCTAATGATTATGTAAATATTTATATTATTATAGATTTTCTTCCGTCAAATTATTCGAAGTGACTAGTGTTAGGAAATGTTGTCAGTTCAAGTGTTACCGCTGTTGATGCAGTTTCTTGCGATTATATTTTTGAAGCAGCGGTGTCCGACAGAATTTCGATGCTCACCAAATTCGCTGCATGTCATGAAGTGTATGCGCTAATTAATAAAAATAGTTCGTTTTAAGTAAGATTGAGGTGTTATTTTATTAAGTTATTTCTTGCTATAAATTATTATTACTACTTTAGTCTATTATTTATACACAGAGACTGTTATTTAGCCGGGAAAAAGTACCATATCAATTTACCCAAAAAGATCACAACAGAAATAGGCAGACAGATTTATTATTGCAAATTCGAACCTTCACTTTGACATTTGGAAATACTTTTTTAAGCAGCGGTGTCCGACAGAATTTCTATGCTCACCAAATTCGCTGCATGTTATGAAGTGTATGCGTTAATTAATAAACATAGTTCGTTTTAAGTAAGATTGAGATGTTATTTCTTGCTATAAATTATTATTACTACTTTAATCTATTATTTATACACAGAGACTGTTATTTAACCGGGAAAAAGTATCGACATTTGGAAATACTGTTTTCCTCCATTTCCTGAAATTTGGTATTCGGTAACAGTATATTTTTGACCTAATAATTTTTTTGTGTATTCATAGATACAAATATAAACTTAGGTCCTTAGAACAACCAAAAAGGTTATGTTACAGTTATAAGGCGAAGTCAATAAATCCGTTTTGCATTAGGTAATATTGATACGAGAATTTACAAAGATGCTTTATCGTGCGATTAATTACATGTTATTTGTAAAATAATTCTATGATTATCATTAAAACCGAAAAATTACAAACGAGCAATGTAAAAGTATGTTGCTGGTTAAAGTCTCTTACTTTTTATTTTTCTTAGAATCAATATATATTATGAATTTGATAAAATTCTAGGATACGTATATTTTTTGCAGAGTAACTGGTTTATTTTAAGGACGAGTAAAAGCTAATGTACTTACTAACAAACTCTTCTTGAAAGCGATGAAGGCTTTTACTTTTAGACATGAAACTATAATTAAATTTCATAGTAATGAAAGATAAACTCTATTGCTATGAAAATCAATTACTTCATTGAAAAATATATAAAATAATTTCCATTAGTTAAAAACTTACAGGTATATAAAAATATGGTTAGGCATATTCTTCCAGAGTGTGATAGAATTCGTTATATAAATAAAAAATGAAAAGTTACTACTTTCATTTTTGGAGGGATGAAATTATAAACTCAGTTTGTAAATAATAGAAAAAATTCATTTGAGCATTCATCAACTGTATTTGTAATATAAATATTACTTATCGAATAAATTGATTTAAATAAAGCTGAGGAGGTATAAATATGTTGTCATAAAAGTATAGGAATATTCCTGCATCTGCCAAGAGTAATTATGAAACAATGAAAAATACGTTATACTATGAAGATTTAAATTTTTGGCAAATTTGATGAATTAAGGTATTTTTTCCCCGGTTATTAGTTTCTCATTTATATATGCTAAGTTAATTAAATTACCTTTATCGAGTCGAGTGCATACTTTTCAAAATGCGCGACAAATGATACATTGATGGTCGATCGAAAATATGTCACTTCAAGAAAAATCTTCTACCTTCCCTATAATTCTGAATTTCAGCAACACCGAACGCGCTTCTGCAGTCTCTCCCGGACCTCCCTCTGCCATCGTCCGCCATTGCTCCGTCGCAAGGACCGCCCGCCGCGGACGTCGAAATGGCGTTTGTCGAGCGTCGCCTCCTCCCGTCCGCTCCTCGCCCGATAATCCGACTCCATCGCCGGTGAGTGCAACACCTCTTTCGTCCTGCTATTATCGAAGTTTATATTTACCTCTCGACCTAATCGAAATGATGGTTTCAAAAGCTTTCAATTGTTATAACAATGAACTATTGTTTGCTTTATCTTACTCATGTTTACGATGTTTTTTTTTTATTTATGTGTACCGGTCGACGTAAACTTATTTCAATTTCCATGACTTCGTATCCGAAAGGTCGTTATAAACCAGTAAATATTTGCAAAATCTCACAAATTCTCCTAAATTCCTGCATCAATTCGAAAGCGGATTTCTTCGCCGAAAGCTTTAGTCGAACGGGAAATTTTTGTCTTTTTTTTACTAATCTTGACTGAGTAATATCTTTTGGTGAAAGTAAGTTCGAGCGCAGAATTATCCAGGCAAAGTGTTCTTTTAAAATAATTTGTGTTATATAGATAGTATGCCGAATTTAGTCGAAACTAATTCACGTCATATTATTATCTAAGTGAATGCTCTAAAGATATTTTTGGGAATTTTGAAAGCCACTTCTGAGCTTCACTTTTTCTCGAGTTATTTTTTTTTGTTTTATTAATGTTTTTCAAGAATTCGATGGTACATGACCATTTTTCACGTTTATATCTTATCTTATAATGTGCCCATAATAGACACCAAATGTTAGTCCAGAG
This sequence comes from Uropetala carovei, assembly GCA_036926305.1. Lineage (NCBI taxonomy): Eukaryota > Metazoa > Arthropoda > Insecta > Odonata > Petaluridae > Uropetala > Uropetala carovei. The sequence goes on from JAXCHB010000167.1 coordinate 3,165,036, forward strand.
CACATATTTATGGAAGTAAGAGGAGAGTTCAAACTACTTTGTTGAATATATGCCTGAAATTTTAACGAATTTTTCCTAAGATTTATGAAGCTAATAATTTTTCCTCTCATAAGACGGATACTTTGAAAAAGTAAAAAGATATTCCGCCGGAATATTACGAATGTTTCCAAACTGAGGAGACTCCTAGGAGGACATTTATAAGATAGTTATTATCTCCATTAAGTAATGCATTTAAAAAATGCGTCACGCGGACTTTTTCTCTCTCAAATTACGTCGCGTCATGACTCAAAATGGTGATTCTGTGGTTATTAGGAACATTTTAATGACGAAAATGAATACGGCTAACTGCATAATTTTTCGCCATAAGAAAGATTACAATAAAAAAAAAAGGAGACCGGCTTCGAGAGAGAGAGAGAAAAAAAAACAAAAGAAGGCAAGAATCGCGTTCTCATTTGATCTTTTGTGAGATTCCCAGTTCCACAAAAAAAATTCGCTCAGCCTCCGGGCAATTAACCGCTGTGACTGGTCGCACTACAGTGTCAGCTGTAACCTTCCAACGGTTGCGGAAAAGGGGAAACAATGTTTGAACTCACAAAGTCACTACCGTATTTGACGACGGCGAAACGTGACTGCGTTGGAATATTCGCAAAAAAATACATTTTGTTTTTGCGGAGCGCAATAATATTATGGAAATGTCTTCCATCTCTGCTACCTTTATATCCAATCTCATGTTTATATATTTTTTGCCGCATCTCCTCCGGATCGGCTCTTCTTTTCCTTCCTTGGTAACTTGACTTTCACAAATGCAGATGGAGGACGTTGTCCTGTCTTCATTTTAGAACGTTTTCGATGTTTCCGATGTAAATGATAAGACGGCGGTCCGTTTAATTAAAGCTGCGGTGATGAATCCGTCTTCCTTTATGTAATTTGTGATTAAAGGTTTACGTGCATTATTCGCACTTCTCCTTCGCTTTTGGAAAGCCGGGAGGATTTTCTGTGGATCAGATATTGGGGGAGTTAGATCGAATATTTTCATCGTTTCTCTCGGAAAAGATGGCCATTACGCATGCGTTTTACATTTTATTAGAGTTATAACCGAATAACATAAGATAACTCACAATCTGCTTAAGCAATTAACTATTCTGTTAAATGCATTGCATTGAGATAGTCGCACATGAATACGGGAGGGTATATGAATAGAAGCATTAGGGAATGTTGTAATCTAAGCAAAAAGTATGAGCAGTAAAGTCAGGTGCGTAACTTGGAGGGCGCAGGCCCACGTAGTGCGTGGGGGCCCCAAGATATTTGGGGCTCCACAAAAATAATTAGAATTTTTCCCGTAATCTGCCGTAATGTATTCGTAGTAATATACTTATGGGAATGAAAGATTTCATCGCTCGAAATGAAGACGAAAATACCCATCTCAAGTGTTTGGAGTTGTTTTGTCCTGTCCTTATAATGTTAAAATTGTAGGTCTCAAGATATTTTTGGAATTAAAACGTAAAAAGTATCGATAAAAATCAGAACGGTATAATAATTTCATATGTGGGTATTTTTATATAAATGGGGGTCCCAAAAACTTGACTTGCGTGGGGGGCCCAAAATCGTAGTTACGCCCCTGAGTAAAGTCGAAAATTCGTACCCATTTCAAAGGAGATCATCTCGTCTCCGATTAACTGTTATTTCATCGTTCACTAATTTCCGCTCATTTGTAGAAAAAAACACGCGCGTGTAGGATTATTAACGATCAAAGCCGCGGTCGCCATCGTTTATTTCTCAAGAACCAAAAATAGAGGCGCAAGTATAATTATATAGGCTATTGGGGCAGTTTTCCTGAGGTAGCTTAAAAAAAAAAACTTTGCAGGTTGAATGAATGGTGTTGAAGCAACAATGGAGTAATCCATTGCTTGATGCCTCGGAGTTAAGCACGGACCCGAAATCGAACAGATAAGAGGGTGGGAGGGAGAGAGAGGAGGAAGGGTGAGAAAAAGAGAGAGAGAGAGGGCCAATAACGGCCCAAATCTGAAGTCGAGGCGACACAGATTGACACCGAATTAGTTTTCGCAGCGCGCGCGACAAACAAACAAACTGAAAAAAGGAAAAAAAGCGCGCGAGAGAAAAGAGGGGGGAGGTGGAAAGAGAGAGATTCCATTCAGAAATCCCTTTTCCCTCCCTCCCTTCCTCCCTCTCTCTCTCTGTCTCTCTCTCTCTCACTCTCTCTCGCTCTCTCTCTCTCCTCACCCTATAATGCCGAATCCGAAAATGGCCTTACATCATCCTGAACGAAACAAAACGATCGTTTTGTCGAACGTGTTTTGTCTTTTTTAAATTTTTTTATCGCCCGTACCGCCACTTCGATTGATATCGAATTGAAATCCCGTCACTTTCTTAATAGTATCCCTCAAGTTTACCGGCTTTTGTTTAATCGGATGTCTTCCAGCAACAATTGAGGGTATGGGTATGTATTTTTACATACATGAATGTGTGTGTGTGTGTATATATATATATATATATATATACACACATAAAGGTGACAACAAGGTGTTGGAGGAAGCTCAGTGAACACTTACCAAAACAGGAGAGCCGCTGAGGGTGCTGAAGACAGGAAAAACAGAAACACACGAAAAACAACACACATTTGAAAGATTTTCTGGCCGAATATATATGTGTGCGCGTATGTGTATGTATGTGTGTGTGTGTGTGTGTATATAAGGAGATATAAGGAGAGGTCTGCCAGGAGAGACCAGTCAATCCCAACGACGATTCCCCGTCCGACGCTTACAAACACACACATTCATATCCCCTTAATAAATCATTTCCCAATACATGTTACCCCTTTTTTTATTTTCGCCAGCCTTTTATAGGTTTTTTACTCCCGATTTTTTCGACCTTCAATTTTTTTTCTATTTTTCTGTATTCCCACGTGCTTCGATGGCGAGGTCCAATCGCGGCATCAACAGGTGATGATCGGCGACGATAGGGAAGGAGAGAGGATTTCCTCTCTCCCTTTTTTATATTTTTATTTTTCGTGGGCGAAAGCGAGGGAGAAAGAGAGAGAGAGACAGAACGAGTGCTCTTTTTTTTTGGAAATCGGAGTTTTTTTCGCGTGGAGTGAGAGGGAAAGATCGACGTGGCAGCGAGTGGAAGGAGAAGAGGCGAGGGAGGATATATATATATATATATATAAAAACCCCCACCGATCTCCTCCTCTCTGCGACGTCCTCCTCCCCGCGCATATTCGCGTCCTACCAGCATCCCTCGCGCCTTCGTCATGCGCAAATAAAAACACGGCCGGTGGTGGGGAGGATTTGGTCGAGAGGAGATCACTTTTTTCCTCCCTCTACGCCTCATCCGGCCGTCGCTTCTCCGTGGAAACCCGTCGCTGCCTAAGCAAAGAGGGTTTGGGCGCGGACGAGAGAAGGCGCGGGTTTTCATTCCACGCTCTGCGAAGGCTTAAAAAAAAATCGCTCGCGGAGTAAGTAAGTAAGGAGTAGTGCGGCGGAATGCAAAGGGAGGGCGCTGAGGGCGCGCGCCCCGCACTCCCTCTACCATATTCCGAGGATTGTGTGTGGGAGATCCCGCAACTGCTGAGCGCCTTCTATATAACGTCCCTCCGCCTCCCCCCCTTTACTCTACTCTCTCCCCCTCCCACCCTCCCTCACTTTATGGGGTAAGCTGTGTCGACCTGGGGCTTATTCGTGTAGAGCACGGAGAGAGAGGGGGGAGGGGGGAGGGGGAGAGAAAAGAGGAAGAGATTGGTCGGGGAGGTTTTCGGATGGGAGTTTTTTTTCGAATCCTACCGACGTAATTGCAGCTTACCTGACGTTTTTTTTTGGTGAGGAGTGAGTTTAGGGAGGGCTTAAAAAATCTCTGGTAGTCGGGCTGCGGGAAGGTTTTATTTAAAAGCGTCGGAGAGGGAGGGAGAAGGGGGAGGGAGAATGGGGAGGAGGGGGAGGTAATGCGTCGGAGGAGGAGGCAGAAGAGGTTCCGAAGATTTTGAAAGAGGTGTCGGGAGCAGGTCTCTGTTGGCACTCACCTCCCTTTCATGGCGCGCATTTCCTCTTCTCCCTTACCTTCTCTCTTCCTCTCTTTTCGGCTGCTCCTCTCCGCTCTTGTCTTCTCCTCCGTGGTTTTTTGAAGAGAGTCTCACAAATCACTTCCTACGTCACATCCGGATATACGCTCCGCCGGCGGCCATGATGAAAAATTCTCCTCCTCCTCCTTTCCCTCTCTCCCCACCCCCTTCCCTCTTACTCCCTCTCCATCCGCTTCTTTTTATTTTGTCCTAACCCCTCCCCTCCCCTTCCCCCTCCCCTTCCCCCCCCTCCCCTCCCCTCTGCCCCTCGAATACCTCTATACCGTCCTTAGTCTGCAGAAATCTCACTGCGTCTTTCTGCTCCTCCCGGTCCACATCGGATGATAAACACCGCGCCCCGACCCTCCCCACCCCCTTCCTCCCGGAGGCAGAGAGAACGCTCTTTCCAGCCGGAGGGACGGAAAAGGAGGAGGTGGGGAGGAGAGAAAGAGAGGAGAAATATATATATATATATATGTATATGAACTTTTGACCCGTACAGATTCTCATTACATTGCCCCTACTTTAACGCGCCCGTCCCCCGATGACCCGAACCGGAAGAACGATAAAAGTAAGAACGACGATGTGGAGGAGTCCGCGAGGGCCGAGTCACCCGGCGAGCGCGACCCGCGAACCGGCGCCCTCGACGTGCGGGGCCAGTCTTGTCTATACATAGATACGTACACTGCGACACACACGATCCCAGGACCCCCTGGCTAGGGCGCGCACTACCAACAGACTGGCTGGCTGGTGATCGGAGCGTAGCTCGCGGTCGGTACCCAGGCGGGACACGAGGCGTCAAACATCACATACCTGTTGTTGTGTGTTGTTCGGTGGGAGGGGGCGTGTGTGTCGAGGGAAAGGGGGGGGGGTGCGAGGCGGGGGGAGGGGGAGAGAAAGGTACGGGGGCGGTGGAGGCAGAGAGAGAGAGAGGGCGCCCCACGCCACCGCCGGCAGCCCTATACGTAGTTTGTGTGTGTGTGTGTGAGCGTTGTAATTCACGCGTTCCCCAGATCAATGTCAATGGTAATAATCGCGAGGCCGATTGGGCATCAGGATTACAGTCGGCGTGCGGTGTGTGTGGGAGTGTGTGTGTGTGTGTGTCGGGACGGAATCGAGTGGTGGGGGTGAGGAAAGGAGGGTGGGGGAGGAAGGCAGATGTTGCGAAAGGTCACGGGGGAGTGTGTTAGTGTCGATTCGCGGGAAGGCGGGGTTCCCGGGTTATTCCGCGGAGGGCGGAGGCATGGATGACGGGGTGGATGAGTCGGCGGCGGGAGAAGGGATGGGATCTCGCCGCCACTTAATGTGGTGGGGTCGAAAGGGGGGGAGGGGGAGGGGGGGTGGCTGTGGAGGGGGCGAGGGGAGGGGGAGGAAGGGGTGTAAGGGAGCACATAGGTGGGGTTTCTCGTTCACTCGCGACCAGCACGCGTACGGGACTCGATTGTCGCTCGCTGGTCGGTGGCGGCGGCTGCCTAACGGTCCTCCGGACGGGATCACGGGTGACCAATGGGGGATGATGTCGATTTCGACGCCTCCGTCCCCAGGGGGAGGCGCCGCTCCCACTCTTCCTCCCGCCCCCCCCGGCGCGACTAAAACGCCCTCCTCCCACCGACCGCACATTGTGTCCGCGAAACGGATAAACGTCGTCGAATATGATGCGCGCCGCGTGGCTGCCGCGTCGCAAACAATCAATCGGTCGGCGCAAAAACGAGCGATCGAATTGCTGGAAATGAGAGAGGGCGTCAATTAAATTCGCGGATCGACGAATGCCTTTCGCTGCCGTTCGTTCGGGTTCGCGGATCTTCGTGAGCCGTCCTTCGCGTCCGTTCTCTCCCACTTCAGTGTTCGCGAAACGCATGTTTACCTCGCCAGCCGCGTCACGCCAAAATTTCCTTATTAATTTCGTCGCTCTCTCGAAAGAGTGTAACTTGCCGTTAACGGTTTTTTCTTAAGAAACAACGATGTGCGAAGCCGCCTTGCCAAACGTGACGGTTATAGATGATTTATTGCAACCTTATGCTAACAATAAATAATATAATGACGTATTTTTGTTACAACAGAGAGAATAATGAAGTTTGAATTAAATTCCTCCCAATTATTGACATCGCTATGATATTCGACAATCCCAGGACACAAAGAGAGTGATGAGTCATTTTCCTTTCTTTGACGAACACTTCAAAGAGTTCTCAAGGATTTAAAATTCGAAAATGAGCTCATTTTTTACTTATCGCAGTCTAATTTTTATTTCAGAATATTTTTTTTATCAAGTTCCTCTGCGTTACTCCGGAGTCTTTCTTCTTTGCACAATCATTCTTCTGAATACATTTTCGTAATTCCTCAGAAGCCTTTGCAATTAATGCCAATTAATGTCATAGGTTGTTTATTCCGATAACGACGACATATTTCACATAAATGATTATTCATAAGCGTTTGTGATAAAATAAAAATTTGTAAAATTCTATTGATTTGTTTTCGAAATATTGTGCAAAATATAGAATATTTGGTCATTCTTATTTTCGTTTTTTCATTCGTTTGTGATTCTTTGCATTAGAAAAAGGCATTTTACTGTCATATATCAAAGTCTCATTGACGTGAACGTCGATTAATCTGTTATAAAAACCTCTTTCGTCTTTTGCATCGGTCACCTGTTCACGGTAATATACGTAAATAAATGTATCAAGTCATAATATAATTTCTGTCAGTAGTACCATTTTAACTTGAAGCATCTTTATTAATCTATAATATAATTAGAAATTAACGCAATTTTTTCTAACCGCTAACCTCTACCACCGTCGCCTACGATATCTGGCCTCGTAGATAATTATTTAGACATTTAAGGAATTTTCGTATTAATGCATAAGAGAGAAGGAACCTTTGATAGTGTAGCACCTTAAGATATTCTCTTTTTCATTACGAGTTCTGCAATTGATAACTTTATTATTCATCCCACAGAGTTTTAAATAAACGCCCTTCTCGTCTTCGATAAACTCGCTCTTTAGCAATAAAACGTAACCAGACGAATGTATTTCACCGTGGTTGTAACGATACGAAGAATCAAAGCGATTCAACATTAGAAAAACGTCCGCTTCCGACCTCATTCTCCCGCCAGTTATTATTCGGGTCCGTTCATCTGCCCTTGCACCTGAAATGCCTCCCCGCCACCAGCCTCGCGCACCTACAGGAAACACAATGACGCGAAGGAGGTGGAGAAGAACGTTAGGAGCCATTCTTCAACCCTCTTGCCCAAGAAACGTGAGAGCTGAAGAGCACGCGTCGTCAAAAGGGTGACCGGTCCCAGACTGGTTCCACGAGGTCACCCGTTAAGAGGAATGGTATCCACGAGAGTGCAGGGAAATCCCTCTTTCTCTCTCGACACGAGATGGGAAGGTGGGTTAAAGGAGTTGAGGAAAGGGCTGTGAGAGGAAATTGTCCCACGGATCCTATCCTCCGAAGCACAAAAGGAACGCGAGACACGAGGGTCTGAGCCTAGAGAGGGAGAGAAAGAGAGGCTTTTGCAGGTGAACTGCCCAACTTATGTTGAGGTGCGCGGAAAATGAAGTTTTACGACCCGAGAGGGGTCGCTGGGGGAGGAGAAGGGGTTTTCTTTAAGGGTCCATCAAAAGGGCCCTGTGTAAGGGAAATTTTCTCGAGGGAAGCCGAGCAAAGGTTCGAGATGGTATCGTCAATAAAAATGGTTTTAGGAAGCAGTCGTGTGCCAGGAAAGGGTAGATCGCGTGCCCTTTCTTTTGAGTGGGGCAAAAGGGTTTCTCTATTAACGGTCACTCCTCACGTTGCGGGTGCGAATCGGATGGAAATAAGATGGAAATAGGACGTATTAGATCAAGTGCAGCGCTTGTCTTGCTCCTTATTTCATACAAAATATGGACTTAGCGGTTCGCATATTTTTTATGACCAACTACTCTTCTCCAATATCCGTTTATCTGTAAGGTAAAATCAATAATTGTCTCTTGAATAGATATATATGTACATATATCTCGGTCAAAAGACGATCGAAAGCGTTTTTTTATATTAGCTTTTGGGAAATGTTTTGGCCAATTTGAGCTAATTTCGAGTTGTATGTTATTTCGATACAAATATTAAGCGTTTTATTTTGATCTTCCTCCGTATGTTGTGAGAAATAAGTCGCGGTGGTTGGCGTTGCTAAGTGGGAACTTGGTTTCGAAGATAGACTACTAACCGCATTCATTCTCAAAACTGTAGAATATGCTAAGCCAAACATGGTCAATGGTTTTACAAGGGAAGCAGTTGCGTTTAATGTCTCAACCATTTCGGCTGTCAGCGTATTACGTGAATGGAAATAACTATCTGGAATTTGTAGACTTATCGGAGAGTTATTAGGAATCTCGACCACATTATAATGCGGATTAAACCCATTTTTTCTCCTAACTTCGACTGCAAATTCAGCCGCAGAAGGCGTCGATCAGCTGCAACTCGGATATGTAAGTTTTTAGGGAAAAATAAGAACTGTTCATTCGTGCAATTTAACTAAGTTTACGTTAAGAATGCACAGTCGACCTTAGAAATCACTCCAAAGACCGAGGAAACTATTATAATTTTTAATTTTAATATGCGAGTTCCAAACTGAATCCGGTTGGATTTTACCTTCCGTGACGGAGTGAGTCCCAACCACCGCTTCACCTTCATTTTAACCGCTTATAAACTGCATTAAGCGAATGCAAAAGTCGCACAAAAACGTAAAAAACGCATCAGTCCTCAAAGGAAGTTTTTTTAGATTACTTAGAAAATACAGAACAAACAATAATCTCTACGTGTTTTCCGCAAGAAACACACTGTATGACTGAATTTCCAAGGTCTTAATTAATACGTAAAATGTCGCATCACTTTCCATTTAACCCATTAATAACGAAAAAATATATATACACGAGCGCGAGAATGAAAAAAAAAGATAAAAACAAAACAAGCGAGAGTGGCGCAACTTGTAAATAAGTTTATTATAAAGACTAAGAGGGAGATGTGTGTGTGTGAGAGAGAGAGAGGGAGAAGGGGTGGGAAGGAAATAAATATATAGAGATGAGAAGCTGGCCGAAAATGATAAAATAAAAACGACAAACTCGGATTGCGAAAGCCGCGCGTGAGTAAGAGTCAGAGAGGAAGAGAGATAGAAAGAGAAAGAGAGAGGAAGTGAGAGAGAGAGAGGAGTTGGATAGCTAGATGGTGGCATTGGGTAGGAGGTTATAAAAAAGGAATACTTCCTCTGAATGATAACTCTCATTACAAGAGAGAAGAAGCGTCGTGGGAGGGGGAGGAGGGCAAAGGGGGAGGGGGGGGGAATGGAGGGAGGAAGAAGAGAGGAGGAGAAGGGAATAGATGCCCGTGTGTCGGACGGGACTTTTCCAAGGGGTGAGGGTTTTTTTTAGAAAACCTGGGGTAAAAGTATAAAAATAAAATTCCATTTAAAAGGAGAAGAGAGAGCTGGTGGGGGGGAAGTTTGAAATGGGAGTCGGGATAAGGGAAAGAGAAGAAGAGGGAGTGTGGTGGTATTTTGCAGATGAGGGAGGAGGCGGAGGGAGGGAGGGGGGCGCTGGCCAGTGCGGAGGGAGTGTCCAGAGAAAGACGCGGCCGAGGGTGATGGACTTTCGGGTCTCTCTCCCTGCCCTTTATACCAAGGGGTGAGAATGGGTCTCGGGTGTGGGAGTGGCAGGGGGGAGGGGGGGGGGGATTTGTGTGTAGGATGTCTCTGCATGTGTGCGAGAATAAGGGATGGAGAGGGGGGGGGGGGAAGAGAGAAAAAGAAGAGGTAAGGGACATTTCGCCCTCCCTTCGCCTCCCCCTTGCCACCACCTCTACCCCTCTGACCCGGCTGGCGACATCAGGATTGGTCTGTACCATTCCGGGTGCTTATTTTGTAATCAGGGAGTTTTGTCGCATAACTCTGAGTAGTGTTGGATAAGGGCGAGAATGGAAGGGGGCGGGGGAAGATACCTTCTCCCGACCGACCCCCTTTTGACCCTCCCGAGCTTTACCAAAGACCTCCATCATTGTAAAGGCTGCGAATGCCTAATCATACTCAGTGATTTGTTCAAAACCTTATTTTTCCTTTTTTTTTCGGGGGTACTTTTTACTTCCCTCATCTCAACTCTTTTCTCTAAAATAAATCCCAAAAAAAAGACCTTCTCTTTAGTCCTTTTCCTAAGTTTTTTTGTTATTTCCCTATGTTTGCATGCGTGTCTCACCCCTTCATCTGGATCGTTCCGACGCACAAAAGATCTCTTTATATCTCTCTCTGAACTTTTTTTCACGTCAGTTTTATTGCATACCCCTTCTTTTCTCTCTTTCTCTCTTCCAACGCTCTTCCTCTCCCCCATCTCTCTCTCTCCCTCTCTCTCTCTCTCTATCTATCTATGCATCTATCTCTCTGTCCCTCTATATCTCTGGACGTGCGGTAAGCTGTTGTCTTAAAATTCAACCAACCTGGCAAGTAATCCCATCTCTCAAACGCGCATGCGTGCCAAAGTATTTGCTACCCTCGTGTTCACCGTGCTCCCGATTCCCGTGTCACCCTCGTCTCCCCCCCTCCCCCCTACATTCCCTCCCCCCTTCCCACTCCATTCCCACGTCTCCTCCTCCTCCTATCTGGGACTTCCACTCTTCAAGAATTTGCCGCCTTTCGAAAGTAAACGTAATAATCCACCAGGGTATGTTTTAAAACTCCTCCCTTGCTCTCTCTCTCCCTCCCTCCTTTTTTCTCTCCCTTTTTTCTCTCCCTTTTTTCTCCTTCCTTTTCTCTCCTTCCTTTTCTCTCTCCCTTTCCTTCCGCCGTGCGAGGCTTAAGCGCAGGTTACACCGATTTTGAAATGGGGCGTAAGAGTCCTTGCGGAGGAATTATGTCAGGGGCGTCCATACCGAGAAATTCGAATGGCCCTAACTAATTGGCGTTATGCGGCTATAGTTTGCAACAACATCTGAAAAAATGTTGGCGAAGGTAATCCCCTTCAGGAATTCTCGTTTTTTAAATCTCTTTTCTCCTTTTTGTGGCGTTGTGAAAGGTAAAAGCGCCGATGGAAGAATAGGTGAAAGCGGGCTGGCCGTTTCCGCAGTTTCCATTCTCTTCCGCAATTATCCTCTAACTCATCGCCTAGATTGTGATGAAAGCTATTTAACTCGAAACGACTCGCATTTTGGTCCCTCCTTGCAATTCCTTCGGATCTTTCTGCGAGAGGGATTAGAGAGAAAATAACTCCGCGCGTTTTGGAAGCAGCTATTTTTTTCTTCCTTTATTACTAACATTATTTGAACCATGTTCGATGGATGGTCAGCTCCTTCCGATGCAGTGGTTGCGGGTTCGAATCCTACGCCAGTGTAATTGTACTAGTTCGACTATCTTATTATTGATGCGTTCCCTGTGAGTAGTCTTGAGGTGCTGTTTGTGAGATAACTTCAAATACAATTAATAGCAAAAGGTACTCTTTTATTAATATAGATTAAAAATTTTGTCTTTAGAATATTGGAATAAGTGACTGCTTGCATTGAATACCATTTAAAATGTTAACAGCATTTTCATGCTACGTTCCAGGCTCTTAGTGTGAAATTTCTTTTTGTATATGGCGGAACATTGAACAATTAATGATTTTCCCTATTCTTACGTATAGAATAAGAAAAATCATTAATTGGTATTGTAAAACCTTGCATCCGTTAAAAAAATAACCCAAATTCGGCGAATTCGAACAATATGTACATTTCTTGAATTCTTTTTATTCGTTTCAGACGAAGAAATATTGTCGGCGCAAGGTTTGGTAATTCATTTATTTTATGGCTAAGAAATTAGTTAAACGTTATTTATATTTTACAATTTTCAATCCGGCTGATGCAGTGCGACTGGTCCTAAAAGAGCAAATGCATGTCTAATCATATTTACGCTCTGCTATTTCATTATTAAATTTAATATATTAAAAACAACACAGCATTTTTCATCTGATTATTTTATTTTAGCATTAAGAATATTTCTCTAAAACTACAGAATTTGGTGGTTGGAAAAATTTTTATACGTATGACCAATTTAAATATATTTCTAGTAAACACACATGCACACAATAATCCGTGGATTAATTGATATAAACTTTTAGATATGTGGTTCACTCAACCATGTATGGTTGGATGAAGCATCATTGCTCATTTTCACTAGTTGTTTTTTTTTTGGATTTCTCGAGCATACGGTTTGAGATTTGGCATCCCTTCGTAGTGACTTGGAAACAATTGAGGTGGCGATGCGATAGTTTAACGTACAACAAGGTTAAAGTTAGAATTAATGGCACAATAATTTTTGCCGAGCGTTTTAAACTCAGGTAAAAACATCGAAATGAAGTTCATATACCATTTCTGAATCATATGACGAAAAATAATTCATTTATGTAGAAAGTTAAGTTATATTAAAAATATATGTATTGCAATTTCCTATAGCCCCATAGATACACATTATTGTTTATTTGTACATTAAAAACATTTTTACTCCATATTTCACTTATGCAAAGTTTCCACAAACAGACATATTTGGCCTTATGTTACAAACATATAATATGATAAATACAATAATACATTTATAATTATTTCAACTTTTTTCTTATTTAAATTTTGTAAATATCAAATAAAAAAGATTGGGTTCTGCAGATACAAGAATCACACGAATAAATATTCACATGTTAACCTTTTGAAATTAATCATTTTATTCGACAAAAATGTAACATTTTACATGACAACAGCGTTTCTATACGTATATTCACTTATTTGTAAGCCTGAATAGTACATTTTTGGATATTCAATGGCGCTTACTCTTCTATACGTCATTCGACGAATGCGACGAAAGAAAACAAGTTAGGAATGGATTTATTTTCTTTTGTGCAATGTCAGAAAATAAGATTGAGTATTGCCAAAAAGAATTGCTTCAATAAAAGAACACGCAAAGCTGAAATGCAAGTGACGACAATATTAACTAACACAGGACATGTACCGTTTCCCTCTCGCATCTCATCAAAAGCCTTAATATTTCCGTAGAATTGGAATGTATCTACCTTCATCATCGTCATAGATAATCTGCCCAAAGGCAGGCCCGTGATTATTCCTCTTCTTCGTGACTTGGTAGATCTCTTTCAATTCGCCTACCAGCTGAAACCTTTTCCTTCTAACACGTCTTTAATCATGCTCTCTCTACTCATCAGACAACTTACTATTCAGTCCGGCTTCCTCTGCCTTATAGCCTGCATAATAACATGCTTTTCTGTTATCTGTGAAATATATATAAATTGTTAGAGGGTTTATCTGATTTCTATGAAACCATAATTGTGAGAGTGCCATTGGTATATCATCATCAGGCACGTGATTATTACTGTTTAAACCAGGTTATTCACATACTCCTACTTTCCTCTTTTTTACGTCTAAGTAGATCTTTCAAGTCGTCCACCATCTGATACCCTTACATTCCTCTCTCTCTTTTCTTTCCAGCTTCCTTCTAATGATTCTTAATCACGATTAGGGTTGCCAACTGGGTCATTTTGACCCGGAGACTCCGGATGAAGCAATGTTTCTCCGGGCTCAAGGTTTTACAACAATTTCTCCGGGTCAGTGTCAGTAGTGGAACTACATATTTTGTAATGGTTCTCCTTACACAAACATACCGAAATTCACCGAGCACCTGCTTAGAAAATGTTGATTTTAATGAAGAAATGCACTTTTTACGTGTTTTCTTTGAATTGAACAAAAAATGGTATCTTGGACGAAATATAACATTTCTGTGGGACCCAAAGGTACCCTCATCGTAATATTTTTATTATCAATCGCATTTCCTCGAATTTACAGTAAATAATGCCGTTTTTTACAGTTTTAAATAAAGGTAACTTGATACAAATTGTAACTCCTTAAAAATATTCTCCTAGATAATTACTTTAATACATTTCGATCTCGCAAATAGATGAGAATAATTCATGTACTTACACTACTTATGCATTACGAAATAAATAATATTTCAACTGATAAATGAAACTGTTATTGATATAATTTACAATACTTTTTAATTAGCAACTCGGGAATAACAGAAAACTCGTAAAAAGCGAAAAAACAGGGTTTCCTCCAAGATCTCCGGGGTTCAGACTAAAATCTCCGGGTCGTGAAGGTCTTACAGTTGGCAAACCTAATCAGGATCTCTCTCTCTCTCTCTCTCTGCTCATAGGGGTCCAATCCAGTTCGCCTTCCTCTTTCTTATGGCCCGTTTAATCACTTTCTTTTTAAGATTTCCTCGTTTTTTATACTATTAACTTTCCAAGTATTTTATCTCATTCTTCCTTAGTTGTCCATGTTTCTGCTTCATACATAGCATTATATCAACATCTTACGTATCCTTTTATTCCCCGTTTGTTGGATTTTCCTTCTTCTGAAGGCAGCTTTGCTCTCGCTTTTCTGGCTTTTATGTCTTTATTTTATCCGTGCATTTTTGTCTTTCCTTAAGATTCTTTCAAAATGTTTATAACCTATAACTTATTCTAATGGCTTTCCATTAATACTTTGTTAAGTTCTCTTCTTTTCCCGATATTAGCATACAACTAAGAAATTACCAGTTGGAGATTATAAATTGCATATGTATTATTTTTATATAGGTAAAATGAAGTTTATTCCATTCCATTTCAACAAATAACTAAATTGTGACAATAAGATAATGTGATGATGAAAACATTCCATACTTTTTTCATCGATTGACATCGTTGATAGTGAAACCGATTTGTTACAAAGATGGTATATTTCCTTCTCTAATATTTTTTCTATCAATGGGATTGTAATAAGAAAAACTGAATATTTATGTTTTCACAAAGTTTTATTATGATTTATCCCAAAGTTTTATGGAATTCCATTGAGCTTCTGATGCATTTCCTTAATTTTGATTTTCATACTTTATTTTATTAAAGCTTTTCTGTTCAAATATCACTTGCCAATACACAGTCTTCTTTGTTAGGTTTTCCGTCTTTTGGCATATGAAGACAGGTTTTCATATAAGAATCGTTTAGGCTTCTTTTTATGTACTTAACAAGATTGAAAATCATTATTTTTCTTCTTTTTCTACCGCCATCACTTCACAGTATCCCTTTCTCGTATCCTTGCAGCACCAAATCCGAAATTTGTTCCTATAGTGACTAAGTTGTTCCCAAACGGTATGACTCGAAACATTGGTTTGCCGTCTGACAAAAACTGGTGTGCCGCAGAATTTGGGGACAGTCGGGAGAACTACACTTTTAATGGGTGGCGGTGTACTGCCAATATATATTTTTGGTTGCGTAAATGTGCCGTGGAATGAAAATATATAGGAAACATTGCCTATTGCAGAAATTTTTAGAATTCTCAATTCTTCAGTTGATTCACAAGACATCGACTTGACTCTTGTCCTTGAACATTGGAAACCCCGTTCCATTCATGGCGATTTCAGGAAAAATAATTCATAACTAGCCTTAAGACGGTCTTTGCTCAATAATAAAAAGAGTTCGAATCCTGCCGGTCGTATGGTCGTATGCGTTCGTGGTTGTCATCGTTGATATGCTCTCTGTAAAAGACCCTTAACGCTGTTTATGAGATAGTTGAAAATAAATAATTAGTCAAAGATTTATAATGTAGTTATTTCATATCGCTGAGCATCATCATAGAATTGGTCTCTGCTTGATAGCTGTGCACATTAATCTTTAAAATATTTTACGTAAAAATAACTCCCACAACCATAAGATAAAAGTATTTTATTATCATATAATATTATATGAAAATTATCTCTAATTTACATATTTAAAATCTACTTTATAACATAACCGATTATAATAAACTAGTAATATTACATTATTGCATACTTATCACTTTGGTCGATGCAGAATAATACTTGCATGTACAAACTTATTGCTTCCAGAATTGTATTTGGAAAGAGATTTGCACTCACTTTTAAACATGCGATATGCTAGAGATACGTTTATTTGGTAAAATTACAACTTCATGACAGCAAGTAACGCTATTCTTAAAAATAGATTCACGAAATCACTATGTAAATTCAAGTTTTGTTAATAGGTAAAAATGTTTTGTAACCCAATATAGAAATATTGGCTTAATATTTGCGTAATATTCTTCTTTGTGGATGATAATACGTACAGATTGGCCAGATATATTCTTATTTTTCTTAAGATGCTAGTTACAAAATTATATTTCGTTTATTCATATAATTTAAACTTAAGGAAAAAATGTAAACGAGTTTCCAACAACGAAAACGTTGCTTTATTTAAATATCCCTTAGGTGCTAGGAGCTATGAAAATTTTAATGACATTCTTTCTCGAGATTGATATATCAGCCTAATTAGTTTATATGGAACACTTATATCATAACCAGGTATCAGTAGATTTAAAATTTTTATGAAATTAAATTACATTCTTATCTGAATAGCATTAAAAAACATTGTTTACATTTTATAAAAGGTTTAGAATGTTAAATAAAATTTTGATGCTCCTATTTATTATTCACTTTGTGATTTAAGCTACTTCTTTTGTCAAACCTTCGAAAGAATTCGTGGGAATATGGTTCAGAATGTTTTCTCCTACATTCTACTATATAATTACACGAATAAATTGGTATTTCCAGAAAGCAACTTATGGATTCAGGGGATTGGATTATGTTAACAATATCGCTCAAAAGACATAAGATTTTATGACAAGTACACTCCATTGCATTATGGATAACTGAAAACAGCTTACAGAACCACTAAAATTGGAATAGTTAAATTTAGATGTATTTCAGTGTT
The DNA here is from genome assembly GCA_036926305.1 of Uropetala carovei. Taxonomy (NCBI): domain Eukaryota; kingdom Metazoa; phylum Arthropoda; class Insecta; order Odonata; family Petaluridae; genus Uropetala; species Uropetala carovei. The sequence continues at coordinate 3,181,902 of JAXCHB010000167.1, forward strand.
AATAATAAATGAAAAAACTCAGTCATAAGACAAAAGTGTGATAGTTGAGCAGGTATACTCAGCCTAGCCACAAAGAAAGGTTTTTATTTCAAGAATACCGTTTTTCTTTTATTTATGCTCTCATTCCACTCTTACGTTTGTCGGAATTTTTAGAAAATAAGTTTTTGGTGGATATCGCTTTAGAATTGTAATACATAATTGTAAATTTTTAGAACGCTTTTATTTTTATGTTGTACGAAATTCCGACATCATAGGAGATCCAGTAAGGTTCAAATTTTCGACGATGGTTAGAATTCAATGAAAGATGTAGCTGCCCTATCATTGAGTAAGTTTCAATTAAAATTTTGTAATTAGGGACATTAATCATACATCCTTTTTGTCTTCTCATGGATAAATGTTTCCATGCGTTGGAATTTCTAGAATAGTCCATGGAAAATCTTTCGCTTACACCGGAATTATACTCTGTATAATAAAGTAAACAAAACTTCTTTTCTCGTAGATTTTATATCCAAAGGTAGAATCATCTTCAGAGCTATTTGGTGATTAAGATATTCAAAATTATCTAAATGCAATCCTTTTATCGTTACTGGTGTAAGTTATTCCTGCTATGGGATTCGCCAATCTGCAAAAGATGAAATTTAATTCAGGAAAATCTTAAACCATTATTTCATACTATTGTCTTCAGCATCCAAAATAAACAAGGATCACGATTACAAATTACGGCAATTATTCGTAATTTTGGACAATAAAAAAACTGTATGGCAAAACGGAAAGAAATTTTGTGTATTCGTGAGATCTGGAAATTATTCTCCGCGATGTATAGATGTGCAGCTTCTTTTTATGGAGACCAAGGAATTTGCATTCACGAGTACATACTTTTGGAAAGTCTAAATTAACAATTTAAAAAATGGAATAATAGTTTTATTAGGTCCATTCGTAAACTAATATATCCTATCGGACAAAGTACCTATAGTTTCATTTTCAAGAAATGTTTTTATATTATTAAATATATTTAGAAACTCGTAGCGACTTCTTTTATTACAGTCCTTGACAGCAAATTTTTTAATTCTTAGGAAAATGAAGATGAGCTAATTTAAAAAATGTTTACAAAATAATTATAGCGAGCGCATTATCATCAACAAGTTTACTGTGCACAGACGGACAGGCAGAGTGATCACATAAACACATTTTTTATTTCGAGAAAACTTTCTAAAGATGTAAGGAATGGATTATATGCAACAATAACTATCGAAAATAATTCAATAGAGAATTGACAAACTCGTTTATGGCTGAAAACAAATTCAAGAATAATTATTTAGAGGCAAAAAATTGGGGGAAATGTTTAAAATTAAAAATCGGTAATAGCGAAACAAAAATGTAATTTTAAAATTACAAATCTGAAAAATTCCAGGAATGCATTTTGATTAAACTGTAGCAGCTTCAGTGCTGATTCTTTGAAAGCAGTCTCCTGTATAACAGAACCTAGCCAACCACTGAAAACGGCTGCATTATAACTGAAATGCTCATTTGGTTTTTACGGTATTGTAATGGTTATTGGAAATACCTAGGAAAATACTTCTTTCAATATTTAATACGTAAGTGCTTATTCTTGAATATCTAAGGTAATGCATGCAAAGTAAACAAATTATATATATATGTATATATATCATTATCATTAGTAGTCTGTCCGTTGACAGGACCGTGATTATTCTAGGTTAAACTTGGTTCTCCATATACTCCTATTTTCCGCAGTTTTCTTCATGTCTTGATAGCTCTCTTTCCCTTTCAAGTCGTCTATCGGCTGAAACCTTTTCCTACCTCTTTCTCTTTTTCCATCCAGTTTTCCTAATAGCACTTCTTTAATCATGCACTCTCTCCTCGGGTAATGAATGCCCAATCCAGTTCGCCTTCCTCTTTCTAATAATCTGTATAATCGTTCGCTTCTCTCCTTTTCTTCGTAGTACTTCCTCATTTTTCACCCTATCTGTCCATTTTATCTTCAGCATTCTTCTCCATGTTCACATTTCGAAGCTTTCCAAGTATTTTATATCATTTTTCCTTAGCGTCCATGTTTCTGCTCTGCTCCATATATAGCATTTTATCAACCTCTTGCGGATTTCCTGCTTTACATTTCCCGTTAGTAGGAGTATCTTTCATCTGAAAGCGGCTATTGCTTTCGTTATTGTAGTTCTGATTTCATCGGTACATGTTGTTTCTCTCGTTATGATGCCTCCAAGGTATTTATAATCTGAAACTTATTCTAATGACTTTCCTCCAATACTTACCTTCAAATTTTCTTCTTCTTAACTTGACATTCGCATTGCCTAGGATTTTTCTGTATTTATTTCAATACCGTATTTTATAGCTGTTATCACTATTCTATTTATCATTTTCTGGAGTTCCTCTTCCTTCATTTTGCTAGAAGTACTTGATCATCCGCGTATTTCACTGTTCTTATAATCCTTCCTCCGATTTTGAAATCTCCCGTGCCTTCTAACGCTTCCTGCATTAGCCTCTCTCCATATATATTGAATATAATCGGCGATAGACAACAGCCCTGTCTTACTCCTCTACCGATATGTACTCCGCTGGTGTCCGTATTCTCCAACCTGACCTTTACAACTTGATTCAGATATAGATTCCTGATCAGTCTCCTGTCTTTCCAGTCTACACCTATATCCTTTAATATCCTCATTAGCAGTACCCAATTTACTCTATCAAAGGCCTTCTGCCAGTCGACGAAGCCTACGCAGCAATCTTGGCTGTACTCTATTGCCGTTTCTGATATGATTCTCACTACACCGATAGCATCTCTGGTTCCTCGTACTTTTCTGAAGCCGAATTGATCTACCCCTAGTATTTCTTCGGCCTTTTTCTCTACTCTTTTATTAAGAATCCTCGTGATGATCTTCGAAGTGTGTGACAGTAGGGATATCGTTCTGTAGTCCTTACACTGCATTGTATATATATATATATATATATATATATATATCAAAATTAAATAGCATAGCTAATCATTTTACACTGGTTAAATTAATGAACACAGATGAATAATATAAATTTAATCAGCATAACGCTAACATTTCTTAACTTCAAAATTATCCCTCCGGGCTTCTTTTGAAGCAATATTTGACGGTAATGGGGATTAATAATTGAAATATAGGGTTAAACATCGCAAGACTAAACTCAACTAGTAATCAAAACACACAGAATGGCAAGGACCTATTCAGTGCTAGCAATTTTCACGGATGTTTTTATCAGAGCAGAGGAGGAGGAAATAGATTTCAATGAATAAATATATTTCTCACTTGAAAAATTCTCATAATCTCTGAACTAGTAATGAGAGACGATCCGTTCTCACTATTTGAGATACAATTGGTAAGCATCCAGTACCATTTATGGATATTGTTTTCTTGTGAGTGGGATTTTTTGTAGTGCCATATTAAACGCTGCCTTCGTTTTCTTCGTCCGAAATATATTTAATAAGTCGGCAATTTCCGTCTTTCTTAAAGCATAAGTTAATACATTTTCGAAGCCAAAGAAAAATATTTCTTATATGATACATAAATTTTCGAATGAATACTATTTACGTGTTTCGTTCCGTTACTCGCGACAGATTTATAAAAGAATTCAAATTTGAATTCGCTTAGGGATTTCCATAGGATTTCTGGGCAGAAATAATCTTTTGTTACACATTGAGACCATATCAATGGTGCTTAATTATTGAACATTGAACTGAGCAAGTTGAAATTCCACTGCACGAACCGTGTCCACACGCATTTGTTATTTATTTTATTTGAAACTCTATTATTTTAATTAAATTAAACAATTCGAAGTGACTGTATGATGTAACACTTTTTGAACTTCCACAGCACGTATGGAAGGCAAGGTTCTTCTGTCTGATGTTTTATCTCTAATTGTAAGACAGGAAATGCAGGTTCTTAAATGAGAGCATTTTCAGGCCAGAAAGTTTCTTTGGTTTGCTTATGGGATTCAATAATTTATAACAAATATTCTCATATTATTATAAATATTTAATCATATATAACTTGTGACGACTCTTACACATGATTTTAACTCACTATTAGTCAAACTGAGCCCACTAAACTTTATCATTTGCCATTTGTAAGTAAACAAGTTGTTTTTAACGATAAGGAAACAACATACGACTTTATTAAGGAGGAAATTGAGACTATGTAGTCCCTTCTTAGATTTAAAGTACAGTAGTAAGGAAGAGTTGTCATTAAAATTAGAAAATAAATTTCATATAATTAGAGGAGCTTATTCGAAAGAAATATTCTGTAATTATTAATCCTGTCACCGCTTTAAATAGGCTTCCGTATTTAGCAAAAATTATGGCGTATTCTTGTCAGAGGACATTACCTAACATATAATTAGAAGAAATCTCCTTATTTTGTTGATGAAAAAATTCAATGTTATTTTTTTTTAATTGGCAACATATATGTTTACTTTTAACAAGAGTGAATAGATGATAATGTAACATTTATGCGTGAGTGCATATGGCGTGATAGCTTATTTGGTTAAAGCACCTACCCGGCAAGTGAAAGGCCCGAGTTTGCCTCCCGGTCAAGTTCACATGTTTACATTTTGTAACGTTGCATGCTGTATGTATTATTTTGGTTTATTTATATCATTCTGAATCTTAATTAAAAATTAATACTACAAAGCTGAAGATCTCACGGTTTTTATTACTTGAGCGGAAAGAAATACATTTGCGCCGCTATAACCCCTGATGAGAGGTGAATTTAGAAAATGTTATTTTGTCTCACGAGTAATGCAACATTAAGAAATTGAATATTGGGAATTATTTTCCTTCGCAACTTTGAGCAAGAGACGTTGAAACCCATATTATTTTCGGATCTTATACATCCGTCCTTCGATTCTGGGGCCTGGACGCCGCTCGCACGGGGCCGCCTCTGCCCCACCTCGGAGCGACCGCCGCGCCGACGAATTGTCCGCGTAATTGGCCCCTCCATAGGAGATGAAGAGACCTCGCTCGCACGATGGCTCACACGGTTAATTATATTTGAGATTTTACGCTTGCATACTCTTATGATTTATTTGTTACAATGCTTTCTCTTGACCCGCGGTTACTATGATAAAATTTTCAGTTCTACTTCCTACCTACGGTGAATGTTTCCAAATTTTTCCACAACCTCCGCAAGAGTTAAAATTGGCTTTTAAAAATGAAATTTGAAGATCGATTTCTTTGAGACAATTCCGTTAATAGATTTTGAGCGGCAAAATTAAATTAAATTGCTGAAAAGTTTAATCAGTTACAATCTCTTAACATGCACGGTAAGTAGGAAGTGACAATGCAAAGATTTCTGATAGGAAATCTGCATTAAAATATTACTTACTTTTATTTATAAGAATGAACTAACCATTGTCATAACGACGATGAACATCTTTCGTGTCGAGCAAATAACGGAGTCCATTCCTTGCAATGCTCTCGAAAGTCGTGAAAGTTTTCCGATCCACTTATATATATCCACCTTCACCAGCCATGCAACCATATTGGAACAAACGGAAACATTTATTTTGAATGCAGTCCTCTTAAAATACTCCTAACGACCGACCAAACGAATTACATTAATGAGCATTTTTATTAGAAAATAAATAATAGGATAAATAACCAATGCCTAAAATCACCAAAGAGATATATTAATCGAAAGGCACATTATGCTTTATTTATTATTGCATAAGTGTAACGGGTAACGGATATAACGAGATTTATGCTGTAATGTATGTTTTAATAAGGGTAGTTCATTTTAGTATTCAAAATATAATATTCGGATATTACGAGAAATTTTCTATAACTAGATTATTTATAAAATGATTTAATCATATCAAGCAAGGTAAATCTACCATCGTATTGTGGAAATGGTTAAATAAATCTTGCTTTATAGGACAACCATATTATTATAAACTTGCTTATTTTATTCACGAATAGTTTATGTGTATATAATAAGTTAATATGATGAAATCCCATATTCGACCGATCTTAAATTAGACGCACGTCACTCCATTACTGAAACACTGAGTCTTGTTGGAGATTTGTTATCTTAATGCCCTCACATTTCAAAGTTTTACTCTGCGGTGATTCGGAGTCCTGCAAGGGATCGTCACAGGTTCAAGAAAATTTGACAAAGTAAATAATTCGCTGAATTCTGAAATTCAACAATTTAAAAAAATTTTGATGGGGTTTATTTGACTTTTAAGTATAATTATTTGCTGGATAGATAAGTAATTTACTTTCAAGTCGTACTCCAAAAGTTTATTCAAGGCATTCCCTAAGAAGCGTTTAGTATTTGGAAGATTCTTCTTGCGTTTCAGAAAAGTTCATGGAAAATTTAATGTTTTAAACATATACAATAATATTAACTTGTAAATTATAAAAATTATAAAATTCGGGAAGGGTTCCTCGAAATTTATCAATTAAAGCTTGAATGTCAGATAACCTCATTTGGATCTTTTATTAGCATTTAGTTGTATACGATTATTATAATCCATTCAATTTTTATTTCCCTAATATCGCTGATAACACTGCTTAACAGCTATTTTGTATATGGCATGAAAATATGTTCTTACATAATTTGGGTGTGCTGAATTCAAATATGCCAATGAAAAGTTCATATCACCTACAGATTTGGATATATTCTCACCAAACATAAAAAAAGTTAACAAATTTTGTGAAATCATGTTAGCTGTGCGATTCACAGCTCTATTCAATTTCTCTTGTTTAGGTAAAACCGCAATTCTATGTCGTACTTACGTATATCGGTAAAAGAATTAATTTCACTGGTGTTAGCAAAGAAGGGAGCAGTAATAGAACTTGAAACTAGCGTAAAATCCTGGCATAAAGTTGTTTTTTATGAACGTATAAGTGTATTATTATAAATCCTGTTACATTATACAACGCAAGATATTTTAAAAAGGTTTACATGAGTAGAGAAGTGATATATGTAGGTCAAATAATACTTTTAGAGGATACAAAATAATATGTCGGTAGAGATGCGTTCAGCATAAATGAAGGAGATCATTTATTGAATAGGGGCATTAAAACAGTAAAAAGTTGTAGAATAAAGAACAAACTGATAACACTTTTATTGTGTTTAAAATTTTACGCGGCTGAAAAATAAGCTGTAGATATATTTGGCAGAGTTGCTAAGTATCGCTTTATGTTGATCAACGTCAAAAAAAATTGCGAAAACGATTAAGTTCAGTGCTTGGCTAAAGAGCCTATATAGACATTTAAAGGATGAAACTGCTATTCTTAGATAATGACTGTTACCACAAGCTAATGGAACTATAGCCAAAACTTCTGATTTGCTGCAATAAAACACGATGTTAGTTCAATGGTTTATAAAATAAAATGAAATTTATTTATACTTTCGTCTGAAGGAAGCCAGATGTTTTGTTAAGTCGTTTTGTGTTTAGATTATCCAAGTATCAAATTTCTGAAGCTGAACAGACTAAACTCGTCCAGAAAAATGCTCTTGGTCCATTTAAAGACGTTGCATTTCTGTCATTCGGAAATTGAAATTGAAGAAGTTGACGCTTCTCGGTGATGGGGTAAAAATCCATTTAAGTAATGTATCATTTTCTAGAAGGAAACTGCGAATACAGTGATTTAAATTATTTGTTCTGAAATTCACTAGACTGGTAGATGGCATGTCTCCGCAGCACATTTGAAGATGCAATAATAAAACATTTTATAAACGTTCTTCATTTTTCACTAATACTTCTCGGGAAGGTGCTAGTGGTCTAACACACATCACTTCTTGGCATCATCATCGATGGGTAATAAAAATTGCAATAAAATCGAGATTTGACATTATGTCTGTAAATAAATTATGATCGGAATCATTATGAAAAATAATTACCGTCAAATTCCTGAAGTGCAATTGTTAGCTTATTTGCTAGCATTCTGGACTTGCGGACATTCGAATTCTTCCATCTATCATTTTACCTCAAATATGTTTTATAAATAAATGTATAAGATCATCATCATAGGTAGTCTGTCTGTTGACAGGTCCGTGATTATTCATGGTTAAACTTGGTTCTCCATATACTCCTATTTTCCGCAGTTTTCTTCATGTCTTGATAGCTCTCTTTCCCTTTCAAGTCGTCTACTATTCTTCGTAGTACTTCCTCATTTTTCATCCTAACTGTCCATTTTATCTTCAGCATTCTTCTCCATGTTCACATTCCAAGGCTTCCAAGTATTTTATATCATTTTTCCTTAGTGTCCATGTTTCTGCCCCATACAAGGACATACTCCATACATAGCATTTATCAACCTCTTGCGGATTTCCTACTTTATATTTCCCGTTAGTAGGAGTTTCTTTCTTCTGAAAGCGGCTTTTGCTTTTGTTACTCTAGTCCTGATTTCATCGGTACATTTTGTTTCTCTCGTTATGATGCTTCCAAGGTATTTATAATCTGAAACTTGTTCTAATGGCTTTCCTCCATTACTTATGTTCAAATTTTCTTCTTCTTTACTTGATATTGGCATAACCTTGGATTTTTCTGGATTTATTTCCATAACGTATTTTCTAACTGTTATCACTAGTCTATTTGTCATTTTCTGGAGTTCCTTTTCCTTTCTTGCTAGAAGTACTTCATCATCCGCGTATTTCACTGTTCTTGTATTCTTTTCTCCGATTTTGAAATCTCCTGTGCCTTCTAACGCTTCCTGCATTAGCCTCTCTCCATATAAGATATAGTCTCATAAAATACTTCAAATTTCCATCCGCAATTTCTTTGCGATACACATATTGCTCAAGGATGGTTTTGAATTTAGCGCTAATAGTGATTAATTGTTCTAAAATACTTTCACATAGTTGTTCTTATATTTTTCGCATATACGAAATTTCTCTCTTAGAACTAGATAGTATCTTTTCAAGAGATAACACTGAATTTCAGTTAATTATGACAGGCATGCTTACGATTTATAGTATTTGTTGGGAAAGATATTGCTTTTCCTAAGTAATTGAACAGACAGCACAAGAAGCATCAACAGGAAAGCACTAAACTGTTTCTTTACTTTCGGAATTGAGCGAGATGCGATAAAACTATTTTTTATGCTCTATTAGGCAACAGGAAAAGAGCTGCAACTAGACAGTCTACTATCATTAAATATTCAAATCTCGTGATGCTTTCCTCTAAATTAACAATTCACTCATACCTATCTTTAGCCTGCCTATTATTTACTTATGCATTTTGTTTTAACTAGCCCACTATGCAGCATTCAAATGCGTTTAACAATACATATTAGAAGGCGCACACATGATCAGCCTGGAGACAGGATCTGCGTTGGGAAACAGGCCGCACTAATATCTTCTTTTTCCGGAATGACTTCCACGTTGCGCCTGTAAATTCCCTGACGCCATCTTGAAATCATTATTCAGATCTTCTTACCTCTTGGTTCCATTCCTTAATTATTTTCATTCAGCGGCCATCAAATCTTAAAATATGATATGCTATGAATGCTTTCGTTCTGGCTGCTTACCTTCCATCGAGATGTTGCGTTGAACTGTCGTCTCTTGTTGACGAAGTTTCACCTGCATTACAGACACACATGCAGGGAAAACGTTGTCAACAACATGAATCGACAACGCGGCTCAACATCTCGATGAAAAGCCTATATATTAAGTTATACAGCTCCATTTGTTTTTCTTGAATGTATTTTCATATTCGCTACATCGAATTCCCAGAGTGCATGTGCAGTTCTTCAGTTCATTATCAACTCGCTTTTCATCGTTTTCATTCACCGTCTGTAACTTGGAGATAACTGTAAAAATTACCTCCATTGGATTATATTTTCGGACGTACATATTTTCAGTACAGCCTAGTTTCCTCCATAGTAAGCTCATTGCTTCTTCACTAATCCCTCCATTTCCTCTTTTATAATCTCACCAATTGAAATTCGTTACCATAGCTACAAAGTTTTACGTTTCTCCTTCAAGTAAGCGTATTCAACTTAATCAGTCTAGAGATCACGAAATCATTGGCCATGTATTTGTGGGATTAAACGTAATTTTTTAGTCTCAGAATCTTACTCTTGTATACTAGTCTGAATCTCTGCAGATATTTTGCAAGTTTCAGCATGAGATAATTATATATATACTTTCTTTACTTCCTGTACTTTAAATATAAGAGGGGAATACATAGTCTCAATGTCGTCCTTATTAAAGTCGTATGTCTGTCTGTCTGTTCCTTATCGTTAATAGACAACTTGTTTACTTAAATTAGAAACATATCGGACTAATAGTAAATTGTAAAGTTAATGGGCGCTCAGTTTGACCAATAGTGGGTTTAAGTCATGTAAAGCAGTAGTTACAAGATATATATGATTAATTATTTATAATAATTTATCATCAAAGTAGCTTCCTTCCACATTTCATGTCTTCAGCGTTGTTATTATATGAAATTTACTGTCGGATCTTGGGTTTTCTCGTATTCCATGTCATCATCATAATCTTCATAGTCCATATGCAGATCCGTGATTATTCGTGGATAAACCTGGATCTCCATATACTCATATTTTCCGGAGTCTTCTTCATGTCTTGATAGCTCTCTTACCCTTTCAAGTCGTCTATCAGCTGAAATCTTTTCCTACCTCTTTCTCTTTTTCCATCCAGTTTTCCTTCTAGCACTTCTTTAATCATGCTCTCTCTCCCTCCTCAAGTAATGTCCATTCCAGTTCGCCTTACTCTTGCTTATCTTTTGTATAATCATTCGCTTCTCTTCTATTCTTCTTAGTATTTTCTCGCATTTCATCTTATCTGCATGTAATCCATGTATGCAAGGCTAAGTGGTATTTAATTTTAGATAGTATTCTGCAATTTTTCTGTGTAATTGGATGCAATCCATTTCGTAAAAACTTCTGAATTCACCTTGTCCTCTAAAATGCATTTACTGTAAGATTCATTGAGGCAATATTGAATGAACCTTCCCAAAGTGTTTTTTAGGATTACCAGCATGCAGTCCTTCTTTCATGGAATTGTATCGTTTGAAACGTTCTAAGCTTCTTGTGAGCTCCTATGCCATTAAAATCTTTGATATAACTTTTCGAGTATATCTTTCTACCTCCTAGACACTTCGGGCGTGTTAGCTGCAATACCATCCTTTTCTAGCTCCTTGCTATTTTTATTTTTTTTAAATAACGTAGATGTCTTTGACTTTTCAATTCGACTCTTATTTACGTCTGGTTCTTTAAATATTCTTGTTATTCCCTTTCATGCAACTTTTTGTAGAAATGTCAACTCTCTCATAGTAAGACCGTGTCTTCTTCTTATAGCAAAATCTCGTACGTATTCAGATCATTGATTTACTTGAACTCATCTTCAATGCCCTTTCCATTATTTCGCAAAAGAGCTATTTTAAAATTCTGACGATTAGCTTTCTTGTTCTTTTATGAAGTAGAGGTTTTTTATTCGTCGATTTAGTTTTTTTTGTTTTATGAAATAGAGATTATTTATACGTCGATTTGTTTTTCCCAAGAAAACATTTTTCATTTTTAGTTCGGCTTTCACCCTGTTTCTTATTAATTTTATAATTCTTTGGAACAGGCTTGGAAAAATCTAGCCCAAACGTTGGAAACATTTTCCAAATCTACGTAGATGACTCAATGAAATGTGATTTACAATCAGGGTTATTATAATCTCTATAAATCATATACATTATGCATACGGCGTAAAAAATATGTTTAGAAGCTAATGAAAATTAATAAATAAATTATAATAACAAATTCATATTAGCTACCATGAAATTTTTAGTAGCCCATGACCATCGGGCGACTAATTTTTATTTATTGTTTATTTTAATCATTCGCCATGATTTTTTGTTGTCATTTCATATTCTGGATATGAACGGCAAGATTTGTTTTTCCGCAACATTCTTCTCAATTCAAGTATAAGCAGTTAATTATTAAAAATTCAACATTCAAGCACTTATCTTATGCATCTCCAATAGCCATAACAGCGATATGAAAATCCACATGCAGCCGTCGTTAGTGGCGATCTCTCTATAAGAATCTAACCACTGAAGACGGCTTTATTGTAGCCGAAATTCTCATCTTGTTTTTCCCGCCTTGTTATGGCTATTGGAGATACCAAAGATTTTCTCCGGTTTTTTATACTTGAGTGCTTATGCTTGAGTTTGTTTTCAACCATTAGATGATCTCGATAGTGTAGTGCAGAATTTACTAATCTTTTTCAACCTGCCGATCCATACTGGGATATCTGAAATCCTATGAAACCTACTATGGCAATATATTTTATTTGTGTAATTGAATATAATGTTTAAAAAATAATATATAAATAAATACGACAATGAATATGTTCATATATGTTTGTATTTACATAGTTAACACAAGAAAAGATCCTTAGTTAATCAATTCAGCAATTTTACCACCATCATCATCTATCTACATCTACATCTACATGATACCCTGCAAATCACCAGACTGGTGGGTGGCAGGGGGTGCAGCACACCAAGCCCTACCTAATAACGTCCCTCGTGGGAATCACTCTCCTGTTATGATCCCGTATGGTCCTTGGAAAAAACGAGCTCTGGTATCGCTCGGTCCTACAGTCGATCTCTCGTATTTTATTCTCGTGATCGTGCCTGCCCATGTACGTAGGTGCCTCTAATATTCCTGAGACCTCCTCTAAGAGAACTTCCGACCTAAATTTCTCCAGAAGCCTTAACCTAGCGCTAATTCTGCGATCCTCTAGCGATATCCAATTCAACTCCTTCAAGAGTGATGTGACGCTTAATTTTTGCTCATATTTTTGCTTAACGAATCTGGCTGCTCTGCGTTGGATTCTTTCTAACTCAAGTATCTGTCCCTTTTCGTACGGATCCCATATGCTGGAAGCGTATTCGACCTGAGATCTGACCAAGGATAAATAACACGTTTCTCGTACCTGTTCTGTGCTACTTCTTACTATTCTGCCTACGAAGCCCAATTTCTTATTAGCTGCGCCTACGATCCTTCGAATATGCATATTCCACGATAGATCAGGACAAATGGTGACTCCTAAATATTTAACGTACTCTGCAGATTGGATATTCAATCTATCAATTCTGTACTCCGAGTTTAAGTCATTGTTCTTACTCTTCCAGAAACTCAATAGGGAACATTTGCTCTGATTAACTTCGATTTTCCAATGTTGACACCATGCTGAAAGGGCGTTTAAATCTTCCTGAAGCGATTTTTGGTCATCCTGACTCGTTATCTCCTTATATAAAACGGTATCATCTGCGAAAAGTCTTATTTTGCAGCGAACTACCGAGCAGATATCGTTTATATATATCAGGAATAGCAGTGGGCCAATAACACTTCCCTGTGGAACACCTGATGCGACTTTTACCGGGTATGAAGATTTCCCATCAATAACTACTATTTGTTTTCTGTTGGAGAGGAAGTCTTTTACCCAACTCACGATATTAGGGTTTATGCCGTACTTTCCTAGTTTTCCTATTAATTTATTATGGGGTACTTTGTCAAACGCTTTTTTAAAATCAATAAAAATTGCATCAACCTGACTGTTTTTCTCTCCGCATTGCAACAAATCGTTTACGAACAGGGCGAGTTGCGTTTCGCATGACCTACCTTTCCGAAACCCGTGTTGGTTTTTGCTTAGCGAAGAACGACCATCTAAATAACGCAGAACAGAGCTAACGATTATATGTTCTAGAATCTTACACGATAGTGACGTCAAGGAAATCGGTCTATAATTTTCGGGGTTCTCTTTATCACCGCCTTTGTGGATGGGCGTTACGTATGCTAGCTTCCAGTCTTTTGGAACGGTACCATGTGCAACGGATTTTTCGAATATTATTTTCAAGTAAGGTGCGATTACCGAGGCTAGCTCTTTCATCACACGCGCGGGTATGCCCTCCGGCCCGGGAGACTTATTTTGCTTAATCGACTCTAGCTGGTGCGCGATACCTGTTTCGGAGAATATCAAATCTTCCATCGAATTTCCCTTATCATTCGAATCTGGTTCCTCAAACTCGTTGCTCACCGAAGTAAACGCTTTCTGAAAGTGTTCATTTAACAAGTTTGCTTTTTCCGCGCTATCGTGTACTACATCACCTGCCTCCGTTCTCAATGACGCTATGGTGGGACCTCTACCATGAACCTCCCTAACGTACGACCAAAATGCTTTCGGATTTTCTTTCAAATTATTATGCAAAACTTTCTTTTTGTAATCATTAAATGCTTCTCGCATTGTTACTCTAGCTCTTGAGCGCGCCTCTCTGTATTGATGCCGTATCATTGACCTCTGTTCCTCTGTGACTTTTGAAGTATTGGTATTTAAGCGAGCGTGAAGTTTTCTTTGCCGTCTAAGAGCGCATCTAACTTTCTGGTTGTACCATCTTGGTTCCGCACCATCACGTTTAACTTTATGTGGAATGAATTTATCCGTACCCTCTCGCATCATATCCCTGAACACGCACCATAATTCCTCTGTACTAGCGTCGATAGATGCCTCGCAGAAATTAGGGAATTGTGTCTGTAAAAAAGACCTAAATTTCGAGAAATCGCCTTTGGCGTACATATATATAGGTAGTCTATCCGTAGACGGGTCCGTGATTATTCATGGATAAAACTGGCTGTCCACATACTCCTATTTTCCGCAGTCTTCTTCATCTCTTGATAGCTCTCTTTCCCTTTCAAGTCGTCTATCAGCTGAAATCTTTATACCTCTTTCTCTTTTTCCATCCAGTTTTCTTTCTAGCACTTCGTTAATCATGCACTCTCTCCTCTCGAGTAATGCCCAATCCAGTTCGCCTTCCTGTTTTTGATAGTCTGTATAATCGTTCGCTTCTCTCCTATTCTTCCTAGTACTTCCTCGTTTTTCACCCTATCTGTCCATTTTATCTTCAGCATTCTTCTCCATGTTCACATTTCGAAGCTTTCCAAGTATTTAATATCACTTTTTCCTAAGCGTTCATGTTTCTTCTCCATACAAAGTTATACTCCATGCATAGCATTTTATCAACTTCTTACGTATATCCTTTTTTATATTCCTCGTTAGTAGGAGTATCTTTCATCTGAAAGCGGCTATTGCTTTCGTTATTGTAGTTCTGATTTCATCGGTACATTTTGTTTCTCTCGTTTTGATGCCTCCAAGGTATTTACAATCTGAAACTTATTCTAATGACTTTCCTCCAATACTTATATTCAAATTTTCTTCTTCTTGACTTGATAATCGCATTACCTAGGATTTTTCTGTATTTATTTCCAAACCGTATTTTCTGCCTATTAATACTATTCTATTTATCATTTTCTGGAGTTCCTTTTCCTTTCTTGCTAGAAGTACTTCATCATTTACTTCATTTTACTGTTCTTGCATTCTTTTCTCCGATTTTGAAGTCTCCCTTGCTTTCTAACGCTTCCTGCATTAGCCTCTCTCCATATATATATATATATATATATATATATATATATATATATATATATATAGAATAGGATCGGCGATAGACAACAGCCCTGTCTTACTCTCTACCGATATTTATTCCGCTGGTGTCTGCATTCTCAAACCTGACAAACTTGATTCACATATAGATTCCTGATCAGTATCCTGTCTTTCCAGTCTACACCTATATCCTTTAATATCCTCATCAGCAGTACCCAATTTACTCTATCAAAGGCCTTCTGCCAGTCGACGAAACATACGCAGCAATCTTGGCTGTACTCTATTGCCGTTTCTGATATGATTCTCACTACACCGATAGCATCTCTGGTTTCTCGTCCTTTTCTGAAGCCGAATTGATCTTCCCCTAGCATTTCTTCGGCTTTTTTTCTATCCTTTTATTAAGAATCCTCGTGATGATCTTCGAAGTGTGTGACAGTAGACTTATCGTTCTGTAGTCCTTACACTGCATTGCCTTTGGCTTCTTCTTTAGAGGGATCATTGTTACATCTAAGAAATCCTGAGGCTACTCTCCCGAGTCGTAAATCTTGTTTATTAATTTCCTAATCAGTTTTAGTCATTCCGATCCTATGACTTTTAAGTGCCTCTGCCGGTATTCCATCGCTGTCTGTAGCTTTTCCTTTTTTCAGTTCCAGTATCGCCTTTTCTACTTCGCTTTTCATAACACTTGGTCCCAAGTTGTCTCCTTCAATGTTATCCTCTTCTTCCAGTTCTATTTATGCCGATCCTGTCTGCTTTTTGTATAGTTCCTGAATGTATTCTTCCCATACTTCTGCTAGATAGTTTGGTCCTGCGACTATTTTTCCATTTGTATTCATAATTCCTTTACCACGAATCCCATTAGGCTTCTTAACTTTTACCTCCGTTGCCCTAGCGTACATCATATCGTACCGTCCTAACTTCTCCATCAGTTGTATTTCCTCGCATATTTCTTTTATCCAATTTTCCTTAGCTTTATCTCTTACCCTTCTAAACCCATTGTTTATGCGTCTTCATTCTTAGCGTTTTTCCATTTTCTTCTCTCATTCGTTTTCTCCAGCATTTCCTTAGTAATCCATATTTAATGTAAAATACGGAGAACATAGTTGCCAATTGTAGCACAGTTCAAACTCGTGGATGTGGCATTCAGCAACACTTTGGTAAGTAAGAGCAAGTGTTATTTATTTAAAAGATCTGACAATTGAGCAACGTTTTCATGGCAATAGATTCCTTTTGGGTTATTAATAATTAATTAAATATCACTTTTCCAAATAAATTTAAAAGTATTTTTGCACAAGTGTCGTGAACACCCTGCATGAATCTGCGGACCTTCATTTGGGAAAAAGTGCTCCAGTCAATTCTTCTAAATAGTTATTTCTTTTATATAGTCCATACCTTCCATTTTTATTTCTTTTGAACGAGTGACAATTACTCGGAAAACCAATTGTGGAAATGGGTCTAAATATATTGGAAGCGATCGTAATAAATAGTCAACAAAACAGCGGAAGAGGAAATTAAAATATTTTGCAGAAGGGCCTTAGAATAGACATACGTATATCAGTTTGAATGTAATAATCGTGGGTGAGGCATTTCTCAAGAAGCATACAAGGCTGATAATTATTTGTATAAATTAGATACACCATTTAAATCTCTGACTAATTAATACATACACTAATACAACTAACATGTTATCTATGCTGGGGGATGTGTTAGGAATGCATACTTATCGAGGAAATTACCTTGTAATTTTCATTCAACGTTGTCTTGTTTTTTAAATATTCATTCAAATATTACCTCACTGTTTCAATCTTGTGAAATCTCCATTAGATCTTTTTGGAGGATAGGGAATTTTTAAAATGAATTAGAACTTTCTTACCAAAAGAATCTCAGCTTAAATTTGAAAGATATATATCAATTTGACGATGTTCGCTATCATAATATGGCCAAAATTGCATATAATAATAATAATGTCTGCTCTAATGATAGAGCATGATTTTTTTTAGCAATTCCATTTTAAATTTCAACCAGCACAAGCAAATAATAAACCGTTATTTCCTTTGGTAATATTTTACAACGCATTGAATAACCATTACAAATATATCTACGTTTGAAAATACAGGTATGCCTCACCGTTCACGTGGGTTACGTTCCTGGAGAACCTGCGAACCGTAAAACCGTGAACGGCAGTTCAATGTAATGAAAAAAATGAGGTTCAGTTCCCACATCCACTAGGACGACCGTAGAACATAAATACAAATAGAGAACTTCAAATATGAAAAGAAAAACAATCGGACGATACATTAAAAATGAGAAAAGTTAAGAAAAAATAGAAGTGACCGCGATGAAAGTATCATGGAACTTAAAATGTTGGAGGTGGAAGTGTGTTAGATGGGGGTTAGTTGGAGATGGAAGAAGAGTTGTGGGAACGTAGCTTCAGGAATTCTGTGGTCTGAAGCTGTCTTCCTTTGTTTTTAACTTTTTATAATTTTCTTCATAGGGAGATATTGCAGTTTCAATTATTCTCTTGAAGTTGATGCTCCTTTCCATCGATGGATCAACCTCCATTGCTTTCTCTTTCAACTCATTATCCAGTTTAAATATTAAACTGATGTCTTTGCTGTAAACTGTTGGTTTTTAGGATCTACGTCTTCTTCTATTTATTCGCTCTCACTTGATCGTGCAAGTTCCACTAGCTATTCCATGGTCAATTATTCATGCTGAGAGTTCAGTAAATCTTCTACCTATTCTTCTTTAAGATCTTTTAAACCACTTACATATCTAGCCATTTCGATAATCATGTCAAATTCCCACATTTGCTGTAATAGCTTTGGGCAAAAGTTTCTTTCAGCAGGCATTCGTTGTCGAGTTCTTCGATACCTCGTCTCAAGATTCCCTTGTGATATCAATGGCTGTTCCAATGTTGAATAAATTCCAACTTTCACTAACAGGCGTCAAAGAATTGATGCAGTAATGATTCACAATATTTGGTCAAATAAAAAAGGTATCTAAGATCACTGGTCAAAACAATCCACTCCACCAAAACACAGCGCCTTACAATGTTTTACTCCGACTTCCTTTTTAGCATTGACATTGCTAGAAAGGCTACATCGTTAATATCTTATTGCGAAATAGCAAAACTATGAGGGTAAATCAACAATAAAATAAAATTCCTCATAGGTTTTATTTGCCATACGGTACACGGCCACAGCGCGCATACACAAGAATCCCATAGTTCATTCGCACACCACTCTAGTTACTAGTAGGCCACATATCAAGATGACGAGTACATTGTGAGCACCAAAGAAGAGAAAACGACTGATTTGAGATTTCTGTCGTCAAAAGGCGTAAACGTGGCTAATATTCCCCAAAGAATGTCAGCTCAGCGTGTTGGCAACTGTATGTCAGAGCGGGAAAAGTATGAATGGGAAGGCAGGTTTATTACGGGAAGAACAAGTGCCGTAATTAAGAGAAAAAGACTCATTTTTAAACCATGAATAAGTAAAACCACGAAAGAAAAAACTGGTACAGCGAGGGATACCTGAATTCGAAGTGATATGGCCGTCAAGTAAGCTTGAAGTAAAATAATTCGGTATACGAGGATGTATTAAAAGATTACCGATACTCAAGACTTTGTATTATACCATGCTTAATTATTGCCTGTGATGCTAATCTACGACTCTGTACCACGTGCAGTTTTAAAGTAGAATTAGTGTTAATCTCATGCATCTTATTAAATCCAGTATGACACTGCATGAATCTAATTTGTCCTATAAGATATTCGTTGCTTATTATGAATTATCATCATCATAGGTAGTCTATACATAGACAGGTCCGTGATTATTCATGGTTAAACTTGGTTCTCCATTTACTCCTATTTTCCGCAGTTTTCTTCATCTCTTGATAGCTCTCTTTCCCTTTCAAGTCGTCTATCGGCTGAAACCTTTTCCTACCTCTTTCTCTTTTTCCATCCAGTTTTCCTTCTAGCACTTCTTTAATCATGCACTCTCTCCTCAGGTAATACCCAATCCAGTTCGCCTTCCTCTTTCTGATAATCTGTATAATCGTTCGCTTCTCTCCTATTCTTCATAATACTTCCTCGTTTTTCACCCGATCTGTCCATTTTATCTTCAGCATTCTTCTCCATGTTCACATTTCGAAGCTTTCCAAGTATTTAATATCACTTTTTCCTAAGCGTACATGTTTCTGCTCCATACAAAGTTATACTCCATGCATAGAATTTTATCAACTTCTTACGGATATCCTCCTTTATATTCCTCGTTAGTAGGAGTATCTTTCATCTGAAAGCGGCTATTGCTTTCGTTATTGTAGTTCTGATTTCATCGGTACATTTTGTTTCTCTCGTTATGATGCCTCCAAGGTATTTATAATCTGAAGCTTATTCTAATGACTTTCCTCCAACACCTTTATTCAAATTTTCTTCTTCTTGACTTGATATTTGCATTACCTAGGATTTTTCTGTATTTATTTCCATACTGTATTTTCTTCCTGTTAATATTATTCTATTTATCATTTTCTGGAGTTCCTTTTCCTTTCTTGCTAGAAGTAATTCATCATCCGCGTATTTCACAGTTCTTGTAATCTTTTCTCCGATTTTGAAATCTCCCTTGCTTTCTAACGCTTCCTGCAGTAGCCTCTCTCCATATATATAGAGTAGGATCGGCGATAGACAACAGCCCTGTCTTACTCCTCTACCGATATTTATTCCGCTGGTGTCCGCATTCTCCAACCTGACCTTTCCTTTCTTACTAGAAATACTTGGTCATCCACCTACTTTACTGTTCTTATAATCCTTCCTCTCCAATTTTAAAATCTCCTGTACCTTCTAACGCTTCTTGTATAAGCCTCTCTCCATATATATTGAATACGATCGGCGATAGGCAACAGCTCTGTTTTACTCCTCTACCGATATTATGAATGTTAGTAGTTAAATGAGTAATTACAAAAAATGAGTTGATATCTACACAGAGAAAATTTATTATATATGGAATGTATACTATGAATATTTACAGAGGGATTACCTAACGTATACGAAACCATAAATGCTATCTCACCATCATCACCACGTCTGTCCGTAGAAAGGTTTATGACTATTACTGGTTAAACCTGGTTCTCCACATAACAATGCTGCTTTCCGTAGTCTTTATGTCTTGTTAGCTCTCTTCCCCTTTCGTCTAGTACAGGGGTTCCAAACCCCTTGCTCGCGAGCACCGTAGTGCTCTTTTGCAGGCTGATGGTGCTCTTTTACGATGCTGAAAATGATGTTCGCGAGCACCGTAATGCATGAAGGTGTAGATTTTGAGTCTAATACCTTAGAACAGAGGTTCCCAATCTGGTGTTCGCGAGCACCGCTATGTTCTTTGGAGCCCTGATGGTGCTCTTTGGAAGCCTGTCTTTGCTCTTCTATAATGCTTAATATCACATTTCTTAGTACCAATAATTTAATTTGCTCGGTTGATTTCTTTCTTAATGTATTCAAGATTATTAAGAATAACTTTGATGTTGGTTTGATTTTATTTATTGTCTTTACTACTCTTAAGGAAGTGTAGTGGTCCTCTTTCGATATTCTAGGATACAACTTGGTGTTCGCTTGATGCTTTAGGATACAACTTGGTGCTCGCCACGTCGAAAAGGTTGGGAACCCTTGTTCCAGAAGCTGTGAAACCTCTTCATTCCTCTTTCTCTTTTCTTTCCAAATATTCTTATTCATGCTTTCTCTCCTAAGGTAATGCCCAGTACAGTACGCCTTACTCTTTCTTGTGATCTGTATAATCACTCGATTTTCTCTCATTTTTTTAGAATTTCCTTGTTGTTCATCCTTTTCTGTCTTATCTATAGATTCCTGATCAGTCTTCTCCATTTCCGATCTGTATCTATCTCTTTTAATATCTTCATCAGCAATACCTAATTTACAGTAGGCCTTCTGCTAGTGGACGAAACACGTAGCAATCCTGACTGTAACCATTTATGATATGATTGTTGCTACGCCGATAACAATCGTGGTTCCTCGTCCTTTTCTGAAGCCGAATTGATCTAGCATTTCGTCGGTCTTTTATTAAGAGTTCTTGCGATAATCTTCGAAGTGTGCGACACTATGATTATCGTTCTATAATCTTTTACATAGAATTGCCTTTCACGTCTTCTTTAGAGGGATCATTGCTACTTTTGGAACATCCTGAGGCCACTCTCTCGTGTCGTAAATATTGTTAATTAATTTTGTAATCACCTTAAATCCTCCCGATGCCATGATTTTATGTATTTCTGTCGGTATTCCATCATTTCCTGTGGCTTTTTCTTTAATCAGCTCTTGAATCACTTTTTCTAATTTGATTTCCATAATACTTGGTCCCAATTTGCCTTCTTCAATGATGTCCTCTTCCTCCAGTTCTATTTTGCATAGTTTCTTAATGTAGTCTTTATATATTTGATTGTGCGACGGTATTAGCGCCTGATTTAATAATTCCTTTACCTTATCTTCTAATTATAGTGCCCTAGCGTATATAAATCGTATTTCCCTAACTTTTCCATCTACCTATAGTATTTCCTAACATTTTTCCTTTATCCATTTTTATCTAGCTTTCTCTGGCACCCTTCTCAACTCATTGTTTATAGTTGGTTCTACTTACTTCACCGTTAACGTTTTTCTAGTTTATCTTTAGTGGTAAATGGTTTTCTGATTTTCTTCTATTGTTTACTTATCACTTTATTCCTAGTATCTTTGATACTTTCTAAGACACTTTTCCAATTACATATTGAATGAAAAATAAATAACTTTGAATCCGCAAAAAGACTATTTTCTGCGATTATATCACAAATTCTCCTTGAGAAAATTGAAATATACAGTTTGATACTTGGATCGAAAATGTCTATTTGAAAGAGTCCTTAATAATGTATGATAATAATGTAATGCATTGAAGTCTCCGTAGAATCAGGACGGAACGTAAGATATCAAGTATTCTGCTTATTGTTCGACAGCCTGCGTCTAAGAAATAACGTAACATACGCTTTATCTTATAGTCTGTAAATGTTACAAACATTATCATGCCTTTAATAATGCAAAATTTAGATTCGAGTGAATAAAGTTTCGAAGTTTTAAGGGACAGGTTTTTATCCAATTACATTACAACAAGCGATCGCGATGTTTTCGATGCTTAACGCAAGACAAAGTCCCATTCAAAACCAAAATCCTCCTTCAAACGAAAGCTTCAATCAGTTGATACGCTAATGTTATAGTTAGGAAATAGCAAATAAATCGAGCTCAAATTTTATACCATGAAGTTTTAAATGTTAATATTCGGGGAAAAGCGGTGTAATGGTTCCTTCGAGTGCTGAAGATGCGTCCTATAGCTATTCCGTCTTCGTTGTACTAGATGAAATTTCAAATAAAAATAATCTAGGAGACATAAATAAGGGCAAATTATCAAATTCTCCGCGATGGCTATATCTGACTGTGGAATAGAATCACATTTGTTGGCCTAATATTCGCTCGCTACCTATCTGTGAAATCACAGACGATGTCACAAAATGTTTTTATTGGAAATTATTTTATAGCACTCGGTGGGGTAGGGAGTTCTTACTGTTAACCAGCAGTGCTATAAATCGGCTGCCTATTTCATAAGCGGTCTATTTCCTTGAAATGAGATACATAACAACACATAAGTCGTAAGGACGGCAAGAATATCATGTTGGTGGAATTTACCAAGTTATCACAAAAAAACCATCACATTTTTGCCAGTAATTTAATGCAGCAGTAAAACCTTGTACCCAGTTCTTTGACGTACATTCCTGGAAGTAGGAAAGCATAAGAAAATATTTGAAGTCGCATGAAAATGTATGAAAAGTGGTATCAGTTTTGAATTTATGAGATTCTTTCTTTTGAATTTCAAGGAGCTACTTCTTAAATTTACGTCATATTTTGATTGAAATAAATATCTAAGATTGACAGTTGCTCTCATATCCACCAAATCATTGCAATATCAAGAGAAAATATCTATTCCTAGAAATTTCGACGATCAATGAAACGAATTTTATATTGGTGAGGGAAACGATGATAACATATTAGTAAACGTGTTTAAATCACTTAACGAAAAATTACCTCACAATATTTATTAAGGAAATCATGAATATTGGGGACAATGACAGGTTAAAAAGGGTTGGTTTGCATACTGCCAAAAGTGTAAATTATAAAATGTCTTAAGAAATTTTAAAAAACCAACCCCAAGAAAAGATTTTTCAGGACATCTGAGGCTGATACATTCTGTCCCATTGTACGGAACCGTAACTGAACAGACGACAAAAAGAATGCTGTATGAGTGTGATCCTATGGAAATTGTTACACTTGCCGTAGCTGTAAATTAAACGCATATTCTGACTGATTATAACCATTTTTCAATTAAAGAATATTTTTCTTAACTCATTAGAATATTTTAGCATTCACTAACACTAGTTGGAAAATGTGAAAGAACCGAAAACATATTTGCCGGTCCTGCTTCGCTGAAAAGTATGGTACTGTGAATACGACAGATAATTTAGAAACATTTAAGTTTATAATAATCAAAATAATTTTTTAAATATTAAAAATATTGAAAATACGTTAAGAATTCCGAACAATTCACTGCGATCTGCCACCCTGACATAGAAAGATGTGGAAATGCAAAGCATCTATCTATAGCGATTACGCACTTAACATCAATCAACATTACAGTTATTTTTACAGTAGATTTTAGTTTTAGATGGATATCATGTCAACGCGAAGGAAATATAAACTCAAATTATTATGGTTGCGAAATATTTTATCAGATTTATACGATTCTGTGCCTGCCACACTAAACCCTTAACTAAAATGTTAACTTCAGTTATGTGTTTATCACTCCAGAAGAAACTAGTATTCCATTCTATATCTAGGTATATTATTAAAAACTATAAATCATTTAATGAATAAAATTCCCGATGGCTAATTTGTGGATAGATCAAGTTGTCTAGAGCAAAAATATTAGGAAAACAAAATATCTCTTGAGCATAACAGATTAGCATAAGAAATTGAAAATAAAGTCCGTAAGAGCAATTTTTGCGGTGGGTAAACGGAATAAGAATATATAATCGGTTATTACTTCAGAGCGGGCGGCAAAGCTCCGAATAAATGAGATCTGGAATTGGTATAAAAAGGGCATTGACGTGATGAGGAGACATCAAAAAATAAATGTATTCTAATCTTTAACTCTGTAGGATTTTATGAATATTAGGATTGGATTACAAATACATAGACTGTGCGCTGATTATAAGATTTTAAAATGTGATACGTGCATTTGAATAAATTAGGAAGCATTGTATATATATAAGTATATAGTAAGACGAAAGCAATAGTAATTAATGATGGAATAATTAGGTGTATCATGTGATTAAGACAGTTTTTGCAAGTGAATCGGTGTATAGGATTTTAGAGAAGAGAGACATGAAATCTATAAAGGATAATGAAGAGAGAGAAGAGATATTTTTGATGGAGCAAACATTGAGGAGATGGTAAAGGAAATGGCTTGCTGGAAATTGTGAAATTGTTTGTTGGCAGAAAAATTCTTTTTTATGATGATTTGTAAGTTGCAAATATGGAAATTATTTTAACAGTTTGTAGGAAGTTAATACATGTAAAGCATTTATCGCATGTAAATAATATTTAAACAATTTCTCGTCCTCCGAACGCTGACGTACAAATGACATGGAATTGATATAACACTTTGTGTAAATTTCAAGTAGTAACTCATTCTCTAGAAATACGGTAGGTTATTTATATATTTGACAGACGAAAAGGTAAAATAAGATACCTGGCTATGTAAATAATCAAAATGTTTTCTAGAATCATTAATAATGAAAATAAAGAAATTATCAAAACTCGAATCAAATACTATTTGTATTCTTTGCTTTAGAATGGTTAAGTCCAGCATAAGAGTAAGCACACGTATTTCCAGCATGCCTAATAAATGAGTGTTAAGCACTGAAAATGGACCACATTGAGCAAAATAATCTGAAAAGGTTTCAGAGTTTAAGAGGGTCCGTTTTCCATAATCTCCGCTCCACCATGAATTTACATGAGAACTTTTACAAAAACTCCAAAACCTTTTAAAAACTTTGGATCTCATTAACTCAATTCGCATCTCGTGCAAAAACTGTTCTACGAGCTGTTCGGAGATGTGACGGCAAGTGTTCGGACAAGCGACACCCGTGCACGCGTGGAGTTCCTCAGGCCGCAGCCAAAAAGGAAGCCGGGGAGGGAATCATAATTTGCATGAAAATACGTCTCTTAAAGCAAGGAATATAGCGGAAAATAGTATGGAGAAAGTCGCTTCCCGATAGAGCATTCCAGAAAATTACAGGAAGAAGTCCTGTCAGGCTTCCGTTGGTTGGCGCGATGGAAGAAAGCAGGACGCCTATGGAGCCGTCACGTGACATAGGCGCCCTCTCCCATTGGTCCATCAATCGGAAGCCAGGGAAAAGAACCGCGAGTCTTATGCGCTAAAATGAAATCCAAAAATGGAAAACGAGAAGAATTTCTCTATCCGAAAATTAGCCGCTAAATATGTGGTCGATTCGCTTAAACGCGGTCAGCGACAGTTCTTCGACTCCGAGGGACACAAGGTGGGTGCGATCTGTCTCACGTGGGGTTTCTTCGTCTGCACGGCGAGCGGAGTCCCCGTGTCTTGGTCCATAGGTAGCCGGCGGAACGCGGTGCGCGGTGCAGGGCTTCGTGAGGCTGTTCGGCAAAGCGGAGATGGCGGGCCCGCCATGGGAGGCCCGGAGAACCAGAAAAATCGAACGAGTTAGCCCGGCTCCTCCTCGCTCTTCCCTTCCCCCCTTCCCTTCCTCTCCCCCCTCCTCCAGTACGCGTGAAAAAAACCTTTTCGGAGACGGCCATGTTGGCTCCAAAGAGAGAAAGAGAGGGTCTCTCCCCACACACGGCTCCCCCCATTGAGTGAGGGCGAGAGGGGGATAGAGGGCGGGGGAGGCAGACCCCGCCCCCTCCGAATACTTTCTCTCGTTTTTCCCGACCGGCCATTTTTAAGCCCGCCCACTTTTTCATCCCCTGCCCCCTCCGCTTCCTCCCCCGCGCTCCCCTCTTCGCCCCCTGCCATCCACCAAGCTCCCTCATTTACCCTTCTGGGAGCGAGGCTTTTTTTCCTCCACGCATATCCAAGTCCCTCGCCTCCTCCACCCTTTAAACAATATTCCTTCCTCTTACACCCTCCCTCCGACCTCCCGCATCCTCCTCATACCCCACAAGGGTTTTTAGAAAAGAGAGAGAGACGAAATGGCAAGGGCATTATTTTTATTCCCAAATGCGCCCCTCTCCTTATATGTCGAAATGACCTGAGCGGAGGTCCTACAAGGGTTTCCTTCGTCCTCGGGAGGGTCCTCTCCTCGTCCTCTCCTCCCATCTTCCTCTCTCTCTCTCTCTTCCTCCTCTCGCTTCCTCCTTTCTCTTCCTCTCTCAGAGCAGGGACGGGCGCGCCAGGAATTTGGGCGCGTTACGCCCTCCCTCTCCCGCCATCTCCCTGCATGCTTGCTTGGACTTCCTCTCCCTCGCTCCTCTCTCTCTCTCTGTCTCTCCCCCGCCCTCTCTGAAGAGTAGAATGGAAAAGGGCAGACACAGGCACATGAAGCGATTAGTTCCTCAACATTAGGGAAGAAATGTGGGCCCCACATTTATTACAATGCGGGCCGAGTTTTTTTTATTAGTATTTCGCGGTGTTTTTTTTTTGGAAAGGAAGAGAAGGCACGGAAAAAGGGGTTTCGGTGGACATTTCTTCCAGCGTTATAGCATTCTCTCCATAGAAAGAATGTCGGAATGGAGAAGACAAGCAGGGGAATGCCGTGAAGCGATGAGAAGGCACGGACGCCTAGTATTCCACGACTCCCGTGACGGCACATTCCCTCCGACGAGAGAGGCGAAGAGAAGAAAATGATTCGAAAACGAAGAAAAACGCAATCGACGGCGAAAGAACTCCAGTGCAGGGCGTGCGGATGTCGCTCGAAGCGAAGAGATGCAGAGGACGAGAAGCGGGCCATTGGAAAAGAAGGCTTCGCTTGCAAGACGTGCGCTGAGATCGTCTTTGAACCGCACAAACGTACGTTTCAAAGTCATAGCCGAGAACATATCCCCGTTAGTTGTTAATTCCTGGAAGTAAGGCGAACAATAATTTTTTATTTCGTGGAATAAATACCGACGAAAAAACGTCACCAAGGCATCGATGGTAGAAAATAAAAGCCCAAGGAAAAACGTTGCTTCCGTTAAGTATCTTGGTGCAGAATCAGGTGAAGCTATCTGCTTCAGCTACAAAATTATTAAAATAAAAATTCAAAAGTGGTTGATATTTGGTAAAAATCAGTAGAGATCTTCAATTAAATCTCATGTCGAAACGCTACAATACTTGAAAACTAAGATTTGGAATTTAATTCAGAAAATATAAATATCATTCATTCAGCAAACGAAAAATCACTTCTCTTAGCTAAGAATTTAGCGTACATGTTATGTTATCATTTATATAGCATCGAATGTTGGCAATTTGGTGGTTAACATCATCCTTATGTCGGAACAAAGCCCTTGGCACTCATAAATTAACAGAGGTTCATTCAATACTCGAAAAAAAGACATTATTTCGCGAAATAGCTCTCCCTTATTTTTTCATCTAATGCACTATAAATTCACGATTTCTGAAACAACACTAGCGTCTGAAGCAATAACGAGAGGAAGTTTTCTCGCATCAGGTGGAACTTGGAATCCCACGCAGTCTGTTGCCTGCAGCACTCTGCTGCTGCTGCTGCTGCTCGAGTGAGTTACCGCCGTCGCCGGAGAGTAAAAGCCTTCTCGAGATTTCCACCTTCCTCTCCTTCATTTCTCTCTTCTCTGTAAAAAAAAATTGAGAAGCATCGTAGCGCATTGGAAAAAGGGTCCTATTAAAAAATAAAAGCGGGGAACGTCTTATATTTATACTCCTTGCATTTTTTTGCGCGCGGCGCATGCTATCCCCTTGCGCTGGCACAGCGGCCGGCGTCAAGGGGAGAGGAGAGGGAGAGGAGAGGGAGAGGAGAGGGAAGAGGAATTTAGTTGCACGGGGAGGAGGATAAGTGAGAGAAAACGGTTTGGAATAAAAAAAGAGAACAGAGTTTTCTCTTCGCTCAGAAAACACGGGGTAGGGGTTAGTGGATGAAGGGGGAGAGAGAGACAGGGGAGAGAGAGAGAGAGAGGAAAGGAGAGAGAGAGAGAGCCATTCGGAAGAAGTGTTTACTTTGAATTATCCTCCTCGAGCTGGTCTTCGCAATTTTCCACAGCCTATAGGGTTAGCGAAAGAAATAAAAGGAACGGCAGATAACGGGTCGTGAAAAAAAGAAGAGGGAGAGATGTCGCGATAAATTGGAGGGAGAGATAATGAGAGGGAGATAGGATGGAAGTACCGCAGTTCGCTCTATCTTGTGTAATGTCGGTAGGAGATGATAGGTGAAGGAGTCCCAGAAAATGTAATCCAGGTGTTTTTTCAGCAATCCTGGGTTGGAAACTTCGTTTAATGTCGGTCTTAAATGTTTCCTCTTTTTACCTACTTCTGTAGGACGATTCAGCGTTTGAGAAGGCGTCCGCTTTTATTGCTGGATGAGAAAACCTCGCTCTGCTTATGTTGGAACCATTAATGTTTTTTTTTAACTACGCCTGAACTCATGGGTGTATGCCTTCACGACATGACCGTTCGGCAAAAAGTAATTTCATTTAGTGAGTGATAGTTTGAAAATGAATCCTGAACCAACAGCAGTTTAATATTTAGAAGGTTTTAGAGCATGCCACAAATGCTTTTTTATTCTCTTATTTTTGTTATCCTGTTTACAAACTGAAATTTCAGTTCGCCTATGGTATTAGCTGCAAATAAATTCCATATAAACTTTAAAATATATTCAGTCAATGAAGCGATAGTGATTCTCTCACCCTGCCTATGGATGTCCTTGATTAAAGGATTTTTATATACAATTTACTTAGGTTGAATAATGACATAACTAGATCCAACCCAACCAAAGCAAGTTAACAATTGCTATGGGGCCGAGCATAATGGAAGTGAGATGATGATAAAAAGAGAACTCTTGAACTTTGCTTCCTTCCATTTGAAACGACGAAGAACTTCAGTCTAATGCTGTATTTTCTTTGCTCTCAAACAGTCTGTTATTCCGCATTAGAAATCACGCTGCAAAGATAAATTAGTAACAATCGTACGTATACAATAACTTCATTCTTTTCTAATCTCTAAAGCTGCGTCTTATCCAAATAAAAAGTTTAGTGAGGAAATTACGACCTAAATAACTCCACTTCGTGTCACTCTCTAATTTACGTCTTAATTCATCAAAAGTCGTGAATTTCAAACGCTGCTAAATTTATAGATGATTAACATATACGGATGACGATTGTAATATTGTTCACCGTTTACTTCAGATAATAATTACAAGAATTAATCGCTGTCAGTTATTTTTTAGAAGAAACAAGTTTCGAATATTCCATTAAATATGTTAAGGTTAATTGGCTGCATTGCAAATCAGAATAATCTGGATATCGCCATAGGAGTCAGGAATCGTTCAATTTTTTTTAGTTGACTTCAATGCCTTCTACATTATCTTTCCAGTTTTGTTTGACAATAATAAATTTTATCAAATAAAGACTTTTTCGTTTAAACAAAGTCAACATCTTATATGTTGTGGAATATGTTAAGGTTAAAAATATCAAATAATTAAACTCTGTGGACTGAATTAAAATTCGGAATAATATAATATATTTAAAACATTAATTATTTTTTAAATTATTTGTAACTCAACTTTCACATGACCGTGGTGAGTTATTAAGATCCATTACGAGATTAGTAACATAACAATACTTATATTTCCTTCAGCAGTTTCTCAGAAAAACTGTTTTCTTCGGGATGGAATATATCACGATTTTAAATCGATCAACTGATAGTGAAATTAAAAATTGCATATTTTTCAACATTTTACTCTCTACCCTCTCTCCCTCCCTCCCCTCTTTCTCTCTCTCTCTCCCTATCACTCTTCCGTCTCCTGTTCTTTTTTTTATGCAGATGAGGACGCCACCTCCGCCTCCTTCCATTGATGCAATTATTCCTCCCGTTTGACGAATCCATAGCCAAAGGGAATTCCGCGCTTTTTCCATCATTTTGGAGTCTCAGCTGACTGGGAGGGGAGGCAGACGGAGGGAGGGAGGGAGGGGGAGAAAGGCGGGAAAAAAGGGGTGGGGGAGGTGAAATATGCGTGATCACCCCACAAAGGAAAATGAAAACGTTTTTTCTGAATAGGGTTTTTTGACTCATTAATTCTTTTTCTTTCGTTTGAAGTGAATCTGAAGGAGTTTCCCTCGTGGGATATTCGCGTATTCTATTGACCTTGTGGAAAAGGAACGGTGCATTTTGCGTGGTTTTCGGGTCCATTTATGGGTTGGGTTGAGTATTACGGAGTAGTTAAGGACAAGTTTCTCTTGCCTGCTGTTTTTTAAGCGTCATTCCTCTATGTCGATTTACTGTTACTAAAAATCATTACTTCGTGCCTTTTAATAATGCACTATGTTCAAATCTTGTGATTCGTTGTTTATATTTTATTTTGTTTTTGCTTTATAGTAATGGCAAGTAAATGAATTTAGATTATAACTTACAATATTGAACTAATAATATAATTCAAAATAACGGGACAGATTTGCTTCATTTATAGTTCTAAACTAAAATTTTGATAAAAAATGCGGTTGTTGACTATCGATACGATTATACCACAAATAAACAAAAATGATTCTTTGAATGGCAGTTGAAGACATAAATTGTTTATACGATTGAGGCACGATTTGTTCATTCCATATTCACGTTTGATTTTCAGGCAGTCTCTATTAATCCCAAAGCATTCTTAATTCACATATAAACAAATGTTTGACCTTTTTTAGCACTTCCTCAATATAAGCAGCGTCTCTTAAAAAGTCTTTTTAAAAATTTTGTTAAATCACATTTTGAATCGTACGAATGTCCTTATTACTCCTCTGCGTCACAACGGAATCAGCGCTTTGAACCGGTAACGAGAAAACCGACCCATCAAAGTTTTAATCTTTTACCACGAAACTCTCCAACGGCCGTTGCGGCTTATCCTCCAAATAGAAGCGTCTTTTTCTACCTCTCCTTTTCCTCCTAAAAAAAAAACCTTTTCGTCTCATCATCCATCACATCTCCACAGAAGGACAGACCCTCGGGGAAAAGTCTCCAAGCACTTCGATCCGTGGGAGTTTCTCACGGCGCGTCCGACACCGGGAAAACTCACCTCAGCATCCTCCTCCTCCCGAACACGGCCGCCGGGGGCCCACCGGTCCAGCCGTTCGAACCCCCGTCCCACTGCTCCCTCCCCCCCCCTCCCCCCACCCCTCCACAGACCCCCTTAAAGCTCTCTCTCTCCCAGGTCTTCCCAGATAGTGCGGCGGTCACTCTGGACCAGTCCTGAGCTGATTTCGGGTGTGGTCACCTTTCCCGGACCACACCCCGTAATGGACCACCCTTGCACCCCCCTCCCCCTCCCCACCCCAACTCCTCTAGCCTTTCTAGGGCGACAGGAGGTGCTACGCCAGTCCCAGAGTAACCAGTTCCTCGGCAACCCCGGTTGTTCTTTTTCGGAGGGTCAGTCGGCTGCCCCTCTCGTCCGAAACGCACCCTTCTCCCTCGGACCCCGCCACACCCTTTCCTTACTTAGGACCCTTCCGCCACCCTTCCTCATACCACTTCTCAAAGACCTTTCTTGCGTATACATCTTCTGACCATTGTTACCCATCTCATCCGTCCACGGTGCAATCTCCATGGACACTTTTCGTCATCGCTTCGCCTCCTCACCCCCATCCCTCCTCCTCCTCCTCCCCCCCACCCCTCTCACCTCTCCCCCTCCTCACCACACCTTCATCTCCTAACCTCCTCTCTCTCCGTGGAATTTTCCGTCTCCCCCCCCCCCCCCACCCTTTCTATCTCTCCCAACGCCCCACTCCTACTCGACTCCGATTTCTCTCTTCAGATCCTCCTCCCCCCCCCCCTCTCCCCTATTTTATTTATCTCTCCCCCTCCTCCCCTCCCCTCCCCTCCCCTCCCCCTCCCCTCCCCTCCCCTCCCCCTCCCCTCCCCCTCCCCCCCACTTCACCACCTCCTCTCTCCTCGACACCCCACAGTATGGTCCCGATGATCCCATAACCAACGGCAATTTCGTTTTTTAAACTTAACTGAATAGATCTACTTGGTTTTTTGGGACTTTGTGAGGATGGATGATAGTGGCCTCTTTTATGGCGAACAATTCCGGCGCTCTAAGCTTCGCCTCTTCGTTTCATCGGATCACCGAACGAAGATTTTCCTCTTGGATCCGGTTTCCGTCGCAACCGAATTCGGCTTCTTTTAGTACTACTAGGCGCGCTCAAAATGAAGCTTGCCGCTTTATATCGTTTAGCGACGTCATTTCGAAGGCTTTCCTCAACGGTTTCTCGCCAGCAAACGACGATGCCGTCGCGATTACGAGACTTACTATTCACACGCATCGGTCGTTAGAGAGATTCGAAGTACTTTACGCAGAAGAGGTATAAATTTTTATGCTGCAATAGTTGGAAAATAAGAATTTTAGGGTATTTCCAGCAGGCGATGAACACCAAATAATGTTATGTTATGAATTATAATACTTAAATTACTTAATTTGATGACTGTAATCGTAATTTTCCACCAGGATAATCGAGCAATAAAATTGAATAATTTTTTGAGAACGTACCCAAACGGAATATTTTGGTTAAAGAAGCTCTCTCGCTAAGAATCTCTTCAAATCTATATTTCCAAATAAAAACCATATGAATTTAAAATGACACGGTTGCCGCTGACCTAGCATATACTCAGCGCAACAACAAATAAACATCGATTTGTCCTCAAAATTTTTAACCACTCTTTAAGATAGCAACAAAGGAAATCTCCGCGCGGTATCTATCACGAGATGAATTTTTAAACGGGTTTTCCCTGGGCTAAAAAAAATTGAAGCGGGAAATCGGCAATTAAATAACGCTCACACGGCGATAACCTAATCCGTGGCGTGAAGAGCGTTCACGCAGCGGGCAATTTGAGCGAACGGGAGTGCGGGAAGGAAGAAGAGGGGAGAGGGAGGGAGGAGAGAGGGAGGGAGGGAGGGAGGGACAACGTGGACTCCCTTGCACTTCGAAAGCCTCTCCTCCACGACTTCACTCTTGTGAGAATAACGCTACACGGTCGATTCTGACGCCTTTTTCGGCCGCCCCTCGCAGCACCTCGCCCCACCCACCGACGGCCCCACCTCCTCCTTCCAGTCCCTAACCCCGCTTTCCTTCTCAGGACACTCGTGGAACACGGAGCCCACAACTCTCTCTCTCTCTCTCTCTCTCTCTCCTCCATCTCTTTCCTAGCCCACAATCTATATCCCCTCTCTATCCTTTTCTCTCTCTTTATCCCTTCTTTCTCCCTCATACTTCCATCTATCTTCGTCTCTCTCTCTCTCTTTTATCCCACAGACACTGTCCGTCTCAACAGCCCCCCTCTCATTCCGGCGCACCCTTCCTTTCCGCCGAGGGCACCCTCCCTCTCTCTTTTTCTCTCTCTCTCTCTCTCCTCCTCTCTCTCTCCCCATTCCTCCGTCTCCCCTTTCGCCCCTCAGGCTAGCTAAAAAAACCCTTTCTTTCTCCATTTCACACTCTCTCTCTCTCTGCCTCTTCTCTTGCTCCACTCCCTTTTACCCTCTTTTCTACCTCTTCAATTAATTTCCTTCCTATTTCCCTTTATTCATATTATGTTACCACTATTTTTTACTCATCTTTTACTTGTTTAGCGCTTATTTTTCTTTTTTTTTTAATTCTCATCTCTCCGTTCACTCTTCCTCATTTTCTAGTGCGTGCGTCTTTTCGCTACGTGATCCTCTTTTTTTTTCTTTGTTTCACTGAACGATGTTTCTCCTCTTTTTCCGTCGTGTATCGCTCGAATACCGATTTCGCGGAACTCCTGTCGGCGCCATTATCTGAAATTTTAATAGCTTTCCCAAGAAAGAAATCGGATAATATATATAATATTTTTATAATTTCTCATTTTCCGATTTATTAAATGCAACTTGTTCTTAGTCTCTTTAGAGTCATTAGCCATATAACCAACACTATCATACTTGGACTGTGTATGTGCTTACTTTTCTTTGGTAAATCGTCACACCTAGCTAAAACGTCCTTAATTGTCAATTTTTTTGACGTCCTATGTTATTCTGATCTGGTTCCTCTATTATTCGTCCAGAGTCTTACACTTTCTTATTTTGTCAACTGGCTCAAGCATTGATATATTTCCATTGGAATAATAGTTCGCACTTGATTCAAAGTATACGGAGGCTTCAAAATCGCTATTCTGTATAAGATTCATTACATATTTTTGTCGTGGCTGAAATAATTACGTTGAAATTTTATTACATTAGCGGATGCTGGAATTTTCCAACTCGTTAATATTTTGACGTTTTTCTTCGTTCTTTGCGAGAGTGAACAAGAAATTATCGATTATAATTTTAAATAGTACAGTTAAGTTAGATATAAGCCATTTAATGAAATCAACTCGGTGAAACATTTAAAAAACTCTTATTCATTATTTTTTAAATTCTTACACTGAAAATACCATTTCCGTGTTTTCCAGAATTTATCTCAAAGTTAACAATATTATAATATAAAACAAATTATTTTTCGACCACCTTTATCGTTCAAATGGGTTTTGGATACTGTTTACATTTTTTCCTTGTAAATGTAATTCAGCGATATAATAAACACTTTACTGTAAAATGACGCAAAAACTCGGTTTGTAACATATGTGGATATTGAATCCAAATGCCGATTGCTATCTTAAGTCTTACTATTTGTTCTTCTTTTCTTTTTTCTTCTATATCGAAGTAAAATTTACGTAAAATTTATTGGATAAGAAATATAATTACAATTTTCAACTGAACATGAAACAATCTTATTTGTGCTTTTTCTTCAATCCAATCTTTACTCGAAGTTATATGAAATTTTTTTTAAATTCGCTAAGGTACATTTTTTGGCGAAAGTATCCAAATAATAAAGTGGACTTTTAAAGATTCAATTTTGCGTATTTATCCCGAATTTCGCTCTCGACTTAACAATTCAACGAGATATTTTACGTTCCGCCAATTCACAGAAAATGGGACGAAAAAACCACCCGTCAAGACGGGTGGCGTTTTCGTCCCAAGATATCGCCATAAAGAAGTCGAATCATGAAAGAACGATGAAAAATTCAGCGTCCATTTCATTAGTCTCGAGCGTCAATTAAAATCTATTCAATCGCTCGCCTTCCTTTCTTGTTGGTTTTCGTGAGCTGCACACAATCGCAGCCGAGATGAAGCAAGCCGAAGGCATAAAGTGATGTCTGCGATATTCGACGTGTTTGGGATTCGTCTTGAGCAAACTCCAGCTGAGAGCACACACACACACACAAACGGGAGGTGCAGCGTATACATCTCGGAGCATTTTCAATTTTCTCCCTTCTCCCCCTCCCCCTCCCCTCCCTCCCCCCTCCCCCTGACTCCGCTTCCTATCCCTAGCCTCTCTCCTTCCGACCCTCTCCTTTACTTCCCTCCCCATCATTCGCCTCCCTCTTTCCAACCCTTTCTCTTATATCCCTCCACCCTACAACCATTCCTCACTCTCAAATCTCGCTCGATATTCTCTTAGTCTCTCTCTCTCTCTTACTCTTCAGTGTGCTGACCAACCGACTCTTTCTTTTCTCATCTTCCCTTCCATGATCCGGCTTCCCTCCTCTCTCTCTCTCTCTCCCCCTCCTATTTTCTCCCTCCTCTTCTCTCTCTCCCATCTATTTTTCTCTCTTTTGCACTCCTCCCACCCCTCTTTTTTTTTACGACCCTTTGCTTGAGCTACCACTTGTCGCCAGTCATCTGCATGTCTCTTTCTCTACGACTATTTCCCCTTATCTTTATAGTCTTTGTCATTATTTTTCTTTTTCAGTCGAGCAATTTTCACATCTCTTTTCCTATCATTTATTTCCTCATATTTTCTAAGTTCGTATTGGACTCAAATACATTTTTTTCCTTTCTACTTTTCACTATTTTAAATCTCGGATTCGTTCTATTCTATTTTCTTATTCGTTTTCTTATATTCGTTCCACTTTTCATTTTACTGCGGTTTTTCGTCTATTCTTTTTCTGTATCCGTCGCTCTTCTCTCGGTCGATCCTTAGCAACACAACATCGTCTCCATTTCCCTTTCTCCCTCTCTTCTTCTCAGCTGCGAATCTGTTTTTCCTTTGCTCATCTTCCACTCTCTCCTCTCTTCCTCCACATCCCTCCCTCTTCTCCTCTTCCTCTCTCTCTGCTCCTCGTATTCCCCCTTTCTGCCACAACATTAATCCCACCATGCCAATCTCCTCTTTCCTCTTCCATCTCTCCCACCCCGAACGCCCCCTTCTCCTATCCACGTTTCCCTTCCAGCCACCTCCTTCCTTCCTCTCTCTCTCTCTCTCCTGCCCTAATGCACTGCTCTCCTTAATCAAGGATTTAATCTACACTCTCCAGACTACTCTCGCTTTTCCTTAACCGCAACTCTCCTGTTACAGCGTTGACGATATCTAAGCAATAAGTTTCTGTTTTTATTCGGCATCTCTTTACGTTGTTTAAATCGAGAGTACGTGACGTTGCTCTTTCAGGCTCTACTTATCGCAGATCCATATGAAAGAGCTCGCCTGTGAAAAAAACATTTTCCTCCCCAGCTCGTATCTGGCTTGCAATGCGAGACGTCAGTGGAGGTTTTATTATAATTTCATTCACAACTTTATTACTTTTTAAATTAATTAACGGGTACAATGGAACCGCCTTTGCAGCACATCTAAACGTTTCAAAGTACCTGAGTATCAAGAAAGAAATATCAAGAAGAGAGAGCATCCCGGGTCAGCGTACATTTCCTCTTGTCTGTTTTTTTCTAACAATAAATTAAAACAACCGACTTTTAAAAATAAGGCAATTCCCTTAGAAAGGTATTTATGGGTGGTCAGCAATGAGGCATTGCTCAATTCGTCGATTTTCTATTGTTTGCGTTTCGTTTTTTTTAATACCTATCATTATCTAAAAACTCTCATTTCGTTTTGCGAGAAATAAACAAAGTTTTATTCTCTAAATTAAGCGACGTTTTGCGTTAAATTCTTCAAGAAAATAATTTATCGATAACGAAGTTTTGTGTACTGCCATGGAAGTTCTCTTCTTTGTTTACTCCATTTTCCGACAATAGTAAAATATTACGTCACTATATCGCACTTTTCTCTTGTATATTTGTAAATTAGGTGAAATTTTAATACTGTATGCCTCGTTGTAAGTTACTGTGACTCCGGCAAGTCGAATAATATTTCAGAGATTCCGCATATTCGTTGAAGTAGAAATCGAGTATATATATATTTTTGGCGTTTGGCGTTAAAATTTACCGAGGACTTTTTTATCGCAGTGTTTGATACGAAATTACCTGAATTACATTTCACGGGTCGCTATTTCGAGTGACCTCTACGGACCGCACAAATTGAGGTTCGATGACCCGTTCCATCTTCCCTCTCACTGTACTATTCCTTCATACTTGTGTTGTTATTCTTCTGTCACGTTTAACAGTTTTTATTTTTCAGAAAATCATCTCATTATTGAGTATTCTTGCCATCTTCCAGGGCTGTGTTTTAAAAATGTTAACTTTCTGTATTACTCGTTTAAAAATTTTGAAGCTAACACCTTATGATTCAATAGAGCAGGTGTCGAAACCTTTTCAGCATTCTGTGCAACATTTCTAGTTTTGAGTGCTTTGAAGGTCGCATTTAAAGTCTAGAAAGCCTCGGCGGTCAGGATAAATGAATAAATTAGAAGTTATTTGGAGTTTAAATTGTGTCATATTAGTGAAAATGATGTCTAAATGCGTTAAAACTTCTACGGAAATTTTTTAGGTAATATTTTTATTGAGCACGTGAAATTATCACCATTAAATGTTACCAAGCACTTTTTCATCATAAGTTTGCACAAAGCGCTATCTGGGGCCGCATGCCGCGTACACGGGCTGTAGGTTGCCTACCCCTGCTATGTAGAATAATATATCTTATGATTTAAATTAAATTGTTAAACTAAGGTCAAGTAAATCATATGCGCATTTAGTATACTAAGCCTCGGTCACCGATGTGTAGTTCGACTATTTTGAGATCTGGTTTTGTCAATCTTTTTTTCTCTTGAAAGCAGTAATTGATCTATTTAATGCGTTGGGGATTTTTTTATATTCTGTATTGAAAAATTTTCATATAGTATATCATACCCTTTTTTATTTTAACGAGAGTCATTGTAATTTATATGTTGATTGTTGTATGATTATTGATTTATCTTTTACTTTTGTTCAATTTATCATGTGAGGAATTTTCTTTAAGAATGCGCGTTAATTTTTCGTGTAATTTCCTTTTAAATTGAAACCGCTTGATTTTTGAAGCCCAATGCAAAATTTTAACATCAGATCGTCTTGCTGATATAGAGAAATCATGTAGCCGCAAACAAACATATTCGAATTTAAGGTACAAAGTCGACAACCGCAATAGTGGATGAATTTTCAGTGACGACGAAAAATCCGTAGCTAAAAGGCGCATCTGGTTTTACTCGCCCGATTTATGGACACCGGAGTTTTCCTCGATCGAGGATGCTGGACACGTGCCATAAGTTGAGGTCGGTAACTTATTTTTGAAATACTGATTGTTTTAATCAATTCGGCTACTTTATCACTCTCAAATAGAATCCAAAGAACATTAAAAACGGCAGATCGGTTTACTCGCCATCTATAAATTTTATAATACTTACTTTCACACATTAGTTTCTTGAGTGGAATTTCGTTTGAATTCAGACTTATTTTCATTCAAATACATGTCATTGATTTCATTTAGGAAAATGCGTTTACTCTCAAACTGCGTGAAAAATATCCTATATCTCTTCCATCATTAATTACATTCTCGATCTCCGATTAATTTGCAACGTCGACGAAGAGGAAGGTAATGTTATCCATTTTTCGAGTTATTCTTTGAAATTATTCACGGATAACTAAAAACGGGGTTGGAGACTACGGTGAGATAGATGTCACAAAACTATGTACTACCATAACTTCTTAACCGTATTGTTAAGGAGTTATATATGCTTTTATTCACGGAGATGACACCCTTGAATAAAACGGTGTTTTATTCTGCTCCTCAATGCTTCATCTTAGCTTTTGTCTTTCCAAACGAGTTTTCAATAAAAAAATTTCTTCGTGTTAATCTGCTTTCTTTTGAAACTTCGCCTATGATATTTTCATCCAACTTCTTTTCATTTACAATTCAATTATAAATGACGATAATAATTCTTCCATTTAAACTTTAACATTAGCTATAATATATTTGTAATAATGAAAGTGAAAATAATTGCATTTGCAGTGGAAGAAATAACAGGCCCCATAGGTATCCAGCAATAGATACTCTCTAATTCGGATTTTGTCCTAAATAATTCCATTTGAATGAATGAAAACATTAAATTTCCTTAGTTTTTAACTCGCAACCGTTAAATTGCGTCAAATTTATTCTGGTTCCGCATTTTAACCAATTTCTAATCGCAATCTCTTATTTACGATGTAAGTTTGATAAAATTTCTCCTGCTCTTTAGTATGTACATCTTATTGTATTTTTTCACCTTAACATTATGTAATCTATTCAATTTGTCTATTTAGTTTAAAAATATAAACTTCCTACGCAACTTTATATTATCAATGTTTTCAATTTGAACTGGCTATTTTCACGCAAATTTGAATTGAAACAGAAATTCGCCCGAATGGTAATAGCAACTTCCATAGTTCAGTAAAGTTTCAAATGTTAAGGATTGTCACATTTTTCAATCTGTTTAACTCTTAAAAATTGCTTTGACATGAAAATATTTCAAATTTATTCGAATGTCTTCGATTTCCGAGATCATCTTCTAGTTTTATCTTCTCAGTGAAATCGAATCTTTGCCCTCTCTTCGATTTTAAAATAGCCTTCGACAATATTTCAAATAATGAAACCTGAATTTCATCCGTCGGAATTTCTTTCTTTTACGAAAATCAATTAAAACGTTCATCCTCTTAAAAAAATCAGTTTTCATCAAAATAAATACATTTTAGCTTTCCGGATTGCATTTCAAGATGGGCTGATTATGCCTTCGAGGCTATATAATCCTGGATATAGATATTACCGCCCGCGCAGATTTCCTCCATGTTACTCTTTTTGTGTATTCTGCCACATTTGGAGTTCGCCTGTTCTTTCCCGCTCCTTTCACTCGCTCCGCGCCCTTCATTTCACTTTCGCTTTATAGAACACGAAGCCTTTTTCCCAGCGTGCTTCCTCCCAAAGTTTACCCTTCAATTTGCGTAGCCGGAGGCGGTCTAATTATTCGTGCTAAAAGCTGGACTAACCTTAAACTCGCTTAACGGGAGGATATTTGAAAAACGATATTTTATAAAAACTATTTGTATTATTTTTATCAGTAACCACCTTCAAATTTTGCTGAACTAAGGTGATTGGATATAAAGGATTTTTTTTATCTTCCCTTTACTGTCACACTCTCTCTCTCGATAATAAAAAAATTGTCTTACTATTAAGACTATCAGGTGAAATCGAGACGATGGAGGACCTTCGCGGCAGGTCAACTAAATATTAAATCCAAATTTTTAATAGTTATATTATTTCTAAAAAATTATCAACATAATTATCTATTAGGTTGAAAAAAATTAAAGTTATGACCATCGCAACTCCAAACTGCGATTTCAAAATATCGATAACTTATGATGGAATCTTAATCGGTCATTTCTATTGAGAGGGTTCTTTTGTTATTGGTATTAATAGATTCACGTAAATGTGTTCTGAAATAAAATCCATTTGGGTTAACTTAAATTTGTGGAATTTTATTTTAATAGGGTACTAACAAACCGCTGTAAGATTCATTTTATGATTTAAGATTTAGGTAGTACATGGACTGTTATATTAATAAATGCAGATGGTGAATACCCAGCAGTCCGTATGCTGCTCTCGGAAATTTATGACCATGAAGCAATCCGTGAAATTTAGCTCAAAAAATTCTATATTTTTCAATGAGAGTTATGGCATCAAAATCTTATGTCGTGTTTTAAAATTATTTACACTTGGTTTCATTGATATGATACCACGAATTCTGTATGTAGTTTATAATGTAAACACCTATCTGGCCCTCCAAAGTAATTGCGATTTCAATATGCGAACCCCCCCCTTTAAGTATTCAAATCTACGAATGATGAAACTTCCCTTTTTCTAAGCTATAAAATAGAGTTTAACTCTAATGATTTGTACATGCTCTTCGGAATAACACATGAAGATGAATATGATGAAAATAATACTCTTATTGAATACATACGACTGTTGACGAAAGACCGAATTAAAATACAATTCTCAATTCTGTCATACTAAAGACGAATTCGATTATTAAGATATTAAGACGAAGAAATTTCGCTTCGCATATTTGAGAGACATTTTTCGGAGTAAAAATTCCATTTTATTAATTTATTCTCATAGACATAAATAAGCAAAAAGGGAAATGGAATAAACAGTGACTTCAAAGGCGTTCCTTATGGGATTTACGTACTAAACTGTATCGAAAGACTGGACGGTTCCCGAATGCTTGTCTCCAAAACTATGAGTAGTAATTGTCCTCTCGCGAACTTTTTTATGACAAATGTTACACCCTATCCGAATAAAGTTTTTGGCCGATATCTCACAAATCATATATGGGCTAGGGAGAGAGAAATAAAATGGTGTTTAATTGTTCTCGACGGATGCGATTTAATAAGATACTAGTATAAGTTTAAGAGCTTATTTAAAGTGGAAGTTCTTATCGACGGATGAAATTCAAAATCATAATACGGCGACAAATTTGAAGAAGAATCACTCATGCGTAATGCAATCAAATCCTTTCAAGAGGTGCAGGGTATGAAAATGCAGACGGAAGAGACAAGACGTACCCAAAAAATCCCATTATTATCGCTTCACTGGTTAAGAACGCCTAAAAATGTAGCTGTTTCCTAAAAGTTCTTCGTAGATTCTGCATCCGATTCTCCTCGTCTTAAGAATCCCGTTTCTTAGGTGTTTATCTCGTTTCCGTCGGACAATATAAACACCGCTCGTCCTTAGCGTTACCTCCATAACGATCGCACTCGTATTGCACGTGCGGATTTCCTCTTTGCCCCCTCCCCCCGTTCCTCCCCCCCCCTCTTTAACCTCCTCCCTTTGGTCTCTCCTATTCGCTCTGCACTCCGTTTCCTTTGTGTTTCGAGGAAGCCCCTTTTCCCCAAATTCCTTCCGACGGGACCCTTTTCCCTGTGAGATCGCTGCTAATAACTTAATCCGTTTACTGATCAAATGGCTCCGAATCGATCGCCTATTTTCCCATTGTTAGCGCTTTGGGCGCACAGTTCGCGAGAATTTCGCCTCTTTTTATTTTCAAAAAGAAGCGCCCGGCTTGTTTCCTTGAATACGCCGAGGAGTTGACTTTTATTGGAAGAAACGAGTTCCCTCGTATATTCTTCTTTTGTTTGCTTTTTTCCCTACTGGTATGATTTTATTGAATAAAGGAATGAGGCGAGAATTTTTGCCTCGGGACTCTGAATTAGAATGAAAACATTTCAGAGGGTACAGCAGTTATTATTCTTTAAAAATTTTAATTCATTTTCTATGTATTTATTGCTACTGTACATGTAAAGGAATTAAATAAAATTGCGAACTACTTTAAATTTTATTCAAAATTCTTATGTTACTTTCAATTAAAATCCGTGCCATTATTAGTATTTGCGGTGCATTCATCATTGGGTACATTAGGGTGAATCGAACCGGTGAATAAATCGGGAGAGTTTTAGGAATATCCTTCCGCTGTAGAAAATATGAATTAGGTTTTACAACCAAATGTCAATCATTGGTTCTTACAGAATTAGTTTTTCTGGAGACCAGGTTATAACAAGTTGTTTCGGAGCTGCGTATAACAAAGAAAATAAACAATGTTTAAGTTGTGTTGACGAGAAAGATTTTAAAATGATGATCATATCCTCCCATATGATTTAATACGTTATAAGAGTAATTTTGGACGAGTCTTCCTATATGATTAGCTAAAATTAGTTCCCTGACCTCACACAATTCTTCATTGATGTTACAGTGTAGACAACTTATGAATACCAAATACGTACAGTTTGGGCGAATAGGGTCAGAAAATTGTGGGTGAAAGGGTCATTAAAATTCGTCCGTATAGCTTGCTATTGCATTCATAGATCTCTCCAGGAATAATCCATCTCAAAATTTCAGAAATCTAACCTTCGTCCATCTGTTTCTTCGTCATAATCTCCCATTGTTGAAATTTAATTATTCTAATTTTGACTGCACTCTTATTTCATTCTTTACTTAAGAAGATTTTATAAAGTTTATAAGATTTTACAATCTGGTACTGTTAATCGGTCGTTAAGTATAATTACGCATATTATGTAAAATGTTATTTCATGGTTCAGTTTAACTTTTGTTAGAGTAATCGGTTTTTTAAAAGTTTATTATAATTAAAATATCGTTTCTCTGAATGTTTCTTGCAGGCTAAAAAGTAAAATATTAAGTTCTATTTAATTTGTTTTTATTTTAATCCTTTTTTGCTCATGAGGGACCCAGTACCCGGGACCGGGTCCCAGTTTCCGGTGCCGGGTAATTTCCGGGTACTGAAAATATGGCCGAGTATGCCGGGTAATTGCCCGGTACCCGGTACATCACTAATTGTGAGAGCTATGGTTTTCACTTCCTCTGATAATATAGAAAGTTGCTATATAATTTGCCAGGTCCACAATGTAGGCAACGGTCTTAAGAAGGCAACTGGTCAGGAAAGAAATGCTGCCATTCTCTCCACTTTCATCTTAAAATGAGTTCTCTGCATATGAAAGTGACGTAAGCGTAACCTTCTGTGGGTTTTGCCATGCTAAATATAGCGAACCTCTTTCAGAAATGTTAGTTGATTGGGTGCAGTGTCAGTGGAATCCAAGGAATGTTACCTCGAGGTTTTTTGCGGGTGGACAGGGCAAGAATTAAATCATTTGTGGGAGGTATTCCAGTAGAAAATGAAACAGGGTAAGGCAGTAGATGAAATGTGTCGC
This sequence comes from Uropetala carovei, assembly GCA_036926305.1. Lineage (NCBI taxonomy): Eukaryota > Metazoa > Arthropoda > Insecta > Odonata > Petaluridae > Uropetala > Uropetala carovei. The sequence continues at coordinate 3,226,634 of JAXCHB010000167.1, forward strand.
GTCAGAAATTTTAATTCAGATGTGTAAATCACTTATTCGAAAAATATTACAAATCTATATGTTGACCCTATTCGCCCAACCTTATGAGCGTGAATAGGGTCATGTAATTGCTCAACTTAATCTATTTTCCGTGAATTATCACTGAAGAAGGCTGCTTTGTAGTCCAAATGCGCATCTTGTTTTTTATAACCTGAGGCAAGTATTTTTAAGGGCTTATTCTTGATTTTTTTCAGTTGTAAATAATAATCTGCTAAATTAAGTAGCTCTTTCTTAAAACTGAGCGCGATTTCTATTGTATTAATATATTGCTCAAGGGTCAGTGCGCATTATCCACAAGAAGTCAGAGAAATATTATGTAGTAAACTCCAATTTCAAACGTTTCATTTATTGACCCGATGCACCATGGATTACCCTATATTGAGCTCATAGTGTGATTTTCAAAGAATTAGCAATTTAGGGTGGCAATGGAAAAATTACACATACGCGAAAAGGTCTTAAATAGTAAAATAATTAATTTATAATGTTATAGTACCAACAATTTTTCACCTCCAAAGTTTGCGGTAGTGGGAAGCCCATGAAATTCACTTGATATATGAAAGTGTCCTGCCTACAACAGGTTTTGTTTTGGACCGTGATTCATTAAAGTTATTCATTTCTAGGATTAAGACCATCCACAGTTCCAGTTTCACCGATTATCTTCTTAAATATTATGATCATTTCATATTCGTATTAGAACGGAAATCAAAATTAAATTATTCCAAAAACATTACAGGGATTGAAAAAACGCTACAAAAACGGTGTTACATTTAATTAACTTGTATTTAACAACATTTATTGCTAAGCTAAAGATTGTATATTTAATTTCTCGCATGATGCGTTTGGATAAGAAGAAGGATTTGATCCTTTGATCACCACTTCGTTAAGGAATAATATTACATAATTTTTAATTAATAAAAATACATTAAATCAGAACTTATTTTTGGAACTGAGTTGGCGAAAATAAATTTTAAGCAAGTGATTCTCGATTTGAAAAGAAGGTTGCAAACCAATTCTCAAGGCATTGGTGGGAGCAAATCCTTTGGTGGTCCGCAGTGGAATTTGCCAATAGGTATATCGGATGGCCCCATTGGAAGTTGCCAATGCTTCGACGGGCTGGATTAGAGTTAAATCGAAAGTTACCTAGATAGGTCGCATATATTAGGATTGGGACAGCTGTTGTTTTATTAAATTTCAGGCGTGTCCCCTTTCTGATTTTATTTCTTGAAGTCTTATATTACGGAATTTAGACAAATTTTCTCCTATTTTTTATCCTTGTTATAGGACGCATCACTTCCCAAATACTTGAAATGGTTTGTTGTTCTAAGGCTTGACTCTTAATAACTCTTTAAGTTCTTACAGGATTTTTTCTTCGAAAATTTTTTTTTGTTTTGTTGGTAGCTATCTTTAAATTATAACGTTTACATGGTTTGTTTAGTTGGAATCTTCGCTTTTTTTTGGATCACAACCTTATCATCTGCGTATAAAATTGCATTCATTATTTCTAGCCGTATTCCAGGATGCACATTCATTTTCCATATACAGAACATATCGTCTAAGTATACGTTAAAAAGTGTGGGAGAAATACCACAACCTTGCCTAACAGCTTTGTTTCGAGGGATGCCATTGGTTATTTTTCCATCTATATTTAGATATTATATCATATTTGATATTTAAATTTAAAAAATAGCTTCGAAAATTATGAAACACTTTTGGTGGGCCGTATAAAATTGCTTAATGGAGCACATCTAGCTGATGTGCCGCAGATTGGACACCCCAGCCCTGGAGGATTTACCAACCTCTTTTCAAAGGCAGTATGTGGCCTCAAGGGTGAAATTATGAGGTCCCCAATCCTCGTGTAAAAATTTGGTTGCTGAATAAGTAAATAAGTATTTTTATTCATAATAAAAAATATGGTATCTTATATCTGTGACATATTATTTAAAAAATAATCATCTCATTATGAACAAGGATGTTGAATTCACCTGTTATTTTTATAAATTCCATTTATTCAACGGCGGATGGGTAACATGCGAGGATTCACATATGTGATTCATGCTAAATAGTTTCATAATTTCCTCACATTTTAGCTTTGATTCCTCATCTTAACACCGAGAAGGGCCAAACCTCTTTGGCAGTGGTTCTATACAACGATTCTCTAGTAGTTCAACTATTATGCTCTCTTCAGAAATTGTAGGTTAATATTTATGGAAATTGTTATTCTCCTTTTACTATTGATTATTTAGAGTTACCTTAATTTGTTTTCGGTATCTTAATATTTCCAATTTTATTAGTATTTCTTTTTCTTATATTGAACCTCGTGTTTCTTATTCCATGACAATAAAATGAGAGAAAGTTAACATCAATGTTTCATTTAATATTATTCCCGTTTCAAAAGTCTAGCTCTCGCCACACATTTCATAATTCAACATGTCCCACTTTAAAAGGTTGCGGACAACTGCGCTAGAGGAAAAATAACATTCTTGTACGATTCTGTAGCGAAAGTAGTAATGATCCAATTATAAATGCTGTATGAAACTGTAACATTTTAAAAATTCTAATAAATTGGGAAATAAAATGGATATTGACATAACTCACATTTATTTGCTTACTGAAACGTCTTGGAAAGAAGAGTTTTTTCGTGGGTAATTTATTTACAGTTTTAGTTTCAGATGTCTCTCGGTGGGTTCTTTTATTCATACTTAAATAGTTTTTGGGATGATTTGGAATTTGGAAAATACTCCGGCTGTACTGGACTTTAGCATCATCTAATTTTATATCTACAATCGATTGCGGTTCTTACAAATCTGTAAAAAATCTAATCGTTCTATTTTCGCTACTCTTACGGTCAAAGACAAGGCTACACAAGTATTTCTGATCAAGCTCTTATTTCAATCATTGGTATTTCCCAATCCCTGTACAAACATTGAATATATTCCAAGTAATTTATTTTACGAGCGAAGATTTATGTATGTCTAATATACGTAGTACCTCTACCAACAGCAGCAACTCTGCCCAAAAATGGAAATTAGTGATTTTACGGCCTTTTTTCCCTTTTCGCGAATTCTTTCAATTAATATAATTGAGTCTTTTAATTATTGCTGCCCTTTAATAAAAAATGAAGTTAATTTTTATCGACATTCGAATTAATAGGGCCTATTCCAGTCCTCGACCTTAGTATTGGAAGAAATATTTCTTCTTATTGAAGTTTTAGATACACAAGAATAAATTGCCTTTCTAAATTTAAACTTCATGCTATATACCAATATATAAAAGACTGTATTTTTAATATAAGTAAAACTTTTACCTGACCTACAAGAAAATAGCTATACCTAATATTCTTCATAGCATATGTTATAGGTCAAATCTGACTGTTTTTGGATACATGTTAATAAATAAATAAATATCTACAGTATTTGTTAGAAAATAAGTTAACTTTTATGTAGAATCGAGAAAGAAACTACTGATTTATTTTAATTACTTTTGCATTAGCCTTAAGGAAACTTCAAATCTCAAAAATAACTTTGGGGTGTAATTGAACTGAAACGTGATAGCTGCGAGATCACATTTCCCTTTGTTTTAAAAACGTGCTTTTCTGTAAAAATTAAAAAAAAGAGATGCGTGTATCATATATTATTTACAGTATTTATTTCGGCAAATAACAGCTAGTAGGTCAGTTGATTCATAACCATTAATGAAGAAAAATGTGAATACTCAATCATATTTGTTAAGTTTCTACATATAAATGACGCTCTTGGATAGCAATTCTAAAAATACAAAGTTAAACAAAATATGGAAATGATAAAATGAGAGTGACAAAAATGTCTTCACGGTTGTGAATTAAAAGTTGCCATTTTTTATTTTTCGCTGAACTCTGCTCCAATTTTTTGCATTGGTCGAACATAAAAAATCCTCTCGCGCAGATTTCATTGAATTTATTTTATAACGTTTACGAGAGCTCGTTCAACAAGTGAAAGCTTTGAGGGACAATGGCATCCGATGATAGTCATTTGTTTTTACCTTTCGTCTTTATCATTTTTGGCTCAGTCGTTTTTTTTTTCGAATTTTAATTTACTATTTGTTGCAAAAATATTTCCGGCGCTTCTTTTCCTTTTACACCATGGGTTTATTTTTTTTCACTGTGGATTAACCGATTTCAATTTTTCTAACTTTTTTATCCACAACAGCGGACTTTAAACAGCTATAAACAGTGCATTCTATGAATGCATGCATTCCCATGAATTGATGCGGCACACAATGGAGAGCTGCGCTTGAAGAACCGCAAAACGAAACAAACGCACTCATTTTTTTAAAGTACAACGTTTGAAAAATAATTTTCATTGTTTTGGTATTTCTAATCGCAGATGGCGCGTTAAAGCATGAAATATTTTTTCAAGTCGATAGATTCATTGGATCGGATCGGTCGGCTGAGTAAAATCGCCGAGTTGCGACCGTTTTTCTTTCTATTTCTTTTATTTTGTAATTGTGCGAGTATTAATACCCTAACCTTTAATTTGGGTGTTTTTCATCCAGGTGAATGTTATTTAGGTGTGATGTAATTTTATATAATAATAAGGCATTGAAAATATGTTGAATAAATACTACTGTTATATATTAACCGTTCTTCTGCAAAAGTGATTCTTGTATTAATTATAATTATCAGTATTTTATAAATCACGTTTTTTATATTGCAGTGAAAATTTTATAATTTTTCGTTGATATATCTGACGTTATTCAAAGCCGCAGAAATTCCTCCAAGGTATAATTCTACGATTGTTTTCTTATTTAAATCCATTGTGCTATTTTAAACTTGAAAATGATAATAGCCGTATGGAGGTTTTATTTTATGCTCCACGTTTTATAAATGCAACAAAATGTTCTTTGCGTGAGATCGTGAAGAAATATATAAGCATAAATGCAGTCATGAGTACTCATTTTCTTAATAAATGACAATGTTGACATCCATCCGGATAGAGTCAATCATTATTAAAGTTAGAATACACCGATTAAAATATTATTATTACAACGCGGTAACGTTTGTCTCAAAGTGCTTAGCAACAATGTCCTATGTAATTAGTAGTGAGGTTGACTTCCAAAAAGAAATTTTAATTAATTTATTTTTAAACTTTAGTGTATTTTACGGAAAATTTTATTCCAATAAAGTAAAATTCGATTGTGATATTATTTATATTCAATGATCGGAAAAGGCTTCTTTTTACGCTGCTGAGTGTAACATGTGAGGAAATATAAAAGAATCAATTAGCATAAGGCGCTTTTTTCGACAATTTAATAAAATAGGATTTTTGTTTTAAAAAAATTAATTTATTGACGATTTCTCAATCTTAAGACGGTAGGCTTATGATAGCTAAACGGTGATTCATTAATTAAACGTTTTAATTCCTATGGGTGCATTTTTTTCGAAAATTGCATCATCTGATTCACTATTATCATAGACATTTATAATTTCCTTTTTTCTTTACATAACAATGAAAACCTTTTTTCAAAAATTAAGAACTCCTTAACCGTACAAAGTACGGTAAGGAGTTCTTAATTTTTGAAATATCCAACACTTTTTTAATGAAAACCTTGGTTTTCAAACGCTATATCATGTGAAGTTTAGAGAAATTATATTCTTTAAATTGAAACATTTAAAAATTTTAAATAATACGTTGCCCTCTACAGCTATTGCTGTTCAACATTTGTTATTATTTTTAGGATATACGTGAGGTAAAATTCGAACCTTTTGCCAGTTATTGGCAAATGATATTTGTACCCATCATGTACTTCATACTTGCAAATCTTGAATCCACCGAATTTTTACCGTATGTAGCTCTAATGTAAGATTATCTACACTAGAATTTTGGCTTTTACAACTTACGTTGTTTTTTAGTTCTTTTGTACGCGGACAGACAAACAGACAGACAGACGGATCGATGCACCGAATACATAAGTGATTTTTTTAAAAGAAAGTGCTAAAAAAAAGAGCCACTCTTACCCATAGACGTGGACTCTCATCTATATATAAGTCCTGAAAACAAGATAAAAAAGAACTAGAAAAGTAGATTCCAAAAGTGATTTTTTTAGAATCCTAAAAGGTAATCGCAGCAAAAAGTCCAATTACAAAAATATTAAACTAAGAACTTCCACTGCATTTAATAGCGCTACAGGTAATGAAAGAAATATAGATAAATAAAATTTTTATTAATCCTTTTCACAATACAAAAAATGACGTGTAAGCATGATTCAAATTTTTCAGATTTAGCGATCAAACTGCGTTATTATAACGCAACACTGTATTTTTATTAAAAGCTTTGTTATAAAAAGGAAATTCAAATCCTAAAATCATTCAGAAGTTATATGTAACATACCTCAACGCCAGTTGTAATATGACCTTTATCCATTTTCGAAAACAAATTGTACGTATTTACGTTTCACGATTATCGTTTCAGTAACGTAAACAGAACGAAGTTTTACCATAGCAACGGGCCAGTATAGATAATACATAAGTGGTTTTTAAAAACCATGCTAAAAGGGAAAAGGACGTACCCCAAAATCAATGGAGTTCATATCTGTTACCAGCCAAATCTACTCTAAAAATGTTCCCTTCTCAGCTACTCTCGTTGCTTCAAAAGTTGGCACACGGGCGAAATATGTGAAAACAGGTTAGTTTTAAAAAAAAGCGCTAAAAACTGTGCAGAATTTAAATCAGTATCAGTGGTCAATCTTTGCATAAGACGTTTCAGTTTCATTGCAATGAAAAGCTGTACAAAGTTGTGAACTCATACGCAGCAAAGCTATTCCTAGTTTGTTTTTCTGCAGTAATCTCTAGCTTTCGAATTCATTTAAAAATTCGAATTTTTCAATGAAGGATTTTCAACTGTGTATCTCTAATTTTCTGGCCAGCGTTATGAATTTGAGACAGTATTAATTATCTAAAATAGCCATATCAAAAACGTCGCATGATATTACCAATCCTTGCCACACGTTTCAATGAGTTTTGCCCTTTAATAGTACTTACTGTCATGACAAGATTTTTTACCATCGTAAAATATTATTATTTATATTAAAATGGCATCTCCTCTGGGAAAATTCTAAAATTTACGTAAAATTAAATTTATTGCTATGAAAATTAGCAAAATATCAAGTTTATAGATGACAGAGTTTTTACGGAAAGTTCCAATGATAGCATATCTGAAAAGTGGCAATTTCGCCACACAACAACGCATAGAACCTGGCAATTACTCCGAGAATTCAGAAAGGATACCAAGTTACTTATGAAAGTTAATACATATCCAGTGTTTAGCTAATCGTTTTTTCTATTCAGATTTGCTTAAAAATTAAATAAAGGTTTTCATTCTTTTTTATTCTTGTTTATGCCATTTTGTTTTCTTCAGATAATGTTGTGAAACTTTTCCATTGGATGGTTTTTATATTTCTCCAACGATGGTGTCGGATTGGTGCGATAAAGCCATTGCGACTTATATATTTCAACCTTATTAATAACTTTTATATTAACCTCACTCGATATAAATATATATAGCGGTTTGTAACCACTTTGGCAAGATACAAAATTGAGGCACTTCCAGATGTGCTAGAAACTTGAAATTTGGTAGGATTATAGTTTTTTGTTCACAGCAAAAGAAAAAAATCCAAAACTTTCTAAATTCCCACTTTGAGGGGCTATTTTTGCCCCTTTTTGCCCCATTTTTGGCCCATAAGAAAACGTAAATTGGTGTAGAGGTTTTTATATTTGCACTTTAAGATCATTTCCCGTCAAGATACGAACTCGAGACAAACTATCGGATAGGATATAAATTGTAGTTTCTTATTTTTGAAGACAGAATTTCAATTCGAGTAGAATTAGCGTAAATTTATAGTTTTTATAGGAAAAAGTGGTAATTATTCTGGGTCCAACAATCAGCTACCTAGGCAACCTTACGGCAAGTTTAATGCTTTCATATGGGTAAGCTTTTAATGGGAATCAGAGTCTTATATTTCTCCTTTAAAACCTTACTAGCGTAATGCCCATTGAAATATCAACGGGAGTAAATATTCGATCCTTCAAGCTATTTATGGAGATCAAATTGGCATCAGAAACATTAATTGTATTGAAAGTCATTTCCTTCTCTCACCCTCCCGCCCTCTCTCTCTCGTATTAAAAGCAATGAAAGCACCTTTACGCCAATAATGATTGTGTAATAGTACCGATTACTTACCTTTGATATTACTCGTGTTCCGCTTCGTTGATTTGTATACGACAAGAAATGTCTTCAGCCTTGATATCCAGATTAATTGAATATAACACCGCCTCCACCAGTAAAAGGTAACTTATGCAGGTAATTTCACCAAATTTGAACTAACGAGTATAATAAATGTTAAAATATAAAAGTTATTTATAAAAATTTATTTGTATACCCATTACCTGTTTTTACTTATAAAACCTCACGATTGTTGCCATTTATGTGTACATGAGCAATTAATTTATATAATATACTAGCGGGCGTGCGGCACCATCCGATGCTTTTTTTTAAACTTTCATCAGGAGACTCTTGTCTTTTGCCTCTATGGCCGACTTAATTTTAAACTAATGTGGAATTCACCTTAGCAGCCTATGGAAATCCATAGAAAACCATAGGAAGAATAGCCGGTACGTAAACTCAAGTGAGTTATATAAGCACCTCTGGAAAAACAACATTCTTCGCCTTGGCTCGGTTCTGTTTAGATAAAATCCGCAGCGCATCTCTCCGTCGTATCCGTGACATAGCTTCGAAGAGTTGCCCGTGTCCAAAATTTGATGACCCAAATGTACGCTAAAACTTTTCCAAAAGTATGCCGCGTAAACAAATCGTTTTTAATTTCCTTTAACTTCAGGTTCTTGCCACAATGTCGGGACGATTCAAATGTGATTCTTTTCTGAAATGCACCGCTGAATTTCAATCCATTTCGGGTTGCATGTGACCGTGATGAAGAAATCTGGTTTCCCAAATCGACGTACTATAGACATTGAATCTTGATACGCTTGAACAAATGATCTTGGACTTCCTGTAAATGAAGCTGGCAAAATCAATCTTCTTCCAATGACAGCGTTGCTGTCTGCAACTCCAGCTTCTCCCATGTAATCCATAAGTCCGTTGTATGTTTCTGCACGAAGTTCCACCTGATGGGTCCTTATGTAATTGAGGCGATTCTGCTCCATTTTCACATATGAATCAACTGCATATTGTTGAAACAGCTTTCCCGCTTTATGGATTGTAGAAAATTCATCTCTTCTTATGGCCAGGCGAAAGCAGTAATATTCCTTCTGTGATATTCGAACTCGCTGTCTCCCACTATCTTGCTTCTGAAGTCCTTCATGCCAACCGAAATCGCCCAACGGGAATAAAAGCGGATACGTCATCGGATCGCATTCCCTCCGAGGCTGTGATATGCTTTGCAGTCCACCACCTCGTAGATGAACAGCAACACTCCGTCTCAAGGGTACTTCACCATCTTCAGACATGTACACAACCGCAACTTCATTCGCTGTTGGAACTTTGTAACGTCTTCTGTCATTAACGTCAAAAACCATGGTAACCTTACTCACTCCACGTTGCTCATGTTCTGCCAACTGTTCTTCAGGTTCAGCTACCTCCTTCATAATCTTGTACGACCGTACAAATGGGTTGACGGACACCAGTAGGCGATCCAGCTCATCCATCAGTTCTGGAAGACATCCAATGTTTGCTGGATTTCCAAGACGTTCTTGTAAAGCTTCTTGAGAATCCATAAAATAAAGAGCGCCATAATTTAGTTGATGGTTTTGTGATGGAATTGCTGGACCAATACGATGATAAATCATAACGCGTATTCTAAAACAAAAAGGCCCTTGTCCTTGTGGCGTTGACAGTTTTGCTCCCATTGAAACCATTGCCAAGGCGTTGTTGTAATTTCTTATGTACTGCTTAAAGTTCGCAGCATGAGCATGAGTTCCGTTAAACAAATCCTGAAGCAATTGTGGAACGACTCGAAGAGGTTCAAGAACAACGTTTCCAAAATTGCAGCAAGAATTGAATTCATTTCCTCTTCGTCGTTTTTCTCCACTAAAATGAAGCGCGCGGCAGTTTAAACACTGGACTGACATTAGGCCAATGTCATTCAGTTCTACATTTCCAGACCGTTTCGCTGCGCGATGAAATATTCCCAGTGCTTCCTTTCGACGCCTAGCTTCCTGATATCTTCTTTGTTCTCTTTCTTCCGAAATTTCTCTTTCTAACCGTTGCCGTCGATTCTGTGATAGTGTTGCCAGACGTTGCTGGCGTTCCTCTTCTGTCTCCATTTCCAAACGTTGTCGTCGATTTTGTGAAACTCTAGCCAATCTTGCCTCTCGTTGCGATTCTGTCTCTTCTTTTAACTGTTCTTGTTGACGTTGTGACATTTGAGATAATCTTTGCCACCTCTCTCATTGGCACGTCGCAATCGGGCGCTATCACCGTAATATTCCCGTCGGTCGCGTTGAGAAGTATTTGAACATGTTGGTTCCATCCTTCGAAATAATTTAATTTGAAAAATTCTAAACCCACACTAACTTATATAAAAGTCACTTCCGGTTTTAGCACAAAATTCCTCTTGAAATAATGTAACTGTAAATAATTATTTATTATTAGATAATTAATAATACTCGCATCTTTATGATGATAACAAATTTGTTTACGTCTGTTGCTATGCAAGTTAATACCGTAATGGACAATTGAGAAACCAATTTATACCCCATGAGGTCAACAAAATACTGCTTCCATAAGAATGCATGGAAAATGGTGTGGAGAAACCCCAAAATGCCATGCAGCCCTTCACTGATGTGGATATAAATACACCTAAACATTAACTTACGATCACGGGAAATGGATTATTTTACGCAAAAAAGAATATTTTAATTCTGTTCTTGTTTCGTGGTATTACATGCTAAAACGCTCGTAATTTTCCTTTAAGCGCAAAATTTACCGGTTTACATGTCCATTTTCCAGGCGGCAACAAAGCTAAATTTCTTAATTGTTATCCTCTTCAAAGGGAGATATACACGTAAAGATTAATGCAAGGAAAATCCACGCCGTGGCATGCCGTAAAGGAAGAATAGCTAAGGCCAAGATATGCCTAAATATAGTCTATGAATACTTTTAAAGTGAGTTAAATGATTTTTAAGGAATATTAGAACATTGTTATCTTTTACCATTAATATTGAAAGATTTATCGCAACATAAATCGATACATCTGCTTACATATGTTCGGTAACCAAGATGTTGTTTATTGTTTACGTTTTGGCTAATAGTATTGATATATATAATCCACATAATTTTATTGCCGCTTTAAAGGCTTCGGTGCATTTATCCATGCGAATATTAAGTAAGACGTTAATGCATACAATACAATACATAAAATAGTAAATGTTAATATAAGCATCGCTTGCGTAATTAAGGAATGGGGGACGTTTGCCCCGAGCAATAAAAATAGTTTCCCGACCGAAGCCGGGCGTTTATTCCTTTATAATATAATAGACGATATATATCCTTTCTTTTTTATATAACAATCATTGCAACCGTTTATGTAGATTATCAACGAAGAGAAGATAACCATGTAATGTGTTTAAAAAAATAACATCCCCATTCTCATTTAATTTAAAATTTATGCTGAGCCTATTTGCGTAATGGTTCTACTTACAAACAGATAAGATTCTAGCATTCAAACGATGATAGGAAGATTCAACTGCTTTGATTGAATCGTTAGAAACGCTTCCCATACGCAGTTAGCTGAATAATTATCCGTAAATATTTATGTTGCTATGTATAAATGTTTTCATTGCTACAGCAGTAATTTCGATGCTTAAACAAAGTGCGAAGCGAATAACGCTATTCTTTCACCTATTTCAAAGTTTAATTGGCATTAATTGAATCGGCGGCAAGAATGACTGTCGCCTTGACAACGTCCGGAAAGAGTACGAAATATCCGTAAAATTTCGAAAACAATTGCGTATTTCTGAATGTCGAATAAAGCAAAAACGAAGAAAATCGGTCCATATTTACGTGTTTTAATAAATGAAGGAAGGAAACCTTGCACTCTGAAAAATTGAAAATCCCGTGTAAAGTTATGGGAAAATGTAATTAGCTCCTGGATTCGAACCCGGAACTTTATGAAAATGAGAATAGATTTCTAGGGACCTCCTAGCTTCTAGAAACAAAAAGCATATCTCTACGATGAACGGCTTTTGAGATACAGGGTGGGACGGACGGTATATATTGTATTGCGTGACATATATCTATCGACGTTTATTTCTTTATAATATATATAGATATAGATCATAGTATAGCGTAAGAAGCGGAAGACATCGTTAATCTACAGCTGTCGCCCTTTTAGCGAAGATAAGGATTTCTGTGCTAAAATAACTATATTTTTCCATTCGCAAATCATTTACTGCCAATATACCCTTTATGATATTCATTTATCCACTTTTACACACTTGTTGAATTATTAATTATTGCTGCACTGACTTTGCTACTAGCAGGAATTGATTTGAATTACTCCCACTTGAAAATGAGCTTGTTATTGTTTACCTTTATTAGTTGCATTGATTTAAAATAGAATACTAGCAATTATAAGCATGAGGACTCGTCATCTTCAAAGTTGTTACATATGGACTCCTGAAGAAAAAGTACGTATTATTTAAAGGAGCTTGTAATGCCTGTTTCTGGCCTAGGAATTTACACCTGAGCAACTGTTATACATAGCCTCGTATAGTGATAGCTTAAAGAGTCCCATATATACATATATAGAGTCTCTTCGCTTTATAGATAAGCAAGAATTTTCAGTTTTAACATCTTTTGACCTTGCTCGCAATATAATATATTGTATTGTATTGTGTAACAGTATGTTCTTAAAATTAAAATTTAGTGATGTTGATGATATACCCATTATTTAGCCACTATTAAATAATAAGTCAGCTTTTTAGACAATAAAGATTTTGTTGTATGAGAAAAATGGCCTTTTTGAAATAGTTCTTATCCATTGGGTTAGGAGTGAATGACATTGTAGAATCAGAATATCAATCGGTAATATATTTCTACTTTGAAATATGGAAATCATAATCTGTTTTTAATTACACTTGGCTAATTATAGCGTGGTTTACGTATCTGCATATCTCGGTATTTAACATGATTTTGCAGCTGCATATATGCCCGTTGCTAAGTTGTGGAAACTCTCTAGCAATATTAGATCTATCACTTTTCTTCGCTCAAGTTTTATAAAGCTCGCTTTATGGTTCAAAATAAATGCAAAAATAAGCACTTGAAAAAATAATTACTTAGGTATCTGAAATAGGCATAACAAGGTTATGTTTCTGTTGCTATGGGAGATACCTAAGGTAATCATTTATTAATTACTTTTATATGAACTTCTATTTGGTAATTTGTATATTTGTGCTCTTTTATTCAAAACTCAAAGAATATCAAATAACTCTAAAACAGCTCAATCAATTTTAATCATTCTTTCAGTATTAAATAGACCGACACAAAAAGAGCTTATTGATAATTACCGTGTACTGTCCGAAATCGATTCCAGCACCGATCAGTTCCTCTATTTGAATAAATGGGAATTGGTACTAAATACTATTGACTTGTACTATAAAATTAGTGAAATTAATCGTACAACCTTGGGACTCAAACGAAAGAACGCCTAAAAGATTGAAAATTCATTTCATTCCCGTCGATTTTCAAATAAGCTTCGATTTGATGAACAGATTTCTTTTGAGCACGAAAATTTTACGTTTTTTGATGAGAAAATCATTCGCTGTCAGAGGAAATTCCGTTGTCGCTTTGGGTTATATGGAAAACGTGAAATATTTCGTGAATTTACTCCCATGGTCACCGATAAATAGGTTAACGTGAAAAAGGTATGAATGCATTATGATAACATGGTAAGTTTTATATTAAATTTACCCTGGTCAAGTCATTGTTACACTTTCTCGAGTGATATATCTTGATGGGATAGAAATTTCGGAAATAAAGAGCAGCAAAGTTATGCGAGATAATCTTTGCAAAACTAGAAAGAATTCGAGATTCATCAAGTTCAATGGAATTATTCTAAATAATGTAAAGTTAATGTTATTAAAATGGAATTAAAGCATATAAAGGTATTATCTATATAAAAATTCATTTTTATGCAATCATTTGCTTTTTCCAAGAGCTTATTGCTGAATTTAAAATTACTTTCCTAATTGACTACAAATATCTCGATTTAAATACTGCATCATTTTAGCTGGCTTGATAAAATAATTTTTTACGTATTTCATGTGTTTATTGTTAATAATTTTCTTACCTAAACGCACTAGGGACTGGGAAATATATTAGTATTAAAATATTAAATGAGTCTTGAATTTTTCTTTGAGAAAACCGAATTTCTTTGTTTTTCAACACAAAAAGGTTTAATTTTCCGAATAGTTTTTTAACGTAAGATAACTATAAAACGTTTTAGGAGTAAGATAAACTCTACAAGGAAGCTGTTTTGGTAACTACACATCATAAAAACCCAAGATGTTAATGTGGTTATCTCAATTTAGTGAGGATTCCTCGTGATTTGTAGAGTCTGTAATTTCTTAGCTATAAAATGTTTTTAAATAGTTCATTAGCGAAAGATGGGCACGTTAATCTTCAAGACAACACTATATTTCCGCGAGCATGGGTCAGACCTAACAAGCAAAATTGCACTAACAACCGTTCCTTATTACGCTATACATCACGAATCCCCCTTTAGCTTCGGCAAACACCCCTTAAGAATTCGAACCCCTTAATTACCGAACCGACAGTCTCAAAGAGGTTGTTATCCCTTAACGATTCAGGGAGTTCGTCGAGGCGAGGGAGGGACTTGGCGTAGAAAACACAGACGGCCATTCCAAGGTTTCTATCGGGCGTCCGAGCGCGTCACCCGAGATTCTGAACCGTCCTCGGAGGACCAATTCTAATTACTTTCGGGGCGGCCAGTATCGTGTTCTTATCCGCGGCTGCTTCTGTCCAAGGCCTCGATAGGGGCGCCGAGAGGGGTGGAGACGCTCTCGGTGTCGGATGACGGCGTCCTTATGTCCCAAGCGTCCCTCACGAATGGGTTCGTAGTTTTCGCGACGTCGCCGCCTTCGCGGCCGCCGTCCTTTCCCGGCGGGTAGCCGCGAGAATCCCGGGGGCGATGCGGGCGCGGCGGACGCCCGCACGAGAGACGCGTGCTGCCGAAAGTCCTCAAGGAATGCCTAGGAGAAAGAAGAAAATTTTTATTTAAAAGATTAGGTTTTTTTAGTACCTTAGTCGGCTCCATAAGCCAGTTCTCATACCCAAGATGTAATTAAACTTTGTTGCGATGAAACTTATCTCCATCGTGTAGTTATTTTCCATTTACAAAATTATATTTTGAAATTTATGTAAGACGTGTGAATGGAAGCCTTGAAGAGAAGCTCCGAGTTTTCTTTTAAATATTTGTTTTTCCTGTGTTTATTAACTACCCGCGATTCTGAGTAATTCGAAAGTTTCTTTTAGAATATTAGCATGATCCTGCTTGATTTACTTTAAATATAAAAGAAAGATTGTTGCACCAGTGAAATGGGAGAAATACAGAAATGTTTCAGTATTTTCTAGTGGTTATTTTTTTAAAGATGTGCGTATTTTTTGTTTTATCCTACTAACTTCGTGAAAACAATAAAAATATCTTTAGTTTTCCTTGCCCCACGCAATTTATGTTGGTAATTCGGATGTTTAGAGATTGTTTTGATTCAGCCTTCATTATTATTATTTTATTTAAACCAGGGTTTACGAGATAATTGTTAGTGAAAAAGTAATTGCATGATACAAAATAAACCTTATTTAATTCAATTTGAAGGCGTATGGTAGAAGAATGATAATATCTTAGTATAGACCAGTGGTTCTCAAGCGTAGGGTCGCGAGACAATTTTGGGGGGGTTTCGAGACAATTTTGGGGGGGTCGCGAGCATTCTTCTTTATGCCAACTGTTTTTTTCCTCGTTTTATCAATCCTTCAATTTTAATTTATAGGTTATAAGTCTAATTTATATGTTTGATTGAGGGTTGGAATATTCAAAATGAAACAATTGTTAATTTTAATATATTTCTATTTAATATAATAAATATAATTTAATAATAAAACTTTAATTAATACGGCGACTTATACTAGCTTCGCTCATTTTCTTAGTCCTCACATTTCTCATATTTATTGTAATTCATGGCGATATCTGCATTTTTGATGAACTAATTTCTTTTTGGGATATGTAGAAACAAGTGAAAAAATCTGCTATGACCGGGAATCGAACCTTCCACTTGCCGAGCGGATATTCCACCACTGAACTACCATAGCAAACTAATTATCCTGTAGTCATCTGTGCGCAACAACAAGAATATTCCAGACTATTTATAATGTACTGAATAATTTAATCAGCATATGCCACACGTCTTTTTTAAAAAGATACATGATCATATTAATGACAATTTTCCTTAAGAAGCAGATGTTTTCTTGAACAGAAAATGTATTTTATACTTTTCAGTGCGCATTATAAAAAAAATATAAATGAAAAAAGTTTTTAAAATATTTTTGTAACTTCTCAAAAAATCATAGGGGCTCGCGGTGACCGAACATTCGCACGGAGGGGATCGCATGGCAGATCTGCCTGAGAACAACTGGTATACACAATTCAGCTTTGCCATGATTTTAATTTATTACTTATTAATGCGCTATAATCAACTTGTAGTTATATAAATTTTAATGCTGTTGATAAATTATTGGAATTATCCCGAAATTATTCAACCATGTCTTCTTCCGTTTTATTCTGCAATTTAAGTAGTAGACAACATCTTAAGAAAACAAAAAACTTTTATTTGAAATACCTTCCAAGTAACTTTCCACAGAAGAGGTAATATCTAAACATAGTTACCTTTTAAACTATTCTTTTATATTTTTCTGCTCAAAAATTTTTTAAGTTTTTCCATCAATGACTCTCAAAATGCTTCAAGTTTTAGAATCAGTTTATGTTTTCTTAGATGTGAATTGAAAGTGGAATACGATTTTCTCTCAATGGTCTAATTCCAATTCCAAAAGATTAATGTCGAGCTAAATTATACTATATAATTAATACATATTTTTAAAATTAATCACTGGCATTATATTGTGTAAACGCACCTTTTACTGCTGACATTTTAAGTAAATATCAGCGCTAGTTATTGCAAGTAAAAAAATCATGCCAAGATTACTTATAACATCCAAATTTATTATTTTATTTGTGTGAATAATATGAAAATGAATATCCATTTTTTGGGTTGTAGGATTATAAAAACTAAAGAATATTCAGTATAAAATAATTTATCAAACAGTGTAAATATATGTAAAATATCAAAATGAATCTTATGCTAAATTAAAAGTTTACTTATTAAGAATAACATAAAATGGTAGGCAACAAACATTTTTCATAATTATCCTTTATTTTTCTGCTCTTAACTATTGAAAATTTTTTAAAAATGATTTCGACAGATGTTTTATTTATTTATTTAGTTGTTTCAAACTTTTTCAAAAATTTTACCCTTAGAAGAAAGAAAATATTAAGGTTGGAGAGCTGTAATTTTCAGAAGTTGTAGATAGCATGGCCAGAAAAATTGAGAAAAATCAAAAAAGCATTTAAAATCAGCAAAATAGCACGGACTGTTTACTTCACCGCGGAGAAACATGCGCATAGGAAGTTGCCCTTTCTTGCGATTTATTGTTGCTTATAGGGGAGAGAGAGGAGAGTGAGCGGGAGAGAGATGGAGGAAGGCAACAATATAACCTTAATTAAAGATTGCCTGTATTATTGACGGGCGTTTATACTATTTATATTACTATGTTTTAGTGATATTTTTGTATGGCGTTGTATTCTACAGAGCAAACCGTTTTTAAAACAACGTAAATAACTCAAATAATTAGAATTAGATTGCCCACAAATTGTGATGGTATCAATCGTTTCATTAATTCCAAATATTTCTTAAACGTTATGTATTTACCTTATTGTCTTTCGTTAAATTAATTAACTTCTTCTGTTCATTCATTCTGTGTTAATCATTATGTTCTTGAGGGTTTTAATTACATTTATATTTTTGAAGATATTATTTATAGGAGTGCACTGTTTTATTCTTTCGATGTCTGCATGTTGCACGAATGACATTTTAGATTCACTAAACCCATTGAAATTCAACGGGCACTTATTTAATAAATTTGTAACTAAAAAGTTGTATTAATTGAATTAATTATTATTATTTTTATTAAAAAGTTGTAAATAAAATATTTAAAAAGTACTTTAAAATATAAAATTTTTTATTTTATGTAATGAGGATCGACTAACCAGCTTAAAACAAGCTATGTAAGTATGGACTAATGGGCAGTAAACGAGCTCCATAGAAAAATGTACATAATCAGGAAATTTTTTTGGACAAATTCACAAAATTGCAAAGTATCATTTAAAAAATAAACAGACCGTTGAGAACCGAATCAATTTGTCCAAAAAAATTTCCTGATTATGTAGATTTTTCTATGGAACTTGTTTACTGCCCATTAGTCCATACTTAGCTTGTTTTAAGCTGGTTAGTCGATCCTCATTACATAAAATTTAAATTTTTTAAAAGTACTTTTTAAAATGTTATTAAATTTTATATACCAGACACGTCTTTTCAATTTAAAATAAATCATAGTTTAAAATTTTTGTGAACGCCCTTTTACTTTTTCTATTACGACTCATAATTTAATATAGTTTGATGTATACGCAGCCAGTGGCGTATCCAGGAGGGGGTTTTGGGGGTCATAACCCCCCCCCCCCCCCCCCCTCGCGATTAAAAAATTTCCTACACGCTCGCGAATCAGTAAAAAAAAATGTATCATGGGGTTAGCTTCAAACCCCCCCCCTTACAAATTCCTGGATACGCCACTGTGCAAATCATACATCATAATAATCTACTGCAAACATTAAAATTACAACAAAACAATGTCTTTCTTAATGGAAGAATACTATTTGAAACTTATTGTACATCTTTATTATAACTTACCTTTTTGAATTTCATAAATGTATTTTAACGCTGGGCTGATTTCCTGCCACGCCTCGTTAAAATGTAATGCATTCGAATCGTTCTTAGAATTTTAAAAGTATCATATGCACATCGCTAATGAGCCATACAGTCGGATATGCTAATTACGTTATTAACGGGATGAGAAAAACACAAAACGCATTCATAAAAAATTACCATATGCTTCTCGTTAGGAGTTAGGGAATTTATATAAGTTCTCATTGTATTGTCTCGAAGTGTACATTACTTTTCCGCAAATCAAAATATGGATTTCTCTTGATTCTCGACCATTGAAAAGATACGCTTTTTGCATAAAATTTAGAAACGAAATTCCGTTTAAATTTTAATTTATGATAGAATATTTTTGAAAATCTAACCTTCTGGTGAATGTGAAGAAAAGCGAATGCTTGTAAATATCATGAGTAAAGGGAACTGGATCGGAAATTACTTGAAGAGGTTTAAAGAGCTGTTAGTGGGAAGAACTGGAATGGAAAAGAAAGGAAAGTAGACGAACTGAGAGAGCCATCAAGGAATGCAGAATATTGCGGATGACAGGAGTATTTGTAGAAACAGGTAAACAAGAGAAAGGTGTCATTTTAATCGGAATAAAGAGTTAAGTGGTGTAGTCAGATTTTTACACCGATTTGATTTATCTTTCTAATTTAAAAAATATATTTTCTTATTTCATTTTCTCCATTTGAATAACATAGGGATGAGTGCTGATTATTTTTCATTTGAATTTTAAAATTACTTAGAAACATATACGAACGTGAGACTTGGATGGTAATATGAAGGAAAGGATAAAGTTAATTTTTATTGAAGAGAGAATCCGAATCCTGATCGAATTGACGTAAAAATGAGTTTAGAATCAGAAAAATACGTGAGTTTATCAGTTTTATGAGAATACCAATTATAAGCTACCATGTCAACTCCCATTGTCGCCGAAGTTGAGAGTCCAACGCATTTATATATGAGAAAAACTTTAACGTAATATCGTTTTTCAATTTCTGTGTGCGATTTTTCTTTGTTTACATGGCAACTAAATATTTGCTGAATTTAATTGAAATGTTACTAATTATTTCTTAATGATATTTTCGTGTAGCGTAGAGTTCTCCAAAGCAAGCTGTTTTTAAAACTACGTAAGTAACTTAAATAATTAGACGTAGACTAGTGGAAACCCGTCAAAAACATCTTGATCGGATGAAAAAATCACTTTAACGGCTCTTTAATCACCACAGTCTTGGTGAATGTTTTTTCATTCATCAAAATCTTTCCTTGATAATTGGTGTCTTGTACGAAAACTTTCACATTTTTATAATTTGTTGCTCTTGCGAGGGCCACGTAGAGTTGACCATGTCCAAATACAGACTCAGGCAATTAAACACCAACATGATCAAATGTTTGGCCCTGAACTTTATTAACTGCCATTGCAAAAGCCAAAATGACTGGAAATTGGCGTCTTCGCATGGCGAAGACTGTCACTTACTATCAAATTAATGCGTGGAATAAGCAATCGTTCTCCTTTGTTACTTCCTGTAATAATTTCTGCGTCGATAAAGTTATTTTGCAATTTTTTAAAGCCAATCGGGTACCAATAAGAAGTCCTTTTTTTATTTAATTCCTAAGTAACATGATGAATGCTCCAACTTTGAGGCAAAGATGATGGTGTGGCATACCCGATGGACATTGCGAAATTAATTTGTATTATAATACAACAATATTTAATATTTAAATATAAACTTTATTTTGTTTCTATGGAGAAAAATTTTAACAAAATTGTTAAATATATCAATCAATCACAAAGGAAATTAGTAGTATTAGATTTTCCACAATTTGTGATTTCCACAGCTTTGAAAATATCGTCACGAAACTTCGCATGGGTATATAATTTTAACCTGCGGGTAACATAGGCTATAAGGCGATAAAAAATTTGAGGTCGGGTGCTCAATTCAATAATTATTCTCCTCTAAGTTTACGTATAATTTTATATTTTTCAGTGTGTAAGGTTTTTTCCCTTCATTCATCAAAATAACTAAATATGTACAGGTTTTCTTCGTTTTTGCTTTTTTGACAGTTAAAACTGTGTACTAACTTATTCTTACAATGTTTATGTGTTACACCTTCGAAGTTTTAGATTCACTAAATCCGTTGAAATTCAGCGGGCACTTCTGCTAGTTGCCCCGTAAGAAAAGCACGTAAATCGCTGTTGAGGTTTTTATATTTGCTTTTTAAAACTATTCCCCTTCAAGATTTGAATTCGCGACTTCGGAAATTTACCCATTATTTATCGGAAAATTTAGAAATTGTAGTTTCTTATTTTTGAAGACTGAATTCATATCCCTGTATATTTAGCGTACATTTTTAGTTTTTAGCTGAAAAAAGTGGAAATTATTCTGGGTCTCAACAATCTAATATCATGGCAGCGAGCTCAATACTTTTATATAGGTAAACTTTTAATGGAAATCAGAGGGTTATATTATAATGTCATTAATATTAAACTACGACTGTAGATTTAGCGTAAATTTTTAGTTTTTATCAGAAAAAAGTGGGTGTTTTTCTGTATTTCAACAAAGGAAATACTTCCATTGCAACTTGCACAGTGTAACGTCAAAATAGGCAGAAATGCTTGCAGAATGCGGAAGACTCCATACCAGAGTGTGTTTTTATGGTGTATCCTGTGAACCATATCCTTGGTTCAACATTCCTTGGTACAACTGGTCTCGAAATGTGCATTTTTTTATTTTCATGATGCCG
This sequence comes from Uropetala carovei, assembly GCA_036926305.1. Classification (NCBI taxonomy): domain Eukaryota; kingdom Metazoa; phylum Arthropoda; class Insecta; order Odonata; family Petaluridae; genus Uropetala; species Uropetala carovei. The sequence continues at coordinate 3,248,526 of JAXCHB010000167.1, forward strand.
CTAACATTCTTTTTTCAAAATGTAACCTTAAATTTGAATCTTAGATATTTTGTAAAAAAAAGTCGCCTTATAATATTTGATTCTTAAAGCAAAATTACGTATCTGAATGGCTGTCGAAAAGTTAATTTTTATCTAGAGTAAACTAAATACCAATAAATAAATAATTTTGAACATTTGTAATAATTTAATCGCATTTTATTTTCGCGAATGACAACATACATCAACTTATCCATTGCAGTTTTCGACGTTTATAAATTGTTTTGTTTTGTTTACATAACGAGGAAGAGCTTGCAGATACATACAATCGGTTTAGCATATGAGATATATAGAAATTATGTAGACTGCATTGGATACTTAAAAAATCGGTACAGCATACTTTGTACAAACTTTCTCATATACTAATGCGCCGTTTAGTTACCCTTAGAAAATGAAAATCGTATCAGCCCGTTTTTAGAAAATCCAATTTTTGTTAAAGTGGCCCAAGGATAAACTAGCCATTGAGAAAAATGAAATATGTAGTATTATTGCAAACGTATACTCAAGTAACTGTACGAAATTTGATCAAAATCGGTAGAGGGGTTTTTGAGAAAATCAAAGTTGTCTAGAATAAACTAGCCTTATATTAATTTTTTGAGAAATACGAACTATATAGTATTATTTAAGACGTAAATTCAATTTTCTATACGAAATTTGATCAAAATCGTTATAGCCGTTTTTGAGAAAATCAAATTGTTGTTAAAAATGCGTAGAATAAACTTCCCTTAATTATTGAACAATGCCAACCATTTCTTCATATACTCTACTCAGTATGATAAAATGCCTAAGTACGAGGTTTCATACATTTTCGCTCTACCGTTTAGGCTCCAGAGCTAGTAACAGACAGACCATTGCGAAAACCACTTTTTCGGATTCAGCGACACCTAAAACGTATATTTCCGTAAAAATATCGAGGTCGAATTTTTTCGCGATAACAATACTTTCTCAATATACTTCGTATATGAGAAAGTAAAAACGGAAAATATTACGTTGTTGTTTGTTTTCATAGTTGTTTTATAGAATAAATGTGATGATGGAATTCGTAGCAAGTGTCGCTTTTAAATTGGCTCTTTTACCGAAGTACAGATAAGTGAAATTATGTAGTTGAATGATAATCGAAATTAAAATTAGAAATGGTATTTTTTCTACAAGAAAGATACACGTGAGCGTAAGTAGGTTTAAAATTTGCAACTTAGCGAAATTAAGTCCGTTACATTGGAATATTTACAAAACGATAAATGTTACGCCGTTATTTACCACAATCTTTGTTGAAAATGTTTTAACGAGACACGTAGGTTTACGTTGTCATGGTAGACTACAAAATAATTGAATTGAATAATTTATTCTAGATCAGTAATTAAGTAAATGACTAAAGAAACGGCAGAAGAAAGAAGACGACGTCGAACTAGAGACTAAGGGGATTTGTTTAATGCTTATCCGTCATTGTTGATGGGCAATTACACTAGTTTTGATGTAGAATGTGCGCAAAGTGATTATTATCGCAGATTATTAATACTAAAGTTTTGTATCTCAATTATGTCAAGGTGAACCGTAAAAAATTTATCCAATTTTGTTGCGTTACTTGAGCTGCAATTTTAAAACCATGCAAAGTAATCTCTCCCTTTTAAATATGTGCATTTCTTTCTACGAAAATGCTCTGCTGAGACTTACGATATCTCTCTCTTGTCTCTCTCGTGGGAGGAATCGCTCTTCCGTGACCGCATTCCGAAGCAGGTGCTCCTTGCAGAGAGTTCTCCCCCCCTTATTCCCACCTACCGACCATCTACCCCCCCCCCCCCCCCCCCCTCCCGCCCGACCACAGCCGCACGCATTCGGTGCACACCGAAGAGTTGCACCAACGGCACCGAGTATGTCTCTCACTCTCTCCGCTGGTGTTTCTTTTTTTTCTCCGTCCAACCTCTCCGCGTGCACCGCATCTCTGTTGGCTCCTCCCCCTTCCTCTGACCCTCTCTCCTTCGCTCGAGTCATATACAAAGTCACCTTAACATTGGAGAAAATGAGACGGAATTCCGCTTGGAACGCGGGCGATGTTCGATTGCCGATATTCAAATTCAGTCTTGCCGATCAGTTTCGCTGCACTGCGCAATGTATGGCGATGATATGACGTTCGTTTGAAGGATATTTTGCTCCTTTGGACGATGGAAAAATCTTGGTTTCTAATTGCAATTTATCTACGCGACTTACGTGTCCGTGATTGAAAGCTTTTCGTCTACATCTACATGATATCCTGCAAATCACCGGACTGGTGGGTGGCAGGGGGTGCAGCACACCAAAACCTACATAATGACGTCCCTCGTGGGAATCACTCTCCTGTTATGATCCCGTATGGTCCTTGGAAAAAACGAGCTCTTTAAGAGAACTTTACCCGTAAATGAAATAATTCGTAGCCCCTTTTCTGTTATCTTTTATACAAATCTCTTCTGATGGATGAAATAATGGCGGCTCAGGTTTATATTTGGTTAAATAATGGGTAAATTTTTAACTAATTTATTCATCAAATTTTAATTACTCCTCCTGCTTACGTCAATAACACATCACTTTTCTGTGGTTAATAGCATATTACAATTAGATCAAATATTCTCCCTAACATTTTATATTGCTATTAAGCCAAAGTTGTAATACAGCGATTTGCCAATTTTTAATTGAATAACAATTTATTAACATCGCGAAATAATCTCAAAAGTTATCAGTAATTGAGCCGAAAAGAAAAAACGCGCAGTAAGGATTTAAGTTACATGACATTTCGTAAAACGTTTTAAAAGACGAATATGAAATTCTAAGATGTGCATCAAGCGAACGTTATTCATTTTGATAGCATTAACTCCCACAATATTATTCGAAATTGGTCGGAACGAAGTTTAGAGAATGTTGCCGCATTGTTTCAAGATGAAGAAAAGTAGATCAAAGAGCGTATTAACGGCCGCATAATCCGTCATTCGAAACGCGTGAGTCAATACTAACTTAGCCTTACTCAAAAAAAAAAGACTTAAACGTTAGTAAAACTGTTAAAACGAAATCCAAGCTTGTTTGCTCAGGTCTTCTTTTCTCTCTCTCTCTCATAATTCCATTCCTCCCTCTCCCTTCCCTTCTTCCCCTCTCCCTCCCCTTTCCCTACCTTTTCCCACTCCTTCCCTTTTCTCCTACCCAATCCCAACCCCTCTACCTTTCCTCCGCCCCCATCGCTGCCTTCTTTTGTCTTCTTCCCTTCCATTTCTACCTCTGCCGCCTCCCCCCCCCCCTCCCCCCTCTCCTCGACACCCAAACACACCCTGCCCTCGCAACTCCCAAAAGCATTCCCGGCTACCAAACCATTCCGCAGTTGAAATTCCCTCCCCATGCAGAAAAAGCAAGTTTTTTATTATTATCTCTTTATCCCACAAATTTCTCCTCTTGTCCTATCTTCTCATCTTGCACCTCTCCCTTCCCTTCCTACGCCTCCTCCCTTCTCTCCGCTTCACTCCTTTCTCTCCGCAATTCCATCTCTTCTCCTTCCCATCTCACTATCCACTCTCTTTCTTCTCTCCATCCCACTTTCTCTCTCAATTTCCATCCTCTTGTCAAACGTCTCCTACATTCAACCCTTTCTTCCATCAACTTTCCTTCATTACGTGTTATTCCGTTTCTTTTTCCTCGAGACTATCGTAGGCTTTATCTTAACTAAATTAGTGTCGATTTTCTCGACGATTTTCTATCGTTCGGTTTATATTTTTTATCGAGCAACATTTCGTATAAGCATCGTCCACTGCCTATTCTTATCACCAGCATTAGTTGTTGTCGTACTTCTGTTTGCGCGTTTGTCAAAACCAAAATACTTAGCAATTTTATCTCTACTGTCGTATTATTCCCCTCTCAAACTTCAATTGTATTGCAACTTTATTTTTTTATTCTTCAGATTTATTTGCGGCTGTCAATTCCTTTCATCTCAATTTTCGACGAATTACTTTATTTTCACATTTCCTTCAGCTCCTCTTCGCCATTTACCTCCACGTCCTTCTTCCATTCTTTTATTCGTTCAATTTTCGTATTGAGTGATTTCTGTTTTGCTGAAGAATCAAAGTGCGCTTTTGTGCATGTCTGAATTAAATAGATAGCGTTGTTTATACTTATCTCTTAAATAAATTTATTATTTCATAAATGCTTAAGTGATTAGATCATATGTAGTGATATATATTGTAGTTCTTGTCTATAAGTATTTCTCTCTTTTACGTGGTATTTTTGAAGAGAGAAAACGAGAAAGTTTCTCCAAGTTGTTGAGGAGAAACTGTCAGTATGTTAGTAAACAGTCATTAGGATGAAATGTACTTCGATAGTGTATTTAGCAGCTTTGGACGAAAAAATTGAACTATGTTGGTATTAGAGCAACCGGTACAGTTTGTTTCAAAAGAATGAACACCTGTCCTCTAAAATATGATGCTAAAATGAAAAATAAATCTCGAGGAAAAAAGAAACAATGAAAAAACTGTTTGTTTTGATTTGGAATGACAAAAGTCTTGTAAGCGATATATGAAACCACATTTCAGCCGATGGGAAGTTGTAGTATATTTAGAATAGTAATGTCCCAAATCCTTGGGTTATAATAGAATAAAATCTACACGTGCGATACTACCTAAAGACAAAGCACGTATCAAATCAAAAAATCCTTCGCGAATAATCGCAGGTAGTAATATATAATCGCATACTATACAATCTTCGAGCAGACCCTATTAGCCATTTCTCAGAAAAACGAGAAAATAGACGTGTTTAAGACAAAGGCTTGAAAACAATGCAAGAAGCTTAATGTGGGATTACATGTAGAACTCTACCAGGAATGGCATAAGTAAAATTTAATTCTTTACCTCTTTTATTTCTTTGTATTTTTTGTCGATGTACTTTAATGTATGTAGATAAAGCACATGATATGTGCCTTGATTGGGAATAAAATGGTATTTATGAGGTAATTTTTATTCCTATTTATTATCGATAGTAATCTCATTACTTTAAAAGAGTTTTGATAAAAATTTTTATAACTTTTCGTATTTAAAGGGTTAATGAACGCAGTATTTGAAATTAAATAGAATTTTTCATATCTGCGAATTTTCCGTTCTCGTTCTGCTATATCGTTTCCCTTTCCTCCCCTCATTCTTACTCGATTCTTACATTTTCTCTTTTAGGATAGCCATTTCTCTGCCACTTTGCTCCTAAATTATGCTACTCTTTTTTCTACGGTATTCATTCTTCATCATTCCGCTGCTTATCTCGAAAGCGATTTGTAGGAGCAAGCGTACGTGGAAAAATTTTATATTTTTAAATAGTTTTCCTATTCCCTCGCCCTCCCTCCCTCCCACCTCCCACCCACTATCCTTTTTCTTAGAGCTGAGGATTGCATCGCGGGGGAAGGGAGCCTCCGAGGAAGGGGTGAGGGGGTGGGAGGGGAGAGGAGGGGAAGGGACGAGAGGGGCGGCGGCGGAGGGGAGGGGCTTAATTTACGTCCGGGATGCTCTCTGAGCCATGGAATAATTTTGTTTTTCTTTTCTCTCTTTTGGTTTTTGCTCTTTCGGGAAGGATTTAAAAACGTGCTCTTTTGTGACAGTTTTGCGCGATTATGAAAATTGATGACATTAACACATTAAAGCGTTTTTTTTTATGTTCGGGAGTTTTAAAAAGTTTTGCACCTGTAAAAAAAATGGAAGGAAGAATGGTAGGTCTGGGGGGGAGGAGGGAAATTAAGAATTAGTCTTCCCTTTGTCTCTCCCACTCATTTGTTTTTATCCATTTCCATTTAATGCGTACAGTTTAGTATTTTTATACGAGTATGCTAAGCGACTCCTTCTTTCGTACGATGAATGGAAATCGCGTTTTATTTTTCGTCGCGGCAATGAAAACGCAAGGCATTTGATGCGCAACGTGAAGTGCATCGCAAGGACATGTTATTACCGAATGATAAAAATGGTTTTGCCAAGTTTTGAGGAACAACGCAGTCGGTCATTATCATTCTTGAATGTAAAAATTAGGCGGGAGAGGGCGCGTATAAAACCATGGAATGCCCTTATTATAACTTGATGTGATAATTATGACGATTAGTGCTAATGTGCTCGTTTAAATTCTCTCTTTGATCTAATGCGGCCGCACTCTTTCATGCGGACTTTATTTTCCACGAAAATTAACGTAATCTGGATTACACCCATTTCACAACGCTAGACATTTTTCCGAATAAACGGAAGGGTGCAGTTTATTGCGCTGGATACACTTTTTCAAAATTTTCTATATTTCACCTTGCATAAATTTTATTTTGCAATTAGCAGTCATGCAGGGGAAATAAGCACGAGTAGTGAGCACTCACTTCATTCATTGAAGTGTACGTTTTTATCCGGGCGCTTGTTCTCCTTTTCCGAAAATAATGTTTAATCGAAAAAATTAGTCGTAAAATCAAAACGCTGGAGTCATTTTCATAAAATGTACCCAATATCGAAGAAGAATACGTCTTTTCTCGTTTATATAAGCGGTCGTCGGATGTTTTTTCCCGTTTTTTCAGGTTAATTTTTTTCTCTCGGTGGCTGCATATTTTGTCCTTGATGAATATTTTTAACAATTTTATTGCTACATTATTACTATAACGTAGAGTACAGAACGTAATGGTTAACATGGAATAAAACAATTCTTCTTTTCTTAGTATATATACGATCTGAACTGCGTCCACCTGCATGCGTCTTTACGAGCAAGCACGCTAATCCCACGTTTATTTAAAAATTCTGCCTTACTCGAGAGATCAGAGCCCACTTGCACACGAGTCTGCCTGTGATTTGGACGGAGGAAAATCCAACCATAGTGGCGTAGAGTTGTGTGTTTGCGTAGGGAAGGAGCATTGCCTCAGGTACGTACTTCGAGATGAACTCCCGAGGAAAAGGGAGTTTTTGGATTTCGGAGCCACCTACCTACCTTCCCCCAAATACCCGTTTCCTTTCTTCGTTCCTTTCGCTCCCTTTTCTCTCCCAACCCCCTCCTCAACCCACCTTCTTCTTTGGCAGAAAAAGTAAAAATCGATGGAAAAAGTTTTTGCATCTTTTACTCACTCTCTCTCTCTCCCTATATATATATATATATATAAAATATATATAATGTATATATATAATATATATATATATATATATATATATATATATATATATATATATATATCTCCCCCCTCTTCCTCTCTCACTCCTTCCGTCCATTTCCCACGTGCATCTCTCCCTTCCTCCTCTCGCTCTCTTTCTCCCGCGGACCCTCTCTCTGATAATCCAGAAGAACTCACGAGGGGTTTGCCGTTAATTACCACGGGTCCAGAGACGCATAAATTTTCACAAGGAGTGGGCGTAGGTTTTCCGAAGGGAGGGCGGAACGGAGGCGGGAGGTAGTGGATGGAGAAGGGGAGGGAGGGAGGGCGGGGGGGAGGGGATCTCGAGCGGACGAGCTGCTGGTCGTAGAAAGAGGGAATGAGAGGAGGTTTGAAGACGAGATATGAGAGAGGAGGGTATTCCGGAGGCGGAATGGGAGTTGGTTCTGCGTTTTTGGGAGGGGGAGGGAGAGGGCATGGCAGGGAAGGAGGTGTTTTAAAAAAAAACGAAGGGGTGGGTGGGATGTCGGTCTCCTTCAGGCGCGGAGGGGGTGGCGGTGGGAAGGGGGGGGGGAGGGGAGGAGGTATATCGAGCAGAAGGTGGAACGAATGTTTAGTGTGTTTTAGGAGGATGGATATGCGGAAAGCAAGGAGAAGAGAGAGGGGGGAGGGGGGGTTGTAAGATGGTTTCAGGATGCGAAAAGGGGTTTCCCGGAGGGAGATAGAAAGGGAGAGAGAGGGTTATGGAGAGCGGTGGGCATAAAAGGCGGTCCGCACAAGAGGGGTCGGAGGGGCGAAAGGAAGGTGCGGATGAAGAGGCCAAGTCGGGCGCAAGGAAGTCTCGATAAGGGCGGCTCAACGTCACTAGAAGGGCGAGGGAGGATTTAGGCGAGTAGCGAAGGATATTCGAGGAATGCGGTCCGCGGTAATGAACTGAGTTGGAATGATAAGACCGAATTGAAAATAATCGAGCATAGTAAAGGAAATGCGCGGCGTTACGAGGAATTATGGAGGTGGGAAAAATATTCGGCAAGGCCATGCGGCAAATGGCGTGCTGCATTAATGTGATTGAGATGGGCGTTTGAAGGACGGAATTTTTACGAGGAAAGGGAACTGCAATGCACTGGAATGTATGTTGGTGCAGCTGCGAAGGCAGGCAACAGGATACGGGGAGGAATTTGTGTTAAAAGCATAACAAACAGCGTGTATGGGATTAGTAAAATAAACTTGCAGTTGAACAGATGTACGGTAAGATTTCTGAATAATATAGTTGACGCACTTTGTAAAATTTTATATTTCGTTAAACTTCTTGGTGTACACGAATAATGTCTATAAGTTTAATAATAAAAGAAAAGAATACGTTTAGGGTTTCATAAAAGTTTGTTCCACCGAACTGAATACGGACTTTTAAGGTGAAAGTCGATACGGACAAGCTAAGACCGATTATATTCGGAATAAAAGAAGGTCATAATAAATTAGGAGCTAAACAACTCCTAATTTATTATTAAATTTCCCGTATTTATAATAAGTATGCATAATTTTATTTTAACTGAATTTTATGTAGTATTTTAACAAAATATCTATTAAAATATGAGCATTAAAACTTATAGAAAAACTTAAGCAATTTATATGGAGTTCAGTATCTCGTGGATGTGATCAGTGTCAATTTTCTGGACAGATCGACAATCTGGAGGTCAATACGATTCATCAAAGGTGTAGACAATACAAAATACATTAGGTACTTTTATAGAAAATTGTCCTAGGATATTTTACTATAAACATGTAAATAAGAAAATGGACAATCAGGTTAAATGTGTAGGAGTCGTTATGATAAACTCTACAAAATCTTTGGTTAATTGAACGAAAGTCATATTTCCAAACATGCTCCATCCTTTTCGGATAATTTTCCTTTGATAGAAACAACATTTCTTGCGTATGAAAGTATTTCAACAATTTAAACAAACAAGAAATGCTCTAAAAATACATCCGAAGGTCCTTTAAAACGTCCTCCGTATCAAATCGCAGGATAGATACCTAAATTGCCGACCATCGCGGCTAGAAAGAGCGACATTGGCCCCGTGCGCAAGCGCCTCTGGTTTTTAATATTTTTTTTTGTGTGCCTCGCAGAAATGGCGGTGGACAGTGTAACTCAGTGGGCTGACAATGCACAGCGGAGAGTATGCAAAAGATCAGTGATATAGGAGGAGAGAGAAAGGGAGGCCGTAGCAGTTTGGTGAGAAGTGGGATGTGGTGAATAAAAAGCATGGAAGGGTTAAAGAGAGGAAAAGAGGAGGGAGGGGGGAGGAGGGGAGGGGGCGGAGGAAGGCTTAGCCCAGAATGATGAGAACAAAAGCTCACCAATTTCCAAAATGCGTAACGAGATGTGCTGGAAGCGCGTTTTTGTGCCGCTGTGTTGGTAGCTCTGCAGCACTGGAAGGGGAATTGACTGCGGCGCAGGACGTTAAGGAGAGGAAAGGGCCCAAAAATAAAGGCCCGAATGTAACTGGTGGCGAGGGGCTAACATTCTTTTCGGGAACTACACATTGTTCTTAATCAGATAATCAGTTGGGATAGATGTTAATTGTGATCCAAGGTTGCATCGTCGTATTAAACAGCTCGACGTTGCTATGTACGTAGGTACTTCCGCTTTTTCGGAAAGTATAATAAACGCGCGATGGCTTTGTTCGGAGCCGTTGTGTTCGGAAAAGGGATTTTGTCTAGTCTGCCACGAGTTCCAATATTTAAAAGTAATCATTAGTCTTCCTTTGAGAGAGGGAGAGAGAGAGAGAAAGAAAGAGTGAGAGAGAGAGACAGAGAAAAACAGAGATATGTTTGCTGTATGATAATTTGAATAATATTTGCATTTATGTTCCGTTTGTGGAAACAGGAAAACTACTTTCTTCTCTGCCAAAAAACTCGATTTGAATTAATATATATTTTCTGGACCTTTAATTAATTTATTGCACAGAAGCTTATCTATGCTTTGGCGTACTTTATTATAAGTTTACTTGCGTAACAGCTCATAAAATACGACGGATACACGTGAATTAAGTATTTATTTAATATAAAATTTAAATATAAAATTGATGAAGCCAACTTTTTTTTAACTAAAAAGATAAATATAAAATTCATGTCTTACAGAAAGTAGAAATGGTTTTGGGCAAATAAAAGTTGCAGCAAAGAAATATTAACGAAGATTCATTTGCTGAACATTATAAAACGGTGAATTTCATATTTTTTTATTTTTGGTGCATATAACTTTGTTTCATTAAAATAACTTTATCAGTTTTATTTATGTTTTCGCAGAAAATTCACTCAAAACATTTTTTTAATTTTTTAATTTCTATATCTGACTTAGGAGCACTCATTTAGACAGTATCAATTACTAAGGGAATATGCCTTTATTTATTTTCGTAGTATTGTTAATAATATACTTATTTATTGTTTAAACTTCAAAAATCGCATCGAAATCTTGCAAATATGTGGACTAATGAGACGCGTGTTTATAATCCAATTCAATCATACGCAATTGCACGAAACGCGCAACAATGCAAATCATCCTGACGACTAAAGTTTTTCACGTAAAAATACGTCGAATTTTTGCGTTATAGACGAAATTCTGAAGCGATTCCTCGCGTATTCCAAAAGTGACGGGGGAAAATAAAATTTTCTTATTTGTGTTCTAATTCGCAAAATCTTACGATGATTTGATGTAATTTTAATATACAGATGAGTAATATGCTACACTCACACCGGCGTTAATCAAATGGAGAAAATAAACCCCCTGGAATCGAACCCTTGTTATTCCAGTCAAACTCTCGACAAATCCTTCCCAGATAGATCCAAAAAAAAAAACAAACAAAAACATCTAGGCTTATATAAGAATAGGCTCATATAATTCATTTTGAATAAGTATTTAAATAAATGAATTACTACTATCTGTACCCGCACAATTTTTGCTTTTTTTCAATTAATTTATAAAAAACTAAGAAGTATGTAAAATAAGTTGATCTCAATACAGTATTCAATACACGAAAGAAGGTTCAATTACTTTCATCAATCGTTATAAACGCTTCCTGAATAATAATCAGTATCTATTTACGTTGCTATCCATAAACATCGATCGTTTCGTTGCCCAAACAAAAGTGCGAATCGAATAACGCTAAACTATAGTCTACTTATAAGCTTCATTGAAGCTAGTAAATATGTTATTTCTGTTTTATATAGCAATCAGTGCAACCGTTTATTTAGTTTATCAATGAGGAGAAGATAACCAAGCAATGTGTTTAAAAAAAAATAACGTATGTCCCTATTACCATCTAATTTTAAATTTCTGCATGAACCTATTTGCGTTAATAAAAATTATAGCTGTATAATATAAAGGTTCTACTTATGAAAAGGTAAGATTCCGGAATTCAAACGATGAAATGGAGATTCAACTGCTTTGTTTAAATCGTTAGAAACGCTTCCCATACGCAGTTAACTGAATAATTATCCATAAATATTTACGTTGTTATCTATAAAGTTTGATGTAGCTACAGCTATAATACTTAGACAAACGTTCGAAGCGATTAACGCTTTTCTTTCACCCATTTGAATGTTTAATTGGCACTAATTGAATCGGAGGCAATAATGATTGTCGCCTTTACTACGCCCGGAAAGAGTACGAATTATACGCAAAATTTCGAAAACAATTACGTATTTCTGTAAGATTCCACCATGTAGGTAACATGTAATCATTGCAATAATATGATAGTTTACAGTTTTTCCGTCGAATGAAACAAAAACTAAGAAAATCGGTCTATATTGAGATATTTTGATGAATGAATAAAAAAAACCTTGCACTCCGAAAAATTGAAAATCCCGTCTAAACTTACGGGAAAATACAATAATTGCTTCCTGTATTCGAACCCGGGAATTTAAGAAAATGAAAATAGTTTTCCATGGACCTCCTAGCTAGTAAAAACAAAACGCCATTTACCGCATATCTCTATGATGAACAGTTCTTGAGTTACAAATGGGGACAGACGGACAAACGGGCAGACGGACGGACACTTGTAAAATTAGATATTGGATGAAATGTGATGTCTCATATTTCTTCGTGATGTATTTAGTTCAGATTGACAATATTAATTAATTAATGTTAATGTCTCCATGCTTATGCTTAATTTCGTTTTCCGAATCTTAAAAATAATTAATTTAAGTCGGCACGTAATAATGTGAGATTACCAGGAAAATCATGCGTGTCATCTCGCGCACACACGTCTTTTGTCTTGCGAAAAATGATCCTCTAAATCTCTAAATGTGTAATATTTTTACGTTGCGTACCGCATTTTAAGAAGTGCTTCGGCAGGTCCTATAAGAGAACACGGGAAGTTACTTAATATAATTTTTAGTAAAAAGTTTAAAAAATATATGTATAAACAGATTTGGGCATTAAAAATTCAGTAAACTATGTTTCATGGCTATAATTATGATTTCTATTTTTGAAATTGACATGTGGCTTTTTGACCATGGTTCCTTGGATGCCAACCAATGCCGCAACAAAGCGCTTTTTTTAAATTATAGGTATAGATATCATAATATCTTACCTATTCCAAGCCATGATCATAGAAAATAAATAATCAATAGGTACACTATTTTATGCTTTTCCAGATTTTTATTCATTTGAAACCGAATCAAAATTAATTGTGTATTGGAACTACACTAATTTATATCTAGTATGTATTTACTAACCTACTAAAAACGTAAGCCATTTGAGAGCACTTTAATTTGATTGTGATATTTCCAATCACCTCGGAATAGGTTATTACATTTTTTTACTGATGTTCTCTACTAAGCTATAAGAATGTTCTGCACTTGGCTCAGTGTTTCGAGCGAACAAAACTTTGCCGTGAAGTAAAAGCCTGCGGAACAGTGTTCGAACCTATGAAAGCTATTCACGCTGAACTCGGAACGCTCTTGCGAATGGCCAAGAATTAGAAGAATCTCCCTCTTTCCACGATATTCTCCACATCCTTTCACCACCCCTTGCCCCTCCACCCATCAGCACCTTCTTCCCTTTCACCCATCAACCCCTCTCCCCCTCCCCCCCCCTTCAACCCCCCCTCTCTCCTTCCACCCCTCAACTCCTTCTCTCCCTTAACCCCTTTTTCTCCCTCAACCCCTTTTTCTCCCTCAACCCCTTTTTCCTTTCCACCCCTCAATCCCTTGATACCCCTCAAACCTTTCTCCCCCTTAACTCCTCAACACCTTCTCTCCCTCAACCCCCTTCTCTACCCCTTCTCCCCTTCAACACCCTCTCCCCTTCCACCCAAATCTTCACCCTCCACGTACTACACTCCACGTCGCATGAGCGCCCTCCTCTGTTGAGAGGAGAGCGACACCTGGCGAGCCTTCCTCCTCTCCCACCCCAAGCACCTCTCTTGCCCTCTTAAAAGAGATTTCGCCGGTCACTCTCTCATTCCCACGGGTCAGGAGATGGACCCCACTGTCCCAAGGCATGTTGTCGCGGAGGGTGGGCCGAGTGGACTTACCGGTCTTCACGTCGACTCGCGCCCTCTCTCCCCTCCCTCCCTCCCTCCCTCCTCCCCAAATCTTCGAAACTGGCAATGCAAAGGGAGGACGTAGAAAAAAATCGGGGCAGGAAGAGGGGGGGACGATGCGCTGGAATCTCCTAAGCGTCCTGGTTTAGGTCCTCCTATCTGCATGATTTCTGCGGCGGGTTCCAAAGGAAACGCCTAGTTGGGGCTTAGATGTTGTCTTTACGTCGAAAATTCTTATATAATTATTTCTTTCTCAAGGTTCATTTTTGTAATTAGCACTTAGGGTTTTTAATATAAATTCTGGCTATGACTGGCAGTCGTTGAAAATTTCATATTAGTACACCAAGAATAAATCCTGAGATTTACATCTAAGATCACTTTATTCGTGTCGTGATTCCTTATGATCTTCCTGTCTCCGTACTCTAAAGCAGGAACCGATGACATGTGTAACGCATGCCTAAGGTAACACAAGGGAGGATTTTTCTCAACGCGTTAAATTACGTCAGAATTACAAAAAACATAATCTTAAAAACAATTTTACATTGCCTATAATTTCACTACTCATTGTAACTTTTCAGTTATGGTGACACGCGCAGACAAACATAAAATTAGTGTATTGGTAAAGAGTGGCACTCTGTACAAAAAAGTAGTCGATCCATACTCTGTAGTTTTAGTATATCATGGAAAAAGTAATAACTAACAATGATGAAAAGTATACCACATAAATGGAATGAATAGTTTTTTCAAAGGCGTTCTTTAAGGTAATTACGTAAACAACTGTATCGAAAGATTGAGCGGTTCACGAATGTTTGACACCAAATCTATAAGATTATGTACTCTCGCGGAAATTGTTGTGGTAAATAATTTCTTTTATCAGAATAAATATGTAACAGTTACCTTAAATAAGAGCTAGGGAGAGTATGTTGTTGCCTATTAACAAGGCAAGACTATAATTTTAAGTGCTTATGTAAAGTGGAAGATCTAATTGAAGAACGCTGTTTAAAATAGTAATATGGCGATAAATATTTCTAAATATCACTCATACTTAATTTAATCAAAACTCGTCCAGCGGTTCAAATCGCGACAGACGGACGAACGAGACGTGGCCGTAAGGTTTTCCGCTACTATCCCTTTGAAAGTAAATAATGCCTAAAAAGGAGAAATATTAATGTTTATTGGAGTATTTCAGGAACTTCCTATCGTTTAAAACAATCGGGCCCTCAAATGAGATCTCTTTATATTGTTCTTGGATGGTAACGGAGTCCCTAATTTATTCATCGAGTCCTCGGAATTAGTTTCTCATCAACTGCTTCATCTATAACATTTATGTTATGGCATCGTCGTATGAATAAATAATTTTGACATATCATTATTTCGTGTTATTAAGCTATAGACTTCTTAATGTTCTTCACTTCAAACCAAACAACATAATCCCCTTTCGTTTTTCAAACATGATTCTAATAGTAAATCATCGCTGTCCGTGTAGTGATTGCATAATTTCGATTATTGAGCGGACTAAGAATGTGTAATTTCTTCGGACAAATTGCATTCATGGCCTTCGATAGTTTAAACATTCCTTTACGGCGTCTCTATTGTATAATAGACAAATAAATAATTATAAATCAAGTTTTAGTTTTTAAAACATATTTTCGACGGTGAACCATTTATGGGGGTGTCATTGGAAACAAAAAACGATATTTTCGTCATATCTCGTAAAATATTAGTTTTACCGAAACAGTCTTCAATAGAATTTTCTTGCAAAATTCATTATTATCGTAGAAGTAACCGTAGAAGAAATTAAAACAAGAAAATCGCATTTCACTTTAAATTTAACTTAAAATTCACGCATGGTTATTTAATTGCAACGAATACAAACCTTGAAGAAACTTAAGCAAATAATATTTACTATAATTAGGAAAATACGCTTAATTTCCTTAGGTGTGTCTACACCATTTCATAAGCGAAAGGTAATGGATTATTCCCGACGAAGGAAAGATCGTAAACAACTGCTTAATTGCGTTATTTTTAAATAATTTTCAACAATTTGATTGACTACAACTGATTAGAAAATAAATCATCAAATGGAATATTGAATATTTCCCTAGCATCATTTCTTATATATCGTTTTTCGGTATTTAGTCGTTCTACAAATTATGTAAATATGTTTATTAATGCACCAACTTTGAGGGAAAAATTTTTAGTAGGCCAAGTGTAATGAACGGGCCATGGGCGGCCCGAGGAATTATGGCGCCCCGGGCGAGATAACAATAGCGGCCCCTTCCGTAAATGTTTGTTGAGATAATTACGAAGTACATGTTAATTTATTCATTGCTCTGTACAGATTATAGATAAACAAAAAACAGAATGAATGCCATAAAGATTCCAGACTGTTTGGCAATATAAATCGGTATCCAATATTTATTCACTTGCTAGTAATGCATAGATAGATCGGAGTAGCGGAATAGCGCCCCCAAGATTTTGGCGCCCCGGGCAGCCGCCCGGTTCGTCGGTACCTCCGGCCGTCTCTGGATCGGGCCATGGTATTTTTCTGTTTTATGATGACCGCTAGTTCAACCTATATCGTATAATTTCAATTATTCCTCCTCCCTTATGTGTTTGTCCCATTGTGGAAGGAGTTATAGCTTTCATAATGCAAGAGGTTGATTTGCCAGGAAATAACAAACAAGTACTACTATGAGATTCACCTAGTAACACGCGTATAGTCGAGTATAAAACCATCTAGGATTACCCATACATTCCGACCGCTTTGTTAGCCAAATTTCAGGGTCCTGGCCACTTACAGACTCTTTTCCTTGGCAACCCATCCACACGTATCATCAGCTATTTCCGATTGTTGTGGCCTAAAATCTCATGAAAAGATCCCTCGAGCCCTTTCTTACATAAACCCACAAACCCCCTCTAGACGTTCCTCAATTGGAGCCGAGGGTCAACCAAATCCATCGCCGTACCTCTGAGCTCATGCCGAGGATCCATGGTGTAAAAGGGGCATATCCTCCGCTGATTTTTCTTCCAAAACACCTCGATAACTTATTCAAACAAACAACCTCTGGCGAGATAGGATACTTGCATAGGTCATTCGAATTTATTATAATGTTATTTTAATGCTGCCCGGTCGAAGGCGGGTTTTTGCCCAAGGGTTCGACTAATAAATTGACCGTGGCACTAGGGCCCTTCGAAGGGATCTCTGGGTCGAAAGGGTGACCTCGACCGATAATCGCCTGTCATTGTGGTCGCTTCCTTTCGGTAGAGGGCAGAGTATTCACCATCGGCAGAAGAACACCTTTCGAGCACAATGCCTAACAATCGGTGGTTCCTTTTTTAAGACCGACAGGTGACTGCGGGAGTATAGGCACGCGCCAATGGAATAAACGTTCGACCCGAGCCGGATGGATTCCGTATACCTGTTCGCGTGTCTGCCTTCCTCGCTTCCCTTTTAGGATACACTTAATGCGTCTGACACGAGGTTCGACAACCAAGGGTGCAAACCGAAAAAAAAATTTTAAGACGTGTCCACTACAAAGCACGACTGGAGTTCTTTTCAATAGCCTACAGCACGCGATTATGCTTTACGGAAAGGAATTTTTTCTAAGAGCGCTTCTAAGAATTGCAGGCTTTTCCCCGCTTTCCCGATGTTTCGTTTGTATGTGAATATTTTTTTAGGAAACGTGCATATCACTGATAGAGTCGCAAATTCAGATCGAGTCGAATCAATGGGTCCTTCCGATCAATTTTAAACAATTCTAAAGCCTTCATTCATTCATGATTTTCAATCCTAAGATTGGTTTGACATGACTAGGAAATAAACGCATATGATGTGGTGGTTTCCAGTTGCCTTCCACATCAGACACACACACATGAGTGATGAAAATATGAATTATGAGTACGAACACAAACATCCATGCCCTTGGCGGGATTCGAACTCGCGACCTCAGTGATGGTAGGCCAATGCGCTAGCCCTTCCACCTTAATCGAGTTCAAATATTCTTCGGTTGCTGAAATAATTTTAACGTGCATCATTTGCTTATACTGAACAGATTTACTGCCAATAAGTTCGTCTTGGTCGACAAAAGCTACTCTTCCATTACTTTCATCTTGTATCTTTGCCATCAAAATTGCATCTTCACTGTACAAATTAGGCTAGTAGCATATCCAAGTGCATATTGGATAATTAAAAGTGCAATGGATTTTTAAGTCCATTCCACAACCCCCAACGTGGAGAATCAAATATTACGTATCCACACGATGGGAGGAGAGAAGCTCTGTTTCGGTATTAGTCTACTCTTATGAAAAGGAGACTATTAAACGCCCAATCCAAAGGACGGAGTGTAATTCCAGCGTGTCATCCTCACAGCAGGCAAGTATGGGCTGGGCAAGCCCATACTGAAACAAATGACAATATAAACATTAATTTTATATATATAAGCTTTATATAGATAAACCTATAATAATAGGAAATGTGGAAACAGGTGAACAAAATATTCCATGGCCTGGAATCAAACCCGGGTCTTCCACTTGCCGGGAGGATATTCTACCACTGAATTACCGTAGCAGACAAATTCTCCTGTTTCAGAACGGAAATATTTTCTTAGGTTGGGACCGGGCTAGCCTCACTAGTATCAACCAACCCTATTAACAGATGTCCTCAAGGTGGTACGTCGAAGAAAAGTCTAACCTCTCAAATGGTGAGAATGCCTATGTTATAAATTCCCGGTCCGATCCTAATCTAAGATAGTATTCCCGTTCTGAAACAGGGTAATTTGTCCGCTATGGTAGTTTAGTGGTAGAATATCGGCCCTGCAAGTGGAAGACCCGCGTTCAATTCCCAGTCATAGGAAATTTTATACCTGTTTCCACATTTCCCATCAATCCAGCTTACGTCTGTCACATAAGGATATTCGTATCATGCATTCCATCAACATATAATAATAGTTTATTTTGTTTTGTTATTTATAGTAACGGAGACTTCAATTATATTTAGTGTATTTCGGGAAAACGAGCAACTCCAAAGCGAGAAGTTTATGTAACTGCACATGCGCAGTTTGAAATTTCAATCGTAAATCAGACAAGAATACAAGACGCCAGTGAGTACAGTAAAGAAAGTTATAAAAACCGGCCTCCGTCAAGATTCGAGCCCAGTCCAACCACGAGGATGGACAGCACCACGCCGCCGTTTCCGTCCCAATGAAACTTTTAATTCAGCTATGTGTCTCAGTCATAGGCTTACGTAGGAAAAAAACGTTCTCGCTAATGAACTTGGCGAATGCGAGAGAATAAGTCCGAAGATTTCGATTGAATCTCGCTGACGGCATCCTTCATGGTGCCACGCCTTAAAAGGCTCCACTCGGCAGCACGGGCATTCAGCAGCACCGCCGAGTACCGCACCAGTGAAGGGAGAGAGAATAAATGATTATGAGCCGTCGCGCACGACGATTGATTACCGAGAAACCATTTCCTCGTTCTTGCCCAATGGAAATGGACTTAACAGCGAGAAGATAGCCTACGCACGCGCGCACAAATCCACGCACGCCCTAGCCATTGTCTTCTCAACATTTCTTTTCCTCGTACCCGACGCATTCTAAAGGCGTGATTATTTGAAATGGAACGATATAGGAAAGGTTGATAGGAGTATTTTTGCCACAATAGACAATATAGACAATATTTTTATAAGTTTAATTTCATGCGCACCGAATTCCTGCTGTATTATTAAGAATTGGCAGATTGTTCCGCACTATAATTTACTTTAATCCAAAGTTGATGGTGATGGGAGTTTTCCATATAATGAGCTCTTTGAAATTAACACAATTCCTAAGAAAAAAACGTTCATTGCAATACTTTCAGTCGTATGTGAATATGAAAATTTCGTGTATTCAGCGATGGTTTAATTTTCACTTAAATAGCTTCTATTAGTCAGCATTACATTAAATAGACAATCACTATTTTCGCCAATTGCCACTAAAACAAATACGTAAATGAATAATTAGGTAAATTATTTTAAATTTAACTTATTACTATCGTTAATAATCTTATAAATATTTCAGAGTGTATGTGTGTATGTATGATCTTTATACTTTTTTATACCGTTGAAGCCATCGAATTCAAAAGTCTCATGGGCCATCCTATGGACCAAAGGAAGAGCTTGGTCTAGGTTTGCAGACCGTGTGGTCTCTTATACCCCATGGAGTCAACAAAATACTGTTTCCATAAGAATGCATGGGAAATGGTGTGGAGAGCCCCCAAAATGCCATGCAGCCTTTCACTGATGTGGATATAAATATACCTAAATATTAACTTACGATCACGGCAAATGGCTTATTTTACGCATGAGTATTTTAATTCTCTTCATGTTTTGTCGTATTACACGCTAAATTGCTCGAAATTTTCCTTTAATCGCAAAATTTACCGGTTTATATGTCTATTTTCCAGGCGGCAACAAAGTTAAATTTCTTAATTGTTGTCTTCTTCAAAGGGAGATAGCCACGTAAGGATTAATGCAAGGAAAATCCACGCCGTGGCGCGCCGTAGAGGAAGAATAGTTAACGCCAAGATAAAGGGTACAGATGGATTCATGCCTAAATGTAGTCTATGAATACCTTGAAAGTATAAAGCAATAGAAATCGTTTGCTACTTAAAAATAAACTCTTTCTCGAGCGAAGCCGGGCGTTTAAGATATTTTTAACGAATCCCTGCTGTGCGAACGGAATAATAATTGTTTTTAATGAAGGTTGAGACGCTGTTTGATGCAGAAATAAATAGTAATTTGCAATTCACCAAAGAAATAATTTAGAATAGAAGGTATAAACGAAATTAAAGTCGATGAAGATAGTCAATTCATCACATGTGGCATCTGACGTCTTTCACAAGAAAGGATTGTGTCATTTCACTGTAATATGTTTCCTGTGAAATATATTCTGAGGCAAACTTGCTACATTAATGTTATTCTAAGGAGAATACTTCTCGCAGGATGCCCTCTTTGGAAGTCTGGGATGAAAATAATTTTTTTCTCTTATTACACGTATAATCAAAGTTTTCATTCTTAGGAGGCCATCTCTATAAACGAGCATGTTTTCTAAGAACGGAATCTATGCATTAAAATCATTAGCCGAATGTTTCTTTAAGAAAGTCCTGCCTTATTATCCTAAAATATTCCAAATATCATTTGGACGGTAATTTTAGAGTCACTCTTGGCTCCCAGCGTTGCCTAGCAATCCGTTACGTTTATGCTAACGCAGAGAGAAAGAGAGAGAGAGAGAGATGGAGTTTTACCTTCGTCCCTTTCGCGCGCCCTGGAAACTCATCGGAATTTTCGTGCTCTGGAATGACCGCCCATCCGGCTGCTCATTTGCGGCGTAGGCCTCTCCGTACAATTCTCCCCTTTCCTCGCGCTCTTTTCCATTCTGCTCCACGCCACCCATCCTCGCCCAGCTCTTTCCCTCAGCTTCGGGAATGTGCTCAATTACAGTCCGCGATCAATCTTCAGCTGCGGGTCGCATTCTTCGAGGCCCTTTCCTCCCCCCTCCCCCCACGACCTCCGCGTCCACCTAACACGCCTCGGTCCCACCCTCCCCCCTCTCTACTCCGCACCATCCTCCTCCTCCACTCCACCCACAGACATGTCAGTCTTGCAAAACACTCTCTCGAGTGGATTGCGGAGTCGGTTTATCCGGGTATGTTACCTACCATCGTGAAGGGGTTGCTAATAACTATCCTAGGTGAACTTGCCTATATAGTATTTTAATTGCTAGAATTTTATTCATTTCTATTTTCACCGGCAGAGGTTGTCTATGCAAGTGACAAAACATCTACAATATTGCACTTTAATTGTATAACCTTTTTTACATTCCTTAGTTATTTCTATATATATATACCTTAGAAAGTACTTATATTTTATTTCTTCACTTTATGGCCTGAATAAACGAAAGGATAATTTTTTATGTAACGATAAGTGAGATATAATTATTATCAGTAATAACGCTATCATCTTAAATGTGGTACTAATGCATCTTCTAAATCTAGCTAATGCTGTGCCTAAAATGAATAATATCTGTGTTTTTGTTTTCAAATTTTCGGTAATTTAATAGCGTTATTACCAGTGGTATTCATTATGATAAATAAAGCTGTTGAAGATAAAACGGATGAAGAATTTTAAAATCGCATTTGAGAGGCTTTAGGCATCGGAAGTTATAACGACGGCGAATGAATGAATTTGAGAGATAAATAAAAATAATCAAAATTCACTCGTTTAAAATTTTGCTGGGCGTATTGTCTAAAAATAAAAGTGAGCACAAGTGTGAAGATGAATATTTATCAGTGGAATCTTTTCCTTGGAATTCCAAACATGCAGGTGAATAAAAACTGGCAAAGAGAAAAAGTTTAGGCGCTTCCGGAATTGACAAAAAAAAGCGCAGAAAGGATGATGATCCGGCCACAGACAACTTCTTGGTTGTTTATCCCTTCAATAGCGACAATTTGTTCCTGCGAATGGGACTAGGGTGTGCGGGGGGAGGGGGAGGAGGAGATCCAATGGCAACAGTTTCAATCCGATGATCAAACAAAGCTTTTAACCGCCCGATCGATCCCTAAATCGCCCAATCGAACTCAAATTCTTGGCACGCGGCTAATGCACTCGACGGTGGCACTATTTTAGTACGGAACGAGCGAACACATTTCGACGCGTTCTCCTCGAACGAAACTCGTTCGACTCAATAGCCCAATATCTATACGCCGGGAACATGCGCGGGGTCAGTCTCGCCACTTAACATAATTAAGCCATCATTCAATAGCCACTTCAATGGATAAATCCAGGAGGTTTTTTATTTTGGCAGCAAAAAAAAACTCCTCCGGACCTTTCTTGCTACCGAATGTGGCTTTTATAAAACTTATTTCCAATCACGGAATGGGACGCTAATCCGTGTGTTTTTTGGGAGATTTTCCCCACGGGTCGTGAGAGGGGGAAGGGGAGTAAAGGGGCGGAGGGGGCGGAGGGGAAGGTGGGTCGAGGGGAAAACCTGTCACTGAGGCCGAGAGAGGCGGCGCGATATGAGGCTCAGCTTGAGACACGAAGGCGATTAAGTACGCCTGGAAAAAAGATTGGATTAATCGAACTAAGCATACCTACTCGTCGGTGCGGTCCTTTATCAATTTTATACGGAAAAAATCAATGTTTCCTTGTAATGACCGTGTCTAAAGAAAGGACGACAAAAATGACCGGTTACTCTTAAATACGGTTTGTTATGCTCTTTTTTCTTACGAAATTCAACCATCTACAGAGATGGACAATTTTCATGAATATAGAAAGTTATTTCCGTAAAAACGTGCTTATGTTACCAACTTATCATTTTGTACGGTTTCATTCTATTTATTTGTGGATATTTTCATATATATTTTCGTTCCATATGTTTTGAGTATTATTTACTATATTAAATTGAAATAATAAAATGAGAAATTGCCATTGTCCCTAGCTTTTACAAATAGAATTCTATTTTATTGATATATTGTTATCGTAGCGCGAATCAAGTTCTTTGGTATTATTGCATTATTTTATACGAACATTTTTCTTATACTATTTGAAGTTTTTAAAGTTGTTTTTCAAAATCGATAAATACATTCGGCGTAATGTGAAAGGAGGTTTTATTGTTGTCAACCATGAATCGTCATAATATAATTTTTAATGTTTTACTGACATGGATTCCTTTTTATTGGTTGGCTCTATATTGCCTTATTTTTTAAAATTTAAATAGTATTGCACGATATTAATTTGGTAGTATATAAATACAATACATACACAATACAATACATATAAAGATATAATAATACTAATTACAGATATTAAAGATAATAATACAAATAATAATACATATTTCACAATCGTTTTGTTTAAATAATAATAATAATTAATATACTTTACATTCAAAAGATAAAGAAAAGAAGACATTATGGTCCTCCTGAGCTAAAAAATATAGCTCATCAGGAGGTGCCAAGTCATACATAATTAGAACACATATTTAACATTAAATGGATTTGAAACACATTTCATTTAATGGATTTAAACAACCAATTTTTTAGTTCTATTTTTAGTTTATAAAATTTTTTGATATTTTCTAAGTTTTTTGGTGAACTATTGAAGAGGATGGGAATAGTAACATTTAATTGGTTTTTCCATTATTATTATTATATTTTGGCACAACATATCTGCTACCATGTCTTAATGTCATAGAATGATTCTCAGTTGCTATTTTAGTTTTATGCACATTAGTGAAGTAATTGCTAATAATCAAAATAAATTTATATAATAAAGTTACTGGTAACAGATCTAGGGTCTTGTATATTTCTATAATATCTAGAGTACAATTTAAATGTCCGTTGATTACATACTTAATAATTCTATTTTGAGTTTTAATTATGCATCGTAGATTACTATAGTATGCACTTCCCCATGTTGTCAAACCATATCGGATAATTGATTCAGCAAAAGCCAAATAAATTAATTTCTTTGTGCTGACGGGTAATATGTGTCTTAAGAAATATAGCTGGTATGATACCTTTTTCAATTTACTATTTACATATCCTGCATGCTTATCAAATTTGAAATTTTCATCTATAATTACACCTAAATATTTGTGAGTATTAACTTTTTCAATATCTTCACATGTACATTGTGCAAAATATTTTTCATGTAGACGGTGATGAGAATTCATCTTAACAACAACAAACTTTCTTTTTGACACTCTATTACTTACATACATGGCTTTAGTCTTACTAACATTCAGTGTTAAATCATTGTCATGACACCATTTACATACACAGTTTAAATCTTCTTGCATATTTTTTACAGCAATATTAATATCACTATGAGCTGATATCATAACTGTGTCATCAGCATAAAGAAACATTTCAGTAAAATTTGTAACAGATGTTATATGATTTATATACATAATAAATAGTAATGGTCCAAGCACAGAACCCTGTGGAACACCACTACTAATATCACAACTTTGACTTGTATGATCTAGTAATTTTACTCTCAATTTCCTACTACTTAGGTAACTCCTAAACCATTCATAAGTGTTTCCTCTAATTCCCATACTATACAACTTAGATAGTAAAATTTTAACATTTATAACATCAAATGCTTTTTTAAAATCAAGGAATAGTATAATGACATTATTATTAACATTTAAGTTACAGTTGACAATATCGGAAAAGTCCTTTAAAATATTTTTTGTCCCTTTACCAGACTGAAATCCATATTGGTATTTAGAGATATGATTATATTTTAATGCATAAGCCATTAAAAATTAAAATACATATTTCTCCAATACTTTCTTAACAGATGACAATATAGAGATTGGACGATAATTATTAAAGTCTTGCAAATTACTACTTTTTGGTATAGGTTTTACTAATGCAATTTTCAATCCATTAGGTACAATACCCATCTGAATACTGCAATTAATTAAAGAAGTAACTAAAGAGATTAATTTAGTATGACATTTTATATCTTTCGGTCTTATTAAATCATATCCAAGCATTTTATTACTTAATTTCATAACTATTTTCTGTATATCAGTAAATGAAGCTTCAGGTATGTACATGCTATTAGATTATGATATGTTTCCACACATTTCAAACTTGTCGAGACATGTTATTTTTAATTTGGAGACATCCTCAGTAAAAACTTTACCAAATCTACTGCAAATTTGTGAAACATTACTAGTTTGATCGAGAGATTTAACAATATCAACTTCCGTATTTGCTTGAACCTTTCTTCCTGTCAATTTATTAATTTCTTGCCATAAGCATCTACCATTTGTTATTTTTTCAAACAGGTTTATGTAATACTGATTTTTATATTTTATGTCTTTTAGTGTTTTATTTCTAAAATAAGTGATATATAATTTTTCCTATATTCTTCATTAGTGGGATAGTTTTTCCGTTTTATAAAAGCATTATCCCTCATTTTAAATTTTTGTAACAGTGTTTGTCATCCATTCCTTAGTTATACCTCTCCTCTGCTTATAATGCGTAGTTTCAGTTGAAAGGTTATAAAGTTTCTTCATTTCCTGGCAGAAATTATTATACATAACATTTAAGTCTGTCTTATTTAATATCTCATCTCACGGATAATTTTCAATTTCCCTATGCAGTTTCGCCTCATTAATATACATAACATACTTGTCTTGTTTATATCTGTTTATATTATGATTTGTTTTGTAATTAGCCGTTACACCTATTAATTAATGGTCAGATATGTTAGTTTTGATCACAAGTCCCTCTAAAATTAATTTTGATGGTCTAACATAGATATGACCAAGACAGGAGGTATTCAATATACTTCCCTTTACCTCCTCCCATGTATTTTCTGAGATTACTTCATCATATCCATTTGCTATCAATAAGTTTCTATATCTTACTACAAAACCATCAGATTTATTTTTAATATCTATATTCATGTCACCCATTATAATGACATTTATATGATCTAGCTTCTTCAAAGTATCTTCAAATTCATTTAAAAATATACTTTTGCTAATATGTGGCGGTCTATAACATGTCAATACATAAAATTCATCATCCATTATATGACATTTTCCTAAAATTGCCTCAAAAGTATCGCATTTTATTTTTAAGTCAATAAAGTTTATAGCATTCTTTACATATAATATGATTCCACCATCTCTTTTATTGTATCACAAATTTCTAAACTGTGTGTATCCATTTATTACTAAATATTCTCCATCTCCTTTTAAAATATTAGCTTCTGTTAAGGCAAAGATGGGGATATCAATATGTTTCAATAGATTGTATAAAGATAATTTTATCTCATCATAATGTTTTTTAAGTGATCTAACGTTTAAATGGAAAATATAAATCTCACTATTTCTTTTTATTGTTTACTTCAGAGTAATCATTATAAACTGAGCATTTAACTTTTTCTATTTCTATAAAATCAAACTTATCCATAGATACAATATAATAGCAAAAGATATAATATACAAAAGCAGTATATGCTAATTGTTCCAAGAGCACAGAAAAACAAAAGCTTTAAATGATTTTCAATAGATCTTTCTCACACGAAATTCTCTTAATTTGACTGTTTTCATCTATTTTAACAAGAATTCGGTTTTCTTTAAACCAGCAATACTTGTAATTAAACTCTCTAATCTTTTGTTTAGTTTTCCACAGTAAATCATCAAAGAAACAAGTCAAATGATTGTTTATGTAAATATTGTTCTTATACCTCAGTTTAATTTCTTTTTCCCTTAACTTATAACGTTTTTTCATTAACATTCGTTTTGTACCAAGGTTAGTCAACTTTAAAATTACTTTTCTCATCTTATCCTTATTCCTAGAATTAACTATATACATATCCACAATGTCAGTACTAGTTAATGTTTCACAACTAAGATCGTTTGCAAGCTTTATTACGTTATCTTTGATATTACAAACAGTATCATTAGTATCAAGAAGACCTACTATTTCAACGTTATGTTCTAAATCCTTTTGCTCTAGTAAATTGACTTTATTACTATGTTCTTCAACAATTTTATCTTTGTTTGAGTTTTCACGCCGAAGCTCACTAAGTTCTTTTTTAAGTTCGTTTATTACTTCAGTATTGGCTTTTAAGTTAACTTTCAGTTCGTCATAACTCTCACATAGAAATGATAATGTACCCTTAACATCTATTTTTATATCTTTCCTAATTTCATGCAACTCACTCATAACATCTTGAATAGAACGCTGAAGTTTACTGGTTCCCATAACTTCATTTTCACTGTCGTTTTCACAGGTTGATGGTGTATTTCTGCAATTTTGACATCTCCACTCTTCTTTTAACTTAGCTGATTTCGCTTTCCGTGTTGTCTCAGAAACACCGGAACATGAAAATGGAGACTACTCTTGCATCCTTTACAAATAACGTGTCTACCATCCTTTGGTAAGACTTGTTGACATTTGTCACAAGCCATTTCGTTATTCACTTGTCTGATATACACCAGATGTCACCACAGTAACACTTACAGCAACAAGTGATTCGAGAAGACCCGTTGTTAAGGAACCAACTAAATTCACAAATAGTAAGTTATACCCTCCACAAACAATCAATCAAACACAATAGACACTAATGTGTCAAAAAAGAACCACACTGCAACTCCGAAGCTACTCCACGACATCAAAAATTGGCAAAAGCAGAGGAGCACAACCACCATCGACAGTGTACATAACAATCCTCATTTTCCTAATAATGTTCTTCATCATTCTATTATCTCAGTTTGCATTTGAAAATTGTACAACCCTGCAATTGATATATCTGTTTTTTTCTGTAAATTATTTATCAATTGTAAATCGATAAATTTAATTTCGAATTATCTTTAGTTTATCTTAATATCTAAACATTTACTGTAGTTCTTACTCGCCTTTGTAATTTTAAACTATGAACTATTATGACTTCCACCTAATGGAATTTCTGTACCTACATTGAGCCTTATTTGACTGCAGTTTTAAAACAAAAAAGTCTTATATTCTGAACAGCAGTGGTACATACTAGAGGAATTGAAGTTGAATATTTTTGCGGTCCAAAAATTTGAAAAATAATCTCACATTTAAAATTAGGTATTTTAGGTTTCCCTTATTGTATTTCAGTATCTTTAAGGGTGAAAAACTTTGAAATAATTGAAAACAATTAGAAGGGCCTTTTATTTTTCAACTTCAGTGACAAAGTTTTTACGCGCGCATCTCTCGTCAATGCGTTAGTTTTATTTTTATGCAATTTATACAGTAGTAGTTTCCTGCTTAGCTGTTACATTATTGCTATTATTGTCATCTTATATGCATTTATTGAACGACTACTCTTTTGTTCTGGACGTATAGTGAGAGATTTATACACATCTAATATTTTCTTTCTGAATCACAACATTACGACCTCCAATTATTGCAGCGCTTACAACCCATCGCGTTTCGCATAACCTTCCAATAAAAGGTAACCCATCCTCGGCTGTTCGGTAAGCGAATTGAAATAGCGAACGGTTTAACGATTCAAACCAAGCCTCCTCTACAAATGGAATGCATTAAGAATAATAGATTTATTGATAAATTCGGTCCAAGTTAGGAAATCGTTTTTTTTTAATTCTCTATAAAAAGACGTTTCTGAAAGCGTAGAACCGCTAGGAGGGCACATAAATTACTCGCTCTGAAGGCACGGAGCCGTAGTCGGTGGCTGAAAGAGGGGGAAGAGAGAGATAGGAGGAGGGGGAGGGATGTAAGCACGCAGAGGAAGAAGTGACCGACTGGAAGTTGGCACCCCGTGCGGACCAACCGACCTCCTCCCTCCCCCCCTAAAAAATACCCGCCAATCCCCTCCGCCTCCCCTCCCCCCCTCTTTCTCTCTTCCTCCGCGCTCCTTAACCAAGGCATTCCTTCCCTCCTCCCCTCTTGCCGACTGCGTGTGTGTGCGTGTGACGCGTTAGTAGCAGGTTTCTGCGTGGGTGGAGATCCTCTCTCCTCTTGCGCGGCCTCATTCCCCCGCTCTCCCTCCATCCGGATTTTCTACCGGGCCACCCTTTACCATCCACGTTCTTTAATATCATCCCCCCCTCTCCCTCTCTCTTTTCCCTTTCCTTCCACCCTCTCAAAAAAACGCCCCTTCCTCCCCTCCGCCCCCTACCTCTTGCCCGTCCCTACCTTTCAGCGCACCCTCCCTCTTATTCCTCATCTCCCTTCCCTCTCACTCCTCCGAGCTGTTCATTGACACCCCGACGCGTTTGAAATTACACCCCTCCCCTGTTCAAACCTCCCTCTAACACCCTATATCCCCTATTCTCCCTCCTATCCCTCCCACAAATTCTCTCCTCTCTCTCTTCTTCTTCTTCTTCTTTTTTCTGTGTACACACACACACGCACGCTCATATCACTTCCTATCTCTTTTCCCCCTTTTGTCTCTTCTCGTTTTCTCATTTTATCACCATTCGCTTTCTTCTTTGTCTCTCTCTCTCTCTAACGCGTCCCAACCCAACCCCTTCACAACCTCACCTCTCCTCTTCCCCTCTCCTCTCTCTCTCTTTCTCTCCCAAATAGAGTTTTTTTATATCTATCCTTTCTTCATACATTTGCTTTACTTTTTTCTCTTCTGTTTTTCTTAGTTCCTCTCTTCCACGTTCTCTCTCTCTCCCTCCTGCTTTCCCTTTTTCCATTCTCTCTCTCTCTCTCTCTCCTCTCGATCCACCTCAGCTCTCATTACGCGCACACCATTCCACTTTTTATCTTACAAATCTCATTTCCACCATTTTTCGAGCTTGAATCGTTCTCTGCGCAGTTTAACCTAGTACTAATGCCCTTCGTACTCTTTTAATTCACAATCTCGTATTCTCGTCGCACGAAAAACCAAAACTTCAACCAGCGTCTCCTGTTATCTAATACACATCTTTGATAAATGTTTCGCTTATAACGTTAAATTATGATAATTTATTTCGTTATCAGTTCGGCGAAAAACATTGTGCTGTGTTAGATTTGTCGAAAATTATCTTTCGAATATTCATTACTATAAACTTTTTTTAAATTTGTTAAACGTTTTAACAGAATGATCCAGACGAAAAGAAGTAAATAAAGGAGAATCCGGTATTAAGCGCCCTGAGAAACAGAAAATAGTAAAGTGTAATGCTATTCGGAAACCCAAATTCGAAACTATTAGGTCATGATCTGAAACATCGGTTTCAATAGTCACGTTTTTCATTTCTGTATTAAACCGACATATATTATTTGTGAATAAAATTATTAAAATCCTCTCTTTTATTGATTTTATTGGATAATCTACGAAAAGTAAGCAGTGACCATGAAATACCTGTGGAGGATAGAGCAAAGAAGGATATTGAATCGATGTAGATGGACTTTTTTTTCATGTATTTGTCGTTTCCAATCGAAGGAGGAAAATTGAAACTTATACTTCCATCCATTCATATAAACTTTCCCAAAATGAGAAGTTTTATCGTTTGAATCATTAATGTAGTGTCAACCAGAGATATAGCTAATTCATTCGCTAAAAACAATAACTTTGCTTCTATTAGCCTTTCACGTAAAATAATAGAAACTGCAATCAAAATCCGAACGCGACATCTCCGATCAATTTAATATTGTGGATTGGAAAATCCTTTTTGTGTTTCTTCGCTCATTTCCTTCATTTGTATCCTCTTGGTTCAATTAACTGTATATAACCGATAATATTTTATCATATATTTTCCAGTCTATATTCATTGTCAGTCTGTCGTTTTAATGTAGACAAGCGAACCATTCCACATTACCTGATTCACATTGTATGAATTATTGTTGTTAATCTTCCAAATATTCTAAATTTTTCAAATACTATCTATACATCAAGTACTGAGATTAATACAGCTACGAGAAACGTTTTTAAATTTGAACTGTGGTTCCATACACAAATTAATTATATGATAGAATAACTAACATCCATTAGCTTTATCACAAAAGTCCTTCTTATCGAGAAAGGGCAAATGCAACTAACATAAGATTTTTTAGCATTTTCGCGGTGCAAATTGCAAACAGCCCTCTTCCTCCACCTTGCTTAGACACGACGCTATTTCCTCACAGAAAATACTCTATTTACAAGGAATCTCACGGAAAGAATGTGGTCGTGTAAAGTCACGAACGTGAATCACGCATAAAGTCGGAATTACCTCACAGGAGATAGCGTCAGAGAGAGAGGGGAAGGAAGGGGGAGGGGAGGGGGGGAGGCTGGTGTCCCAAACAGTCATTTTTCCCACTTTCATCCACACCCCCTTCCCCTGCAAAATAAAAGCCTCCCCTCCCACACCCTTTCTCCTCTCTCTCTCTCATAATTACCTCCGTCCCTCACAGTGCTCGTCAATGTCATACGGTGTACACAGTGCGAGTGAATGCGAGAGGGTATTGAAGGAAAAGAGAGAGTGGGAGAGAGAGAGAGAGAAGGCGTAGGAGTGGGAAGGAAAAGAGTATGTGCTAGAAGAGTTAAGGAGAGTTTTATACATATATATATATATATATATATCGGACACGTAGGTATTGAAGGAAACCCAGTGAGCACTTACCGGAGTTGTCTCTCTCTTGTGCTGACGAAGGGATCATCCCGAAAACTTCAACAACGTCTGCAAATGCGTCCTTCCGACGCCTCAGCGGCTCTACTTCCGGTAAGTGCTCAGTGGGTTTCCTTCAACGCCTTATTGTCCTAAATATCCTTATTTACCTTTCCCCTTCCGCAAGTAGATATATATATACACCATAAATTTAAAAATATGTTTTTTATTCACATCATCATTTTCTAAGGGAATGCAGAATGATTTTTGGTATGGTTGTTTATTGGGGGCCCGTTCGAAATTTTCGCGATGGGCTCAGAATTTGTAGTTAGGCCACTGATATTAGATAGAACCGGCGAGAGAGAGAGAGAGAGAGAGAGAGAGAGAGAGAGAGAGAGAGAGAGAGAGGA
This sequence comes from Uropetala carovei, assembly GCA_036926305.1. NCBI lineage: Eukaryota > Metazoa > Arthropoda > Insecta > Odonata > Petaluridae > Uropetala > Uropetala carovei. Next base: position 3,280,687 of record JAXCHB010000167.1, read on the forward strand.
AAAGAGGGTGAGATGACGTAGGAACAAAGGAGAGAGGGAAGGAAGATGGTCTGCGTCAAGGAAGGATGGGAGTGGCCGGAAAACGTATCTCCCCACCCCCCACTCCCTGGATACAACAGAAGCTGGTACAACCGCGGGACACATTTCGCGGCCGGGTGTAGTGTTGGTGGGAGTTTGAACCTGAGGGGGCGGGATGGAAAATAAGGGGATAAAAATTTCGGGGGTGGTTGGGGTGGGGGGCGTCTCCTCCCGCTAGGACACATAAGAACCCAAACCCATTCAAATCCCTTTGCATATGCATGGCAAGTACGTAACCTTCCCCACCCCTCTCCTCCTCCTACTTTCCTCCCTCCCCCCCACCCCTCCCCTCCCCAGCCGTTCCGCTCTTTCCTCCAGTTCCCATTTCGTAGATGGCACCACCTTATGCAAATGGATCCTCTGCCCCCCTCCCCTCTCCTCCACACACTCCTGTGTCCTCCTGTGCGCCCGTTCTTCAATTATTATCATTATTCTTTTTTTTAACGCGCGCGATGGTGGCGCCATTTCCCTTATCCCCCAACCAGCGCCATCTCCTCTTTTCTCCCTTTTCCTCTTTTTCTCTCTCTCTCTCTCGCAGTTCCTTCCACGTAGCACGTATCTATTCCATCTTCTTCGTTTTCTCCATCTCCTCTTGCTCTCCCTCTATCTCCTTTTATTCTCCTCTCTACTTCCGGCCCCTTCTCTTTTTTTTGAGCACACCTGCTTTCTTTCTTTCTTTTCTATCCTCCATTTTTTACTCTTTCCTTTTTTTTCCATTTCGTTCAAGTCCTTTTCCCTGTGAATCTCGTTTTCCCTTATTTCCGCTTCCTTTTCATTTCATCCCATTTCCCCCCTTTTCCTCCTCCAGCTCCATCCATCCCTCATTTTTCTCTTTCTTTTTTCGTGCAGTTCGCTCTTTCTGTCCTTTCCTTACCTACAACATCGCTATTACATTTATTGATGGAATTCTACCTTCTCTATATATCCCTCTCTCTCTCTCTCTCCTGCGTTTCCTATTGCGAGTCGTTTCACTTCCTTCCACTCGTTACCCACTCTCACTCACACCTTCTCAATAGACAGTATTCCCTCTCTTCTAATAATTCGCTCTCATTATTATTAAGTCAGGTAATGCGTTGGAATTATGACAATTCGCTGAGGAATGAAGAAGAAAGAGAATGAAATAAATCCTCGTAGCTATTCGGTTAATTTTTGTGCTTTACTAATTTACTTTCGTGTTTGATTTTGGTTATTCGCTCCAGAATAATCTATCTTAGGAAATTTCGTCTAGATACATTTTAGAAAGCAACAAAATGCGTGGTTCTCGAATTATACAAATGCTATACCTAAGGAACCCTCGAACGCGTAGGTAATCGCATACTTTTCCCTAATACGACCCGTCGTGGAATACTGTAGCGCCGTCTGGGACCCTTTCGAGGAGGGCCTAACTAGAGAGCTCGAAATGGTCCAGCGTAGAGCGGCTAGATTCGTAAAAGGAGAATATCGGTATGATGCGAGTGTATCAGAGATCTTGAGGGACCTGAAATGGCAGACGTTGAAGAGGAGAAGAATTGAGTACAAAAGGAAACTATTTGAAAAGTCGGCCGGGTTAGACTGGTAGGTGGTGTGCGTGCCTTCTAATCCAAAGGTCGCGGGTTCGAATCCCGCTTCGGGCATGGATGTTGTGATTCGTCTTGGGGTTTTTCCCCTACCTGCAGACAAGCCTAAAATTGGCTTTGCGAGGAATACATCACTAAAAAAAGGCTCCGAAATCGTTGAAGACGTATTTGTACCCATCGGTGTTACTGAACGTAACGTTAGATCAGAGCGCACGAGAAAATCGGTAGAAACGTGAAATACTACAGATCTTTTTTTCCAGACGCGATAAGACAGGCCAACACAGTCATTAGAGATTGTTAGGTGCGGTGACACCCCCTGCCAAACGCTTCTGGCGCCTTGCTAGGTATTCATGTAAATGTAAAGACATTATTCGAATTAATATAACAGAATTTTCAAACAAGAGGATATTCATTGCGTTTGTAGTTATCTGTTTAGAGAAACAATTAATAAAAACAGAAAAATAACCTATTTAACCTGTTCATAGCGTTAGAATATGCGTTGATACCAATACTTTTCATTCGTGGATTGATGGGTCGTTGACATGGCTTTTCTCGATTTTTTGGGACGAAGAATCTCATAATTATAAATCGATCTTTCACTCGATGTGAAAATGAATAAATGTTTTAAGATGGTGAAAGAAATGCGTGAATGTTATTTGAGAGCTGCAATTAATCGAGAATGTGATTTTTCGTTTGTTAAGGCATTGTGTTGGTTTTAGCTGTTTGTTAATCGTGTTTTTAATGGTAACAATTACATTTTTTTAGTTGTAGGAATTAGAATTTCTTAAATTAATTAAGAATTATTCGCCCATCGTCATCAGGAAGTTTTCGACTGAATGCAAAATAGGTTAAGTTCTTTAAATGTTTTACGAGTATTCTTGGTCTAATTGATTTCGAAACATTACTATCATATTCTATTATCTCAGTTTTTCTTTAAATTATTATGAGATAATCATAGAACTCATACAATCAATAAAATGAATTAAAATTAAAACTTCCTATTTAAACTGAATTTCATAAATTAATATTTGAAAATTATACTTTTCAAGTTTTATTCCGTTTTGTTCGGTTAAAAACAGTGCATTATTTATGGTCTTTATCGTTGATATTTCCTGGGCGATCTTGAGAATACCACAAAGGTTTCGATGATTATTTTAATATTATAAATTATTCTAAGAAGAGTAGAATCAAATTGTATTTGGTATACAGTTGATGGAGCTATGAAAACTAGTTTTAATTACACGTTTCGTATTTTAAAACATTAACTTCTAATAAGGTAAAAATGTTGGTGTTTAATTTTAATAATTAAAGTTATTAACAAGCAAAATTACCGTTAATTTAAAAAATTAATTCGAATTAGTTTAATGTAAACTTAGTAATAATTAAATTAATTTTCAAAAATAATGGCATTTATAAATTGTAATTATTCAGCCCCCTTTCATGTTCGTCAAAACGATAGATATTCGAGCGAAATAAAATTGAGCATCAAAACTAGTTGGATCTTTTTAGATGAATTTATAGCATCAAATATTTGCACGAAAAACATCGTTTTTCCAACGTCTCATAATATCCTCAACATTTTGAATCGAATCTTCCTTCGCTCCGTAAAACTTAGTGATTATTTTTTTCTACCCGTTTATCACACTCGGCATTAAATTTATCCTAAATGATACTAGCGACTGTGTCTATCCCTGATAATTGCTCCATCAATTTCCAGTTGCTTCTCTAAGTCTTCTCCATTCTCTCAAGGTTTTTCTTACCTGAATTAATTCGTCTTTTAACATTCCTTAGACCCTATCTATAGTTTTCCCTCAAATAAGCTGCTATTATAATTCCTAATGCAGCACTATAGATTAGGACGCCTGGTTTTAATATATTTGACCATAAACTATAGCGGTAAAATAAGACACACGAGCATAAATAGTTGACGTGGACAATTACTTAGTTTCCCATTAGTGCATATTTCATTTTTTCACGCGTATGATTATTTTAATTCAGTGACTTTCTGGCTCCTAACCAACGTAGACCAGTAGAAGATAGACCTACTGCGTCCTTCAAATAATAGGTTTTCGTCGATTTTCCTTCGCCTATCTTCTTGCCACCAAGATGGTGTTCGCCGTGTCTTTTATCCTGGTTTTCTCGAAATCTTCAGTCGCTTAGTAAACATCTTTCAGTTGTCGCATTCGTCCCACTTTCACTTGTTTCGAATGTGCTCTTGCTTTGCACCTCACCCTTTTGCAGTTTGTGCCAATGCATGCTTCGAAGATCTCACTTAGCGTCCTAGTTATTTACTCATGGATTTACTTAATCCAATCGCATAATCTTCGTTTAAGAAATAGTTATTTCGTTCACCTGTAATCAAAGACAACGTAGTATTCATTGAGGTGAATCAAAACGAACCTTAAGACCCATTACGCTAAATAATTATAACGCTGCAAATGCTTCGGTTGCGCACGGTTCATTTTTAGTGCATTAACGCGACATTGTATCAATTCGCCTATTCTCATCTTATCGTTTCAATCTCCTCTCCACTCTCATCCTTCTTATTTCACCTAAACTACCTCTCCATCTCTCTCTCTCTCTCTCCATTTTTCCTTTCTCCCCCTTCCACTTTCCCCCTCCCCTTCGCTCTCTCCGGCGCGAACATGCAGGAATCGGTAACGTATGCGGCAGTTTGGAAAGCATCATCAATCAAGAGTCGATTAGGTTTTTCGGAAATGGGGAAGTGGTGGTGAGGAAAGGGAGTCGAGGGAATGAGGGCGAGAGAGAGAGAGGTAGAGTGGGAATGAGGAGGAAGAGGGAGGAGGGAAGGAGGGGGGAGGAAGGAGGATGGGGGAGGAAGGAGGATGGGGGAGCGAGCGGCGATGGTCGTAGAGTTTAAGGAGATGGCCAAGCATTCCCTGGAGAGAGAGGGAGAAATTTATGGAATAAAAAAGAGAGAAATGAGGAAGAGAGGAGAGAGATAGAGGAGGAAGGGAGGGCAGAGGAGGAAGGAAGGACTGTGTGGTCCCCATTCAGACGGGTGAAGAGGAAAGTGGGGGTGTCAGGGAATGAAAAGTGGAGATGGTGCGTCCTCACCGAAGACTGCCTCCCCTAAAAAGTCCACGAATCCAACCAAACGCCCTCCCCCTCCACAAATCCCTTCCCTCCCCCCCCCCCTCCCCCCCCAACTGTCTCTCCTAACAAACTCGCGTACTCATAGTTCCATTCCTTAGGCGACGCGTAAAATTACGGAGAGCTAGGGAAGCGAATGGCGTGTCCTCCTCGAAACCATCTGAAAATATTTCGAGAATTCACCCCACCGTAAGCACATCCTCTCTTTCTCTCTCTCCCCACAAGCGGTCTCTGTGAAGGACCCAAGGAAGAATGGTGCGCCATCAAAGGGGGCGTATCCCCTTCGACTCCCACCCCTTTCCCCTCTGGGCCTTCACCTTTCGTCTTCTTCCTCCTCTCTCCCCAAAAATCCCTTCCGTTCCTTATTCGCCACTAAGGGACGAAAAAAACAGGAGGAAAAATGGAGGTTTCTGGAGGGGAAGAGGGAGTCAGAAGGGAGGGAGTCCCAGGAGGGGAAGAGGAATATCCTCCCACCGCAGTCTCTCTCTCTCTCTCCCTTCTCTAAAATTTTTCGAGAGCTCATCCTCCATCCTTCATCCCTTTCCCCTTTCTGCTCCGCCGCCCTCTCTTCAAACTTTTCCCTTTCTCCTCCGCACTACACACAATGTCCTTTCATTTATATCCTTTTTTTCTGAAGCTATCATCCAAACATTTTTTCTTTTTCCGCCCTTCCGGGGATATGTGCCCCGTCTATTTATTCCGCTGTCCTCTTCCAAGCCATTTTCCGCCTATTCTTGAGGTCTTTTTAAAATTCTAAACGGGTAGATACGGAAGAGGCCGAGGGAGATAGGCGGGCGAGTTGGGAAAGTGGAGGTAGGCGGTGTGGGAGGTGTAAGGAAATGGGGGTGGGCCAGATGGAGGTGGAATGAGGTGGAGAGGCAAGGAAGGGAAAGAGAAGAGGCGCGGGAGTAGGCGAAGAGAGAGAGAGGTTGAGGAAGAAAGCGGGTCGAAGTAGGCGGAAATAGAAGGGAAGAGTAGGTAAGAGGGGAATGATGCAGAGGAGGTGGTTATCGAGGCGAGAGGAGGGGAATTTGTATTTTTTTTCCTCGCCTATGTGGCTCGCGGGGCCCCCTCCCTCCGCCTCCACCCTCCGCCTCCGACCCCCGCCGCTCCCCTCCGCCTCCTACACCTAGTGGTTGCTTCGGACACCAGACTATTTGTCTTCCCGACAAGAACCGCTTTCTCTTCCTCAGTTCCAGCGCGGCTCTGTTTCCAAAAACTCCCTTTTTCTGTCTCACTCTGCGTCCCTCGGCATTGTCTGTGTTTGCCGGCTCGTCTCAGTCGCTCTCCTGTTTAGAAGGGAAAAAAATTGAAAAGCGCGAAACGCATTTCCGTTTTTGTTTCAGAACTTCCCTCTTCCTCCTGCTCTCTTTTACGCCCGTGGGTTTTTTTCCTAGAGTGAAGGAATAAGTTTAAAAAATTGCGTTTTTCCCCTTGCTGTGGGAAAAAAACCTCGTGGCTGTATGTATGTCTGTGTATATGTGGGCCTCTTTTCAGGACTCTGCGGCGTGGATATATTGTTAACATTTTTCCCGGTCGCCGGGACGTAGGCGGGGGCGGGAAGAACCGCCCTTCTTCTCTCCTCTTCCCTCCCTCCCTATCTCCCTCCCCCTCTTTCCCTCCCTCCCTCTCTGCCATATCTCCCTGTTTCTCTCTCCTCTGGGGTTCGTTGGGAATAGGCACAACTTTCGGGAACCGCTCTTTTCTCTGACGATTAATCTTAAGAGGGTTTCTGAAACTGTTATTTCCTATATATCATTGCGGCCTGATTGAAAACATTTTTGATTGAATTTATGCGTCGAGAAGAAGGTTTCCGGAATACTGTATCGAGTTAATTGATTGTGCTTTTATTTTAATGCCTTTCGGATTCCTGATACATGCACTTCCTGATCGGATATTTTTATCGAATTAGGTATATTATAGAGTTTTTAGGCTTAAATTATGTTACAGAAATTTCAATTTTTGTGAAACGTGAAATGCTTCACCCTATAAAATCGAACCGATAGAAAAGTGAAATTAACTAGTCCGATTAAGTCATCCTTCGACTTAGCAAATTTTATCTGGAAGAAAGAATCAACCGAATTTTATCCTATGTCAAATTCGACAAGATTTTTAAGAACAAAACCGAAAAAGAAATTATATGAAGCAATTAGAAGTTCAGGATATTGCATATTTAAAACACGTTAGATGAAAATACTCTTTTAAAATTCACCAACTTGACTTTCTTGTGAGCTAAAAATATACATAATTTTGATTCTTATAATAGTCATTTTAATGAAAAAGTTTTAACTAGATTTTCTTAGTTGCAGAAGTTTTCACGAAAGTTTGTTCATTCGTTTTTAAAAATTTTATATTGACTAAAAAAATCGCTGAAATGTATCCAAACGTTCGCGAAAGAAATGTATATGATATGAATTGGTATTTTGACTATAAATTCCTTTATTTTAATTTTTTATTGTTAATAAAATTTAAATTGTACTTTTCTACTTTGATTTAATTATGAAATTTCCTTTAGTTATTATAGTGATATAGTACTTAAAGCGTCTAATAATTGGTAACATTTTCTTGTTTTTTACCCTTAATTTAAGCTCCGAATTCGTTGAAGACGTACGCGGCATAGTTGTACCAATCGGTGTTAGTGAGTGTAATGTTAGATCAGAGCGTACGAGAAAATATGTCGAAACAATAGCTAGAACCGAGAAATACTACAGATCCTTTTTCCCAGACGCGATAAGACAGTTCAACAGAGGTATTAGTTAAAGTTCATTTGGTGCTGCGACACCACCTGCCAAACGCTTCTGGCGACTTGCAGGGTATTAATCTAAATGCAACTGTAATTTAAAAGAAATTTATCACTTTGATCTTCAAGTATTAAATTATTTGGGAAAGTTATTAAAAGAACGGTTTCTATCACGCATTGTTAATTAAATGATAAGAATGTATTTTTAAATAAATTATTAGTCCGCACGAATCCTCGTCCATCGTTCTTATAATTATGGACATCTTCCACTACATCAGAAATATTCTTTCAATAATATACTCTTAGCCAAAGGCATTTTTAATCACGAAATTTTTAAAAGTTTATCAGCAGAAAATAAATTCCACATGCAAGGACTATAATAAACTTGGCAATCATTGCATTGATAAAAATTTCGCGGTATTTCTTTCATTAGTCGCAAAAATGCTATCGCATATTAAAAATAGAAAGAAGCTTTACGCAGAAGAGAAGAATTCTCTCTCACGAGCCTTCTTTTTCTTTCCAAACGCGTTCTGTACATTGGCCATTCTACTCCTTGCTTCCCCTTTTGGTTAGGGGGGAAAAAAGGCCGTAAAAAACACCACCCCATCCCAGTCCACCCCTTTCTTCCCTCCTCTCAAAGCCCCTCTTGGGGCCACTTTCACCCCACGCCCAACGCCACCCCCTCCCTACGCTTCACCACCACCCCACCCTCCCACCTTCCTCAGCTTCTCTCTCTCTCTTGGATTCTCGCAAACATGTCGGAGAAGAGAGAGGTATGCCGCGTGGGAGGAAAGAGGCGGTGAAGACGGGAGGGTGAGTCGAGGAGGACACGTAGGGAGCAGAAAGAGGGGAGGAGGGAGAGAGAGAGGGAGATGAGAAGCGTAAAAGATGAGAGTAAAGAGAGGGAGGGATGAAGAAGTAATAGGAGGCCGTGGAGTAAGGGGAGGAGAGAGAGAGAGAGAGGATTGGGTGGGGCGGGGAGGGGAGGGTAATTAATCAAGGCGATGAAGCTACCCTATGCTTATCAAACAAGTCCTTTGATGAATGTGAGGAGAGCGAAATAAGGGGAGGAAAAAAGGAGAGAGAGAGAGAGGGAGAGGGAGAGAGAGAGGGAGGGAGGGAGAAGGAAAAGAGGGAGAGGGAATGGCTATGTAGGATTTCGGGGTGGCGGTGAGTGTGTGGGGAGAGAGAGGAAGCTTTTTGAGGAGGGTGAGTGGAGAGAGAGAGAGAGAGGGGGGCTTTAGGAAGAAAAGAGGGTAGGACCTGCTTTCCTTGCAGCTTCGCTGACCACTGTCCAGAGCAAAAGGGGGTTTTCGAGATGGGTTGGTCGAGGAGGAGGGGGAATTAAGGGGCGGGGGAGGGAGGTGGGGAAGTTTTCTGTGGGAAGGGGGTGGAAGGATGGGTGTGGCGCTGATGTAAGGGCTTGAGGGTGGGTGCTCTGGAGGGGGCAAAGAAATGGAGGACGGCGAATGGGGGGAGGAGGAATTAGTAGTTTATGTGCGCTAGGGGGCAGTGGTGGGGAGAGAGTGGAAATTAGGAACTAGCAGAGGGAGAGAGAGGAATGGAGGGGAGAAAAAGCGGAGGGAGAGAGAGAGAGAGATACAGGCTCGCCTAGAGGGGCTGGAGAGAAGTGGAAGGATAAGATGGAACCATGATTAGAAACAGGAAATAAGCAAGGATGCCATTAAAATGAGCGCGTTGTAGAGAGATAGGGGGCGCCATTGTGAGACAATTACTATGGAAACGGATCAGCTTTGAATATAGATTGCCTCGAATTGAGAAATAAGACAGAGCGTAAGAAGATTTATGAGATGGAGATGCAGAAACAAAGAAGGCGGAGAATATTTAATCCTACCTGATTAAACAACGGCCGATTAGAAATGCTATGGCGTTTTAAGGTTACCGCATATTATAGTACAAAATTTCTTCTTTCGTTTATTCAGTTTTCTTATAAGCACTTGTCTAATAGTTTAATGGATTAAAATGTAAATTCTGAAAAATAAAGCAGATCTTGATATTTCAAAGGTAGTTTTGAAATCGAAGGATGAAAATTAAAATCAGCGAATTATTCGTAGATATCGCCTTTTCCTGCTGTAGGCGTTCAAACTACGATAGTTCGTGTCTAAATAAAGCACAGAAAATAAATTTATTAATAGGTACTTTCGCCCAATTTTTTTTACAAAAAAATCGTTAGTTGTTCCAATGCAGTTTGTTTCTAAATGCATGCATAGTGTATATATATATATGTGCGTAGTCGATAACTTTCGCATCCCTTTGATCATAGAGATTTTACCTTGCCTACTTTCAATCTAGGTCCGATTCCAGCTCTAATAATTATCAAATATAGAAGGACGTTAATTATTGAAAATTTCGGATTACTCCATAAATATCAATATCGTGAGTCTATTCGAGCAACATATTATTTACTATTCCTTAATATTAGAAAATATTTTTGTTTACTTATTCCTTATTTTTGATCTGTTTGCGACGCTGAATTCTACACGAATAACTAACCGTCCTTTATTGAATGAATCATTTTTGCGTTTTTCTTAATTAGTACCTACAATTATTTTCACTCAAATCTTCACAGACGTGTGCAATGTTCTATTTTTATGAGAAAAAAATCCCTTAATTCAAAAATATTTTAATATTATTATTATTATTTAATTTAAAAATGATAGTTTATATTAAATTTTACATTAATTATTAAGAACACGCACCGAAATACTAAAGCAATAACAAAATCACTATCTATTATATCCGTGTGTGAAAATATATAAATATAATTCGTGGGAGTTAAAAAGCTTTTTCATTATTAAATATGGAAATGCAAAATAACGTGTTTTTCTCCTACATTGTTTTATGAGACCAATTTGTTTTAGAAATCTGCCGTAAAAACTTAAAGGACTCCATTATTTTTCAGACATTATTTCGGGTGGTTTGTTCCGTTGTGAATTATTTATACATTTTTATTTATGCCGTTATAATGATGCCATCGCAAGGGACATGCACGCTTTCTATAATAAGTGCTTTGCCTCAACCGTGAAGAACACGAGAGGATACATTCACGCGATGTGCGTGCATACATGCAAGGCAGAAGCGTTCTTTGCGATGACAAGAAAGATAAATATTAATTAATTAGTATTTTATCTGAGCAAATCAGTCAACTATAAATTATATATCAGAAGCGATGTCAATAAAGTATTAATTTTTTATTACCTGTTCGTTTTATAATCAGTTTAGTTTTAAAAAATATGGAAAATTATTTCAAATTAAATGTACGTATATATCACTAGAAATAGGTAATTTTTACTTTCATGTTCATTCATTCGTTGCATATTACCTATCCGTTTTTTTACTTTCTCATATACGAAGTATATTGAGTAGGTATTGTTATCGAGATTTTTACGGAAATATACGTTTTAGGTGTCGCTGAATCGGAAAAAGTAGTTTTCGCAATGCCGTCTGTCTGTCTGTTACTGGCTCTGGAGCCTAAAAGATACAGCGGAAATGAATGAAATCTCGTACTTAGGCATTTTATCATACTGAGCAGAGTATATCTAGAAATGATTGACATTGATCAAGAATTAAAGGAAGTTTATTCTACGCATTTTGATTTTCTCAAAAACGGCTTTAACGATTTTGATCAAACTTCGTACGGTAACTTGAGTTTACCTCTTCAATAATATTGTATAGCTCATATTTCTCAAAAAGTGAATATAAGGCTAGTTTATTCTAGGCAACTTGAGCAATAATTTGATTTTCTGAAAAACGGCTTAAACGATTTTGATCAAATTTCGTACAGTTATTTGAGTTTACGTTTGCAATAATACTACATATGCTATTTTTTCAATGAATGAATATAAGGCAAGTTTATTCTTGGGCAACTTTAACAAGAATTGGATTCTCTAAAAGCCGACTGATACGATTTTCATTTTCTAAAGATAACTAAACGACGCATTAGTATATGAGAAAGTTTGTACAATGTATGTTGTACCGATTTTTCACCTACAAGCGCGGTGAATGCGTGCGGAAATTAAACGTATTTACGTATGTAATTACAGAAGATCTTGTTTACTTAAGTTGCTAAGAGAATTATTTTTGTCGACAACAACTAAAAACTCCATGCATTTTATTTTTCTAAGTAAATTATTGTTTTATTTTCTTGAAATGAGATACTCGTTGTATAAAAATTTATAGAGAAAGTAATATTCCACTTAACTACTATAAATATTGTTTAAATACGTTTTTGGTATAATTAATATTTTAGGAAATTCAATTTTCTAGTAAAAAATCGGTAAAACATAAATTGTACAAACTTTCTCATATAATAATGCGTGGTTTAGTTATATTTAGAAAATGAAAATAGTATCAGCCTGTTTTTAAAAAATCAAATTTTTGTTCAAGTTGCCCAAGAATAAGCTAACCTTATACCCATTCATTGAGAAAAATTAAATACGTAGTAATATTGCAGACGTATACTCAAGTAACTGTACGAAATTTGATCAAAACCGTTTGAGCCGTTTTTCAGAAAATCAAATTATTGCTCAAGTTGCCTAGAATAAACTAGCCTTATATTAATTTTTGAGAAATACACATGAGAAAATCGAATTATTCGTAAAGTTGCCTAGAATAAACTACTCTTAATTACTGAGAACTATCAACCATTTCTATGTATACTCTGCTCAGTATGATAAAATGCCCAAGTACGAGATTTCATTCATTTTCGCTCTACCGTTTAGGCTCCAGAGCCAGTAACAGACAGACAGACAGACGGCATTGCAAAAGCCACTTTTTCGGATTCAACGACACCTGAAACGTATATTTCCGTAAAAATCTCGGGCGAATTTTTCGCGATAACAATACTTTCTCGATATACTCCATATGAGAAAGTAAAAAAGCACCCCTGATTGGGTTACGTAAACTATTTATCATTTTCTTATTATCTTTGCTCTAAAGTCCTAAATGCCAATTTTCAAGAAAATTCGCCCAGTAGTTTCTGAGATGAAACATGTGTACGGACGGAAAGACATGACCCGAACATAATGGGTTCATTTTTTATAAAATCCGTAATATAGGTACAATCTATTATATCTCTCCATCTGCGAGAATAAATATTTTATTTGCTTTATTCTTCTCTTGCTAGTGGACTAAATTCGGTGCCTTTTTTCACTCAATTTCCAGTTGAAAAAATTCTACCGTTACAGAAACATTTCATAAACAAGTACCTATAATTCTAGTAGTAAAAAATATCGATGGTTGTTTTAGTGACTGGAATATTTTTTTATAAGTTGGATTTCAGTCACAAGGAGAATCCAATATTTCATTCATGGAAAAAACGGAATGATTGCCAGAGGAAGTGTTTGCGTCGGCCATATTAGCAATGTGACTTATTATAGAGCCATCTTATTTTTTTAGTCCAAATTGAAAAATCAAATTAAATAAATTTATTTCACCACGATTAATATAATATAATTGGTACTGGTCGGTTATACGCCCACACGGTATATACATAGAAAAACAAAGGTAAAATAGAATAGGTAATAGTTATGTTAAAAAACTTTAATTCCCTTAAGTATGTCCATGTTGCGGTTTTTTTAAGTTTTATCGTTCTCCCACATTGAAAGGATATATTGACGAGCCTTCGGCTCGCTTTGTTGTAATGGGTAGTCGTCACCGGGCGCTACCGCGCCCTTCGCCTCGCCCGGAACCAAAGAAACCCTCCACGTTGTCCGGAGATTGGGTTTGTAAATGTCGAGACCGGCCAATCAGATAATTATTATTATTATATATTTTATGGGGGCTCCGCCCCCAAACCCCTTAGCAAGAGGGGGAGGGGGGGACCCAACTACAATAGTGCCGTTTGTTTTTTGTCATTTTGTTTACATTTTGTAGTAGGGGGGTACCCATGTAAGGAAGTGCCCAAACATCTTTACGACATTCCTTCTTACTACATCTCCAGCGGATTCTTCCAGTAATCTTTAAATTCATCTTATGCTGTTTTTCACGGAATCGCTCACTGTGTAACAAACGTTTCTCTTGCAAAAATTGTATTGCATTTTCCTCGTCATGAATACCTTCAATTAACTTAATTAAATTCATGTTCATTAGAATTGGATTCAAAAGGTTAATCCTTTATTATTAGAAATGGTAACTATTAATAAAACTAGTAAATAATTGCGTTTCGTTAGCAACTATAAATAAAATTGTAATTAATTGCGTGTGGGCGTATAACCGACCAGTACCATATAATTTAATTATTTCTTTGAATCACAAAATGTAATCATTTTCGCTGACTTTGACCGGTCAACCGATGATTTGATAAAAACAGGTTAGGAAAGTGTACAACGTATCACAAATGGGCGCGTTTCGTGCAATGGAGTATTAGAAAGAAATTATATACATGTACGTAAGGGAAATAGCCTATTAAAGTTTTTTCTTCGTCATAAATAATCCATTTTCTTCCTATTTAAAAATATTGCATGCACACGTAAGTAAATGAAACGTTTGTTTGTGAGATTGTTTATGTTAGCAACAATGAAGAAGTAACCATGCAAGAAAATTTCTGTGTTCAACTCGAAGACATTCTTGTTCGATTTTCTCAATAACGGCTACTCCTACTATAAAAATATATAGGAAAGAAAATACTCATCTTTACTAGTTCTATAACTTTTATTTGAATGATATTTTTATATGACTAATAGTTTACGAGATATGACGAATATTTAATTTTTTGTCACCAGTAAAATGGTACCCCTGATTTATTTTTGTGATTTTCTTATTATCTTTGATTCTAAGCCCTTAATATCAAATTTCATGAAAATCCGTTACGTAGAAGCCGAGAACGAACATGCGGACGAGCGGACGGACAGATCGGCGATAATAGACGCTCACGCTGTAGGCGAAACGCGCCTAATGATATAATCACCACTCAGATTTGTACATTTGAAAAGTAGCGTTCCTCTGTGGTGTTTAACCAATCGTTGAATAATCGACGGTTAATAAATGATTGTGAATTGATTTACCGTTTCACGACTACGCGACATCTATTCGGTCCATTGTTTAAAAGCCATCGGAAAGAAGCTGGCTAAACAACTCTTTCATTTATCCTTTTTGAAAGATTTGTCATCAATTGCAAATATCGTCATATACTTCTGTTCACTATTTCTGTCTTAATTGAAGAATCTCCTCTTCAAGATATGCTCAACAAATGAAATATATTTTAACAAATTTTGAACACTGCCTCCTTTAGTAGGGTTTGCGTAATTGCAAATTATGCGGAATTAAAAATACTTACATTATATTAAAACATATTTAAACCTCAACACCTGTGTGGGTTATTCCAATTTTGTTTTTTTAGTGACTTCTTTAACGATCAGTTGATCACACTCAAAAATAATTTCACTTAGAAAATTAATGTCTTGATCAGCGGAAAGTACTTAACTCTTGAGCAGTTGCCTGATAATATGTTTTAAAAATGGTCATTTTCCGTCATTCTGACCCAAATGATTTATTAATAAATGCGCTTCTATAAAACGCATTATGTATAATTATGTAGAACGTGGTTACAGTATGCATGAAGCTCACGTTATTTTGATTTGCCTATCATTATTAGTAGTATTTCCTATAAATCATTTTAGCATGCTTTAAGCTCTAGAAGACAACACGATTTCAGCTAAAATTATGTTAAACTGCCCTTATTTAAAACAATTACGAAATCTTTATCAACTTCGAATTCTAACGGTTCCCGATTTCAGATTTTCACCATGACCATTTAATATCTTTATCAAAAGTTATTTCGATTTTCACCAAACATTTTAAGTGCATCAAAAAAATACACTCACTTTGGCCTCTTCTTGTCTCTTCCTCTGTGCCCTTGCTTAAATTGATGCGGTGAAAACTTAAACGATAAAGAACTGAAACTTGAAATGTAGATTTTTGTATTAACTTAAATTTGTTTCTCTTTTCATTTGAATTTAGAAATATACAGAATCGGACTGGAGTACAATAAAATTCTTTTTCAATATCTCCGAAGGCATGATAAGATGGAAAGCTGAAATTCTGAGCGTATATTTCCACGTTGATGCCACTAATTCAGGAAAAGTTTGAGTTTTGAAAATTTTACAGAGGCGGATAAGAAATGGTTAAAAAATTCTAAACAGAACTTTGTTTTAAAGACTTAAGTGTCATTTTGTTAGAAATCTTTTCATGAGAACCAACTATAGCAAACGCGATAATGTTACCCGTGTTTGTTGATGACACTGTACTTGTTAATATGTTAATTTAATTTAAAATAAAATAGACCGTTGAAATCTATTAAATCTATGAAATTGTAAATAAGTAAACTTGAGATTCATAAGCCTTATGTTTGACTGTCTCAAAACGACATTGACTTTGCTCAAAGGTTTATTCTGTCCAATGAGTAAACATTTCCTTAAATACGCTGAGCATGGACTAAAGCAGGGGTGCCCAACCTTTGGCCTACAGTGAGCCACTTGAACGATTCAACATGTCGCGAGTTACGTATGGGTTACCTACATGTATGTATGTATAGAAGAAAAGTACGAGATTACAAATTTTGGACAAAATAATACTAAAATATTTTAAGCAAACAATTTAAAAGTATATTATTATTTTTAATTTTAATACATTAATAACATTCAACATTATTACAAAAATTAGATCTTTTTAAATATTCAATGTGAAATTTGACATTGCATGCCGACCGTCAGTTTGTTATGCTCCGGGATATACGGAGTTACAGCCAGTGTCACGCAGTCATTGAGATGACTCTCGGTTAATTGCGATCTGCACTTAGATCTCGAAATTTTCATTGTTGAGAAAACACTTTCGCACAAATAAGTTGATCCAAAACATTCGTTCATTCGTTAGAAAGTTTCTTTCAACAAAGGATATTTTTCCTATTCTACCATTGTCCAGTCCGCCCCTGGACATAACCAAACTATGGATTTTACACGTGTTTTGTGTTAATTAGCGACATCTTTTAGAGCAGATTGAAAACAAGTACAATAATATTTGCTTTATGGTCAAGATAAGCTAAGGGCCTTTTCTGTTCGGCGCTTATAACTAAGCAACGCAGGAAATTTTAATATGTATATAGTTATCACGAGCAACTTGAAATTGTTGCGCGATCCACACGTGGCTCGCGAATTACGCGTTGGGCACTCCTGGACTAAAGACTACCCTGATGCACAATCTACGAAATAAGATAAGATTTAATTACTTTGGGTTGTTACCCAAAATTCAACACGACCAATTTACTGTACACAAGTGGATTAAGAACTTAATTGCAAGTTACAATGAATACTTTCTTTCTTAAATGCAGACGGCCACGTAGGAGGAAGTACCAAAATTTTGTCATTTTTCATTCCATTAAAATTTTGTTGTGTCATCTTAAGCAGATATCGTTTAAACATATAAACATGGTGTTTAAATAAACGTTAAATTATCCAAATAAAAATGGACATCAATGTTTACAACAATCTGAATTAATTTTTACTTATTTATTATAGAAATTTATGTTGATAGTGATCTCTGATATTTTCATCCCTGATGCACTAATTTTGTTAAATTAAATATCGAAAAGGATTATAGACTAAAAGGAGACATTTTTTCAAATCATGTCCTACAATTAGTGGCAAAGAATTTTATTAATCGAAGGAATAACATGATTACTAAGAAAACTTCAAAAACATGAAGTCAAAAATGCCTTTGTTTCACTTCTGTATCTTTTGAATGCATCATTGTGTAATCTTTGCGTGTCATAGGTGTTATTTGGAATGTACGCTATTGCCTTATATTTGACGAGATCTCCTAAGTACAAGGTTGTTTTTCACAAAAGACTAAAATATGCTACTTTGTGCTTGCCTTTAAACATTAGTGGTGTAATGGTTTATATTGTTGTTTTGCAAAATCTTGGTTCATTTGTTTTCTTATTTGCGCTTAATTCTAATATGCAGTTAGACTCAATATTAGACTGAAGCTATTGCTTTATGCAGTAACATGAATTTGTAGTGATATTTGCACGCAAGTTGTTGGAGCTTGTTATATTACACCTCATTTTTAAAATTATTATTTTTATTAAAACCATTATAAGATGTCAGTTCTTTCAAACTATCAATGCTATATTTAAGGTTGCATTTCGATTGCAGCCATAGTAAAACGCATAAATATACGATAGACTTTTGTAAGGTGTAATTTCTATGTAGCGCCACGTTCAACGGCAAAAACAATATTAGGTCTCTGTTTTTGATGATGCGTTCGTATTTTCGATTGAGATTGTGGAATTATTCACATGCAAAGCTAAAGTTTGAAATCATGATGGAATTTCATCTGGTTTCCGACTCTAAACACCTAAATAGAACGTAGAAAAATCGAGAAAAAACTCCGGAGCCATTAAGTATACTTTACCGGTTCCAGAGTTTTTCTGAGTTTTTTCTGCATTAATTCTATCAAGTGGAAGTTGAAATTTTCTTATCAGATAAACAGAAATCACAAAT
This sequence comes from Uropetala carovei, assembly GCA_036926305.1. Classification (NCBI taxonomy): domain Eukaryota; kingdom Metazoa; phylum Arthropoda; class Insecta; order Odonata; family Petaluridae; genus Uropetala; species Uropetala carovei. The sequence goes on from JAXCHB010000167.1 coordinate 3,298,695, forward strand.
CTACAGAATCTTATTAGGAAACGAGATTTTCAATATTTCATACGACTCCACTGCAAATAACCCGGACAAGGCAAGCGTGCTACTGATGCGTTCCTAGCAGTTTGCCTGTGACTGACAAATGACAACAATCCTCAAACTTACGTTTTTCCCTGCGATCGAATCGTTTCGGCTTGTCGGGCCCAGGTGTGGCATTCCGCGATGTCATGCGTGAAAACGTGCCACCGGCACTTCTACGCCGGTGAAGCACGAATGACGAAGGAGCCAATGCCACAACACGAATGACTTCGACACATACTCAAACTTATAAACTATTTTAGAAAGCGAAATAATATCGTATAAGCACGTAGCAACCTAACAGAGTTTCCATTTCATGTGTTGGGTTGTTGCTGTTTCATCCAAGAAGGCATTCTTCGTAAATTAGTCAGCTTAAATGATAAATTAAGATCAGAGGAAACTTTCAATCATAAAGTGACAGGTTAAACTTTATAGTTTATTGACCTTCATTTAGCAGTTTTCTCAGGGAAATAATACAATATTATTGTTTTTAGATCCATTTCTCTGACTGGGGCTCTAAGCTTTGCTTTACCAGATTCCTCAGGTTCCATCAATATTGAAGTAATCTAGTTTTTATGAAAATTCCTCAGATCTACATATCCCTTTACAGTTTTAAAACTAACGTTGAGACTTACATAATGATTGGACTATGATTGTAACATAATGTAACTTTAACTTTAAAACTGTCATACCTTCGAACTTAACATTTCTTAAAAATGCAATCAACTTGAAACAAATGTCTCTCGAAATTAAAAACTCATTTTTAAAACCACATAATATAAATGAATAGAATGAGTATAGTATATCTATATCTATAGTTCACCCTGCAAGCCACCGCAATGGTGTGTGGCAGGGGGTGCAATAGCACCAAGGTAAAGCGCATAATAATGTATAGTATCACTCTACGTCGGCTGATTTCCTTTCGTAACTTCTGTTCTGCTCAGCTATCGTTCTAGGGAAAAACGAGCCTTTATACCTCTCAGTCCTACAGGCTATCTCTCTTATTTTACGAGGATGGTCCGTTCTACCAATATAAGTTGGCGCTCTTATTATTTCTTCCACATCGCTGGAGAATATATGCGTTCTAAGTCTTTCGAGAAGTTTTAACCTAGAGCGTGATCGGCGCTCAGCTAGTGATTCCCATCCTAAGTCCTGTATCAAGGCTGTAACACTATTGTTTCTATCGTAACAATTTTTGACGAATCTAGCGGCTTTTCGCTGCACTCTTTCTAACTCTGATTGTGAGATTGATCCTTTCACGTACGGATCCCATATGCTCGACGCGTACTCTAATAGCGGTCTTACTAACGAGAAGTAACATGTCTCTTTGACTTTTTCCTCACTTTTACCTACTATGCGTTTGATGAATCCTAGTTTCTGTTTAGCCTTCCCGCATATATTTCGTATGTGCATATCCCACGAGAGTTTGCTTGTTAAAGTAACGCCTAAGTATTTGACGGAATCGGCTAGTTTTAGCTGGACGCCTTCAACAGTGTAATTCGTCGTGTCAATGTTTCTGTTTCCCCAGAATCTCATAAAGGAACACTTTCCTAAGTTCAATTCTAACTGCCACTCTTTACACCACTCGAGAATTGCATTTAAGTCGTCAGAAAGTAATAATTGATCATTAGGACTGTTAATCTCTCTGTAAACTACTGTATCATCCGCGAATAACTTGATTTTACTTTTAATAACCTTATCTAAGTCGTTTATGTATAAAAGGAATAGTAGGGGGCCGATTACACTTCCCTGTGGAACGCCTGAGGCTACGCTGACTGAATCTGATTTAAATCCATCTATAACTACTATTTGTTCACGCTCATTAAGAAAGTCCCTGATCCACTCGATTATCTTTCGATTTATTCCACAGTCATTTAATTTCTTCACTAACTTACTGTGCGGGACTTTATCGAAAGCCTTCTTGAAGTCGAGGAAAACAGCATCTGAGTCTTACGGTCTCCTGATCTTAGTATATCGTGAACGAACAGAGCAAGCTGTGTTTCACAAGATCTCGTCTTCCTGAAGCCATGCTGATATTTACTTAGCAAGTTCTGACTATCTAAGAAGTCCATCACGGAGCTAGCGATAATGTGCTCGAGAACCTTGCAAGATAGGGAGGTAAGCGAAATTGGCCTGTAATTTTCTCTGTCGTCTTTTTTCCCACCTTTGTGTAACGGCGTTATAAAGGCTAATTTCCATTCCTTAGGTACAACGCCATGACTAAGTGACTTATTGAAAACTATTTCGAGATAAGGTGCTATTTCCAGTGCTAACTCTTTGAATACTCTAGCTGGTATCTCTTCTGGACCCGGAGATTTATTTGACTTGATATTTTTAAGCTGTTGAGCTATCCCTTTCGCTAATATGACTACGTCGTTCATTTTTTCCTTGCCTGGTTCGGGCGCCACGACCTTCGCTCTCACGTCTTCGGTAGTAAATACGCTCTGAAAAAATAAATTTAACAAATTTCCTTTATCTGTGCTATCGCTAACTACCTCTCCTTGGTCGTTTATTAACGGGGCTACGGTTGGGCGTCGACCTTGAACTTCTCTAACATATGACCAAAAGCATTTGGGATTTTCACTTAGATGTTCACTAAGAGTCTTACTAGTAAATTATAAACGAAAGATTCAACAAATGCTGTTAGCCGTAAAGAAAAATCTGTTTAGCGGTGATCTCAAATTATATAAATGTATTAAAATTTTCAGCAAAAATATCTCCGTAGATGAGGATTTACTTTGCAGAATTTTCAGGCAACGGGAATAAAACTACGTTATCACGCCACAATTCGTGTTTCTACAATACCACAACGCACCAGTTTATGAAAGCGCGATTACAACAAACTGCAAATCGGAACTCGGATGTATAGGCTGTTAAATAGTGCTTTACGGAATGTCACCTCGGTATTTCGGTCGATCCATCTGGATAATATAGGAAAACAACCACTTACTAAGCATTCGGCTATCCAAGAGGATCGGAAGGAAAGCTCTTCTTGTATGTATTCCTTCTCGATCTTAAAATGAGAGAGTTATTCCTCTTCGGCCGCACGTGATGCAATCAATGTTTATCGCGCGGTCATCGGTCCACGATTTAAATCAACACTGAACGGAAGGCGATTACACGTTTATCGCGCAACGATTTTCTCTCGTGATTCGAAGCGATCACGCACCGCTCGCCGTCCAGGCACTAATGTCAATCTTCCTCTCAGTCACGGAGGCGGGCCCAGAAAAGTCAACATAAAAAACGCACGACACCGGTGTATGAGAGGGAGGGAGGGAGAGTTGGTAAGAGGGAGGGTGCAGAACGCGAACGGGTTTTGAGCGGCGGACTGGTTTGCGGAGGGATGGACTGATTGATCTCCACCTGGGCGAACACCTCTCTTTGTACCCCTTCCGACGATGGCTTTCTCCTTTATGGCCAATTCGCCCTCTGACATTCACTTCTCCTGGTCGATCTTAAGAGGCCGTCGAGGAACCGAATTCGCCCGAGGTCCCTTTTTGCCCTGCGGAGGACCCTACCGGCGTTCGAAAAGGCCTCCGAATATTCCTTCGAGAAGTTTGTTTCGTGTGTATGGGAATTTTCGAGGATGTTCGGAATATATTGTGGTTGAGAGTTGGATGAAAGTCATCTCAGTGCAGTGAATTCTGTGATTCTGTGTCCGAGTGCGTCGCAATGGTTATCGAAGGGTTCTCTTTGTGGCATAAAAGAGTTTCATAGTTTGCATGTGTGTGTGTGTGTGTTTATGTAATTGGCAACAACCAACTCTGTGTGGTAGCTTTTTGTTATTTTATAATTGAACAGCAACTAACAATTGTAAAACCAATTCCGATGTGTCATAATACACACCGTTTCAATCACATTAGTTTCCTCGAACACTTACGTTCAAGGATAATTAACAATTTAACGATATATCGAATATTTTCTTAGTTAATAATTTTGACGAGAGAATTATTTCATCTTGAATAGTTTTTTATTTATTTTTTTAAATCATAGGAATAGAGTTCCACACAGAATAACCACCGATATAGAAGCGGCTGTTGTGTCCCACGACTTGCTGGTGAAACAACTATGGCTTTTCGTCCAGTTTACTCTTGTTAATTCCAAAAAAATTTAAGCAACTTATTTTTTCGTTTGTGGTTTTAAAATGCGAAGTTTCCACCATCAAAGAAAGATAAATAGATATCGCTGAAATTTAATCCCATTGCCCGCCCGTGATGAAGGTAGCGTCGCTATTTCAGTGTAAGAGTAGCGGCAAATCGCCGACTCAACAGCATTCAGTTTCAGAGTCGGCGCCCAAGTAAGATGAAACAGTTACATGTAGTTGATTGCCGTGACAACAAATGGAGGACAAATAAGACATAGTGCGTGATATGTTTACGATGGCCGCCATTAGTGATTTAATTTTTTATCGAGCCAACTTCTCTATAAATTCAAAATTACTTAAATAATTTTCATATAAATCGGTTATATATGTTTTTCAATTCAGCTCTTATATGCCTATAATTTTCTTAAATTTTGAAGTAAAAGAAAAACACGGAAATGCACCATGATATCTATTATTTTAAGTCACGCGTAAAGACATCATCGTCATTGTTCAGGAAGAAAAACCTCCGTGAATGATTTTAGAAAATACGAAGTGAACTGGCGAGGCAGTGATTTGAATGCGATTTCCGGATTCTGATTTGGCTTATCCCAATTGCGTCCTTCGACTCAAACTCTTTTAGTCGTTAAGTGAATTTACGAGTCTGAGTAATTTTAATTTCGTAGTTATTAATATGATTATTTTCAATTTTATCATCATGTTATTAGATCTAGCGATAGATTAGGTCATAACATCTTTTAAACTTGAACGGGAATTTGAAAAAACCACAAATAATAATAATAATGCAACTATGATTAGGAAAAGTATACGATTCGTTGTTGGCATAATCAACTGGTCCATCAAGTCCAAGTTTATAATTTTCGGCAATGGAGTTGGTGTATTTTTGTGGCGCATTAATTTTCCTCGATAGACAAGCAGCTCATTATTCGCGAAGAATTATGAACAGGGTGAAAACAATGATCGGGACACAAAAGATTCGATCAGAATGTATGGATACGCTTCTCTTATAAAGGCATTAGAAGTCGTTATGTCTGATGCTCCTTTAATAATCCAATAATACTACACAGTAATATCGTTTACAAAGTAAAAGACTGACTTCTAATGAATGACATCAAAATTTGAATAAAAAATAGTTTTACATGGTATAAAAATCTTTATTCCGATAAAACTTAAAATTCCATTCATTTAAATTAAACGATAAGAGTAGGTCTGGGTAGAAATTTAGAAATATTTTTTATAGGAAGTCACTAAAATTAAATTACATTTTACTAATATTTTTTTAAATTTTAAAATGTATGATAAAATGTTTTTAAAGCGATATGAATATTTTTATAATTTTTCATTTAAGATTTAACATTCATATCACTATTATTTTTTAAATTAAATTCTATTTCATATGTATTTAAAATACTGGCATTAGCAACAAAAATCTCATTGCTTAGTAATAGTAGTTTTATTTTTATTAAAACCGTGACAGTATGAAAGCACATCATATTGATTAGTACCTATCATAAACCAACTGATTAAATTTCTAATGTTGTTTTACTAATTTTTATCTCGTTTTATTTGAATAATTTAATCGTTTTTCTAATATGTCCGCAATTAGGTTTTAAAACGTTAACATTAATACATTGATGCATACATTTTATTGACGTTTCTGCAAAAATTGTTTCGTTCGTTTGCTTAAACGCAGCAAAAACAGTTTCGCTGAGTGCTTCCGCCACATTCGTCCGCTCTCAAACGCCGCTTTTGATGTTTACTTTATGAATCGCACAACGAGCAGTTTGTGCTTCGCGGTCGGATGCGTGCGAAGTTCGGCATCTCTCCGCTACAGGCGCTACGATACTTGCGCGCGTGATCTCCACCGCTTTGGCGCTGTACGTCGTATCTTAGGCGAACCTCAAGTGCAGTAGCAACGGAGTGACGCTATGTCACGCAGGCAATTCACATGTCATAGAGCAACGTAGTGAAGACGGATGACATTTGATTACATGTGATGGCTTTTTTTAAGAAAAGGGAGACCAAATAGCCACCAATCAGTTTTTCCTTTATACGCGAGAATTTCTATCGTAAGCGAAAACTAATTCAGTATAAATACTCGCTTCGTCCATTATATCGATTCGTAATTTCCCGTTTCTCACATTTTTACCAAAAATAACGAGAATTTTTCGCGTTTTTCTCTGCATTTTCACCAAGAGTGTTTCTGATGCAGTGTTTTAAGCGTTAAATTGCTGTAAATTTTGAGGATTTTATTTAAAATAAAAAGAGCGCAATATGTTCTTTATGTCAGTTATCACCAGATAAGAAGTACTTGTGTGATAAAATTTCTGATTCCAAATCACGTGTACTATAGACATGGACGACGCATACTGAACAGCGTCGAGAATCTCTGGCTCAAAATTCAATGCATTTTCGTAATATTTCAAAATTCTCTTGAACATGCTTCGGAATGTTATGGTTAATTTGTAGGAATATGTTGTTCAACGGTGAAAATAGTATTAAATAGATTCATATTATTAGCATAACTCGATGGATCCAAATCTCATTAATTCTAATAAGTAGTGAAACTCGCGCTCATTTGTAGGAATAAGATTTTCTGTAAAGATATAATTAACAAGCAAGGATCCTTTCTTATAAGAATGCTTAAACCTTTTCTTATGTTCATTCGTAGTCAAGTTAGAGACGTTCTATATTTTCTTGTATTAAATAAATCTAAAAAATTATTAAATGTATATGGGGAAACAAAAAATGGAAGATTTAGGGATAATCGACATTCGCAGTCTATCCGTACACTGGTTGGGGGTTTTTATTGGTTGAAACTGGTTATCAACATATTTATACTTTCCGAAATCATTTTAATCACTTGGTAGCGCTATTTCCTTTTCAAGGCATTTATCAGCTGAGACCTTTTCCTTCCTCTTTCTCTTTTTCATTCCAGTTTTCCTCATAATACGAATTTAATCGTGTTATTTCTCACTCTTCAGTTCATTTCCAATCCAGCTCGCCGTCCTCTTTCTCGTTGTCTGTTTAATCATTCGCTTCTCTCCTATTCTTCGTAGTACTTACTCGTTTTTCATCCTATCTGTCCATTTTATCATCGGCAGTCTTCTCCATACCCACATTTCGAGGATTTACAAGTTCATTTTTCCTTATCGTCCACGTATCCGCTTCATACAAGTGCACGTAAGGATATGGACCTAAAGAAGTTAATTTTACTAATGAGAAAGTTCAGAAATTTCCAAGAAAAATACTTTCCTTATTAGAAACAGTCATTTCAAATTAGCGCATAAATTGAATAATCTTTGATAAGAACAGTAATTTGGAAGTGACTCGAAATAACTCCACCGCTCATTTTCTTTGTTAATGAAATTGATCTGTTCATAAAATGAACAACATTACATGTGGGAGATTTATTACGTAAGCAACTAAGCAGATGAAGTAGGACATGAAAGCATCATGAATTTATAAATATCTTCGCGTTATAGAGTCGCATAAAATCCTTCTGAAATTTTCTTTCTTCGAGATAGTGTCCAAAAAGTGGGAGTAATACTCGCTAAAAGCGATGAATAATTTGAAAGAGTTTCTTTCTGGGGTTTCAGGGTTTGGAATTTTGATTTTATCTCCCATCAAGATGGCAGCCTTGATTTATGCGCGCAGACGACAAACCAAATGCAATAGACACAGTTTCTTTTGAGGAAAGAGCCCAAAAAATGACTTATCTTTTACGCCATCAGTTTCCAACACACCTGTTTCGGACCGTAGCTATCTCCCTGTCCTTGCCTTCATACTTGTTTCTAACACTTCGCCATTGGATTTTTTCCGAACTCGGATCTTTCCTAAACATTCAGAACACCTTAGTAATATTTACCTCAAAATTTAAATAAACTTGCTCATGGAATGAAAACAAGAGAAGGTACTCTGGAAGATATCCGACCCAACACACACTAGATTGTTCCAGAAGGTATAAAACCACCACAACAATTTCTCCCCGCAAAGTAGTCTTTAACGCATGCGCTGCTTACTACTGTGTGTTATGTGCAGATTTCATTTTTTTGTTATTCTAAAAAAATTTTTGATGTAAACCGTATTCAGTTTGGCTAGTGAAGTTGTATTATATCTCCGAATAATGAAGATATATGGACAATTTGGAAGTGTAAGGTTCTTAACCAAAATACGTTGTAAAAGAAAACATTAGCAGATAGGAATTATAGAAGTTGCAAACATAAATAGCGCAAGGAGCAAATGTGTGTTTCAGAATTTGAGAAGCAGCAATGGTCGTCTTTATGGGATGGGATAGGAGGTTGTCAGGAAAGACGCAAAGAGTTAATAAGTGAAGAGATGTCATAATTTGATAGAAAAATATTATATTAACTTGAATAGAATGCCTTTAGACGAATCACTATGTACGAGAATTAGAAAATACGAATTTTATCTCATTGAAAAATAATTAATTTTCATTTTTTCAATGTCAAAAATATCGCATTGTATTTCTTTTGGAAATAAAATCAAATTTTAATATACAGCTGCACTTTTAATATTAGTTGCGCACATATAATTCACGCAGAGACGATAAAGGGCAAATAAGCGGGAAATAATAGAGATGGCTTTTAAAAAGAAACACTAATCCAGTGTGTGCTGTGTTTTTCCTAGATTTATTCGCTCATTTCAGTGGCTACTAGCATCGAAAACTACTAATTTATCTTTTCCAATAACATCACGTTTTGTCTTACGCCTTCCAAAAATGTGTACTTACGGTTATTTCAGCTTCGTCATCATCAACGTAAATGATATGTTGCTTATAGTTAATTTTTTTACTCATGTTTTACAAAATCGCGTCATAATTCCTGGAAATTATTTTCCCCTCGTTCAAGTTTCTTGTGACATTTTTCACTTCACGAATCACACACGTGCATTCATTCATTGTGCTGAGTGATATGTTGTAAATAATGTAAAAGAATGATTGGAGTCGCATATCTTTAGGGAACATATTCATTTCGTCTAGGAGAGAAAAATACTGGTCCCATCGGTTCCAGCTTGTAGTTGTAATCTTCTAAAGCACGATCAAATTTAATGATATAAAAGATTAGAATCGAACAATTTCCAACATTTTCTGACGCCAAATATGGGACCGAGAAATTCGCCGTTGAAACTCCAAACATTAGCGGGAATCGCTTTTTTATTTTGAAGACTTCATATGTTGAAGCATAATTTCAAAGACACAGAGCATGAACATATATTTTAAACATGGTTATGAAAGTGTTATAGTCAAGTCAAAATTTTTAAACAAGTGATTAAGGGCAGCTGTAATTACTTTACTTAAAATCTATTTTGGTTCACACATTTCTTTACGCTAAAAAAATGGAAATCGTCGAAAACTTAAGAATTTTAAAATGAGAGAGCTGTTTTGTTGTCTGCTTTAATGACTGTCCCATTCCCAGATGAAAACGGAAGATTCTATATGGTCCACAAAAGGGGTTCGATAGTTTACCGCGAAAATATCATCTACATATTACTAACATCAGATGGATTAGCATAATGTAATTTTAGATTAACGCTATAAATGCACTTTGTCATATTTGTTCTTATTGCTGTTTCATAGCCTTTAATATAATAAAAACCTCATATAATATATTTCGATTAATCTGAATTGTGTTTTACTTATCAGTGATATTTGATACTCCCGTAATTAAAATTTTCCTCAACTCTGAATTTCTCCCGTTTTAAAATGTTGTCTGTTTGACCCATTACCTTTTAATCTTCTCAAATGTTTTGGAGTTTTACTCGAAAATAGTTTCTTTCCTCCATTTCCTTACCATAGCTTACATTTCAGGATATTATAAATTATCATTTTTATAAGGCTAGCATTGATGTGCGAACATGTGAATAAAGCGATCGTTCCACCAAATCGGGAAGATTTGATTTATTGGCGAGAGAATTAAATACCATTCCAAATTAGCTTAAAATTGTGTAAAATCCAAAGAACAAACTTTTGAACAGTGGAAATTTTTAAATGCAATTATTCATGTTGCGCATTTTTATATTATTTCATATCATTTGATTTAATAACTTTTTGGGGTTTACGCGAGCAGACCGAACTGATAGGAATCCGTGGAGCCTCTAGAGTTCTTACTATGTTAGGATTAGGTGTGTCTACAGTGAATATAAGCAAAATTGCGAAATTAATGGAAATTTACAGTTAGTCATTAGAATTAAAAATTGCGTGTGATCATAAAATACGATTTCTGAAGAAATGCTTACTTCGAAATCTTAATTTCACTTTTCTATCTTCGTATAAAAGAACATTATTTAAATGCCAAATAGGGATTAAATTTTTGCGTAAACTTTCAGTTATATTAGGATGCTTATAACGTTTCACTCAGATAATCTCCTTACTTGACGATTTGTCAAATAACGGAAGTGTACAATTCATTACAAAGCATTCAATTTCACTTGGAGAATGTTTGGCATTCCGCACAAAACACATCCAAATTACCGTAATTTTAGCGACTATAGCGGAATTGCCGTATTCCTTCAATAGCAATTTCACACGTTTGAGTTAATGAATCATGTTGTTGTTGTCATTTCAACAGTGGCAATTTAAAAAAACGAATCTGAGGAAACAATTTATATTCCTTGAGAATCCATGCTTTGGTTATTTGAGTGTCCAAGCAGGGACTTTACCCCGATAACAATTTTTTAATGCTTCTTTGCGAGGAAAACAAATAGAAAATTAAGAATTATTAGTGGGAAAATTTGTTGTAAGGTTGAAAGTTTTAAGATCCTCTTTATATATTTATTTTTAAGCAGAATAAAATTCTGCAGTAGGAATAATTCATTTAACAATTGCGACTGTTGTTGTCAAGATTAAAAAATATCAATTCGAAGAAATTACTGGTAATATTATTTGAAAAATGACTTTCCCTTCTTCAAGTTAGCAATATAAAGAAGTAAATTTTTAAAATTGTGTGTACATTTAAAAATAATAAATAATTGAAATTAATGATAATTAATTCTATGAGTTTGAAATTGATTGTTTATATCATCGGATCCTTAGAATGTTAAGCAAATGATATTATGCAGTTTCATTATAAACTTTGCGAAACTTCTTATTTTCCAAAGAAAAAAGGTACATACAATGTGAATTCTACGCCAATAATCACAGGATTGTATCAGAAAATGTTTTTAGTTGCATGAAATTACTCTGTTCATTTTTCTCCCGCAGAAACTTAACGTGAGCATTAGTAAGCCCTAATATAAAATTTAATAGCAATTTATTTGTTTACACATAAAGATTTTTAACATATTCCTTAGCCTTTAGGGCTATTTTATTGTTTGCAAAATAGCTCTAATATAAAATTCAATAGGAATTTATTTGCTTATACATAAAGGTTTTTAACGTATTCCTTAGCCTTTAGGGCTATTTTATTGTTTGAAAAAATCAAATCATGCGAATAAAATGTAACATTTCCGGAAGTAATAACGAGAACGGAGAATTCATTTTAAACTATACTTTCATGTTTACCTATCTCATTTTTAAAGACTTTATATGGTCCATTGTAGAGTTAATTAATTAATTCAGATGAGAGGATAACGAATTTCTCTTTAAATTACTTAGCACAGCATTTTTATGTCTTCAATGCAAGTCTTTATAAATCTGCCACCGCTTTGCTCAGCGTCGATCTGTATATAAAATGTATTTTGTGCGATTCATAACATCTTTAAATATTATTAAACGTTATATTTACAAACCTGTGAACGAAAATCAAACCAATATTATTAGTATAATGGTATAGCCAGTCAAAAATGACAGGAGTAAAGAAAATTCAAAATTATGTTATCATACCGAAATTTCCAACGTGAGAAAAATTGTGTCTTAAACTTAAAAACAGTTGCGTATATTCTTCCACGAAAGAGAATGAATGTATATTCAATACAATAATTTACGAATGTTATTTACTTTGGTTTTTGTGAAAATCATTTCCCTCTACTTCCTTCTCTCTCTCTCTCGTATTATAAGTATTCAAAGCACGCTTACACCCTTATGGATTGAAATAACAGTAAGATTTCGAGGTAGATGTAGATAATCCCGTTAAAATGGCAATATTCCCCAAAATATGAGAATTAAACGTTTAGCATGAGCGATTTCGAAGTTTAGGCGGAAAAGACGAACAGAATAAGAATGTTTTATTCAAATTGGTTTAAATCCGAAGTTCTTAGGTTAATTCTTTCTAATTTTAATTTCAAAATGAATGAAAGCCTGCATGTCGAAAAGTCGATTTTTACGTGTTACCTTATGGGAAATGGAAATGTCTTCCTCGGAGTCAAACCCAGGACTTTTTTCGAGATTTTTTTCGCCATCACCTTAAAATATGTGAATCGAGCATTCCTGCCAAATTTAGAGCTTCTGCATCTTTTCTTTATCGAGTTATTCGCATTTATATTAACCAACCAACGAACCAACACTTGTCTATTGTTATAAGAGATACAGCTGAAATGAGAGCATTTTGGTATTAGTATGTCTAAGAAGATAAATTCTACGATTCTTGATAAAAGTGAAATATATTATTGATTTAGAGGGAAGTTCTATATTTATCTGATATTTAGGGGAGAGTCGGGCAGCGCCGGACACTTCGTTTTTTTTAATATTTTGCTTTATCATTATTTTAATCAGAAAAATAACATTATAGTTAATATTCCTACACGGCTATAGAACACTGTAAAGGAGAAAAAGTTTACAAAGTACAACTCAAACACAGGGGAAAAAATATCTGAAAATATGCGTTCTTTTCCACTATTCACAAATGGGCGGGTAATACCGGACAGTCAGATATTTTTGTAATGACTTCAATTTTCTGAGTTTATTTTAATAGTAATGGTGTCAAATGTCTGTAACTGAATGCACGAGTCACACTTATAGTGCAAAGCTGCAATTTCCAAATTTGCACATGCCTCATGCGCCCAGCCACTACACAGTTCACACTGAATCCAGTCTTCTTCAGAATTTTCTCCGCAAAAAATACAGAACGTTTCACCTGAAACGGACTTCTGACCTGCATCCTTAGTAGCGCCTGTTGACGTCGAAGGCTCATCTAAATTCAGTGTTTTAGCGCATTTACGACGTTTCTTCTCTTCTTTCCCTGTTTTAGCGATTTGTTTTTCTTGTAGCCTCTCTTTGCATGGAGTTGCAGTGAGAATCTCACTCTTCTCTGCCTTTCTTCTTCTGCCTACAAGCTTTCGTTTACTGGCGTCGGGCAATGGTGAAACTTCTGCAAAACAGAAGCAGTAGACTGAGACCCACTTGGTCTAGGATTGGCTGTCGTATTGTCATGTGGGTTTTTGGCGAGGTCTCTTGGTAATGAAGTTTCAACTACAGTTTCGCAGGCATCAGCAGAAAACCTAACTTCCGTGATTTGTGAGGGTAGGAAATCGAGATCCGAGAACACATCGGGGTTGAATGGATGTATGCCCGTGTAGGGAAAACCTTTCATTGCGGTTTCCATGCGACATACTTTTCTATAGGCACTGCATACAATCTGTGCGATGTCATATTCGGTTATTCGCAATCCCGGATTTTTTCTCATCCATGAAGAACAGGCTTCTGAATATGCACCCTTGAACGACTTCATAAAAGATTTGTCCAGTGGCTGCAGTTTGTGCGATGTATGCGGTGGTATCGACAGCATGTGGACATGGTGCGAACGGGCATAGAGAATACCTATCCTATCTTGCAAAGAACTTTTTGGGACGTCAAACCGTCGTGCTGCTCCTCTGACACTCAGTTTGTCCGATAATACAGCATTCAGCGCCAACTTCATGTTTTCTGCAGCTCAAGAATCCTTGTCGCTCTCTTTTCTTTTTAATTTCGGCATAATAGTTTTCTCTGTTGCAACCTGCAACAAAGAAAATAAAATATCCATGTGTCCGGCGCTTCCCGACATAGCAGTGTCCGGTCTTATGTTAGCCGACACACATGCTCGTGAAATAATTCCCGCCATTTCCAAGAAAAACAAAAGTTTCGATTAAACTTCTGTAATTAGTTCGTTCACACAACAATATATACTTCTTTATACGATAGACATAATCCACTAAACTGTTACAGAGTTGTGATGGCCTGAATATTACTTGAGACAAGCACAGACACGAATAAAATCACAAAGAATGCCGTAGCTTCTTGACACAGTGGGATATCAACTCACACTGCCGGCAATGTAGTATACACGAGTGAATCTTCAAAACGCACACAGAGAGATGCCTCCAACTCGGGGCATTTTAGTGAAACTAAAGACGTCCGGTGCTACACGCCGTCCGGCGCTGCCCGACTCTCCCCTAGTATTTAATAATTATTGTTGTTGATTATATTAACTTAAGAGATGCGGCTAAGATTCATGAAAGAGAAAGTTGCAGGTAACCAAAGATGGTATCTAATAAACATTAATGTTAAAGAGGCATATCTGAGCGAATAGGAAAATGAAATGCTTAGTGGGTAAATTTAAAGAAAGCTCTATAAAATGTTTGCTGGTAATTTCCATAAATTGAGCGGAAGCGGTTTTGATAATTCTGAGGTACATAAAGCTATCAAATATATTATAGAAGTTGACAGCCAAAAATAAAGAAACCACGATTGACTAGTTTCGGCTAATTCTTTCTTCAACATCATATGTATCTAACAATCTAGATTCATATGTTCTCTATCAAGCTAAGGCTAAATTTGAAATTTAAAATGAGATGCTTGTACATTTTTGTTGTTTTCGAGCCACGCGACAAAAAATTTCATTCAGAAATGCTCTCGATTATTCCTCCATACGTGTTAACGATAATTTCCTCAGCAGCTCACAGATTTCCTTAAAATGCACCATTCACAGATAGCTTAAAGTTTTTAGAAAGATAGCGCAATAAATCCATTTTATAATACAATACGGTCGATAATTTTAATTATGGACTAAACACACACCTCCGATTCATATTAGAATCAGTTATAGTTTTTCATCAGTCATACATTCTCAATTATATGGCACAATATTTGAAGAGATTTTTGCTTTGAAAATAGTTTCTTTTATTTTGGCTAATTATTATTCCACGTCTTGAAATTCCTAAAATTAATTTTGTTTCGGAGTTGCATTTGTGTACTTTAACATCGCTTATAAATTCCTTGAGAACCAGCTATATGATAAAAGAAGCTTGCAAAATCAAATAAGCAGAATCGAATATATACTTGCTCTTGCCAATTGAAATCTGTTCGGCCGATTTTGCGCAGTATTTTACCCCTCCGTGCCTAGAATATTCAATCACTTAATACTTGACGATATAATGATTTTCGACCAAAAAAATCGAAATAGAAATCGAATTAGTTTCTTTACAAGCTCACTTCTGCGCTAAATCGTTTGCAAAGATTTCAGGAACTCAATGGTTCAAAGCCATTTGGCTTCATTCTAAATTATTAGATATTTTCACATATAATCAGAACAATATGCCCACAATGTATCGAGAAACATTTTCCGTTTATTGATTGAATAGCTATTTTAAATTGCACAATTTAATGATTTTTTTATTTTTAAATATGCTCATACCTCGAATTTCACTTTTTCGCTTTACACGTTTTTCGTTTATCATGGTTCCCCTTGTAGAATTATCTCAGATTTTCACAGCCATCAATTTCGATTTAGTTTTTAAACTATTCCCATGGATTGAAAAATAGTCAACTCTCTCCGTTCGATTGGTAGTTTATAAGAAAGGATAAATTACACACTGCAATTAAATTGTTGTATACTCAGCACAAAACACGCTTAAATTTAGCCACGTGTATCCTTACGCAGATATCCACGGTTTTATTCAATCATTCTTTTTCAGGAACACACCTACAGAGCAAAGCGTTGTAAGGGTATCATTGGTTCTTACTTTGACAATCAAGTAGCCTTGATAATTACTTAAGTTTTACATAAATGCAATGAAAGAGATTTTTGAAAATATTATACTTAAAGAAGAAACTGAAGTGTATTCCTTGGTTTTTCATCAATAAAGATGAAATTATGATTAAATTTAGTGTTCAGTGATAAATATGTAAGTCACCAATTACGTACATTGAGTCAGAAGTGGGTGTTCTCCTGTCGATTCGCGAAATGCCATTGCCATTTAAGCGCTTCATGCTGTTATTTTTGGAAAGCTCTATAATGGATACGATTAATGACGCAGTAATAATCACAGACATGATAACAAAGCATACGATCACACAACCACCGGGTTCACACGATAAGAAATTAGACGCAGGATTATTCCTCCAATCTGCATTTGTATCCATGAATTAGCCTCGAAATAAATTCCCGTTGCAGTTTTTAAAGCAAGATACAATACTGATTTTAATACATTAAACACCAAAAAAATTAAAACACAAAAATAGCGGCTACATGGGCAAATTTAGTGTACTTGGGAGAATGTTGGAGAAGATTTTCTCTGTTTATATAAAAGTCTATAAGAGTCGCGAAATAGGCAGTCATACAGTAGTCCAACGTACGTAGTAGACAGCGAAAGCCGATGTCAATTTTCCACCACGCGGCTGTGAAAACCTTCGTCTGAAGGCAATCATAATCTTATTATTTATCATCCATGCACAATCCGATCAAATTGAAGCCATAAAAAAAGCATTATATATTCGGTAAGCGGAAGGAGAAGGTGCTTATCTCCAACTAAAATGAACAGCCAATATCAGACTCACCAAAATATATTCTCTACATTCATAACAACACATATTAAATAGACCGATTTATATCATCATCATAGGTAGTCTGTCCGTTGACAGGTCCGTGATTATTCTAGGTTAAACTTGGTTCTCCATATACTCCTATTTTCCGCAGTTTTCTTCATGTCTTGATAGCTCTCTTTCCCTTTCAAGTCGTCTACCAGCTGAAACCTTTTCCTACCTCTTTCTCTTTTTCCATCCAGTTTTCCTTCTAGCACTTCTTTAATCATGCACTCTCTCCTCAGGTAATGCCCAATCCAGTTCGCCTTCCTCTTTCTAATAGTCTGTATAATCGTTCGCTTCTCTCCTATTCTTCGTAGTACTTCCTCATTTTTCACCCTATCTGTCCATTTTATCTTCAGCATTCTTCTCCATGTCCACATTTCGAAGCCTTCCATGTATTTAATATTATTTTTTCTTAGCGTCCATGTTTCTGCTCCGTACAAAGTTATACTCTATACATAGCATTTTATCAACCTCTTGCGGATTTCCTGCTTTATATTTCCCGTTAGCAGGAGTTTCTTTCTTCTGAAAGCGGCTTTATATATATATATATATATATAATTAAATTGAAAGTTAATATATTGCCTAAAAACTATGACTGCAGGAATATCTTGACTATCAATTTAATTCACTTATATGTTTTACTAATTGCGTTTCAAATTGTGTTTTGGAAATTCGGAAATAATTGTCTAAAAATGAATATTGAGTGTTAATAACGGTACTTTTTAGAGTATACATTTTGGGAAACTAGTTTTCTGTTATTATATTCCAGTAAAACTCATTGCATTAAAATGGCGTATACGTCTCTAGAGCAAGGATTGGAAAATGTTTCTGCATTGAGGGCCGCATTGGTCGAACTGAATCCTTCGATGGGCAGAATTAGTAATTGCCAATGCTTCGGCGGATTGGAATAAAGTTAAATCGGAAGTTATCTAGATTCTTATAAACCATAAGTGAGTGAAAATAAAGTTAAATTAAATGAAAGGAATATTCAACTGCTTTGACTAAATCGTTAGGAACGCTTCCCTTACGCAGTTAACTGAATAATTATCCGTAAATATTTACGTTGTTATCTATAGATTTTGACGTTGCTACAGTAGTCAGTTCGATGCTTAAACAAAAGTGCGAAGCGAATAACGCTATTCTTTTAATTGACACTGATTGGATCGTAGGCAACAATGATGGTCGCCTTGGCAACGCCTGGAAAGAGTACAAAATATGCGCAAATTTTCGAAAACAATGGCTTATATCTCAAAGCTTCGATCGTATAACATGTTAAAATTGCACAAATATGATAGTGTACAATTTTATCCGTCGAATGAAAGAAGAACGAAGAAAAGCGGTCCATATTTAGGTATATTTATGAATGAAGAAAAAAACCTTGCACTCTGAAAAACCGAAAATCCCGTATAAACTTACGGGGGAATTATAATTGTTTCCTGTATTCGAACCCAGGACTTTATGAGGATGAAAGTAGTTTTCCTGGGGTCGCCTATCTAGTAGAAACAAAACGCCGTTTATCGCACATTTCTACGACGAACGGTTCTCGAGATACAAATGGGGACAGACGGACGTACACTTGTAAAATTATATATAGGATAGGGTTAACATTTCATAATGGGAGGGAAACTGGAAGGAAACAGAGAAATAGATAGGAAAAGGTTTCAGCTGATACCATGGAAAATAGGAGTAAGACCATTCACTAGCCAGTCTACAGACAGATTACCTATGATGATGACGTTGATTTTCAATATTAAAAACCACTATGGAATTCACTCTTACAAATACCTTTTGGTAAAGATCAAAAACAACATCACAAAGAACTAATTTTAATTGACAATAAAATAGCTTAATGGGTCGAATTCGGCCCTTGGGTCGCAGATCGGGAACCCCTGATCTAGAGCATTAATTCGCTATTGAGCCGAAATTCAAGTAACAAGCGTCTATAATTACGTAAACTACGACAAAGACCGATACTTATCTACGTAAATCCCAGTGCGATGAGATAATTGATGCAGCGGAGTTGCTCACCCGCGTCGCTTTCCATCTCGGGACTGCGGCCCGCGTCCTTCGCCGTGCAGGACGCCTTTTTTATCCAACACTCGTGTGCATGCAATTCCTGCGTCACGCATCCTCGTAGTTATGCGTAGAGAAGCAGAGGGAGTGAAAGAATAGGAGGGGGAGGGAGGGAGTGGGAGGAGAGGGGATGGCGAAAACAAGAGAGAGAGAGGGATGCCCTCTTTTTCCGAAGCCAATGTCCTGTGTGCGTGTGTCCGTGCGTGCGTGCGTGCGTGTATATATGCACTTGTGCTGACAGGTAATATCGGTGTGTGCAAACTCGTCTCTAAGGGAAACGGCTAAGCGCCGTGACTCTTTGAAGCTGGCCACATAGCGCTGCCGCACGGAGCCACAATCGTCCACATCAATCGAGGGGACATATATGAACTCCTTGTTTACATTTCGTCCTTAATTTTCGCCAAACCTCGTTCAGTCTCCTTTTTTTTCTCTCTTTCTCTCTCTCCTTCTTCATTATCTCTCTCCTCTTACTCTACTCGTCTTCACTATTTTCCGCGCACGCATCGGCGGCAATGAGGCGGCGAGTCCTCCGAAAAAATAAATAGAAAAAATCGCGCGTCGTCGACGGCGTTTTTTAATTTTTTTTATGGAAAGGTCCGACAAACGGAGTCGCGTGGAAAAAAGTTTTATTTTTCCCTCTCGGGGTGCTTTGAGCGTCTTTCTATCGATGGATATTTTTTTTCATTCGAGCGATTTCGTCGAAATTCGCCTCTGTGGGACCGTCGGCGTTCCATTTGGGAACGCGCCTCGCTTGCCGCCGCGGCCGGGCGAATTCGCGCCATCCTTCCACGCGCTCCCGTTTCCAAGATACCATCATTTCACTCGGCCACCCAAATTACGAGACCGGATCACCATGCCATTCGCTGCTATGCTTTTTGTATTTGCCGAGTCTTCTCTTCTGTTCATTAATATATTTCCGCTTTGAGCAAGTTATATAATAGCAATCAGACGTATTTATCCATTATTATATTAATTGATTTAAAACATATTTCGAAAACATGAAAACATCTATCTCATAATTAAAATTACATTGTTTTCTGGTTAATTTTGATTCTTTTAATTCGATTCTGTGAATTATATGTTAATTGATTTAAAATTGCCATGCATCAAAGGCAATATAAGGTTTTATAGATCTAAATGTTCATGATGCCCTTTTACTCGGTTATAAAAAATGTCTTAATATCTAGATTATTATAATTAAACGGATCGTAAATTGAAACGTTTCCAAAAATATTAATCATCGATCATGTGTTAACAGTCAATGGTGATCTTAGTGTTGCATGAGGATCGTTTTAAAAATCCTTGCATTAAAATTTGTTATTAAGACAAAGTTAGTTTCTCGACATTAGGAGTTAACGACGCAATGTGGTCATCTTCCGCAGAAATAAAGATGAAGATAAATTTGCCTGAACTCGAAGGGAATAACGATCGCCTTCAGAATTCATTGTGCTGTTGGATTTTACCGCCACAAACGATTCTGAGAAAAATCTTAATTCCTCGAAATTTAAAAAGTCTCGATTAATTTTATTCAATTGTTTCGTGGCTGGGGGATATTTTAGATTAGAATACATTTAGGAAGTCCAGCGGAAAATTGCAAAGTTAATGAATGGTTTTATTTTTTCAATTTTTTAGTGAAATGTTAATTAGTCTACAATTTATTTTTTAAAGACAATTTTATAAAAGAATCGCAAAAAAAAACTCCTTCATCACCTTGAGCACCGCTCGACAAAGACCATATCACATAATCAATTGATTTCTATCGTGTCTTTGATTTGAGGCCAGCAGTATGAACCAACCGACATAGGTAGCAAATACCCGCACTCTCATTCATTCTACAATATTCTTAATAAAGCCATTTGCAGCGCCTTCGTCTCACCATACCAAGTTTGTTCCCTTGAATGGTGGCATGGGTACCGTTATCTTGGTCCTTCGTTGTGAATTCTAATAAAAACCTTAAATTTCTTTTTATGAGGAAATGATAAATTAAGTCTGGTATTGATATAAATATCCTAAAATTGTATTTCCATTGTACTATAAAACATTTATTAAATTTTAACCTTTTAGTTTTTCACCAATAAATTACTTAAAAACTTAAATTAATTATAATATTATTTCCTAACACTAAAATTTGATTGACCTTTCTGGATGTAAACTACAATGTTGATTTAAAGAGATAATGTTTAGGCATGAATTCAATGGAATGTTATCCAAAAATAAAACCGAAATTATTTCGTGTTTTTTTTTAAATGACCAACATCTTAATATAATTTTTATTTTTATGCTGAACATATGAAAGATAGCTCGTGAAAGTATATTTTAGAAACTATTATTATATTTAGCCTTAAGAATCATTATATTTCACTAACTTATCTCAGAATTGTGTAAAATTATACTTCCAATTAATATATTACAGTATGCTAATATTTGATACTTGAAACTACAAGGGCGAATATTTCATTGTGTCAAAGGAGAAAATTTATAAAAACATTTTTTTTTATTTTAGAAACAAATTTAACAGAAAGCAAATATCCTCTTCAGCCTAGAGCAGAGACAATACATAATTGGCAACTAAAAAACAATCAAATTTTAAAAACAATTAAACAATCGAGATTAAAAAATTAAAGTACAATGGAAATGGGTGAGGATTGGTAAAGCAACTTTGAAATCATTATTTTACCTTATTTGTGGATTCAATGAAGTTATTGAAAATTACACTTAAATACTCAGATTGAACATAGCTGGAATATTTATCGAATATGAAAAATTGTGTAATATAACACATTTCAGCACAATTATAGTATAAATTCGATGAAACATATTGTTTCGTCGAGCTTTTTGTCGGAAAAATCGTTCTTGAAAATTAGACTTCAAAAGCATATGTTTACTTTCCACTAAAGTTTATTTGGAGTCGTAGTTACACACAATATAGTTCGATAAGTCTAGATCAAATGTAAACAGGCTTTTTAATCGAACAGAAACACAAACACCTAAGTCGTGAGTAAGCCTTGGATTAAAACTGATTTTTTAAATTAACCGTGGAATGTTATTTGCATAATGTGCCTTATTAACAATTCGTTCAAAACGGGAATACAGATGAAAATGGATGTCTAATATGAAGATCCTTCATTAACCCCCGACATCCAACAGTTAATGAAGAGCAACAAATAAAGTCATCATTCTTTTTATGGGCTTTTCTTGGAAATGAAAATGCGTTTTTTAAATTAATAAAAAAAATTGTATTCACGAAAATTAATATTTTCGAACTGGCTATCTTGATATATCTTGTCTACTTAAGTTACATACACGGAAATTTCAACAACCATGCTCAGAATAAAACCGAAATTAGATCATCCGAAGTCATTAATAAAAATATAGAAAATTATTTCTAAAGTGTTGGTTAAATAAATTTCTAATTTAAATCGAATTTTTCAATTTATTATCACACTCGATGTAATAACCTACTGCGATGTCCATCACGCCAAAATCCAAAGTCAAAACTTCAGATCATGAGAAGTTGTTTGGACTCCGAAAAGATATTATGTGGGGTCGCTTTTATAAGGCATGAAATTCATCCGCTGTCTTTTTATAGGGATGATTTAACCTAATATGATCTTACAACTTTGCAATTAAAACACAAAACGAACATTTTAGAAGACATGGGAAGACCGCAAAATTTCAAGTTTAAAATAAAATAAAATGATTTAAAGTTTCCAAATTCCTATTCATTAACGTGTTAGGATTTGCCAACATCTTGTGTATTAATCACTTTTTTGTAATTAATTGTTACTGTATACTTACAAATATTTGTTCGTTCATTCAGTCATTCCTTAAGGTCCGACTGGAGATTATGTGGATTGATTGATTTATTAAATGTGCCCGTTTTAACTGTTAATTTAATTTTACCGTCTTATAATTCTTACGAACAGTATGTTATTTATAATATTCCTGTTGGTTAAAAAATACGAAAGACCCTATTCCCGCATCATAAATATTAGAAAGAAAAATCAAGCATCAGGAAGATAAAGGCTTGAATATTAATCTCTGTATCATTATAAACAGTAGCTAGAATTGATGACTACAGTCTCCTTCAGCCAAGCAACAAATTTAACGATGGATTCGGCCTGCGGCGCGATGTGCTATGATCGACCCTACTGCCTACTGGGCATGCGCGGAGAAAATTAAAAACTCCCGCTTCCGCGCTTCTCCAATAGATGTCGGGGCAGTTCACAAGTCAAGCGGTGTAGTTTTTCGCCGCAGTTTCCCCGTAGCGCTCTGAGCGTTTCGGGACCTCTTTCTCTGGCAAAAAAATGTTTCTTGCGAAGTAAGAGAAGAGAGAATGTGGTGACGTCAGGGCGAACGGGAAGAAGGAATTGGTTGGCCGAGGGAGAAAAGGGGAGTGGCAAAGAAGGAGCAAAGGAGGTGGATCTTAAGAATTTCCTTTGGAAGGGAAAGAAAGACTCCCGGGAAGGCGGTCTCACGATTTCTTCACTTTTTCCCCCACTTCCTCCACGGCGCGCTGAGTACATATCCCTATATCGAAGAATAAAACTCTATAAAAGACCGTTTCGCGTATTTCAGTAGAAATAATATAGTTTATTTAAACTAAAGATGAAAATAATAAAGTCATATTTTACTTACTTTTTTTTACTTTTCGAATATGATTACGAATACTTAAGAATCAGTGCGCATAAAGATATAACAAATTCCTTGACAATACCTTGCGAAAGAATTGTACAAAATCTTAGTGAGAAGTGGAGTAAACCTCATGTAACAGCTGTGCTAAACACAAATATTCGTTTTGGGGAACCAAAAACTTTTTAATTTAGAAAGTTTCAATGCAATTCCTATTTCAGTGCTATTTTAATAACGTGTGTCATAATTTAGATGCGATGCTTTCTCGCAAGAACGCGTATGCAAAAATATTTTCTCATTTCCACTTCCGAATTTACGGTAAAATAATATTCATCTTGCGTCATTAATAATAGGATTCTTTCCGCAATCGACTTAAAGTTTTGGGAAACTCAGAATCCCCGCCAATTACGAGGGTAAACGAGGGAGCCGACCACAAATACATATTCATATTTATACGAAAGTTTTCTTCGCAAACAACTTCATTGTTTCAATCCAGCAACCTGCTTTAAGCTCTCCGCCCGAATTGCTGATGACCGCATAACGAAATTTTCTCGAGAGCAAATACTTTCTCTCGAAACGTAACGACTTATAATTCCAAAGCTCCAGTCTTTTACTGTCCGTGTTTTTCACACGACTTCACGCTTGCCTCCGAAATGAATAATTTTAAGAAAAAGTTTGAGGAACGTTTGATAATTAATTCCTCTGCGCATCTGAGAATGATGCTGTTGGTTTCAAGAGGGTGGATATGATGAAAAATCGAGAGAAGAATAGGAGGCGGCCTTTTTTATTAGCCCTAATGGCTTAGGGCCTTATTTCCACAACGGCTACTCAGTTCCACCCACCCCACCCACTTTCCTTTCTCTTCACCTCCCATTCCCTCTCACCACTCCTTATTTCTTCTCCTTATTTCTTCTCCTTTCTCTCCCTCCTTTTTTCCTTAACCTTCGCGTTTCGGAGAATTTAATTTTGCGCGAAATATTTCATTACGTTTCGATGCAATCGAATAAAATATATATGTTATGAGGCCAGATAAATACGCTGTATATTTTTAAGAGTATAAATGATTGCCGCAATTGAGCTTAATATACGCCACACCAGATCGAGTGAGTTGTTTTAAAGTGGAATTAAAAGAAGTACCGTGGGCGTGTCTAAGTTTCAATCCGGTTTTATACAGCCAGCATACTGCGCATATAATTCGTAAGGGTTCCGAGTTTCCGAGTACCTGCGAAGTTTATGTTCTTATTCATTCGATATTCGCAGTAGTATGTCCTCTTCCGAACCTCTTTTACGTCTACCTTACCGAATATCCATTCCTAAAGCATCCATAACTTCACGTGCCTTTTCTTTATTAGATTGCTCTTTTAATCCCTCGGAAATTTTTTAAATAGTGACATTTTAGTGTATTTACATCTGCCGCTATGTTCATCGTAAAACACAGCAATTTGCGATAAAGTGGCGGAAAATCTTTTTTTATAAAACGAAGTATTCAATAGGCGAGTGACTGGATTATATCGATCAGTACTGAGTTTGAGTGATCATTTCTTGGACATTGAGATTTTGATCAGTGCTGTCCTTAACGCAATTAGAGAAAAATGGCCATTTAATCAATTTCTGCAGGCCGTCCACAAGGACAGAAATAAATGGATGAAACAACGATATAAAACAAGAATTATTATAAAGTGATATATTTTTAACTAATTTCTTCGGCAAAAATATGTATTTTTATACACCTGTCACTAAACCTAATCGTGAAACGCATACAAATGCTCAGTTTTTGGACGAATGTGATACGAATCCGTCTTTTGATTGTTTTTAGAGAGGTTATAATCGTATATACTCCAGGATCCGTTTAAATTGCCGCGAATCAAAATCAGCTACGAAACTGAAAGGAAAATTTCTTCTGAAGTTCGAGAAAAGACAAGCTTTACTCCACTTCTGAAACCGTTATTTTTTCAAATCAACGGCATGCACCAGAAATGTATGATAATTGATATACCTATATTAGGATTCATACCAATAAAAATTTTCTCGAATTAATAGAAGTATGCTTTGCACTGAAATGTATTATTCTACATTTGGAAGACATAGACGCAAGTTCCGTTAAATCGGAGACTCAGGAATCGGAAACGCTCGTCTTAAAAGAAAGAGCGGTCGCAACAGAAACACATAATCGATTAAAGACATGACAAGCAGAAAACTTAACAGAACTACATTTCCGCGAGACTTTCATCAGAATGTGTTAAAGTGCGACAAGAATTCGGAGTGACGCGTATTCCAGAGATTGCAACGTTGACATCAAATGCGCTCTCGTGTCTTCAAACGCTACAAGTAATTCACGCGCTGCAATCCATTTCTGTTCCAACGTCACATCAACGTCCCTCCCGAGCTAAATGGCTGCTCCATTTCGGAAACAACCGAACAAGAACGCGTTCTTTCCGAACGAAAAAATAAACGACTCCTTGCTTTTTCCCGAAAAAGGAAACGTCGCAGGGTTTTTATTTTCTCCTCGTGTAAACACATACCTGGGCGCGCGCGTATTTATACTCGGGCGTGTCTGGCGGTAGTTATTCCAGCGCTTCAAGTGACCACCGTGAGTTGTTTCCTCGCGAGAAAAAACAAAAGGCGGAAAAAATAGTGGAGCAGAAAACCATTTCGTGGAAGTGAGAGACAAAGGAATTAATAGCTGTTGCTTGGAAAGAGTTCCCTGTGATGGCGGAGAGGGGAGTGGTAGTACACACACACACACACACTCAAACGAGAGTATCGTCTTCACTTAGGGTGGAGTGGGGGAGGAAGCGATGCTCATCTGTCCAGGAAGTGGAGACATTGTCGCGAATTAGCGTAAAAGCGACTCGAGACCACTAATGATAGGCTCTGCGCAGAAAACGTCGGAGATGTGCGAGGCGAGTGATACTGGCTCTTAAAACGCGTGGATGTGAAACATGAAGTGGTGGTGGTCTCAGAAAGCGTCGCGTGGGACTCGCCATCCAAACCGATTTTAAAACCACGGTACAAATGATTAGGTGTGAGTCCTGTGCCGCTCTACGTGAAGCGTTTTGTTTGAAATATGTTCTCGGGTTTGTTTCGTTGCGCAAACATTGATAAACCGAATTACTCCGGCAGCCATAAAATGTATCGCGAGAATCAGAATCATATTTAAGGTACGAAGCAATCGTCTTGATTGGTGATTCAAGAACGGTTTTTTTAGAAACGACTAACGGAAATCCCAGTAGAGGAAAACTGTATTCTATTAGAGTTTGCTTTATGTTTTTCTGAACATTCTGTGGTCATTGGTTTAGGCTAGAACACCAATTGGTTCTAATCAGATGGAAATATCGATAATACGTTTTCTCCTGTAGCGCAAGAAAAGTGAATTCGAATGGAATTAATAATTGCTGTGCATTAAAGCTATACAAATTGGGTCGAGTTTAACACGTAGAGTGACTGTATTAATTCCCTTAACCCTTTCAACCCAAGCCCTCTTAAATTATTTAAGCGAATTGCGATATTTTTTGACAAAATTTCTTACATAGCTTTCATATACTTTGATTGACTTATACAGGCCTGAACAATAAACCAAGCAATAAATGCCAGACTGTTACTATGAATTTTACCATCTCATTTCCCGTTGTTTATTTGCCGCATAGTTATTTGTAGTGAATCAATAATAAATGCCTATGAGACAATTTTATGTATTATAGATAAACACTCCAGAAAACCCACTTTTGTAACCTTATACCTTAATGGCTTCCGATATTTTCACAATATACAACATAACCCATACTAATACAAGTGTACCAAGCTAACTTGACGCGGTTCATAATTGGAAACTCAAGTGAACTCAAGTATACTTGGCACCGGTAGGCAATGTTTTTAAATAGTCATTTATGAATATTCTATTCAAAATAAAAAGCAAGACATTTTCTAGATTCTAGATGAATCTACGTGTGCTAAAGAAATCATTAGTAAGGTTCAGTAAATATTTCTTAAATTTTAACATTTAAAAATATTTTACTCTCTAATTATTTGATTGGCATATGATCTATTCAATTTTTAGTGTAAATTGAAGGATCTACTGAAATTTATAAATTTAATGTGAATGAAGTATTTCATTTACTGTTCATTTTTAGCTTTATTTGCTAAACTTTGCAAGCTCTTGAAGTTTAAATGAGATTTACTGATATTTTTAAAGAATTCAGTAGTTATAAAAATACATAAATTTTTTAGTATTGAAGTACGTGTGTTTGATAAATCGGTGCATTGAACATAAAATGAGAAAATAAATGTGCAAATGCTAAGCAGAGCCATTAAAAAATAATTATATCCAATTTAAAAAAATTGTATTCCATACCTTAAGGGTCTTTGTTGCTCATAAACATTTCATACATAAAATGTATGAAATTTTCTTTACATAAGGATGTTAAACATCTTCCAATTTTTGTGTTAGTTCCGATTACTAGATCGTCGTTTTCGTTTAAGGTGGAAATCGCTCCTTCAGTTGGCCTAGCATAAACGTGAAATCCGGAGTGTGGGACTTGTTGCTCGTGTTTTGGTTCGGATTCCATTGGTTGACACAGACGAACACGTGTCACGTTGTCGAGCCATAAGAGGTGCCAGCGAAGTCGGTGTGTGGAAGGGGAAGGAGGGGAAGTGGTGAGGGGAAATTGATTTTGGGACGAACGATTCAGCGGTTATCGCAGCGAACTAAACACATCAACACGGTCCCCTTCTTGGAGGCAGAAAAGATTTTAGGACGGGATTTTCGGTAATTTTCTTTCAGGCTATTGCGTAATTATTAATAAGAAGTGGTAAAACACATCATTGATATGAAGCAATTTTTATCCTAACCGAGTATAATTTATTGAACGGAAAAAATTATTCGAATTCTCAGTATTTGCTTGGCATTATTAAATATGTAACGAAGTTTAAGGTGTAGTTATTCCATTTGTAGTGTGAGTGCTTGCGTCAAACATAAATGCTAACAGAAGGAAAATATTTACGCGCTCACGGCTCCCATCGAATAGGCCGATGTTTGGTATCATTTTGTTCGTTTATTTTTTAGCTTAAGATCAACGAGGTATTATTTTTTCTCTAAATTATCCGAGGCATTTAGTGCAGGTTTGGTGGTATACGTTGTAGGGGTATTCTAGTGTAAGTTGGGTGGGATAAATCCGCCGGTAAATTGATATATTTGGTAGGGGCAACAGTGTAAGTTTGGTTGCATACAATCGGAGAATTTTCTTTCTTTTGGTAATGAATGTTTTAGGGGTACATTGTTGTAAGTTGCTTACCTATAATCCGGGATCATTGTTGCTATTTTTTATGGCATGGGTTGTAGACAGTTGAGTGTAAGTTGATTTAAATAAGGTGGTCTCGTATTAAATTATAGTTTGGTATGTTTCATGGAAGATTGGTGTTCGTTTGGTTGTATATATTTCTGGAAAAAACAAATGTAGGCTAATATGTACACACTCCTGCGCAAAACTCCCGGCACGGCAAAACATGCGCTATGCTAGGCGGAAAAATCATTTGTAAAAATTTTGGCAATGAGCAAATGATATTATGGTCACCATCAAGGTAGAACTTATTGTAGAGTTAATGCGATTTGCTTCCCGTTATTTAATTGGCTGTCATCTTCCTGCATCCTAATTTTTAATGATCGATAGCATGGATCACTTCATGTAACTATGTATTGCCCACAGTAGCGAATATTTTCTCAAGCGGATTTGACGGTTATATTTTAACAATCCATTCAATTGACTTTTGATTCAAATCGTGATGTGGGTGGTCGACCACAGCGGGATCAACTCCTCGTTCATATACCCCAGAAAATCATTTAGGCCATTCAAAAAAACTATTTCGATTCAAATGCATTTTTTATCATTTAAGCCGTTTATGTACCAGTTTTCTAAATGCATACTAAACGTCATTGCATATGCTAGTTATACTCGTTCGTATATTAAGGGTATGATTAAGAAAACTTTACTCTATGAGGGTTGTATTAAAACGTAAAAGAAGATATAAGATTGAGCTGATGATAAAATGAGACATGTAAAGACGTGTTTTGACTTGTAATACATGCCAATACTTTTACATATATTACTTATGCTTGGATTATAAACAAGTTATAGTTCCCTCGTAATATCTATATTTATCTAGGATTTTTTTTTCACTTTTTCGATATAAGTGTTCAAATGGTCATACATCATAGTGATTATTAAATTAAATTTTATAGCCAAATTCATGATTAAGGAATGTTTTCTTTTAACCCTCTCCAACACAAATATCACCCTCATCATATCGGCAACTATATCGTGTCCAAAATAAATATATATAGGGTAATATAGCAAACACATTTACGAACGAATTCTGGATAATATAATGTTAATATCAAAATAGTTATAGGAAACAGGCAAGGAAGAATGAGGTACATATTTTTCTTTATTTAGCAAATATGCTTCATGAATTATCCCGAGAGTATATTTTAATTTCTAACAGCAGTATGTTATTCATTATTATGGACTATTACTATATTCAAATGCAATAATTATGCACATTTACTCCTATAATAATATTCTTATCTTTTGAGCCTGGAACCTTACCCTACCGTTTTGTATGACCGAACACCATTTTTCCCATATGCCCCTGATTTTAACGTCCGCGGTGTTTTCCAGGGGCATAATGTATTTAATCGTTTTTTTCAGAAACTTTCAGAATGATGACAATTATTTTTTACTATTGACAAAGCATTATAAACTCTTTGGTGCATTGTACCGATTAATTTCTTCCATATCATAATAATGTGGCACTCGGCAGTTTCTCGTTTGAATTTCCTCTCAACTTAACGGAGACCATGGCATTGGGATTTGGATTTCTGTTTTGCGCTCGGGTGAGCTAGGGTTGGAGTAGTAACGGTATGAAGGAGGGGGGGATGGGTTTCACACGTGACCAAATGTAATAACCTCACATGGACACTGTGACGTATCCCAATCTCTTCCATAACACCCCCCCCCCATTAACCCTTTCCACCTCCTGCTACTCACCCCCCTCCTCCGTTCTACGTCATGGGACAGCCAACTGCCGATCATAACGCGCCGCTATTCTCGCCTCGCCACGTGAGGGGGTTGCTTCCAAATCTTGCTGATAGATGTCACGTGCGGTTCGATCACGAGACACGTGCTGCGGCGAGCAAGGAGTACGTCGCGATTGTGAGGGAGAAAAACTTGTGGGAAGGAGGAAGGTGGGCATATCGAGACTTTTGACCCCTCTCTCTCTCTCTCCTCTTTTCCCTCAACCTCCTGTTGACCGGAAGAACCGCTTTACGATCGGTTCCGAACTGCGGCTGATGGACGTAGAGAGGGTCTTGTCAACCCGGATGTTGGCGGACAATTTTCCAGTGACGCATATTGTCATTTAGCGATTGATTCGGTCAACAAAATTCTGTGTAAATGGCAGTCGAGTTTCATGGTTCAATTTTATACAGGTATGAGTCAAATTTACAGACTGAGTTTAGGTTTCATTCGTTAAACGATATTTCATAATAGTAAAAGTAGTAGAAATTCATTTCTGTTTTTTTTCTATGATCCAACAGAAAAATTACGTCCCTCTATTTTAGATAGAAAAAGCGTTGCCTAAAATTGACGGAATATATCGAGGTGTGTGGTCGTTAAATAAATCGGTTTTAGCACTGGATTCGGAGGTATAAGTGTTGAATGAACATTTTTAATTATAATTATGTATTGTGCCGCTGATTAACAATCTACATCCCATCTACCTTTTCCACAGTGATTCTTCATACCAGAAGTTTGAAATCATATTATTTTTCTTTGGCACGTCTCGCATTAATACAAAAATGTGTTAGTTGTGATGGGTTTGGAAGCCGCGTTGTGTTCCCAGATTTCATCGTTTCATT
Organism: Uropetala carovei; assembly: GCA_036926305.1. Lineage (NCBI taxonomy): Eukaryota > Metazoa > Arthropoda > Insecta > Odonata > Petaluridae > Uropetala > Uropetala carovei. The sequence goes on from JAXCHB010000167.1 coordinate 3,330,207, forward strand.
CGGATTTTTCGCTGTACCATATTGCTGAACTTATTCTTTTATATACTGAAATTGTGTCCACATAATTGTAAATCTTTTTTTAATTTCTTTTTTTAAATTCATGATGCGTATTATTCCGAGGTGCGTGTTATCGACCTGCATAAATGGTAATTATTTTTTCTCTTAGAGTCGATATTGAGTTTCACTCTTGGTCCATTCTTAATGGGATGCGATGTTTTAAATCCTTCTTTGGATAATAGATCAGCTTCGTTGGTCTTCAAATTAAAATCCTACCTGTGCCAAAGTTAACATTTAATATTACCTAAGATAGCGTTTCTTCGTACGATTCGCACCCTTCAAAGCTCAGATGCATTCACTTCAACCAAAGACCCGTCGAACCATCCTTAACATCTACACAAACTCCGGAAAAAGGACGTTGAACCAAAACAACCCATTAATAATTTATCGCGAGAGATGTGCGTGGGAGAGGGAGTGAAATATTTAAGGTTCCCCCACCCCCGCACGCCCTATCATCCCCCCTTCACCGTATCCCTTGCATTTTTCCCTATGTGTACCCAGTGGTGGATGGCCATCGACTCGAGATCCAGAGTATGAACGGGTCGTGACGTAATTCAGTAAGAATGCAGCGAGCGGAGGCAGTGAACGAAAGGGGTGAGAAGAAGTAGGGATGGGGGAAGGGGGAGAGGGAGGCTGATTGCGGAGGGTTGAAGGCGAGCAATGGGAAAGGAGTAATTAGCCAGCCGGAGCCAAGTTTGGATCGATTTGCATTGGGAAGGGGAGACAAGAGGAGAGAGTCCGTTCTGACGCGCAAATACTCTCCTTTCTCACCCCTCCCTCCCCCTCCCTCTCCCTCCATGTACTCCTCTTCCCCCCCCCCCCCCCCAATCACCTCCGTGCATCTCTGCTACCGGCCGTGCCTCACGCGCGATGCGTCGGTGAGATCGGGAGGAAATTTCGCGAGCAGGGATAAATCCCTTCGGAAGGTTTTTTAGCACATTATCGGCAGCTCAATAATGCGATTCCTCGAAAGTAAAGGTGCTCTGAATAGAAACCGGAGAGGCAGGTCATGCGATACACAGTTATCTCTATTCACGCATGATATTGTGAAAGCAGCGAACAAAAGAATAGGAGTAGATGCAGTATTTGTAGACTTTAGGAAAGCCTTCGACACCGTTTCCCACACGAAAATAGTGCAAAAATTAAAGGCATATTCAATTAACGATAAAATTGTAAATTAGAGTTCTCGATGGAGTTGCAACAGACGTCGTAAAAGTGACTTCCGGAGTGCCTCAGGGAAGTGTAATGGGACCGCTGTTATTCTTGATATATATATATAAGATTGCAACTTGTAGTTGAGAGAGATAGGAAGGGAGCCAGTGGACACTTACTCGGTGTTGTGGACGTCCATGGCGATAGAGGAAGGCTTTTTCTTGGAGATTTCGGGCATCCGCCTTTCTTCGGCACAAGAGTATAACTAAAACTAAAACTAAGAGCCTCACTGGGGGTAGAACTTCACCTGAATATAAAGAAATGCGCCGCAATGAACTTCACGCGTTCCATGAATTTCATCCGTTACCAGTACGAAATATCTGAATTAAAGCTAAAATATGTCAATAGCTACAAATACCTAGGAGCAGAGCCAGATAGAGGGGGGCCAGCAGGGCCATTTGGCCCGGGCCCAGAGAGGTTCCCAAAATTTATTCTAAAGGTTTTTTATTCATATATCTCTATGGCTTTCGGAGTTGGGTGGGACCCCACATTTGTGACTGGCCCGGGCCCCATCTCTCCTCTCTCAGGCCCTGCCTAGGAGTCACACTCAGTAGCAATTTGTCTAGTAGGGAGCATATCAAAACAGTCATAGCATCGGCAAACAGGGTTCAAGGGCTTTCCTCTAGAGTCCTGCGGGGATGCCTCTCGAATGTGAAGGAAATCGCATACTTTTCCCTAATACGACCCGTCGTGGAATACTGTTGCGCCATCTCGGACCCATTCGAGGAGGACCTAACTAGGAACCTCGAAATGGTTCATCGTAGGGCGTCTAGATATTTGTAAAGGGAGAATATCGGTATCATGCGAGTGTATCAGAGATCTTGAGGGACCTGAAATGGCAGACGTTGAAGAGTAGAAGCATTCAGTAAAAAAGGAAACTATTTGAAAAGCTTAAATGCTCCGAATTTGTTGAAGGTTGTACCCATCGGTGTTGGTGAACGTTAGATCAGAGCGTATAAGAAAATACGTCGAAATAGTCGCTAGAACCAATAAATACTACAGATCTTTTCTCCCAGACGCGATAAGACTGGCCAACAGACGCGTTAGTTAGAGTTCATTTGGTGCTGTGACACCCCTCACCAAACGTTTCTAGCGGCTTGCAGGGTATTGATGTAAATGTAAACGATCGGTTCTACGAAGAAGACGGATCTGTGATATCCTGTAATGAACTCAGCCGGTCTTGTTGTGTCATCGACTTTATTATTGAGTCATGGGTTCGAATCCAAGAAGGTCTGGTCATAAGCGATTGTCGTTGTTTTTGTTGACATTCTCATAGTAAAACGCCGTGAAAGTGATGTTTATGAGAGAGCAATAAATAGACGGAAGACGATCTTGCCAACACCGTGCATTTGCCGGGTGGCAGTGGAGACGCGCCAACGATATCTGGTTTTGTTCTCATTGTACAGGGGAAGTGTAGCGAGGATATAGAACTCAACAGCTGTCATCGATATTTATATGGCTCGTGGCAGATATGCCTCTTCGATGAATTCTTATGCTCTTATATACGATTTTAAAGTTTATATGATTGACCTTTTGAATAATCACGAGATTGCCAAAGCAATTCATTTTGGGTAATTTAAAGAAACATGTCTGTATCTGAATAAACATTCTGCGAGCCACCTCAATTGGTGTGTGGCAGTGTACAATAGTTTTTTAAATATTGACTGCGATTTGAAAATATTTACATTGCAATAGAAACCAAACAGTTAGTGGATATCACATGCGACTCAGAATTCAAAAGTTTTTAAAAATAATAAATAAAAACCGCAATGTAATGGAACCAATAAGGCAAGAAAATAAAAATGCACAGTGAAGATATCATACACGTCAAACAATGTTAAATAAGTTGTACAGGGAAGACATTTGTTTAGTTCAACTCCCCTTTCACGATAATTAAAATCTGATCTGGAAGACTATTAGGGTTGTAGGAATCTTTGGATGGTGTATCTACATCACATGGCCTCGGATTGATAAAGACATTCGACTCACAAGACGTGCTAGCTTTAGGGCGTTCTCTTTCGGTAATTTGAGAATGAAATACTGCCCTTGGTTCTGCGACATCTTGAGAAGAGAGTCGTAACTAACGAACCCTTCTTTGAAGTGAACTGTTTGCTGCGGACTGGAGAAATGAGAAGGGGAGCTCCCACATTGTGACTCAGTAGTCAACAGTATGTTATATATAACATAATGTCACTTTCATTGTCTTATTGTTTTAAATTTTTACGCTTTTTTCTTATATTGTATTTCAATGCTAAAACTCTGCGTTTTTCATTAGCTAATTTCATACCTTGGCGATGAAGTATAAGTCTTTCAGAATTCAGTAAAGTTAAAATGGGATTTTTCGGAAGCATTAAAATAAAAATTAAAGCAATACAGACCGTATTCAATCCATCTCTTTGTTTATTACAGTAAATCTGTTTTGAAATTTTTATTTTTTATCGTAGCACATAGGTGAGATAGAATGTAGGACAGAGTGATACAGAGGATTTTCAATTCTCAAAGTAATTAGAGATCACAACAGAATAGTTAGGTCTGCAAGTGATACATATCTTTTTCGGATTTTGGTATAGAGCACCCCCTGCCACCCACTCGCCTGGTAATTTGCAGGGTATTATGTAGGGACGGATTAGATACAAATAGCGGTTTATTTTAAGCTATTTATTTCCTAATGATACGTTATTGATTTTAGAGGGAGATAATTTTCCGATTCCGGTAAAATTAACAACAAAATGTAGTCCATTCTTCTCTAGCAAACAGGTCATAAGACTGAACAAACCCAGCCGCGAATATTAAGTTGTCACCTGCGGGAATATTACTTGAATTTAAATCGGAAAATAGAGCGAAAGTATGGGCATTCAAAACACGCAATGACGGGGTGAGCAGTCCGGGTCTGTTTGAATAATGAAGAAGAAGATCTAAGTGAGAGAGACTGACGCCATTTGTAAGTAAAGAGGGTGAGAAAGAGAGAGAGAGAGAGAGAGGAAGATGTATGTGTAAGACGCAGTTACGAGGCGTCGAAAGATATAGACAAAGATGACTTTGTTCGTGGAGTACGTTACCCGCTGCTGACAAGGAGACGGAGGAGCGAGCAAGTGAGCCAAGAGACGCACGCGGGGTGCTCTCCTCGTAGGGAGGGGGGAGAGAGAGAGAGAGAGGGAGGAAGGGAGTGGAAAAGGGAGGGCGAGAGGGAGAGGGGGGAGAGAGGGAGGGAGAGGGAGGGAGGGAGTGAGAGAGAGGGAGGAAGAGAGAGGGGGTTAATTCAAGCCGTGTTAATGCTGATTTATTTGCCCTCTCAACCCCAACTCCACGCCTCCTTCGTCGCCGGGGCAAGAAGACAAGACACCGCGGGCTATATATTCCTGGAGACTGTTTGCGGTCTCCATCAACCCTTGGCCCTAAAATCCCTCGTGTGTCTGAACCCACCTCTCCGCCACTTCCTCCTCGCCCCCATTCCTGTCTTCTGGCCTCCTTCTTCTTCTCTTTCGTCCTTTACGAATTGAAACTTCCCATATTTACGCTTTCTGAACCCGCCGAGCGCCCGTGTTGTTGCCACAATAGTATAGGGAAGTGTTTCGAGACGAATTATTTGCAAAGAGGTGCTCATTTGAACTTTTATCTTTAGAATGATTACTCTGGTCAGTAAATGTAACCATTTCGTTAATTTTCTTATCAGCTTTAGTGTGTTATGAGAATATACCTATTCTTTCATTGGATAACTACTTACAACAAACTGCACCGAAGTTTAATTAATGTTACCACTACTTAAATGGTTTATATATTAGCTCTTATGGTTATATAATTTTCTGTAAATTTAATTTACTTAAGTTACCCTATTTATAAAAATGATATCCTTAAAGTAGGATAAATAATGCACGACTTGTATATTACAAACAAATCCGAAATTATTAAACAATAAGGATTGCTTTAATTTGATTATATTAACAGGAAAAATAAATGTCGAATAGACTTGTGAGCAAAAAAACTATAGTAATCCAAATTTTATATAACGAAAAAGAAATGGCACGTATTGCTGACCAGCCACTATCAAGATAAATGTAAAACCTTAAAGGTTTGTCGTATTTACCAAATGAGATTTACTCTAAAATTTCAGGGGAATTGCTGCAGGAAGAGCTATACCGTTTTCATAGTTAACCAATAATTTTCCGTGTGCAATTCATAATCATATTTTCAATGGATCAATCAAATAAAATGAGACAATAAGCGTGGCAATTATTTTATATAATAATAGCCGTCGTCTGTTGGTTGGTCACGCTATGCAAACGCTAATAACTCGAGAAATAATAATGATAGAAGCTCGAATTTTGGTAGGGATGCTTGATTAACACCTTTTCAGGTGATGACGAATTTAAATCGCGAAAAAATTCCTTGGTTCGTCTCCAAGAGAGGCATTTCCATTTCCCATTACTTAACATGTAAAACGCGATTTTTCGACGTGCAGGCTTTTATTCATTTGGAAATTAAAATTAGAAGAAATTTTGTGGAAATCTCGCCATTTTAACGTGATGTTGCTATGTCGACCATTATCATTGTTATACCTCAAATTACTATTATTGTATACATCCTTCTGGGAATAAGCGTGCCTTGAGTGCTTCAATACGAGAGAGAAGAAGGGGGGAGATTGGCTTGTTTTGTGGAAAATAAGTATATTAACGTAAATATAAAAATTTTTAAGTATCAACAGTGTCATTTTAGAAAAATTGGAAATAAAAAGCATTCTTAAATTAAATTCTTTGTAAACCATACGTGCTTACGAATTTACATTGTTATTCCTCGAATTAATTTCGTAACAATGGCTAAAGTTTGGAAAAGAATATAAATTAAAATTCAATTAAAATTAAAAGGACATTTAAAACTCTTAACAGGCAATTTTCGAAGAAACAACAGTGGATCTTTTAATGAATTGATTTGTTTTTAGAAAAGGAATTTTGGTGCTTATTTAATACAGAGTAAGTTCTGAGGCTTATAATCCATTTAAATCTAATAACAGTGGCTATTATAGTTTAAAGAAAGAACTTTATTTATTCGCTTTACAGAATGAATTAATTTTAGGCTATTATATATTTTGCCTATTATAAAAGGAGTTACTTTGGAATTTACAGTATGTAAAGTGGAAGTTGTACTGATGTGACTCAAGTATATTTCAAAGCAAAAATCAATTTAAAAATATTGTAACGGTTTCTACGATAAACAATTAGTTTATTTTTTGTTAATATGGATCTCCAATACAAGAATCCATTCAATCGTCAAGGGAACAGTTTACAATGTTGAAATAAATTGATTTGTTTTTGTTCAGATATTATTCAAAGAAATTATTCCGCTGATTGATTAATTAGTTACTTTTTAATTTAAATATTTTAAAGAGTTTTATTTTAAATATGTAATACATAACGACGGAGAACATTATTGAGGATTCGAGTAAGCTTTCTTTCTTCGTAAGTACAGAGTGCAATTTTGAAACAATCATAATGTTAAGTGCATGAAATTTATTTATTTTCCCTACGTTATATATGTATACATATAATTATTTCCCCGTCTTTGCACACCGACATTTATATGCAGCATTGACGAGAACAAGGTGGGAGAAGATAACAGAATTTTATAGCCGAAAATAAAAACCAAAGGCATATACTAAACGACAACAGAATATTCACTAGGAATGTAATATATGACGAAATATTTCATATGTAAAAGTGTGCTAATAATTATTTTAAATGCAAATATTAATAATCAATCTATCTAAAATTCTTCCGTTGATATTTCAACGGGCATTACACTAGTATATAATAATTATATATAATATTAGAATATATATAAAATATAATATAGTACAATTATAACAATAGTAAAATACATAAAATAATAATTCTAAATAATAATTTCTAGATTCGCGCACGATCAAATGACCGACGCCTTTATAATTCCGATTTTTCCTACGTTTTTATTGAAACAACTCTACAAACACCGTAGGTTGTAGAGAAATATAAGAAAACAATTTCCAATAGATATTTAATATTCTCTTAAACTTAACCAACAATTCAGTCATAAACTCAATAGATTGAGTAATCTTAATTAAATTTAAACAGCAACACAGTAAGCTTATTTAATATATTAAAACTTTAAACGATTTTCAACTTCATAATGATTTTAAATTTGTTTTGCCTCAAAAATAGATCGAATATTGAATTATCGTTTCTGAATATACGATAAAAGAATTCATCTACGCACAACTTATTCATATCCAAAATAAGTCAAGACCACGGGCTTATCATTTGGCGCAAGTAGAAGTGTATTTGTCGTGTTATTTTCGAGAAGAATATTGTTAGCATCGAAATCATGATGACGCCAGACGCTGTCCATCTGTCTCGTAATATTGGAAGGAATCGATATTTCTTTTTACGAAGTGCCTCGTAGATGGCTCTCGCCCCCTGGGTTTCGGGTGACGGCTGACCGGAACTTTCTGCGTCTGTTTGCCCTCCTCTACGGAAGGTTCTCACGCCCCCCTTCCTCATCACGGCACGGCCCTCATCCGTCCCTTCCCCACCTCACCATGTAGGTATATCCTCCTCCCTTTCACGTACGCCATTCTCACTAGGTTATAAATTCTAGCTGCCAGCGCCTAAAGAGAATGCAAGATACGCTGAACACGTCACCGCAGCCAAGGGAAGAGTTCTCTAAATATATTTAGTCAGTGAGGAGTCGTAATAATATCTTAGGTATAAGAATCTGAAGGGCGAGGATTAATTAATGAAAGAAAGGCGTGATAAGACAGTTGACAATAATTCACTGAAGTGTTTGAAATTATATTTAAACTAAAACCATTGTAACAATTTCGTTCGGTTATATAAATAACGAATTTTTTTCAGTGTTTTACATTTGAGTAAGTTAATTTAAAAATAAAAAATATCAGCTCAAGGTTTTATTAATTCCATGCTATAATTGTAAACGCCGAAGTCTTCTTTTCTGAATTTATTTTTCTCGGTTTAAAATGTGAGTCTTATGCATATAATTTTATTATTATTACTGCAAGTTATAGTTTTGCCGTAAGGCCAGGTGGCAGCAATATAATATTCAGCATAGTTCAATAAATAAATTGACACTACTCAAACTTATCTGCAAAAGAAAATATAGGTACGTATATGTTATGTAAAATATAACCACTCAGAAAAAATCTTTATTTTCAAATATTCCATGATCATAACGATTATAGCAATTCCAAACTTATAAAAATTTTAATTTAGGTCATCGTTGATAAAAATATAAAATTTAATAACATTTAGGCCACTCTTTAACAATATATCAGGGTTAAATTTGAAACTATAATATTTATTATTTGCTAAGACGGTTGTAATCACAAGTCATTGTAGAAGAGCTATCTCGTCTTATTAAAATAAAATATATAGCATTTAAAATAAATTTCGCTTAAGAATTCACAGAGACGTCAAAAGTAATAATATGATATACCGATTCAATATTTTATTATTTTTACACGGTCTGAATTAATCTGATTAATCTGGTTAAACCATCGAATAATGCTGATTACCCAAATTTCTCTTAATGTCATCCGAAAGGGATGCATCTTAAAATCGTGATAAAATTCGAGTGTTAAAGTCTTTTCTAATTTTCATTGCCATTAGTAATATTTAAAACCCCTTATCTCTTGCAAGGAATGTTTCCGTTCCAAAGTTGGCCTTCGAGGGAACATTACACTTTCACCTAGGTAATACGTGATGGAACACTGATTAATAAGAGCGACAAAAAGAAGTCTCTTCCGGACCCAAGTACGAACTCTTGACCTCTCACTACAAAGACCTTTTACGTTCTCCTCAGAGGCGGACAAATAAAGTTATAACTTTCCAAAGCACTGTAATGAATAGGAATAGCAGGACGAAATTGTTCCTGGCCAAAATGTTCGTATCCCTTACTCTGCGTTACGTATAGACCCCTTCCTCCCTCCCCTCACTTCCTCCTCCGCACCCCTCCCCTCCACTTCCTCCCCCCCTATCGCTCTAAAGGAACATTAATGGGCGGGAGGAGGCCCTTTTGTGCTGCGGAGGGGGACGAGGGGAAAGGGACCCGCATACTTGGCAAGGTAAGATTCCCGTTCTCCCAGAAAGTACCGCAGAGGTCGTGTAGGAGAAGGGAAACGGCGGAGGTCGTGAGGGGCAGGTGAGGGAGAAGGGGGGAGGGGAGGGGGGGTCAAGAGGTCCTGGGGAGGAAGGGGTTAAGAGGTGAAGGGAGTCGCTGAGAGAGAGAGAGAGCCACACCCATTCCCAGTTTGCGTCTAGGGAACTAATCCAGACAGAATGTCCTTTGTCAATGCTTGAGATGTCCTCCTCCTCCCTGCTAGCACTCCTCTAGAAAATACCTTATGGGAGGTGGAGAAGGATAAGAGAAGGGTGGATTAGCATTGTTGTCTGCGCCCTCCCTCCCACCCTCCCCCCTCTTCCCGCTCACCTAGCCCCTTCGCTATCTTCCCTCGCAATCTGCGTCTCTCTCGCCGCATACCTTATCTCCTGCTTGCGATTGAGTAGAGTATCAGTTCGCTAAGAATAGTCCCTGGAGGGAGGGAGGGAGGAGGAGGGGGCAAAGAGAGGGATGACATGTCGCTAAGGGTTGGAAGAGGCCCTACGCCTCCCTAGCGAACGTCCTTCTCGCGTCCTTATCCAGCCGTGGCTCAAAAGGAAACCCATCTTGGCTTGTTCGAGGGGAGGCCGTAAGAGGACCCACGAGAGTTGCGTCATCAGTTTCTTTGTATTATAAACCCCTTCCAAAGATTCGTTATTAGGAGATGCCGTAGTAGAATGATAAAGTTTCTGCCGCGTTTCTAAATTAAAAGCAATAACGGAACAGTTATTGCGTTGGTCTTTTAGAAGATCTTACGACGGATGCAAAAATAAGTATCGGCATCATCTTCTGGCTTGATTCCATTTGATGTCAGAGGCAGCTCAAATAACCACAAATCGGTTGAATCACAGGTACGTTCATACGTAGAGCATCCCTGAAGAGGCCTTTTTTTGTATCGGATGTGTGCGCCTGTTTCTGAAGCTATCAGGGCTATCTTATTCATTAATTTATAAGTTATTAATGTCATATAAAAAATGACCATTTGGGATCAATCACGCAGATTCGTGTTGCTTTCCAATAGAAGCGTCCCTCGCAAATTGTCGGATCTGCCTCACTTCGTCTTCGTCAGTTATATTTTGCGTCTACTTTAAAAATGCATGTATTTTTGTGCTTTCTAAAATAATTATTAATGTTTAAATTGCTTTTAGTCTAACGCCAACGCTTGGTGCATGAGAAAAAGAAATAATTCTTATCATGCTTAACGAGGCGAATATTACGCAATTTTTTCCCCAATGTGCTGTGATTAGGGCGAAGTAGTCTACAAAAGTTTACCTAGTAACGAAAGTTTCTGATCTAAAAATCCAGGAAACGTTAAAGTTATAAGGAATTTACGAAACCAAAAACATCAAATTTTCTAATAACCTTGGCAACCATTAGCAAATACAGTTTTTATAAGTATGTGCGCCCAAACCCATTATTAAATCCTGAAACATTCATAAAATTATTACAAAATGAAGAATAATTATTCTTAATTTTCCCATTCAGATAACTTGAGCAAAACTGTTATAGTAAGCTTTCATTCGAATCATTGCAAACAGATGAGCGGTGTAATTCAGTCTCGTCGTCCTCACAGCAAGTTTTTGATTGAACAAATGTATCTAGGCCCGACAGACGGTGTTTCCCATCGGGCTATTATTATAAATTAATCGTATTTCGCTAATGATAACGTGTCTAAACGACCTAACTTCCAAGACCTATGCCGATTCCCCTCGTGGTACATTTGCTTTGCTTTTCCAACCTGTTCGACCCACCCTCCCCAGCCTCTATATTCTCCAAGAGGGATGGGTGCCAAGGGGTGAGCGCGGAGGAACAAGGGCACCCCCAAGTGGGAGGGTGAAGAACTCTCCGGGTGACAAATGACGGACAGAGGAGCACATCCCTCTACCGGCCAAGAGAGTAATTAGAGAAAGGAGCTTAAAGGGTTTTCTCCTCTGTCCACAACACCATTTCCGCCCTCTCCCTTCCTCTCCTCTCTCCTTTTTCACTCCTCTTTCGTCCTCCTCCCTCTATCTCCTTCCTCTCTCCTTGCCGCATTCTCCTAATTTCTTTTTCATCTTCTTCATCTATTTTCCCTTCCTCACTTTTCGTCTCTTCCACTTTCTCTTCTGCTATACCTGTATCTCTCTTATCCTTCCTCTTTTCTCTCTCTTTTTACCTCTATTCCAATCTCCCTATCTGCCCAGCAATCTCCCACCCACTCATTCCCATCCATACATCCATTCCTTTCACCTCGACTCCACGAGTGCCCGCCCACCGGCCGTATCTCCTCTCTTGGGTCCATGTTGCTCGCACTGATCCTCCTTTACCTCTTGACCTTACACGACCATCTGCCCGTTGGCTTAGAACTCGGCTCCATGGCAATTCCTTACCTTTCCTCATTCCTCGTTTTCATAGGAACCAGATCAGGGAAAAAATTCCGAGTGGAAAATATCGCCTCGATTACATTTATCCTCCGTTTAAGGGAGTGGGACCGACAGAAAATAACTTAGGTTGTTTTTTCCTTGCGTGATAACAATCATATAAGCTTACTAAAACGGTAAAAAAGTAAGGAATTTGAGCCTAAGGCAAATTACCCGTTCTTAAAAATGTGTGTAATAAATAAATTTGTCGATTATCAGTGAAATGCCCATTTCAGAATCCTCGTAGCAATGGTCCGACGGTATCAGAACCATACGCTCTACGTACCATGCGCTCAGAGGCAATGATCCACATATCGACCTGATAGATTTATCATTGCGAATCGATGTTTGCTTTGAATGCAAATCGTTCGTCAAACCATTTCGCTTCAGCTGGAATCGTTTTGAGGGATACGCTGCGAGAGAAACAGGAATGGGAACAAGGGTCGCGGAGAGGAGGGGAGGGGAGGGGAGGGAGAAGATGGTAGAGTCGAATAGGCGTGCGATGAGTCGAAAAGAGGGGGAAGAGGGGAGAAGGGAGGGGAAGGAGGTTACTAAGGTTGCGGCGTGAGCGGCTAGGTCGTTGGGGAGAAGGCCCCTTTTCAGTACGCCGTGCTCACGGGCCGCTCCAAGAAACTGCCTCGCTCGCTCCTCACGACCCCTCGATCGATATCGCTCTCGGGATCCAGAGGGGCAGATGGCCGGCCTCACTGAGACCGCAACGCAACGAAATGGTATATGGAGCCCTAAGTGCCGAGCGGCTTGGACTTCCCCCTTCTAGCCATCTAGCCTCGGGCCTTTTTTCCCCTCCCCTGTCTCACTCTCTGTCTCTCTCACCGCCTCCCTTCGCGCCTTTTACTCATCGGAAGTGGCCGAGTCGTCCTACGTAATTATGCAGCGACGTCGCGAGAGAGGTGGCGAACTCTCTGCGTCTTCCTGTGCGGCAAGGCGTGTAGAATTTCTCGCAAAAGAAGAAAAAGTATGGTCGAGGAATGAAAAGAGTCGAATCATTCACAAACAGCATGGAAATCTCATGCATATAATTTAGATGTAGACACGTTTCGCAGCCTGGTATACGCACACGGATATGCCTCAAAGTCTCTAATATTTCGAAAATGATAAATTACGTCGATATTTCTCTTCTAGTAATTTTTCGACAAAGAGAGCTTTAAACAATTGATCTCTCGAGGAAAGGATTTCGCATTTCATCTCCCTCGTCAAAAAGTTTCTTTTGATATTAACGGCAGTAAAATATTTAGAATAACATAATAATATCGCATTCATTTTATCCGAACCTCGATTCGAGCGAATTCCAATCGAAAGTGAACACGAACGCTGCTCACTATCTTCCAATTTTCGCTCCGACACATTCCATTTTGAGGAAGATTCCGCAGGTGCAATTAAGGCGTCCTTATTGGGAAAAAAATGAAGATCACACCGCGCGATTCCATAAGCCGGCAAAGAGAGCTTTCCGTAACGCCCAGCAATAACGCTTCCATCGCGAAATGTTCCTCAGACTCCTTCACCCGCGACTACCTCGCACCAATACACCAGGGAAATATCCCGATATTTTCTCTCTTTGAATTCCTCATCACTCCTCCAAATCCCCTCCCGTCCTCCTCATATAATCCGCCCCTTCCCCTCATAGACACATTTCATAATAATTATTTTTTAAATCTTATTTGAGCTTGACATTTAACGCATTTCTATCTAAATAAACTTCACATAAATCTTAAGAAGAGATTTTTTAGCAACGAATCCATTTTATACGTAATTTAAACAATATAACTTTCAATAAAATTTGTCATGATATTTATTGTAAGGTTATCCTATTGAACATTTGTCTTCGATTGAAAGTGAATCAGTGCTGACTTCGATAAGTTTTTTATCGATTGATTCGATCTGTGCTTCATTAAACGTTGATTTTTTGTTAGCAATTTTTTTAAGATTCCTCCATTGAGAGCTAAAAGATTATTAAAACCATATCACATATGTTATTAAAAATGATTTTATATACCAAAACATCTGCTTGTTTAATCAAATTAACGACTAAGGAAACTCCAATTATGAAATCGCCCAGTAAAATAAATCGCTTATTTCAAACACTAAGTGACCTCGTCTGAACGATATTTTATGTTGATAAAAAAAGGCTGGAACCATGATTAGAATCGATTATTGGCGATTGTCATCGTTGAAGACCACTTTGTATATGAAACGTAAATATAACTTACTATACAGTTTTAAGGATAGCAATTATGGGTCGACTTTATCATTAGTTTTCCCAAACATTACTTAAAAAAATAAAATCTAGTAAAATTATATCAGATATATTATATCCAATTGGATAAACCTAATATATTATTTGGATTTTAACTGGGCATATTACCGTAAAGATAAATCCAATGACGATCATAGAAGTGTATGGAATGTTTAGAAAACAGAAGTGAATGTAACAGTTTGACAAAGAGAGTTTGGAGGGAGTGGAATGGCGTTCTCCTTTTCTCGAAGTGTCAAATGGGAATGACGAAGAAATGGAACAATCGTGGAGAGGGAAGGATAAAAAGTTTCCCCTGCCGAAATAGGATTTTTATATTGCCACGAATCCTCGCGGAGCAGTCGGGGGTGCTGGGGAAGTGGCAGGAGAGGGGTCAATGGGGGGGAGACCGCAGCGGGGGACGTGCGGAGTGGGAATAAGATGGATTCCACATCGTTCCGAAGCATAGGGTTGTCTTGTTCTGCGACCATTTCTCCGCTCTCGTAAACTCTGGACGGGAATATAAAAAGAAAAGACTTACTTGGACGCATCCGCGAAGGAGGACTCGTTTGTCTCTTGAATGCATGGACTGCGCCCTCTCAAGGATGTCACGTAAAACATCCTTACTTTCGCTTTACTTATGCATATTTCACACGGTCGATCCGGGCGAGATTATATGAAGTCTTCATTTATTTGTTTTTCCAGTTCAAAATATTTCGAATCGGCATTTATTATCTGCGTGAAGATCTCGAGCAACTGTTTATATGGCGCATCAAAACGTTCTAATATTTCCAAAAACTGCATTATTTTTTATTATTTAGAACTTTAATAGTACATTGCTGCTAATTATTTAAGGATTAAGAAATCAATCTTTGTTCAAAATCTAAAATGCAAGATAAAGAAATGTTAATCCTTTATTAATTTTAAAGACAAATTTTGAAAATAAATAATAATTATAATTCTCGATTTAATGAGTATGGCTTTAGAGCTAGCTTGAGGCTTCTTGAGAAGTCGGTGAATTTATCTGAGGAGGCTATAGGAATACTTGAAATGCTCACGTACGCTCACGGCGACACGTCCACTGCGATAAAATACGTGGGATCGACTGTAGGATGCAGCTATATTAAGGCTCGCTTACTCATTAGAATATCAGATATCATAATACGATAGCCAAACGCGCGAGAGGAAATGATTGGGGACATTTTGATGCACTCATCAACTAACACTTTACTGAGTAGCACTTAGATTTAGGTTAAATGATAATAATTCCATATCTTTCATTCAAGTCATCATCGCTGAATTGTGAGATGGTGGTGCGTTTCCTTAGGAAAACATTTCTCAGGCTATAATCAAAATATCAATAGGTACGAGGAATAGCCACTTTAATTAATTCGAGCCCTCTTGCGTATATTGGCACGTTTGTTAGAATTAATTAACTGTCGTGGAGATTTCAGTTAAATAAAATTATTTATAAATCAATTAAACTCGTTTTTTTATGTTCACCCCTCGACATTCGTCAACGTGCATATCTTCGGACATTCAAGCATGCCGTATGTGCATTCATACGGATAAATAAAACATACAAGAATACGAGTCTGCTCAAACTCATGCATGCCTAGATGGCGCGGCATCGTCCATCTTTCCAATCTCCCCCACATGCTCAGAAAATCTTTTTATTTTCCATCGTCCTCTTATTCGGAAGACCCCTTTTCTCCCTCTCTCTCTCTGTGTATCTCGTATATGACACTCTCTTAGTCCCTCTCCCAACCCCCCACATACTCCCTTTCCACCAATAAAAACCCATTACGATCCTTAACGCCTTCAGAAGCGTCGTTTATGTCCTATCGAACGGCGCATAAAGACGCGCATAAAAGCGAGACGCGAGATGATGAATAGGCGCTCTTCAAGAGTGTGTGTGTGTGAGCGCCTCTCCCTTTCTCTCCCCTCCCCCTCCCTGTCCTCCCCCTATTCTCTCCCCCTCCCTCCCTGTCCTCCCCCCATTCTCTCTCCCCCCCTCCCTGTCCTCCCCCCTCCCTCCGAACATCTTAACTACGTCACGCGGTAACCTTTTCCCAACATTTCCTCGCTTTATTCTCTCCCGAAAAGCATTCATTCCCTTTCGATTGATCGCACCAGGGAATGGAAGAGGCGAGAACTTATTGTTCTCTCAGAACGCGTCGGATATACGATATATTGTGGATTTCCAATTATAATATATCGATGGACGTGTTTTTTAATATTTCTCGCAAAATTATCAATTTGTGGGCCGATTCGTTTTTCGTAAGAATCCATGTATTAGGTAAATTGCTTTAAAAATTATTCTCTTTCTTTGTCAAGTTCATTGCTCCTCGTGTATTATATAACGCACTTTTAATAAAATGTTAACAATAAAATGTATAAATTTTACTCTAAATTGTCGGTTTTGAAATATTGACAGTATGAACAAAGATAATTGGTCCATTTATGACGTGACGGTCTTGTTCTTCAGCATAAAAACCAGCTGGAATGCTAAAATTGTATAGGAAATACGTACGAGCAATTGAGAAATGTCGATGATGATGGTATATTGCTTCGATTAAAATTCAGAAATCTTTTCTCATGGAAATGCCCAGAATCAAAATGGAGTTTACAGTATTTGTTTCCATTCCTGTGTACTATACGTTAATACCTCGATATACGAAGTTTCGCTATAACGAACTTAGTATTTACGACAGTCGAGCCGATTCAATCAACGCCTACAATGTTAGTGTACATGATGATGGAATAACTTCTGGCTCAGAACTAATGAACACATGATCTTAGTTAAGCAGTGAATATCAGATTCAATGCAAAACAGAACATCTACTTTTCTCCAGTTTTGTTCATTTCGTCAAGCGTTCCATAGGTATTGACTGTTTTCAAGTTGACCTTCGTAACGTCATCTTCGTTGTAAGAATTCTGACATTGTGTTGTTTTTCGCCACGATAAAGTGTTTAATTTGCAAAAAGTGACTGTTGTTAAACGAAGAATGTTTTCTTACCTCAAAATGCCGAAACTAATGAAACCATGTGCAGATGTTGTTGGAGCAGTCATAAAATCACGGAAAGTTATCTCATAAGCACAAAAGCAGTGTTGTAAGTGAAATTTCACCTAAACTTTTTACTTCTAATAGTGTGTTATCGTTATTACAATGTTTGTACAATAAATAGTATAATACTATTTTTATATACAATCTTTTATAAATGCGATTAGTACTTACTAAAAGGTTTATGTTATAAGATTTTATAATATTAAGGTTGATATTAATGTTATTCCATATACGAAGTTTAAATATACAAACGAAATTTCAGGAACGCATCTACTTCGTATATCGAGGTATTACTGTACATCCATTTATATAAAATGGTATTAACTGTCAGCTCGTTTTCATGCAGTTAAAACAAAATATAATAATGAAAAAGCAAAAGTCATATTCGTAATTTCATGTGAGTTTGGACATTTGGGTCATAAGGTCATCATCATCTGTATCATACGGCATACTCGTTATTTTCTTAGTGCTTTGAAAGTGATTACATATTTGTAAAGTTATATGCTTAAGAACATTTATAAAAATCTGGTCATTTAAATTACATCTAATACAGTATTTTAATACGTAGGATATGTTTTTAAATAGGAAATTTGATTTTATTGCTTTTTGAATTTCGAAGAAAAGATAAGGTAGGACGCATAAGGATACTATTCAATTTTCTTAGTCATTTAGAAAAAGTCACTAATTTACTGTTTTGAAATTACAAAGTAAAAACGCGATTTTCATTTGCCCCTCATATTTATTGAATGTTAGTCATTATGCATTATATAAGAATAATAGGATATATATCCGACTTCTGGAGATATAAAATTATTTGCAAGTTCATAGTTGAGTTCAGGCGCAAAGTTACCATTGAAGGAAGTCGAGAAACATTCCAAACGCGAATCATTGCTCGCAGAAGGTGAAAATTCCCTCGAGTTGTCCCTTAAATCGTAAAAATATAGCTCGTTAGAAATATAAGATGGTCTCTTCGCCATGTTATTGCGGCCAAGGGAAAGCTTCGTTTGTTGCGAGTCTTCGGCCGTTTGCGTTTTATTCCCGGCCATTTCCCATCTTTCCGGAGTCCTTCTTTTATTTCAGAAGAGCCAAGATGTTTCCTTTAAAGAGCTCTCTCCCTCGCCTTTTACAGTTCTCACCCCTCTACGTATTTCTCTCCCGTCGGCCTTAGGTCCGCAGACGCGGGGAAATAGAGGGCGTGGGCGGGGAAGGAGGCTTCCGGATGAGTCGGGTGGAGGAGGAGGAGGAGAG
This sequence comes from Uropetala carovei, assembly GCA_036926305.1. NCBI lineage: Eukaryota > Metazoa > Arthropoda > Insecta > Odonata > Petaluridae > Uropetala > Uropetala carovei. Next base: position 3,348,586 of record JAXCHB010000167.1, read on the forward strand.
AACACCTTTTTTTCCTTCCTCCTTCCTCTTCCTTACTTCTCGTTTCTCCACGCTAGCATTTTATTGACAACAATAACAACATTAATTTCTTTTTTATCGGTCGAGAGATGGCTCTGGGGTGAGGGTGTGTGGTGGGTTGCCTGCCTCGCAAGGATAAGCATGCCATAAACGGGATAGGTGATGGGGTGCGGAGGAGTTGAGGCGGGAGATGGGGGAAGGGGTGTGGAGAGGAAAGGTGCTCCGCGGTTGGAGGGGAAAAAATGACTGCCGTTAAGTCTCTTAAAACACAAGGGCGAAAGAAATGGTATCGATTTCTTTTCTCGATGTGGACGCGTTCTCGGAAGTAATTCTTTGGATATTAGGGGTTGAATCAAGGTTGTTTGAAGGAAATTCTTTGACTGTTTAACCCTTACGAGTTATATTCTACGGATACCACGCTGTGTGCAATAAAAAATAAGTTACAATTTTTCTATTGGCGCTAGTAAAGAACTTGGGCTAGAAATAATCCTCTTTGGAAGCGAGAGTAATTTCCAATGGCATTCCCAATAAAATTTGAGTATCGTAACGATTAAATAACTCTGTTTCGAGCGATATATCTTATTAAGCGAATTACGTGCGTCGGAGTTATATGAATGGCTACTTCTCGTGCAATTAACGGATGTAACAAGGAAAAACACAGTACTGTAACACCAGCAGTAAGATTTCTATCTCAGTTTTTCAGACTTGGTTATGTTTTCAGAATAAAATTTAAAATTAAATTCAAGATTAATGATAAATTTGTCGTGTTTATGATATAGCGTTCATGATGAAGAAAATTCCAATGGCCATAACTCATTTGAAAAAACCAGATGTGCATTTCATCCAAAAAGAAGCCATCCTCAGTTGTAAAAGAATAGTTTATTGGTCGTCGTTATCAGTAAGATTCCAGCAACATAAGATGATCTTAATATTTGATTTTTTTAATCGCTCTAATCGAAAATTGACGCTTGGAAAATTTCTTATTTTTGCATGCAAGACTATCTCTTCGATAAGCGTGAATTCACTCAGAATGGAAATATAGAATTTATATTAGGATGAAATATAGCATTTTCGCCTTAACAATGTTGTATTAAAATGGCGTATAAACACCTATGCATAATGCATACAGCTCGTTATCATCCATACAAATTCACGAATAAAATTTTGGAAGTAGTGTGTGTGTGTGTGTCTCAAATATACTTTCGTGAGTATAAGCTTTCAATTCCACCTTAGAGTACAAGATCAAAGCATCTAAGATAAACCTTTAAATATTACACACGTACATGCACCTGACATTCTACAGTTACATTTTTGATTTATATGGAACATTTCATCGTTATCACTTTGAGGTTTTGGCTGTCCGCTTTTAACAACTAAACCACCAGTAAGCTTAGTAAGATATTATTATCAATGAATAGGTGAAATTATATACGTCGAACACGGAGAACTATAATAGCGGACCTGTACATTCTGCACATATGCTGTTGTTTTATAAGCAAATCGTAGCCGAAGAGTATTATTTTAAAATGCTTCTTAACTATGTCTCAGTTTTTTCCATTTTTAACGCATCTTCAGTTCTACGAGTCTTTCAATCTTGATTTTCTCCGTGCATGTAATGAAATTAGTACAATGATAGCCGAATAATACCCATTTAATGCGTCTTGATGGCGTAATTTGAACTCTCAAACGAATTACAAAAAGAGATATTATGGCAGCTCGCACATCCGTAACGCAACGCGCGACGCCACCTTACCGGATCCCTGCCCATGACGTGCTCACGTCCGCAAAACGCACCTATCGGCGAATATTTGCGGTAAACGGAACTGAGGAGTGAATTCGTAAATAGGAAACCTTCAAACACACTCCCTGAGGGACACAACGGTAACACTTTTCAAAGGAAACCTTCCTCGGGAAAAAAATAATTGAAAAGATCAATTCGTATCCATGGAAACGGAAAAAGTCCGTCGTATTCTGTTCGCCCGACTTAACTCTCTCCTCCCACTCCCTCCTCCTCGTCCCGGCCTCCTCGGCGTGCGTGCACCCTCTCGCAGAAGCACGCAGACGCGACACGTGACACATCTTTTGATTTGACGTCATTTAGCGGATGTCGGCCGGCGAAAAGAGGTGGTGGACGCGAAGGGTGTTTTTGACAACCGCAGACCGATGACAGAGTCTCTTTGGAGTCGTCGATCGCTCTCCGAAAGACAGCCGGATGAGATTTATTCGATCCGTCTCTCGTCAAGGATATACCGTTTATTTTATTTCATTTCCTGTCGTCTCTCCCATTGAATCGCCTTCTGCCGACGACGCCGCTCTCGGCTGCAACTGGAACTTTTCCGCGGCATTAGTTAGGACTCACCTGCGCCGACACGAGAGTGGCTCTTTACAAAAAAAATTGCCTGGCATTATCCTACCTGGAATTATGTCGGTTGTTGTGGACGTCTCATCCGAAGTCCTCGAAAGAAAACATTGCGCATTAACAGATGCCAGCAGAAAGACACTATTCGGCGATTTCGAATTCCTATTGTCAGTTACATACATGCATTCATAAAATATTTAGTGTTCGTTCAGACGGTTAACTCTATCAACTTTTGTATTTCAACTCGTTTTTATTACGAAATATCAAATTTTAATACCCATAAAACTGCTCCGATTATAAGCAATTGTCTATTATAATAGAGATTCAGGATACTGAAAAAAAATCAACCATAAAACTGATAGCAAACATTTATGATTGGACTGCATCACCAGTCGCTGATAATATTTTAAGGGATTTTACTATATACATCTAAATAGAAAAACGATACATTTGGTTCGCGAAGACAGATAATTTCAACAGTAATAATCCGAAAATTCGGTTTCCTCTTCGAATGTTCTAATGGCTGCATTATTTTCCTTCCTATTTCCCTATTTTCGTAAGATTTTTCTACGATCATCTATCACTTTTTCGTAGGCGTTACGAAGAGTTTTCCTAGTCTTTCTTTTTAGTCATTACAACTTCTTCCGTTACTATTTTTCCCTCTCAAATCTCTCGTTGTAGCGGAACACCTTTCTAATGACGCTATTTCTCACACTTCGATTGAATGTGGCAAAATAAAAGCAATAATACCTTCAAGTGTGAAACTAGGTTACCATGTTTAATACATTCAAAACTTAACATTAAGTTAGTACCATATCACAGCCTTATGTAATAAGCGTTTCTCTGTGTTTTCATCCGTTATAGAGTCATAACGGTTCAGCCATTCTTTCTTCTAAACAAAATCGTAATTATTTTTATTTATTGAGAACAAGATTAAGAATAACAAGCAATGACAATTTAATCAATATTTAAAAGTCAGTGACGTACTTGATAAATCCATCGAGCTTCGAAGTCTTCCGACTGGAATCCTTTTCTCCAGAGCGCCAACTCTCTCTCTCTACCCCTTGGCAACCCACCCTTCCCCCTCATCCACGTCCCCTCCTAGCAATGCCCAACCTCTCTTTCTTCCCTCCCCCTTCTCTTTTCTCTCCATTTCATTCCTCACTTTTAAGTTCCCCTTCCCTCTTTCCTCCTTTTCCACCTTTCTAGTTCCCCTTCCCTCTCACATCTCCTCTCCTTCCCCTCTCCCCCTCTACTCTATTCCCTCACACCCGCACATCTCCGAAATTCACTCGCTAATTCTAAGAGGGCTGCAGAATCGCAAGCGTTGGCTATAGAGTAGGGGAGCAGGCTGAAGAGGGAGTGAGCTTTTGGAAGAGTCTGCCTGCCAATAGATGAAAGATTGCGAATGCGAGGGAGAGGTGCGCCAAGGGGGTTGTTGTTTGGCGGCTCTTGGGAGGGGGTCGAAAGAGGCGAATGTAAAGTAAGGCCCGGAAGGAGGGCGAAAACCTCGGATTCCGTCCGTTTGAACACGTCAAATTTAATGCGCCGTTTTCGATGGGCGCGTGGACAATTTCATCGATGGGCGTCATATCCGAGTACGCGATGGAATTGGGCGGATTTTACGAGGAACCGAGCACCGAATCTTTCTCCTTGACTACGCTGCACGTCAGTCGATGCGGAGTCTGGAAGCGCGTGATGGGGCGGCACGGTAGTGATGGAGGGGAGTCGTAGAGGAGGCGCGCGAGGAGGGAGGGAGAGAGAGGGTGGGTGAGTGGGGGGGAGGGGGCTGCCAGTAGAGGGTGAGTCACAGCTAACTCGCCTCCTCACTCTCCCCCCCCCCCCCCCCCCCCTGCCCCATCTTCCCCTTTCCGACCACCTTAACGTTGCTCCTACCACACGCGCTCCCTCTTCTCTCTCTTTCTCTCTCCCCTCCCTCCTCCTCATTCCTTTCCACCCTTTCCTCCTTCCCCTCGCTTTTTATATTCCACCCTCTCTCTCTCTCTCCTCCCTCTTCTCTCTCTCTCTCTCGTGAATTCGAAGGGGGGCAAGTGGCGTGTACACTGGCTGCGATCGAAGATGAAGCTTTTGCTTTACTCCAATCCCATTCCTCTCAGTTCCTTCTTTCAATTTCTATCTTCTCTCCACCTCTCTCTCTCTCTCTTCCTTCGCACTTCACTTTTTCTCCTTTCCTCTACCCTCCATTTTCTTATTTATACTTGTAATCTCTTCCTCTCGTCCCTTCCCCTCTCTCTCTCTCTCTTCTTGCTCTCTGTATTCTCTATCCCTTCATTTATTCCTCTCCCGTTTTCCCTATACTCTTTAGCCCCTTCTTCTTTCTCCCCTTGTGCTAAGAGATGAGGATCGCACTCTCATACGTAAGCACACAAGGGAAGATTCTGTGAGACAAAGGGAGGGAGAGATGGAGGGGGAGGGAGGGGGGGAGAGAGGGAGAGGAGAGGAGAGTGGGAGGCGGGTTCGGATCAAGGGGAGCGAAAATGCGGCTCTTGAAAAGAACCGACTTAATTCTCGGAGCGTAAATGTTCTTTCGGGATTTCCGAGCTGATTCCGCGGCAACACTTCGTTCGGCTGTTTGAGAGATTTTTCAAGTGGGCAGTCTCTCGCGATTGGTTTGCTTCTATGGGCTTTGAAAAAAAAGTACTCCCATTGGAAGGGAAAAGGTGGCGAGAAAAGAAAGTAGAGGAGAGAAAGACGTATTGGGCGGAGATTTTGCCTCGAATCGTGCTTTCACGCGCCTCAACGACGCGATAATCGAACCACGCCTTCTATGAAGATGAGTGCTATATTATTCTTTCATTGCGAAAGATTTAAGAAAACATTTCTATCGATCCTTTTTGCGACATTTGCATATACATATATGTATTATAAATTATTTCAAATTTACTACTTTTGGACAATAAATATTTTTTATCATATTAGCATCAATTTGAGATATGTAATTTATGTATTAAGATTAATGTAGCGTATGCAACATTTAATTTCACTGATAAGTTATTTTCAGATCCGATTGCGTTGTCCGTCACAAGTGATATTATACGATATTTTTTCATTGACATTGAAGTGTGACTGAAAGTATAAGTTCTAGTTATATGTATGGTAAAAACAATTTTAATTAAATATTCGATCAAACTTATTTTTTATTTGCATAACTTAGATGAGTTTTGAGGGAAATATCTATTAAAATTTTTAGCATTCTGGAACGTCCCTTAATATCTTCATTTGAAGAACTTCTTGCGCATACATTCCCTTTAACTTGATTCGGCGGCGGCTTTATAAAGGAAACTCGCCATTTGGCATGAGTGTGTGAGGGTGCCTGCGTGCGTGCCCCACGTGCAACGCGTTCACTCTCATTCCTGCGCGGGGAGGGAATCCTGCGAAAGAGCTGCGCGAAACCAGTTTCCTTGCATCTCGCGTGAAAGAGGCTCTTGATTAATGGCCCCATATCAATGGACACCTCCCCTTGCGTCCATATGGAACTTCGCCATGGACGACCTAAGGATGGCCACTCCCTCGCACGTAACCCATCCCCCTCACCCACCCTCCTCACCCTCCCCCCTCACCCTCCCCCCTATCACTCTCTCTCTCACACCACTTTCCTTCCGACACCCTCTCCTTGCTCATTCCACCTTCTGCCTCGCATCTTATTTTCCCTCTCATCAAGTTAAAAAGAGCCTACCGATGGTAAACGGAAACATACTTACGGATTTATTCAATTTTTACCGATTTGGAACAATTTATCCACAAGGAAGGCACGTTTTCACGAAAATAAGATTCAGCAAAGATCATTTCAACAACTCCGTTTTAAAATAGCAATTTTGATTTTGTAGGAATATAAATAAATTAACTCAAAGGAAGAATACGTTTCATAAACTCAGAAGCACAGTTTGAGGTTAGTTAAAAGTGAACTTTTTTATCCAAATGATTATTTGAGTGTTACAGTCTACAATTTGAATGGAGCGATGTTCATCGATCAATCTTTCTATCTCCATGAATCATCTGTGGAATTGTTTGTAGAAAATGAGTTTTCTTTCATCGTCATTGCTGGAAGAAATTGATTTTCTTTTGTTTCCTTTTCCTTTAATTTAATCTATGTAAATCTTTTTTATTTTGTATCACGAATAGTTTCCTGAACGTGTGAATCGATTGATTGTAGTATCAGTATACAGATGAAATTTTTGTTTATAAAACAGTATTAAGAAATATTTTAGTAAATATTTAAGTCAACATTATTCATATATGTGTGTTACTAACAGTACATCTACATCTACAGTTAACCCTGCAAGCCACCGCAATGGTTTGTGGCAGGGGGTGCAATAGCACCAAGGAAAAGCGTTTAATATGTATCTTGCAAGTAAATTTTGTAACACTTTAGAGAAGTGCCAGTATTTTAGTACGTCCACATACAAAGGGTGATCCTTTTTCGCTAGCTTCACGTCCCCTTTTCCTTGAGAACTCTTCATCATCTTTCGAATGTGAAGGAAATCGCATACTTTTCCCTAATACGACCCGTCGTGGAATACTGTTGCGCCGTCTGGGACCCTTTCGAGGAGGGCCTAACTAGGGAGCTCGAAATGGTTCAGCGTAGAGCGGCTAGATTTGTAAAAGGAGAATATCGGTATGATGTGAGTGTATCAAAGATATTGAGGGATCTGAAATGGCAGACGTTGAAGAGTAGAAGAATTCAGTAAAAAAGGAAACTATTTGAAAAGCTTAAATGCTCCGAATTCGTTGAAGACGTACGCGACATAGTCGTCCCCATCGGTGTTAGTGAACGTAATGTTAGATCAGAGTGCAGAATAAAATATGTCGAAACAATCGCTATCACAGAGAAATACTACAGATCCTTTTTCCCAGACGCGATAAGACAGTTATAAGAGGAATTAGTTAGAGTTCACTTGGTGTTGTGACACCCCCTGCCAAACGCTTCTAGCGGCTTGCAGGGTATTGATGTAAATGTAAATGTAGAATCTGCTTCTTCCGAGTCTACTTATTTCAAAATTGCAGCTCGAATAATAGCAGCGAGGGTTTTTATTTTATTTCTCTTTCAACTGAGCTTTTAGTAAAGGCATTACAAGGTTTTTCAAGAAAGCCTTCTGTACTTATGAGAGTCCCCGTATGAAGCGATATATATAACTTGTGCATTGATTCCTGCGATGTTCATTAATGAAAAAACCTTGCTAATGTCCACATTTGCTTTCTTCTTCACACATTTTGTCCACTGTATCCACTCCACTTTTCGTCAGGCTGTAGTCCATAATTATTTCTGGTTTGTTTTTGTCGGGATTTATGGCTGCATCATGATTTGTGAATGCAAAAATATGGCAGATTTATTTTTCTTAAGCATATGCGACACTGAGGCTATATTTTCTGGAACCCAAAAATTGAAATATTAGCCTATCTAGTTTTGTTTGGAAATAATATGCAGGCAATTATTGCGTATTCTTTCTTGCTGTGCCAGAAAATTTTATTTTGGAATCCGATATTGACAAAACCTATGCACATTTTAGGCGCAACGACGAACGGAATACCGGGACACGCGTAGTTAAGGATTAATTTGGATACTAGTAAAACTGAGGCTAACATTTCGAATGTTTTAATGAAGTCTGCCAGTAAACATAATAATATTTTTCAGATAAAATTTAAATCTAACATACTCGTACTTACCTGTAATATTTCATTGTAGTTTATTGTAAGTTTATATTGTAGAATTGTAGATTACGCAGTCATATGTTAGCTGTTAATACTCAATTTACCAGTGTGATTTATTCCGATTTCCATTTCTCGGATAGTGTTCTGTATCCAATCAATTCAGTTTCTAGAGACAAAATACGTTACCATTTAAATCGTAATGAGTTGTCTATTGATTGGTTCTATTCTCTTGTTCTTATTTAACCATGACTGTTGCAATAAAACCTTAACATTATTATTAATTCCTCAATTTCAGCCAAAACGCCTTTGCTCATTTGTCAGTCCACGTCAGCCCATCTAAAGAGCCAATTATCCTCAATCTTCTGTTTGATTATAAGAAATTACCGCTTAGATATCTTCGAAATGTCACATAGCGGAATATCCAAATCTTACACTTTTGTTTTCTCTCTTAAAGTTGGAAGTGCGTGTTTCTTGTGTGTCTAAAATAAAAACTTATGAATAAAAGAGATACTTATGTTTAATACATTATAATTGCTGCTTTACATTTTGTGAAAGTGACGGGAATTACTGAAAACGATCGTCAAAAATCACGGTATGATAAAACAAGTTTGAAGCTTAATCTATTTCAGAAATTTAATGAGAGAAATATTGTTTGACAGGGAATCGAACCCGGTCCTCCCACCTACAGTTGTGAGTTTTAACCAGTTAAGTTATCAAGCCAGTATAATTTTACGTTCTCAAATTGTGGTATTTTTCAGGGAAGTGTGAGACCCGGGTTCGATTCCTGGTCAAGTACATAATTTTTCCCCTTCTCAAATTTCTAATATCTATTAAGCTTTATGCGCACATGTACAAAAACTCAGTTCCGCAGTATTATATCTTGTTAGTTTATTACGTTTATTTAACACATTCGCTGACCTAACATTCTACCAGATGGCTCGGGGGGCTGGGGATCGCCTGACCTTTCTCCCTAGATGTTTCCAGCACTTTTAAAAGTGTTTCAAGGTTTCTAGCACAAAAATAACTTGAAGCTGAACTATTTCCTGTTTTATTATATAATATTAATGTATATACTATGTTTATGCGATAGTTTGACTACATTTACACGCAGTATAACCTTAGATTGCTTCTAAATGTAGTTGTTTATTTTAGTGTGAATTTAAGAGATTTTTCAAAAAATTAAATACCGTAATTTTCCCCTTATGATACGCAACATTTTTGTGAAAAGTTGACCAAATAAGTTAAGCATTATACGTACATGGTAACAAACTAAAACATTTTATTCAGCCATCCAATAATAGTTATTTCCCGACACATTACCCATGACAAAGCATAGTTTTTATTATTGTTGCGTTTCAGTGGTTTGTTTTTTTAATTTGTTTCAAAATAAAAATAAGAATAATTCTTTACATTCAGTCGATATTAAGGTGGTGTTTAGATGCCATAATGAGGATAAATTTCATAGATTTTTTATTTATAACACTTTTGCAGCAAAATCAGTACATTTTTGGAAATTTAGTGAAATTTCACTTAATTTATATTATAAGTTACTTGAAATTCTCATTCCGTATTATTGTACTACTATAGAATAGTTCATGATTCGTAAAAAGATACACTCCCAAAATCGTCATTATTATTATTACTTTAACTTCTCTCCTTTTGGTTACTCAGTTCCACGGTGATCTTATTACTACAAAATTGAGCTTACAGATGTAAAATTGATCTTATTATAGCAAAATTTTATGTGCGTATTATTATAGATAATAAACCAATTTCACTCGTGAAAACTGAGATGGGTGTTACACATGGAAAATTACGGTAGTCATTTACAGCAACTAGTAGAGTAAATTAATAAGACTTTATGCGATTTTGTGATCGCAATTTTTAAGACGGGAGGAAGCTACTTTTGAAACAACTGGAAGAGAATTCGAAGTTACATGGGCAAATATGGTAATGAAGATGGTATTGCATACAGAAAATAGAATTTTCACGCATGCATTCTGGACGCAATAAATGTTCTCGTTAAGTTGGTTGGTAAACGCGCATATATATATATATGTTTATCGCAACGATATTATCTGGTTATGATTCAGTTATCAGAATTTTGGATTATTAGAAGTATCGACACTTTTACTTCCATCGGAGAGCAACAGGTTTTCCATCTATTATGATTACAATAACAATTTTAAAATTATTTTCTGATCTAATTAATTTTTTAAAACTCGCCATGAGTAAAACACAGCTCGCTGGATATATCCATCTTATTAACCGTTTGTAGCGCTGTTATGAGCTCAATTAGAAATAACACTATGAGAAAAACGTTCCCATCCAAACAGAGCCGAAAGAGAGCACAACAGTTTCAGAAGCAATTAGATCGACAATCACTAATCGGGTCTTAATATTGGTGAGCACATTGAGCCAAGCGATAGAGTAAAGTAAAGACGCAAATAATTCTATATTTGACACCTCAAAGATGCAAAGGTCACCTCTTGCGTTGTGGCAAAAGACGATCCAACCCGCCCCAATAGTGTGTACCCGTATACTCATGGTACACACGAAAGAGAGAGAGAGAGAGAGTGCGGGAGTAAGATTAGGAGAATTGAGAGGGTGCGGATGGTTTTAAGCTTCTCCCTCCTTCCCCACTCCCTTTCCTCCTGACCCCCTTATCCTAAGGGAGAGAACCTACCAGATAAGGGAAACGTACCAGTCCGTACATGACTCTTCCTATGCAGTTTGATTTATCAGACTTTGAACCCCAAGCAACAGCCGACACCGTTGCCGCCTCTCCCTAGCGCCACCCCCTCCCATCCCTTTCCACCGCACCCATTAACGCCGCTTACTCCCCCCCCCCCATTACCCTCCTCCTGCACGCTTCCTCTCCCTCCTCCTCCTCCCTTTCCCTCTACCTTCCTCTCGCGCACAGGCACACTCACCTGCGCACATACACACGTTCCCCCGGTTTCGCACAGTTCCCCCTCAATTACGTCCGAGGCCTGTCCGCAACTCCGTTTTCTCCCACAAGCGTTCCATCCCTCCTCCCCCTCCTCTCTCCACCCTCTCCCCCCTCCCCCGTGTGCCATTCTCACCTGGCTGTGGGATACGCGCGACCTCCTTACTTCCGATACACCCACAACCAACCTTCCTATCGGAGCACTCACACCCTTCCCCCCAGGCACACCATCCTCCAGAATCCATTACTTCGATTTTATTTCGCCCATCAACAAATGCCTTTCTTTCATTTATAATATCGAAAGTAATGGTTGGTCGTCACAACTAGGGGCACCTTAACTATATGGGCTAAATGGACTGCAGCCATAGGGCGCCCGGCGCCGCCGCTCCACAAATAAAATATATATATTTTTAAACTTCGCATCTTTGTAATTTAAACTCAAAAAGTAAAAATTGTCATAGCCTTTTATTTCTCAAGAAGCTCACCATCTATTACATGCTTCAGGTGATGAATATGTGGCTACTTCCCTGTAATTCATAAATATTTTGGGCAATCGGAAATGCTAGGGGTTTTCCGAAAGTACGTACTACGTAGGACGGCAGCATTCAAAAATTTCACTCGACGCACACTGTATACTGGACAGAATCATAGTAGCTATACTTCAGAGACTCCGAGGAGAAGTGAGGGTCTGGCGAATTTACGAGGGCTTAACGAAATTCGTATTTGCAGTGAAAATCGGACGTTCATTAATCCGAAGTTCGAGCCGCCATATTGGTTTTTTGTTAGACAGCCATTTCCATAGGTGAATTACGTGGAAAAATATTTCGTGCGGAGTGATAGAAAATTCGTGACTTTTTCCGACAATATTGTTTAGTTTTTTTTAAAGAAACTCGGGTTATTGTGTTACGTAATTTGGGGTCTCTCGATATAGGTATGTCTATAGCAGTGGCGTAGCTATGACTACCAGGGGGGAGGGGGGAGGCCTCAGAGGCCCACCATCTAAAATACCATAAGAAGCCACGGTAATGTTTTGAATCAATTTTTATATATTTAGAAACATCACAGGAATAAAGCTATGTAATTTTAGTAAAGTATTTAAAATTATATGTACATTATCTACTATAAAGATAGAAATGTTTGCATAAAAACAATTTTTTTACAGTTTTCCTCATTATGTTTTAAAGATCACATTAATTTTGCAGTAAGATTGTATTTACAGAAATAATAACAACTTTATTAGAAAAACAATTTAATCTGCTACATCTGACACAACAATTTAAACAAATAACACGCTTCATACTGTGCTTTCCACACACGTGAGCACACACTGTGAGCATTGGATTTTCCAATAAAAGTATGGAACATCGAAAGCGGCCATTTCCTCGTGCCTCTCTTTGTAGTATATGTACATACTTCCTTGCCATCTGATCTATAGTATCGACCCCTCCTTTAATGGAATTATAATAAATATTTATCTAGGATTTTTCGGTATCATATGGCATCTTCTGGCTCGCGACGAATTCTTTTGAAATGGAAAAATTACAATGCAGGAATGTTACCATGTCGTAAAATGCACTATTTTCACCCTCAAGGTCTGTGCCCTGGCTTGGGCCACTATTCGTTTGGGAAGGGTCATTCTTTTCCTGGCTCCCTGAACCCGAGGTTTTACGAGACCGTGGGTTTGACCGCCCCTTCTTTTTGCTGTCATACTGTCATAAAACGACCACGATGCCATACTGCTTATTGGTATAGACCAAACTATTGTCGCATTCACATTGAAAGAAACAAAACAAAAATCCTCCCACATCCTCGCTTGCATGTAAGGTTTTTCATGCCGATACATTGCTCTATGAGAAAACAAATGAATTACTAATAAGGAGGGTGTGGAAATGAATGAAATGCAACATAATTTGAATATAAATAGCAATACTGGGAGGCGGGAGTTGCAAGAATAAAATTGATCAATCAGAAGACTGTAATTTTGGCCACCCGCTTGTGAAGGCATGCAGCCAATGACGAAATAATTTGCAGAAAATTGAAATATGCATATATTTATGGGAAACTTCAAATAACTGTTATCTATAAGTCTCTGCATAATGTAATTAAATATCAAGACGTCACCTTTATTTTTAATAGAGATACATACGAAAACAAAATTTGTGGGCCTCGGCCCCCCCCCCCCCCCCCTCTTTGTAGTTCTAGGGTTAAAACTTAGTAATCCCCACCCTACTATAAGAGGGCGAATCATGTTACTAGCCCAGGGCGCCCAAATGTCTTAAGACGGCCCTGGTCACAACCCAGAAATGAAGATTTCGGAGGAGTCTGTTTGTTCGTCACGATTAAAAGGGCTTATTCGGAATCGTTAAGGCAATGAGGCCTGTCGTGTGTCGGTGGGTTTCAGAGGCCAGTAGATTTTCGTGGGAGAAATCCTTTTTCAGGTAATGTTGCTGGGACTTCCGATTGTTATGGGTCGTGTCGTATAGATTCGTTGCTACATTTTCCCTAATCAAATCCAAGATAAGCAAGGTTTTATAATAATTTATGATGTCTCATGCAACATCACTATTATTATTTCAGCTAATGTAAAAGTCGCGTTACAGATAACTTGGAGATTATCGTTTTGGAATATTAGCATTATAATGCAATGTGTATTATAAAATATCTTAACTGGCGAAGTTTTTGACACAACAGTTAGGACCAAGTATTTCTCCTCATATTTAATTACTCTCGTATGATTAAGAGTGATCAAAATCGATCTAACAACTTAAATACCTGGAAATATGCCGTTTTAATGACACGATGACATTCGAAATCAATAATGACATCTCGTTTTCCTTTTAATATTGAATCCGTCAAGAAAGATAACGTATTTTATAAATGAACTCTGGTTTTTATGTTATAAATGCATAATGCAAATGATTCTGTTGTAGCATTCCTTTGAATATAAAGCGATCGATGGTCACAAACCCTTAGTTATGATTTTGGAACCCATATATAGCGACCTTTTCTCGAGATTAAATCCTATTTATTGCCAACAAGTCGAGTAATCCTTTAATATAAAATTAAGCTTATGCCCTCGGAGGAAACATCCTGAAATCATAAATAAAGTACGAAGCCTATTTTTGGACATGAGCATTGGTTTCGTAGGGCATAACTGCGTTTCTCACGCATCTAACCTAGACCCTTGGGCCACTGACCCGCCCTAACAAAGGAGGAGATGGACTTCTGGTTTAGTAGGGCATGGAAAAGGATTCGTCGAGGGCAAATAAAGGATCCCGAAATGGATCCCTCGCTAACGTCACGCCTTCTATTCACACGCTACTCTCTCTCTCTCTCACACACACACACACACCACAAACGCTATTACGATCGATCATAATGCATAGCTACCGTTGTGTAGGACAGTCAAGGGAACGTGGCGGTGGGCAATCAAACGGTTGCCTTCCGATTGCTGTGCGAAATATATAGGAACTGTATTCTGGATGAATGGATTTTATTTGATTTAGGGCAATTCCCTATCGAACGTGAACAAATATTAACCGAGACCCTTTCAGGATAGATAATCACTCAAGGAAATCGGTTTGATTTAATTTGAATCGAGGTGAGAAATGGGAGAAGAATGAAAATCACGAATGATTTATGTCAAATACTCCCTTTTGCTAATCTCGGAGAAAGAATACATGTAATCCTCCGTATGCGGCTTGTGTTTCTCCGTATGCAACTTGTGTTTAATTAGTACTATCAATTGGTGCGTAATACCTCGGAAATGCACTGACTTATTACGTGTGGATCACAGTGAGCGTAGCCTCAAACATTAAAAATTATATTATGCTCTTCGTTAAATACTTATAATTTGGTGTCGTAAAATCTAAAACAGGACAATTTAAGCTTAACGATTAAGGATGATTTAAAACCAGCTTTCCGTTCGTTGCAGAAAAGAAACGCAAAATTATCATTTGAGTTGTAAATTGAGTGGGAGTCTCTGCTCTCCTACTAACAAACATGTTTATTGTAAGCGTCGCTACTCCACGTTCACACACGTCGCAGATAAAGATCTCCGCATTAAAATATGCGGGATTCCGTACCGAAAAAATAAACGATGAAATCGAACGCAAAAAAAGCGTCGAAAAAAAAAGGATCGCGGCCCGCCACATTTAATTGACCGGACAATTACTGACCGTTAAGTTCTTCTTTTTTCCGTTTGTAAATACGGCCACGCGTCATTTTTTCCGGCCTTTTTCCTTCCTCCCTCCCTCCCTCTCTCTCTTTCCGCTCTTTTATTTTTATTATTCCAATGCGAATTCGTTCGAACACTTCTTTTTTAATTTCGGGATTTTTTGCCTCGCTGCATTTCCAACACCGCATCTTTCCTGTAGCTTAGTAACCTCACGATCTTCCATCCATTGGGGAAAAATAACATTCCCTCCCTTTTCTCTCTCCCTCTCCGCCGATCATCCCGCAAAAGCGACAATCGCTCCTCTCCCCACCCCCTCCTCCCTCCCCTCTCCCTCCTGCTCCTATCCCCTTCTTCTCCTCCTCTTCCCTCTTCTCTTCCCCTCCACGAAAGCCTAACACTAACATTCGACCACTGAAAGCATTTGCGGCAAAAACGGATTAAAAGATTGATGAATATTTACGTTCCGATCCCGGCCTCTCCTCCCTTTCCGATGCCTCTCTCCCTCCCTCCCTCCCTCCATCGCAAACTCTCTCCCCTTCCCCTCCACAAAACGTAAGCATCAACTGATCCCATCCAGTTCTCCGACCGCCAGGAACTTTTTTAAAAACGACATTTAAAAAAAAATACGACGAAAAAATTGGAGAAATAAAAAAAGCCGACCGGAGTGGAGTGACCCACACCGATTACTTCTCTCTCTCTCTGCCTTCCTCCTTCTCCCTTCTTTCCTCCCTCTCTTCCTTCCCCTCCCCCTCCTAGCTGCCGTTCTCTTTTTTTTCGAATTTTTATCGCGCGAACTGCGATGACAGAGCTCAAAACGCCATGTGTCAAACGGAGAAAGGATGTTTTTTGTCTCGTTCAATTGTTCGTCCTCCCTCCTTTTCCTCCTCCTCCTCCTCCTACTCTCTCTCGTGTTATTTCCCATTTCGATATAAACCCGCCCGAGCAATTTATTATTTCCGATTTTTTCCTCAAAGGCGTCTTTTTAGCGAAAAAAAATATCGCTTCCACGTCTCTGTCTTCTTTTTGCAGAGTCCGAGGTGTTTTGATGAATTATTTTCGCACTCGGAACGGTTTACCTCTCTCCACTTTATCCCTCTTCTCTCCCTTTACCTTTCTTTCGTCTCGCTAAGCAGTTATACGACTCGAATTTCCGATGGACGATTTTTGCACTTCGTTATCAAAATTATCTATTTTTTTTATTTTATCTATTCGACTCTCATACTTTTCATTACATAAAAACAGTGCAATTACATTTAATAGCAGAAATGTAATAGAATTAATCCAGTTAAATGTGTTATTCTTCATATCAACCTTTAATTACTACAAGACCCATTCTACGGTAGTAATTTATTACACATAGTATACGATCTTAAGCGCCGTGCATTCCTATTTGTGTGACAGTTTCAATTATTTGCATAGCTCCTCCCTTCATTTTATGCGCAGATAATATCGGATTATTTGTTTTAGCATTACTTTTCATTCCATTTTAAAGGTTTATGATAATTAATTAAATTCATACGATAAGAATGTTTTCGCCAATTTCACAGCAATATTTCCTCCGTCGTTGAGTCACCTGGAGCTCCCAGTTTTGCTATAGAAGCTCAATTGGCATTGCACTTTTTATAATCATAGCTCTCTTAGCAGGAAGATCCTCGTGGATGCCACAGGATGGCTATATCGGCGAATTATCAACGTAAAAATTCCGCTCCTCAATGTCTTGCAACATTAAAATTTAAAAAACTTGAAATGTTAATTTAAGAGAGAGCGCCAAGAATGTTATCAGTATTATAACAACTTCGTCTGTGTCAAGATAATTACAATATTATAATGATATTAGGCCGAGTTCTAAGCGGTGGGGTTCGAAGGTGGATTCGCTGTTTTTGATCATTAAGAATATTTTCGGCAATATAAGCCTTATCATTGGTTGAACGCTCTCTAAACTTGTGGTTAAGGGTTTCAGCTTGTGCTTACAGTCAACGATAGGTAAAAACCAACTCCAAATTCTAGAAAATATTCACTTTTTATTTAAGCCACATTTCAATTTTATTCTAAATTATTGCTTATGATTAAATTCCATTAAAGGAGTTTACGACGGATATTTTAAACTTTAATAATTCCACTGGCTTTGTTTACCACCAATAATTTTTTGAAAGTATGTTAAAACAGAAATATTTTAATAACGGGACAATTTCTCAGACAAACAGTGAAAAAGTCCTATCAGCTATATTTAGCTATTTGAAAATTAGTTAAATCTAGTAGTTTGTTTCTTTTTCCGTGAAAAATTCAGTATCAATCCCAATTAATGATATAGATCTCGAGGCATGATTAGATAATATACGAATAGCAAATAGAAACTTTACAAACTCTTTCAATTTTTAAGGGAATATAAAAATTATTATTTTTGCGGTGCAGAATTGGCAGTAGTCCATTGAAAATTAAAAACAAAATTTTTAATCCATCGAAGATTTAAAAAACAATTTCCAAATATGCATTCTATGATATTTATACACTTTTAAGAAGTAGAATAAAAATAGAGTAATTTTTATTTTTTAAACCCGCGTCTTAAGGACAGTAATATCAACTGCCCAATGCTTATTCATGCCCTTCTTTGTAGGATCGATTCATTCACAAAGTAATAGTGTCTCAATCGATTTCCAGATCACATCCGTGATCAAGTTTGTATAATCATAATAAGATTAATTTTATTTTTATAAAATATCTCCATTTTACGAATGATGTGTTATTTTAAAAAATGAGCTTCCCCATCGTAACATTTATGAAAATATTTTTTCACGAATTTAAATATCAGTCTATATAAAACGTCGGACGCAAAATATCTTCGTTTCCATCCACGAGAAAAAAAAGATAGTCCTTGTAAAACACACAATCGAATATCTTTCCTCGTCAAAAATAACTCGCCAATTTAATTTATTAACCCGATTTACAAAAAAAAGCGTCATCCCTCGCCAGCCGCAATATAGCCGCTCTCGATTTTTCCTCACTTTCGCTAACCTCATTGGTTCGCACGAACATATTCCCAATTTTTTCCTCTCTCCCTCACTTAATCCCCAATACACTCGATGGTCTATATCAATCCGATGTCCCGCATTTATTTTTTGAAAAAATTCTCTACCTCCTTCTTCCCCTCTTCCTTCCCCTCCACGCCCACGCCGCTTGTCTTCCACTTTATCGGGACTGATGGGTATAAACTGGCGTTCTCCCCCCCCCCTCCCCTCCTCCCCTATTCCCACCACCACCCCCACCCACCGTCGCCCTCCCCTCCTTTCAGGAAGGCTCCATATACCCGCGCAACGGTCCCCCACCTCCGAGTTGCCCTTCCTCTCCGCCTCCTTCTCCATCCGCCTCCCTAGCCTCCTCCCCTTGCCCTCTCTCCTCTTCCACGAACGATTCGCAGTCGCTCTCTGCGCTCCAGATCGCACGAGACCTGTTGCGCGGCGACTGTGACGGAGATGCAGAGGGAAATGAAAACATTTTCTCCTTTTTTTCGGTGGGAGAAAAAATCGACGGAGAGGGAGAGAGAGAGAGTGAGAGAGTGAGAGAGAGAGGGAGAGAGAGAGAGAGAGTGAGAGAGAAGTAAATGAAGAACGATTTGGCCAAATTATCGGAAACCATTTCAGTTTTTTCTTGTTTTACCGTGTCCACGTCTCATCCTGTTTGCTGTTCGAGTATTATCCGTTGTTTTTCACTCCTTTGTGATTGTTGACATAATGTTCTGGTAATGGCCGTTTTACACACCGATGATAATTTCTAGACGAAGAGTTATGAACGAAAACTACGAGATAAATGTACGTAAAAAAGCTGCATTTCGTCTATTCTGCAATAATCTTGCAGAAATAGACCTTTTCGCGCAATTAATTTACGTGAAAATGCAGATTCTCCTTATTAATTTTGGCTATTGGTTCAATTATTGTGTACTTCGACGAAAAGGATTCGGATGGAAATTCGATTTGAAATAATTTTGGTCCAGCAAATAATAATCTTGAAAATCAATTGCATATAGTTGTTTATGAATTTTATAGAACATATCTCTTACAATATAAATTATTTTACATTAATATTCAACTAACTATACAACTGCTCTGTCGCAATTTCTGACTTTGATCATTTTTGTATCACCATCATAGTTTTTAATGAAAAAAATCGTTAAGTTCTGAGAACAAATTGGCTCTTTTCTACTTTTATAATCATAAAAAAGGAAGTTATTTTACTACGAAAAAGACGAAATTTTGTGACTAACTTGCTACAAATCTCCTCTTATTTAATGAAAAAAACTCTAAAATCAACTCCTTATAGGAAAAAATATATAACTTATTCATGTGGTTCATTATCTCTGTACCATGACCACTTTAATATATTTCGTCATGTCTGTTTTTAAGTTTAAAATTGGGATCCCTAGGAATGTATTGAAAAATATAAATTTTTATTAATGATTAGACAAAATCATTAAAAACTCTCAAAATAGAAGCACAGAGACGAACCTGCCTGTCAAATCCATTTTATGTAATTCTCAGGGGTATTTTTTTAAAGTTTCGACGCAAAATTCGTCGGCTGAATCCTGTTTTCAGTCATAAAAGATATCAAACTCTTTGAATCGGATGGAATCATTTTCATTAACTTTGAATTCGGAGAATTATATTTGTTAGATTCGAATCTAATATTAAAATTAATAGATACTAATAAAGTCTATAAACGATCAACTAAATTCATAAAATATTTTACTTATTTGTGTTAATATTAAATTTTTTTTAATTATTAATTTTATTTTCGAAGTTCGTGAAAATAACATACGTATAATAACGTGGCATTCATTTTTGTTTTCTCGTCTTTACATGATTATAAATGGTATCAGAAAAAGTGTTACTTGGGCTACTAACTTTAAAGTGAGCCTCAGGTTTTTGCGATGGCTCCGGTCTGTCGGACTTATTTAACATATATATTGTGAGATTGGTTGCTAAGTTTTTCGTCGAGCAATCAACGGCCAATTTTTAATTTTACTTATTTCTCCGCGGTCCCGTTGCCTTATACTGGTAAGCCGTCAAAATTTTTAAATTCAATAAATTTCTTCCTTCTTTGACAGGAAAAATTTAAAAAATACTGAATATACCTTTACATATTCGAAAGAGCCACTAATCAAAACATAAATATGTCGCCTTCTTTTTTCGACGATTCATAAGAAAAGCACCGCGAAGCGTTAGCACCTCACTTTTCATCGTCCCATAATCCCTTCACGCCCCTTACACGTTACCGATTTCCGGTTTCCGGAGCAGAGAACCTCATTTCCTGCGGTCGTCTTCCCCCACTCCCTCTACCTCTCACGCTCCTTGGCTACCGGGTAGCCTAGCACCTAAGGTCGACGTCAGACCACGCCGCCTCCGAATAGATTCGATTTTCGCCGGCGGTAGAAAAATCCGTTCTTCGGAGAGGAGCCTTTTATTGCGCGCTAAGTTAAACCGGCGTTTAGGAAACGGCCATTACGGATGTTCGAAGTTTCCTCTCCCGGGAGAGTGCGTGACCGGGACGCATTTGTTGATCCGCGAGGCGCCGGCGATTCAGTATCAACCGGTGACGTAATCACAGGCTATCCGTCTCCCCATCCACAACTCCTGTTACGCCCCCCCTTCAGGAAATGACCACCCCCTACCTCCAACCTCTCCACGCCCTTCTTCGCGGAACCCGCCATCATCCCCATACACGCCTCATCCTACTCTTAAAGCTGGGGTCGACACGACCCACATGCTGCTCTATCTCTTTCTACATCTTCATCTCCCTCTCTCATTCTCTCTTCCTCTCTTTCTATCCATCTCTTTCTCTCTCTCTCTCTCTCTCTCTCTCTCTCTCTCTCTCTCTCTCTCTTCTCTCTCTCTCTCTCTCTCTCTCTCTCTCTCTCTCTCTCTCTCTCTCCTCTCTCTCTCTCTCTCTCCCTCTCTCTCTCTCTCTCTCTCTTCTCTCTCTCTCTCTCTCTCTCTCTCTCTCTCTCCTCTCTCTCTCTCTCTCTCTCTCTCTCTCTCTCTCTCTCTCTCTTCCTCTCTCTCTCTCTCTCTCTCTCTCTCTCTCTCTCTCTCTCTCTCTCTCTCTCTCTCCTCTCTTAATATTCCTCTCTCCTTCTCTTCCTCTCGCCCTGCATTCCATATACCTATTGTTGCTGATTCTCATTCAGCAAAAGGGAATCTTTAAATTTAAGACGTTCTGTGATTAACTCAAGCAAGTGCCATTTAGTTTATGAGTGAAACGGTTACTACAACGTAACTCTAATTTTTCATTATGGATAGAAATCGAAACTGATAAAAGTCTTTACACTATCAGAACAGCTACTTCTTAAATATTCCACAAAATCCAGGTTCTAATAGATTACACCTCGTTTTAAATCTCTTAATTGGAAACATATTGTTTAATTCACAGAAAATAGAAACGTCTCCTAATCTTTTAAATAATGAAGACTTTTGGTCTGCCTTACAATAAAAATACATATGCGGTATATTACACTAACTTTAATTTTAGCTTTCTTAGAAAATGATGAAGGCCGTACGTAATTAATTCCCCTCGCCCGTATCGTATGTTTTTTCTTCTCGAGTCGTCGAAAATGAAACCTCTTAATTTAATATCTTTCGGCTGAAGCTTATATCACGTGACTTGTTGTGGTGTTTACGCAATCCAAATGTCTCTAATGCACGCAATATAATGCATTATTATTTCGAAAGCGAATAACACTGTTTCCTCCGAGCATAAAGTCACTCAGGACCCCTTTAAGTCCTCGCACACGCGGCGAAAACCTACAGCCGTGTTCTCAACTCGTTCCGGAATTAGCCTTAGTTTTACAACCACGCCCAGAGCACGCAATCTGAAAAGAGGGGACGAATGGAGAGGGGCCTGGAGTTGCCTTACTACAACACAAAACGTCTCACCCTTTCCCTACAAGTCATTCCCCTCCCATCTGCCCCATCCCTCTCCCCCCCCCCTTCCCCCCTCCCCCCCCCCCACACACAACAGACAACCCCTACGCAAACGGCCATATACTTATCAATCCAAAAAGTTTTCTCCTCCGCCCAACCGGCCTCATAAGGCGATTGCACGCGAGCAGAAAGGGGGCGCTGTTTTCGTGGTTAATTGAGACTTCGCTTTTACCCCCTTTTTCCGGACGAGACTCACTCCGCCCAAGTAAGGCACTCGGGTTGCTCTGCTCAGAAAGAAAAGCAACATGTTTTATTTTTATTGCGCTTTTTTCCCTCTCGAGAGAGAGAAAGGGAAACACAAAGAACGTTTTTTTTTAAAGAACGGTTTGTGATCATGAAGATGGGTCGGTTTGTTTTTCTGCGGTCGCCATTCTTACGCTAAAAATTGAAGGTTTTCTTTTTAATTGCGACCGACTCATCCGAGTGGATTCCGAGTATATTCTTTTATTCTCTTCTTGTAAGACGCACGGATTTTTGTTGTTTTTCACATCGACTTTTTTAAAGATACATATGGCTTTGAGGTAGCCCTGATATTATTTACTATGTATATATACATGTATAATTCATGTCTAAAAGAAGATATTTTTATCAATACGTTCCATCATGGAAGCGAATTATTTATGAAAAAATCCTCTTATATTGAAATAAATCTTATCTCCCTTTTTAAAAACTCTTCAGCTACATTAAAACATTTACATAACAACTACATAAAAAGAAGAGCCGAGACATCGATAAATTCAACGAAGCATCCAGAAACGTTTGAAAGATCAACTGGAAGGGCCAAAACATTTAGGAAGCAATATTTTACTTCCCATTTCCGCAAAAACTATACCTTTCGGATCCAATCGCAAAGATCTTGGTTAATGGATTGGGGTTGTGCGACTTTTTTAAATTACCAGGGTGTGGGTGAGGAATTTTTGTTAAAGCTAAAAACGCTCCTTCCCCACTCTTCCAATCTCCTTTCCCCCTCCTCTTCCAATCCGCTGCCCACTCCCTATCACCAAATATACTCCATCCCTTCCGCGCCACGCAATTCCGGTCCAGAAAACCCGTTGTGGTCGCCCGGTCGCGAATTCCTTGACTTGCTGGATGTTTTGGAGTCCGCCGCGTGAAGAGAGGGAGAGAGGGTGGCGGTGGAGGAGTTGGGGAGGGGAGGGAAGTAGGTGGTGGTCTATGAGGGGGGGGGAGAGTTCTGAAGGGGGAGAGGGGGGAGAGGGGGACTGGGTTGGGACGGAAGGAGGGATTGAAAAAAAATTTGGACACAAAAGAACTTGGGAATGAAAAGAAATGCGTGCCTGCGTGCGTGCGTGCGTTTCCAGACGGCGCACGCGAGTGAACGACGGAATGAAGAGGGCAAAAAAAGCGTTTTCTCCGCACGAAAGCAGGATGAATTCGTGCGGAGAATAAAGAGGGTTTTTTTTTTAAATGAAAGGGAATATTGCCATTTTAAAAAATATTTGCGCGTAGGGGTTGGGGAAGTAAGAAGGAATTTTTTTTGTCACGAGTGTGTTTGAGCAACGCCGCGAGTTTTGAGGTTAGGAAGTGCCGAGGAAAATGCTTTATGCAAGAAACGGGAGCGGCGTTTATAGAGAAGGAAGAGTTTAAATCAAACCCTTCTTGTAAATGACTTTTGGCGCGTTCCCGCCTATCTCCTGAGAAGTTCTACAAAAGAGTAATTTTGTGTACGGTGGAAGGAACTTTCATTTTGTCATTCTTTGACAAAGGTATCTTTTGATTCATTCGATTGATTCTAATTTTTCCTCGCCAAGATTGTACCTAACTGGTGTTGCATCGTCACGCCAAAGTCGGCTGACGTTGCCATGGGTACATTCCACCGATGAAATTCTAAATAACGCGATTGGTTCGTTGTTATTGGCATGAGCGTTCGCTTAAGAGGTCGATAGAGGGCTTCCTCATCGGTAGACGAAGTTTGAAACTCCGTGTTGGCAGTTAACTTTAGCATAAATTAAGTGACCTAGTGTACTTATTTACTCAGTTCTCTATTGTTTTGGACGATATTGTACTGATCGACGTCCTGTACTGATTTTTGTATTTATATATGGGTATAAGGAAGGAAAAGATTTCCCCATTGCCTTCATCTCGAAAAGACGAACAAAATACTACCAAAAGTAGGCTCATTTGGTAAAGAACGATTTATTCCTGATGACTGGCTGGCAGACACTACAAAAATAATATATATATTAGATTACAGCGTATACTTTGCTGTAATATAGTACCACAAAGTGTATGCTATAATGTGGAGAACTCGCTGTTCATTTTATACAATACTTCACGAAAAACGATGCGATCCTTGACTTACTGATAGAAATATGTACACCATGCCAATGAATTGAGTCATTAGGTATTGCCTTCTTAATGTTACCTCTTATGAGCGACAATGAAATATACTTTATCATTTGCTAATAAAAAAGCCAGATATACTCCATATATAAACGCATTAGGAAACACAACGCAATCAACGACAAAAAGATGAATAAAATTTCTTCAATGAAGTGTTACTTCGTCCAGTATGTCAACCCTCAATAAGTTTGGTCCACATTTCTGAACGTGTTATATTTTGTAAAAGTTTTTAGAGAACAAGCATACACTTTAACATCATTTTTGTATAAATACTGTAATTTTTGTGTGCTATGAATCTATTTTCCCATAACCTATTTGTTAGTTTTCTAGGTTCGCCATTCGAAGCTGTCTCTGGAACGCAACCGCTGCGTTTATTGATAATTTTCTTAACATACCATTGCCTCCACAAATACTGTATTTAGCGTCGTTCAACTTAATATGCAAATTCCGTGGTAAAATTTGAATTTGGAGAAAATACTGGTGTTCGTTAGGTCCGCACATGAGGTAGATACAGGTGCTTTGGAACGTGGCTGTTGGGGATTGGAGATTCGAATTAATGGCGGTTTGGAGGGATGGTAGTAAGTAAATCTGAAGGCAAATACTCTTTTCTCGCATGATTTCTCTGAAATCGGAAGCATATCTCCTTCCGGCGTTTATTTTGGAATAATTTCGCGTCAACAGCGACGGCGCCGTAATCGTAAATGATGGAAACACGCGATCACGTTCTCTCACATCAGCGCACGCGCGCCTCTAATCTGCCGAGAGTCCAACCAGTGAGACCATCCCACCAGGTGGGAACATTCCATAAAGACATTCGTTCCAGGGTCCATTAAATACCACTTAAACGGAAGAATGCGATTGGAGCATAATTAGGTCTCTTATAATTCGTCACCCTGCCGCCATCTGTTTAGAATAACGCAAGACAATTAAATAAGAACGAATGTTAATTCTGTTAGCAGTAATAATGCTCTTTGCTTATTCCCTCAAAGACGATCAAATACCGAGTCCATGTTTACGTTCTTCGCGTCTTAAGTTTAATGGATACAATTCACGAATCGTAATTTATACCCTCGATATCCTACAACTAGAATTCTGTAAGCAATGCCTTTTACTCGTTTCCTCTTAGGTCTTTCTAACGTAAAATCGAAATAATTTAAAAGTAGTAGCTTCTACTAAAAATTCACTCAACACATTTTATAATCTAGTTTGAGGGACACCCTAAAAGGATGGGATGTATTGTTAACACGAATGCGTATAACAACACAGCTTTATTGTGACTTCTAAAGATTCCACGTACAGGTATTTGATTCGATACTTCAAATACCTGTTTGTGGAATCTGTAGATTATTACTATTATTATTCTTATTAATAATTCATTCCATCCTTTTATGATGGAATTCCACCAAGTCTCGGCCTCGTTTATTAATTTTATGGGGCACCTTGTATGTGCACACATACGCACACCAAGGCGTGTATGTCGATGCGAATAAGAAAAAAACAAAGAGTAATAGTCATGATGCTCGTGATGTATATTTTACGCGCCGAGTTTAGCCTCAAACAGGCCCTCTTACGATACGCTGTTTGTCCTTTCAAGGATCATTCCCGTCCGCTACCTCTCTCTCTCTCCCTCAACTAATCCCTCTCCAAACCACTTCCCCTCTTGCTTATCCCTTACACTTCCCCTTTAAGTCCCAACAAAAGATCGCCGTTTTGGTTATTCTCAACCCTTTCCCTCTTCTCTACTTCTCCTCTCCCTCCCCCTTTCCTACCTCTTTTCTCCTCCCCCCCCCCCCACTTCCGAACCCCAAGTAGCCTCCCCGACCAGACCTCTTGTACAGCTCCGTGTCTACTACACTCGCACAGCTCGGGAGAATTCTACGGATTTAAATTAGGGAAGCGACCCAATTCTACCGTCTATCGCCCCCTTCCGGATTGATGTTATTAATTATAAAATTCTTCGTTGTGGTAAAGTTGTAAGAACGCTTCGAATTTTATAAAAATGGGTCATCCATCTTCCTTTGCCGGATGCGTTATCGCACAGCTTTCCAAAAGCAAGGAAACGAGTATACGTATTTCATCGTTATTTGTAAAATATACAGTATTTCTTCGTCAACCGCTGTAGAAAAATTGTATCTGGTTTTGTCATCAACGGTATCCAGTATTGAGTACCCACGGTTACCCGCGTGGCCCTATCTAGTTGGATAATTTTACCGATACATATTAAAATTTAGGTTATTGAAGAAGTAATGCACTAACTATATAAGGAGAGACAAAGGAGAGAGGATTTTTAGCTCCCGGTAAGACCACGAGTTGGTTCCGATATTTTGACAGCCAAGATTGTGAAATTGTCAAATTTAGCAGTATTAAATTGAAATGTGTGATGATAATGCCCCTAGATCAGTGTTTCTCAACCTTTAGTAGACCAAGGTTCACCTAGAGGTATTCATTAACTTAGGAGGAGCACTAGAACAAACTTTTCAGTGAAACATTTGTTGCCTACCACCTGGAATGTCTACCATGTCAGTACAAAAATGGTCTATTAAGAATTGTGGTCCTTCTAGGAATTTTTCTGCCATGTCACTTACATTAGCGACTTGGGTTTCCAATCCCTGAAAATTTATCGTGTTATGATTATGACCAATAGTTAAACTTTTCAGTTTTTAAAAAATTCCCAAAACTTTGCGGAGCACCTACATAATGGTTACGGAGCACCAGCTGAGAAACGCTGCTCTATATGGCATTTCAGACTATTAGATGGATTTACATTATAAAGAAACTCTTGGTTGTAGCTTATGCTGATACGACATTTACTTCGCATCCTACAAGAATACCGAGATCTGTGTAATTTCTAAAATACCCGTCGAGCGCTCAGCTCCCTAGAAACACCACTGAAAATATTTTCTTTCTCTCCTTTTGCAAATATGATTTTTTTACGTCGCATCAGAATTGTTCCTTTCGCCTAAAATAGACATGCCCCTTTCCACAGTCTGTCCTCGCACGCCTTCTCTTCGAGCGGAAATTCTGCGTAGGAGCGTGTTTTTTATTTCTAAAAGGATTTGAGAACATATGGAACTTTTTCCGTTGTCTGCAAACTTTTCGCTTCCTTTGTGTCCACGGCGTATTTTTTGAGTTCGTTAAAAACATTTGGTAACTTCAGAGCCACCATTGTAATTGTAGGTGAATTTGTTTCCAGCGAACTTTTCTCGTTTTAGATCGTGATAAAATATGCGTGAAACAGTGAGTTGTAGCGAGACTTGAGTCGATTTATTTATATGCATTTACTTTTTAAATCGCACTCCGTGGAAAAAATCATGGTAGTTTCGATATCGAGCAAAGTATTAGAGAAAATTTCCGAAATTGTGTTATTTTTAACATGAAATGTCATTAATGAAGATAGTCGATGATAAAATAGGGAAAGTGATTCGTAAAAATGGCTTATCTGGTTTTAAAATTGAAACTGTCTTCTCATATGAAGAGTTTGCATTATTATTGTTGCTTAAACAGTGGAATTTCTTTATTCGAATAACACGAAAAATATCCATACATCAAGATACAATTCAGAGATATATGTCAAGTGTTTCACAATTAAATTTTGGTTTACACAGAAATTTTTATTGAACAGTTAATTTTAATGCTGACAATGGCCACCGCCGAATTTGATGCATAAAACTGCTCTCCGAAGCATTTATTTCCGGCTCGGTTGGCAGCACTTCTTGGGCGATGTCCCCAATCACATCCCTGATCCTCGCTTCTCCTCTCTCCCTTCTCCCATTAAATGACATATTCGAGGAAGCCACGTACAGAGAGCAATAAATATGCAATATATTAAGAGCAATATGTCTTTCCTTCGTGAATCATTTTAGCAATAACTTTGAATTTTCCTAGCATTCGCTTTTGATTGTATCGACTCGTTGAAATAATTTTATTTTCCGTTTAATATCCTTATAAATAAATGGGTTTCGTATAACTAAAACCTCAAAACTAAACCTAAATGTGCCAAATGATATAGCCAATACCTTATTATATGCAAGAAAGAACATGAATATGGACTATAAAAAATATTCTTGCATTCGTTGGGATACGGTTGCAGCCAAAGAGTGAAGTTTTAATTTCTATGATGCAGGAAAGCAGCAAAGTAACCATCGAGAGAATTTCACCAACGACCCGCCGTTTTCCACGTCATTCCTCTCAATTGTTGCAGTTCGTCTCCTCTAGTGTCGTCTGCGCGGTCGAAACGAAATCCGCCTTTCATTCGGTCCATTCAGACATATCCGCTTTCGATTGCAACTGGAGTACGTCAGATGGATTTTTTCATAAACGGTTACGCTCAAGTGTGCCTGATAATAGAAGTCATTTTGAGGGTACGGAAGGCAGGTTGTTAAAGGGACGCGGGGAGTAGACGGTGCGGTGCGTATTCAACGTACGGAGTTAGAAGAATTGCGTTTTCAGGGAAATAAAAAGAATTGGAAGAAAAAGAGAAGATCGAGGAGAGAGTTATAACCATATAGAGAACTAAATAAATGATAAATGTTTTGGGAACGCGATTTCGAAAACGGCAATCTTCGCCCTTCCACTACTTATAAACTGCTCCTCTTTCTCTCTCTCTGAAGAGGGAGATAAATGCTCCATAACATGTCCTATTCATTTGCCCAGTCTATATTATTTCGTATTTGTTGGATTTCTGAAGAGTGAAAGGTTTTTTGATGCGGAAAAAGCTGTTGTCTATCCGAAGTCACTCATAAATCACGGAAAGCAGAGGTAATTACATGTATATTTCCAAATACCCTACACAACGGTAGCTTCCTCTAATAAATATCCTGAAAATTTTGTCCTTCACCTCGATATTTTTTTTGAATGATTTTCAGAGTGACTATAAATTCTCGATTTTTAAATCTAATCATTTATTTGATCTTAAAAATAATTTGCATATCCATTTTATTATAGGTTCTTGTCTTTGATATTTTGACTATGCTATGATCGCTTTTACAATTTCTATAATAATGACATCAGTTTGATTTATACTTTTCATCGAGGAAATAAAAATTTATTGGCCACTCTTCTTCTTATATCTTGCGACACATTTTATAAAAGCTCTCCTTCCCCTCTTTTTTGTAATTCCTTTAAAATTTAAACTGGGAGACCGTTAGATCCTACTGATTTCTTTAAGTTCACATCTCTGAGAACCTTTTCAATCTCACTATTTATTATTTTCGGCCCTAGAACGCCGCAGTCTCTCTTCCTCCCTTTCTATTTCAATATGTTCTTACTTCAAATCTTTAGCTCATAACTCCTCAATATTTTCTTTCCAACTATTCCTCGCATCCTCTAGCTCAATTAACAGTTAGCCGTTTTTGTGACCAGCGCATTTCCTTTCAATTGTCTCCCGTTAAATCCTTCATTTTCCGCATAGTTTTTCTAATAACCTTGTTGTTCATTTTTCTACATGCTCCATACTCTGTATTAACCTGCTTCTAACTCCTTTTTTCATCCTTTTAATCATCTCTTCTGTTACTCAGGGCTTCCTCATTTTCTTTGACGTAATTTTTCCTGTCGTTTCATTCGCCCATTCCACTATACACGTTTTCATTGCACTTCATTTTTCTCAACAGTTGTTTGTCTACCTGCAATTTCTAAGGCTCGCGTGACAGGTTTCTGATGATTTTTATTCCCTTGAACACTTCTAATTCCCATTTCTTTAATTACTTTTAAAAATTCAAACGAGACCTCATTACCACCAAATTATAACCGGAGTCCGCGTCTGCCACCCGAAAATTATGCAAGTTCAATATACCATTCCTATATCTTTAGCTGATTATGATATAAACAGTATGATACCTCTGTATGCCTTCCAGAAATTTCCAATTACTCGTATGTCTTCGTCTGTTGCGGTACCACGTATCTTTAACTATCAATTTGTTTCTTTTACAAAAATGTATCTGTCGTCTTTCATTCCTCTTTCCTAGGCTAAAATCCCCAGCCTTGCTACCGTCTTTGACTTTCCCACTGCAGCAATACTATCCCCCATGGCAACCAAGTTCCTTTTGGTCTTTACTTCTCTCATAACTTCCTCAAGTTGATCGCACAACTCGTCCATTTCCTCCTCGCTATGATATCGTGAGGATAAATACTGGTATAATCATTGGGCTTACTCTTTCAGCCTTGAACACGGCCTTACTTACGTCACTACTGGACGCGACACCAGCCTTAAGGGGTATTGTTCCGTACACGTCGTGAATCTAATTATTATTCAACTGTGCCATGTAGCTTGGCATATTAGTTGAGGTGGTATCCAGTTGCCTTCCTTCCTTTTAAACGTGAAATCATCACTCGTCTGCCTTTTGCAGCCGCCACTCTGAGGTATAGACGCTGCGTGGACTACTCTTATGTTAGTCTGGTCTCTATTGACCCTACTGACATGGGTGAAACTACAGGAGCATATGCTCCAACCAGTGTAGCTCTCAATGTCTACGGAATACTCAAGCACCTACCGATTCAAGGTGGTATTATAAAGAATTATCATTCACACATAGGTTCAAAATGCATCGGTCAGCATAATAAGATACACCGTCATTCGATGGATCCAAAACAGTAAAGAAATTTAATTTGTGGTTTATGCAAAGGAAAGGTTTGAGTTCCAGATTTTTCGCCAGAAACTCATCGTCAGTTTATTAGTGAGCTTTAACCTCCCGCAATACATAACACCTCGTTGCCTTTCAATATCCCCTTTCACTAACAATTTCTTTTTTATATTGTCATCTGAATCTGACGTCGTAAAAATTCATTCCGTTCTTAAGATGTTACACTCCGAAGTAACGAGAAAAGGTCGTTAATTCGAATTTTGGAATTCCTTTTTTTTTAAGAGAGGGCATTACCCCGTCGCGCACTAAAACTTCTTTAAAAAGAGAGACAGGAGCAGCCGAAATGGCTTCAAACATCTCGATCAAATCAGAATCATCCTCCCCTCTCTTGAAAGACGTCACAGCTCGTAACCCCCTCCGCGTACACCCACAAACCGCATCCTCCTGCCAAACTTGAAATCCTCCCCTTAACTCAATCGCTCGCGCCATTCGTAGTGCGTCCCCCGAAGCCTTGTTTAATCGCCTCTCTCGCCGACACGCTAATGACCGGGAAGACAAACTCCTGCGTCGATCAAATTACTTGGGGTTGCCGTACATAGAGGTGGAAGGGAGCGGGTGAGTGAATGAGAAATAAGAAAGGTGAAATGGGGCGCAAAGAAAGCGTGAAATGGGAGCATTGCGTCGATGCCTGTGTGAATAAATGTTGCCGCTGAGTGTCTTCTGGAATAAAGGATACGATACGTCATTCATGATGCGAGGATAAATTGAAACCCACGCGAAATTTTCATATCTTAATTCAAACTGACCATATCACGCTTTTCTTATGATTGGGATTGGATAATTTGAATATCTAAATTTGTCGCAAAATGTTTTTATTTAAATCACGAATTTCGAATTTCCTAAATCTGCCCCTTAAAAAAAAAAATAACCAACGCAACGAGCGTTCATAATAGTATATGATCATTTGCGCAAAAATGGTAAATTTCGTGAATTCGTTGCACGGTTTTCTGACCAACGTAAATGACAACGATAGGCATTCATTTCTTAGAGATGATTAATCTTTCTTGTGATTTTTTACTGCAAATGAAAACAAAAATAAAACATAAAAGTTGAATTGCTCGTCAAGTTTTCGAAGCAACGGGGGCAGAGTAATTAAGGTTTTCGGGGACAGACTGCGCTTCGAGCAATTTGATGTGCGATCTTTCGTCATCCCTTCTGACGACACACGGGATCGCTCCATGCAAACTTGGTCAGCGAGAACCATTTCAAGTCCTTCCTTGGGAGCAATTAGTGACGATCCTTCCCGCAGCCATTACTTCTCGGATTTCAAATTAAACTCGCTATGGAACTTGGACACTTTTATTTATTTAACTGAAAAGAATGCGATTATATTCTTGAGCCCTAATGGAAAAATATTCCATAAAATGTTTTGAAAATCAGTTATATATTTTGAGAATTATTTTTTTAAATTCTTAATTGTCCATTCTTAGAGATTTTACATATTTTTTTAAATTTCTTACATCCGTACTTTAACAAGAAAATAATATCATTACATAAAAAATACTTGGATTTGACACTACCATGATGCCGTTATCTGCTGTTGAAATGTTAGGTGGAAAATTAAAATGGTTGGCTAGAGAGAATTACATCTGATTAAAATGCTGAGGTTTTTCAGGATTTTTATTCCGAAATTTCTTCCTCTGGAACTACAGCATGGACTAATCGCTATTCAGTATATTTTGTATTTGCGTTTCTTGTTTGAGCAGGCATTTATTTTCTGATTTACCAGAGATTGAGGGCAGATATAGGCTTCAGATTCTGTGATTTTGTCGAAAGAGTTGAAGTAATGCATATCTTTATATTTAAATGTAACTTTATAAAATATATAATTAATTAACTTTATAAAATATATAATTTTCTCTTGATTTTCGGCCTAATAAGTTTTATAAACATGACTCCCCTTAGGCTGGTATTTTGTGAGTTTAATTTCATGACTTAGCACTACGAATATAAAAGATGGATTGCCAGAGTCATGAGAACCAAGCAAAAACGGCTTACAGACTTGAATTCGATTATAAAATTAGCTTATACTATTCTGGTAATATATTTATTCTGGTTTCTGTTGCGAGTTTTCGAAAACTCTGATTAGACTTCCCTTTTTGGAATTCAGCTTCTTCCGTTATGGGTCTCAAGACAAAAGCTGTTTTGAACAAACAAGTTTTCATCCTTCGTTGTTTTGAATTTCTCATAAAAATATATTACAAAATTTTACAGATGGATTAAGGTCGCTGTTAATTAGAAAATTGCGTTTTAGATGTGGTACTTGGAGAGAAGGGGCGGAGAGAGAGATCGTTAATAAGGGTTGTGGCAAAGAAAGAAGCAAAGGGATGCGAGAAAGGAAGGGAGGGAGAGGGAGGGGGAGGGAAAGAGAGGGAGGGAGGGAGAGAGAGGGAGAGGGAGGGAGAGAGAGGGAGAGGTAGAAGGTAGGGAAAGATGGGAGGGTGTGGGAAGGTAAAAGAGAAGAAACTTCTTGAGCGCGGTCGGCTGAAGCGGCGGTCGACCAGAAGACGTTGCGAAGCAAGCAGGAGATTAAGGAGAGCGCGAAATGAAGGAGAGGGGGAGGGGGAGAGAGGAGGAGAAGGAGAGGGAAGGGGATGAGAGGGGGAGGGAGAGGAGGAGGAGGAGAATGGAAGATGCACAGTCTTTGTTGCGCTGAGATTCGCATTCGGCCGTCTTTTCTCTAAAAGGAGAAATTCCGGGCACCAAAACTGCCGCGGTTTATTCAACGAGGTTTCTTAAACTATGAATTGGAGGAGAGAACTCGCAGCAGTACGTGATAACAGCAAACGCGGATGCATTAGCTTGCAAAACACTTTGGAACACACACACACATATATATATATACACACACACAAATGTGTCTCTCCAACACCCCAGCGGCTCTCCTTCCGGTAAGTGCTCACTGGGTTTCCTTCAACACCTAATTGCCCTAAATATAAATATATATATATATATTTCGAAAAATAACTAGAGGGATGAGTTGGGCGGAGCGGTTACACGTGGCGCGCGGGGCTGTTGGCAAGTTTGTGAGATTTAGGTACGGAGGTAGAGTTTGACCGAATGAGTTGAAGATGCGGTCGGCTACGCTTCTCAAGGAAGAATATATTAATGCGGTCTGCGTCGAGGTTCTGAGCTCCGAGTGCTTAAAGCTCTTGTTGTTCCGCTAGTAGGGAAAACGATTTGGACTACTTGAAATTAGATGATGAAGTCATTTTTGTGTCTTTTTTATTCGTTACTTAACTATTTTTGATAAAGGGAGAATGTTTTGCATTTTATTCTTTAAAAAAAACATTTTAGAACTTCTTGAAAAATATACTTATACTTACGAATTTTATTTTAGAAATATATTCTTACGGCTCTGAGAACAATCCAAGGTGTGTTATCATTGGAACATATGAAAGTTTATAATCAAGGCGATCCTGTTTAAGGATTCGTGGTTCATTGATGTGATACCGAATATAAAGGTACTGCTTGATTCTTTTTCTGTTAGCAGAAAGTTCATTTCCGACTCCGGATCGGCTAAACAACCCTCTTCTCGTCCACAGCTTCCATTATATTTGCCTCGACACAATGTAAAGGCGCATTGATTCACGCCCGTCGCGTGATCCATTGCAGAGCAGTTTTTCCATAAATTTGTTTAGGGGTTAGTAAAATATATCTTACCATAGATCTACTGACATATGTTGAATCATATTGCTTTAAGAATTTTACTGAATGTTCAACAAACTAGAAATATTTCACTTTGGCTTCGTAATTTTTTTTTACCATGATGAATAAATTTCAAATTATTTACTATTTCAGCAGAAAATGCTGAGGGGTGGGGCCGCGCTCCGTCCTTCGGAAGGGACGTTAAGCAGTTGGTCCCCTTTGTGCTCTTCTTGAAGGAAATGCTAATGCCATCACCGGGTTTCCCTCTTACTTGACAGAGCCGGGAAATGACGTTTTTGCCTCATAGGGATGGTTTAAAAATTACGCCTCCCTCATAATGGAAGCATATACTGTACAATTTTACCTCTCAAAACAATAATTTATTTACAATGTCGCTACGGTTAAATTTTCGAGAGTTCATAATTATGGCTCAGAATTTCATTCAAATTTGTTGACATGATGGATGCATCCGAATTTTGCATTGCAAAAATAAGTTGTACCTCATCAATGCGTCGAAGCAGTTTTACGCAAGTGGCTTAATGTATTTTTTCTTCTTATTGTAATTCCGATATTAATTGAATCTGGCGTGACGTCTTTGGAAATGTGCGAAGTGTATTATTTAATATGAATAATTCCATATCTGTTATCTTAATTGAATATCCAATTATAAAATTTGCTTTTAGTAACAAACACGTGAATAACACTTCTTATACTTTTGCTCTTATCAGCCATGTAGCTTCACTTGGGCCTTCGTGGCAGTGCTACAACTTGTCCTCCCTTTTTTCCATTAATTTTTGGTTTTAAAATATGTGGATTTAATATTCGCAGCGATTTTCAAGGACGTAGTCCCAAGAAATGTTTTTCGTACATAGAAAGCTGAATTTTCTATTGAAATAATTGTTTAACAAGTACTAGCTGATCCCGGGCAATCTTTGCGCGGTGAATTTTCAATTGATTTATAAAAAATGATGAAGTATGTAAAATAAGTTGATCTCAATAATTCACATTTAACTCTGAAAATGTATTTCCTTACACAGTAATTGATCGCGAAATTTTATGTTTTTCTTTTTATTCAAATATATGTCCTTTTTTATATAACAATCAATTCAACCGTTTATGTAGATTATCAATAAAGAGAAGATAACCTTGAATTGTGTTTCAAAAAATTACGTATGTCCTTATTCTCATTTAATTTTAAATTTATGCGTGGATGTATAATATAATGGTTTTACTTACAAAGAGATAAGATTCCAGCATTCAAACGATGATAGGAAGATTCAACTGCTTTGATTAAATCGTTAGAAACGCTTCCCATACGCAGTTAACTGAATATTTATCCGTAAATATTTATGTTGTTATGTATAAATGTTTACATTGCTACAGCAATAATTTCGATGCTTAAACAAAGTGCGAAGCGAATAACTCTCTTCTTTCATCTATTTGTAGGTTTAATTTGCATTAATTGAATCGGAGGCAACAATGACGGTCGCCTTGACAACGTCCGGGAAGAGTACGAAATATCCATAAAATTTCAAAAACATTTGCGTATTTCTGAACGATTCGACCGTGTAACATGTAAAAATCGCAAGAATAAGATAGTATAGAGTTTTAGCCGTCGAATAAAGCAAAAACGAAGAAAATCGGTCCATATTTACGTGTTTTAATGAAAAATCGAAAATCCCGTGTAAACTTATGGGAAAATATAATTGTCTCCTGAATTCGAACCCGGGACTTTATGAAAATGGGAATAGTTTTCTAGGGGCTTTCCTAGCTTGTAGAAACAAAACGCAGTTTATCGCATATCTCTACGACGAACGGCTTTTGAGATACAGGGTGGGACGGACGGACGGACGGACATCCGACTATTATAGATATAGATAATTGTTGTAAGTTTAAACATGAAAGTCTTGTAACGTATTCCCTGAAACTACAAAAGTTGTAGTTTGTGACGAAATATCAATTACAGCTAAGTATTAATCGCTATAAAAGCATCCTACGATTTAACCCTTCGCATGGCACCGGCCTCAGGGATAGAGTAGCCCACGCAAACTATTAAACCGCAAAAAAAAGCACTCACTCTCGATCGTCCAAACTCGAAAAAGTCTCCGCCCTCGCAACCCTTAAATCCGTTACTTTAAAAAAAGAGTGCGCATACTTACCCCTCTGGCACCAACTCGCCGTTGCATTCCGGTTTACACATACGAGGCGTTGATTAAAATGGCACGCTGGAAAGGTTTTTGGGTTCTGGAATCTCCCTTCCGAGCCCCATTTCCCTCCATAACCATCATCCCTCGCGGCATTCGGACTCTTCTCGTCGGAAGAGAAACCTCCGAGGAGGGTTGGGACCGACATGCATCGGAAATGGGGTGGGGATAAGAGAGGAGAAGTGAGGAGAGAGGGAAGGTAGTAAGGAGGGAACCGAGGGCCGCGTACTTGCCCTTCGCCTGCCTCCCTCGCATTCAATGCGGTCGAGTGAGGCGGCATCAACCTCTCCGCTCCCTTTCTACACTTCTGCCCTCCCCCTTTCTACCCTTCTGCCCCCCCTTCTACCCTTCTGCCCCCCCCCTTTCTACCCCTTTCCATCCTTCCACCCCTTCGCCCTTTCGCTCACTCTCCCTTCTGCAGCACTTGAGAGCGAGTAAGAGATAGAGAGGAATAATGCAAGGGCCTCGCCAGTGAGTGGTCAAAAGGAGATTTAAAAAAAACGATGCAAAATGTTCGGAGTCGTTTGGAAAACGTGAAGATCGTATTCGCGAAAATTATTTCGAACCTAAAGTTTTCTGGAATACCAGAATGTCTGGAGATGGAGATGCGTGCGTGGACAGTCGAAGAGAAATTGGGCGAGGAGGGCGTGTCCAGCCGGTGTTTGCGTGTTGCACCTCGTTTTTTTTTATTAAATGCGGATCGAGAGAGTGGTATACGTAGATGCGCATATGCATCAACCCCATGAAGACGTAGACCATCATCTTCAGTACAGGATGCCAAGCGGACAACGATGGCATCGTGGTCGATGTCGAGCAGGTTGAGTGGAAGGAAGAGGACACATGCCTATTTGTTGTCCTGGATCGGAAGCTCAACGTCGCTCGGCATGCAGTCAAAGCAGCACACCGCGCCATTGGGACGAAAGTTGCGCTTGCTCCACTTTTCCGCTCGCAGCACATTCCTCTTCAGAGGAAGCTGCATATATACAGAGCCGTCATCCTCAGCGCCCTGACGTACGCCTTCCCAGCGTAGAGCGGGAGATTGTCGTCCGCAGGAAAAAATACCATCCCTGTTGCAGAGAGGTCCTGCATCCGCTCTATCCTAGCCCTCGAAATGAGGATCCACATCGAGGCCCTTTACTACCTTACGGACACAGAGCCCATCTTCTTAGGGCTAATAAAGAAGGCGGCTGAGTTCTTCACTGACCTGCAACATAAGACGTCGGAGGAGCTGCAGGCCATCGTGGGATCGGTATAAGAGACCGCGAGCAGCGACGGAGGAAGCTGAAGATCTTCCACCTCCGAAGACCAGGAGGATCGTGTAGGGAAGCGGTGCCCTCCTTATGTAGACCTTAATCGGAATACACTATCAGCACCTCCACTAATAAACCTTTAAGAGTTGGTAGTGGAAAAGACAGGACAGGCGGAATTCCTGTCTGCATCATCATGTCATGTATTAACATAGGGTCCCCGCCACGGATGTTTTTGCTTCTACCTGTCAAGGTCCAAAAATGTGAAATGGATGTTTCAACCAATGGGGTATTTGTATTTTTTAGACTCCGAGACTGAGTTCAATTTGCACGTTACTTAAGAGATTTGTTATAATTCGT
The DNA here is from genome assembly GCA_036926305.1 of Uropetala carovei. Classification (NCBI taxonomy): domain Eukaryota; kingdom Metazoa; phylum Arthropoda; class Insecta; order Odonata; family Petaluridae; genus Uropetala; species Uropetala carovei. Next base: position 3,387,189 of record JAXCHB010000167.1, read on the forward strand.
CACACAGAAACATTTGCATTTTGCATAAAAACTTTTATTAATTTAATAAGGATAGATTCTGTTAAGCCAGGTGTGGGAAAACTTTGGACGAGATGGACCGAATTACCCATTGCGGTTGCTTAGCTGGGCCGCATTAACAGACGAAACTGTTTTGACGGGCCACATTGGGGTCCGCATCGGAAGTTATTTGAGACAATACGAAGGTTTCTATCTGGAAAAATTGATAATTAATATTATTTTATCGTCTAATCTTCACAAGAAAAGGTTTATCGGACCTAATTTTAACCAAAATATACAAAATTGCATGAGTTACATTTCATGGTTTGTTTTCGTAAAGATATCGAGGGCCGCATAAAGTGCTCTCGCGGGCCTGATGTTGCCCGTGGGCCGTAATTTCCCCATCTCTACTTTAAGCAATTGAGACATCTTAGCAGAATATGCTGGAAAACTCTTACCAAATTAAGTCATTAATATTCGATGCTCACGACGAGTAACGTTAACAGCGGTTATCCGTCCAATTCTAACATTAGTATTGTAAGATCTGCATATTTGCGGAACTTTTATTAATGGGTCGAGAAAAAAGAGGATTCTGCCGTTTAAACTTAAAAAATCAGATACCGGCATTATTTTCCGCCCGGAATGAAAAAATAATTCCGTTGGGGTAAAAGCATTGAAAGCGAATTTTTTGCATTATATGGCGTTACAAAGCGTCACTCCACTCATATCTGTCGCTTCGATAGACTCCACGGTCGCAAAGCACTCGCTGAAAAAGCGAATGCGAAAAAAATAACATCTCCCGCGTGCTGATTATGGCTTTCGTTCGCCGCTCATACGTCTTTTTCCGGTCTCTTCGGCGCCTTTTATTTTTCGCGTAACTGGGGCATGATGGGAAGGGATTAATGAAAGAGATCCGGACGCGATTCCATTGGAGCGGGACAAAAGTACCGACTCGTAGGACAGAAAAAAAAGGAACGCCCGTCGTCAATTGAGGTTTCGGCTCTCAATTTCTTTAGCATCACTGTAGAACTCTTTCGCATTATAATATACTACGTGATGTTTTGCTGTGAAAAGGAACATTTTGCTGTAATGAATTGCGTGGCTAATTCTAACTTAAACACAACATATATAACTCACTGAAACGGCTTATTTCCGTTTGAAATCTTTTAATGTAGGATTAGGTGAAATTTGAAATAAAGCTAATCAATTAAAATTTTAAATTTCGTACTATTTCTACAAATTTTGAGTTGCACGATCGATATAAGACGATAACCATGCGTCAAATTCTTTGGTCGCAATAGAATGTTTCTCCCGCTCACTATGACTTCTTGCATGCACGACGTCTTATCATCACTTCTGATATATATCGTTTTTCCGTGTTTAGACATTGCATTAAGTTGTTAAAATTTTCATTTTCGACATGATTACATAATTCATAAAGAACGCATAAATCCTGCGTCTTTAGTCTCTTGTTAATTTCCATTTTAAGGCATTGGACTCGCTGCAATTGTAGTTAATATAACACGTTTCTATTGATAAAACTGAAAAAATTCCTATTTTTCTTGATTATAAACAAATTACTTTGTTAATTCGCCAAGAATTTTGATGTTTTCTTGAAATAAAATATATATTCATGCAGCTATGGAACTGTTTGTCCCCAGCTTGTATCGCAGTTTTAAATGATTTTAAAATGCAATTTTATAATGCCTTGCACTGACTTACATGGTTTCTTAAGGGGAGAGGGGTAGGAAAGAAAGAACGGAGTCAGAAAAATTAGCCTAAGAATTAACATATTTTGAAATTCTAGGATTAACTCAGATTTTATATTAATCTCCACTTATGTAAGAATCAGCAACTTATAATAGATACATAAGCGATATCTGCTCGGTAATTTGAAGTAAAATCTGGCTCTTAGCAGATGGCACCATCATATACGGATAGATAGATGAATTACCAGACAAATCCTGAATCTACATATGAGTAACACAATACTCCGTTTAATATGTGATTACAAGTTTTATTTTAAATTCACCCTGCTCAAGTGTATTTCACGCTTTCTCTAGTGTGAACTCTTGATGGGATAGAGATCTCAGAACTAGAGAGCAACAAACCCATGTGAGATAACGTTTGTAACCAAAGTGCTTTGGCAGCACTAGAGAGGCTTATATATTTACCAAAGTGAAATGTAATAAGTTAATGCTTATAAAGGTGTTATCTATATAAAAGTTATTCATCAAAATTCATTTTTATATTATCACTTGTTTATAATATGACGTCGTGGGAGGAGGGACCATGACGTTACAATTACACCTACAGAATTTACAATACACCAAGGAATTTATTTAATGAAAAATAAATTTAAAGGATAAAATAAAACATATTGCGATACATAAAATTTGTCGTCCAAAAATAAAATAAAGGATTTTTAAATGAAGAACGCCATTATCCATTAACTTTAGTGTCATACTTCATAAACACAATTCATATTGTTTAATTTAGGGTACATGGAAGACTGGTCGATATAGGGTTTACTTATGCAGATGATATCCCTTAAAATGTGAATCCAGAATAGTCTTGGTCGATTAACAGGCGGAGTTAAAAGGTTGAAAATAGGACTATTGAATATTTTTACACGGAAGTATGAGTTTAAAGGGAAATTCTCGAATTTGGAAAAAGTACCATAGAGATTGTGCTTTGGTTGTGTATAAGTTTTAACAAAATATACCCGCGTTGTGAAATTAAAGGAAGTCCATGAAAGCATGTGTGGCGCGTTTGGGATAAAAAGTCTGTCCAAGTGGAGGGGGGAGAAAGAAAGACGGATGGAGAGGCTACAGCTGTCGTATCTTATCACGGAGGCGAAAAAGATAAGGAAGAGCTGATCTCTTATGGAGAAAAACTGCGTTTTGGTTGGTCGCTTCAAGTGCGTTTCAAAGAGGAAGGGTTGGGGGAAACGGCAGGAGGGAGAAGGTAAAGATTCGAAAGTGGGGAAGGGAGGGAATCATGGGGGGAAACACCCAACGCCTCTCTTTCGTATCAAGGAGTGAACTCATAGCCGGCAACATCTGTTTCCATAACCCATTGAAGTCAAACATTAGTCGCCCTATTGCGTGATCGTAAGTCGGCTTAAGAAGGCGCGGTGAAAGTTCTTATCCGAGATAAGCTGAATGTTTTAATGAAAAAAATGGCTATGTGATGGCATAAGATATATATATACACTAACAAATGTATGTTTATATGTGTATACATATACGCGTACATAAAATGTACATATGCAGATATACAGTATGTTACCTTTTGATGGCACCGTTTGTTTTAACGTAAAACTGAGATATTAAAATTTACCACTCGCAATCAGTATTTAATTTATTAGATCTTTAATATTTGCGCAATGTAAAATTAATCTCCCGCATCTTTTAAACATGTTATTATCAGGAATAATATCATAAATCCAGCCCAGGGGCGTTTATTTCCTCACTTTCATAAGCATGCTAATCACTTACGTTTTAAAATTATAAGTTATCATTATATATTGTAAGTATGGCACGAACACTGAATTTAAACTGTTCTACGAATAAAGGAAGAAAAGTTATTTTTTTACAAGTGAGATTTCGAATACCTCTCAAGTTAGCGTGAAAATGACAAATCCCGTTGCCGTCGCATTTAAGAGTCTAATGCTATTTTATCGGGACTAGTTTAACGTTATTTATGCTTATCTTGCGGTAAGATTTTGCATGTATCATGCTGAGAGAGACAGCTACGTTTTTTATGTGGGAGTGAGAATAAGAGAGCGAGGGAGAATTGTAGGATGGAAGGAAGAGAGGGACGAGAATTGAAGGAAGGGAGAATGGTTTATACTTTGTTCATGTATCCCCATCTTATTTTACGGGAAATTACCATTGAATACTATACGTATGTTAATCACTGTTTATGATGGTTGCGTCGTAGCAAAAATGCGCAACTGGCTTTCCTCAACTTTTTAAAGCTATCAGAGAAACATTGTTCACAATTTTGGTATCAGCCATATGCGAACTCGATACTTCTTTATTGGATCAAGAAACGATAACCACTCAAAACAAATTCGCAAAACACAACTAGACGAACCGACTGAGACGACTATAAATTTGGGTCCCAATAGACACGCAATAATTTCTTCGCAATTTTAATTATTTTTATCGCCAGTTAATTGAAATCAGTGCGGGAGCAATTTCCCATAGTAACCGTTTGAGCATTTGGCACTAATTGTATTGTTTTTTCTATTAATCCCTATTATGGCTGCTGAGAAGAATTTATAATTCTCATCTCGCGAAGCGTCTCTTATGTCCGGTCGGAAAATCGAAAAAACAACAACTTTGTCGTCTGCCAAAAGACTGCGGATTTTTTGTCGAATTCTTTAGTTTCCGCTGCGACTGTCTCATAGATCGCTGTATTTTCTTCATTTTTATCACTTCAGCCGCAATCCCGTGAGCACGATCCCGATGCTCGATCTTCGTCTCAGGTTTCTTAAATAAATAAATTGTACAACTTATCACACAAAGTCTTCATTCATATTTTGATTCTCCATAAATATTGGGCTCTCTGAGAGGTTTATGGTGTCGCATCGATATCACTCACAAAATAAACCGATTGTAGCATTCCACATTCTTGCAGCATTATGATTTTTAAATTATAAATGAAAGATCGTATCTTTGAGTGAAATTTATAGGATTAGAAGATTGTATTAATTCCTTCTAATTTAAGGGTGATAAAAAATTTCTGAGAAAATGACCAAACTATAATTTAGAACATGAGACGTATACCACATAATTGGCATTAAATGCTCCCCAAATTTTATACCAACCTACATATACTCAGATTCCCTAAAACGTACACCACCAAATTCATATAAACATGCCCCCGGATATTTATTAGTTCACTTTGAACTCTCTGCAACATATGCCGCCGGGTATGCTGTTAATGTCCCTGGATTTCAGGCCGACCAACTTACAATCGACTTCTCCCTACAACGTATACCACCGAAAGTACACCTCCTGTGCATTAGGTGACCCGGCTTGCTCTCTGTTGTCCCTGTGACATATACCACCCAACTTACATAGCGGGTGCCCTTCAACTTATGCCTCCCAACTTACACCTCGGGTGCCCTTCAACGTGTGCCACCACCAAGGAGGTGTTCCTTCCCTAGGCAGCTCGGCGTGCAATCAAGTGCCCCAGCAAAGCATACCACACAACTTACACCTCGGATGCCCTTGTCGCATATGCCACCGTGCACTCATTACATTCCTGGATTTGATTTTAGCAACTCGATTTACGCTTGCCTTTCCCGATAACTACACCACGAATTGTATAAAAAATCTATGATTTTAGTAACCCGGTCTTCTGCTATCTCTACACTCAACATATACACCTATAAGTAATACTTGTTTGCGATCCACCGCTTTTTGATAAAGTAGTTACTTGTCACGGATCGTGCCTTCAGCATTATTATGATACTGAATTGAAGTCTCACTGTTGCGTATGGCCATCTTCAGAAGGCGAACGTTTTTCAGTGTCGGAAAAAAATTGCTTCACTATTTTGCTTGGCAGGATCGAGTTAATTTAAGTCCACAGGGTACATAAAATCTACATCTACATGATACCCTGAAAGTCACCTTATTGGTGGATGGCGGTCGAGTAAACGGTGATTACTATCCCAATGTGTTGAGGTAATCGCTATTAGCATAAATAAGGAAAAAGGTGCTATTTTTTAACACAGTTACATCTTGAGCCATGACAGCGCAACAGCGCATCGCTCCCGAATTTTTCAACTAAATACCGAAAATTTGTAGTCGAAGCTCATCTATTACATTTACCAGAACTAGTATCCTTTGGTTTTTCTCTAACCAGAAGCTAAAAAAGTATTGAGAGGTCATCCTTTTGATGACAATAATGGTCTAAACAATGCCGCTACGGGTATATTCATAAATAAACTATCAAACAATCGTTTTAAAAGCTATCTTTAAATGGAAACTGATATGAGACAAACGCATTAAACGGAAGGAGAATATTTTAAGGGCATACATAAAATTTACAATAGCAGTAACATTGCCAGTCAGGAAAAATAAATATTGTTTTCCTTTACTGTTTAAGATCATAAAAGTTTGAGTTGTCCACGCTATTCTCATTGCATAATTTCAAACAAGTATCATTTACCATCTTCCAGAGTAATTCACAGAGATCTGTTAATCACAAAAACAGAACGATTGGCCACAGAAAAAAATGTGGCGTTGAATCAAAATATGTTTGTTTTCCGCAACTTGTACGGAATTTTTAATGGATTTGCTCCCGTGTCCCGAGAAGATTTTTCGGGGTGTGTAACTGTCTCGTTTTTCTTTCATTTTAAATACGCAGAATTTTGTTGAAAATCATTAGTACTTTCGGTCAGTTATTTGCTTTATGTTAATTTAATACAACCAATAAATTTTCTTTCCGCCGGACTAACACTGCTGCAATAGATAAAAATAATTATCAGGACTTTTCAAAAATGAACTATTGTACGACTCACCGTGTTTTTAAATGCACATAAATGGTAGCAATAAAAAATTCAAAAATAAGTATTTGTTTAGACTTATTATTAATTATGATTGAGTTCTAATTAAGACACTTAGATTTTTATTTATATGGATGAAATTTCAGAAAGCTTTATTGATTTAATAATACATATATTTTACGAATTGAGCGTACTAGTAAATAAATGTATTTCACATGGAGCAGATAATGGAAACAATTTTGCGGAGACCACTGATAAAAGTTAAAAACGTTTTTTATAAATTACGCGAAAATTTTATGAAAAACTGCAGTAAGTAGTATGCTCGGCACATATTTTGCATTATGGAATGCAGTCTGGAATCGAGAGACGTAGTAGCCATAGTTGTAAAAAGTATACAAAATTTCAGATTATTGATTAGGTACCGAGTGATCAAAAGAACTGTGTTATTTTGTGCACGCACAATATTAGAAAAATCCCTCTCATCCGATAACTTTCTCGTTAACTTTTTACCCAATGATTGATCGAATACTAAAAACATTTCTCTTTCAGAAGCTGCAGAATTTATTGTGGTTTTTAAACACGTTTAGATGAGTCTTATTTATACGCTGCGCATAATGTAATTCTTTTTAATTAAAAATTCACAGATTTGTATAATAGAAGTAATGAGTTATATAAAATGGAAAATTAATCTTGAAAATGTGAATTGAGAAAATTTGGGTTCCTTCAGCGTAGAAGACGTTTTCTCAAAAAAATTTTCTCTGAGAAATATTTGAATCTCTTAATGAGGAAATATGTCACCTGCATCAAACAATATAACATATCTGAAAAATTAGCTCAGCTCCTAAATAGATTTAAACCTCTGGAATAGACGCTATTAAAAATATATCAGCTTGGATAGAAAAAATATGTGTAAATATTATAAAAATGTGACTTTGTGTGTATGAATTTTCTTTGCCGAAAAAAGGTCATTTCGTAAAGAAAATAAAAAAAATCGGTACAACATACATTGTACAATCCTTCTCATATATGGGTACTAATGCGTCGTTTAGTTATCTTTAGAAAATGATAATCGTATGAGCCTGTTTTTAGAAAATCCAATTTTTGGTAACGTTGCCCAAGAATAAACTAGCCTTATATTCATTCATTGAGAAAAATTAAATACGTAGTATTATTGTAGATGTATACTCAAGTAACTGTACAAAACTTGATCAAAATCGTTATAGCCGTTTTTGAGAAAATCGAATTATTGTTAAAGTTGCCTAGAATGGACTAGCCTTACATTCATTTTTTGAGTAATATGAACTATACAGTATTATTGAAGACGTAAACTCAATCAACTGTACGAAATTTGATCAAAATCGTTATAGCCGTTTTTGAGAAAATCGAATTGTTGTTAAAAATGCGTAGAATAAACTACTCTTAATTCTTGATCAATGTCAACCATTTCTATGTATACTCTGCTCAGTATGATAAAATGCCTAAGTACGAGATTTCATTCATTTTCGCTTTACCGTCTAGGCTCCAGCGCCAGTAACAGACAGATAGACAGACGGACAGACAGACAGACGGCATTGCGAAAACCACTTTTTCGGATTCAGCGACACCTAAAACGTGTATTTCCGTAAAAATCTCGAGGTCGAATTTTTTCGCGAAAACAATACATTCTCGATACTTCGTATGAGAAAGTAAAAAAGGGTGACTGTCTTGAGAAGTCTTGCATTTTTCAAAATTTTAATTTCAAGATAATATCTCAGAAGTTACAAAATGTGTAACTTATTGTTTATGATCCCAGCACATTATGCGAATGTGGAAAGAAAATTTTCCAATTTTATGTGTTCTGACGAACGAATCCGCTACACATCCATCACATCACACAAGTTTTAAACGCTTCCTCATTAAATATTATTATCTCAACGGGTGTGAATGTAAAGTTTAAACAGCTATAACTCGGTAATTATATTTTACGAGCAAAAATCTTCTGTTATTTAATTGCAAGTTTTTATTTGATAGTTAGTTTTACGGATTTGTACCAATTATATTATCGGTACAGGAACCCTTCAAACAGGTCGTGATTTTTCCACGCCACCTGATATATGATATAATACTATCAAAATAAAACCAGCTATTGTTACTGTAAGATTTTTAACTTCGAAAAATGAGAAAGTGCTATGCCAGGAGTAGCAAACATATGGCAGGAGTGACGGTTTCAGTTGGAACGCATGAGAAAAACATTGTTAAATGTCTGCCTCCTCAATGCTTTTCCATTTCTTACACGATATAAAACATTATTTCTAGCCAGATTTCAGTTATGTTCACAAAAGAACTGACTAATAGTGACTTTTGGCTTGTGGCTCCATGATAGACGTTCACCCATAAATAATGTGACATCATTGTAGTAATTTGTTAATAATAAACCCCATGTAGATTTTGACATTTTTTGTAATATTGCATACATATGCATTAAAATTATAAAATTATTTGTATAGCTGTTCAATAGAACTGTAATAAATGTCCGAAAATTTTATCTTAACCCATTTATGCCCACTGCCCCAAAAATGGGGCGCTACACTTTTTTAACATTATCTGGTTGGCAACACCGGAATCGGGTGAAAGTTTTCACCCTAGTCCCTTGTTGGTGTGCCTCCATGTTTATGGTAGGGTCATTTGGTTTGGGTTGAGCCCAGGCATAACGGCAGTATGCTTTGTTCGTCGGAAGAGAGAACCTCGCAGAAAGTCATGAGCTACCGTAAAAAGTAAGTGTTCTCTATGCTTTCCAAAAATTATTTTTTTGTTTCTACTTGCAAAATTCTATTCCATTTAGATTCATTTAAAACTGCTTTTTGGCAAAAGCCATTATAATTAGATGTTATGCAAAAATTTTCATGCTTTATCATCGCCCCTTTTTTGGGGCAGTGGGCACATATGCACATGTGTTTTCATTCTTGAATTTTTCAAACAGTTTTACTTCTGAGGAGATTATTTCACTCCTGGAAATGGATACCGATGCAATTAAAGCCGATGTGACATTATGTGGACCGGATAACCCGCTTTTGTCAGATGAGGACAGTGCAAACGAAGACGAACCGGATATCATCATTGACCATCTCTCGGGAAATCAGCTGCGGTCTGAAGCTGAGGCTTCTGTCATAAAGTTTGTGGATGGCGAAATAGTAAAAGAAGTGATAGAGACCGGCAGTAAAAACGCTGAAGAGTTTGATACTTCACCCTCCACCACCCTATCAACAAAACAGTTTTCTTCAGTGCAGTGGAAATGGAAAAACGTAGATTTACCTGAAGTTCCCGTGAGTGCCTCTTCTGTTAGAAATACTCCTTCCTTATCTCCGGTTGAATTTTTTGAACTTTTTTTCGATGATTTCGTCATAGAACTGATGAAAGAGTTCACAAATAAATATGCCCGTGGAAAAGGCAACATAAACTTCGATGTGTCAGAGGGGGAAATAAAAGTAGTGATAGGGATTCTTCTTCTAAGCGGTTATTGCCGATTGCTGCGAAGAAGAATGTTCTGGGAACAAAGTCCCGACACAAATAATGCGGCAGTTTGTTCTGCCATGTCGCGCAGTAGATTTGAGGAGATAATTCGATATTTCCACGTTTGTGACAATGATGTGTTAGATGAAAGTGATAAATTTGCCAAAGTAAGACCTCTGTGGAGTGCCATAAACGAGAAGTGGTTGCAAAACTTTCAAACTGGTGAAAAAGAGTTATCAATTGATGAGTGCATGATTCCATATTATGGCAGGCACAGTACTAAGCAGCATTTGCATGGAAAACCAATAAGATTTGGCTACAAGGTGTGGGCAATCTGTACCAAATTAGGGTATATTATTCAAGGAGAGCCATATCAGGGTGCCAAAACTGGAAATACATATCCGGAGATTGGGGTCGGGGGCTCGGTGGTCCTCGATCTGATTAGTGAATTACCAGGAAAGTATGACCTCTACTTTGATAATTTTTTTACTTCACTGAAACTTCTGCATACTTTGAAACAATTAGGACATACTGGAACGGGAACCATTAGAAACAATAGAGTAGAGAAAGCCCCACTCCCAGAGGTTGCATATATGAAGAAAAAGAAAAGAGGAGAATACTGTCAGCTGACACTTGCAAAAGTTAAACGATGGTGTAGAGTGAATAAAAGGAAAATTGATGTCGATCAACCTGCTCTGATTCAGAAATATAATTCATTCATGGGGGGAGTTGACCGCTTGGATGAAAATGTAGCCAACATGAGGATAAAAATACGAACGAAGAAATGGTACTGGCAATTGATAACGTTCCCTATGAATGCATCTGTGAACAATGCATGGCAGCTTTACAGAGCTAGTTCTGCTTATAATACCGAGCCTTTAGACCTTCTTCAATTTACAAGGAAAATAGTGTTAGTTTACCTTCAAAAATACAGTATGAAAGTCAGTCCAGGGCGTCCAAAACTACACACTAGAATAAAAAGTAGAGTACCCCCTGAAGTGCGCCTTGATGGCATTAATCATTTTATCGCAAAAAGTGAGACACAAGTCAGATGTGCTCATTGTCATAAAAATACAACAAAGAAGTGTAGAAAATGTAATGTGGGACTTCATGTTAACTGCTTTGAAAACTTTCACAGTTAATGTACTTTATATATGATACACATAATAAACAATAACAAAATTAATGGATCATATTTGTTCTTCCGCTTAAATAATTCCTAAAAAAATTACGTGTGACTATGTGCTCACTGCCCCAAAAATGGGGCACCAGTTTTAAAGTAAATTACTTATAAAATAAAAGAGGAAATTATTTTAAAATATTTTTCCCTTGGTTTACAAATGCATTTCTATAAAATAAAACAAAATATTTTAAAATTAAAAATTTGGGCATGAATGGGTTAAACTATAATAAATACAGAGACGTACCTTGGCGACATGGCGGCTATAGCAAAACTTTAGGAAACACTTTAGTGGGGTAGGATATAATTTTTTCTGCATTTTGATAAAGGTCGATAGCGTTTTTATTATAAATAAATCAACTTTTGAGTATTAAAAAACACTTATTTAAGGAAAAATTAACTTCCCGCGCTTTTATAGGAAAGTTTTGCGTCTTTGTCAAGCGCCACCTATGGCAAATACCACCTTCGCCCAGGACCGGATTAAGCGGTACGCAAAACACGCAAGTGCGTGGGACCCAGAGGACAAGGAGGCCCACAGTGGACAGAAATCTGTTACTTGTCTCCCTTTATTCTTTTTGTATGAAATGCTACGCTTTTCTTAGCAAAACGCTTTCTTACTTTGTTAGTAATTCCAAGTACAGGCGGTCCTCGCACTTACGACATAATTTGGTCCCTGAAGCACATTTTCCCATAATAGCAATTTTAAAAAGTTTGATTACTTTCCTGTCAAAACCGCCAAATAATATATTTTTATAAAATGACCCATAATATTGTACTCAGGCAAAGATAAACATAATATAACTTATAAAGACTAGACAGATCATTTTATTCTAATCGGGATACAATAATGACTCGTAAAAACTTTCAGTGTTTCGTAATTGGGCAGTTTTGGAGAGTTAACCTTGAAGTAACGTCCAGGGTTTGATTCCAGAGGATAATTTATATTTCCCATAACATAAGGCATAAAAATGGGTTTTTTGACGTGCAAGTTTTTGTTCTTTTGCATATTTAAATTGGAAAAATTTCACCTAGAATTTTGAATATGGGCTATTTCATTGGAAAATGAATTAAATTTTTATCGTCGATTTTCGAATATTGATCGAATCCGTCTACAATTTGGTTTTTGGCGCGAAAATTTAACGATTGTTAAGCCGGAATCCTTCCGTCGTCAATGGCAACCATTATGTTGCTGTTAAGCGAAATTAAGGTGGAGGAAGGAACTGTGGGAGAGAAAAATAAAAAAGTTCGGATAAAAAACACACGTGCTCTGAATGAATGGGTCTCTAAATTAATCCGGCCCAATTTTGGGTCGGGGCCCAGAACGTGTGTTTTGCGTGGGACCCATGAACCGCTTAATCCGACCCTGCATTCGCCATACACTAGTTACGGCATTGAGTAAATATAACAAAAAAAATATTAAAATGTATCATACATCGTCCAGGTTACGTCTCTTCAGATCTCGTCTTCGTTTTGCTTTCTAACTACTTGGTCACCCTATCTATAGTGTGCTATTCGTGCATATTAGAGCTATTATTATGAATAAATTAGTATGCACTCGTATACGTATTATAATAAATAGGGTGACATTTTTAGCACATACATTATGGATAGCTGTGCCTTAGCAGTGGATTTACTATAACGCCAATAATAATGCTATGGCCAAAAGTGGAAGAATTTGTGAAACGTAATATTTTAAATTTTGAAGGGAATGAAGCATTTAGACATATTTAATATTATATGTGTTTTCTCTAACTTTCACTTATTATAAGATATTTAAAAATATTACTCTTACATATTTGTTCCCATTTCTTTCCTGATAAATTCTATGATAGCGTTGTGTAGGTATTTTACGAATTTGTAAAAATAAATTCCGTTATATTCATATGCATGCTATGAAAAAATTTGCATATGCCATATATAAGAAAAAATACTAAAAATTATATATTTTGCCAGTTTTGTCCTGACTTTTCTTCCTTATAGTGTTACGTCGTAGTTTTGCCTTATCAGAATCTGGCCTAGTAATGGTGGAATCTCCGTTGCTCAGCACATCGAACTGTATTTTTCGGAATTTTTCTGGGCCAGTACTTAAATTAGCTTATGCATATACGCGATATCACCTCTCAACCCAATCAGAAAGAGCCCGAAAAGACCCTTACGGACGGACGCTAAGTAAAGATTTGTATTTTCCTTGCAATTTAATGAAAGAATGTCACATTACTTTTGACGCCGTCCGCATCGAAATGAATGCCATTTTTAGTTTTTTTATACACTGCAATGGAAGTTTAAGTTGCTTTAATTGTAAAAACGAAGTTTTCAACGCATTCAGAGAGGGAAAAACGCGTTGAAACGGCATGCGACGAGAACGGTCGATACCATTTCTACGTTTGTCTCTTCGAATGAAAGACACTTGTGTCTTTGATTAGGACGTATCGGCCGAAAAAAATCCCACTCGCGACGACGCCTAATCCAAACAAAACACGCTAGAAATCTTATTAGTTGTCTCCCTTTTACGCTCCAAGTGAGAGAGGGGACGCGAGGGCATTACTTTCCGTCGAGAGCGAGTGTGTTTGGGTTCTCAGGTGTTGCTCGTAAAGCTCTTTATGACAGACGGGGGACTTTTCCCGTCTTCGAAAGAGGAAGAGAGAGAGAGGGATGGGACACCTCGGAGATTATCCCTCCCTCTTTCGTTTTATCTTCCTTTTTTTTATTCCACTCAAAACAAAAGTGTGTGTCGAGCCATCTGTCTGTCGAGGAGGAGTGTGGGTTGAGATTGGGGAGCGGAGGTTGCTTGGCAGTGGAGTGAAGACTAGAGGAGAGGGAAGGAAGATTGAGGTGACAGGAAACGATTTCGTAACGCGCATCTAGTGGAGAGATATTGAAGGGAAAAAAGTCGCGTGCGTAGCAGTTGTCCGATGATTACTTCGGATTGATGACGTATGTATTTTTCGCACTGCACTTTCGAAGGCAAAGGTGATTTTCTCAGTTATGGACAGATGATGACGGACACGAGGGTGTGTTCGTCGTGGCGAACAGATCGCTACTTAGTTTTAACAGTGTAAACTTTACACTGTAATGTTTAGAGCAGGAGTCTCAAACACGTGATCCGTGGGCCGCATTCCGTCCACCATTCCAAAAAGTGCGGCCCTCTTAGTCAATTTGATTCGACTGTATGTTTAGGAGAAAGTGTGGACAAGAAAATAATTTTTCGTGAGAAATGGCATGACAGTTAGTTCTGAATAAAAATGTATACCATTTTGAGTGGCGTGCTTTGATATCTCAACAAAATACTAATTATCATCGCATGCAACTCGCTATTGGAATTGCAACATGGGATTGCTAAATATTCCAAAATCATTTATTTTGCCCCGTGGTAATTAATCGAGAGCTTAATTGAGAAATATATTGTGAGAGATCTGCGCGGTACCGAGAATAAAGACCTTGCAATTTAAGTAAAAATTAGGAGCGAAAGGGGAACACCCACCGCCAATGAACGCATTAGCCATTTATATACAAGACGAGAAATGTAAGAGACGTGATTCGCCACGAATCAGATAATGCAGTTTTAAATGACATTGTCCAATGTAGTGAGAGTATATCTTCTCAGGTTACCGAGTACCCCGTCGGAAGTACTGAAAGTATTTTCTCGAAACATAGGAACACTCTCTGTTACAAGAAAGATCTGAAGACATCTAAAGTAACAAACAGAGTAAACGTAGTTATAGTCAACTGTCGGAGTTCGCGAAAGTAAAGAACGGAATTCGAGCACCCAATTCGGAGCGTAATAGCAGAGGTAGTAATAGGTACTGACAGTTGGCTCACCGAGAACATCGACAGTCAAGAGGTGTTTCCTTTAGAGTACCAAGTATTCAGGAAAGATCGACGCGACAAAGCGGATGGAGGGTGTTTTATAGCGGTAAGCGCTCTGTTAGACGGTCACATTATTGACACAAGAAGAAGACATTACCGAAAGTGTTTGGTGCTGCGTGAGAGTTCGAGGAATAACGAAAATCCTTATTTGTCCGTTTTACAGACCGACCAATTCGAATGCGAGCATAATCAGAATTTCAGCGAAAGAGTGAAAGAATTTCTGAAAATAATACGGATAGCGTGATTATAATTGTTGGAGACTTCAATCTTCCGACAATTAATTGAGATAGTTTAGGTCTCGAGGCAGGTGGTTATGATAGAGAAGTGCTCATCGAAGCTTTCTCCGACAACTCCTTTGAGCAGATAGTTAGACAGCCAACAAGAATTAATACATAATGTGTTAGGTAAATCTTTTTGAGACGAACACTCCGGATCGTGTCCTTTTACAACGGAAGGCAGGTATTAGCGATAATAAGTCGATATGCTCAGAAAAACACTACACTTGTAAAGAAAATAAAAGCAGCGCGATCGATCTATTTGCTGAAAAATTAAAATTACGATGCTTTCGGCAGTGAATTAAGCGAAAATTTTCCGTATTTTGAGAGACATACCAAGGTCTATGGCGTTGAAAATAATTAAAAGACCTTGGTTGATTCGATAACGAAAAGTACAGATAAATACATTCCTCGTAGGTAATCCGCGAAAGCAAAGAGCCGCGATGGTTCAACCAACGAGTCCGTAGAGTGCTGAAATTACGAAGAAAATGCAATGATAGATTGTAAACGATATTCGTCAATCAGGCGGAGGAAGAAGTAGCGCTCAGGAAATACACGGAATCGAGATCTTAAGCACGATCCGTAATTAAGAGTACTACATTAAACGAGTACAGGAGAAAATTTGAAGGATAACCCGAAGGCGTTTTTGTCTTATGTCAGTAAGGCAAGAGTTGAAGGCTCCACCATTACAACGCTGCGTTCTAGAAATGGAGACGTAATAACAACCACGAGATAAAATGCTAATCATTTATTTAATTACTTTTAATTATAAAATTAATTTTAAGTATTTTTTTGGAAATTTGTTTTTAACTATTTTGTTTTTTTCTTCATATTTATTTTGGCGTTTAAAATTTCCATTTTACATTTCTACTTCTTTTTTCTTTGATTTTGTCCTTCATCCTCACAGACGCTCGGATGGTACATATCATAGAAGCAACGGAAACAATAAAATTCGCGACATCTAGCAAAACATTGCTACCCACAGATACATTTATATTTTATAACCTCTTCAGGAAAAATTACCTGGTTTACATTGCAACACATTTCGCGTCCTCTTGCCAGTCGTGAAGCGAACCAGGCGAACCGAATCATTTTCTTGAAAATAGGAGCCGACAATTGATTTTGGATCGATTTGAATCGTGTCCACTCGACCTTTAATATCGCGAATCTCACGTAACAGAGTTCCTGTATTATGCAGCCGTGAAATAAAGGTTGGTGTGTATATATAAATAAAACAGAAGAAACGGTAACAACAAATTTTGCGAGACCGAGGACATCATATTTTAAAAGGAATCCATTCGTTGGCCGCCTAAAGGTACATTTTCCCAGTAAAAACAAAATCCCAAAAAATAATTGAAGTTAACTAAATAATTAAAATTAATTAAATAAGGTAAATTAAAAGTTAAGAATGAGTAAGTCCGTTTTAAACTTAAAAATAAATAAACGAAAAAGTGACATCAAGAGGGTTCGAACCACTAACCTACAGTATAGCATTCAGTTACTTTACGCGCTTGAACAACCCTCCGGATCGTCAGATTGCGTACTGTAGTTTACTTACAATAAATTCAAGTAAATAAACCCATTGATCGTTTAAACTATACGTCATTTACACCCAAAAGGGAATGATCCTTGATCCTTGTGAAGAATACTTCGTGCCAACCGATTTTCACATATATCCGTCTCCCGGTCATGAGACCCTTCCCTTGTGAGTAGCATATAAAGTATTTTATATATATTTAATATGCTGCCTGTTTCACTGTTATTATTACTTCCTCAATACGTAGTATGGGAAAGAATTGTGATCACGAAAAAATCGACTTCGAGATTTCAATGGAAATATACGTTTTGAGGTCCCTAGAACACGTTTAGACTATTTTTGGAATGATGTCGGTGTGCGTGTGTGTGTGATTGTGGGCGCTCTAACTCAAAAAATACTTGCCATATCATTACCAAATTTCATATGGGCACAAAGAACTGATTAGTTTTTGGACAATAACGGTTAACCGAAAGTCTAGGTTTATTCGTAACTCGATTCGGTTTTTGCGATATTTCTCCATTAAAACGTCATTATTGTATATACAATTCTATACAAAGGTTGTAGAGAATGTAATTTACTACAACTTTTATTTGAAATAATTTTTATAGCAGTTATTGTTTAGGAATTATTTATAAAAAATCTGATGTGGCCAACACGACTTTCTCCATATTTGGGGTATAGATATTTAAATTATTATGAATAGCATTATGAGGCAAAATTATCATTTCGTATCGTAAAAGACTACAGTCGTCCTTATTGTCGTAAATTACGTATATTTTGAATGTTTACAGGATTCACCGCTACATGGTATTGGCGCTGTATCCTCGAAATTAAGAAAAAGTTGAATATCACCGAAATGGATGGTTCTACGAAAATTTGTTTCAAACAAAACATGGAAGAAATATTATTCTCTACAACTTTGGTCCTCACGAAGATTACCAATAACGACGTTTTTACGGAGATAGACGGAAACAAAAAAAAAACGATTATTTATAAATAATTCCTAAACAATAACTGCTATGGAAAATTGTTTCAAATGAAAGTTGTAGGAAATTACATTCTCTATAACCTTTATATAGAATTGTATATACAATAATGGTGCTTTAATGGAGAAATACCGCAAAAACCGAATCGAGTTACGAATGAACCTCGACTTCCGTATAACCGTTATTGTCCAAAAACTAATCAGTTCTTTGTGCTCATGCTAAAGTGTTATATATGAAGTTTGGTAAGGATATGGCAAGTACTTTTTGAGTTAGAGCGCTCACAATCACATACACACACATACGCACACAAAGAAATCATTCCGAAAATAGTCTAAACGTGTTCTAGGGAACTCAAAACGTGTATTTCCGTTGAAATCTCGAAGTCGATTTTTTTCGTGATCACAATACTTTCCCATTACTTCGTATGGAGAATAAAAATAATCGGTTTTTTCGGTTTTCGTCAAAAACCTCGTAATTGGTCATCTTCGTAAGGACCAAAGTTGTAGAGAATAATATTTCTTCCAAGTTTTGTTAGAAACAAATTTTCGTAGAACCATCCATTTCGGTGATATTCAACTTTTTCTTAATTTCCAGTATGCAGGGCCACCATCATGTAGCGGTGAATTCTGTAAACATATTCAAAATACTATACCTAATTTACGGCAATAAGGACGATTGTATTCTTTTACGATACGAAATGATAATTTTGCCTCATAATGCTATTCATAACAATTTAAATATCTATACCCCAAAAATGGAGAAGGTCATGTGTTGGCCACATCAGATTTTTTAAAACTGTAATACGTTGCCACCTGAACATCTGCCTAATTGCAGCCTTCACATTTATAAATAAATAAATATTCGAAACAGCATTCACAATCGAAAGAGAAGGGTCGGAAATAGAATCAGAGCTATGTACCGACAAAATTATTGATAGGATCATGGTTACGATGAAGGGCGTCGCAAAGCAACTCAAGTGTTTAAAAGCGAACAAGTCCCCAGGTCCAGAAAGTATACCTTCCAGAGTATTGACGGAATTGGCAAACGAAGTGGCCCCATATTTTAGGATTATTTTGGAGAAAACTCTTATAGACGGAGTTTTACCGAGAGACTGGAAGGTCGGATATGTCACCCCTGTTTTCAAGGGTGGAGATAGGGATAACCCAGAGAATTAGCGTCCTATCTCACTGTAAGGTTTTAGAACATTATAATTATATTTAGCTCAGTGATGCGCCATCTAAGTAGACATTTTTTATTAGCTAACAATCAGCATGGTTTTCGAAAAGGCAAGTCATGTGAGACCCAATTAGCGCTCTTCACACAAGATATTTTAAATTCCGGTAAAGAAAATGCGTAGGTAGACGCCGTATTTTAATATATAATTGAAATTTTCAATATGTTCAGCAATTATCATTTTTGCTTAAGATGCCATTTCGAGCCGACGCTTATTAGCTGAAGTCTACATCCTTAACTCTTTTAATGCTAATTTAATAATTCATTTGTGCCTATTCCTCGCTCATAACAAGTAATTATATTCGTTTAATATAAAACAAGTAATGTGTGTACATTTAAAAAAAATAACTTTTACATTGTAAATCTCTCAATAGAATTCAATCGCAATTAACTTAAACGATGTTCGCGTTGCTGCTCTGTTTCACTGGACAAACGCACATTTTGATTCAATCGCAATTGATATTCACGTTGTTGCTTCATTTCTGATGAGGGTTTTTGTTTATTATACTCATGCATTTTCTTTAACTGGTTTGCATACTCCTCTGGACTTTCCTCAGACCTTCTTTCACTCCTTGCTCCTTTAATCTTTTTCAAACGTATACAGCGTTGTTCGAAGGTTTCAGATCGTTCATTTTATGTAGTAAGTATACTTTTTGGCTAGCTAGTCGCTTTTCGGTTCTTCCCAAGATATCTTTTTGTTAGACATCTTTTGATCCAACTAAAATTCGAGAAATAAAAAAAAAATATTTTCTATGTTAAAATTATATTTTATGATAGCGTTAAAACTTTTTAACATTATCTGCACACTTTCTTATATATTCTTTTGCCTCGGATGAACGTCTACGGACTTTATAAAATAAATCTACGATTCAACTGATTCAATTTCAGAAACTTTAATAAATAATTGTTTATATGCAGGAGAAATTAGTAGCAAACATTCGTTAGAACTAAAAATGAAATAATCATAAGATAAAATAAAAAATCAAACTCTTTGAAAATATTGGTTAACTATCGATGGAAATAAACCAACTATTCCTTATTTACAACGTAAGGTAATAATTGAACTGCTTAAGTGCTTCTAAACAATATTCAAATACACCAACAATGGCTAATTATTAATTTACGCAGCAAAAGAATATCCTACGCAAAAAATTACCTCCTGTAAATTGTAAAAATGAGAGGATGACAACAATCCTATATCTATAGAAATAGAGTGAACTCGGCCAACTTTTACACGACTCTTACACAGCTTTTTACTCCATTCGTAATGATAATTGCCAACATAGGCATTACTTAGAGTTCATTTGGTGCAGTGACACCCCCTGCCAAACGCTTCTGGAGGCTTACAGGGTATTAATGTAAATGTAAATATAATAGCAGTAGCTTCCACTGCTTACTTATAACTACGCACGCTATCGTGCGTGGTTATTCAATTGCTTTATTTAAATTTTACTTACGTCTTTAATCAAGATTGTTGCAGTTTGTATTGTTGTAAAATGATTTGCGAGGTTTACCATTCGTCTTAATTTTTCCGATTTTTGTTTCGTATACAATTATTTTAATTCCATTTTACACTACTGTTACACCGTTTTATACGTATAATAAGTTGGAATTAATGATCATATTGAACGCATGTTGTAGCGATAAATAGTTGCTTCAGAATGTAGTCTGGGGGCGAAGTGGTCAGGAACTCGCTCGCCTTTTGTTATGTATTGTTAAGCGATATCGCGCGAGGTCACCAAGGAGCGCATCCCTCGCGTAAACAGGGGGCTGCCAGCAGCATTCCTATAACCCCATTGAACACCTGAGGACGAGTAGACGGCTGAGAGCACGTGCCGAACGACGAGGGTGCGCTTAGGAAGCGGCGGCGTTTAACTTTCGACTTCGAAAATTTTCTATTAATCCCCTAGGAACGACGTCACGGCCTCTGGACAGCCAATCAGAAACCATTTTTGCCTATAAGACGGCGCGCCGCGGCGCTGACTCGTGTAGTAACCGCGCGAGAGTAGCGAAGTGAGGACACGATTCCAGCGTGAAAAGAAGCCATCCAACGATTTGGAAATCACTTGGACGCGCAGCTGAGTCGATTAGGAGGAAGAGGGCGGCAATGTTTAGGTGAGTGATTAGTTAAATATCCCCATTCATCAGAAGGCAAATGCCTTGATTTGACGCAGCTGTTGAAAAGGCAATTAAGAATTTTAAAGCTTCGCCATTGAAGATTTGAAAACCAGGTTTCTGTGGTTTTCTGGAAAATCAACGCGAATTTTATGACAATTCGTGTCATTGATATAGGGATACTGTAATATGGCCCTGTCGTAATATTAATTATTTTCACCGTGTCAATCAAGGGCTCAGATATCCTCAGATTTATTTATTCATGCAGCTTATTCTTTATGTAGATGAGCAATTTTCATGTGATTTTTTGCCCTAGATGCCTTTCATCGTTTCGTCCCACTTGCTCACGGGAAATTCCGATCCCGTGAAATTGACGCGAGACTTGAGAATATTACGCAACATACGAGTAGCCAGTTCAAAATGAGAACGTATTTGTTCGTTGCTATAATGACTCAAGGAATGCTGCAAAGTTGTTTAGGAGAGTTTTAAGCCTCGTACCGCTCCTTTCAATATCTTCGTACAAATTCTGCGCGGAACCGCCTGAGGTGAAAGATCGTGGATGTCAGGATGTCAGATGGTCCC
Source organism: Uropetala carovei (assembly GCA_036926305.1). NCBI lineage: Eukaryota > Metazoa > Arthropoda > Insecta > Odonata > Petaluridae > Uropetala > Uropetala carovei. Next base: position 3,408,973 of record JAXCHB010000167.1, read on the forward strand.
AGTCGGACTAACAAGGCAGCATGGGAATGGGTAGTATATTGGGAGAGGGAGGGAGGAAAGTGAACGGTGGCGTAAAACAGAAAAGTAAGGAAGGAAAGAGTGGCTGTGCGAGAACTGAGAAGTATAAGGCGCAGAGTTAAATGGAATGACATTCGAAATGGTATTCATTCTTTGGCGACTTAGTAACGAATAAATTGGCAGATTGACTACTATTTTATTGGGAAATAAGGATAAGTGAAGAAGGAAGGTGAACCAAACGACGTTTAGAAAGAACAGAGAATTATCTTAATTCTGTTGGCCTGCTAAATGTTATAAAATTGACGCTTTTGTTATGTTTATCTCATAGTCTAAATCCCTAAACAAATCAAATTTTCTCCCGAAGTATTTATCTGCGTTGTTTTTCCTATTTTAAAATTTGCTTTTATTATTATTTTGACGACGGATTTTATGCATCCACATACTACTATGCAAGTCGCCTTATTGGTTGATGGCAGGGAGTGCAGTGTACCAAGGTTCTCTGGTTTACCAACATTACCTCTTCCTATTATTTTTACTTTATCATATTATTGAGAAAGTGCCTATTGTTATCGCAAAAAAATTCGACCTCGAGATTTTTACGGAAATATGCGTTTTAGCTGTCGTTGAATCCGAAAAAGTGGCTTTTGATATGCCGTCTGTCTGTTACTGGCTCTGGAGCCTAAACGGTAGAGCGAAAATGAATGAAATATCGTAGTTAGGCATTTTATCATACTGAGCAGAGTATATGAAGAAATGGTTGACATTGATCAATAATTAAGAGTAGTTTATTCCACGCATTTTTAACAACAATCCGATTTTCTCGAAAACGGCTCTAACGATTTTGATCAAATTTCGTACATTTACTTGAGTTTAAGTCTTCAATAAAACTGTATAGTTCATATTTCTCAAAGATGAATATAAGGCTAGTTTATTCTAGGCAACTTTAGCAATAATTTCATTTTATCAAAAACGGCTGTAACGATTTTGATCAAATTTCATACAGTTACTTGAGTATACGTCTGCAATATTACTACCTATTTCATTTTTCTCAATGAATGAGTATAAGGCTAGCTTATTCTTGGGCAACTTGAACAAAAGTTGGATTTTCTAAAAACCGGCTGATACGATTTTCATTTTCTAAATATAACAAAACGCATTATTATATGAGAAAGTTTGTACAATTTATGTTGTACCGATTTTTTCTTTATGAATCACCTCCTGGCTTAATCTGCTTCACTTATATTCCATAAAGTTGGATACTCTCATCCCCAGTTAATAAATAATTGCGTTAATTAGATGAAGCGAGAGTGCCAGTTGACAATTTCATATACAAACTGGAGACTTGGACTTGACGCGGATATAAGCGGGTGTACTTTTACCGCCGAAGTTATTCAGCTCATTCCTAGTAAGTTGAAAAATGGTGTTAAATCCAATAAGAGCCTTTTTTAAATCTGTAACGATGAATAACTTAATCCACGATGTGATTTGTGGCCTAATTTCAACACAGGTAGCGGAGTCAGCGTCTTTTTTTTCGTATTTTTAAATTGCATGAAAACGCATAATTATTTTGTTTTTGTGTTTATTTTAATACGATTAATTTCAGTTGCTTCATTACAATTTTTTTATATTTTACTTTATTTTTAATATTGTTTATAAATCTTTTTTCGAACTGTTGGAAAACTTTCTTCGTACTCTGTTACATATCTGAAGTATTCGTACTTGTTACTACCGACCGCGTCTGTATTAACAATCACTGATGCTTAAAGATAGATATATTTTCAAAGAACTAGGATTTGCTCTCTCACTTTTAGCACTGCAGATTTGATTGATAACTCCTGAGAAAAATGATTTGTTGAATAAAAAAAGGAACTTCCGAATAATTCAAAGAATACGTATGTGCCATTGATCCAATTATTGTATTTCGTCGTAATTAAGAATATGATTCCTTTCTTACTACTTTATGATACGGATACCAACATTTCGAAGCGAACGAGCGAAAGTCAACGAAAATTCTTTCAAAAATGATCAGAAGTAGTTTTTACCTCTGCAAACATCTGATAACACTTATGTTAGATCTCTTAAGAGACGGATAACTGGTGATTGAAACTATAAGTAATGCCAGCCTTCGATGAAAGAGATGGAGATTGAAGACAACACTACGAAACGAGGGAGGTCAAGAAAAGTGGTCCAAGGGTGAAGTTGACAGTACGAACGTCGCCTCCATCCGCCTCGAAATTGAAGATATTTCCCTCGCATCTCTCTTCACAATAAACCTACAATCTCTTCTCTCTTTCTCTCGCTCTCTTTTTTAGCAAACAGTGTTGACTCACTCGTCAGGCGAGACCCGTCTCCTCCTCTGGGTCGGAATCACTTAAGCAAGGAGACTTAAACCCTCCAACTCCGCCCGTCCACCCATCGCACCCTCCTCCACCCACCCTCGCACTCCCACGCGCCCTCGCGCAAGGCCGCCCTTCTCTCGGCCCTTTTAATTAAAAGGCCCTCTGTCAACAAGACTCCTTCCAACCTCCCTCGCGTTATCTTCTCCTGCTCGAAAGAGCGCCTTATCCTCCTTCTCGCTCCCTCCCTCCTCCGCCTCCCCCTCCTTTCTCCACCTCCCTCCTCAGTCCCCTAGACGAGGATAATTTCGTCTCTCTCGGAGCTCTTCTTTGCCTTTTTCTTATTGGTAGACACCTCGCAATCTCATTTAGGGCCATATTTTTCCTCTCACGTCGGGAACTTGGATGCGTTTCTCGCGTCCTCCAAACCGACCACTCGCGCGTCCGGCCGCAGGTGTACTTCCCATCATCCCCATTCTATTCCGCCTCGTCCACCTTAAGCGTTCGCATTAGCCCGGTGCCTTTTTTCCACGACGTTCTTTTCGATATGCGCCTAACGTGTGCTATCTAAACTTTTCCTTTTGGGTCATACACCGGTGTGCGAGTTCTCCGACGGCGGCTCCTTATGATTTATTTTCTCGAAAATCTCGCCTCGAGGGAATTCTTTGGGGAAGAATATCGTGATTAAAATGTAATGATATTTTAAGGATAACATTTAATTTAGGGATACTAGTAAATTGCAGTATTGTGGTCAAAATCAAGTTAACTGTGACAGAATATTAACGCAAAACTCATTCTACATCGTGAAGGGTTGGTTAAAGTTTCCCTTCAAATTTTTAGCAGTTGCAGAACTCGTCAAAAAAAAACAATTCGTTAGCTTTTAAATCGATTATTTATTCTTGTGAAAATAAAAATTATCATTGGACGTTTAATTAAAGACAGTAGCAAAACGAAGTAAAATCTGTTGCAGGTTTAATGTTGTATATGTAATAACGAACACGCACCCAAATTTTCTCACTCTTTTGACACAAAATCCTAAATAATGTGAAATTATTATTTCTGCCTCGGAAATAACTGCATGTGCGTCCAAAATAAATCATAATTCTTTTATTACTGTCCACCGATTGTCTTATAATCATGGCGATGCTCGAATCCAATTTTGAAAGTTACATAAATGAAGAGGATGTTTTCCCACACCCATCCTCACTCACAGATGTACGCAACAGAAAATAATAAATTGTTTACTTGGAGAAATTCTTTTCTCTGAAGACATCCTTTTTTCTATCTCGATATTCTACAATAATAAAACTATGCTTTTGAGGCCACATCGAATCCGGTGCATTCGGAAGCGTGAAATCAGCTGTCAGAGAACGCTTGCCGGTAAAAACGTCGAAGGAACTGAATTCAATGCAAGTAAAACATAAAATTAAAAAACAGAATGCAACTCGAGTTCACACCCGAGTGTTTTATATAACAGTTATTATTATTTATTGATGAATCGACAGCAGAGAATTCTATACAATCGAATCGTTATTTTTCTCTTACATAATCAGTAGATTTAATAGAAAAAGCCTTTAGTCTCGAACACAAGAATATCCTCCAATTTCTCTTTGGTTGAAATTAATTTTAGATGGAGGAAAACTGGTCGCTTAATATATCTCAACTACGTTCGTATTCCAACGCAATTTTTGTATATTTTAATATTTAGGAAGATGCAATTTTTATTCAAAATTAATTACATAGTTGGCCGATACATTTTCCCCAAGCAAGAATTTTTTTCTTTTATTTCACCTTTAAAATGATAAGTATTGCTTAAGTAAAAGCCGTCTTTATATATATATATACATACATATATCAAGTCACGTACAAGTATTCCGCAATGAAATATCTGATAGTGTCAGGATTACCGAACAAAAATAAACTCCATGAGGTATTTTCCACGCCATAAATCATCACTCCGTATCGATCGAAAGGTTTCTTCGTGCGTGCTTGCGGACACGCGCGAATCCTAGGGCGAATATCGCAAGAGGAATAAAATTACTCTAAAATTTCCAAAATCCATTCGTGGCCGTCGTCATCTTCTTCCTCTGGCTAACCGTGCGAAAACGCGTCCAGTCCAGCTCTCATGACGTCACTGCTTATCTCCCTCCAACCTTTAATCTTCTCTCGCCGTTTTTTGTCTCCCTCGCCCAAGAATACGTTCCCTCCCAATGGAATTGTGTGCTCTCGTCATTTAGGCAAAACGCCGCTGCCAATTGAATTACGTCACCCCAAACGCTGTTAAGGTTCCCACGTCCCGTGGTGGCCTTAACTCGCCTCAAGAATTCCTCCTTCCCCTTGCCGCCCTCCCGATTGATTGCCCTCAGGATAAGAAGGCCCGCTGCGGCGCTGCTGTCCAGGAGGCTCGGTTTGACTTCGCGATGTTTATGGCACTCATTGAAGCCTTTGTTGCATGGTGCGCACTTTACGATCGCCACTTCAAACAGCTCCGATGTAATGAATGGAGAATGTCCTATTTGCGTCTCTCTCTATCTCAACTCTCTTAAACATAATATGCGCTTCTTTCCAAACCTCTTGCTCTATTCACTTCGAGAACAAACCTATTTTAAGAGCATTATTACCAATCTTGTGCCAATAATAAAATAAATTCGGATCATTATTGGTCAAACTTAAAATCAATTAATATACCAACGAGGCATTTTGACTTGTGCATTTATAAACTTTAATTGCAGTGTTAGCCTAAAGAACAAACATATTTTTTTGGAAACGCGCATGCGGCCAGGGTCGGATTAAGGTTTAAGCCAAATATACAAGTGCATGGGGTACAGTGAACTAGGGTGCGCACAGTGAAACAGACCCTATCTGGTCTCGTTGAAACTCTTTCCAAGTGTTGACGCACAGATCACAAACCTTGTAATAATCTGTTACTTGTTATAAATTTTACGATTTGCGTAAGACCTTAAACGTGCTGTGCGTGGGGCCCATGTGTTTCTTAATCCGGCCCTGCATTTTGCGTTTCGTTAGTGCTTTCATTTGGATCAATACCCGTAACAGAAAAATAAACATATCTTCTAAAAGAATACTAAAAATGGAGAACAATGGCAGGTATCATCACATAAACTAAACGCACACATAAAAATTCGTATGATTTTTGAACTTGTGAAGTTTACAAACATTTTAACGTAAAAAATTAAGATACATTATAGGTCCAAGTAAACTCAACACGGAAGAACTATCGTCGTTCAGATATGTATAATAATGCCTCGTCGTATATTAATGAATTTATAAAGCTCAGTTAGCCAATACCTCTTCCCAGAAAATATTGTATAGATATACTTATATGACATTATAGACGTTTATTAATTTATAATAGCATTTTAATTAGGGTTAGTATGAAGGTTAATTTTGTAAAATATATTAAATATTTTTTCTTTCTCAGTTAATATTCCTACATTAAAGCAATTTCAAAAACTTCAGGTCATATAAATCCATATTTAATTATTGATTAGTATGGTTCTAGTTAACCTCCTACAGGTTTTTTTCACTATCCATCATTGTAAATCATAATTTATATTTGTGTCAATATATCTCTCTTACAATCCAAATTTAGTCAATGAAAAAATCATTTTTTGAGGGAAAAGCGATAATTTCTTCGTTTCTGATACATCAATAAGCGATGAACGTTAATGGCGTTCTTAGTTTTGAGTTTGATTATTTAGTCAATTGCATGCCTCCATATTGCTGCATTGAATCAAGATATTGTCGGTTTATATACTTTTATTGACATTAGTATATGAAACTGTCTCGCGACCTTTTCTCACCAATCAAATTTTCACATCCTTTTTACAGATAGTAAAGAGTACCGGTTTGAAATAAGGAGTGGATGAGAATGAGCAAAAGATACTTAAACATTCCAAACTTTATACTAATTCATGTAACACACCATTCAGGCAGCGATATAAAAAATATCCACTCCGTAGATTCCGGAGCGCATTAATTCCGCGAACCATACCGATCATTAATGCTCTCCACTCAACTTCTGCGCTAATTACGCAGACATATTCCCTGGGACCGACTCCTTCACTTCGAAAAATATCCTCCCGGATGGAAAAAGAATTAAAAGCTTTTTCTGCAAACGAGGTCCCGGCTGGGCTGGAGATAGATAAGAGCCGAAGATAGAATTGTATTCGAGAGAGAGAGGGAGAGAGGGAGAGAGAGAGGGAGTGACAGAGGCGGGGAGAGAGAGAGAGGAGAACGTGCTTACGAAAGCGTGACAGCGGGTAACTTTTTTCTCCCGGACATTGAGCGGTGTTGGCAGTCACGAGGCTCGCGTGCTTCCTTAGCATTTGGTCGACGACGCCCTCAAAAACGCGGCGTTGCGTGATGACGAGGAGACGAAGGCTTATGCCGCCGAAGGAGGAGGAAACTGAGAGAGGAGGTGCGTGTTGCGTTTTTTCCGGGATGAGTCGCAAAAGGGGTTTTTTAAGAGTCGGGAGATAGCGCCGTGTGATGAGCGACTGAGGTAAAGAGGTAGGGAGAGGCCGCCATCTACTAGAGGCGCGGATAATCAATCGAAAGGGTGAGGGGACGTCTAACAAGAAGGGGGAGAAAACTTTGTTCATAATTCGATACTTTAATTGATGCATACTTTTCTTCGGTCATTATCCTTCACAAGAAAAACCACAAGGAGAAAAAGATTATTTTATGGTTTAAGTTTTCTGTAAAATTAGAAAATTTATTGATAATATTCATCTGTATTTTGTTTTTGTTTTCAATAAACGTATACTCATTCCTCTCCATTTGAAGCTTAGACGAAATGCATATGAAAATGAGGACGAATTAGTAATTTTTCTGAAGTGCCATACTCCTTAGTAAGACACAATCTAAAACCCTAAAATACGCGTCCGATGTGTGAATGTGAAATGTTTTTGGATCATTAATCTTATGCTTATATTAAGTACACATATGGAATAAAAATATGTTACCCATCTGATGGAAAATTTAGGAGCAAAGTGTGAATCTTTTTCCCTTTTTCTTTCCGTAAACCCTTTTCGCTTTCCGCAAAATCCTCCGAGTCATCCGCTTATTGTGTCTTACTGATCCTCGCATCATTAAGCATATCGAGTGATTTCGGTTTTCAGCCTTTTTCGACCGTTGCTCGAAGATTGAGAGGTCCGTCTTAACTGCCTCCAAAATAACAGACCCGTGACCAATGTGTCCTTTTTCTTCGTTGTGTGTACGAGTGTGTTGTCTCAAGGCAAACTTAATCAGGCGCACCCTTCCGGGAAATGAAGGAACTAAAAGATTGGAGAGGAAAAGTGAGAGAGAGAGAGGGTGGAGGAAGGAAGTGTTCCGATGACACAGGAGACCTCCGTCTGCTGAAAAGGGGTGCCAATGGCACTCCCTCGCTCGGGAGATCTTGTAAACATCTATATTACAAACGATACGTACTTGCTTTAAGTTCGTTGTGAGTTTCTGTGCAGCCAATCAGGCACCGCCTGATATTTTGGCGACTCAACTAAAATTTAAAAATTTGTTATGTTACATACGAACAAATAATAAGACTTAAAAATACGTACCAAGTTGTGAGAATCTTTTTAGGATTTCTGCGATTTACCATTTGTGTTTGTGTATTTTTCTTTTTTGAGACTTCGATCTCAAATAAAAATTATTCCATCACTCGCTTTTTAAAGATATAAGCTCATTAAATCAATACGCTATGGTAGAGTAACAAAGATCATTCCTCCAATACCTACTTAAACAAAGTATATCAGAGTAAAATTTTCATCCAAGAGGTGAAACGTTTTTATTTTTTCTTGTGTATTACTTGCATTATCATCGACGGAAATACGTTGGATATTGTAATGGCGTAATTACGATAATATTGCTAGTTTTTGTAATGGAAATTTAACGAATATTACTAACTTTTAACATTATAGAAATGTATTCTTCTTAAAACGTCCAAAGCAATTTATAAGAACCTAACCGTGCCACTCTCGCCTTTTTATTTCAATTCTCAAACAAATTTTACAGTCTCAATAGTATTATTCTGTCGTCCAAACTGTCACTCTTGAAAAATCCTGGCTTCGCTCGCTCTTCCAATCGCTCCGTTCGAGATCAATCAGTCGCGAACAGAATGACATTCTAGTTGGGACGGACACTTCAGTCGGGAAATGGGGACGACGTAGTTCCATCGTTAGCCGGTCAAGTTTGAAGTGAAAACTGTTTGATATATCGAGTGCTTCTGGAAATTAAATCCGGGCGCACTTTTACCGGATGTACCGGACGAGGCGGCCACGAAGATCGCTTTCTCCCCCTACTCCGCGAGAGCCCGACGCCAGAGAGGGTCCCCGAGGGCCACATTTCCTTCGACTGCCCCCTCTCCCCCACCTCCCTCTCCTTTTCAGTACCACCCCCCTCCCTCTCCTCCTCCAATCCGTCTCGCTCTCACTCACCGACACTTGCACGAACGGACGAGATGTTTAGCTTATCCGCCATTTTTATCTGGACCATTTGATGGATGTTGTTTACCAGACTAGCGAGAGATTTGGGTTACACCCTTTTGGGGAGACCTGTTGACTGGTCGAGGGACTTCTCTTGGGTGTCGGACGCTTCATTAGGGTGCTTCTGAGAGAGAGAGACCCCTTTTCTCTCCGGAAGGGGTGGAATCTGGATTTCTTCGAACTATGACGTCACAGGGGTCGACCCGCTTTCTTTCAAGTGTCAAAAGATTCTTTAACGTGGTGGAATGAGGGATTAAAATTATTTTCATGTAAAGATACTGTGGATAAATGAATTGCTTTGGTTAAATTTTACTTGAAAGATATTCGTTCTGATTTGCCAGCCTCGCCACGCTTAATATATTTGGCTGTATGAGTTGGTTATTAAGATTAAAATAATATCCCATTTATCATATTAGTTGTAATTTTCAGATATAAAATATGTTGTATTTTCTTAGTCAATTTTGGTTTAAGTAAAATCATCTACTTTCGGAAATTTCGTGGTAATCCAGTCCGTTATTGCAAATTTATAATTCAATACTCTCTAAAGAAAACATTTTATTGCAGATTTTAATAAGTGGATCTTGACGTTTAATTTTCAAATACAGACATTTTTTAAACTTAGCATTAAATTTTCTATCTTAATCAACATATGAGGATCGAGGAAAAATAAAACAAAATAACATCTTTATTAATACTTTCTCTGGATAATAGGATTTTTTTAGAAATTAACGATGAAATTTTAGCAGGAGAAGATAGTTTTCGTCCAAATTCTCACATTTCGCTCTGTTCTGGCCAGCATAAAAACTATCAGCGAAAGATCCAACCACTAAAAAGCCCTTTCTCTTTTATTCGCTTCTTGCCCTCTCTGCTTCCCTTTCCCCAACCTGTGCGAACCCCCTCCCTCCCTCCCTTATCTTATTGCTACCTGTGGACTGTCATTCTTGAGCGACAGTGGCGCGCCCACCGGCAGGAGGTGCCAAATGGACTATCCCAGCGGGGGTTTCCGACGTCAAGACGTCACGCACCAATTACGTAAACTTAGAAGGGCACGCCCCTACGGACAAGAGCACGAAACACCTCCCCTCGTTCATTTGTTTCCGTCGCGATTCACTTTCAGAGGAAGAGCGATATCAGCGTCTGCTGTTTTTAGTAAATTAAGTGCGAATCTTACGTAACAGGGCTTCCGGTCGATCGCCGTGCGTGGAGCACAACGGCGTGACGTACCCGTCGCGAGAAACAGCAGGAAATGCGTTTAGCCCAAGCGCTAAATTCATCCATTCATTTTTTTTACATTTAAGCTTACCTTTGAGCAGATATGTTCTTGCGATACCCAATATAACGCACATTGGCAATAAACTAGGTTATATTGCTATAAAGATGTTAGTGATAATGATTTTGCTGTTTAAATAGTGAATATCGCAATTCTGGAAGTGACTCTGTATTGTAAGTATCAATTGGAAGCAATAAAAAAGGTATAACATATAAGTTTCTGAATCTGCTATTACGGCAGAAGTTCCCTTCGGCAAAAGGGAACAACAATAATAACGTCGAATAATAGACACATATTTACAGATTTTTTAAAATTTACTCCCTTTATTTGTCACTAGAGTTCAAATTCACTCGGAATCAACAAGGTGTGTATTTCGTACATATGATAAAATAAATATTTTAATTTCCAATCATTTTACAGCACAGAATTTTTAAAGTAAATTTATCGAATTAAAACATTCACTTCAAATATCTTTTATTACTTTTAATTAATTTTAAGGCATTCGAGAGTCATATGTTGCAATATTTACGAAAAATAAAACAATATCGTTTGGTAATGCTATCCCCAGGTTAATCTGAACAAGAGAAAAGTAATGAAAAAGTACTTCCTTTCAAAAATATATTTTCTATGGACTTCCACTACGTGATGCATCATTTAATAAACTCCATCCGATTAAAGGAGCAATGGCTGATGTTGACTATCGTATCTTAACGATTAATATTATACTGTGGTGTTTTGGAAATGCGTAAGGAGAACAAAAAATCTTGCGATTTCCAAGAGAGAGGGTAATATTCATAAGAACAGCGCGTGGCTTTAGATGGAAGACTGTTGCTCTCTCTTACTTACTGCTCCCCGTCGAGGTCCTCGGCTGAGAACTCGATAGAGAGGTTGGCTCACTCTTCGCTCTTAAAAGCTACGAACGACTCCTTCAGCGCGTCGTGAAGGAAAAGAGGCGAAGAAAGCCGTTGTGTTTGCGGAAGAGAGAGGTTCGGATCGACTTCCCTTGTCGCCCGGGAGGTGGTCCCTCTTCCGAGCGCCTTGGGAGGCTGAAGGGGGGAGTGCCTTGGGAGGCTGGAGAGGGAAGTGCCTTGGGAGGCTGGAGAGGGAAGTGCCTTGGAAAGCTGAGGGGGAAGTGCCATTTCCTTGCGCCTTTTCTTCCATTCTTCTGCCTTTGTTACCCGCCGTTCTCCTCGCTTTCTAACCTTAGTTGTTACCACGTTCTTGGCTCGCGTTTGCTGGTGAAAATAATTCATTTTGGAAGCATTCCATTTATGAAACTGAAGTTCTATGTGAAAGCATATGGCGATATTTGAATTACAATTTGAAGTTTATTAACATCGTTCTAACGTCGAGTAATGTCAATTGAACGGATGCTAGTACATACTCTTTGATGTCCGGATACTCTGAAATGTGGTAGATTTGGTTCCCAACGGCATTTACATCAGAATTATCCTCGAAATCAGTGACGCAACTCTGCATTTGTAACGCCGATATTCAATATCTCACGAACTTTTTCATAAATTATAATAATTGAGAAAAGATTCTTTCTGGTGAGAACGACGACATTTACTGTCAAAAATTAAAGTGCTCTAAATATATTTCACTCTTTACACTCGGGCCGAAGTAGTTCCATTGAGTTTAACTCAAATGCTGTAAGTAAAGTTGTAGTTATCATTCAGACGAATATGACAAGTTTGTATTTTTTCCTTCTATCTCAATATTTTTTTCTTATGCAACTTTGCTCTTTTACGATCCCAACATTATCTGTGGCATTTTTAATTTTACATAGTACGCTTCCTTTCATTATACATGTTTAGACGCAGAATCATAATTCCTATCTTTAAAATTAAGAACCACCCGAAAGACTTTTCCAATAAACTTTAAGGGTAATGTGTTCACGCAAATTGACTTGTCCTATTGCGATACTATTTAAAATTCAGCCAAATATTAATTTCAACTTTTGCGTCTTCGTTAAAGAACCTCTTCAGATAAAACCAATTTTTAATTCGTCTTAACCCACGCTTTTTCCGTCCTGAATGCTATTTGGCAACTTATAAGCACGCGTAATTAGGTATACATTATGTTTGGCATTTTTATTGCTTCATATAATGCGATTTTATAGATAAAGCGACTGTCAGTTAGCTAATAAATAATCACCAATGTAAGTGACGAGTTGTGATATTTAAACCTCTAGTTGAATGTGTTCTTTTTTCCTGACTAACAAGAGACTTTTCTGAGTAATTCTTTTGAGGTGATTATAATAATTTTATCTTTATAAGTTGGCTTTACTTTCAAATCTCGTTTTCCAAGAAAATATTACGGATCATAATATATCTTTTCTTGTTTCTTACACTAATAAATAGATTTATCTTCCAATGTCCATATTTATTTATTTATTCATAAATTCACATACAGCAAGTTCGCCAGTTTACAGTGAAATAGAAACAAAATAACTTTAAACAACAAAAAGTAGTAATAAAATTTAACAAAGGAAACATTAAATAAGAAATAACAAAATAATGAGTAGCCAACGATGAGGGTTATGGTGGAGGTAAGGCATTCAGCAGAAGAGAGGGAAGACGATAGAAAAGAGAACGTTTGGCAAAAGAGAAATTCTGGGAATATGAAGTAAGGAAGAGAAACGAGTAACTCTGGGTGGAACTCTGATGTTAATGTTGGAAAGAATTTCAGGGTAGTCAGTGATGGAATTCAGAATATTGTAGATAAAAGAAGGATCAGATTTTGTTCAAAAGGCAGAGCAGATAGAACAGTATTATTAGAGGCATAGCGAAGAGAGTTTACACGATATTTAACTATTCTTACAAAGAAATTAAGAGCTCGGTCAAGAGAAGAAAGATTAGAAATGGTGGACATAGAGCACATTGGGGAGCAGAAGGTGATAACAGGGAGGACAATGGTTGAGAAACACATTCGGAGGGCCATAGGATCACGTATGCCTGTGAAGCGATACAAAATACCCAGGAGGAACATGGCTTTGTTTTTAATTGCTGAGATGTGGTCAGCGTAGATCAGTTTACTGTCGGTTGTCACGCCGAGATCCTTCTGTGGTAAAACTCTCGTCAGTGGATCCGAATTTACACAATAGTTGAAGTGAATTCGGTTTCTGCGAAGGGAGATGGACATGACAGTACATTTTTTGAGATTTGGTTTCAGCTTCAAGGAATTTCACCAGTTTGAGACTTGGTGGATTGTTTCTTGGAAAGCAGTACTACGTTTTCTCGTTTAAATGAATAAGATTAAATAAAAAATTAAAAGTTAAAATACTAACGGAAGCGCAACACTATAAGAATACTCCTCCAAAGTTGGCACTCATTGAAAACAATATTCACATTCAATAAGACATTTTTATTTGTGATAACTGTAACGAGTAAGGGAGAACGTATTACCAAATATGGGACTATACACGAACATTTGATTTTTATACTGTCAAAAAATATCATATTAATGAAAAGCACAGGGAGGTGGGTAAAAACTCTTTTAAAATATTTTCTTCCAGCAATCTTTATCCCTGCAATCTAAAGAGAGGACGTACCCTTTATATACTTCGTCTAACATTCGCACTTACGAAAAGTGCTCTCTCTCTCTCTCTTTTTAATTCCCTAAAGCGCTCCGACCTCTTTAGGTTCACTGAAAAATATATCGTTAACTCACCAAGTTCTTTCTAAAATATTATTTAAGGATAGGAAAAATTAATGTCATCTGCTCGGGTTCTTCTCTGAATGCAATTTATTCCTTTTAATTAAGTTTTACCAAAGTATAGAGTATCCTTCAAAAGTCAAATAATTTATTTCATCCGCGTTTACTCGTGACCCTGTTTAAATTTCGGGATTTGATTTTATTTTTAGAGTATATTAAATTTTATATTTTTATTTTAGGAATAGTAAGGGTAGGGTTTTGATACTACACAAGAACGAGATTGCTTGTTCAAAATTTATATTTTGAAATGTGATGTCACTGATAAAAACGTGCGAGCTACTATCAGAAATTCGCCGAAAAAGTGTATTTTAGGTATCTCCAACGTATTTCATAAAATCATTGATATATCCTATTTTATATAAATAAAAATTTTATTCTATTAATGAAAGAAACCTATCCTAAATAGGATTTTAATTGAAGGAATAAGTTTAAGTTATGGACGAAAAAAATATTTACTAAAATTTTAAAATTTGATCTGGAGATAACCATTTTTTCTACTTATCCTATCATATTAATAGAGGACAATTTCATCACCTATGTATAGGAGACAAATTCTGAGAGCTCAGAATTTTTTCCTATATTGTCTACTGCTTTTTGTGAATCCATAATTACTTTGATGAATGCGATATTCCTTGTGCGATTCTTTCAATCGAAACATTTTTAAAGAAACGAAGAAACATGTAACCCACGACTCTGAATATATAATTGTTTTATGTATTAGGAAAAATTAGCAATAATATGAAATGGGTAAGGCCTTTTGATTTCCATTCAAAACATAGATTTTTCACAAATACTCTTCTTGAGAATAATGGATTATTAGAACGTATTTTAGCATTATCTTTTCTCAGCATGATGCTACTTTTTAAATGGTAATCTATAAGTAAGCGCACGTTTACGAAAGAAAACGTTCCACTTAATGCGGTAAGCAGTGCAAAGAGCGTGGTAATTTACCAGTTTCCAAAGAAGAATGTCACATACGATAGCTTGTTACATTCTTCTAAGCACTTGGTCGTCTCCATTCTCCGCTTCGCCCTTTCCAGTTATTCTTTAGGCGAGGAATCATTCGCCGTTTCTTCGCTTTGCCAGGAAGCGAACCTGCCTCGCCGCCCGTATTCCTTTCTCGCAGCTCACAGAAGACCTCGTTGTTAACGTGGCCCTTTCAAGCAGATTCTCGCAAAGATCTGCAGCCGGCATTTGCTCGCGCAGTGCCTCGTTTTCTGCGAAAGTCGGCCAAAACGCCTTTCTCTCCGGCCGCGAGAAGAAGCAGCTAATTTCCATTCTGGGCAACGAAGTGGCTGCGAGTCGAATGAGGCGCGAGACAAAGGTTTGAATGAGACCGCTAGTGGAAGTTATTCGACAAATGAAGAATAGAACAAGTGCGGGCGCCGAGGACAATGGAACAACAGGGCGAATCCACGGCTCGCGTTTTCGTGGCGAACTGCTTCACCCTACTCAGCTGCACTACATATGTCGCCAAAAGAAAACATCGCGCGCTGAACAAATCGCCTCATTTAAATACGCGGATCTTTTCTTATCGCTGTTATGAATTCTCGTTTACACCTTTAATTTTCCTGATGGCTTAACTGGTGTAATTTTTCACATTCTTTCTTTCGTCGCCTTTCACGTGAAGGTGGCTTCTAATTAAAATTTATTATGAGTGTTTAGATACTTAAATAAGAGAGCGTCACCGTTGGTCTACGTCAGCTCATTTGAAAAGTTTTGTATTTAAGCGTATGGTTTTGTCTGTATATTTTTCTTCTGTGTGTTTAAGATTATCGATGCATTGAAATTTCCCGTTCGTTCACTATTGAATACTTTACCGCAAAAAGGATGGCATGAAGTTAAAATAATAATGCCTTAAACATTTATTAGAATTACCGATCTGAAGAAAACGCTAACGCTGGTGGATCTCACTGTGTTGCGGATCTAAAATAACTCCTTTCAATGCATTGTTTCAGAGCGGAAATTGCGTCGTAATTATTCAAGGAATCTTGACTTTAATCTTTCACACCCTTTTTATCCACCATCCCCTATTCTCCTGCGCTATGAACTCATTCAATTGTTTCTTCTCCTCTCTCTTTCTCACTTTTGCTCCTTTTTCTTTTGGACCCGTTTTTTCGCGCGTTTCTTTCTCCTTGTCCGAGGTAGTGCGTGTCAGATGAACTGAAACGCGTCGCTCCGTACGACCAACGACGCTTTCTCATAGTGCTTCTGCTGCTACATTTCATTCCCTCCTCTCTCTCTCTCTCATACACACACAACCCCCTCTGCAACCTATCCTTCCACTTCCCAGCACACTCCAGCCTCTCCCACTTCCCAACTTGCACCCTTTCTCACTCTCTCGCGGTTTAAAAACTCCAATTGTGCTGGAAAGAGAACGTGCTGCATTCCCTTGCATTCTACATTATTTCGCATTTGGAGTTATTTTCTCTCCTGACATTGAAGCTCTAGGCGAGCGAGGAACATAAATAGAACCATTGGTTACTCGGTACGTTTTTTATGAGTGTTATGGGAAAAGTTGATAAAAAAATTAAGAATGGATTCTTTCGACGCCAATGTCATGTTAAAAGCTAAATTCAAAGTAATAAAACAAAACTCGCTCGCGAGCCACACCCGGCCCGAGAGAGCATTTAATGCGGCCCGCGAAGCTTTGATGAAGATGTGATCTGTGATATTAAATACAATTAATTTTTCGTTATATTTCAATTCCAGTTGTTGCCATAAAACCTGCCTGATTAGGTTTTAACGATAAAAATTGGTTAAGGCTTAATTTTTAAATTTAAAAATCACATATGATCTCTTAAGTTCAAATTTAAACTCTCATTCGGCCTGCAGAAGCTCTCACATATACGAATGTGATCCTCCACGTAAAAGCCTTTCTCGTCACTGATTTAAATTCGACGTGAGATACGACGATTATTACTAGAATGTACACTTGATAGGATGCAGATAAACATTTAAAACAGTAAAAGATAACTCTGGTATATGTGTATACAGGGCCGTGCCCAGACATTTTGCCGCCTGAGGCGAGATATAATATGGCGCACCCTTAATTTTTTTACTAAGTAATTTTATTATATGTTAGTCGAAAACGATAGGAAATAATAAAAATCTATTTATTCAAATCCATAATCCCTTATATTTATGAAAAATCTCAACTATACAAAGTTTAATTTTCATAGCATTTGAGTCAAAATCTATTTAAAAATTTTCTTTGGGAACAATGAAAAAATTATTTTCTTCGTGATCTAATTGCTTATGCTTATGCCGTACTCTTAGTCTTTCTTCTGTAACAAACACTGGATGAATTTCTAGTTCCGCGATTTTTTCTGCTGCTACTATAATGTTGTTGAATCCTGTCGTGCGATAATCTTTTTAAAAAATCAATAGTTTGATCAATGGCTTTAATACATTCTGAAAGGTCAAGTTTAGGGCTTTTTAGTAATTTTGAGACAATGTTTGTTTTAAAAAGTAGCATTTCTTTTGTGATATTCAACACCAGATAATTTTATGGCCAACCATCGTCCGCTTTAAAAACTGTGAAATAGTAAGATATGGCCTCTTAACTTTTTATAAGAGTAATATTGAAAATATACTAACACAAACAATTATTTATAGTATTAATTGATATTTGTACAACAAAATACATTTACTCCGTATTTTTGTGGACTGTCTTAATTAAAAAGGGAAGCGATAATTTTGAAGTTATACAACTAATGTATCTTTCAATCTACTATTTTCAACAATAAAATAACAAAATATTAACACGCAAAGGTTTCCAATTGGCCCATAATCAAGAAACCCGAAACTCGAAAAGAATAAATCTGTTTAATTGAAATGCAATTTAGCTCATAAAATAACGCAAGTTGACAGGACTCAGATCTTCTGATCGATTTATAAACATAAAAAACATGATGTTAGTCAGTCGCGCATTAAAAATTACTCTTTGCACCACCACCTATCAAGCAAAATTGTTTTATTTTTCAGTTTTTATCGTGATTTTACCGAAAATAAAATTAATAAATATGGATTTAAAGTATACATGATTTTACTGCAAAAATAAATAAAAATGGTTTTCCTACGTCTGTCAATAAATGTTTAATATAATATGAAATACTGACAACTTTATAAACCCTGTTCCTTTAAGTAAAAGGCATTTCGTTGATCTGCTAGTAGAAAACGTAGAACGTATCACTTTCCTTCCTTCTTGGAATCGCATAAAATATTTATATCGAACTAATTTAAGACATAGGCCAACAGTGTCACCTTGCTCTTTCGCATTGCTAAGTGAGAATGGTGAGAATGCAGCATAGGGCGCGCTTCATAGCAGATTGATATTCCCCAGAATGGTTAAGTATTTTGAATATTCCAATAAAAAACAACGAAACAGAAATATAAGACACTGAGGGACGCGAAACCCTGCCGGGGGTCTTTGCCGCCTTGATGAAAGTAGACCTCGCCGTCACCAATATTTATTGCAAATGGTCTCTTTGTTTTGCGCCCCAGGGGATATTTCCCCGAGGGCGATGCACTCTTTGACCATAGTTAGGCGCGGGATGGATGAGAGGCATGCATTCCCTTGGAGGGTGGGAGAAGGGCGATTAAGAAAAGAGAGGAGGAAAAGGAAACGGGCATCACCCCCGCCGCCCTCGCCAGACTCGAAAGTTGATCAGTGGGAAACATTTTCAAGGGTTTCCAAGATCAAGGAATCTTTGGAACCTAGTCAGATTTTCCAATCCCTTCTCCGGGTGTAAGGCTTTGTTTTTTCAAATGGTATCTCTGGAAGTCTTCGCCTCGTTGTTACCCGCTGAACAGTGTTTCGAGATCGCATTTTTACTTATATTTTCAAGAAGAAAACACTAACTATATTTATCGAAAACATAATTATGTAGATATTTTCCAAATATTTGTGACAAATTTTCCGCCCCAAAAAATTCGGCGCCCAAAGTGGTCGCTTGGTCTGCTTGTCTGGTTGAGCAGACCCTGGGCTTAGAAAGTAAATTAATGTTTTAAGAAAGTGTACAACGTATCACAAATGGGTGCGTTTCGTGCAATGGAGTACGATAAAGAAATGCTATACCTATACGTAAGGGTAATAGCGTTTTAAAGTTCATTTCTTCATCATAAATAATCCATTTTCTTCCTAATTTAAAACATTGCATGCACACGTAAGGAAATTAAAAGTTTGTTTGTGAGGCTATTTATGTTAGCATCAATGAAGAAGTAACCATGCAAGAAATTTTCCGTTCAACTCGAATTAAGACATTCTGGTTTGATTTTCTTGATAACGCAACACTTCTACGATAAAAATATATAGGAAAGGAAATACTCTAATTTAATAGTTCTACAACTTTTATTCGAAAAATATTTTGATATGAGCAATACTTTACGAGATATGACGGAAAGTTCATTTTTGTCACCAGTAAAGTGGTACCCCTGATTGTCTTACGCCATTAATTTTTGCGATTTTCTTATCAACTTTGATTTTAAGCCCTTAATATCAAATTTCATGAAAATCGGTTCGGTAGAAGCCGAGGACGAACATGCGGACGGACGGACAGAAACAAACAGACGGACGGACAGGCCGACGACAAGAGGCGCTCACGCTGGAAGCGAAACACACCTAAAAAGATGAACAGAATAAGAACTTTATAATGTCTTCTTCAAAATGGTTCATATCCGAAGATTGTACGTACATAGATTCCTTATTATTTTAATCTAAATAAAAAAGAATGAAAGCCTGCATGTCAGAAAGTCCATTTTTAAGTGTTACTTTATGTAAAAAGTAAATGTCTTCCTTTGAGTCGAACACAGGACTTTTTCGAGATTTATTTTCGTCATCACCTTAAAATATGTAAATAGAGCATTCCTGCCAAATTTAGAGTTACTATCTCGATTTAATCGCAGTATTATGTGACAAATAAATAAATAAACACCAAGGGAAGTTAAGTAAAAGTTTGTAAAAAGGAAGTCTAGTGTAATTTTCATGAGAATATAATTGCTATATATCACCGGTGTAGTTGGCGAATCGTCTTTTACTTGTTATAATATAACCCATTCGTCCGTATTTAACGAACTATATCCCCGCACCGAATTAAATGAATTCAACTCACAACCAGTTTCGTGAGGCGATATTTTATTTGGGGTAAGCTGGTTGACAGACACTTTACCTCTTAACTGCGTCGACCGCTTATACTCGTCAACCTGTTTTCAATGGATGCTTGTGAACTGCTTTTAAGCTTCGTAGTGTATTTCTTTTGCTCTCAGCTGGTTACTCTAAACGGTTACACAGGTTAAACTTACCTATTACATATCAACACCTATTGGTGTCCCTGTTGTATTATCTGATGTTTGCTTGAACTTCTTCCTACAAAAATATTAACTATTCTCCGTGATCATGTTGATTTTGCACATAGATATCGCTTTTACGAGTATTAGGCTTTCTTCTAAAAAGCTGAAATCTTTGGTTAATATTGACATTGTTAACATTTTAGCTGGCAAAAAATTAAACCTCTACTGAGTGTTGACGGCAGCAAAGGGATGGGACGAGTCAAACTTGCAGACCGGTGCATCGTCACCTACTGCCAGGAAGACACTAAAAATATTACGTGAAAATGTTTCACCATTTATAGGATATAACAGTTTTATTGCAAATGTAGTATACAAAAAATCGGTACAACATACATTGTACAAACTTTCTCATATATAGGTACTAATGCGTCGTTTAGAAAATGAAAATCGTATCAGCCTGTTTTTAGAAAATCCAATTTTTGTTAAAGTTGCCCAAGAATAAACTACCCTTATATTCATTTTTTGAGAAATATGAAGTATACAGTATTATTGAAGACGTAAACTCAAGTAACTGTTTGAAATTTGATAAAAATCGTTATAGCCGATTTTGAGAAAATCGAATTGTTGTTAAAGTTGCCAAGAATAAATTAGCCTTATATTCATTTTTTGAGAAATATGAACTATACCTTATTATTGAAGACGTAAACTCAAGTAACAGTACGAAATTTGATCAAAATCGTTATAGCCGTTTTTGAGAAATTGAATTATTGTTAAAGTTGCCTAGAATAAACTAGCCTTATATTCATTTTTTGAGAAATATGAACTATACCTTATTATTGAAGACGTAAACTCAAGTAACAGTACGAAATTTGATCAAAATCGCCGACCAATCAAATAAACAGTGCCCCATTTTGCATATAAAAATTTTACAAACATACAGTTAATTTTTATGTTCAACTATACGCTTTGTTGTAATAAATACGAAGTTGCCGCTTCGTTAATAAGTGATTCACTTTGGAGTAAAAAAGAGAAATTTGCAATAATGGATAGATATATAAAAGTCGTTTAAACTCTCTAACTATATTGACGCCTCGGGCCTTGGGAATTTATTTTGATAGGTTTTCATTTTTTCAAATTTTGGCGCTCCCCTTCGAGAGGCGGTTGCCTCGCCGCCTCACCCATCGGCACGGCACGGCCCTGTGTATATACGTATAAATAAAAATGCTGACGGATTTGAACGTTCTCTTGTTCAAAATAGAAGTGGAAAACATGTAATAATAAATTATTTTTTAAACATTTTTATTAAATTATAAACAATATAGACAATCACGACTATGGACAGGGCAGAAAACGAACCAACGACTCAAGCAGTGGTTGCGAGGAAAATTAACCCCTTCTTTACAATTTTGCAGGAGTTTGGTCATTAAGCTATGCTAAAATCCAAAGAAAAGCGCGAACATTGGGTCGAACATTATTGCAAGTCCGTCGACGCCAAAAGGTTTAATGATGCGTTGCGTGCACGATCACGAAACGCGATTATACTCCCGCCCCCACCAATTAAAAAGTACCCTCGACGCAACACCGTAGTCAATAATTTCGGCCGCAGGGGTGGTGGTGGTGTCTTGACGGATGCGGTAATGACGTAGACGCGAGTGTTACCCCTCTTGGATCGCAGCCAATATAAACATGGCCCCGTTTAAATGGAAATGACCTCGAACTGGAAAATATATGTATAGGCGTGAGATTTTTTTGCGCAGAGAAAACTTCAATTGTTTTCTTCCTCTTCGAACCCGATATTTCGTCCGCGTCTTATTCCTTTTGAACTATTCTAATCTCTTTACCCTTTATTTATTCCATTTAACGAACATCTTCTCAACCGGGAATGCTAGCCTTAGGGGAAGAGTTTAAATTTCTGAATTGGGGAAAATTTAACTATGATGACATCCTTCATTTCCTTTTCTTGATCGTTTTTAACTCTTTAAAGAGCTCCTTGGAGACACGTTCTATTATAGAGGCATCGCCATTAAACATAAGAGCGCGATATTTTCGATCGATTTATCAAAAGTTAAAGGTGCTTATTTCGTTATTGAGCAAGTGATAGAATATTTTTACTCGCAATTATCAGTCTCAAAATGTAAGAAAGTCAAATTAAAGCCATTTATCTGGAGAGATAAGAATATTCTTATTGCACCATATTCGTATTCTAAAAATATCGTTAATTCAAAAGAATTGCATTTCAAGTATAGTAATATGTTATATGATAATGATGACATATGTAAATTATTCCCGTAATTAAATTTTCACTCTTAGTTTATACGCAGCGAAAATTCTCGTGCGGATGAAAAAAATGCTCGAGGATTGAATAAAGCACAAATATCCGAGATTTATTCTATTCGTGAATAGCTTTCTAGCAGTAATACACTCGCACGAAAGCCTCAATTGAATAGCAACCTCTCTCCGCACGCATTTGAAAAAGTAAGACGAGTCGCGCATGCCAAAACGAAACAGTTTCGCGTGGTGCGATTCCTCGCTTTCTGCTCATTCGCGACTGCATCATTTTTTATGAAAGAACCTCGCATTTCTCTCAACTCGGATCCCTAAATAAGCCGTTGCGTTGTCTCTCCGGGGGCGGAGTAAAAAGCAGCAGCGGGGACGGAGGCAGTCAGAAGGGATGCCATCGTAACCCGAAGACCGGAACTCGCCAATGTTAGAATGATGTGCGTCTCCCTCGCGACGGAGACCTAATCCCTAACATCCCCGCCGCCACGAACGACCACCTCTCCCTCCCCCCACCTTCTCCCTCTCAATTCCTTTCCCCCCCTTCCTACTGTACCTTTCTGCCCATTTAAACTCCTCCTATGTCCCTTTCCCCTTTTTTCCTTTTCTCTTCGTACGCTCTTTCTCTCTCATCCTTCACCCCCTCTCCACCTCCTTTCCTCCTCCTCCCTCCAGCTTTCCATAACTGGGAATACCAAGGGGGGAGAGGGGAACCAAGAAAAATATGGGGCAAGTGGAGGGTTAGAAGGCGTTGGCGGTGTAAGCCCCTTCCATCTCCTTTCCCTCCCACCCCTCCCCTCCCCCTGCCACCCTCCTCCTCCTCCTGCCATCCTCCCCCTTTCCTGCCCGCTACGCGTTTCCTGCCGGCAGCAGAAAGCAGCCGCGTACTGCGACACGATGATCGCCCTCGAAGTCATCTTCCCAGGCCTCTTAAGGGACGGACGGGAGAGCCCCCTTCTCCCTGCGTGCTTCCATCTCTCCCCCTTTATCGCCCACCCCCCCTTCCCCTTGTAGCCCCTTCTCTCTCTCTCTTTCCATCCTCTTCCCTCAGCCAGCCTCACTTAATTCTCCCCATTTCCTTATTTTCGAGAGAAGTACCCCACCAATCTCACACTCCTTTCCCATCCCAGCGCTTTGTGTGTATGTGTGTGTGTGTGTGCGCGCGCCGTATACGAGAAGCGTTCTATATCTGCTCCTCTCTGGAAACCTCCAGCTGAGAAAAATGCCGGTCACAAGATTTGGATTATCAGGAACGCCGCTCCCTCTCTTAATTCTATTTTCCATGCACGCATGGGCATTGGGCAAACTTTTTCTCTGATCAATGACATGTTTTCCAAAATTTTCTTAACCTTATCGAGATATTTAGGCTATAGATAACTGCAACCAATATGTCAATTTTCCAGCCCCTGTAGTGTAAGAATTTCACTTCGCGTTCCAGATTATTATCTTGGCAAATGATCTGAAAATCCTAAAGACGATTCGTTTTAGTGAAACAAAGAAATATTTGCCATGAGATCGAAAACAAACATGATAGTGTTGCCGCTTTCCAACAAGCAAAAGAACATTTCTCTATCGAATGTTTTGAATAATCCAACCAATGCGTTCTGTATTCAAAACTTCTATTAGAGATTTGTTAATGTGTGATGGAATCAAGGAAACCGATGCGAGTGGGAACCCTTTAAATACGAAAAGTCGATGGATATTTCTAGACAAATGTCGTAACCTCCGTCGATTAAATTTAATGCATTGGTTTGGTAATAGCTGTGTATGGTAAAATATCACTTACATATGTATGCATGGATTATTGATGTTTAATTTGAAGCTAACGGTGACACACTCAATTTTTAAATTTCCTAATAATTTGTTCAAGCCATTTATATACGTAGTTTATGAG
Organism: Uropetala carovei; assembly: GCA_036926305.1. Classification (NCBI taxonomy): domain Eukaryota; kingdom Metazoa; phylum Arthropoda; class Insecta; order Odonata; family Petaluridae; genus Uropetala; species Uropetala carovei. The sequence continues at coordinate 3,433,279 of JAXCHB010000167.1, forward strand.
CTTTCGGATGATAGGTTTTTAAAGCCATTCTAATCAAAAGTCCGATTGAGTGAATAGACATTATAAATTGCAATATTGAATCAGCGAAGGGAGACGCATGGAACAGAGGAAAATTGAGAGGCATATTTAGACCGAATGCGTAACTCTTTCCTGAGAGAATTATTATTGAATGTCATTGTGATAAAACTTGATCGAACACTAAATTTATATGGAGGAAAATATTTTAGGAATACTTCTGAATAGTTATAAATTTATATTATGATCATCACTTAAATGATTAAATTTGCGCTAGTTTGGATTGTCTTTTAAAAGTGCCGGCAAAAACAAACGTTTTTCCGTTTAATCTACTCTTTGAATTTAGTCTTAATCTGAAGTTCCGTCTTTTTATATCTTTTTTAATTCACTCTGACCCTCAATTTTGCTTTTTAACTGCGCCATATTTTCAAAAAAGGAATCCTTAATCAAATTCCTCGCACCATTGCCTTTTTATAGTACGCCGTCATTTCGTTCCCTTGGTTAATTCTCTCTCTCTCTCTCTCTTCCCTCCTTTCTCGATCATCTTCGCTTCTCTTTAATTCTCATTCCATACCTCTTACATATACATACTTTCAGCATTTTTTTATTATTAAAGGTATTGCATTAACTATTCGGTTGATCTATCAATAATTTTAATGATGACCTTAAAAACGTCTTAAAATTAAATTGTTGGACTGGGTAAGATATCTTATGTACTTTTTGAGTTTACGGTATGGTGGTTATAGAAGAGCAATGCTGTAAGTCGCGATTTTAAGTAAATCAATGTTCTCGGATGTTACTTATCGGAATTAATTTATTTTCGATGTATTTAATATGATACCTTAGTTGAAGTGAATACAATCAATAATATGCGTTGACTCTTAAGTTGGGTCAATAAAACGGGGATATCCTACGTTGATTAATAAATGTACGTGTTTTATTTACAAGAGTCATGTTTTCTCTTTGCAGAATAAGATATTCCGGTTTTCCTTTCCTATAAAGTTTTTAATTATTTTACTTCTACATTTACCATCAGCTAGAACGTTCAATTTTTTCGTTGTGCTTCCATCAGTTTTTTTTAGAAACTAAAAAAATATAACAAATAAGGTGGTACAATGTAGAGATCTTAAATCTAAAAGGAATACTTTATAATTCAATTGATAAATGCTAACCATCATATCGTGAGATCAAATGAGGCGGAGGGATTTCTCAGTGTTTTCTTTTTTTAACACGCTGAGTTTATTCCGCTCGGCTGTAGTATTTGATTTTCTAGGTTTCTCCACGCACACTTTTAAACCCCGTCTCTTTGCCTGCACTCACTTTGCCCTTCCACCATCCCTCGCACTCCCACTTTTTCCCCCTTTCCTTTCCTCTTCTCTCCTTAATATTCGGAGTTTAATCGGTTTATGACATCGCGTAATGAGTGGGAAAGTTCGTTTTGAGCTCTGCGAATAGCAGCGACAGAAGAAGGAGCGGTCGCCGCGTTGCTTCCCTGATCCTCTGTTCCCCAACGAATTTCGAGTTATTGCAATTTCTCTTTGTCTGTATGGCATGGGATGGGATCGAAAAATGCATCTGTTAATAAAAGATTTTAGATATTGACTGAAAAACTAATAAATATAGTTTAAAAAATATACGATCGCTGCTCGGTACAAAAGGATTGACGCTTAAAAATGAAGAAATGGGATTTTTAAAAAACATGATTACCTATACGATATTTAAATAATGAATATCGAACAGTTTAGAAGTCTGTGGCAAATATAAAACTACTGATGAATTGCTTATAATGGATTCTTAAATACTTACTTCTTTCCATTCTTAATTATATTTAATCTATTTAAAATAGAACGCGATTAATCAGCAGCGAAATTCAGCGTGAATAACTGTTTTAGATAATCTAGCGACCACCAATCTGTGTCAATAAAAAGTTTCCTTTGAGTTTAATCTTTTTAGGTAAAAAGCAGTGATCAGTACATATATTCCTCCAATATCTACTGCTCGTTGCCACGTTTCCGTGTTATCGTTTCGAGAAATATTTTCGAAGACATTCAATGCTTCAACAGATCAGGATATCCTTGCAGAGTTTCCATTTTCCAAAACGGGCGTTCCATCTCGATTTGCGGAACGTCACCTCGACATGTCACATCTCCTTCTTCCCCTCTCATTCATCCCTCTCCATTCTCCTCCCTCCAGCCCTTCCCCTTTTCTCCAACTCCTCTCCATCCCCTTCACTCCCTTCTTTTTCCTTTCACGAAGAGAGTCCTTCTCTGTGTTAGGACTAGCGAGCAATTAACGGAAGGACTTGGTTCGGACTCCACCCCGGCAGTCTTCCTTTCGGATAAAAATAAATCAAGATAAAAAGATGTAGTTTCTTCCGCCAGAGAGGCGCAGTCATCGCGCCCTCTGAGCGTCACCCCGCTCCACCCTCTCACGCTCCCTTCCTCCTCTCACCGGGACCGACGAGTCCGAGGAGGACACACACACACACACAGGGGTAGGAGGTCGACTGGAAAAAAGTGAGGAAATTCGAGAAAATTAATTGAGAAAAACGAGGATGGGAGGAGTTTGGAGGATGAGGGGCGGAGGGGGAGGGGGAGGGTGGAGAAGGGGGGAGGGCGGAGAAGGGGGGAGGGTGGAGAAGGGAGGAGGGTGGAGAAGGGTCACACAAAGAGTAAGCAAATGGTGGGCAGAGCGTCGTTAAGGGGAGGAGAGGCGGTGGGGGAGGGAAGCGAAGTTTTTTTTTTATTTTTCACGTGAGAACCGTCGAGATGAGCGTAGGGAGTTGGACGAGGTTAAGAGTAGCGTAAAGATGTGTATGCCACACGTACGTATGATAAAGTTTCACTTTTGAAATGGTCGCGCGTGTGTGTGTGTGGGTGGGTGTTTTTATTTTGAATAAGGACGGGGAATGAGAAAAGAGGACGCGACGGACCGCCCGCAGAGCCTGAGTCATTAAAACAGACACGGCCACCTTGTTCTTAATGACGCCGCAGGACAGTGGAATACAGGAACATCCCTCAACGGTCTTAGCGTGGACGGGCGTCGAGAGAAGAGAGTGATGGGGAGGGGGGAGGCTGGAGAGCTTCCCTTCCCTACTTCTGAAGCATTTTTGTCTCCTAGCAGCTCCCTCCCTCCCTTCCTCCCTCTCTCTCTCTATTCCCCGATCCTTTCCCCTCTTACAGTTCTCCGCAACTTAAATGACCGTTTCGAATTTTTTTTTTCAGAAATCGCTTCTTCGCCTAAGTAGTGGAAAAGCCTTTTTAAAAAATCGCCAAACTATATTTCGCGACATTTAATGACATCAAAACGCTCCAGAATTTTAATGAACAAAGATAGTATTTAGAGTGTCGTTTAGGGACCAAGACCAAGGGACCAAGGGACCAAGTTATTGTCAACAGTTTTAATTTGTATTTTTTCAGAATTGTCTTTTGATATTTTGTGATTGTGAAAACGAGTATAGATTTCTCACAAATAGGTGAAATGAAATCATAAAATTTATCTATATGGCTTAGCGTTCTAAATATTTATTCGTAATTGGATAGCGGTGGAACGGATTTATTCCCTGAAGGATATGTTATAAAAGGTAATACTGATGTTATCAAACGTAAAGTGAGAACTGGGCTTCAAAATCAGTATCACAATGTTTTTACTCCAGGTTTTCAACTATATCGGTTAATTTTGCCTATATCCAAATAACAAATAAATTGTCAAATCTGAATTAATAGCCTTTTAACGAGAGCGCGTCCGACGCTGTGTCGGCGGAAAAGCCCTGCGAAAAGTTACATTCGAATTCTGTATCAAAGCTTATCGTTTAACCGAACCGCACACAAAAGTCCGAGATGCTTTCAGTCGCCCGACGTAGGTCGCCTCCTTTCTCGGCCGATGGCAGTTCCCATGAAAAGCCCTTATCGCCGGTTACCAGTTTTTCCCTCGCCTCGGCGTGGGTGCGCCGCTAGAAGGCGCGAGGCCTCCTCGAGGGACCCGTGTCTCTCCAATTAACGCTCCGTCACTTGCACCCGCTTGCCTCCCGTCAAAATCTCTTGTGTGTGCAGCCTCTCGGCCGTCGTCCGGCAATTCACTGCGGGGAGTCCGCTCCGAGAGATCCCTCCCTGCCCTCTGGTCAGCTCGAAGACCGGGTCGAAGCCCTGAAAAGGATAAGGTGTTTTTATGCTTTGCGTATTCGGATCGGAGATTGAATCTTAATCATCCCCAAAGCCCCGTTCATAAACGCCGGTTTTAGAATTCTGCCGGAAGAGAGCGTCGCTTCTGCCGCTGACAACGGCGGAGGCCGAAGGCGGGTGCAAGTGAGCAGCTACCGAGTGTCTTTGTGCTTCGATTGTTCGTTTGAGTGGAAATCGCTCATTTTTCGCAAAGATACTCGATGGATTTATCCGATAAAATTCCAGCGATACGGTAATTAAAATAAGATCTTTGGACGCGATTTGGAATTTGCCGACGTAAGGACTCGCCGTCGTGGTCCTCGGTTGATGCAATGAGATGATTGCTCGCTCATAACGCGACTTTCTTCATCTCAAACCTGTTAAACCGCACTTCTTATGAAATCCATTTTATCACAAGCGCCCGCCAACGAAAACACTCGCGTAAAAACCTTAAAATTTGATCGCCTCAACCAAAACCCTAACCACAAATCCACGTAAACCACACATCGAATCTGCAGCGAGTCATCCGTGCTCTGCCCACTCGCTTTTCAAACAATCGCTCCAGAATACCTTCCTCCGATCTCCTTGGCATATTCTTCTCTCTCTTCCACCCTTTAACCCATCACCCCCGCAAATAATCTCCAAGGCGAGCGAGATCCTCCCCACCGCTCGCTCATTCTCCCCACCGCTCCCTCCCATTCGTTTGATGGCGCGGCGCGCGGACCTCTTCAAATCCCTCGCCATATCGCGCCTTCCTCGTTAGACTCCCCGAAGGCTAAACTCATTACCACCGCGTCTAATATGCACCCTTTTGCCGTCTCCCGTTGATTCACCCCCACTTCCCCTCTCCTCCCCTTCTTCCTCTCCTTTTTCCCTCCCTCCCTCCTTCGCTCCCCCTCCGATCTCTTCTATCCATTCCTCTTCCTCTCTCTCTCTCTTGGTCCTCTCTTCGTCTCCTTAAACCGCTCGTTCACATCCGATTGTGAAGCTGAACGCTTTCTACCCCTTCATTTTTTTCTACGCCCATCGCTCAACTCTTCTCTTTTACGCCGTCCAAACTAACACTACGACTACATCACCTTCTACTCGCGAGGAAAGCCTCTTCGCCATGGGCGCCTCTTTGATTTTCTTCTCCTATCGCTCCGGCTCTCCTACTTTCAACCCCTCCTTTCTCCACTTCACGTTTTCTCCCTCCATCCGCCCTCAATCTCTACGTTCCTTCTTTTATAAAGCGGCCTCTCTCTCTCCCTTCCTTCTCTCTCTCTCACTGCTCCTCCTGTGGTCTTCTTCATTAACCCTTTCTCGCCCGTTTTACTACCTAACTCTCATCCGAATCCTTCGCATATCTCAGACACTCATCATATCCTTAGTGTGTGTCTCCCTCCCCCTCCCTCCCCCTCTCTCCTTCTCTCCCCCTCCCCCTTCCTTTCCTCTCTCTCCATTCCTTTTGCCCTCTCCGCTCCTTTCTTCTTTCCCATAGCAACGGGAGATTTGACCCATTCCTCGGAATAGGGTTTTACGGCCTCGGGGCGTTTCGCCAAAGCTTCGTAATCACGAGATCGCTAATCTTTCAATTTGTGAGGCATAATTCGATATTTTTGCATGCGTATAACTATGAATGCACAATAATTTCGCATATAATTGAGACTTTAACAGATTAATCCAGTTCTTTTCACTCTCTTGAAAGTTATAAATAAGAATTTTCTCCTTCCGCGTCTAACGTATTAGAGTCTCCCACTGCCTCACTTTATGTCTCTCTTGGGGTCCATGGACTCCCGTTTCTCTTTCTTTGCTGTTTCTCTCGTATTTTCTGTCGCATTTCTCCTGATTTGCTTGTGTAACTTGAAGGCTCCTGTTCCATAAATGAAAACGGCCGGAACGTACAAGATGGAATCGTTCCTTTTGGAGATAATTGTTGCAGTCGATTTAAAAACACTGTGTACATGATGTCTCAAGGAGTTTCATCTCATATTAAATCTTTGAAGCGATATGCTGACCAATTTTCGCAGTTTTTGACATCCTTGATTCTTTTCTTCTGATTTTGTGCAAAACACTTGAAAATCATATTTCTTTTTCTATGTGAATTGTTATGCATTATTTAATTCACTCAGGCAAGATATAATCCACATATCCGGCATTAGTGATTATAAGGGAAAATATACTCTCTCACTAATGGCTTACTTCGTCTCAGACACGGGATGGCTAGATTTCTTCCTACATTTCTGCATCATGTAATGATTGTGCAGATGTAGAAATCTAAATTACAGATAAGGTTTTATTTTCCAACCACCATATCATTTATTTGATGGCAATTCAATAAAGATTTAATTATAATTTCATATATTTAATACTCCTAAAAAAATAGGAGTATATGGAGGACCAAGTTTAACCTAGAATAATCACGGACCTGTCAACGGACAGACTACCTATGATGATGATGATATTTAATAATAGTTTTTCCGAAATGTATCCTCTCCACCACATGCATACGAATATGCTTTGGCATCCTCTTCATATCTCTGCTAACCATCTTTACTATATCCGTATGTTTACGATCACTTCTCTCTCGTCTTCCTTTTCGCTCTCGGGACCGATCCATTTCCTGCCCACGCATCTCCCCCACCCTTCAAAGGTCGTCCATCGGCAAGGGACCCATTATATCACGTTTTGGGGTCCTAAGGCGATCTACGCCCATCTTGATAGCACGGCGCCACTTGGATAGAGAGGAGCATTAAGACGGACTCTGGAAATCGCTTAGTCAATCATATCGTCTCTGAGATCCCTTTACTACAGGGGTTCCCAACCTTGTGCTCGCGAGCACCGCTGTGATCTCCGGCGGTCTGACTTGGGCTCCACTGCTATGCTTAAAATCGCGCCTCCTAGCACCAAACATTTCATTTTGTTTTTCAAGCGTATTGAAATATGTTGGCAATAACTTCGTGATTGGTTTTATTTCGATTATAATTATTCCTATTTCTTTGCAGAAGTACTTATAATGACGCTCTTGTGATATTCTAAGACAATATGACGACGTCTTGTGTGGTTGGATTAAATTTTGGATTCTGATGAAGCATCAAGAAGGTCGAGATTAACATTCACTTAATTGCTCTTGATAATGACTATTTTGTTTTCCAAACTTTATTATTAATTTTTCAGTTCCAAAAGCATATCATCATATTTTTTTAATTATTTGACTACATTTGTGCGAATTTGCATTGAGTGAGATAAATTAGAATTTTTTCCCAATAAAATCCAAAATTTAAATGAGCCTACCTGCAGTATAAAATTTTAATTTCTGTAATTGATTTAAAACAGTAAAATGTCGCATATGTCTTTAAATCCAATGAATTAAGTATACAATTCTTGGTCACAAGCGATCCATTTGCTTATTAAAGACAATGCCTCTAGAAGCATGGCACACCGCCCAAGTTCCACCCCCCCCTCTCCCCCCCCCCCCATACACCTCTTTACTCAAGCTAGCAGCCACCTGGCCTTCAGGAAACACTCTCCTACCCCATCCTAACCCTTACTCCCACCCCTTAACAAAACACGGCTATCTTATCCCAAGATAACTAAGGAAACACGGGGGCCTCTCGCAATATTATCACGAGACGCAATGACGAGCGCGAGGAATCATCAAAACCCTTTCCGAGGAAACATAAGCCCACAAAAAACGTACTTCCTGCGCTCAGAATCGATCGATGCTCTTTTCTTTTTTTTTCGCTCGAAAGGAGAGGAGGAAAAGGAATAAGGCGGACGAAGAGGTAAAGGGTTACGAGGCAACGCCTATGCGAGATGACGTCATCTGGCCAAATAAGTGTCCACGCCCTTTTTCGATGCGAGAAAGGGTTGAGATGGAGTGAGATTGGGAAGAGGAGTCGTAAGGGAGGAGAGTGGGGAGAGAGAGAGAGGAAGAAGGAGGAGGAGGAGGGAGTACGAAATGGCTCATGATCCATAAAGAGAGAGAGAGAGAAAAGAGGGGAGGGGAGGGGAAGGCAAGGGAAGGGCAAGTGGGGGATGAGAAGAGCGTTAGGGGAGGAGTGGGTGGGGGACATGGCAAGTAAGTGGAAGAAGGGATGGAGAGGTGAGAGGAAAGGAGTAGGAGGAGGGAGTAGGAGGAGAGGGAGGGAGAGCGGCGGAGAAGGGAACTGCTGGCGACGATCGCCCCTGATAAAGGAGATTCGACGCGGAGGAGTCGCCTGCCTATTTATTAGTTTGGACGAGGAGGTAAAATTATCGAGTCCTTATTTCTCCAGTTGTTCTAAAAAACATGGTTTGCATTAATTTTAAACTACTCCATACTTAAATGTAGTCGGTTCGTTTGTATATTCGGCCGAGTATCATATTTCAATTTGAGTTTTTCGACTTAATCAAAAGTGTTCTGTGTATGGTTAAGCGTTTTGTTTATCGAGATAGAAATATTGAACACTGGTTGCATCGCGAAGTGAAAAAGCACTATGTCAAGATATATAACACGTGGTTTCTTATTACTATAGCAAATTTTAACAGATAGTAAACAGAAATGCTCGGTATTAGTTGGCGTAATATGTGCCATTTAATCAATTTTCTTCCTCCATACGTGGTATAGGAGAAAGTATGTTATATGTGATAAAAATCTACTTCGAGATTTCAACGGAAATAACACGCATTAAGATCCTTTGAGTAGGTCTTCACTATTTTCGCGATGATGCTTGTGTCTGGGTGTGATGGGAATTTTGTGAAAGCTAATAAAACTAATGATCAGATCAGTACCAAACTTTGTTTAATTTTTTTTAAAGTAAGTCAATGTCAGAATAAATTTTTGCTGAAGCTGATCAACCGAAAGTAGTGGTTTGCCATAACGCGACGAATACTGGTTCTAGTGCGGTAACTGCGGTTAATCATCGAAGTACTTGGATGGGTGACCCACTGGAAACATCGGTAGACGTTTTTATTTTTCCAGACCATGAGGAAACTGGTAACCTTAAGAGAATCATAGCTACTGCCGCCGGATGATAAGGCAATTGGCAACCTTAAGAGAATCATAGCTACTGCCGCCGGATGATGAGGCAATTGGCAACCTTAAGAGAATCATAGCTACTGTCGCCGAATGATGAGTTTCGTCGAGAAAATCGCATTTACTGCTACTACGTACCTAAATTAATTGGATTTATATTCGACATATGTATATGTTTGTGTTTATATATATAAATATGTTACCATTTTATCCTTGAGCATTGAGGTTGTGCATTACGCATTATCTGATGTATAACTTCTCAAAAGAAATAGAAGTTTAAAACTTTGGTGTTGGCTAAAAATAATTCCATGCCAATTCCTTTTTTCGGCTTAAGAAATCGATGAAACGGTAAAGATTCTACTAATCGCAGACGGATTGCACAATTTTATGATATAATATTCTTACTGGGTTTATTCGTTTAGCATAAGTACTTGATTCATGCTTGCGATGCAGATAATTGTAAAGAATTTTGAAGAACCTGTGTCAGAGGAAATGTTGGATTGGGAAAGGAAAAATATTCTACGAAATTGCCAGAGTGTGAAAATATTGCTAAATTATTTTCTGGAACTGTAGCTCAAGTTCATTTAGAAACGATTGAATGTATGCCTTTAAAGTAACGCCGTAATAAATTCTTGAGCTTATATTTATGTAAGGACCCAAAGAACAGCCAGAGTGGTGGTTACGCGGAAACGGGATGACTTACACTGCGAGAGTTAAGCGCGCTCCCTCTAAAACGAGACAGAAGTTCCAGTGCGAAGAAATGTACTGCTTATTGATAACAAGTTTCCATAATTGATCCCGTAATGTCTTCGTCCCCAGCGCATTCGGAAGAGCTGACTTTTGGTAAGCGGCGGACGACCGTGGGCACCCCAGCGTCCGTTCCGGCGATGAGATAATGGCGCGACTTATCCCCTTAGTGATCCGCGTCTTCGCGATAAGATAAAGGGGGAGTCCGACGGGGCATGTCCTCATAATTTGAGCTTCACTCCCGCCACCTCGCCCCGATTTCCCCTCTCAACCCACCTACCCCCCTCCCCAACCCTCCTACCCCCCTCCCAACTACCCCACCCCCCTCCCCAACCCTCCTACCCACCTCCCAACCCCCCCCACCTTTATTCCGCAGAGAAAGCATGAATATTAATACGCCGCGTGATCTGGGAACGCCTCCGTCAAGGAGAGTGGTCAAAATGGAAGGAGAGTGAGAGGGAGAGAGAGGGTGGGAGATTTCGAGCTAGAAGGGAAGAGCGAGATACTTTAATGAAGGAGGGAAAGAGGATCGAATAACCAGGTAGGAAGAGATGGAAGACAGAACATGAGATAGAATGGTGGATGGGAGGTGAAAGAGGATTGTAAAGAGGGGGAAGAGATGAAAGGAGGTTAGGAGAGAGAAAAAGATAGCATTGACATACAGGACGCGGAGAAAAACTTTTTGAATAGTATTATTTTCATTTACAGTGATATTACGAACATTGGGTAAACTTATGTGCGGGTAGTATTTAAAATACGGAAGGTGCGAAATAAATTTTCGATTGAAAATTAAAACATTATCCTTCATCTTATGCAACCCGTGAACTCTTAGGATCTGACTGCGCATTTTACTGACGAGTAAAGAAAAGTTTCCAGTTGTGACAGCTTAAATTTGCAAGGATGGCGAGAGAAAAGGGGAGAGAGAGAGGAAGACAGAGGGGGTGGAATGCGAGGAAGAAGAGTAAAGAACAATAGTGGAAAGATAGGAGGTAGTATTGTTTAAAAAAAGAGGGAGAGTGCAATGGTTTGAATTAAAAGAGAGGGAGAAATTGGAGGTGAGGAGAAATGTGCGGAGGGAGAGTGTAGAGAGAAAGGAGAGAGGGAGGGAGGGCGGTGTGGAACGGCAAAGAGTGGGAGATGGCAGTATTCCTTATCTCACACCTTCCATCTGCTCGAGGAATGGAGGGGCGTAGTCCTTAATACACATCTGTGGCGACTGCTGTCCATGAGGGACTTGAGTTTTGGATGGAGAGATGGAGTTGCTCTGGGAGGGGAGAGAAAAGGGGAGACAGAGAGGGAGTCGTTTGTGAGTGTGTGCTCGCAGAGGCCTGGTTATCGAGAAAGGAGGAGGAGGGGGGAGGGGGGAAGCGGAAGACCGTATATAGACCAGCACAACAAGCTTTCAGCTTTTGTAATTGACTAATGTACTTTCCTTGCCATTTAACAAACATATGTGGGACATTTTTTTCGGAACGATTCTTAAAATCTCCCTTGCTCTTTAAATCGTCCGCGACGGATTAAATTTCCTCGTTCGAGTTATATTATTTATTTATTAGTCGCCATAATATGTTGTATTAATTTTGATGTGACATTTTGCATAATAAATTTAACTCTGCTTTATATCGTAAGTTTTACAGTTTTTGTTTACCTTATATTCCGCGTGTCTTACTTTTATATTCTAAGGTTTAAAATCCTACTTCTTCAACGCTAAAGTTCCTATTGTTAACGCAATAGGAAATAGGATAAATCCGTCTTTAAAAAAATCTTGCTCTTTGTTTTATTGGTTTAGAAAGCATAATGGTGGATTCTTCAAAGAACGATTCGATTTGTCTTTGCCTGTTTTAGAAGTAGAGCATTAACTAGCGTTTTCACTTATAATTATATAACCTTTAAACTATATTTAAATACTCTTAACATTTATTTTGCATTTCCTTATAGTACAATGAATACTTTGACTCTTCTCGAAGTACAGGACCTGTCTCCATATACGCGGGAAAATTTTTCAAATTGAAGTATTTTTTCACGATAAAACTGCAGTGGTAATTAATAGCATGAGAGTCTTGCATTAAAGAATATAAGCTCACTAAGTGATGCTTTTAAAATCATATAGCATTTTAAAATGCTCTGTATTTTTGTATTTCTCTTATTCTTTACCGTCTTTACTGAATTTTACGTCGAATTTAATTGCGCTTCGATCACTTCAAAAACTCTACCATTAACTATGATGTTTCCTTCGCTAAAGCCACACCATCCCTTCAGGCTCCATTTCTTCCTCTTTCTGCATATGCTCGCATTTGTCATTCCTACGAAATATATCTAAAAGAAGAATAGTAGCACTTTCCTCGCGGTAAATATAGTTGTGTGGGGTTAATAATGATTTCGCCGAAAATAAATTTAAAATATATGAATGCTGATTCGCCCCTTCGCTGCAATTAAGTCAAAAAGAGAATCCACGGACACAGATATCCCGGCGAACGCCCATTCGACAGCAGACGAGCGGATTCCTCGTAATTAGTTCCCTTCTCTTTCCTCGCTGTGTACCGAACGCCGGCGTAATTATTCGCTCTCACGCGAAGGCGACGCGTAATATCTTGCGCAGCGTATCGTCCGTCCTTATCACGCGCTCATATTTACTATTAACGCATTTTTTTCCCCGTCCGGGTTCCTTTTACTTAGGAGCAACTGGTGGGAGGGGAATTCCGCGTGTTTATCCCGCAAATAAAGAATCGAACCGAGGAGGGTCGGCGTGTTTTATTGCACGTCGACACGCTATCACGACCTCTAAGTGGAGGTTGTTTTCTCTCCTTCCCCTCTTCTCTTTCGATGCTCGCGTGTCGCTTATTTTATCGAGTGTTCGTATCTCGATAAAATAGTTACTTTGCCGGTGTAAATGTCCATCTTGGTTTTTGTATGACTTCTTCCGTGTCTATAAAGTGCATGCCAATATTGTTGATTTGTACTTCCTTAAGAAATACAAATATATGATATTAAAATGTAAAAATTCCCGTTCCATTGAACTTCACAAGAAAGTGCATATCATAACTTGAAATATTTCAGCGCAACAGAGAATATATTTTTCCACCTTTAGTTACTTGTAGTTACTACATCACTCGCACCGTTGTTCTTGTTGCTTCATTTTGCTGCGCTATTAGGTATAATATAACAGAAGCAAACTACTTAATAAGAATATTGTTTGGTATTTTTTTCTTCCAATCATTTTCCAAGGAAGATTTACTGAGAATCCAGTACGCTATAACACAAAGAACAAAATTAATTTCCCGTTTTAACAAGATAGTTATCTATGGTACAGAAGACCAGGACCGCGCCGACCATATTTGCCCCCCGGGTGCAAGCATTTTATGCCGCCCCTTACGGAATTATAAATGCCCCCTGGCCCAGATTTTTTTCGGTGTTTAGATTAAAATTTGCATTTAATTTAAGAAATAAATTGTGCAGAACACATTCCGCAAACTTTCTCGTATACGAATCGTCTCGATATATTACTTAAAAATACTTTACTTTAGAAGGCGGTCTATCACATGAGTTTACAAACACAGCGGATGGTAACGGACGTTTGTATGTTTGTAAAAACACAACATAAGGAGAGATTCTTGCTTCCGCCCGTGAATTGCCGCCCCTAATATGTTTCCGCCCGGGTGCGATGCACCCCTTGCACCCATAGGCCGGCGCGGCCCTGCAGAAGACTCATTCGTTTGAAACCTCTTTTTATAGTTGTTAAGTCTTTATGATGCATATGTTTCTTATACCACTTTGTTTGATTAGTTCACGCTGTTACGTTTCCGTACATAGCGAATTTCATTTCCCTTTTCCCTTTCCTATCACACGTCCTGCCCGCGAATACGTTTCCAGAATTTACTTTCGTATTTCCAATTCTTATACGATATTTCCGCATTCCAGTTGTTCAGCTTGAGCAAATTACAACGTTAATATACAAATATATTCATTCTTTGCCTGCAAGGTCGAGAAAGTATGTATTCTCATCAACATTGATTTTTTTGAAAAGTTACGAAGATTACATACATATTTTCATTTATCTAAGGCAGTCTAATAAGTAGAATTTTATAATGCGCATGGAAACTTTTTCACACAATTTTCTGACTATCAGAGTCCTCACTTTTTACCCAGCAATAGCGATTGCCAAAAAAACAACCCTCTTGGAACAGAACGGTGAATTCAATCATTTATTAATTTGTAGACAAATGTTTTGACTTGGACTGATTGTGAGAGTGAACCTCTTTCAGTTTATTTTAATTTTAATGTCATTGAATGCCATTCTGTCAGGCTGAAGTTGTTAAGGACAACCGTATTGCTGCTATCCTTGTGGGACATACATATGTCAAAACCCGTTATAAGCTACGAGTATTCATAATGACAGGCTATTATCAGTATTGACTAATTCGACCGGCCTATGTCCAAAATATTTATTACAGAGAAACTATTTCGGGCATTTACTGCCATTATGAGTAATTTTCAGGTGTTATCCAAAGTTGATTTCCCAATAAATTTTACTTGTGTGCTAAGCAAGTATATCATAACGTTAATTATTTTCGCTGCAGAGATTCTCAACCATGACATGAATTCAATTCACAGAAAATGTTAGGCTGGGTGTTCTACCTATGATGCTGCACGATTTGGAATTACTTAAATGAGTTTATCGTTTTCGGGTGAGGTTCATTCGAAATCTTTACTCTGAATTCAGATCAGAAAAAGATGGTTTCGAGACAGGAATTCCAAGTCACTTATCATCGGGGACTACAGTCGATTCGACTATCGAACTTTAAGCTGGCACAGTCGGGCCAATATTAATATTGCCCAATAGCAAATTCTTGTTTTTTCTTATTATTTCTGTTATCGACCAAATAACATAGCCGACACATTTATAATAGCCAGTCATTATGAGAACTGGTCAGATTTCGAACTTTGGTCGTAACATGTGTACTTGATTAGATTTACATATGGGACAGTAGTTAGCATAACTAAATATGTGGCTAAATGTTATTTCTTGAATTTAATAAAATAAGGTCTGTGTATTTTTTGTACGTGCGCTAACAATGTAGTTATTAGTATAAATTGTAACGGAGAAATAATTTCTGCATTTGCATCGGAATCGAAAAAAAATTCAAACTGTGGCGTCAGATTCTTTACAGTTTTGATTCTGAGTCATGGATTTGTTTATATCCTTTGCTGTTTTGAATTAATGCTTAGCTGCGGCATACACCTTCAAGTATTTTTATTTTCATTTAATGATTCAGTCATGTATACCCGTCATTTTTTCTAGCAATTGCACTAGATTAGATGTATTTCTCTTATTTTAATCCAGATGAGTCTCCTCCTAGCTATATGTTATTATTATCTTGACGACGGGCGAATCCTTTCAACCCTTTTCCACCCGTCTCTTTGATCGCCACCAGGAACACAGGAAATTAGAAGTGGCGGTGGGGGGAGAGGAAGGCATAGGAGGCGACTGAGGGGGGAGGGAGGCGGGGGGAGGGGCAGCTAGGGGGAGGGAGATCCAAAGGGGTAGTTTCGTCTCCTGTAGGTACACAATTCCGTAACCTTACACCTAATACCCTTCCGAGGCCAAATGTGTGCGTTGTCGCCAAGCAAACAATGTGCGACTCTATATAGGATAGCCCGCTCTCACAAGGAAAGCTGGACAGAATAAAAGGAGCAGCATTCTGTCTTTTTGTGCTTTTTATTAATTTATAATGCTTTTTCGCCTGTTTTAATTGGCCCTTTTCTTATATATTGTGCAAAAGACTTCTTCATAATTGTAGGAAACTAGAAGGAAAGGAATCGATGCGATACCAACAACTCTTCTAAAATGAATGATGTATGGAAAATGCATTTTAGATATGAGATTGAAGCATTTATTGAACCATATCTTTAATAGTACCGTTTTCATTATAAGAGTCGAGTTTAAATAAAAAGGTGTATTATTTTTCAACAGCATTAACGGTAAATATATTTTTATTTTGTGGACATTATAAAAGACTATACAGTTCTTTTTTGGTCTCTGTGTAATAGCACTCTTGAAAAAAAACAAGTAATTTCGGTATTGCATCGTAATTACATAATTTGGTCGAAATGACAAATGGCTAACCCCCGAAAAAAGAACTGAACTAACCTTAATAAGCGCCCTTACTCTTAAACGAATGAGCTAATAGCTTAAGTGTTTAAGCACTCTAATTATAATTAGTGAAGAGAAAGAAACATATTCTGATAGTCTATTAATAGTAAGACATTTATTAGGAAAAAATAAAGGATCATTTTATAAGTTAAAAGTGCATTTTTCATAATTATTTATCTTTTGAGCTTAGGATTATTATTCCAGCAACATAATTCCAAATAAATCATTTATTCAAACAATCTGTCCAGCATAAAACACTTTTACCTAAATCTTTTAATCAATTCAAAAATTAAAGATTCATTAAAGTTAAACGATATCAGCTTCAAGATATTAATATGCTTAATATATTTATAATTCAGTTTCATATCGCAAATCCGTTGTTCTTATATCTCGATAATTGGCAAACGGTTGCGAAAAGGACTAATTACGCTTGTTTCTTCGAATAGTACCTCTTATCGGAGAGGTAATGGACTTATCCCGAATTTCACAAACGACCTTAAATCGCTCTCGTAAGTTCTTCCTTCTTTGGTGCCTCTTCCCTCCCTCTCTCCCTTCCCCCCTCCTTCCCTCTTCTCTCTCCTCCTCCTGAACGCGGCCGCATCAAGAGAGATCCTCCCTTATACTCGCTTCCCAAGACCCTCATCCCACCACTGCGTAATTGGCCGACTCTCTCCCCGCTCTGAATATGCGAACACACGTAGTAGTCGTATATGCCTCCCGCCGTGCGCGTTTCCATTGTTCCCCGACTCTGTATCTCTCTCTCTCTCAAGCCTCGCCGCGCCCTCTGGCGTATTGAAAGCCGGACGACAGCAAAAAGGGAAGGCATCCATACGTACATGTGGGCCACTTTTTCGAACGCCCCAGGGTTTAGACCCCGATCCTCGCGTTAAGGAAAAGAAAGGAACCTTTTATTTTTGTTTAAAGGGTAGAAAAAGATTTCTCGAAGCTTATGGCGATTATATTTTTTTTTTGGAAAAAATTCGGGATGAAACATGGAAAAATATAAACAGAAGAAGAGCGAGAGCGCGATGCTAGTTCCCCCTTTAGCCACGCTGAGTCGCTGCAATCGCTCCGCCTTCCTTTTTTTTTGAAGAGCGGCAGGAAAGGAAAGTTAAGAGAAGAGAGGGAAACGAAAGGAGAGGTGATTCGCCTCGGGCTCAGGCCATCCGAGATCGCTGATTGGTTGCGAGGATTTTTAATTTTTATTTTGCCGGTGTCTCCCTCTCGCAGGAGGAACTGTGCAGAAAAGATAAAGAGGACGAAGTGTAGTGGGCTAATCAGAAGGGAGGAGTGTGGGGAGGAAGATTGTGGAGTGGGATGGGAGGGGGGGGGTGTTGGAGGGAGGAGGAACAAGTGGAATGCCCCGGTTATTACGACTGGGGAGAGAGAAAAAGAGTAATACCTTTCTTAATTAAAGAGTGCATGTGTGTGTGTGTGTGTGTGTTTTAAGGGAGAAGGAGTCCCTGAAAGAGCAATGGAGCGGCTGCACTGTCGGCGGATTGAAAATAATTCATCCAAAGGATCGCCAGGTTTTTATTTTTTATTTTGACGTGTAGATGGTAGTTAGGGGGGAAAAGGGAAGAGTAATATATACATATATGTATTTATATACGTATAACTGCACGCGGGTTCTTTCATCTGCCTGCTCTGACGTAGAAGGGGTAGGGAAGAGGAGATTCCCATTCGGGATCTTATTCAAGCCGCGAGACCGTTTTATTGTTTCAGCTCGACACGAAAGTACTTGTCCCAGTCTGTTTGGCGTCTTATGCGGACGCTTATTAGCCCGCCTTTAAGTTATAATGGTTAGCAGAAGCCTAACCTCGTCCCCTTCCGAGCTAATTTCTCCTCTTCTTCAATTTATTTCCAGTCGCCCATAACGCCGCTTGCCTCTTGGCTTTTATCGACTCTTATCTTTTTCCTCAGCTGCAATATCAATTTTAATAACCATACAAAATTCGAGTGAACAACATTATTAGAGGACACATTAGCTGTTTACAATAATATCTTTAAATGAAACAGAAAATTCGTAATGTTGACGCTAGGCGGAAGAATTGATTGTCTGTTCATTTATATCTTCTATGTCGTTTAAAATCGTCATATTGAGGCACAGTGTCCACCAAAATCCACGATAAAAGATAATTCCATTATTTAGCAATTAAACATTTTGCATAAAATAAAATAACAAAAATATAAAACCAGTGATATACCGGACATCTTCGCATGAAGGAGAGGCCAACGACTAAAGTGCCGAATATCGGGAAATATGAATCTGCGACTGGGGTCCCATAAATTTTCCCCTAGGCCACTGCATAAAAGAAAATGTAAAAGAGCTTTTATTTCGGTTCGTTTTAGTCACGTATTACTTCTAACGGCTGGATAGAATTTTTAAAGAATGCATCGTCCTCTCCTCAATGCTGCATTCTTTTGTCTAATAAGAGAGATATATTTCCGAGAAAGTAATCATTGAAACAGCCATAATTCTTATAATTGATATCCACGAAAAGAACAGATTACAATACAACGTTTGGGTAATTCATAAAGCATTTTCTCATAAGGGTAAAATCATAAGGTCATTACTGTCCATTACTCCCTCGCGGTAATAGAATCACATGAAATGTATCGTATTGTATAAAAAACTTCAACTACTTCATTGTTGAATAATAACGAATAATAATAGTGAAGATAAAAGTCTGATATGACCGAGAATAGAACACAGACCTCGTACATATCGACTCTGCTGAGTAGATGTTTAAAAAAAAATAAGACCGCAGCCAAAAATAAAAAAATAGATTTAGATATCACATTTCTACCTTTTGGAAGTTTTTTTGGCTAAGCGAACCTTATGCATGGCCTTTCTCTCCATATCCTCTCGTCCATCTCATTTTATCATCTAAAATTCCTTTTCTTTTCATACCGCTTTACTTCGCTACTGGCATACTCCGGCCTATAGCTTCTTTCAACTGAACTTCGCCACTCAAAATTTGACTCTCATTTCTTCTGCTTTTCCCTTATTATTTTAATTTAACTCTTCTACACTGAGTTAGGAACTTTCCCATTTGTTTTTCCTCTCATTTCGAAAGAGATGTCGTGTGAGTAGTTCGTTTCTGTATCAATATAGGCGTTTTTAGTTTGAAATTTTCACTCAAATTATCAGCAAAGGATTGTTAGATGTTTGGTTTGGGTGACTTTTAGTGGGGATACGGTAGAGCAATGGCCTTCCATGCAGCTGTTCCGGGTTCAAATTCAGCGAACACGGAAGAGACCTCAAGCAGTTGTCCCCTTCGGCTTATGTCGACAAGAGTAGGCTAAATGCCTGCACCAAGTTTCCCTCTCCTCTCTTGTGTGTGCGGCGAGGGTGAAACACGCTTCCCACTGCAAATGGTTTTTGCATGATATGTCAAAAACGTATCTGTGCAAAACCACGAATCTGTTAAGAATTCGTCATAGAAATAACACGGCCTTGGGCGGAATTGCTCTTTAGAATCATTGTGAATTTAAATTTGAACTTTTTTAAAAACGTTTCGGTTATAGCTTAAGAATCTTTCTTCCAGTAATGCCTGTAAAGTTTTTAATAAAAGAAACAATATTAGTTAAGTCCACCCGGATATGGGACACAAGTAACAGCATATCAATACTCATTGACATTGACTATAAATCGTTCTGTTGTAGAGAATTCCTCCTGTATATGGAGGGCTCCATTTCGAATCCCTTTTATTCCAGGCTCTCTCTTGTCGATTTTTATCTCACCAGTGAACGCATATCTCTAGAACCTGCCGTTCACTCTTCATAGTTTACAAAAGAGAATCTGGAGAATTCATAAGGAGTTTTTTTAAGCAATTAGGAAACTGTCAGAGTATGTGTTGTACTATATATGATTAAATTTAAAGGAAACAATGGCGCATGGCGTTCATTTTTCAGATTGCAATGAACGCCCGTGTAATCCCACTTTTCCAAGACAAAGAAAATCTCCGTTTGCCTTAAGAATATCACGGCCTTGCTTGACCTTTAAAATCCCAACGTAAGACACGGAAGCCTTTTTTATTTTCCCTGTGAGACTCCATCTGTTGACAAAAAGTTAACAGTCCCCTCTCTTTGCGGTTACTATTTCGTCTTAATGGTTTCCCTCCAGGGGATTCCCTAACCCCCTCTCAGCCACCTCCCCCTTTCACCCCCTCATTTTCCCTCTCTTGGGTTTAAGGCTGGCAGAGGCGACGAGCGACTGGTGGGACAGGAAGGAGGGTTTGGGGAAGACGGATCGAGATTTGGGAAAGCCATTTCCAGAATGTCCTGACATTCTCAGTAAAAGAGTAGTTTCCTAAGGTCGAGAATTGTTCCGTCTGAGGTGGCAAGCGATGGGGCGAAGGAGTGGAGGCGACGCCTTCGCCCGTTGCCACAAGATTAAATTTATTAGTCCCTAAAAATTTGAAGGAGTTAACGGCGATATTCATTTGAGGGTGATATGCAGATTCGAATAAGATTTATCATAGATTTACCACAAACGTAAAATTTCAAAAATGCTTTAAAATTCTTTGATATCGATGCCGCGCTGAATACTCGCGAATCCTTATAAACTATATTTTAAATTTGGTAATTGACCTTTGTTTCCTATACCCGGCCAGTTTCTCTTATCCGTCGATGAAAACTCGAATCGAATGCCAAATTTTCGTCTCGTTCACTTAAGTGAGTATTCTTAGATTATATTGACATTCGTATTTTGAAGTTTAGATAGTGAAAAGTACATATAAGCTCCAAAATTTCACTTTATGTTTTTCATAAATATTTCTTTTGCATCTCAACGAAAGAATCATTATAAAGATTAGCCAATAGATTTTTGGTTCAGTTAGGACCACACACCGTGGTTCTGTTTTTGCTAGAATGATGCGAACGTAAATCGCTCACTTCTTTGAAGGAATACTACGCCTCTTTTGGTTCACTTCCTCGCAAAGGCGCTCTCCGTTGAGGGACCCACCGTGAACGTGTGAACGAGCGAATATTAAAACATCCTGCGAGGACTACTGGCCTCTCTGGTTACCAGTCACTGCAGACAGAGAACCCCGATCTTTTGTTTACGAGGAGCACATGTTTTAATGTTTCATGCCAAATATCGATGAAATATTGAACATTCTAGCTCGAGTCTGCTTTAATGGACTGCTGTGCGCCTTGAAGCCTTTTCTTCTTTTGATAATGTAACTTCTGGTAAACTTGGGAGGCTGCAGATATTCCTTCGTAATTTAGATATGCATTTATTTTAGCATCTCGCTTAAAACTCCGACGGGAAAATAATGCTTCACGTGTCACGAGAGTCGAGCCTTGCGAGCGTTGAGATCGGAGATGAGTTTTCCACGAAGACGTGGGAAAATATGAAGGCGTGGCTGAGAGAGGGAGGGAGAGAGAGGGCCACGGATAGAGAGAGAGACAAGTTTTCGACTCGCATGTCTTCTTTCTCCGCCTTCTCCACGTCGGGGGGAGGGGGGGTGGCGTGGGTTGGGGGATATAAGGATAGGGAGGGCGGGGCGGGAGAGAGCGTCTCTTTTAAGAGAAGTAATGGAGAGAGAGAGTGAGGAAGAGAGGGAAGGAGCCGTGTGAGGGCGGTGCCCGCCCTAGGGATGAGAGTTGACGCCGTTACGCAGACTTCGCCGACGCCGAGCTCAACTGCATTAGGAGATTAAAAGTGAGGGAGAGAGAAAAAAGGAGTAGGAGGAGGTGGCACGCCGGAAGGAGGGAGGAGAGAGAGAGAGATAGAGATAGAGGGAATAGTCCCGTCCCGACTGTTCTCGCGAAAGATGACTCAAGGCGGTCCTAAATTTTGGCAACTCATTCTGAAAGACATTAAACTGAACATGCGATTTCTATCTACCCCCATCAGAAGTCGCTCTATTCACTTACTTATCACTAAAGAATGTTTTCTCCTGAATAGCATGCAATACTATGGGAAACAGTATCCGTAGCATATTCTTGTTCGTTACTTATTTCTTAAACTTGCTCTCTAGTGAGGTAATTCTATTGTATTTTTACAATGAAATAATTGTTTTTATGTAAAAAAATTGTTAAATTATACTGCAAGGTTTCTCATATTTATAGTTTGTATGGCAAAAGGAACAAACGAAAATCAACTTCCTGACAATAGATAAATTTAGTAATTAAATGGAATCATATATATATATATATATGTTAGCATACATTCAGAATATTTAAATATGTGTCGGCAGTCTTACTGGAATTTTTCTGCGAAAAACGCCAATAAAAGGGCAATTCTGTTACAAGCAATTTACCAAATAACATCTTATCACTTAAATGTAATACACATTTATTTTAATTTTAACGTCTTCATTTATTAACTCGCAGGCATTATCGATACCCTATCGAAGGAGGCTTCGTATCGATTAATAACTCGACCGCGCCCAATCAACCTCCTGCAGGGGGTGAACACTTTCTTGGACGTTTTCCCCCTCTTCCTCTCTTCCCACCTCATTCTCTCTCCCCCCCCCCCCTTTGCCCTTCTTTCCCCTCCCACTCCTTAATATCTCCCTTCAAATCGCTTCTATTTCATTTCCTCCCGAGGCTCTTAAACCCGAATTCCCGAGCCTTCCAGGAAAAAAGAAATCTCCGCTCTCTTGGATACACTCTGTTCCTCACGCCAACCTTCCCCTCTTCACCTCTCTTCACTTCCTTCCTTAACCTTTCTCCGCCTCTTCCTTATATTATCCATCCCCGTAACTATATAGCTTAGCGGTTGCCTAGTGCTTGGTTCGAATTTATCGGCCGTATTTATACGACTCCTATCAAAATAGCGATTTGCTTGAATTATTTCATATTTCTTCCATTAAATCGAACGGGGAGTGTGTGACTTTTGCAGTTTCTATTTTTGAAAAGCAGGAGGCAATGTTCAAAATTTTTCCCATGCCATCTTAGCGTCCAATCTTGACCGAACATCATTACTCTAAACCTGCTATCCGCCGCCTTCTGAAGCGATGTGATGGCCATAGATCAATGTATCGTTGGGCCTCATCCCATTTTCCTTCTTCTTCGGGGAAATGAAATGGGTTTCTATACTACGTATAATAAACCATAAATAATGATACAAGTCTCCATTCGTTCACTCATCATTTATTGGACTAATATTCTAAACTAGGTATGTGTAATAATGCACAAGAATATGTCCATCCGCCACACGCCTTTTTAAGGCACTCTTGGTTGGAATTGAGATATGACTCTCGGTACAGACATAAACGACGGTGAATTATTTTTCAGGAAATATATAAATTATATATTTTATCAAGAGATATATTTTAATTTAGTATCGTAATAAATTTTAAAATATTTAAATGTGTTCTCAGGTTACAAGTTATTTTTTTGTAATTTCAGAACGTTTAGCGTAGCTATATATCGTTTATTTACAGACGCTGATCTACATTGCATATAAACGCTTTTATTTTAGGCTTTCATAAACTTCGTCGGCATTTCTAATGGAAATTAAATCAACCTTCGTATACTGTTATTTTCAGAGTTTTCTTAGACTGGACATCCAAGGGCCATGCACACAGAAAGGCTGCACCGACACCATTGAAGGGTTACAATCATCCAAGTTGCCCAGCACGCCGATCTCTTGGGTGCTGTGAAGCGTGTCCTTCGGCTCGATGGAGCATCTCAGGTTTAATGCAACCAGTGAGACAATTAAACGATGCCGGAAGAAAACTAACTGCCTTCTCTGTGTTCATCTGCTCGACCTTTGAATATGTGATCCATTCGTCGGAATTGTACCCCGTCGCGTGAACAAATCGGTGAGTAAAAGTAGTTTTTTATTATACAGCTACAATCTGGCAGAAGTATTGAGCAATTGATAGAATACGAACAACACACAGAAATGTTTATAATAAGCAAACAATGCTGTTGTGAAGACGTGTCAACAGAACTCCATTACAGCCGCTACGCACCGTAAAATCAATATACTCACCACATTTCGTTAATTTAACTCATGGAATGTATCATACAACCCGAAAATATCTGAAATTGAAAATAAATCTAAAAAATTATCGCTACTAGAAAGGACAGGTTTATCGTAATTATTACTTTGGTAGGCATTGAAATTCTAAAACAAAGAACACTCAAGTAATGATATCCGACTGCTACTGTATTTAACAGAACGCTACAATTGAGCGACAATTGCATTTGGCGGTGGATAGGCATCAACTGGAGTAGTTTCGTATTTGATTTTCGAAAAAGTGATCGATTCGAATATCGGCAATGTCCAGTCATGGTCAATTAACTCACGTTCTTCGAATTACATTTTAGCTTTTGGTTCCCATTTAGTAGCGAAAGAAATATTCGGCCGTAGGGAACATTCGCTTCAGGGATTTAGCTCAGGATGAAGAAACTATTGCAAGTGATGTACCGCCTAAGAACGCCCATTTTCCTTTGTAAAGCGTTCGAATATTGTCCGTCACGATGACTGCATCCGATTAAGCGATAAGCGACTGTTCACCTTTAACTTGAAGATGGACGCAAATGCATTTCGCTGGCATTGGTCGCAGTTCCGTCAGTCACATATTGGAGCGTTTCCTGAAAGAAAAGGTGACTTTCGTATTTACGGCTTGTCCGTCCGTCTCCACACATGTTCGCACGCACTGCTGGAGATAACTGTACAAAATTATGTATTAAGAATTTATGTGAAAGTATAAGACAATTACATACTCGGATTATATAATACGCAATATGGGCTTCCATTTTCGAGAAAACATAAAATGAAAATTTAAAATATTCATCGGATAAAATTGTTAAAAATAAATTTGTTACGAGCATTTTAATGGAATGCGTTTTTCTTGAGGTTTACAAAGAAATTGCTATACACATTTACATAGACATTATTCCATAAAAATAATTGTTGTTCATAAAACCCATTGCTTTAAAAGTTCGAATACCAAGAGTAACATTATAAATTACTGGCGTACCATTTAAATATTTGTATTTGTCCTTCATGATTTATTGAATATCTTTAGACGCTTAGAGCTAAATTAAATGTAGGACTTCATAGCTATTTCACGATATCTTTTATATGATTATGATAAATCCCTCACGAGCCTTAACGAGATCCAAAAACACGACCAGTTCCGAGTGGAATCATATTCATCACCTCCATGTGCCATTTCCAACCCCTTCCAGCATCAGAATGCGCGCTGCCGGTAGGAGTGATTTCCTCGCCCATTTTCAGCGAGGGTGTGTGAGGACAGGAGGAGGAGGAGGAGGTTAGAGGTGTGGTGGAGGAGTGGAGAGAGAGGGGGAGGGAGAGGGAGGGAGGGAGGGGAGGTTGGGTGATGGAGGGGGGGGGGAGGACGCGACCACAATGCGGTTCTCGTCATTTATTTCCCTCCCTCTCCCTCCTTCTCCTGTGTCTTCGCCCCCCTCCCTCCCCCTTCCTTCCCCCACTCCCTTCCCCTCCCCCCCACCCTCTCCGCACGCCGCAGTCGATCGGTTCAAATAATTGCAGGCGGAGGCAAAGGAAGGGTTGAGAGGAGGGAGGCAAGGGAGGCCGGAGGGAGCGGACTGATGCGCGGATATCGCTGTCCTAGTCCTTCGGAAAGCTAAAACCTCGGAGAATCTCAAACTACCAACCCCTATCCTCCTCATTCGTGTACGACCTCCCTCAAACGCCATTAAGTCCCCCCTCCAGCCCTCTCTCCCTCCCCCTCTTTTCTCCACCCCTCCACCCCCCCCAGATTCCTCTATCTGCCACAATTTCGCTTCGGCTTACTTGACGCACTCTTCCTAACGGCGTTGTTTTGAGCGTTACAAGCAACAATATCGATAGAGTTGCCCTCTCTCATTGTTGCAGAATACGTCACTGACGACGGCGAAGGAGTCCCGACATAGTCTCTCTCTCCCGCGAACCGTACGCGTTTTAAACTCGCTTGTGATATCCATGCCAGTCTCCGAACTACTGATCGTTAAGCGTTGGATAAACGCTTTAAACGTCGTCGTCATGGAATTATAGAATGCATTCATTGCCGTGGATTATAATGTAGTACGTAATGAACCCGTTGACAGAGAAAACATTTTGTTGGATTGTTTTAAAGAACCTTTCCTTATTTTGAATCCGGAGATTAAAATAGAATTTACAGCCCTGCCATTATGTTTGTTGAAATGGGAATATATACGTATATTTTGATATGTATTTTACTTAACAATTAAAACATTGGGTAAAAGAATGTCTTGACCAAATAAATCTTTTAGATTATACAGAGTGCTAAATTGAAGATGCCTTCTTCAACATTTAACTATTTCAATTTTAGCAAATATCAGGTAAACAAATTTGGATGCTTGATTTAGAATTATATAAATTGAAATAACCTAAAATTCAGAAAATACTTATGCAAAGTATTATTTATTGTAAAAATTGACCGAGAATCCAAAAAAGTTTTAAATTTTTCATTGACATATTGCTCGCATAAAATGAAGCATCTAATTTTAAAGTTATATCAATTCATCAACAATACAATCAATCCGCGATCGTCCTTTCAAAGAGCCAATAAGAGTGCATAACACGTTAAAAATTATTTGAGGAGTTATACAAAAATTCTTTGCGGGATTGATACAAATTGGCTCAGTTTGCTCTTAGGTTTACTGTAAAAACCCGCGAACTTAATATCCGTGTATTTACGATTCAATTATTAACTTATTGAATGGATTAATCTTTCCTTCTTACATTACATAATCTTTATTTTTTAATATAAGAGACTTTTTTGGTAATTCAGTTTAATGAAAGCTTTCTCAGAGTTTTTCTTTGTACAAAGCGTAACTGATGAGAAAACACGAGTTACAGGTAATTATAGCTAGAAAAACTGAATAAATGGAATAGAGAAAGTAAAGACATCGACTATCGGCGCAGTATAAACAATTATTTTCTGTGACATAAACTGACGATAATATTATTTTTCATTATTATTAGAACTTGAAAGTTTTTAGAGCAAGCCTGTTTTTGAAACAGCATTTCTTCACTGTTATTATAAATCTGGAAATTTATATATTGCTTATGTGAATTTAATAAGGAGCGAAGGGGTTATAGGTGGACACGACGTAATTGGGCATCAGATACCTTCACTACAACTCTGTAATGTCCGCAATATTCTCTTTTAGAAAATTTAATTTGGATTATCTCGTTTAAGTTCGAAAATAGCTTCAAGTTTGATTTGTTGAATAATCTTTGACCCTCGATTTATATATATTTAATGAATGCTGTGTTAAAAAGTAATTCGTGTCATTCTCGGTATCCCAGTTAAAAACTCATAATCCTAAATTTCAGCATATTTTCTTAAAAGTAATGATAATATTAGCACACGCCGTTTAATATTGCCTTACTCTTTCTTTTCTTAAATAGTCATCGCTGAAAATGCGATATTATTGGTCTATAATAATTAAATGTCGCGTTCGATCAAATGATCCAGTAAATCTATGATAACTTTTAAAAAATCAAGAATCGCGTAATTTACAAAGACGGAAAAGTATTTCTTCACTTAAGAAAAAATCGACACAGCGACTCATTTCACGTTTCGCCAAGTTAACATTAAATGCGAGCGTTTCGGTAGCAATTCGCAAAACAAACGTTTGTGCAACAAATCAAATGAATTATCTGTTTCTGCGTGACTAGTAAACAAAGAGCGGCCGCGACATGCACGAATCGCATCCGTCGCCAAATTCTCTCTCTCTCTCCTTCTCCGATTCCATGGCTTTTATCCGTTTTTTCCATAAACAGCACTGAAGGCTTCTAATCGCGCTCATGCCACCGAGGTTCCCTGCGCCGCATCCTGACCCTTTTTAAATCCAGGAAGAATACCACCCAAAGGTTTCTAAGTGCGGGATAATGATATCCGCAGAAGTGGTGTACCAGTTCGCAAATCGAGAGAGAGAGAGAGGAGCGCCGGGAAAAAATACACAAAAAAAAGAAGATCGATATTGGGAAGGGGGGTAAGGCCGGAGATAAAGGAAAGCGAGACATAAACACATACACACACACACACAGCAGATGGCGGTTATGTCGAGGGAGATATTCCGAACTGTTGGAAGAGAGACTTCAGAGAACCCCACAACCACTGCCGCGGACTGTGTTTTGAGTGTATATACAGAGGGTGGTCTTATGGGCGCGACCTATGCGACTTCGGAAAAATGCTTGTAAGCTATTTCCGCTGACCGTAGGGCGAACTCTCTTTCGCGTTTTGTGTGGAGAGGGTCGGAGGATGATGGGGAGGGGGGAAGAGGGTGGGAGAGGGGCGGGGGAGGAGAGGGGGGGGTGACATATTTCCGACTGCACAGCCACCACACACACACACAGGAGAGCGTGGTTGCAGCGTACAATCCGCGGGGGCGGATGGCGTTAAGGGGGGAGTTCGGGGGCGTGGGTTGGAGAGGAGGTGGAGGGTTGAAAGAGGGAGGAAGCTAGGGGTGCGAGTACAACCCACGGCCTCCTCCCCCATCCCTCCAGAAGGGAACACCTCCTCCCCCAACCCAACCCAACCCCCCCCATTCCCCCTCCTGCTCCTTTCCTCATCCCCTCGAGAAATAAAAACCGCGCCTCTTTCGCGGTCTCTTCATACGACGTACCTTTTCAACATTAATTCCTTTTTTCTCCCTTTTTCTCTCTCTCTCTCTCTCTCAACAGCCTCAGGTGCTCGTTTGTTGTAGGTAACGTGACCTTTTTTCTTCTTTATTCTTTTGTTTTTTTATATTGTCGTTCCATTCTCTCTCCAGACTCGTATTCTCTAAGCTTTTTCCTCCTCTCCCTCCTCCTCCTTCCATCTCTCTTTTCCTCTTTTATATTTTATGTATTATCCTTTCCACTCTCCATCTCTGTCTTTCTCTATGCCTCCCCTCATCTCCCTTCCCTCTTCTCTCTCTCTCTCTCTCTCTCCCCTTTCTCTCTTCCTTCTGCACACGTTATTGAGCAAAACGTGAGGGGCTGGCTTAAAATAATTTTCGTCTTTACGAGGAAAAGACGTTTGACATATCTTCGTTTACGTCAGCGTGTTATTTTTTTTTGCTCTATTAAACAGCGTTTCGTGAACTCTTTCTTGTTTTCATATCTCCTCATTTCCGCTGCATTATTATCTTTCCTTCTTCTGCATTTCCTCATCCTTTCTCAGCTCTATCCATCCCTCTTCTCATTCCTACGATCTTGCTCTCCGTCAAACAACTCTCTTTTGTTCGGCAGCCGTCCTGTCCTTTCTCCTCCCACGAACCACGACGTATGTCGGCTTCGTTTAATTGCTTTCATAGCACAAATTCTCATCGTGGTTGTTATTTTATTGGTGGAAATTTGATGAGTTACGCTATTTTGCTGCATATTAATGTTCTGCCTTTTAATGTTTCCCTAGTAAGGAAGAAGCATTCAAGTCAGACGGCTTTCCCGTTCACTTATTCTTCTGACCCTCATCGTCACTCTTCGTCTCTCTTTCTATTTCACTAAGGGCCTCACCGAATCAGTTTGATGCCCCGGAAAAAGGATGCATTCGAGCCTCCTTGAAACGATTTTAATGAATACATTATAATTTATTTAATAATGTTTAGTCAGATTATAGGAATTCAATGAAAACGGCTTAAAAACGAAATAAATGCCACCTAGGTACCAACTCCTTCAGATATACATCCTTTGCTTATCGCCATTAATCCACTTTAGTTAAGATTTGACCAATTCGGTGCCTCGCCTCTCTTCCATGTCTTCCTAAAAATGCCTTTTTTGTTGCGTGAGATATTTCTCTAACGTGGAGAGCGATTTAGTGTGGTATCGATCAAATTAGATGGTAATCACGTTTCCACCACACGTACACCTGATAAGATATCAAAAAAATACCATAGTTTTTAGTTTAAATTTGAGATGATTTATTAAAGGACTCTTATTTTCTCCTCGAAGAAACATTTCCAATAATTACTTGAAAAATGTCTTCATAAGTGCTTTGTATTTTACACTACCCATATAATGCAATGATTCATTGAAATGAAAAAGTTTTTCGTCGATGTTCTCAAAGCATATATATCCGAAAAATCAGTTTTAACGCATGGTCAGTGAGTGGTTTATAAAAAAAATTTGGATGAAGTTATTTCTGAAGGAGCAGAAAAGATATAAGGTAGGCGGGAGAGGACACAATATGAAGCAAACGGCTTGAAGCTGTTTAGACTGGTAAGATCTCTGGAAACACATCGTTATGTTCAAATCGGAGTGTTTTGCTGGAATGGCAGTAAATGTAATATTTCTGAGGCTGGTGATCTACCCATATAACATATACTAAACCGTACGTATTCAACTATTCCTCAAATCTTGATTATCCGCTTCATATTAAACACGAAGAAATGCGATTCATATTTCGATTTTGTTTGCAGTATTCATTTGAACAAAGTTCTACACTGTTGATAGTGCAATAGTTAGTTTTATTAATATCCCCAAATTTGCAATACAAATTTTTACACTTTTCCTGGCTTTAACGCCACCTTCGTGACGCTTTTCGTTTTTTTTTTCAAAAAGTTTCATAAACCACCTATCCCAGTTCGAAGCGCCAGATGTTTAAAACGGATACATATGTTCATTATTTATTTTTCTGCTGGTACCTTTACCTTTAACTCCAAGCAAATACAGGTTTCCTTGCGCATGCGCTTTGTCGTCAATCGTGGAGTTGAAGCAGCTGTCGCTGGACGTGCTTTATCTAATGTATATCGTATGTAATTAAGGAGCCTTATTAAAAGGCACATCTTTCCACTTGATAAGATGGCGGCTCCCTATAAGACGGTTGAAGCTGCGTGACCATCCAGCGTGACGCATAAATTGAAGAGAGAGAGGGAAAGGAACGCGGCTGCGTTTGTACACGCGACTGTTCATTATGGTACCGAATCCAATTCCGCATCATTCTCGTACTTTGATTTGAAAATGTTGGCGAAGAGTTATTCGTGCGCGTTTTCTTAATGCTGGATTTTCTTAAGTTTGTTATTCACGCCATTGGTTCAGAGAGCTCGGCATAGTTGATTTTCGGATTGAACATCCAAAGTATTGTCTCAAAAGCAAACAGAAAAATGTCTGTATAAAATTTGCTGTTTTTATTGCGATGGCAGACAAGAAGTACCTAGCTTTTCGTAGGAGTATAATGTATCAATATTTATATTTATACTCCATCTCGTACATACGTAAGTATATTTGTATTAGAAAACTTGTTATTTAGTTATCCTGAAATCTCTGTTAAACTCGAGAATCTCAACATTGCAGTGTAGAAATTAAATCCTAAAATTTTCCCTACTTTTCAAAATTTACAACCTTCAGTCATGCTAACCAACTCCAAATTGGAGAAATCTTTCAGCAAAAAAATTTGTCATAATTAATGTATATCATCCGAGTTATTTCAAGCAACAAGTTGAACCCCAAAATATAGAAAGAAGCTTATAATTTACAGACATTAGTGATAATTCTACACAGCTGATTTTTTGCGGAAAATTACGCCAACTGGTTAAAATAACATTATTCGGAACCGTGGTCGAAGGTTAACGTGAATAATTTTATCAAATAATGCAGTTTGACACACGTAACTTCGGAGGAATAAAAATCGAACAATACGCATACAAGCCGATTTTTGCACAAATAACAAACGCGTAACAATTCTGCTCGTTCTCCAATTTTCCTCGTGCACGTTCGAGCACAAAAGAAGAGCAAAATTTCCGTTTCGCGCGTAATTTATACCCCGCATCTCCGGTGATTCAAAGGTTCGGCTTCGTCATTTCGGATGCAAATTAAGACGAAAAACCCAAAGCGTGCGCGCGCGCGAGAGAGAGAGAGAGAGGATGAGCGTCCGTACTTTGTGCGGACGAGTCGTCCGAAATGCTTTCGCGTGACATTTAAATCAACAGCCGTGACTACTTCCGGCGCTCTCTCTCTCTCCCCTTCCACTCGCAAACCTATTCCTCAAAACGCCCCATGGTCCCGAAATGCGTTATTATATCATCCTCCCTCCCGAAACCTCTCCCTCCGTCAACCCTTTCGAGCACGAGCGGTCACTATTTTATACGGCTAACGTGCGTCCACGTGCTCGCGCCGCTTTTAATGCATGCCTTTCCGCCTCTCCCCCGCCCCCTCATCTGCCCCTCGCTTCCGTCCCTCCGAAGAAGCGAGTGCCGCTCGGCATTGTTGTCTGATGGCCATCCCTTACCCTCTCCTACTCCCCCCTCTCCCACACTCCCCCTCCCGAAAACGCGCTTCTTAGGGATAGTCTCAGTGGCTCCCTATCTTTGTCCCTTCTCTCTTATACTCTCAATTGAGCGAAAAGAGGGAATCTGCAACCAGCCCCCTCTCCCCATTTAATTGTTTTGCTAGTTGGTATACTCTTGGATTTAAATATTACCTTTAGCATTCTAGAGAAGAGAGAAACGCTCGGATGAAGGCTGTAGTTAAAAGTACAAAATGATTGGAAGCATACTTGTCACAAAATACACAATTTTCAAAGTGCTTGACCTGAAATATTTACTTATTTGATTTCACTTTTTAAACTATAACAGTTCAGCCCCCTCTCCCCATTTAATTGTTTTGCTAGTTGGTATACTCTTGGATTTAAATATTACCTTTAGCATTCTAGAGAAGAGAGAAACGCTCGGATGAAGGCTGTAGTTAAAAGTACAAAATGATTGGAAGCATACTTGTCACAAAATACACAATTTTCAAAGTGCTTGACCTGAAATATTTACTTATTTGATTTCACTTTTTAAACTATAACAGTTCAACGAATTGGTTCTTGTACAGTTCTTATCTTCAATTTATTTAATTAGAGTACTTTTTCTTTAAATACTACGTGGATCAAATCTGTGAATTAAACAAGTAACAAAATGTCTCGATTCGTTTGTGACTATTTAATGCGTAGAGCTTCAAAACGAAGCACTATAAAACTGAAAAAGAACATTAATAATATATAATATATTAAATGATATTAATAATTTTTATAGGCATCGCTTTGCTTTGAAGGGACGCGAGCTAAAAAATTTCCATCGTGTAAAACTTGAATAATTTTTATCATTTAAAAATGGAAGTTTTCTCTCCTTTTCCCAGGCTTAAACATATTTTACGGCATATAAAAATACCAAGTGATTTTTTACTCATTTTATTTATAAAAATCTAACTACATAATTCAATAGTTTAAATAACAAATATTTCAATTACCATTCAGGATATGCATTTTATATAGACCTTCACGTTCGAAAATTTATTTTATACTAACCTTCACTTTCGAAAATTTCTCTCTGATTGAAGCATTAGGCAAAGATAGAAAAAAATACATTTGATATAAAATTTGTCAGGAAAACTCGTTTAGGTCCTTGATTCTTCTCATTCGGTTTGCAAAATTATGTGTTCAATATCCTCTCGAATCTTTACTGTGCGCATTATTTAAAAGATATTGATGAACGTAAGATAAAACGAACGTTAAATGGAAAATAATAATTTAAAGTATGCCTGCCAAGCGCCATTTCGGTAGGAAAAATATCCGTCTAATTCTCCGAGGAATTCTTTCCATGCTCTTTTGAGCCGATAAAAACTTCCTCGTCCTTCCACTTAATTTGGCAGCGACGCTGTCTGGATTCCATCTCGGATTCTAATGTCATTGTCCGTCAAAGTCCGATGAGACAATGGGAGGCGGGGAGAGTCCGCCGGGAGGCTTCCCTTCGATGCCGCTGACCAGTTGGGGCCCAGAGAGACAATGGAGAGACGTCTTGGGGCGAACTTAATTGGAATTCCGAGGTGCTTAAGTGGAAGCTGGAGTGAGAGAGGGATGGTGGTGTGTCCCGTTCTTATGTAATATATTCTCTTTTAATTGCACTCCCAAATGCAATGGATAAAGATTCTCCCGCTCCCTCTTGATGATGCCATTTCTCTCCTAAATTACTTTGGCAACTGTAGTTGCCATCGTGCGAGTTTCGCAACTATTTCTCTTAATCAATAATCTTCAGGTTTATTTCAACAGTAAATATAGAAATTCCGATCAATTAATAGTGTGATAGCTGCTTGCGTTACATGGGAGTCGATATTCAGTTTGTATACTAATAAATAGTATTGTATAATAAATAATATATAAAAATTATTTATATAATAAATAAGAATAATCAGAGAGGATTTCACATCAAAGAAACGCAAAGAAACATTCCAGGACTATATTTTTAGAAATCAAAGGCGAGCATGGAATTGAAGAATATACGTACTAATATCGTTGTTTGATTACATTTCTTTTTTTAAAAAGATGCATTCCGCCTGAAATATAGATAACACAGTTCAAAATTTAGTACACTTGACAAATGGGACCAATAAAGCACACCAAATGCTACACATTTTATTTCATTTCCATACATAGCATATTATACAAGCTCTTTGCCAAATATGGAAAGACATTTTTTTCGATCGTATCGACATGGCTAAGGATAATTATTTTCCACATGTCTAATTTTTCCGTATTCTCCAATTAATGCTTATTAGGTTGATCAACTTAAGCGTATAATGGTCGAACTGTGACAATTTTATTGGCACAAACCACTTTGAATATTTAAAAAATTAATCACGATGAAGAAAGTGGACAAAGAAGCTGAAGTAGGCGAAATCCCGTGAGCCTCCATTGTTATTGGAGCGTTGGAAATTGCAAAACCATAGAATACCATTCGTTTAAGGGAAGGGTTAAGTTTATTCAAAGATCCCTCGAAGTAGATACGGTTGACCACCCTCTTAGAGCGTCCTGAAAGCAGAAAGGGTCTATTAGGGCGATATTAGAGATCTTAGGGAAGCGATAGTTAGTGAGCGTAACGAACTCGACGGAAGACGAGGTTAATGAAAAGGCTGACCCCCTTCCCCTCCATCAACCCCTCCCTCTCCCTCACCTCTCCCTCACCTCCCCCTCACCCTGGTCGCCGTCTTAACTCCCGAAATCACTTGCATCCGAGATAGAACTTGTATTGTTGCTGCCCTTATCTCTCGGCGTAGTATCTATCTTAGGAAGGCACTATCGCATAATAACAACCGACTTGGTGAAAGGCCGTCGGATATACTATGCGGTTCGATGCATTGATGCCGATGGCGCTCCAATGTGCTTCCATTGTCAGCCTAACACCTGAAAAATTTAGAAAACGTTTTATCAGATGTCGGAGAGAATATTTCTTGAATTTAATTATTAGTTATTTTTAGAATACATTTCGTATTGATTACATTTTTACTTTCTCATATACAAAGTATATTGAGAAAGTATTGTTATCGCGAAATAATTCGACCTGGAGATTTTTACGGAAATATACGTTCTAGGTGTCGCTGAATCCGAAAAAGTGGTTTTCGCAATGCTGTCTGTCTGTCTGTTACTGGAGCTAGAGCTTAAACGGTAGTGCGAAAATGAATGAAATCTCGTACTTAGGCATTTTATCATACTGAGCAAAGTATATGAAGAAATGGTTGACATTGCTCAATAATTAAGGGAAGTTTATTTAAATATACCGTGATTAATTATAACAAATTTCACTAAACTGTATTAAACAAGTGGCATTAGCAGTGGCGTAGGGACCATGGATCCGATGGATCGCTCGATCCAGGGCCCGAAGGCCCGTGGTCGACATATACAAAATTTTACCCTTTGTGTCATTTTAAACCACAAGAGCTGCTAAATACAGTGAAAAGAATCCGAGATCATGTAACTTTTTTCGTTTGTAAGATGAAAGTTACGAAGGGTAAAACATTAGATAAACAAGAGGGCCAGGGAGAGAGGGGTGCATTTGGTGCAAATAACCGGTGTTGACGAGATGGTCCATTTCTCTTTACTTCCCATAGAACAATGGTTACCATACTGTGAGGCGCGAAAGGTTTGGCTGATACAATATCACTTTTGTCTTAGTCGTGAGACCTAAGCTGTACGGCCCTCAAATTCTATTCTAGAGGGACCAGATGTTTTTCTTCCTTGCTTATCTTTAGGCATTAATCACATTCCTACTGGAGTATCGCTGCTCCTCAACGAATCTTCATTTCAGATTAGTCCGACTACATGTAAGATGTTTTTGTTTACCTTAAGGCCCTTCCCATACTACCGCTTTGTGTCAGTTTAATATTTCTTTCAGCTCTTGAGCTCACGTGCCGTATTTCTCATATACCCTTAACGAATTCGTATCTTCTTTATTGGCTATCTGACTCCGAGATGTCTGTGTATATAATGCAGTATTTTTTAATTTTTTTTCTCACTGGGTTCCCATAGCATCTCACATCACAGTTGAAAATCTGCTCCAGCTCTAGTGAGTTGAAAATCTTTTCGCTCTTGTGCATTGAACCCACCTCTCAGTTTTTGTGCATCTAAAAGTGGTTAATAGTGAAGTTTGTTTCAAAGGGTACGGTGAATGTGAATAACAAGTACCAATATAAAAATACTTATCAAAGTGCTTATTTCGTGTGATCTAGAACTCCCTTTAATTTTGGTCTGTGCTTAACATTAGAACAGCGCAGCGCCCTTAATTCAAAAGGTAAGGCATATTTTTTATAAAAGTACTATCTAATTATAGCAAAAAGGAATCTCGCGTATATTCCGCGATCAATAAATCGACAATATTCTGTAATAATATAACCTTCATGGCAAGTTGATTTTATTGATTGATTAAAAAAACATTTATTCGCTTAAAATTAATGTTCCTCATATTCTATTTATAGTTTGGCTTCGGGAGAATCAATAATCTCCTTTTGTGACGTCAACTGAAGTGCAATAACAATTTAACGTTTTTTGAAAATTAATTGATTTCTTCGAATTTGTAATTTAAAACCTGAATAACATACCCTTCAAATGTAGAAACATAAAAGTGGGGCAGCTAAGCGAAAGAAAAAGAAAGATTTGTATGCCAGCAATACAAAAAATCCAAATGTAATGATGGCCATTTAAATGATAAGATTATTAAATGTTTGCAATATATTTTTATTTATAAAAATCGAATTATTAATAAACTTATTTCATTAAAATTTTCCCCTTAAAAAATAAAATAACCAAAAACTATATATTGGAGGAGACGGGGGGCCCGTAAAGAATCCTCGAACTAGGGCCCGGCTTCACCTTGCTACGCCACTGGGCATTAGTAAAGAAAACAAATGTATTGCAGTCAGAAATACAAATCCGTTTCTTATAAGTGCAAAATATTTTAGAATTTACCTTTTTATGCGCGTTTAGCTTCGAGCGTGAGCGCCTATTAGCGTCTGTCTGTCCGTCAGTCATGCGGACTGACGGACAGACAGACGCTAATAGGCTTCTACGGAACAGATTTTCATGAAATTTTATATTAAAGAATTAAAGTCAAAGATAATAAGAAAATCGTATAAATGAATCACATAAGCCAATCAGGAGTACCACTTTGCTGGGGACAAAAAATGAACTTTTCGTCATATCTCGTAAAGTATTGCTCATATCAAGGAACTTCTCAAATAAAAATTGTAGAACTGGTAAAGTAGAGTAATTATTTTCCTATACATTTTTATCGTAGTAGTAGCCGTTATCAAGAAAATCATACAAGAAAATCTTAATTCGAGTTGAACTTCGATGATTTTTTGCATGGTTACTTCATCATTGTTGCTAACATAAACAATCTCACAAAAGTACGTTTAATTTCCTTATGTGTGCATGCAATTCTTTTAAATATGAAGAAAATGGTTTATTTATGAAGAAGAAAAGAACTTTAAATTGTTATTTCCCTTAGGTACTCGGGTAATCATGAAGTTTAGTCACTTTTATTATCCAAGGGGTTCCAAGCTAATGAAGTTTACTCACTTTTATTATAAAGGAGGTTTTAGCACTCAAGAAACCCAAATTCAATTTTTAAAACATGTATTACTTTCATGTTTAATAAAAATTCAAGTGAATCACAAAACATACTTCTCAGTAACACAAAGTAAAAAGCTATTGAAAAAATCGTGAAATGCTTTTCGCCAAATAAATTACATTGGTTCCATTTGCGGCGCAACAGTCAAGAGGATATAACATTGAAAGTGTTTCGTATTTAGCACCATTTTAAATTATCGAAAGGCCACTAGAGGGAGTGTTGTTTTTCTCTTGCTACTGTCCTCTAGGGCTAGTTCGAAAAAACTACTTATCCTGGGTCATCGGCTCATGACCAGTGGAGGAGTTTTAGAAAGTGACACGAACGGAGGAAGCTCAACGGGCAGGAGTTACAAAGGTAAGCATTACCAACTCTTGTGGCCTTTGTCGGGGCAGTATCTCATGGTTTTTGTGCATATCTATACAGTCCACATGTCAAGGTTCGAGTGAATTATTGCGATCCTCGCGTAATACGAGAACCGAACAGAAAGGACATATTGACGAGCCTTCGGTTCGCTTTGCTTTAATGGGTAGTCTTCTCCGAGCGCTACCGCGCCCTCGTCCGGAACCAAACTATCCCTCCCCGTTGTCAGGTGATTGGGTTTGTAAATGTCGAAACCGGCCAATCAGTTTCTGTTAATGTTGTCTAAAATTTTCGAAAAATAAAACATTTAAGTTATCATGTACCTATTTTAGTGTCTTTATTATGGAATGTAATTTGCCGGGGGATAACCGACCAGCACCGAAATATTTTATTTATACCAACATGAACAGTGACTGAACTTTAGCTTGGAACCCCTTTATAATAAAAGTGACTAAACTTCATTACCTTGGAAGTCCTTGGATAATTAAGTGACTGAACTTCATGTTTACCGGTACTCCATTGTACGCCATTGTGATACGCTGTACACTTTCCCAACTTGGTCAGTTGCAATGACGTTTGCCATTGCTGGTGCTAAAGATCAATAAATTCGTACCGAGATTTTTTTGGCGAATTAGTCATTCTATTTATTCAACATGTATTCAGCGTGATGTATCTGGCCCATTGGCTAATGTATCTGAACGACTGTTCATTCTCTTTCTGATAGCTTATCAGAATTATTCTTGTGAATCGACACTATTTCCAAACGGCCCAACTGAATTTTCCATTTTCGCTTCCCTCCAGGCCACAGTCAATTCTTAAGCCGAAATGATAGAAATTCCTTGAAGTTCGAATTCATTCTGGTCTAGTATGAGGGTGCAGAGATTGAGCCTCACTCCATCTTAAGATATTTAAGTTAAATCTTGCGCCTTGGGCCTAGTAAGCAGGTTTTTAGTGTAGTGTATTACAACAAACAAAATTTAAAAATTTTGAACGACGATTGTAATTTGAAATCCCAAAATCCTATTGCAATGGTTGGCAGCTTTTCACGTGTAACGTGCCAAATTCACGTCCATGTATGGTCTCGCAGGCCAGTAATACATTTTAATTTAATGAAATGATAATTTTTATTATTTGATCACTCCCGGTTTACTTAAAGAAGGATCACATTGCCAACGGTATGCATTTGTAATATGGGTCCGAATTTCCGTATTGCGTGTTCATATACTATAATATATTCATATGTATAATATGAATTATTTATCTTCTTTTACATTTATTCTTTCGTGTGACAATCAAAATTACCCCGCGTGCCACTTTAGGCACGCGTGCCATAGGTTCCCGAACCCTGTCCTAAGCTATAATGACAATCCTGAGCAGAGAAAATGTTTATGCACGACCGTTCAAAAATTCAGAACACTGCTAAATTAAATATTTTACTGTGAGTTATAACGTTTATTGCAATGGATTATTAATTTTCCGTAAATTTACATGCTTGAGTTTTTCTTATCTTTGCCGTCCCCTCTTTGGTTTCCGGGAAAAATGAAAAGTCAGCCTGAAGAAAGTGCTTGCTTGCTTACGCACAGAGTCACAGTAGGCTGCCTTCCCTTTCTTTTTGAAACCCATTCTTCCGTCCTCTGATGCAACCGTTGGATCCACGACCGTTGACAGAAACTCAAATAAAGGAGCAGATGTCTCGGGATGAGAAAAGGAGCGCTCAGCGTCTTCAAGACGTCTTTCCTAACCGCCTTCCCTCCTCCCTCCTCCCCTTCTACCCCTCCCCCTCGCACCGCTCCTTCTCCCTTTTTTCAGAGCGCTTCTCTATCCCCTCTCACGGCAGTGCCTTCGTGCTGCGGCAGCCGATGGGAGCACGGGAGAAGAGAACGCAGGCGCGCGCGCTCCACGCGTCGGGAGATGCGCTCGGCCGAGCACCGCATCTGCCCCCACTCCACTCGAATACTATCAGGACTTTTTCCTCGGCCGTTTTCTTCTCACGGGGGAGAATTATCAACCGTTCGGGCTTGTTTCAAGTTCGAATGTCTGAGACGGTTTGTCGTTGTTTGTCTGAAATTTGTTGCCAAGCTGTAATGTTAGCAACTTTTGGATTGTTTTCTTACGACGGATCGGTTCTTCGAAGCATTTCAACAATTGTAAAATTTCGAATATTCGACACGTTACGAAATTTTCAATTATTAAATATGTTCCAAACATTCCAAAAAATGTCAAAACTAATATTGGAAAAATTCCATAAAATAGAAAATTTTGTAAAAAATTTCCAAAACTTCCGAAAATTAGAAAAAATTTGAAATGTTTCGTCATTCTTTATCATATTTTAATTAATTCGTTCACGAATTTAAACTATTTTCCTACCAACTAAAATTAATCTAAACGATTATTTATTTATCGAAATTTAAGTGTATAATATTCGTAAAAAATAATATAATTAAAAATATTTTGTAATTTGTGAAGTTGATTCCCCAAGTTTTAGTAAAAACCTTCGGTCACTTGATGTACATAGATACTACGTATATTGTACATAAGTATAACCAAGTCGAATCTTCTGTCCTCACCCGGCAATTGTAAGAGTTACGAATGTCTGCGAATTTCGATAAAAGTACACTTATTGTTAGCGGCATTCTTTGCTTATTTTTAACCATCCGTCTAAAATTGAAAGTTATTGTTACAAAACTGACAAATTTTGATTGGAAGATTATCTTAAAGCACTGAGAGGACTAAGAGTCGCTAGGTATGACTATCTTAATCACTTTTAGAGAAACGAAGTGTCAGCTAAATACCACTGTGAAGAGTGCTTTCTTACGATATTTCCAGACATTGAAAAATTTGCTGTTTTCTGCCTTTAAAATACATAACATTTTTAAAATTTCTCATATTATGCATTTCATTTAATGTCCCGTGAAAAAATTTCCGGGATAATGGTTTAAAATTACATTTCATTGAATGGTTACTTCATCTTTATGTTGAATTGAATTACCCGCCTCCATACAACTGAAGCAATATATTTACATGCAATACATTATATTTTAATTGTAATCCAGTAATTATCCAAACTGAAGAAGAAAGAAATAATGTCTACCAGTTCAGTCGACAAAGTACCATTTTTTTTGTAAGAAAGTCAAAGTATAATCTTGAGAGCGACAATGAAACTGATCCCAACCGCTTCTATTTATCTCTCAGTGATTGGAATTCTTTTGAGAGCTAAAGGATTCTTTCAAATAACTTGGCTTGCGGTCCGAGTGCAACCTTGGTTCGTTCTAAGAACGTGTTCGGAAGCGCTTTCGTCGGGTTAGGATTACCCGGGTCGAGCGGAAGGGAGGTTTCGGAAGCGTACGAAGTAGAAGGGGGAAGAGCGTGCCCAAGGAGACGGTTTGGGAAGAAGGGGGGAGGGATGGGGGGGGGAGGGGGGTAGGCGCGCGAATAACCGACACGGGAATCGCTATTGATGTAGGATGAAGGTAAGACATTTAGAATGTGAGAGAGAAGGTGGTTATCGGCGACGGCGATCTTGTAATTCGAACTGTGCTACAGCCATTTATTCGTTTTAAATTAAGTTTTCAATCGTAGAGTTCCGCATAAATACGTTTTGTCGGCGCATACTGAACTAGAAAGCAATTTTGTGAAATAAAGTGGTGATCAGTGTGTGTGTGAGGAGGAGTGGATAGTTTTCGTGCTTTGGAAGAGGAACACGGCCTTGTGGCGTTCGGAAACTGTGGTTTGGCGAAGCGGAATGGCGTACGGAATTTTTTAAGGTAAATTTCAAGCGTTCGCAAGAGAAAGATTCAATTGATTCGGAATATTAGAATGTTTACTTCTATTTTATTTTATTGTAGTATATACGTGGCCGTGTTTTTTCAGCAGCGTAGCTTTTTTATTTAAATAAAATGTCTTTTTGCATTTCAGTGAAAAGTGGCATTTTGTTTATTAAGAGATGAGACGCATCATACTTTGGGTGATTTGTCGGATTTCTTTAATTTTAAGAATTCTGCTTAAATTTAAAAAGTTTGGAAAAAATTTGGGCCTTAGTGTTCGTACAATGAAAACCGAGTTAATTTCATCGTCCAAAGAGGCAAACGACGTTTGTCGCAATTTTCTTGGTAGTTCGAATAGGATCACAGAAGTGATTTAATATATAAGCACTACGATGTAGTTACATTTTAACTTAACTGTAGAAGTTTACCCCAGAAGATTCAATTTCTGAAGTTTAATAGAAATAATCGCAGCGCATTTAATTGTACACTGTCGTAAACACTTGAAACTTCTATTCAGAATTAATTCTTTCTTGCTTACAATGTATATTAACAAATATATGATCGTAGTCCTTTATAACAACTTCAGTTAGCTGTTTCTTACGATTTATACAATAGATTGAAATTACGATTCTGCTTAATTACCTCTCTCTGGTCTTTTACTAGGATGGCCAAGTCTGGTCTTTCCACAATTACTCTCTTTATATAGAAATTTTCCAAATTTGTAATCTGGTGTTTTGCTTGTGCTTTTCTATTTTTTTAAATTAAAAAAAATTTTTTTTATGGTTCTCATTCTATCATTATCATTTGTAACTGTTGATGAAGGGTTAAATATAAGAAGGGACTTCACAGTCTCAATTTCGCCCTGAATAAAGTCATTTGTCTGTCTGTCTGTGACTTTGTGAAGCATTAGGCAGAGGCTGCGCCGCAGATCGGTATTTAAATTTAGATTAAATAATATTAAACTAATATTAAAAGCGAAATTACTTTAAGAGTAAGTGCATGCATAGCGAATATTTAAAGAGGTATTCCTATAACGTGGAAGGTAATATGCGATATTGAGGGATCGCAAATGCAGCAAAAGTTATTTCGCTTTCAATTAAGGTAAGAAGAGTAAAATAAGTTCCTTACTGAAACGGTGTTAAACACTCAGCGGCTCTTGCATTTACTCCTCCCTTATTTTTTCCATTTTTACTTGTATTATTTTCCAACATAACACGAATGATTACTCGCCAACGGACGGTTTGTGAACGCATAAACAATTACGAATTCCTTAGCAACTGTTTACAATTGAAATTTATTTCAGTAAAAGTTTTCCATTCTTTTCAAGATTAAAGAGATTGCGAATAAAATACTAGCAATATCAATGAATTCCTGGTAATTAAAAAAATTAAGTGGCGGAAAAACACACTGCGGTCGAGGAGACCTCGTGTGGGCGTCCGTGGTGAACGCTCCAAATTATCTCCACGATCTGGATGGGCGATTAATCGCTTTATTCTCGTACACACGAGCGCGCCGAGTCGCGAGTCAATTTTTTCATTCGATTCAGACGACTAGGGTGGTCGGAGGGAGAGAGATAGGGGCGGGGGGTGAGAGAGAGAGGGGAGAGGGAGTGGAATGGGGTGCGATCCAAAACACGTCAATTTTTATCAACCGCCAACATCGACGAATAACGCTTCCATTTAAAAAAAAAAAAAAGCGAAAGAATCGGATTTAAAAGTCGAGTTTTTTTCCGCGTGGCGCATTTTTTTTTTGCTCCGCGACCCTCTCAAATTAAGTCCAATTTTTTTTAACTCCGACGAACTTCGTCAATGGCCTCGCCCGTTCAATTTTCCATCGACACCCGACCTGCCCCAATGGATTCGATGGGGAATAAAAACTCCGTCTCGTACTTTTTTAAAAATAAAATAAGCAGATAAATAACTGAAAAGCGTTTGTCAGTCTCGATGGGAGATTTTTTTCTGAACCGATATTTTTTTGGCTCACGGTTGAATCGTGGGCGGAGGCTTTTTATGAGGGGGCGTTGGGAGTGGGGGGGAGGGGGGGGAGGCAGAAGGGGAGCGAGGTGCAAGAGGAGGGTTTTAGGTCCTTCCAACTGTGTCAGCAGGTAATGTGAGCACGGTGTAAGGGGGATGGGGTGGATTTATAGCAGAGGGGGAGGGAGGAGGGGGAGGTGGCCCGGGTGGCGCGCGCTGAAGCCCGGCCGTGCCGTTTTTTGTTTTCCCGACCTTGCTCTTGCGGTCATGGAACTGTTTGCCAGCGACAGTGTGCGTGATTGCGGTGACTGAGGTTTTTAAAACGGATTGTATATTGGTGCGGGATCACTGACAAATTGTGAAAGGGAAGAAGGGAATTGAGTAGATTGGTCACGTGGGGAGAGAGTTTGGAAGGGGTTGATGTAAGCAGGGAAACTCTGCGATGCATTCGGAAGAAGAGCTTTGCACTATCGAGCTTTATATATAGGTAATTATAGTAATCATTTATATTTACCGAAATGTAGTTTGTAGCTTATTATGGGGTGATAATCCCGGTTTATGCGTGCTTTTGTAATAGAAATTACGGCCGAAATATATGTACTACAAATACATTTGCATTTCTCTGAAAACTTTATCGTCGAATCTGAAAATAATTGGAGCACAAGAAATGTTTTTTTTTTAAGTAAAAGATCAAGCTTTTACATTAGCCTCGCCTTTTTGTAAGCAGTGGTTGTTTTA
Source organism: Uropetala carovei (assembly GCA_036926305.1). NCBI lineage: Eukaryota > Metazoa > Arthropoda > Insecta > Odonata > Petaluridae > Uropetala > Uropetala carovei. The sequence goes on from JAXCHB010000167.1 coordinate 3,478,008, forward strand.
CCAAACGTTCAAACTCTAAATCAGGGGTGCACAACATACGGCCCGCGGGCCAAATGTGGCCCGCCGACACCTTTCGTTTGGCCGGATTGAAGCTCGGCTGGTTAATTCCTTATATATCAAAAATACAATTAAAATTTGTAAGTAAATTGTATTTGTTTGGCACTTCCTTTTTTTGTCATATAAAAACTCTATATAAAATTTGTTATGGTAATTAACAAGTCGACAATAGTGTAGATGAGTTTTTATTAAAGACATCATTTTCAAAGTGTGACCCGCTTAGGTCCAATCAAGGTCGATTTTGGCCCGGGTCAACTTCTAAGTTGTGACCTCCTGCTCTAAATGTTTCAGTGGATTCATAAATAAAAAAGTGCTCCAAGTTGGAATGGCCATCAAATTTATCAATATAAAAAGTACTTATGATCTCAAACTTATTTGTAATGTGCAAATTCAGACTCCGTAATTATTTTTTTCTCTATTCTACGTCAATGTAACGTGTTCTCGTCTCATTTATGACTTATTTAAAAATCTAAGTTTATGGTAAAATTGAAAGAATTTTTTGATTTTCTTGTTTCGCGAAACTCACGTCTTGGCTAACACCAACATGACGGTTTTTTTTTGTGTTTGAAATAAAAACTGCAAAGTACCGCTTAAGGGTATTCGTAATTCATTTGGCTCCGTACTTTGCAAACTTGAATCATCCGTGTATTTTATAATTTTATTATTTGTTATTTTTTCAAATTTAAATCTTCTCAAAAATTAGTTTGCATCAAAAAAATGATAAGCTGACCTATATATGACGATCCAGTTATGAAGAAAATCTTATTGTTTTGGTATTCGTGTGTTCCTTATTTTATTGTTTAAATTTTTAGGTTAAGTTCCATTAACTTACCTTTCGGCGTTACGTATCAATGAACTTGACGTAATTTATTCGTTATTCGGAAAGCGAACGTGTCTTCAAACCGCGGTTGGCAAACTATTAGCTTTCGCGGTGATGACGTAGCGACGGAAAAAATGAGTAAAGGTTTCGGTTGGAAACGGACGTAAACAACTCATTAAGTGGCGCCATTCATTCTCATCCCATGTGTGTCACGCTCGTTATTGATATTCTTTTGTTTTTCGGTTTCCCCTCCCTCCCTCTCCCTCCCCTCATTGGCGGGCGACCCACGCAAGGTCGATGGAAACGTAAATGATTATCGATCAAATTATGTGCGTGTGGATGTGTTCACACCCTCATTCACTCGCTCACATAAACACACACACATACGAGCGCGCGCGGGCCCGCGGCTTCCCACTCCAAAATCCACGCTAATTCTCACCTCCGCAGTTGTGACGACAACAGTAGTACGATGTTTATGTTTTCCAAAAAGACGCTTGATTTTTTCCGCCGCTCGTAACGGACTCGCTTGTTTTTGTTTTGTTTTCGCCGCGCAGTTTTATCTCCCTTTATTTTTTTGCGCGCCGGGAGTACGGGGCGGAGCGAATAATTTGGATCGCACGCACACAAACGACGCGGCGGTTGAGCCAATCATCTCCCTCTTCTCTTTCGTTTTTTCATTTCGTCTCTCTTTTTTTTCAATTTTTATTCCGTCTGTCGGTGCGGTCGATGTATTAATTCGTTTAATATATTTATCCTTCGTCATGAATTTGTTCTTCGGTCGCTTTTTTCGCCGCTCCATCCAGCAAAGTGTTGTTTATTATTTTTTCTCTTGCGCTTTTTTTGTGATTGATCAGCCATTCAGACGGATAAAGCAGCGCTTTCGGACGGAATGACGAATTTTAAGGGTTAAAAAAATACGAGTTGATATAAATTATCCGGGAGTGAAAAAACGCGCGACTCTCTCGTTTATTTTGATATTTTATTTCGACGTTTGTTTGTCAGTTGATAAAAATATCGGCGTCGTCTTTAATCTGTCACATTTATACATGGGAAATTTTTCTATGCTTTATTTTTCTTTGGGAAATCGGGAATTCTTCGTCCGTTAAGATAAAAATTAATCGCTATATATTTTTAAAATATTATTTTCATGAGTCAGCAGTTGAGCATGGTTTAAAGCGTTAAAACGTTATTAATTCTATTATTATAAAAGTTTATGAAGTCATATATAGCATGCACATTTGAATTATAATATTTAAAAGATTATCATGATGCATGTTGGTAAACGGTTTTTCATATTTGTTTCTTTTTTTTGATTTCTGATGGCTAGTTGTTTATTACCTCTATAAGAAATAGGTTGCGGTATTAAATATCGTCACTATTATTTTCACTCAGTTTTTAATCATCATTTAAGTTTAAATACTGTATTAAAACTGAGTACATATATCTTTTGAAATATCATAAGTAGTTCAAATACGGATGATTATCTTCTATTTTTTCTCTCTATTTTACTTGATAAAATAATTTCCAAAGACAATTTGTATTCTGTTAGGATTTATCTGACTAGTATTGAGAACTTATTCCTTAATGAAGTACATACAATGAATACCTCCATTATATAGAGAAGTTATGCATGTCATCATTTTTCCTTCCATAACATAGACGTCAGTACGTGACAGTTAACGTTTTGATATGACTTTATTATTTATTTTTTCATACTTTTAATTTAATTACAAATCAGATCTTTTTTAATATTTAGTTATCCAATATTAAATTTTGTGGCGCGAGATATATTTTAAAACATAAACACCAAGCGTAACATCTTCAAGCTCATCTTGCACAATAATAAAAATTGTTCTTACGAAAAAGTAGGAATTATGAAGACTTCCTAAGCTTATAATCAGATTCAATGTCTTGATGAAAATTCAAGCCGATTTAAATTTTAAATATGCTCATGAATACACACTTTTCGTTAGCATTTATTAGCTGTTAGTATTTATGATTTTACGCAAAAATACAAATTGCGGCATATTTACAAAAATACTTCTCAGTGAAAGTTGTTAATTGCATTTGAAATAATTAGCAATTAGTTAAATCGATTGAAACCGTAAACATCAATATTCCAATAACATAGTAAGGAAATAATATTTTTTTATCGGAGTTATCCCTTCATCTGTTCTATGAAAATTATATACGTTTAATCACCTAAGTCAAGTAGGATCGCTTTTATCCACACCGCATCCAACCTCATTCCCCCCCTTTCCCCTCCCCTATGAACCTCCTTTATCACTCCTCTTCCTGTTCCATCCCAATTCATCAGCAACAGGTGCGGGGCAGAGGAGTGTGGGCGTTAGTTAGGCTTGTTAGAAATAGGGGAGGAAATTTTCTAGATTTGGAATATCAGGGGTGGTAAGAGGCATTAGGTTCAGCCTTTCGATTCGCCTATTGCAAGATTCGATGTTTTGTTCTGTGAATTGTTGGAACCCAATGACTGATATCTTGAGTTAAACTCCGTTATTATATAACGTTTATGTATGCAGAAAAAGTCGCATTTATCTCGTCCGATAATTTTGTAAATAATCTCAAATAAAAAAGCCAGAAGAGCTTCCGTAACACGAAAGTTCTTTTTATATTAACGTGAGAAATGAATGCATATAAAAAGTTTATTTTCTTGTCATCTTACTTGCAAAGTACCGAAGTAAGTAAATTTTAGCAAATTTTTATATTAATTTTAGAGCAATTTTAAATCTGAGACAAGGTGACAAACAGATATTTGGGCAAAAATGCTTGTTTGTTTTTATACAGATTGATACAAATTCGAGCCCGCTTCTTCATAACGCTAGTTGTGAGGGAGAGATTACTTATTTTTCCAGTGAAGCTGGTAATTCCGTCTTAAAAAGATGTGCTCCACACGAATTCGGTTTACTTTCTTTCTTTCTGACGTAAAAAAAGGGATCTTTTCAGCTCGGGGGCAACCAGCCGTCGCATAAGAGATGGCTTCGTTAAAAGTCTTACAAGACAAAGCCATTCGCCCTAATTACGTCCTCAGTTAGCTCTCTCCCTTTCATCACACCACCCCAATCTTTCCTGTCTCCTCGTCCGTGACGAAAACCACTTCTCAGGAGACCGATAGTAAGGTTTCGACTCGCACATTTCCAAGTCTCGCACCAGACGCCTCTTATGGAAGGCTCCTAGCTTACAGTATGCCAGATGCCCCCCTCCCCCGCACGCCCTCTTCACCCCACGCTAATCGGGTTACCATGGTGAGAGTGGCAGCAGGTCGCCAAGCCCCGCGCGCCCCTTTGACCCCCGCCCCCCACCCTTCCCTCCTCCGTTCGTCTTTCTCTCGCCTCTCCTTGACTCCCGACCCCGCGTCGCTGACCCCAAGAGGGAGACAAAGTGACACAGAGAGAGAGAGAGAGGGCGTGAATTGACGGCCCATCTCGAGGCTTCGGCGGGACCATCTTCAACCGTGCTGCTAATTTGCCTCTCTTTTTCTCATATTCTGCTGGTCTTTTTTTATTTAAGTGTGGGTTTTGGTTACCAGTGTTTGTTTGAAAGGCATATCCAGAATCCCATCCATCATTTTCTTAACGTCCCCAATCGCTTTCCTCCTCTCCACGCCCCTAATGTACGCCTAGACTTTCTTTTGCTCTCGCTGTATTTACCGTCTAGCGCAGAGGGAAAGTGGTTCGAGTAGAGGGTTAAGAGAGAGAGAGGGTAGTAAGCTTAGTGTTTTATTGGGAGTAACCATTGTATTTCTTATATAATTGTGACTTTATTCTTGTTTTAAAAAATCGAGCAATTCATTTTGTGCGTATACTTTCGTCATATTAATCGCCCGATTCTATTTAGCTTCGCACGATGGCTCATTTAAAATTGAAATGTAATATATATTTTATTCGTAAAATATTCAATATATATTGAACATTATTAATTAGAAAGTGGATCAAAACTTTATTCTTCGGATGAACAATTTTTCAATAGAATGAATACCAACTCTTTCAAAAATTTAAATGTGATATTATAGTCTTGGAAAAATAGAATTATATCACTGAAAATGAGTAACTTATTGTTCCATCTCGCGAGCAGAAAAAATGATGATCAAAGTTGTGATAATGCAAGTCAGAATGCCGCACACGATTTTGATGAAACAGAAAGTATCTTTCTAGTGCCTCTCTTGTCAGGAGAATGTATGGACGCAGATTTCATGTCATTCAAAATTTACGGGGCGAGTGTCTCTCGAAGCAAATATCCAATCGCACGAAGGAGACCCGAAAAAGGAGACAGTGATTAGAATGACAGAGGATGAGATTCGAAGTGTTCGATTCTCGCGACACGGTCTAAAATATTCGACAGAGTTTAAAACAGGGTACTATAGGATTTAAACAATATGAACAAATTTATTTCTTTTGAATGTGTGACCTCTGTTGCTTTGCTTGCGTTTGCATATCCCAATATAAAATCTCATACGCACCTTGTGCTAAGGAATATCTCGAAACAAAATAAAGCAATAAAATCCTTTGAAAATATAACTACTAACAATAAAAGGGATGGCCATCGCGATGGAGGCCTTATCGCCCGGTGGGAGAGCTCTTTAGTAATGGCCCATATATTGATGCGATCCGGAGCGAAATGTCGATGGTGGTCAAGGAAATATTAAAACGCGTAGAAAATGTCCAGAAGGGAAGAAAATGTTGTTTAGAACGGAAAAAGAGTGAGATTAGGGCTCGACGGTGTCATGGTCTCGAAGACCTTGTTCTTAATATAGAACTTTAATTTTTGTTCGGAAAAAAGCGTGAAGTTTGTAGAGGAAATTGGTTGCAATAACGAAATTTAGTAATTATTTACTGAAAAAATGCGAAGAATCGCGGTATATTAAATGATAATATTTATAATATTAAATATGTGGTTATTCATTTAACTGAGAAATTTGGCCGCAGAATCCCTGCCAAATACAACAAAACTTTTAGAAGGTAAATTTATCAGTAATTATCATTTCAATGAAATATTTTAGACAATTAGAAGCGACACTTTTCATTAGGAACGAATAGGAAGTCTTCTGAAATCCTTATGAATTACTGTATCACTTAAACGAACGGGTCAACTTCCTACAAAATTACTGATTTTGGTAGTTGTATGCAATTGGCAATACGCATCTTACTGCTGGGAATGGAATTCAAAATGAAATAATTCGAAATATGCTCTAAAGATTTTTATTTTTCAAAGACTAGTCATTATCCATATTGCATTCTAAATAAAGAATTTCATTGATAAATAATTAAAAATTTGCCAATTCTATTTTCGTCTTTGAATGGTTTTAAAGACACTGCGTCATAGCAAGTGAGTGAAATCCTCTCCATCTGCGATCGAAACCGCGGCGGACTTTATTGTTCCAACCAGACGCTCTTTTGAGCATTCGAGATACTGCTTCTTGGTTTCAGAATGACCGCTAAATGGCCAACTCCAATTTCCGTGACAGAAGACAGGCAGACATAGGCCCTATCCCAACCCAAAGGACTAGAGAGATTAAAGGCATTCATTTCTTTAATTCCTAGAACACGTTGCCTTGGGTTGGAATTGACTCCAGAAGGCCTACGCCCTAGAGTTTTATGTTTCGCTCTGCTATGCGTTGCTACTCCCTTAGCTACTCCGGTCGCTATACGGACTGTGTCCAGACTCCCATCGCATTCTGCCTCTTATCTTTCCCAGAGAGAAACATAATTCTCCCCCCCCCCCTCCCTCCTCCTTCCACCCCTTTCTCCCTACTCTAATTTTTGCCTTTCCTTCTTCATAGTGTTGCGTTTCCATCTCTCGTCGAGTTTTTCTTCTCAGAAAGCTTATCTATCAAATCTCCAGAATATTTGTTATCGATAAAATGTTAATTTTAACGTCCATCGTGTAAATACAGTATCTGTACCCTAAGAAAATCAGTTTTTATTATATATTTGTGACAAATTCAATTGCGCTCTGCCCATTTATCACCTCGTTTCACTAATTTTTCAGTAAACGAATATTGAAAAAATTTATCGGATCAATGCTAGTAAACTAAGTGGACTCTCATTAAAAGTGTAATGTGTTCCAGTCAATTTCTTCTTACAAAGTCACTCGGGTGCAAACTCAAAAATACCACTTTTGGGAGAGAAATCATCTTGATTTTTACTGTATATACTAATTAACTCCTCGGTACGTAACAACCGCCGGAAAGAAGTCGCCGTCACCCGACTTAGAATTGGCCACTGTGCTTTGACGCACTCATTCTTATTTACGCGGGAAAAGAAACCCCTCACATGCCACACTTGCAATTGCTCCATAAGTGTAAGACACCTCTTGACGGAATGTGTCAAATGTAGAGGTACCCGCCAGATTTTAAATATCAGAGGCAGTATCTTTGACATTTTATCTATCGATCCTCAAAAGACGCACTATTTTAACTTTCCTAAGGGAAACTAAACTTTTAAGTGCTCTATAAATATTTCCATTTTTACGTGACTCTTTTCATTACTTTTATCATTTTTACTTAACTTATTTACTTATATATTTTAATTTATCTCAATTTGTTTATTTTAACTTATTTTTTTACATATCCATATAGGCCAAAACAGACTTTGACGGTGCAAAATGACCATCGCTGTCGACGCACCTATAAAATCTAATTACTACTACTAATTAACTCGTTGCATTTTTCTTGAGATTTTTTTCTCTTGCCGATGAATATTTCTGACAGCTTTCTATGCATACCGAATTTATAAATGACAAAAATACTAGTTATTTCGATTATCATCATATGATAAGTTCCAGGTCACGTAATCATCGATTGAAATCAATTAAAATTTTATCCACATAACACCTACGGGGAGGGCAGAGTCATCATCAGCAGCCACATTACGATTTCTGTACGAATAAATGATAAAGTAAACGCGGTTATTCGTTTATAAAAATATGTTCGAAGTCGTTAGTTATTAATCGTGTAATAAATAAAATCTTTTACTGTTTCTCTCCATGGTGCACTGAAGCTCTGCAACCGAGGAGCAGCTAGTATAGCAGCGTAACCAGCCCATCCCTTCAATTCTCTCCCAACCTCCCTCCCTTCCCCCCCCCCCCACCTAACTCTCCTCCCTCCTTGCCACACCCCCCTCCCTTACTCCTCACCCCTTGTACTTCTACACGTAGAACCCTCGCTATTAATCTCCGCGGTTTACCTTTCAGCCACAATATTAAGAACGACGAGTCCCTGGAAAGAAAATGGTTATTGCGATTTTTACAGTTGTTTGCAATTGGGATTTGGCAGGACAGACTGTCTCTCTCTCTCTCTCTCTTTTTCTGCCCCCCTAGACGTGCTCTGCGAGGCAGGTATCATCTCCCGGTTCATTTACCAACCACGCAAATGACGTATTCGATGGATGATATTGCTTAGAGCAGAAATCGAGGGGAAAAATTAGTTACCTGAAAACTCTTGCTTAGACTTGCAATATTTACATGCAGGTTATTGTGGTGAAGCTTTAGTGGAATACAGTTATGAGCCACCGCTTATTTTATTTTATTTACTTAGAAAAATCGTAAAGTTTCCACTTGCATCTTACATCTGTATTAATTGCATTTTTGTTTTGTCCTACATATATAGAAACGAATCGAATGTCAATTTTCGTTTAACTTTTTCATGTGCTTTTTCTTCTTAGAATCCAAGTTATAACTTGAGAAGCAATAATATAGCTGTAATTTACCAAATTAATATTTTCCAAGGTTTCTTCTTCGAATACCAATTTCTCAACATATCTTTGTGACAGCAACAGATGTTTATGCCACTCCATCTTCCATATAATAGAGAATAGTAGATTAATGGTTCTCAAAAGGAACATTTACAAGTGATGAATCTTACGTTTTAGTATCGCTTCTTAATTTCAAGTCCCAAAATATTTGCGTGGTCGGCTGAATCACTTCACCTAGCCCGCTTTCAAGAAACGCTGATTCCTTTTTCCTCTCATTCATTACAAATTCACCGCTCGCACGAAAGATACGAGTCCATTGGAAAAAACGCAGCATCCGTCATTCCTTCCTCTATAACTCATAACGCTATCGCCGGAGCATTGATTTTTTTTCCGAAAAATCGCAACCGTCGTTAAAAAAATCGAACGATCGCTAATATATTTCGTCGGGGAAAATGTTTTCGATCCCCCTCTTAACTTTTTTTGCTTTTTATCTCGTAAAGCGAAGTGTCGGGCATTTTTCTCCATATTTATCTCAGCGAACATAAGCCATTCGTCCGTCAGATTCTTCTTCCCACCTCTTAGAGGAGAGAAAGGTATTTAAAATATATTTTAATGTCATAAATACAAACACGCATAAAACATATCGTCCGCCACGCCCCTTCGCATTTATGCTTCTTCTCCATTATGTACTCTCGTTCATTCGCTCCTTTCTCCAACTCCTATTCACTCCCTTTCCTCTCCCCTTTCCCACTCCTATCCCTCCCTCCCATTTGCCAAGCTTTGAGGGAGTGGGGAGCAGAGAAAAAGGGAACTCGCCGCCCCTTAAAAAACCTCTTTCCCTCGTCCATTCGCGCAGGCTTTTGTGAGTCCCCGGTTCAGTCCGCCTCGGGGCCACATGCCCGCCTCCCTCCCTCCCTCCCCCTTCCCCCCCCCCACACCCAAACTCCCCTTTCCAGCTATCCCTTCATGTCCGGCAACATGGATCCTGTCCCACCTCTTCCTCCCTCCGAAGTGCATTCGCATGCATGCAGCCAGCAGCAGCAGCAGCCCCTCCTCCTCCTCCTTCCCGCCTTCTCACCTCCCTCCGAATGCAACCATCCCGGCCTTTTTTCCCGCCCACTTTCCAACCTTCTCTTTTCTCCTTACATTATTCCTCTCCTCCCTTTCGTGTACTTTAGTTATCTTTCCTCTTCCGACGCTCCTTCACTCCACATTCTTCTCTCTCTCTCACTCCTTCTTGCAATCCTCTCTCCCGTCTCGCTACCTGAGCATGTAACCCTCTCTCCCTCCTCCAAACCTCCTTGATTTTTCCTCTAATCTTCATGACGTTATGCACCCACCCCCCTCCTCCTCTCTTTCTCTCTGTGTCATTTCACTCCTCTTTGCGATGCACCCTTTTCTCTCTCCCCTCCTCCTCCTCTCTCTCTCTCCCTCCGTGCCTTCAAACGCACATGCACATATGCACTCCCTCCCTCTCCATCATCCCCTTTCCTCACGCCCCCGTTTTAGATTGCAAGCGAGATGCGGCTAGGAGGGAGGTTTGGTTGGGGAGTTGCAGTCAATATCCTTCCATTTTCACCCTTTTACTCCTCCCATTCTCTCTCTCTCTCTCTCTCTCTCTCTCCTTCCTCCGTATTCCGTTCAGCCCTCCGAATCCTTTGCATTCCCAACCCAACCCATCCCTGTTTCTGTGGGAAAACAGACAGGGGAAGGGGATGTAAGCTGCATTTGCAACCGTCCAGACTTCTCCAGCAGGTCCGTTGCCCCGGCGTTGAGGCGACTCTTCGGAAAAGGCGGCGATTTTTTTAATGGTTGTTCCATGGCGAGGCAGAGATCAGATTTCTGAGAATCGTAAAAATTCCGGATGCACATTAACTGCATGGCGAATTTGTCGTTGTATAATGTATTCGCCGCTGAGGAAATTAAATAAAATTATTAACCCGTAACGAATCGCTGCATGTAAACATGACGTATTTCTTTTAATGGTTACATTTCTGGAATCCGCTATAGGTGAATTGTCACGGAAGACAGCAGCTGCCTTGTAGCGGATTTGATATTCTACAATCATTTTGTTGCTTTATAGGATTTTGATTTCTCATTCCCTAGTAGGAAGGTTACATAATGTTAATAAAAACTCGAAAAGTTTAAACTAATCTCCAAATGAAATGGGCTAAACGATATAATCTGTTTCGTGCATATTTTGCCCGTTTTAGAAGTTTTAATGCGATGCACGAACTGCTTTGAAGCGTTTTCGTTCAGTTCCCGAAGTTGTTAGCAAACGATTACGTGGGTGGCGAACCGCTCGGGCGCCGCTTTAAGTGCTGCGGCAGCGCTCTTTGATCTGTGCGGCGTTCGAATGCCCCTCGAATTGTGATGGGAAGAATCGATGAAATTGATGCGACGAAGCGCGGCGCGAATCGGTCGAAAAATGGTTGGCGGTGTCTTCAATGGAAATGCATCAAGTAATTCACACCCGATGACGAAAAGTAGGACTAATAACGTCGCCCTCTCTCACGGTAGGCGTCGATGTTTTTAAACATCTAACGGGGAGTCGCTACCAGCTACAGAAATGCTAAACTCAAAACATCGCCATTAATTTATTCTGTGGTATCGAAAGCTGATAGTAGAGCGTCCGTTTCTTTAGAAGAATTGATCGCGTTAACGTCATAATCGGCAATGCAGTCGCAAAGCCTACGCTGAGGCGCGCTTGTGGTTTGGGACCCACTAAGAAACACTAAAATCTTCGGTTTGTGTTTCAGTTAATAAACACCTCAATAAAGCAAGACTTTAATAAAGTAATAATATGAATTGCATTTTTAATTATGTTTTATAATGTTACTAAAAGAAGTGTCCGTTGAATTTCAACGGATTTAGTGAATCTAAAACTTCAATCGTGTAACATCTAAACATCGCAAGAATAAGATAGTACACAGTTTTAACCGTAGAATTAAGCAAAAATGAAAAAAACCGCTCCACATTTACCCGTTTAGATGGATGAAGGAAGAAAATCTTGCACTGTGAAAAATTGAAACTTACGTGTAAACTTATGGGAAAATAATTATTGAATTAAGCTCTCCCTCCCCCCAAATTTTTTATCGTCAAATAGCATATGTTACCCGCAGGGTAAAATTATATACCTATGCGAAGTTTCGTGACGATATCTTCGAAAAGAAAACTGTAAGTAAAACCAGCAAGAACACAATAATCAACAGAAAATGGATGAATAAAGGAACAAACGATAGTAATTAGTTTAACGAAAGACAAAAAAGTAAATAGAGAACGTTTATGAATCACAGAGTGAATATTATCCTCCGACTATTAGCTCGATTCTCTTGTCCATGAGTTCTGTTACGAGAAAATTGTTTATATTAACAATACTTTGGAAACAATGAAACGATTTATCCAATCACAATTTGTGGAAAACCTATGTCTAATTATTTAAATTACTTACGTAGTTTTAAAAACAGTTTACTTTGGAATACTTTACACCAAACAAAAATATCATTAAAAACCATTTATCGGTAATATTTTAATTAAAGTCAACATGTAAACAAAGTAAAATCGCACACAGAAATTGAAAAACGATATTACGTTAAAATTTTTCCCATCTAAATGCATTGGACTCTCAACTTCGGCTACAATGACAGTTGACATGGTAGCTTATAATTGGTATTCTCATAAAACTGATAAAATCACGTATTTTTCTGATTCTAAACTCATTTTTACGCTATTTCCGTCAATATTCGGATTCTGTCTTCAATAAAAACAAACTTTGTTTTTTTCTTCATAGAACCATCTAAGTCTCAAGTTCATATCATGTTTCTAAGTAATTTTAAATTTCAAATGAAAAATTAGCTGCACTCATCCCTATGTTATTCAAATGGAGAAAATGAAAAAAGAAAATATTTTTTCAATTAGAAAGATTAATCAAATCGGTATAAATACCTAACTATATCACTTAGCACTTTATTTTGATTAAAATGACACCTTTCTCTTGTAGTTTCTGAGTTATAAAAACACATACATACGATATACACAAACACTTTATAGATATCTATAGATAGATTTCTTCGTTTCTTGTTCTAGATGGAAGTGGTATCGCTAATTGTTGCACAGTGACTGACGAAGTCCTAGTTACACCACTGTTAATCGACTGTTTAACTCTTACCCAACAGAATAAAAGAAGTTTTCATATTTTAATATATCTTGTTTTAACTATCAGAAATGCTTATTAGGGAAAAATCAAGTAGAGCTTCTATCAAATTTATTTCCTTTATTTCACTTAATTGTCTTCGTCTCCCTTTTGGTGTCGTAGATAACGCCTCTGGCTTTACTGCATGGCCGTGGACACTTTTTACGCGGGGCTTACTAACAGTTGCGAGTTCTTAGGCTTCCCGCATTAACAGATGAAAAAGATTCGGCGGGCCACATTAGGGTTCACATCGAAATGTATTTGAGAAAATTCGAATGATCCTATTAGTGAAAAACCAGTTATTAATAATATATTAGCATCATAACACCGATGCGAAAGCTTTCCGGTTTTAACCAACAAATATGAAGTGAGCTGCATTCCATACCACGGTTCCCTTTCATAATGACATCGCGTGCTACGTAAATGTCCTCGTCTGATGTGGTCATTGGGCTGTACTTTTCCCATCTCTGCTTTACTATCAGGTACAAGCAGAGCTGCCACCGCAGACTGAACCTCGACCCGAAGATTTTGGGGAAATGAAACCCTAGAAAAAATAACTTTGCTGTGAAATAATGATGGAAGTTAAGTAATTGTTTAAAGTATTCACAAAACAAGGAAACTTTTGGTTTTAACATCGATATAGTGGTAAAATATACGTAATTACTTTATTATAAATATTTTTTGCTTCTTGATAGTTGAGAAGACCTGGGATGTAAATTTTGCAAAATCAGAGCAACTCATCTCAAAAGGAGATGATCCAATTTCACTATATCTAATCGGTTTCACTCATCTGTCAAAATATTTTCCATCACCGAAGATACCTTCTAGACATAAGAATTCGTTGTTGGTATTTTTAAAAGCTCTGATGATTCCACATTCTCAAATACGATATATGGGCCATTTTTAGTCCAATCATCACCGCATTTCTTGTAAATTTGGTATGACCGTTATTACATCATCTATTTCGTCGTACAACTGTTCTCATCGACAATTACATAGACATCTTTGGATTTTGACCAAAGATTATGGCAATACATCCACGTGCTAAATTTTAGCTCTGAATATCATGAGAGATAATTTTGATCTGTATATGCATCAAACAGTTGGTGAGAGACATATTTGATATTTTTTACGATTTCGGAAAATAATTGGATGATTTTCCATTGAAGACAACTTCTATTTACAATTCTTGCATTCGTCAAAGTAAAAAAATTGCAATTCCTCAGCAAATAGTTCGCGGCAACTTGCTCCTCGTCTCCCACGGAAGTTTGTCGAATTTAGTTAAATTAACCACCAAAGAGATTTGCGAAATCTCTATCGAGCAGGTATCTCTTCACGTGTTCCTTTTTATAACCGTCTTCCCGCGGATAATCACTCAATCGCAAAACTCCGAAAATCGACATATTGAGGGAGGAAGAATAAAATGCTCCATAAAATATTTCGGACATCGAGTTAAGCGTCCAGAAGGATATCAAAGAAGACAGAAAAGGGGGGAGAGGGAGGAGTGGGGGGGGGAGGGGGGGGGAGTGTCAAGAGGAGGACGCAAATCCGCAATATATGAGCTGCGCAAAAGAGGAGAGTCCCAAGAGCGATGGACGAAGAGGGAGATACAGAGGGAGGGAGATATAGAGGGAGGGAGGAAGGAGGGGTGGAGGAGAAGTAAAAAAATAATAATCGATTGAGATGCGGGAAGAAAAAAATTGCGGGTCCTTAAATAGGCAATACAGTTATGCCCGCTCCCCTCCTTCCCTTTCGGCCCCTATCCCTCTCTTCCCCTCCCCCAACCCCCTGGCCACCCTCATCCGTAGTAGTGGAGAGAGGTACGTGTGCTCGCATAGGGAGAGAGAACGGTCAAAGAAAAAAGCGATAAAAAAAGACGAGGCATTTCGGTGTTATTAGGAGGCAATGGCAGTCGCGGAGCGGGGGCGGCGGGGGGGGAGGTCCCCTAATCCCAGAAGGGAAGAATAGGTCCCTGCCCCATTTTCTACCTCCTCTTTCACTCTCTCTCTCTCTCTCCCAACTGCTATCCTCACGATATTTTTTGTTTCGCCTCTCTTACCCATGTTGAAGCACGATACGCACGGTATTTGCATCCATCCAAACCCTCCTCCCCCCCTCCCACCCCTACTGCTACTTACTACTACTCCGTACGTAGTTCCAGGGCCACTTATCTATTCGCTTGGTTGGGAACGCAAGGGTAAAGGGTTAGAGCGAGGGAATGGAGAGAGAGAGAGAGGTGGAGAGAATGTTCCGTGAGTCCGATGTCATGGGCCGATCGTGTGTATCGGTTGAGGGGGGAGGGGGAGGTTTTCTCCGCTTTGCGTAGGCAGTTTCGCGATGCACCCGGGGGCGGAGACGGTTTCCCGCCTTGTGCACAACCCTCTTCCATGCGTCGTCGATGGGTTAAATGAAAAGGATCCGAATAAGAGGAACGGGGCCCTAATCTGAGTGGCGGGGACCGATCGGGCGTTAATGGCCGCTCTGCGGTCATTTCGAGTAAAAAAAATTCTAGTGCTTATTAAAAAAATCGCGTTTTTTCCCGCGCCCGTGAGACAGACAATCGCGGAGCGGTAATGGACCCTGGCATGGGACCTTAAGGTAATGTTCGAATAATTGCGGTATCGGAAAAAGTGGAGCGATTAACAACAATTGATCACCGTGGTGATTTCTTCGGTATCGAATGTCACTTATACGGTCGCCATTAACGGATTGATGAAACCTTTATAAGGGTTCTTAACGAAAGCTGGAAAATGTTTAATAATCTTACTTAATCTCTTCTTCAAATAATAGTGGGCTTTCCAAAAAATTTCATTAAATCAAAACACATTTTTTAAATATTCAGTAATTGTGTTAGTCTTATATTTATACAGGCATAGAATTGAGTCTGACGTAAACTTTTTAGCAGGCGAAATTCCAAAGAATATTTTTTTCGGACATAATTGTTTCACATGTACAGTTACATTTACATGATTACCCTTCAAGCCGCCAGAAGCGTCTGGCGGGGGGTGTCACAGCACCAAATGAACTCTAACTAATGCCTCTGTTGGCCTGTCTTATCGCGTCTGGGAAAAAAGATCTGTAGGATTTCTCGGTTCTAGCTACTATTTCGACGTATTCTCTCGTACGCTCTGATCTAACATTACTCTCACTAACACCGATGGGTACAACTATGCCGCGTACGTCTTCAGCGAATTCGGAGATTTTAAACTCTTCAAATAGTTTCCTTTTGTACTCAATTCTTCTACTCTTCAACGTCTGCCATTTCAGGTCCCTCAAGATCTCTGATACATAACATACTAGGTAACATAATCTAACTCTATAGTAACGTTAGAGTCCGTATTTACGAAATTATGGACTTGCTATATTGCAGAATTCATTATCAAGCGGATTTGTCTTGGTTCCAATTGTTTATCATTTCAGAACATATTTTTTTATATTTTTAGCGATGTTTGAGTATTGTTAAAATAAAAATGCTCCACAATTGACAATATGTTGTCATATATGTAATACACATTATTCCATATTAGAAAAATATCCTTTATCACATTATAAATAATCCTTAACTTTCTTTTCAGTCCAGTTAAAAATCGTTAACTAAGCTCAAACCATCACAGAGGTTCATTATTTACGCAATATATTCGCACAAATTAATTACAACTCGCAGAAAAATTAGAACATTTAAGTAAACTAAAACTATGTTATTTTACATATCAGTTGAAGCAAATAATGGCGCCGAAGGCATCTCAGCGGCTGTACGAATAATTTATGAATTTTTATGTAAAAAA
Source organism: Uropetala carovei (assembly GCA_036926305.1). Classification (NCBI taxonomy): domain Eukaryota; kingdom Metazoa; phylum Arthropoda; class Insecta; order Odonata; family Petaluridae; genus Uropetala; species Uropetala carovei. Next base: position 3,494,568 of record JAXCHB010000167.1, read on the forward strand.
TGCTTAACTTGAAATTAAGCCCGTAACGTTAGAATACAAAGTAAGGTTTCGTCTTTCGTTCAGCAGTTCATTTTATTTGCACAAATTATTAATGTAATTGCAATGATTTTAAAACTTTCTCTCGCAACACGTAAGTATGTTCCTGCGTTCAATTGGGTGCTTCGCGAGATGTACTCAAAAGATATTTAAAAGAAAATTTTAATGTAAAGTATAATTCTATAACTGTAACACTAAAACTAAACAAATACGAAACAAATGTAATCCTGATAGTAAACAGAAATGTATGGTTATAATGTAAACTTTATATTATAACGCGTCAACCCAATCTTCAGCTCTTTAATCGGTTAGCGATTAAAAAAATCAACACACACTGCAGTATTAATTACCCTCTCATTTGATACGTGAATTTAACCTATATTTAACGCTTCTTAATATGCATACTTAAACATGTACGAAGCAGAAATAATGAAGGATGGAGGACGTTTCGTTGTTTTAGGTAGACGGATTATGGAGTCGCCACCAGAAAAAGTTTGGAAAGGTATGCGACTCGAACACTCCGAGATCGAACTCAACTGCATAATTCAACGTCTTGCACCTAGATAAACAAAAACAAGTGTATTAAAAAAGTTACATAGGAGCGGTACCGTTGCGAAGGGCATATGCATCGGAAATTAACTACATAGTAAAAGATTCCGTTGCTCGAAGTTTGCGCGGGGTAGCTAATAAAATTTAAATTGATATGCATTTTTTTCATTATTTTCCAAATTTACTTATATATATTTGCATCATATTATATTGATTATTCGCTTATCATATCATCAGTTTATTTGTATTTCTGCGTCATTCTGTCTAATACAATAGCGCTTTTGAAATTCTGAAAAGAAGGGTCTTATTATAACCCGGTCTCGCCTATTACACGGTCGAGCGACATGGATCCCGCAGACCACGTTATAGTGGATAACCCTTACAATTAGTGCAACTGGAATACGAGCCTCTTAACCGCCAGTCATTCGATTTCTTTGTCACCACAGTATATTCCTTCGATTCGATAGCCGAAAATTTTTCTTCTATTCTTAAAATCCCTTCCTCTCTTTTTGGCATCCCTCCCTAGCTTATTCAAACCCTATCTCCGACTCACTCCCTTCCCCTCCCTCCCCCCTCCCCCCCTTCCCCCTCACAGAACCCTTTTTCCGCTTCGTGAACAACCCAGCGTTTCCTTTCATCCCTTCTTCCACCCCTCCAGCCCGTGGTTCTTCCCACTCCCCTCCTTCCCCCTTCCTCGCTTCGCAGACTGGGTTTCTGAAGGGAAGAAATGCCTTTTGAGAAAGGCCGATCCTTTGCAGTCTCGTCGCTGTCCCCCAGACTAGATGAAAAAAAATTTCCAACCGGGACCCTTTTCTGCGCATGCCCAGAGGTGTATTTGCTTGTGTCTTCGGCGCAACCCTTTCGCCTTTTTTTTCGTTATATAGCGCCGCTATTAGTTCCTTCTTTGTTCTTCGGCCTGTTTAGCTTATCTGATGGATGGCGGCGGAGTTGTGAAACGGCATTTTTTAGAAGTCCTTTTCGCGTTTGAGTGTCTCCATCTGAGGGCCTATTGGGGAATTATCGCTGCCTCTGCGTTTCATTTGCAGGAAATCGTTCGAAAGGATCTGTGCAAATGTTTAGATTTGAAATGTTAGTCCATTTCATATGTAGGTATATTTAAGAAAGATTACTCAATCGAAACTAATATAATGATAAAATATCATGCTCGTTTACAAAAAATATAAATTGAAACTTGTCTCAAGATGGAGAAGCTATTGCGGGCGCAGAGCATTTTAGACTTGTTTGAATGAAATTACTTTTGATCAACGGTTTTTTTTAATTAATATTTATTTGCATATTAGACTTATAACGCTTAAAAGGATTAAAATTATAGTCTAAGATGTTATTTCATAGGCCAAAGTAGAAATTTTATAAGATGGAATTCTTTCATGCCGTTCCAAATCACTGCCGTCGTTGGGAAACGAATGATATTTGCCAAAATTTTATTTCCAACTTACTCGGAAGCCTTTTATTCGAAACTAATTGTAAGTGAAGAAGATGCGAGATATTTCAGATCCTTCTAATACAGGACACTGAAAACGTGAGCTCATCGGCAAAAAGGTCGGAAAACGGCTTCTTCTATCTAGGTGACCCATGGGAGTTGGAGTAAGACTGCAATATTTCGTCGTTGGTTAATTTTTAACTGTCGATCGGCCGAATCGGCAGTTATCAACTGTTGAAGAAATATTTCTTATATTTTCCATTGTAAGTCGTTTTGCTATCATATTTTATCGGAAAATGTTTTGGATGTCATTAAGAAATCACGTCAATGTATAAGGTTCGAAATGCCTAAATGCTGTTATTTAGGCACTATAAAGTTAAATCTCATCATCGTCTAGGTTAAACAATTATTAAATAATACGTATAAGATATAATATAGAGTCCAACATTAACGAAGCTTTCCGCTCTGCTTAAAAATTATGTTTGCGAAACAAAGTCAAATTCCGTCGCTGAATTGTTTGAATCTGCTTGGATAAGAACGCGCACTCCAAATACGAAAGCGGGAGGCGCAATCCACGGAGAAGTGACGCTGGAGCCCTCTGGCGGCCGCTGATCTCTCGCGCGCCATTTAAGGTCTTCTCGTGATCCAAAAGAGATAAATTAAAAAAGAGCGTCTCACGTATTCCGCGGACGCTCGCTTCCCTCCACCCTCCCCTCTCCCCCCCCCCCCACTCCCCCCTCCCACCCTAGAGTCGCAGCGAACTGGATGATAATAAAAGAAGGGGAGGAAGCGAGATGGGGGGGAGGAGGAGGAGGAGAGTGGAGAATAAGCAAAAGAGAGTCGTTAAAAGGTCTCGGGGCGATAAGGAACCGGGATACAATGAGGCGGCGCCTGAACAAGTGACACTTCTTTCCGCCCTCTCATTGTCTTCTCTTGTCCCCTCTTAAAGCAGCGAACGTTAGTTGAGGCGCCTTGAGCGAGCCCGGAAGGAGGTGGGGCGCTTTATATTCCTCGACAGGAACTCGCGGATTTATTCGCATTTTGACTCCTTTTTCTCCGTCTCTCTCCCCATGCCCTCCTCCTCCCTCATTTTTCCTCCCTCCTCACTCACTCTTCCCTGTCAATATTTGTTCCGCCGCTCGCCGCGTTTCGCGAAAATATACAAATGAGTCGAGAGGGGAATTAAGATTCGCTCTCGGACTGTTCATTTTTCCCTCACGCTGACGCTGTTACTTGCCTTTTGGCGAGAAATGCCACCGTTAGGTGCCGAATATTGCGTCTAAATCATTGCCTTTCCAAGCGTTTTCCCGATCGCGATTGTCGCGCTTCGCACCCATTCCTATTATAAAGGAATTTGTCTTTTGGATTTCCGAAGATGTGGTTTTTATAAATGCACGACGAAAACTCGCCAACTATTGTTTTTCTCTGGCGTTATTTATTTCAATGGTTGATTGCCAATTGATCGAGGTAAATATTTTTATTTATTAGCTACTGTTTTAATAAATATACAATTACATTACATAAAACCTGCAAGTTTCAGTCTTCTATCTCTTAAGGATTACCTGTTACTTTAATTTAAACGATTGTACAGAAGAATAGACAGAACAAAAACATAAGCGCATTTATAAAATAAAACGCGCTATAAAGGCATACCACTATGAAAAAGAGATGAAATATAATTATATAAAGCATTAAAATAAACGTGAAAAATAATTTTGCAAATTAATGACCATGACTTCAATTTTAAATAGAGATAAAGAAAAATGTATCAGTTACTTTTGAAACCACTTATAAATCGTTATATGATTATACGATTATTGATAAATGAATAAATAGCTCCATGAATGTATACATATAAACTTGCATATTATATTCAACTTCCAACTTATCGGAAACCGATGACATTTATCCTTACTTTATAAGATATGTATTTCTTTTGGGACGTTGAGAGTAGCCAGCTGCGGGAGGTGTTATCTAACTTTTGTTTGCTGGAGAGCTGAGTGTGGTCCGCGAAGGGTTTTTATGAGGACCGCGAAGCCATAATGGAAATACAATCCGAACAATTTAACACACAAATTCATAAATTTTATGAAATAAAAATCCTATTTAGACTTGATTTTCAATAAAATGGCACCTTAGAATATATAGGTATATATATATATAGGAGTGAATTGCTTTCTTGTTGCTTCAGATGAAGTTCTATATGCCTTCTTCATTTTAGCAGCCCGTGTCGGAGTCGTTTCGGTTGCTTCTTTGATAATCGTTGCAGCATATCGCTTACCAGAAGATCGTAAACTCAAGCGCGCAGCAAGACAAAGTTCTGGAGTGCTGTGTGATTGCAGTAAACATTCAACACTTCTTTTTTTGGTTTTTACGCTGATTTCATGAAAAAATTTCCTTGGACGACCCATACTAGGCCCTGGTTCGTGGCATACATCTTGTGTAATTGGAATAGTTAACTGCGTATCAAGCCATGATGAATATTTAGTAAATAATTTCGTCGAACTTCTTTTACAGTCTTTCCATTTTTTGTGAAGGTCAGAAGAGTAGGTAAATACTGTTGACGAGATATTTTCTTTCAAATTTTCTGCAGAATCTTCTAAATTCATCTTTGACGTTATATGTTCGTACAAAACTCGCCGTGACCGTGTTTGCAGTGGGTGTATTTGTTCACTTCTCTTCAATACCTCAAATAACCCCTTACGAGTGACAGCTGTAAAAATTGAATATTTTTAAAAGGTGCGACTTGGTGCAAATGAATTATACACAAAATTAAAGCTGAAGATATCTGCCAATTAACTGCAAAAAATTACAGTTACTATTTTTTTAAAACTCTTGTCAAACTTTAAACAACGAATAAAATTTTACTTATACAACACAAACTTGTCTATTGTTTGAAACATTAAATAAATGTCTATAATGAAAAGATATATTTTATTATATCGAACATACCTTCATTAAGAGTCTCCATTAAAAACAAAATGTAAATACACTATCTATCAATTTTAAATCACCTCACTAGTCGAGTGTTGAAACGTGACTGAGTCCCTTACAAAATAAAGGAGCTTGAATGCTAAACTTTACACTGTTGTCAAATCGCCCCTGTCGGGTTACCGCAAGTAATATTTGCTTCTAAGTATCCCTCAGTTAGTAGGGCAGCAACTTTGAATGTTAATTATTGTTTCTGAAGAGGTGAAAAAAAACACTTTTGTCCAGTTATTTTAGCGATTCCGCCCACTGTGCGACGTAGGATTCGCGACCACCGATGTGGCCCGCCACGTAGATAATGTTGGGCACCACTAAATATTCTTTGGAACCTCATAAACCTCTCTCTTGTTTCAAAATTAAGGTTCGATCAATAACTTTGAGAACAATTCTTTATAAACAGTCTCTCAGAGGTGGAGAGAAGGCATAAAATGTTCCTTTATTAAGCAGAAATTACTTAATTTCCTCATACATAGTTTCGTCTAATTTAAAATTAGAAAAGGTTTGCGTAAAATAAAATACATGAATTGTATTTATAGCTTATCGCTACTCCATAAATATGTGATGTGATGAATTCAGTCTTTTTTAAGACTTAAAAACCAATGAATAAAATCATCACCGAGATATAAAAAAGTGATCGTCTCATTTTAAGACCTCGAGACTGACTTACATTCCTTCCCGATGAGTCCTCACACCAAAGTGCGAAATTTTCATATCAGGACGCGCGCTGCTTCCGATTCAAAGAATTCGCTCTGAGGTAATCGCGAGAGTGGAACGCTTCTCCGAACGACTCTCGCATTCATCGCTAAACCATTCCCGTATTCCTCCGCGAGCAAGTCTCTCTCTCTCTCTCTATCGCTTCGCTCTATCCCTCCCTCTCGCCCTTCCCTCTCTCCCTATTATCTCCCCTTTCACTTCCCATCTCTCACTCTCCATCTCCTTCTTTCCCTATGATCTCTCTCCACCTCTCTTTCTCCCTCTCCCTCCGTTCTCCCACTCTCTCTCTCTCTCCCTCCCTCTCTTTCTCCCTCCCTTTCTCTCACTCCCTTTCTCTCCCTGCCTTTCTCTCTCCCTGCCTTTCTCTCTCCCTATCTCTCTCACTCCCTATCTCTCTCACTCCCTATCTCTCTCACTCCCTATCTCTCTCTCCCTCCCTTTCTCTCTCACTATCTTTCTCTCCCCTAACTCTACCTCACCATCTCTTCCGTAGTGCTTCTCTTACACCCCCTGCCACACTCCCCTCGGGGCGAGTTGACGCGCCTTCCTTGCTTTATCGCCAAACGGTTTAATTTCGGCCCTTTGCTCTCCCTGTTTGGGACTGACCCCATCTGTATATGACCCGCGTAATTATGTTTTTTACATACTTCAGTAACTGAAAAATCATTAGAGAAAAATTCTTCTATTGACGACTCTTTTCCGTTTGAATTTGTTGGAATTTTATGGCTGAATGATAAATTATTATTTTCAAACTATTTTTAAAATTTGGTTGCAGAATATGATAAAATGATTGTGGTCAAAGATTAAAATTTATATATTCATATTCAAAACGAATATCAACTAAAGAAGAAAATTTTAATATAAGTATTGGAGGAAAGCCATTAGAACAAGTTTCAGATTATAAATACCTTAAGACGTCTATGCCGCAATGATAAATGAAGATAAAATGGACAGATAGGGCGAAAAACGAGGAAGTATTACGAAGAATAGGAGAGAAACGAACGATTATACAGACTATCAGAAAGAGGAAGGCGAACTGGATTGGGCATTACCTGAGGAGAGAGTGCATGATTAAAGAAGTGCTAGAAGGAAAACTGGATGGAAAAAGAGAAATAGGTAGGAAAAGGTTTCAGCTGGTAGACGACTTGAAAGGGAAAGAGAGCTATCAAGACATGAAGAAAACTGCAGAAAATAAGAGTATATGGAGAACCAAGTTTAACCATGAATAATCACGGACCTGTCAACGGACAGATTACCTATGATGATGATGATTCAAAACGATTTTGATCAAAGATTAAAATTTATATATTCATATTCAAATAGGTTACATGCTTAAAACTGTAGTTATAATTATTTTTCTCTTCGTTCATTTACGATTTATTTTCTAATTTTAATATTCAATAACAGTTTTTATCTAATAAAATTTTAACTTACGTCAGTATATCAACGGAATATTCTGATATTCATTTCCACTCCGAATTTAAAACGTTCTTCGTTTCATTTGATTATAGATAATTCTTTTTTCAACCTATCGTCTAATTTTATATATCGACCCGGCTGTATTGTGTAATGAAAAGGAATCGATTTATTTCACATCTTTTCCAGCAGTTCCGATGTACCATGATTATGATTTTTTTCTGCTTAAAAATTCGTTCAACTTGCATAGCTGAAGTCATTTTATAAAATACAATTTTTTCTTTTACACTGACCACATTCTAAATATATCACTGTGAGTGTAGTCCTTCAGTCCATATGGAGATTATTATTTAAATAATAACCTGAATCGAGAAGGCTAATAATCTTTATAACATTGAGATCCGATTATATTTCTCTGCTGATGCGCAATCTTCGATGATATATCACCGTTTAAAGTGTGTGAAACGGTTCGCGGCGTTTATCTTATATGATAACTCTCGAATATTCAAGCAACTTATCAATGGCAGGCGATGAGTTACGTAAAAACCGAATTGAGTGCGACAGCGAGCATTATGAAGCAATCGTAATCGCATGAGCACTAAATCCATACGGAGAAAATCTCGAAAAATTGCATTGAAATTCCATATCGATCACTAGGTAATTAGGAGAACGGGAAATCCTTTATTAACCGAATGATTATCACATTAAAGTATTCCTTAACGAAATGTAGCGTTAATATGCTTTAATCATATTATTGCTATACAAATTGTTAATTTAACCGATTCGTGTTTTAAAATTCTACATAAGAAATACACATAATGCGATTATTTAGGCAGAAAATCTGCTTTAATTATTTACGCGTCACTATGGAACGCATTTCCTTTTGTTACTTATTGTAGCGATGAAACACTGAACGGTGTGCATTTGAAACTACCGACAATTCAAGAGAATGTCACAGTCACCACCTTAAAGGTCAAATCGGGTTGTTATTGGAAACGCTGGAAGAGACGCTCAGTATAACAGTACCCAGAGGCGATGTGATATGTCAGTGCATAAACTATTTTTTTTCTTAAACGCTTGTTTGCTGAATATTTCTATGCGGCAATCAGCATTAATTAATAAGTTTGACACTTTCACATTAAATCGCACACTCCGCTGATAAGATGTTCTCCAAAACAAAAGACACATTATACCCAAAAAAATACATAAAATATTCTTTATAAGTATAGCAGGAGCTCACAAGATATTCTTTTAGTTTCTTAAAAATGAATTACAATTATCTCATAAAATATTGCGTAACCGGTTCCTTTAACATAGTTTTATTTATTTCTAGCTAACTGATGCATTAAAAAAGATTTTTGATTATTGGTAGCGTAGTGTTATCGTATGCGCGCCCTTTGTGAACATTCATTAAAAAGCCACATCCGATATATTTAAACCCTTTGTTTTTTTGATTAATCACTGCAAAAGAGCTTTTCTTCACCTAGTCTTATCTATAAATTAAGAACAATTAAGCACACCAAAATTCTCGAGAATATTGAAAAGTGCCGTGTTAGATAAACGTAGAGCGGCCGTTTTGGAGCGGCTCGGCGCGAGGGACTTCGCTTGGGAGGCTGTCTCTCACGGCGCGAGTGATGCCGAAGAGAGCGCATAACGTGCTGCAGCCTTTTCACTCCGAAGCTCGACTCCCACGCTAACCCTTAGGGGAGGAAGGGTTGAAGAGGAGAGGGCGGAGGGGGGAAGGACCGCAGCTTCCAACCTCTGCCGCATCGGAGGACTCGAGAGTGGCGCCACATTACGGTCCCTGTATCCTCTCTCTCTTTATCTCTCTCCCTCTCTCTCTCTCTCTCCCTTTCCCTCTCTCTCTGTTTCTCCTCCTGCGTCTTCGACGGGACAGCTCCTTCCCCTTATCCCTCGTCCGAACCCCCTTCGCTTCGCAATTCTCTTCCCCAACCCTTTCTCCATTACGCCCCCTCCGTGTCCCCCACCCCCCCCCCCCATCTTCACCCCTCCTCCCTCCCTCTCCTCCCCCACCCCCACACTCCCCTCTTCCACCCTTAACGCCCCTGGTTCTCGATTTTCCCTGAAGATGACGTACCCACCTTTCCGTCCCTCCTCCGTATATGCCAATGGAAAGAGGGGATTTAACTTACCGCCCTATCTGCTTGACATGCGCTCCTCGCCCCACGCCTCCCCCACCTCCTCGAGCCCCCTCCTCGCCCCTCCATCCGACTCTTTCGTTTTATTTTTATCCCCCCTCTCTCTCTTCCCCTCCGCAGCCCCTCTTGGATAGCCGATGTCAGGGGAACCCTCTTCTCTTCGCCCTCCCCTCCCTCCTTCCATTTCCCAGTTTCCTCGATCCTTCCTCCCACATCCACCCTCTTCTCTCTCAGTCTCCCCTCTCTCTCTCTCTTTCCCCCCCTTCCCACATCGTTCGCTTAGGAGCCCGAGCCGTAGAGCCACGTTGAAGCAAAGAAGGCAAGGAGACGAGGGAGGTGGTGGTCGCAACAGAGGTCTCTACCAACACAGGGGAGAGAGCCTTCGTCAGCGCCGCCGTGGCGTCGGGGGCCTTTTTTTCATGTCCCGGACACTCTTTTGCTCGGCGTCGCCATCGAGGATCCCTCGGCGTTCTTTCGCGGGTGTGGGAGCCCATCTCTCTTTCGCGTGGACATGATGGAGGGAGAAGAGTGATTTTTTCAAACTCGAGAGTTTTTTTTTTCGACGGAGTCTCTCGAGGAGCGAGGGGAGGAAGTGAACTCTGTGTGTTGCTCTCTCGTGTCTCTCGGCTAGTCCTCGGTGGTCGCGCGAGGACCTTTTCTTAACGCGCGACCTCCTTCCTAGCCGCGTTCTTGGGCGATTCCACGCCCGCACCTCTTCCCGCGGACGATGACTCTGTGTGAATCGTGAGGTTGTTGTGCTCTTCTTCACGGACGATTTGCCGCTCCTTTGCCATTTGGGTTTTTTCCCGCTCACTTCTCACCGACGATTCTGCTCCCTTCGTCGGAATCGAGAAGTTCGAACGAAGCAGAGGGAGCCGCTGGTGTTTTTTCCTCTTCCCGAGGTAAGTCTTACTTGACGTTTTTTGCCGAATTTTTCGGTCGCGGTTTTTTTTTGTTTCGCTATGAACGGCGTGGGTGGTTGCGTCGAACGTGCTCGTGCCGGGCTCTTTTCCGCGTTTTTTTCATTTACATCGTTTAAATTCATCTCGTGGGAAATTATCGCGGCTTTCGGTTCGTCATACGTCGGGGCGATTGCGGGACATTTTCCCCGCCTTTTCCCTCGACTCGTTCGGATGCTACAGAGGAGCGTTTGTGTCGAGGAACAGGTGCGATAACGCAAGGTAGTTCGAGGATTCGTGTTACTTCCGTGTAACGCGGGTGGCCGGCGTTTCCCGGGGCGGGCGAGAGGCAGCCTCCGTCCGGCGCTTCCGCACCGCGAGGCGCCCGCCTCCCGGCCCAAATTCGCCCCGGCGATCGCCGCCTCCGTCTCCGGGGTTTCCCCTCGCATCGCTCCCCTGATTGTTTCCACTTGGCACTTTGAAAACTTTTCCGCGGATCTCGCGCTCTCGGAATTATGGATTTTGTTTTCGAATCGAACTCTGCGGTTTGGCGGCACTATATTCGCACTATATTTCTTTCGTCTGCACTTCATCGCAAAAAAGATAGCAAATTTTCGCCCATTCCACTCATCCTTTTATAGGTCTTCTTAGACGGAATACTTAGTGAGCTCGAATGAAATTAAGAAGATAGCTCGGATGTCGACTCCAGTTAATCCTCTTAGAGTTTTTATTTAACAGGGTTTCTCCCTTCGAAATCCATTTCCCCTTTCGCGTGTTTTCTTCTCGGCCGGCGGATGAGTTGGTTCGTTTCGTGAAGTTCCTCTCCCGAAGAAAACCACCTCTTCGTTTTCATCGCAAGTGGAAACCGTTGCTGGAACACACAATACGAGGCGATGCGAAGCGCGTCGTTCCGCGGACGGCGAACCGCACCACTGGGGTGCCGAAAGGAGCGGTCGCACGGCCAGGCGCGGGTGACGCGCAAGCATTCCCGCGCCTCGCCTCACTCGTGCGAAGGGAACTTAGATGAAACGCCGTTCGATAGGCTTTCCGATCGCCGGTCGGGGAATGCATCGCCGCACCCTCTCTCAGAGGCACCACTCCCTTTGATATCCGCGCCGAGTAACGGCCGTCAGAAACACTTCCTCGCGTGCCGGGTTATCCGTGACTGACGCACGAATCCGACTGCATCGCGGACTAGATAAAGCCGGAACCACACGCGTACGCAGATATTCACACAAAGCCGAGATGGAGAGAGTGAGTTAGTGGCATCCACAAATACACACGTTGGAGGTAAGGTATGGCCGGCGAAGGGGCGGACGGAGGAGAGTGAGAGAGAGAGCCGCTCCCGGGTGCGGCGGAGGTCGGATGGGTGTGTGTTAGGCCTCGTGTGGAATATCGCTGGAACTGCATCACTCCGGGATGCATCGTTTGAGGGATGCCTACGAGGTTAGTAGGGGTGCAGGGCAAGGCAGGTAGGGGTTAGGTAGGTGGACGGTTGTTTGATCCGCAAAAGGGGGGGAGAGAGTAGCATGTGAGTGTGTGTGCGTGTGTGTGTGTGTGTGTATGTACGTTCAGCGTGGCACGGGAGAGGGATTCGCGATAGGCTAGTTTGCCGTCCCATACCGTCTATGTGTCGTCGTGGGTTTTGGTAGACTCGTGGTGGTGTCGGGGGCAGCGATACGTGTGGTCGCTAGGAGGCAGTTGGGGGGGGGGCGGGGGTAAGTAGGGTAGACGATGACAGTCACTCTGGAGGCAAGGGAGGGCGATACAGGTGTGTCGAGTGCGTGACCCCCCTCCTTCGGGCACACACGCACACATCCCGTCGATGCGTTTGACTAACATGTGGTCGTTATCTATGGAGGTCCGCGTGTGGATTCGATTGTCAGCGGGATAGAGCGGTGGAATGGGCGCGGGGGCAATGGGAACGGAGGAGGGGGAGGGGGTGGCGGATGTCTACGGATAGTGTGAGTAAATGTGCATCGGAAGGTGAGGGGTAGAGGAGGGGGACGTTTGCAGGGTGGTGGTCGTTCCGAGGGGTGTGAGGCAAGGTCACGCCGCTGCACTCGCAGGATGCGGGGGGGCGAGGGGGTTTCGCGGGGGCGGGGAATGCATTGTGCAGGAGGAGGAAGGGCGTTTCGCGGCGGGGGTGGGGTGGGGCAAGGGAATGCATCGGCGCTATAGTGATACGGCTCGCCGTGTATGGGATGGTGTCGGACGAGAGGCGGGAAAGTGGGAGGCGAGAGATGATGGGCCCACACGCCGCGGGTGGGACGGACGGAGGTCTCCCGTTCGGTCGTGTAGCTTGTTCTGCGGTTTCCCTGAGGTTGCACGATGCATTCGGCGGTCCACCGCCGAGTGTGTGTGTGTGGATTTCGGTCGCGGTGGCTTCGAAAGCGATGGGAGTCGCGAGGAAGAGCGGCGAGGATAGGGCGCCGGGTGCAGGACATTGCCGCACCTTAGGCACCGTGTCTCACCTTACGAACCCGCCGTCTCTTTACTCGGGGCCGAATCCTGAGATGACTTCCCGCGGGTCCTCGAAGGCCATTGTGCGATTGCCCTGAACGCTCGCACGTCTCCGATTTTATGAGTTGATGACACGCACAGGCCGAAAAAAATTATTTTATTCCACTTTATGTTTCATAAGTTGGTTAACTATTCCAGGAATTTGACAATATGGTTCTCCCGTAATAAAGGAATGAGTTGCACTTATATTTAAAAATCTAAAGTTATTACAGGAAGCTATAATTCTAACATTTCATTCTCCAAGGAGAATACACAGTACTTTCTCAGTTTATGTGTCCCGGTAACAGCATTATCTTACGCAGTCTTCCTGCTCAACATTCACAATTCTTTTATAAAATAAACCGAAAATTTGACTGCGATTTCAATCACGTAGCGAGAACATTTCTCCAGATATTGGTGGGCAATTTCTTCGTAGAATTGTGATGGAGAATATTAACGGAAGATGTTTTCCGGCTCCGCGTTCTCAGACGTGCATTATTCGCGATGCACTCGCTGCAAGCGAGTGAGTCAGGATTCGAAGATCCCGATCAAAGGACCGCGCCTGAATGTATTCCCAAAAGCCTTTATCGTAGAGATATAAACCATCCCGTTGTATTTCTCCATTGAACATTTACGAAATGATGCAATATTTCGAACGTCGGGCGTTCTATTATCTATTAAACTCAACTTTAAACTTTAACAGAAGCGTTTTTAGAATATAATCTTGTCCGTAAAAATTAACCGAGGGACATTGTTGTACATTTTCCACCAAATTCTGTGGTGCTTAAAAATTTGTTGGAATTCAAGGGAATTTTTTGTCTCATCAAAATTATGTGCTAAAACATGAATTCCTAGCCATGAAAAATTTTCTATGAATCAGAGCCATGTGAGTGAGTGCCTAAAAAATTTCAAGACTTTCACAAAATACTGGATCTGAAATTGTATCGGCTGTATTATGCTTTGCATTGCTAAAACTTAAGCAATTAATTTGGATAATGAGTCGCAGCGCAGTCTAAAAATTTGACGGCTGTTTCTTATGTAAAATATATTTATGATAAATACCATAAAGATATCCAATTTTCATGGTTTGAAATTAGTCTATTCAAACTCGTTAATGTTTTACTCAGTTATTAACCGCATTTCGAAATTGCTAATTCTGCCTCCCTACAGTCAAACACATGGTGGCCTTTTTCTCTCGATAACATTCGCGATGGAAGTGGATCATCTCTTCTCTATAATAAACCGCGCAGCTAAGAAAAAAGACGAACATTTTTCGGCACGCCCGTGTCCTTTCCTTAAAAAGCTCTAACCCGCGATCTCTCCGTCCGCTCTCCCGACACACACTGTTGTGAACAATGTGGCCGAGCGAGCGACTCTCCTCCCTCTGCTCATTTGCTTTTTTTATCCCTCGGATTGGCGTATTTACATCCTCTCTCGCTCTCTCTCTCTCTCTCTCTCCCTCTAGCACATACACACACACACACACACACACACACAAGGCCCAATTGACGATCGTTCGGTCTCCATGCGGCCGTATCGAAAAAATCGGATTTTTTCTCTTTCCCGGAACTGGGAGTGGGGATAGTGCGAGGGAGGGAGTGGGGGATAAACGGGAGGAGAGGGGAAAGGGGGGGAGGGGAGGGGAGAAGTTTTGGACCGTTTGGCGGGAAGAGAGAAAATTGGGAATTTTTCTGTGGCTGTCTCGTCTCGCCCGCTTCTCTTCGACGCGTCTTTGTTGTTTTTTTTTGCCGCGGTCTCCCTTCGACCCTTGAGATATACGCTCTCTTTCCCTGGATAGACCTTCCTTGTTTTAAATTCCTTTCTCGGTTACCGACGGAATCTTGCGGTGGATGTTGAGTGTGAGCGGTGAGCTAAGGAGGGAATAGCGTCGGGGAAGCAAAGATAAGAAACGGAAAAGAGGTAAGGAAGGTCGAGTAAATTGGGTGGGATTCCAGCAAGGAGACGGGAGGAAGGAACGGAGAAGTGAGGACGAAGGAAATTCGGAGCGCGTTAAGGAATTTTCGGGAGTGTCGGCGGTAAGGAAAAAAAGGAAAAAATAAGGAAGAGGTTGTGTGTGTGTGTGTGGGTAGAAGGTGCGTTCTAAATACCGCGAGAGAATGCGGAGAGTGTGCGTGTGTGAGTGTGCGTGAAAGGTATGGGAGAAAGGGATGAGGGGAAATGATAAAAAAAGAGAAACGAAAATAATTTTTCCCAAAAAATAAACCGGAGAGAGAGGGAGGGAGAGAGAGTCGAGAGAGAGTGCGGAGAAAGAGGGAAGGGGTGGAAAAATAGTAGGGGTGGGAGTTAAGGGTCAGGAGGGATGGGAAGGAAGGGAGGGGGAGGAGGGAGGAGGGGGAGGAGAGAGAGAGAGAGGAATAGCGTGGAGACGAAAAGGTCTACAGCGCAGGTCTTCGAATTCTCCAACCCCGTAGCTTCAGGAGTCTGTACCCCCTTCCTCCCTCCCTCCCCTCTTCTCTCTCTCTCTCTAGCTCTCTCCCTTTTCTCTCTCTCTCTCCACCCCCTCCCTCCCTCCTCCCCTCTGCTCTTCTACTCCTCCGCACAGCATCTCTCAACTTTATTCTGTCCTGGCTCCGCACCTCGGCGTTCTTTCAGTCGGGTCGCAAGTACGGAGAGGCTCGGACGGGCTTCTCTTTGTGCGTGCATTGGGACCCATTCCCTCCCCCCTCATCCCGCACGTTCCGAAAAGTGTTCGGCGGCCGCGGTCCGTTATCCCTGACGGAATCCACGGCCGACGCCCCCGCCGAGCCGCGCGCCTGACCCGCGCCCGATTTTTCGCCGCGGTCGGGATTTTTTCCGCGACCGGGCGAGAATAGCCCTCGGCTCTCGAACGTCTTCCGCTCCCTCGATTCTGCCGCTTGGCCATCGTTTGCGACAAAGCCGACTTTTGGGATTTAAGCCATAGTTTTTGGGAATTTTCCTAAGGAGGAATTTTTTCAAAAATCCCAGCATCCTTGGAAGAACTTGTGCAATTTTTCCCCTGGAGAGGGATTCTACGTGTGATTGTATTTTCCGAACGCTACCGTTTCCACGGAATTCGACCGGCTTTTTAGTGACTTTGGCATCGAAGAACTCAAAATTTTCCTGTTTTTGATCTCCTTGAGACTGATTTTTTTCAAGACCGCGACATTCGTCTTTGAAGAGGTTTCGCCCAGTGTGAGAAGAATTCGTGCTTCCCTCTCAATTTCCCGAGTGTTCTTCGCTCCGCGACGACATTTCGGAAACGTTTTTCCGGAAAACTCTCATTTTTCCGGATTTGTCCGGCTGTTCCTCTCCGGAAAAGAATTGCCCTCTCCCAAGGTGCCGCTCCTCGACCGATGGGAGTCGAGGCGAGTTCCTTTCCCGGCATCCGGTCGCCCGCCGCCGTCTCCGCTTCTGGCAACTGGAGGCTTCGCTTCGAGTCATGAGAGGAGGAAAAAACTCTGGATAGCACGAGATCTTTAGTTTTTCGAAAAATGTTTACGAGTTGAGACTTTCCCACGTCGAGGGAGCTCGTTGAAGTGACCGAACAAAGTATACTTTTCGGAACGTGGACGGTGGAGGTGATGTGTGCTTCGTGAGAAGAAGGAGGGTTTTTTTTTTTTGACGGTTGAGGTGATTCGAGGGAATCTTCGAAGGGAAAGAGTTTTTTCCGCCTGCCGTCGACAAGAGAGATTTTTCGCGGGAGATGGGCGCGGCGACGCCGGGGATGGCTTGGCCGTCGGCCGGTTAGGCGCTCTCCCCGTTCGGACACGGTCGGGGATCCGGCCGCCGCTTCTAAGGGTCCAGCGGCCGACGAAAAAACCACCCCGCTCCTAGCTTCGTGACTTAAGGTATGACCTGGATCGGATACGAAGAATAAGTTGAGATTATTTCTTAATTCGAACCAAATTTCCACTCGGGTCCGACTTGGAAATAATTCTTTGCCGTCTTCCGTTCTGCCGGCTTCGTTACTTGGAATTTTTTCTTCGGTTTTGTAATAGCATTCCTGGCCTTCTCCTCCTTCCTTTCCTTGTTAACGAACGAGTTTTTCTCATCCCTAGCATCTTCCCTGCATATTTTGCTATTTTCTAGGAACTTTATTTCCATAGAACATTCTCGAGATAAGGGAGGTATAATTTTGTGTTCATATGAGGCTCGGGTAAAATAATTCATCTCTAGTTCGAAATTTTGGATACCGATATTTTTGGTAATATATTTCAGAACCACGTTGTCTGTATTTCCCCTCTGTGAACTTTCTTTATGAAGCGCGGCTCCCTTTCTCTTCGGCCGGGGAATCTATTGCGCTGCGACCGAGAAAACGGAGCGCAGCCACTTTTCCTCAGATAGGCTACGTGAAAAATTCCATGCACTGATAGAGTTAAATTTTCATGGCATTTATTTCTTAAGTGTCAAAATATCTCGCTAAGATTATTAGCTATTAAATTTTGATTAACTCGTTTATAAAGGATTTCGCCTACTTATCCCGGGGCTCATTTCATACCATTCCTAATCTCTAATTGTGCGGAACTGAAATCGGAATATGGGCATACAACCCCTTAAAACTGGGAAAGATTATCTTAAACCTCCAATAAATACTTTTTGGTGAATTTCTGCTACTTTTATCGTAGAGAAATGAATTATCTCCAAGATATTCCAAACATTTAATCGTCCACAGCATTTATAGTAGAGGTTAACCTCGTACGAACAATCCAGCAATAGGAAAAAATTTCTAATCGAAACGAATCACTTGATGGCGAATATCCTCCTTCGAAGCACCCCTTTCTTAATGCTTTACGGAAACCAGCGGCGAACCGCGTGCTCTTCGGTGCTTGCGGCACGCGAACGCTCAACCCGAACCTGCGTGGCGGCATCTCGCGTGTTATAGGGTTCGCCCACGACCAAACATCGAAACCACTCACGCCGACACGCACACTCCGTTCTCTCTCTCTCGCTGTCCTGTGTCGCTCCACACACACTTCGCCCCCTCTCTCGCCCCCGCATCCCCTCGCCCCGCCCCCGCCCACAATCGCACCGCACCGACAGTCGCTTTAGGTGTCTAGCGACACGGGTAATCGTCATCGGTGGGTCGGAGTTTGTGTGTGTGTGTGTGTGCGCGCGTGTGTGTGTGATAATGTATGTGTATGTGGGGAGAATGGGAAGGAGTGAGCGGTGGGTGAGAGAGAGAGACATAGGCTGTATGGCATTCTGGCCGCGGAAATGTGCACGCCGTGCGAGGGTGTGAGAGAGGAAGGAGAGAGAGAGAGAGGAGAGAGAGAGAGAGGTTGCAGAGGTGTCGAACAGACAATAGAACGGGGGTGAGAGGAATCACAACGTCGCTGAGGGTAACTGCCGATCCTCTTCCTCTCTCCGAACTCTCTCTCTCTCTCCCTCTCCCGTATCCTCTCTCTCTCTCTCCCGTATCCTCTCTCTACCATATCCTCTCTCCATCCTAGCGACCGGTTAACAATCGTGATTCAACAGTTTCGCCCTCTGAAGCTTTGGATGTCGTCCGCGCCATGGACCGTGAGATCGCTTCGAATGCGATTCGAGGATATCGTTGCGTGAAATAGGTTTTCGTCGGTAATCATTCGATGCCGTAGATACGTTTGTCGTGAATACTATTATTAGGTGTTTGGATCCTTTGGAAGAACTTGATAATTATCAAAGAAATATTCTAGATGAATGAAACGATTGTGATTATTTCACGGTAAATCGACTGGAAAAATAACTGCGTTGAGATTTTTGATCTTCGCACTTCCTCTCAAAGGGGAACAATTGAAAATGAATAAATAAAAATAAATTGACAGATGAATCAAACAATCTCTATATATTATTTATCTGAAACTTGGGTATAGTTAGGAAAAAGCATAAAAAGTACAATGATCGATTTCTACCATACGATTCTCAGGGAAGTAATTTTTATGAGACGAAGTAAATCACTCATTCATCGCGAAAATATTTATTTGTAAATGTTAACACCTACGACAATTTTCTGGATACATTTAAATCCTCGTTGTCCTATTTTATCTAAGGAAAGAAAATCTTAGACTTTATACATGACGCTTCTAAGTTATATATTTTATACTTTAAGATACAAACTAACATGGAAAGCTATTCTACTCATTTGAAAAACACTCAAGATGTTCTTTAACTGGTAAAGTGGTCAAATAATTAACCCTACGCGCTAGCTTATACATGTCTTAATTTACAAGTGTCTTAGAATTATTAGTGCCAAGGTGTTCTGTTGAAACTCCAGTTCTGAAGTAGCACACAAGTTTATTCCCCATCGTAAAGATATATAACATTTACATGAAATTAACCGAATTAAATGCGAACACTTCGATTTGTTAGCCTATTATATTCTTCTCTGCTGTCTTTTAAGTAATTCTATCGGCTTGCATGCACTAAATCCCTGGAACATCATTATACAGTCTGATAGATTTAATTATAAATAACAAGATTATAATAAAAGTAAATTAATATTTTACTCACAGCGAATTATTAAGTGTCCTCGTAGTAACCCGTAGCTAAGACGTCGCTCAATTGCATTCCTCGTTTCCTTCGGCCCATTTCAATGCTCCTTCTCAAGGAACTCCGTGTTCTGACCGTCCCGAGTCAAGTCCTAAAGGCTACTACGATGACCTTCCGGGCGCTATGTAAGTAATGCGCACATCCTGAATCCTTCGTACCGGTTTCTCCCTCGTTACCTTTCCTATGCCCTTAAAAAAAACGTGGATGCGACCTTTTTAATACCAGCTGGTTGACCGGAACTCGTATGTGGCCTGAACCCTAGGGTTTTAAGGGGAGGATAAAAAAAGGGACGCTACCCCGTGTCTTTGGAGGTATATTCTCACGCCGAGATGAATTATGCGTGTTTTTGACCGTTACACTGGACCCTGTCCAGGTGCGCGTTCGGACTCGGGATGGACGGAAGAGGGCGAATGCTTAGAAAGGAAATGCCCCGATCAGCCCAACGTGGACCTATGTTCACGACGCGAAAGTTTTTTGTAATTTCTAGTTTTCAGCATAGCCGTTTTCAGCTATGGTGAAAATTTCCTTTTTACGGGAATTTTGTAACATTTTTGGAATTTTACAAACAATTATACTTTGTAGTAGTAGTTAATATTTTAATGGACGACAAAAAAAGTTACTTCAGTTCTTCTGGCAATTTTCTAAATATTCACTGTTGTATTATGTCATCTGGTGCTAATTTTGAATAAACTCCAATGTAATTTGACATTCGACCAATATTCAGATGTTACAATGCGAGGAAAGCGAGAATTCGAACAAGACATCTCGCTTCCAAATAACTTGGATGAATATATATATATATATATATATATATATATATATATATATATATATAAATAATAACGACGCACCTACGTTTCAGATATTTCTCAATGTCTCTCTCCGGGAAGCGCTAATGGACCCATATAGCGTTCGTTTAAACGTCGAGTGGCATCGCGAGTTTGAGAGAATGAGGGGGTGGAGATATGTAGGGGGAGTGGTGGAGGGGGGGAATGGTGGGGGGAGTTGTGGTGGGGGATTTTGGGGGAATGGGGGGGATTGTGGGGGGGATGAGGTAATGGGAAAACGCGCCATAGACGGGGACCGCCCCGCGGAGTGAGTGATGTAGCAGAGTGGAGTAGGATCGGAGGGGAGAGATTGGGCGACCGCTCCTATCCCGTCCGCGTCCCACTTCGCGCGGCCATCGCTACAACTGCTGTTGGTGCTGCACGCCGTGCATCTGTTAAAATTGTCAAGGCAGGCTGCACGCGACAATACCCACTTTCCCCCGATCCGATGACGAACTACGGAGAAAATATTTCCGACTCTCTCTCTCCTTGAATTTCTCTATCTCTTGCGCTTCCTTACTTTCCCTCTCTCTCTCTCCTTCTTCTTTTCTCCCCCTCCCCCGTCTTTCCCTTCTCCATGAGTGACTTGGCTGTCACCTGCTATTCGTTTCAACGAGAAAGTACCAGGATTAGTGTCTGGCGTTCTTATTCACAAAGGATTGGAATTGGTCGAAAAAGCGCATTCATGTGTGTGTTCATATTGTCTCATTTTCACGTGTTTTTAAATGACATATTTTAAAAGAAACGCAGAAGTATAGCTTAGCTGTAAGTTTTTCCGTGTATATGAGTGTGTTTGCGTTCGTGTACTATTTTAATGGTTTAAAAGTTCTTAAGATACCATCGCGTGTGCTATTTCTCAGGAGAAAATGTGAACAAAAGAAGCGAAGTTAAAATGAAGTCGCTTCTCCGATGCGTCGATATTGAAATATGATTATCTGAAATTTATCCTTTGTATTTGGCATTGTATAGCTAGACATGTGTGGATACTTTTGCAGTAGCTCAAATAGTTCATTTGCGAGCGATTATTACTTGATATGACGTATTTCTCGAATTTTTCTCCTGGTAATACATACCTCGCGAGGAATTTCGCATTGCATAGAAAATCTCTAATTTAACGAAGAGGACGACCAAACTAACAACTAATTTCCCCTGGAACTCATGCGTTTCGCGTAATCTTATTCCCCACAACCAATTAAGTTCCTCCGTCAATACGGACCCATGAAGCTTCACCCTCCTTCCGCCCTGTGGCGCTGAAGTGGGTGTCCAGCGTCTCTTAGTGGACGCTCCGAAGGTGCTAGTGGTGTGGGGAGTCAGCGATAGGGGTCTCCGTCGCGAAATGGAAGGGTGGTGTGGGGGTGGGGAGGAGAGGAGAAGGGGAACGGTCGGAGGCGCCTAGTGCGTTTCTCTTTCTGCAGAGGCGTCGCGTCGCTTGCGTAGGCGCCTCGCACGGCACGCGTTTTGAATCGTGTGGCGCCACCTCCACCATCCTCTTTTAGTCCATCAACTCGTTCAAATTCCATTCGGCGATTTTATTTCATCTCGATACATTTCCAAGCGCTGATTGATTCCATATCTCTGTTTATTTCTAAATGGTCGCGAAAATATTTTATTTCTCGAATCGTTGTGGCCTCGATTGTCATTAGACGTCTTCGCTCGTTTTCGACGGATTGGATGATTGATCGTTCTAAGATGGCGATAAAATTAATTCCGAATTTTGAATTTGGTCGCCCATGATAGTTTTTTCAAATGATTTCCTAATTGTCATCGACAGTGGCTGTTTTATTCATAAACCTTGGAAATCTTTTCTTTCTACTATTGGTAATATTACACAAATGTTCATTATGCGATAAAAACACCTCCCGTCGTTTTTCATCGTGGATTGCATAAACTTACCGGCCTTTACTTTTACATATGCATCTGATTCACATTACTAAAGCCACAGTTTCGAATCCAACTGTAAGTAAAAAGATTCCAGTCTGTTGTCGATTTTCATACAACCTAAAAGTTCGTAGTTTTGCGACGATAGAGATTCAGATGACATCTTTTAATAGGAAAGCTGAAACCTAAATAGTATTTTTCAATCCCAAAATTTTATGGCACAATGAATTTATAAACGGGCGAGGCTTAAGTGAAAATAAAATTGTTTCTCCATCATCTTTTAAGGATATGGACTCGTTAAGACAATTTCTCCTCCGGTCAGAGAAATTTTTTAATTACATCCATTCCATCGCCTAGAAGTAAGCTATTTACTCCATCAGTAATAAAATGCCTCGATCAAAATGAAACCGCGAAAATGTATGAGCAAACGAAAGTATGCGAAAACACACCGCTAAGTTAAAATATATGACTTTATTCCATTATTTTTTAGCGTCACACCTCTGCATTTATAATACGTACACTTCCATAAGGGGTATTACGTCCACATAACTAGCTAGGATTGATGGCGAATAAATATACTCAATGCGAAACGTTTGAAGCGATAGTGATTCCGAAAGGACCAAGGGGAGAGAGAGAGAGAGGAGGGGGGAGGGGGGGAGGCAGGGGTGGGTGTGTGGCGACGGTGGTGTAGCACCGCTCTGTGGTCTCGTATGTGGGCCGAAAGCACCCATCCCACAATAGGTCACTCCGCGGTGACGCGAATGATGTTATCTCCTAACCACCTCCCTCCCGACACCTCTCTCTCTCTCTCATTCCACTCTCTCCCGCGACCCCCTCCTCCTCTTCGAAACCTACGTTACGTCACCAGTCGGTTGAACACGAATGGCTATGCGACACAGCCAAGTTGAGTCCCGCGATTAATTTGCACATCGATGAGCCGCTCGGTCTTGGCCAGACGTGCGAGAGTTTTCCTCATTGTTTCCACGTTTCTTTTGTTTTTGTGTCGTTTTTTTTTGTTTTATTAGTGTCCATGTTCTCTCTCACACATTTCTCTCTCCACCTCTCGCCATTTCATCTCGCCTCCATTCTTCGGAACGCCAGGTGGAAATCTTGTCGCACTCGACGGCCAACATTCTCTCGTTCCCCTTCTCTCTCTCTCTCTCCGCCCTTGTTATTTGGCGCGAACAACAATAAAAATCATTCTCGTCAGGGGGGTGGAGGGGTTTGCTTCCGAGGACGCGACGTTCTCAAGGACGGAGGCGATGAGCACCGCGATTCCGAATAAAATAATGACAAAAAGGCGACGTGTAAGTCGCGAATGTTTTCCCAATGGCGCAAAGGGCTCGTCGTTACGTGCGCTCGAAGCTCTTAGCAATGGCAACGCCGTGATAAACTCGAACATAGCGACGGCGACTGTTTTATTTTGCTTGGAAACGAATTTTTGAGGCTCTCTGCTCTCGTTTGAGTAATTGGCATTCTTGGTGTCGCTAAAAAACATCTCCATGTCATCCATTTTGTTCCGATTCACAATATGTTTCTGTTTGTAGCCCGTTAAAAGAAGCAAATTATACGGTTTTAAAACATTAGGGTTACTCCATCGAGTCTTAAGATAGCAAGTCCTTGAAAAATATGGTATCGCAATTTTACACTGTCTTGATTAATATTCCTTCTTAATAAAATTATCTAGGCATTAAATACCGCCTAATGCTTCGAGGCGATTCCCCTGCAGAAGAAAGGTGCGGGTTCTGGAGGGATTATGGGAAGGGTAGGCTTAGCGGAGAGAAAATGAGACGAATAGCTTTTGTTTTTGGAGTCGGGGACGATGGGAAGGGACCTTTAGTGGAGTGGGAAGGGTCTGAGGGACGACGGTGACCCGACCTGATTTTCGGTGGCGGCATTAAACGCTGTAGAAGGGGCCAGTGTTTCGCCGTTATTCCGCCGAGGGGAGCTTATGTCGACCGAGGGCGTCGAATTCTCTTTCTGCGAGGGAATTCGGTCGTCTGACGCGAATCGACTTCCGAGGAGTCGTTTTGGCTTATAATTTTCGTGAGGTTAAATTTGTTTCTTTGTTAACAGCCTTGGCGACGATTGTGCCATCTGACGGTTTGAATAAGTTATTAGAGACAGAATAGATGATATCTTTTTAATTTGTGGGACGCTTGACACATTTAGATGGCAACGGTCGGTTATTTCTTCAAGGTAATAATTTTCGTAGAGCAAAATGAAGGAAAATTCGAATTTGTCTCGAACGAGCAATTAACTTAATCTTTTTCCTGCCTTCATGTGTCGCTGTCCCGAAGTTTTCCGCTTCAGTTTCCTGGTTGTTTATTTGCCTCATTTATTTATTACTTAAAAAGGACTCCGTCGCTCTTCACGCTAAATTCATGACTTCTTTTACTGTGGCTATTACTGCTTCCGGAGTGTAAACAAATTGCTCTCGACATATATCATTTCAGAAGTTTGTAAACTGCTTAAATTATGGAAACGATTAACAGCTTATTAGAAGTAACTTGATGGAAATATAGAGCCTTCTGCATAAAATGTTCACTCTTTTGTTCTGTAGAGCGTCTTTACCGTCAAAACACTAATCACAGTTTGATAGAGAATTGTCAGTCTCGTCTTATGTCTACATCAAATTCCAAGAATTAAAAACAAAAAACTGACAAATAAGTACCTTAGTTATATCCAGTAGTCACAACAAGGATATGAAAAATAACATTTTTTGGCTCCTGGATTCACCTAATCCATCTATGTACTTATTTTTTCAAACTTTTCTCCTTATTTTTCTTCTTCGGCGCTCATCTAATAAGATGCTTAGCTTAGCTTTTTAGAAAATTCGCTCCGAGTCTTTGACAATTACTGTCGCATTGAGGTCGTTGACGTAGGAACATTTCCGCATAAAATTCAACGCTTTCTCGGGTTCGTTAAAACGAAGGAACTGAACGAGAGTCGACTTCGGGAGAAGCACTTTGCTAGGAAAGGTAGGAAAGGAGGTGAGCGAGAAAACGACGTCGATTTCCGCCTTCTCGAATTCTTGAGAGGAGAAATGGACGAGTAAAAAGAAGACGCAGATGAAGGAATGTAGTGGCGAGGGGGAGTGGGGGGGGCGGGGGTATGGGGGCTGAAGGGGCTGAAGGGGCTGAAGGGGACAGAGGGGAGCTAGGGGACCCCAAGTTAGGATGTTTCGGCAACACGCGTAAGAGGGAGAAAGTCCGTTTCCAGGTAGCGACGAGGGGGCGCGAATGAAAGGATTGCCCAGACGACGAACAATAAGACTCCTGGCAACAATGGCGAAATTTCACGCCTCCCTGAGCGGCGTCACTGTTCTCTAACGCCCTCCTTGCCCCCGAAAGCATCGTAGTAGGAGGGCTGTTCATTTTTCCGTTCGTGGGCAGATAATAATTTGCGCGTGTCCGCGTATTCCGTCGTTGCGTTGGGCAGAGTACGTAAGAAAGACGAAGAGAGAGAGAGAGAGAGAAATTTATATTCGCAATCAAGCGGTTCTCGGTGCAAGGCAGCGGAAAGTCCTGTCATGGTATTTTGGGTTTAGTAGTGCGTCGAGGAGTTGGGAACACGGGAACGGAGGGAGAGGGTGGGGGGAGTACAATATATGTTGTCTGTCTCCTACTCGGGCCTTACCTTCGAACCGTCTCCTTCCCGTCTCCTCGACCGCCTTCTTTGTCACGGAGTCGCATTCTTGCTCCCATGGATACGAGACACGCATCGCTGGTCGCGGAATTCATTTAACAAAACACAAATGAAAATGACGTGCTTTTTTTTAAATTTCATTTTATATTTTTTATTCCTGGCTCTCTTTCCTCACGCTAATGAAGGCAGTGTGTGTTGGGCTACAGGAGAAGGATCGTGCCCGCTGGATTTCTTACCTAATTGTCATTTTTTTCCTGTTTAAATAATTATCGCGAACCCGTGCGTGGCGTTCGCTCCCAAGAGTCGAAGGAGAGATAGGGTGCTGTGGGGGTGAGGGTGTTGTTGGGGGGGAGGGTGCTGTGAGGGGAGAGAGGCAGGCGGGAGGGAGAGAGGGCGTTGTGGGAGGGGGAGGAAGAAAGGGTGCTGTGTGGGGTGGGGAGACAAGGGAGTGAGGGGGAGGCTTCTAGGATTCTTACGTTTCTTCTTGACGTCTATGCGAGATATTTAATGCCTTCATTTTTATTATAACATTCGTGATAGTTCTCACGACTTCAGTGTCAAATTATTAGACGCTAAATGCTAAACAATTTAATTAAAACAAGTTTTCATTTAAGTATAGGTATCCCATTTCGCTCTTGTTTATTTAAGCGCTTTATCACGAATCCGAAAAGCATTCTTTTTATAGTTTTTTTTTATTTAGGCAACTGCAGTTTCTGCTAATGCAATAATAGCGTAATGTTTCTATGCAGTTGTTGATACATTGATTGATCGTCACAAAATATACGCTTGAAGATTTTATTACGCTGGAAAAATCGCTAAAAATCCCACGATAATCTTTAAAATAATTTTCTCAATTTTCGAGGCGGTGAGAAATAAAAACGAGTGTCCGATGATTCTTTTGTTTTCTGCCCAGACACCATTAATGACTATCAATAAGAACACTGCGATCATAGATAAGAGAATGGGCGCAGCAACTGCTCAAAGGCATTTACGAGAATGGCAGGCGTCAAGATAACACCGACATAATTCCTCCGAAAGAACACATTTTGCATCTAACAAATAAGTTGTATCTATAAAACCTAAAATGCTATCTTCGTCTCGTCAATGATGATAAATCTATGATGGCGTCTGGTTACTTTTCGTCTACTAGAGTACAATTTTACTCAGATATCTAACAAATAATTTCAGTTACTAGACAAAACTCGAATTTCTTGATTTGGCTGTCATCTTTTTTAAAATACAAGTGAATTTAAACATTGTAAGTGTATATTTTTTAAACGTCTCTTATGGTAAATGAACCATCAAAGAACATTACGATATTAACACAAAATTTCTGGCTGCTTTTCGAGTCCAACCTTGAATTTTAGAGCAGCTGGAAGGTTATTAATGCCTTATCCACTTCATCTTAGATGTCGTTTATGTCTCGAGGGTTCCCTTACCTCTTCATGAATTCCGAGTGGGCTTTTTGGATTCATTTGGAACGCGTACTGTATAACAATATAGCATCCTCGATCGCGCCATCTTCTTTGAAGTGACGCGAATAATTCCGCATGCTTTGAGGAGTGTATTTGGCGGCAAAAAAGTGCTTGGATGAAATTAAGTAGGCGTGTGGCACTGCCCGGAATTCGAGACGAGGAAGACTCGAGAAAAAAACTGCTAAAGTAGTTTTAATTTGGGAAGCGATAATATTTTGTTTGGAATCCGTGAAGGTGGCGTGGCGATCAAATTTCTTTCGTTGCACTCGTTGTGTTAGCTGGTGAAATAATGAAAGAAATGTGAAAATGTAAATATTCATTTTCATTTTTTAAATGGGAAATTTATAATGAATTTTAATATGGCGCCAGGAGATATAATTAATATAATAAAAATCATAAATTGAGCGTATAAGCAATGCGAACAATTTACTCTGTCTCCATGTCTCGTCGGTTCCAAAATAAAAACAAATATACTCTAAGCGCTCGAACGTAAATTGTTTGAGAGTAATAATACTAGTGGAAAAATTCCGCGATTTCCCCTCAATGAAAATGAAAGAGAAACTCGATACTTTGAATAATTATTACCTTTTTAAGAAACTCATCTCTCGTGAAAGCGGATGCCTGCAGATTTTCCACGTAGTCGCAATGCCCGCATGACGGCACCTAACGGCCATTCTGCACTGCGGAGAATGCAAGATTAAGTCAATTGGAATCGGAAGAAAAACAAGTCCTTTTGGTGCTAAGTCATAATGGCGTGTATCTGGATGAAAGAGTTGTCCAGAGGAAAGGGAGGGAGAGGGACGTCGCATCGTAGGAGAGAGGATGGAGGGAGGGAGGAGGGGGGTTGTTAGGAAGATGTGGGGTGGAAGGAGGAGGAGGGGGGGGGAGGGGAAGGAAGTGAGAGAAGGGGGGAGGCAAATGAAGAAAGAGTTAGCGAGAGATGGAAAACGCAAAGTAGTCCTTTGGCGTGGCGTTCCCACCTCTATATAGCCATTCTCTCATCCTCCTCCCCCCTCCCAACCCTCTTTCGCCTCCCCCTCGATTACCCCCCCGCTCACACGCGAAAGGGGAAAAAATGACAAATGAAGTCCCTCTTCCGCACTCAGTCTTTGTATATATCTTACTCTTCCCTCTCTCTATCTCTCTGCTACTCCCTTCCTTCCTCCCCCTCCCTTTTTTAATTCCTTCTCACCCACTCCAACACACACAATCCTTGCAACACGTTCTCTCCCCCCATTCTTTCCTCCAGCCTCCTCCCTCCCTCTCTCTCTCTCTCTCTCAAAAAGCTGTATCACTTTGGAAGGCCTCCTTATTCGGAATGCCCGTATATATGGCGTTCTCTCTCAGAGTATCCTTCCATTTGCATATGGGGGCTCTTTCGCGATTTGAATATGCAGAAGGAAAACTGCTTCTGGCTTCATTTTTACCCATCTCTCTCTCTCTCCTTCTCTTCCTCCCATTTCTCCCTCCCTCTTTTTTCTCTCTCTCTCTCTCCTACCCGTCATAATTCACGCCGAACTACTCGCTATTTATTTCTTTCTTTACACTTATCTCTATCTCGCTAATTTCACATCTTGGCTATCATTTCTTTTCTTTTTCTAGTCTTGTATATATTTTCTTAGAGATGCAGTATTCGGATATTCCGACACGTTTCTGATTTTTAATTACATGTTGTGTTTCTCTGTAGATCGGTTACAATGTTTCCTTTGAATGTGTGAGCTAATTATATCATAAAATAGTAATTTGGTATTTCTTGCGAGTTTTTCTTCGCGCTGATGAAATAAATAAAATCTTCAATATTTATAAAATCATTTGAATATATTTTAATATCCATTTTTTACCATGGAAGATGTCGTTTGCATACATTTTAAATAGTTCAGGAAGAGGGATATAGGAAATATTTTATACATTTAGTGTAGAATTTAGCTGTGTGAAACATTTCTTGTCGAATTTTCGAAACCTAAGAATTGCTTCTAAAAAGGACAAAGAGACACATTGTTTTCTGGAATTGGTCGCCAAATTGGAAGTAAGATCGAATGATTAAGTTTGGCGCCTCTCGCTAATAGATTTGCACATCTTTTCCTTTGAATAATATGCTATTCCAAATGGCTATTGTTTTTATTTTTGTTACTGCAGAATAATGCCTATTCAAAACTTAATCTTCTTCGGTTTCTTGAGAACATCGCAATTTCTAGTAATTTTCTTTGCTAATATTTTAAGTTACGTTGCCTCCAATTAAAAACTAATGGAAATCACTGGTCTCATAAGAGGATTGGCTACTGCAGCTACAAAGACTTTAAGACTTCATTTAATCAATTGTCATTCTGGATTTCGTAAATCCATCGGCAAAAAGACGGTCGAAATAAAACTCAAACCTCATAAAGTGATTTTCTTTTTCTCCATCTGTGGAGAACGAGAGCAACCACCTCGCGTCTCCACGCCGCTCTTCCGAAAAACGTCTTTCATCGCCAGAAAGTTGTCTTTTATTCGCAGTCCTAAAAAATACCTCAATTATTTATTCTCTTTTTCCCTCTCTTACTCTCCCCTACTTGTCTTTTTAAAAGTTTTTTCAACACCAACACTTTTTATACCGTTTCTTTTAACAAAATACCATTCCCGCTGGAATATTATTTGTTTGAACAAAACGAAAGAATATATAACATTGGAGGCTTGATATTCTATCTAATCATGCTATTAAAATTAGTAAAGGAAGTTGATCGCCATTACTCAAGTATTATCTGTCGTAATTAACGCCATATCCCGTTATTTTCTCCCATATTATGCAACATACTGAGATTTGATAATCGGATTTTCTTGATAACTGAGTAATCTTCTTTTGTTTTTCCTTCTCGAAGATAATCTCTCTTCATCTTCATGAAGGCCATTTTAAGAAACCATTCCGTTAAATTGGAGCAAGAGCTTATATCCAAAAAGGAATTTTTTGAGAATTTTCTGGATGAAAATGGAATGCGGGCTGAAAAAAACTATGCGTTCTTAAACTTAAGATTTTAATATTTTTCTCGCAAAAAAATATAAGTAGCGTTAATATGAGGTTTCTTTCTTTTCTCTTTTTTTGTCAAGCAGTTTCTTTAGCGCCTTAAGGATATACCATTGTAAACTTCTTATTTTGATCCATCGGATAAGAAAGGAGCTCCCTTAAATCCGTCTCTTAGACCAACTCATATTTTTATGAAGGAAGGATAGAGCTCTTATATACTCTTAAAATACATTTTCCGATAATCAGACAAAGAAATGAAGGCATTATGTTTTTCTTCTTTGCAATAGTTTTTAGATTTCTTTTTTCGTATCGAATGCGTTTTTTTTTTGTCTAAATGGTAATCTTTTTCTGAATCGACTCCAAAATTTTTATTGTTCAACCAGATCTAAGCTCATTTCCTACTGGGTGATTTATTCTAAGGTCTACATTCACTAAAGAAATATCTACACTGATAATTGTTTAAGGATTTGCTTCCTGTGGCCTTATTCTCAAGACGCAAACATTGCAACATTTTCGGTGAAAATTCTCCTCCATAATTTCCGATTGAATTTCTTTCGTATAATTTTCCCCTTTTAGATAATTTCGACTTCACAAAGTCCCTGGTGTACTTAGGGAAGCCCTCATTCCGGGACATAAAGGCAAATCGACGCTTATTTATGTGGAAGTGACATTCTTCAAGGGGGAATGCTTGTAGTTTCCTTAAGTTATGAGAGAGAGTGTGTGTGTGAGAGAGAGTTCTGTTCGTTGGCCCTTTCCGAGGGGTTTCTTTTTTCAATTTCGAGTGTTTATTTATATAAATATTTTTTTTTAAAGTACGCACGGATGAGGTGCAGCGTAGCGTATCGAGGAAATGTAAAAATGGTTCGACGATTGAGACGGCAGCGTCACATCTCCCAAGGAAACAATGACGACGGACCCATTGGCGTCCAGCGTGATGCGGGAGGAAGGTTCCCCTCCCCTTCCTCCCCTCTAAGCCACCCTCTCTCTCTCTCACTCGCCTTATTCCGACCTCCCCTCTTTTTTTCTGCGTGCGTTTCTTGTTCCCTTTTGTCTACGCGGGCATTCATAATTATTATTTTCTTCTTCCTGGACGTCCTCCTCCCTTCTCTCATTCCACGCGTACACTTACTCATTCTTCTAATTGCAACCGCCTCCGTGTTGTGGTCTTGGGGTTTTGTTTCGATTTTCCGCGTTTCTTTTTTTTTCGTTTTGTTTTCCGTTCGTCTTTTGTACTTCGTTCCTTATTGGCAGAAAGAAAGAGCTTCCGTCTCTTTCTCCTTCTCTCTTTCGCTCACTCTCTTAAGCACGGCTTCGGATTGCTCCTGTCGTTTTTTTTTTATGCGCTCCTCAAAGGATTTCGTTTGATTTTTTTACCGTATAGACGCGGTACCTTGCCTGTTGTCGTTTAAGCATCTGAAATGGTTTTAAATTAAAAAAAGTACGTCCCTAAAGGAAAGTTTGTGTCCCTTTTCCGTCTGTAAGGAAGTTTTTTGATGTTTTAATGCCGAGAGTAAGGAATCGTTTCCAGACTTGAATGTTTCGTGTTTTTCAAATTATTTTTTTCGGGAAAATTGGTAATTAAAATTCCCTTCTCCGCCTCTAAAGTAACATCTATATTTGCGCCGAGGGCTTTCGAAACTTTTTTTCAATGGCAACCTTTTTCGCTCGAATTATCATTCCCCTTCTCTTCCTCCTACCCTTCTTTTCTGCCCTCCTCCTTTCTTCTTCCGCATTCTCTCTCTCTCCCTCGCGAAACGATTTAAAGTTGTCCCGTCGCTAATTAGCCTTTTGTGCGATTAAAAGTACATTAGACGCCTCAAAAGGAAATCGGATGGACTGTAACATCTTTTGGGACTAAGCCTAGTTCAGACGAATGCAGAGAGACAACATTTTTTGAAGCGCGATTCAAATTTTGTATATGAAGACGTTACTTCCACCCGCTAGTTTTTTTATCGCTCTATTAGATAATAGGCAATAAATTTTCAATGGACTTTTTAAAAGTATTAAATTAATCTCTATAAAAATTGTAAAATATATAACTCGAGCCAAATTTCATACGGATTTAATTAAGATATAATTACGCGAAGTATATTTTCGCATTATGTACTTTTTGTCTTTTTATTATTAATCATTTGACATTCGCTTGCCTTCTTTTGACGTTAAAATTCTCTATGCATGGTCTATTATTGCTTGCACAACGAGTGTAACAAAACCCGCGCCACTCCTGTGGTATCTGATTAGCCTCAGTCGTACGCCTCAAGTCCTCTTCCTTCTCATTCGATCGCGAAAGAAATTCATCTTGGAGAGCGATATTTTCATCTCTCCGACGAAGAACCGAGCGCTGTGTACGTACACAAAAGGCATCCTCTGCTTATTTTCATTTGTCAAAGAATAGCAAATTGAGATGACGTCAAAAAATACGCGCGGAGCAAAAAATGTGAAGAAAGAGAGAATGCCTTTCTCGAAATATTTTTGCTGGAGTCTTCCTTACGGCAGAAACCCTTTTTGAAATAAAAAACTTGGAATA
This sequence comes from Uropetala carovei, assembly GCA_036926305.1. Lineage (NCBI taxonomy): Eukaryota > Metazoa > Arthropoda > Insecta > Odonata > Petaluridae > Uropetala > Uropetala carovei. The sequence continues at coordinate 3,527,135 of JAXCHB010000167.1, forward strand.
TTTTTTAGGCTCACGCCTATAGGATACAAAGAACGCAAACAAACTGAAATTTCTTTCCAGTCTAGAAGTTTTTAGGGTCGCCATTGTCTCTCGGTATCCTTGCCAACCAACTATGTCTGCCGTCTCTCCTTCAAGTATACGGATTTCCCCGTTTGTGTCTCTTTTTGTGACGGTCGTCGTCGGTCTAAACCCTTTACTGCGAATGCACCCCTCTTCTCCTCGCAGACGACGACGCGGGCCAGCCTATATAACAAAGGAAGGGGGCGTTCTCCATCGATGTGGATGTGGGAGGGAAGTAAGAAAAGAACGAAGGTTATATTCCTCTTCTGTCCGTCATCTCCGATGCAGAGTTCTGATGAAAGAAAATCACGCAGGAAAATACCATAAAGAATCGAGAACGAATGCATGAGAGTGCAGAATCAATATAAATAATGCTAACATTACGTTATAATACAAAATACTTCTCTGTATACTACTTAATTCTTTTTACAGAAATATATCAGCCCTCTTAGTGCTTATTCTCAAGCATAACGACGTCGTCTTGCCTTTTAAAATACATATAGACTGCGAATGGGTGGATAATTAAAACCCAGCGATATAAATCTATTGAACAAATCTACGGTTCTGTTCATTTTGTTCTACAAGTATATATAAAATTTATATATTGGTTTATATGAGCCTTTCATGCACTTCTTTGGGATCGTAAAAACCTCCGTTGTAATTTAATCAGCACTTCTGCTGCGAATTATTCCACCCTATGTTTAAAAAGTGTCGATGCCTCTCTTTATTTTCTAAAAAGTTGCATTTAAATTTGGCCTATAACTTTTTCGCTTATTTTCATAAAATCGACGCCATCTGTGGCTAAATTTTAAAGGGTTTGTCAAGTGTGTCCTATACCCCACTTGGCGCTTGCTTTTTGGATTTGCAGTTCAAGATACAACACGCTCCCAACGAGGTTTGTTTTAGTTTTAAAAGCCGTAATTTAAAAAAATCACCGTTCATTTTAAGGGATTGAAAACCTGCACGTGACGAGAACTTGGAGTTGGAATCTTTGGTGAAAATCTGAAAATAAAACGTCTCGACGCTTCGCGTTCAGTGTTTCTCCATAACGTGGCTCGCATGGACAAAATAAGTCGCATCGCTTATTCCAAGAAACGGCAGGAATTTTAATCCCACGCCGTTTTTTTCACGTAACTCGAAGTGTTTTAAATATAAATAACAAGTAACAAACTCGCGTTCGTCGTCTATCTGAACACAAAACGAACGAGAAGCTTTACACACACAAAAATTCATGCGGGACTTTTTGGAAAGTAGGAAAAGTGGGCGGAGGAGGAGGAGAAGGAGAAGGGGGAGGGAGGAAGGAGTAGTAGAGAGAGAGAGGAATGCGAGAAATTACGTAGATGGACATTCCGGAAGGAAAAATGTGGCACTCGACAGTGCTGCCATCCGCGATTGAAAGAGTAAGGACGTGTGCGTCGAAGAGTGGAGGAGGAAGAGTGGGAGAAAGGGAGGAAGAGTGTATGTAGAGAGAGGGTGAGAGAGAGAGAGAGAGCGTGTGTGTGAGGGGTTCGGAGAAATTGCTCGACTAATGAAAGACGGATGGATGCGCTGGGGAAAGGAGCAAGAGAGGGGAGGGGGAAGGGGAATCGGAAGAAAGTGGTCAGCGAGGCAAAAATGGTCGCAAGAGGGAGCGGAAAATCGCGGAGATATAAATCCCGAGCGTAAATTATGTGAGGGATAATAAGCGGGGGAGAATGGCGAGAGAGGAAGGGAGAGGAGAAGGGTTTTTATTTCCTCTTCCCTCGCGACTTGACGCCTCCTTCCTTGTAACGTCGTCGACCCGAAGCGGAGAATGGCTGGAGAGGCAGACCGATGCGTTCCTCGACACATTTCATGCGCTCTCTCGCCAGCGAATATATAAACATATAACGGAGAAGTCTACGGTGCGCATTCAGGCGAGTCGCGGGTTTTTACTTGCACGCTCTTCCCAGTTAGGGGCTTTTATTTCGCAGCCACTCAAATGGATACTGGAGAGCTTGAGAGAGAGAGGGATAGGAATGGGGAGAGGAAGAGGGGGGAGGGCGAATCTGCGGAGATAAGAGGGGTTAGGAGGGAGGAAGGAGACGTAAAGACCCGTTTTTTTTTTTTAATTTTTATTCTTGAAAAGCGACTCGCGTTTGTAAGGTACAAGCCTTATGTGTATGCTCTGTGGTGCTGATGTCTGTAAACGCGTTTGAAAAAGCAGAATTTCCCTTCCTAAAGGACCATTTCTCGCCCATACTACTATGTCCTCCTTCCTTTCCTTCTTCGCCTCCTCACCCCCCCCCCTCTTCCCACCCCCTCTTTCTCCCTCTCTCTCTCTCTCTCCTCCTTCCCCCCTCCCTCCCTCCTCTCACTCCTCCCTTCGTCTCTCTTTTGCACGCGAAGCTTCCTTTCCACACCCTCGGAATGAAAATACATGTATTAAAAACCTAAACATACCCCATCTGGGTAAAAGAAACGCCTTTCTCAAGTTTCATATTATAGAACTAAAATGCGAGGGAAACCAATTTCGAGGAAGAAAATAAATAAAATCTTATATCCCCCCGCGATATCCAGCGGTGGAAGAAAAACAAAATTCCGCTTTTCCCGCATTTTAGACCTGAGGTATCAGTTTTTCATCATTCTCGTCCCTTGAAAAAAAAAAAACAAGTGAACACCGTTGTAGTGTTTGGCGCGTTTTTTTTTTTGCGGTTTTATTTTCGCGAGTCTCCCTTGAATACATGCGGAGATGAACCCCAGATGTATTCCGTTAAGTCCCGCCCCTCAATGAAGAGACGAGATGCAACCTACGTTATATAAATAGCGAGCTCTCGGAAGGGGGGGGGGAGAGTAGAGGGGGGCGGCAGGGACTCGATGCAATCTTAAACAAAAGACTCTTCTCTCAACTTTACGAAATGAGTAGTTTACACACGTATTTCCTTCCTCCTGGGACACAGAAAAGGTTATGAAGTGGATATCATCGGATATTCGGTTCGAGGATAATCTGTTTTTTTTCCTCCCGACTCTCCTGGGGTTTACGTAGCGCAGCATCTTCCTATTGAAAAGCGCGGCGCGGCGGTTGGAGGCATTCGAACGGTCGCTGAAAATTGCGAGTATCAGTAAATGCGATTGCCCTTTTGATTGCTACTTATTGTACGAAATTTTAATCTTTCGAATACAATGCCTTATTCTTAATTCTATAGAATGTTTACTAACAATGGTTATTTCGGGTTATCGCATATGGGAAACTTAATCGGTACTCGCCTCCTTCGCTTTGATTTCCGCTTTTCTTAACCAGTGATTTTTTTATACATTGAAGTTGATCGTCTCGAGCCATCGCAAATAAGCGTGTAAGACGCGAAAAGAAAAACGCATGCGCGGAGGCTGTAACCTCGTGAGGCACGCTACATATTAATCGTACTTGATTGTACTTTCCGAAGATAATTCAGGATTGAAAAGTTTTGGGGACAGTGTGGATTTCCCGATTTTAACTTTCCAGAGGCGATGCGTAATTGGAGAATGTTAATAGTATTGAAGTTTATCAGTACATATTCACCGAAATTAAATCGTACAGGTTTAAAATTGCGTTTTAGAGTTAGATATAAAAAAAAGTATTTCATTAAAACGTAAATTCAAAATAAGAGGGAGGAGAGCATGAGAGAATTTGCAGCATTGTAGAATACTCTCGAAAAGACATATAGAACTACCAATACATTTTTTTTACTGACGAATGCAATGAAGGAGTTGGTTGTATGGAGTATGTATTTCTATAGTCCCGCAGTGCACTTTTCTGCTCCTCCACTTCCCCCCACCTCCCTCCCTTTACCGCTCCGTCCTTTCCCCTCCCCCTCCCCTTTTCCTTCTCCTCAACTGCAGCAAACTTCTTCCTATTCTCCCCCGCCATCCCTCCTGCAACCTTTCATTCATCCTTCGTTATTGATCCCACACATATTGGTTGGCTTACACCCCTATCCACGGTGCACTTCTTCCCCCCCTTTTTCTCTACCTCCTCCCCCCCCTCCCCCCGTCCGCAATCCACTCCCTGGTTGGGAAGTCACGTGACGTGGTGTCTCTCTCTTCTCCACTCCATCCCCCTCACCCTCTTTCCAACCCCCTTAAATCCCCCTTACCCCCCCCCTCTCTTCCCCCCTCTCTCTTCCCCTTGTCACTCTTCAGCCGTACTCCAAAGCAGAATACGTTGTAGAGTGGAGATAATCGTAATCAATGGTATTCTCCTGCGTTTGATTCTTTTACACACCGTTTATTTTAAAATTCCAGCCTATCTTTTTGTTACTAATGTTGTCGTTTAGAAATTAAGGCCGGAGAGAGGAAATCACGCACCGAGTTCCATGCGCATTATAATATTTGATAAACATATTCATGAACTGAATGAATACATTCCGTTGGTTTGTTAGCGGCAATTTATTTCCCAATGATAAGTTGGCGGCATTTAAACATGAAGCAGCATCCCTAATATTTGTTTTCTGTTTTATCTCGATCCCTTAGCAACTGAAAAATGAGACATACTTCGACAGCTGACTATGCGCGATGCTTTTCATAAATATTAACCAAACTGACTAAATTAAACTCGAAGAATCTAAATTACGCATGTATCTTGGTGATTTTTTTCTAATAAAACACGAGTAATTGTAGGTCGACGTTCTGCCACGTGGCAGCGCTCGAGGTATGACGCGTATCGAGCGAACTGTGAACTGGCAATGAGCCCGGAAGGAGTGGCTAGTCCACTCGATCAAACGCGTAAATGAGAGGCGCAAATGCACGCGCTTTGTGTGGGAGGGAGGTATTTACGCTATCCGCCTTGTCAATTGTTCCCTCGTGGAAACATCGAGGCTGCCTCCAGCGCCAGTTCTCTAGAGATGGCGGGAAAAGGTAACTATCAGCAGCTGCTACCTGGATGGAATCGTTCAAGCGTTCTACGATTCGAAATAGATTTCCGGTGATGGCGGGAAGTATGAACATAGGGGAATCGTTAAACTACATCATTTAAAATGAGCATATTGGTTTTTAATGCAACGTTTGGGAAGTAAGTTATAATTCTCCAATCGAAGCGGATTTATTTATCCACAACAATTGGAAAACATTTTGAAATTCTCCAATAATATTTTATGTGACGACAATGACATCAAAGATTAGGTTCCATACAAACGGAGTTGTACGACCCCATTATTTTTATTATTTTTACATTGATGAAAATTTTGACGGATATGGGAGACGAAATCAGTTGTTTTCAACATATGCTTCTAACAGCCTTCAAATCGGAGTATAAATATTTTCCCGCACAATGTTTGATCGAAAATGGGATGAATTTTTAATTTATCAGGTGTACAAAGCGGAATTAATAATTTTAGAGCTAGGAAAAATTGAATAATTTTCTAGGCATGAAGAAAATGCCAAGACTCTATGAGAATATAGAATATAGAATTTTGACTTTAATTTGAAATTTCTTCTACAAAATTCACATACTCATCAATCTAGGGCATAATACATTCCTGCGAGAGGAAAAAATATATTTAAAAACAATTGCAATTCGGGAAGTTATGCGCCTCGCATTTAGAGGAAATCCTCTCGAATTACAAAATGGTGACATCTCACGAAATTTTCAAGTACCAAAACTCCTCTAAATGATGCCGAAACCCGACGCTCTACGTTAACGCCCTCGAAGAAGCGCCGTTGTCATCAGACGTGCGTCTCTCCCAAAGTGCATTTGATGTGGGAAGAGGAGGCGTATATTTCGATACCTACGACTCCAACCCACTTAAAACAGGCGAAACAAACCTCCTCAAGAATTAGTCGCGCAGCAACGGCTTCCGTCGAGTGCGAAGATGAGTCTCAAACGAAGAGGAAAGCGAGACAAAAATCGACCTAATCTCTTCTGAGCTCTCGCGACTGTTTCGAACTCTTGCAGCGTTCGCAGACGGCCTCGTAGGAACCCAATCCACTCCACCACATGCTCTTTCGTCGACTCCCCTCGCATTTAGCTCCGACAGGCCTCCTTATCTTTTTTAGGGGGAGGGTGGCGCGGCGTGTGCCAGAAGGCGGATGGTACGTATCAAGTCGCGATAACGCCGAGGCATTGAGATTTCGGAGTGGATTTCCAGTGACGGCAGTAAGACGATGATATTCGCGGAGGGAGTTGGCACGCGCGTGCGCGTGATTATGGGAGGTGTTCGGGGGGGGGGGGGTGGGAAGTGGGACGGGAAGGGGAAAAGAGATTGTGTCTCTGGACAAATTTCTAAGTCGGAGCTATTGAGGACTGGAGAAGGAGAAATGTTTGGTTTGGAAATAAGCGAGAGAATGAGGGACATCAAATTTGGAGGACTAGAGCGAGGACATTCTATCGACAGCCAAATGAAAGAGTGGAGAGGGTATAGAGAGAGAGAGAGAGATAAGGAGCAGGACGCAACAAGGCGAGGATGAATAAAAGTGAGAGAGAGTGGGGGTAATGAGATATACGACCAAGAGTCTCTCCGAATGGAGTGAAGTTGAAACCCGAGTAGCCGCTGGTAATTGCTTTTTGTAAGATGGTTGGAGTCGAGGAGTGAAATATTCCGCTGCGGAAGATATAGGGCTGACGACGATTCGTGAGACGACATCTATTGAGGCGTTTCTCGACTCGAGTAAATATTTCATTAGCAAAAGGAGATATGAAATCCCAGTTGTTGGTATGAAATATACAGATTTTGCTCGGGAAACGGTAAGGAAACGAACAGCAATTTATGCATTGTATTTGAGGCATCGCATTATGAAAACAAAGCTCTACAAATGACGCTGTGTTAGAATGTTAAATAAGAAATTCTAATCGCTTAAGTTAAATACTGCAGGAAATCAAATGTGCAGTTCGGAGCGTTAGGGCACTTTATAACGGTTACAATTAAAATATTCGTGCTTAATTTGACTTTGGATCGAAAGTTTAACCTTGATAATAAATAATAATCCTATATTATAAATCCTGCGTGTTCGATTGAAAACGTACGTACATTATACAATAGAGTCTTAGGGTCGTGAGAGAGAAAAAGTAAATAGCAAAACGGGAGATAAACGTTTTCCGGCGTATCGAGTGGGAAAATATTTCCGCGAGAGAGCAGCACCGTCGACGCCGAGTGCTGACAGTCGTTTCATTGGCTCGTTTACGAGGTAACCACTAAAATCGCGCGCCCGGTCGATCATAATGGTATTGTGTAGTTTGGTCGGCTGGGAGGGGGGGGAGAGATAGGGGGAGGTGGAGGGGGGAGGGGAATATGTTGGGATGGGGACGATTTTGGCCGCGTGTGTGTTTGTGTGTCCTCGACGTCGCTTGGCATGTGTCCAAATCTGTCGATGGTGATGAGGGGTGATGAAGGGGGGTGGGGGTGAGGGGGAAGGGAGGAATGAGAGTCGGTGGGCAGGAATTGTGGGCGGCTTCCGGCGTGGGCGGCGGGTGCACTCGAATCTGCTCCCTTTTCGCGGGTCTCGTGGTTCGTTGCCCTGCTTTTCCTCCACTTCCAGCGCCTACGCAGATCTGCGCATCCCACGTCGTCAAAACTTTTTAAAAGGCCCTCGTAGGAAAAAAATGAATGCCGTGCTGCGTCCGCATTTCCTGTTCCGGTTCACACCTCTCACTTGAGGAAGGATTTGATCGATGAACCGATGAAGGAATTGTCCTCGAAACGTTTTCCTCGCGAGTGGCTGCCAATCGATGGAACATGCTAACTAGGTGGAATTAACCCAAATCTCAATTACTGTAATATCGGTTTGGAATATATTATTTGGTTGTAATGGTTATCTATTAATACACAATTCTGATTGTGTCTATATATTTAAAATGTTGTAAAACTATATTACTTTTGGTTAAATTTAGCTTATATTTTCTCCGACATGGATTATAACCGTCAATGAAAACAATACTATGTTTGAAATACTATTTTAGTTGAAGCTCTCTCAAGTCATATTTTGAATCCAACAAGGATTATAACCGTCAATTAAAACAATACTATGCTTGAAATACTATTTTACTTGATGCTCTCTCAATGGTCATATTTTGAAGTGCTCCGAGTTTTCATAAAGCTTTTTAAATGAATTTTATGATAATATAATTTCTTGCAAAAAACGTTTTTTTTTCGAGTAGAGGATACATGTCAATGATTTAAATTTGTCACATAAAGTAATTTCAAACGAGTATGTGCTTGACTTTATATATCATACTTGGTACATTCCTTCCTCAATTGGCGACAATTTAGGGACACTTTCCTGCCTTTTATCCGAACACCCCTTTGCGCTCATATTGTTACCTTAATATAGCCGTCTCATTCTTTTCAGGACGCAGAAAACGCGTCTTCTTCGAGTCTTCTTGAGCGAAAGGCGTCCCTCCAGAAGAGGCGATCCCGTCGTCTGCCACCCTACCCTCTACAGGCGACAGACAAAAGCAAAAACAGTTGCTGCAGCGCCCCTATCAGGTAGTTAAAGGCTCTACATTTATTCTCCTCCCCCCAAAGAGAGCTTTCCTTTGTGTTCTACGGGGATGCTTCTTCGGAATCTTCCTCTCCACGCATTGTTTTATCTCTGTCCACAGCAAATTACTTGAGCGGAACTGGGTTACGTGCGAGGATACAGAGAAGAGGAAGTTGTATGAGGGAAGAGGTGGGGGAGAAACTGAGAATTCTCAGTACGGGGAGTTTTTTCTGATATCTGTGTTATTTCATTAAAAATTCGATTTAATTAAAATATGGGATACTATATTAAGAGAACTTGCAGCAGTAGTATCTTCAAATAAAGTTAAGTTAGAAAATGAGTTAATTTTCGCTTATAAAAAGGCACATTTGCTCTGTCCGTCCATCCGCGCATCTGTTCAAATTATCCAGCTAGTACAAGCAAGTCTTTGTCTAATGCGCAGCAAAATTATCGCCCGTCTGTCCTTCTGAACTAATGCATAAGGCGTTTATAAATGCAATGTTGCATTGTATCAAAACGGCGGAAGGAAACTTAAATAAAAACATAAAAAATACAAAGCAAAGAAGCACCTTGAGTAACTAAAAATGAAAATTTTCTCCTTGCTCGTAAAATGTGTTAATATACGCGCTGCGGATATTTGCATTTTCCGGGGAATCGTGTGCCACAAAGTATGATGGCAGTAAAATTTGTCTATTTTCATCTTTAAAATGTATAAAAAGGAACTGTAAGGCATAAAACTTCAATCTAATACATTTTCATATAAGGAAAAGCATTTGTGTACCATCACAACGGCCATCCTTTGTACTCCTAGTGCATTTCTTCTTCAAAAGGAACAACTTCCTCTTCGGAGAAAAGGGTGAATAAAGCGTTTATTTTTTCCTAAATGGTCGTCTCGAAAAAAAAGTTGAAGATTAGCCCATTCCGTCTTTTCTGAAAGAAAAAAAACTTTTTTTTAAGAAGTGCGAGTGTCGCATTCAGATTCTCAACTGTCTCAAATAAGAGACAGGTTTTCCACTCACTGCGCTCGTTCGTCATTTTTTTTCTTTTCAAGTGCGTCTTCCGTTTTTCACCTGCTTTTCCTCTCTCTGCCTTTTCTTTTCTGCATCATCCGTACGAAATAAGATTCTTGAGAATTTTTTAGGCTCTCCGTTTTCCCTCTTGGCTTGTTTATTTCCCCTCTGCTCCTTTCAACTCCCTCGGGAAACTCCTTGACGACCATTTCCTTCGCAAAAAGGATTCTTGAAGCTGTGTTCTTGTCCAGATGAGTCGACACGTCAGATTGGCCACCTGATGATGGAACCGGCATTTTGTATTCTTTTCTTCTTCTTCTTCTCTAGAGAGAGAGAGAGAGAATGGCCGTCTTCCGAGGGGGTTGGAATTTTTCATAATATGGAACATATTCTTTTGGACTTAATTAGATTTATTACGACATATTAATTAATTAATTAATTACGACACAATGAATTCATTCAATATTCTCTTTCTCTCTATATAAAACTAATTATTATAGATTTATCGCGTTGCGCACCATAAGAAACACGACATGGCTTTTGGCTCCTTATGCCAATGTGCTTTTATCATCGAGTTTTCTTACGTGTTAAGTGTTTATGTCCGTTTTACTTATATTATTTTTCACCCGATCAATATTGACAAGTATATCAGAAGAAAAATAATAAACCTAAGGGTGCAATCTATTTTTTAAGGTAATCATATCGTTAAAAATTTAGACGCTCAAACTTTGCGAATAATATATTTCTATGAAACAGCGCACTGCGCTGAATACCGAACAGAATATAAGCGCAATTTGATCTAGATCCATGTCGACAATAGATACATAGAGGGAAATGAGGTCAGAGGTGGTGTCAAAAGAGGCGAGGGTAAGTGAAGAACAAGGATGCCAACGTGAATCTTTGTCGCGAGAAATGGAGGGAGGGAGGGGGATGTAGTGGAAGGGGAAGGAGGGGGAGGAAGGGGCCAGGGGAGGGAGGGAAGGAAGGAAGAATAGAGGGAATGGAGGGAGGGAAGGGGATGAAGTGGAAGGGGAAGGAGGGGGGGGCAGGGGAGGGAGGGAAGGAAGGAAGAACAGAGGGAATGTGGGAGAGGGCTGAGAAGAAGAGCGTGCCAGCAGCGCGCCCTTTTCACACGCACGCACATCTTCCCATTACATCCTCCAACTTGCTCTCGGGTAATTTTTTTCCGCCGGAGTGAATCCAACGCGAAAACGCGTGACATTCAAAGGAAAAGGCGAGGGGAAAGAGACAGAAAGAGAGTGAGAGAGAGAGATAGAAATAGAAAGGGAGGTTGTGCTTTGAAGGGGTGAAGTTGGAGACGAAAATGTGTAAGAGTGAACGCTTGAGTTGTCGCGAGGAGAATTAAGAAAAAAGACGGACGCATGTGTAAATGCGTAGTAATAAGAGAGGCGTGGGGTGGAGTGGTGGGGGAGGCGGCAAAGCGGGGCCGAGGTGCACGCCTTCCTGAATGCCTTGCAGAGTTTTTTGAGGGGGCACCGCGAAAAGGTAGGTAAACGAGAAGAGGGGGAATCATCATCTGCTGGGGATTTTTTTTAGCGTGGGCGTAGAAGTTCTGTTTCTTAATTGAAACTGGTCGACTTATACGAAGGAGTTGGCGCGGTACGTTTTTGTTTCGTTTTTTAAATACATTTCCTCGAATTAAGACACCTCGATGATTAAAATGTAAGAGGCTCTATTATTCTGCCATTGAAATAATAATATTCATATGCTCCATGTTTGCTCCGGAACGTCTTTGGCTCTGGGTATTTTTAAATCTTCTACTTCTTTACGAAGGCATTTCGAGAATAATTTGCCCCTTTATTAAAAGAAATAGCAGTCATTAAAGTCTTTATCCCTTTACTTAAAAATATCTAAAACCCCTTAAAACATATAAATTTAATAAAACACATACATAAGCAATGCATTGAATGTAAAACGCCATTCTGAATTCTGTTTCTTGAAAATTTTATACCATAATGTTTCGTTTAAAGTATAGCTCACAAGAAGTTTTTATGAGATTTGATTTCATCTATTATCTCATTGTAATTACTCAAAGATAAATCCAAATTTCCGGCGATTACTCAGTTATAGTCTCGACCATAGAGAGAGCCCTCCTTCTGAACCAGAGGGCCAGCTACATTACGCAGGTCACCATTTGGCGTCTCATTCCCGCTTGAATTATCCGCTACACGGCGCACATACACACACACAATTTTAATTCATATTTCACCTCGGATGATTCTTTTTATATCACATCTCTCTCGAGATGGCTTCGTTCTTTCCTCAGTTCGTCCCACCGCCTAGTTGTTCCCTTCGACCTCGCTTTCCACTTTAGTGGCGACGATGATGGGTAGAAATAAATCATAATAGAATAAATGTACCGGAGATTATGTTGAAACAACATAGTCTCTTAAATGAATGTAAGTCCATTCAGCGAAAACGCGATTTTAAATTTCAATAATTTCATTTTTCTCTTGCTTACATTTTTATTTTGCTAACAGTGATGATAATGTTTCTTATAACGAAAAAAGTGTAATATTATGCGCGTGCTTGAATTTATTAATTTATTAATCCGTGAACAGCGGCCAAATACTAAAAGATTGTTTCAGGAAAATTTTATTTACAAATGATAATCTCAATAGTGAAAAGGTTAATTGACCTATTAAACGCAATGGATTACCTCGCAGAAAAAGTGTAATAAAGCAAAGACATGCCGAATAAATAGGATCGATATCTAAAATTAATTCATCTTTGCCTCGAATGGAAACGAACAATATTTTATTTTTCTTAAGTAAGGAGAATCTCGGTGAAGAGCCGCTATTACAAAAAAAGACAAAAAATTCAAAGGAAAAAAGCAGAAAGCAATCGTTCCACTCACTTTCTTGAGACGCGTGCTACTCAACCGACGCGTGCCACGCTTTCTTTTCATTCTCCCCTTCCCATGATCCTCAACCCCTGTTCTCCCCTTCCCATGACCACACCACTCCCCCGATCTTCATCTCACTCACTGCGAGCCCTCCACGGACCCCCATCCCTCTCTCTCTCTCCCTCTCCCTCCCTCTTAAGATAAAAAAAAATGCAAAGCGACTTCTTTTTCGCCTCCACCCCCGCTTCCTCTCCCAGCAATCACCCCCGAATGAGAACTCCGTCACCCGTCTCAAACCCTTGCCTCCCCACCCACCAGTATCTCCTTTCCACCCCACCCAAAAAAAAAGGATGATCAGAACTCCCTTCCTCCAATCTCCGTTTTATTTTCCTGCGACCCCAACTCCACTCCGACATCCTTCCCATCTCTCCCTTTTCTTCAGATTTCTCATCCCCTTGCGCAGCAAAACCCTTCATTTTTTTCCTCCTCATACACTCTGATTCTCCCCCCTCTCCCATCCTGCCTCCTTCTCCCGCACTCCCCAAGAATGACACGCTCTGCGTATCCAGTATAATGGCGACGCAATCCTTAATCAGGTAATTAGTGGAAGGGAGATGGGCGAGTGGGGTGGGGAAGGTTCACGAGGTCCGGGAGAAGTAAGGAAGAGATTGGAAGTGAGTTGGATGAGAGCGAGGGGGGGGGGGATTGGGACCCTAGCAATGGGGTGGGATGGGATGGTGGGGGTGAGGAGGGGAAGGGAGGGGAAAATTGATAGCGACAAAAAGAGGCCAAGATGAAGACGCGGGAAAGATGCAACACTGTTTGTTTCGTTGAATTGATATGTAAATAATTATATTTCTGTATGTGTGTCTATACTAAATTCATATAAAATACGCATCAATTCATTGAATAACATTACTAATGTTTTCTCTTATATTTTAAACCCTTGATTGTATTTGAAAAAAGAACATTATTGATAAAGGTATTACTCTGTTTACGAATTTTTATCGAAGTTATCAAATAGATTGATTTCTACTCAAGGGAAATACTAGAATTAATATTATCATTATTAATTCATATAGTTTTACATTATTTATTCGTTTGCCTTATATCAAGTTAGACTATTTACATTTGTTATGATTATTTGCATTGGATCGTGAACTCTGTGTTCCTTTTACGTGCAAGTTTCAGTGAAAAGGAATAGAGATATTTTTATTAGGGCATACGTTGATTTTTATTAATTATTTCGTCACCTTTAGACTTCAGCTTAGGAATCTCTCCTTTCCTCTCTAGACGACCATTTTGAGTCAAAATTAATGTCAAACAACGCCTCCCCCTCTTTCTCTCCCATTCCCTCCTCTCCCATCTCTTCATCCTCTCATTTTGTCCCGTGGATCTCGCGAGGGTGCCTCGCTCGTGCGCTGGGACTGCCATGGTCACACCCTCCTCCGTATGAAACACATGCGACCAAAAGGCTCACCTCTTTCTCAAACCCGGCATCCACAGAAGAAGAAAACATGGGAAATCCACTCCCAAATGTATTCGCTTAGGAAAAGGAGAAAAATTCAAACGAATGAGACTTGCCGTGCGACCTCCTTTTCATGGAATTGCCTTTAGGAGGCGCCTCGTTCGCTGCGCCGGAAGCGAATTGCGAGGAGTTTGGTCGAGAAAGAGGCTGAAAGAATGTTCGCGAGGAGCCCTGCAGTGAGCATAGTGACTCTAGGATGGACGCTCGGGAAATCCTAACGCTTGTTCGTTCGCTAAATTAGATGAAGTTGGTCACAGAAGAAGGTTTATCTGGTCAAATTGTTTATCCTCTCCAGTAAGGTGAAAGAATTTTATTAAAACAAATATTGAGTGCATTTTCATGACCATAATCTTAGTATACCAATTATATGCAATATGCATAATATAATTGCATTTTGAAATGATAGCCATTTTGTCCACTCTATTACAAATTCCGCAAAAATGAGCTTTACTTTTCCTTCAGATATGTTCTCTTTAGTTATATGACAGGCATCGAACTTATTCGAATATATAGCAATAATAACAGAATTCCGATAAATAAGATGTTTGGTATGAAATGCAGTTTAATAATTAGCGTTACAATTTAAACGGCGTAAATAAAAAAGCAGTAGTGCAGTCTCGGAGGATATTTACTTTTTAACTGCGTTCTTGAGCAATGACTGAGCAAACAAATTGTCATCCACTCATTTGATCATTTATCCTATTTCCGAGATATTCAAACGCGAATCTTTTGTGTAATTAGCTACGACATGGCAAAGTACGACATGAGCTGTCTCGACATGTTTCCTCGGATGAGATTAATAAAAATAAAGAACTCGAATTTTTCTCCCTCGGCTTACTAAAAATAAAAGCCCTCGCGAGATAAAAATAAACTCGCTGAAAAGGAATATATCTTTTCCTGAAAAATCCCTCCTCTCCCGTCTCTTCTTCCATTCCTGCTCGTTTTACCCGTTTCCACTTTCATTGAAACTTTTCCCGACTCGGGTCACCGAGATTTTTTTCCAAGTGAAGGCATTTTTCTCTCGCCAGTCCGTCTTCTGTCTATAATCATCAATTTTTTCGGCGGCCGAGAAAAGGCACATATATCCGACTGCTTGGCAGAAGAGTCGGCGTATTGAGGGAAAACAGCCACGGAACGGATGGCAGCGGAGATGTGAGCCGTAGGAGGGGGTTATTTTGTGAATGCGAGGAAGCAAGGGGCTTTTTTTAAGGTGTGCATGAAAAGCCATGGCGGGGGATGTTGGACGGCGGAGGGAGGCGGAGTTGAGGCAGAAGGGGGAGGAAAGTAGAAGAAGGGAGTTCCATCGGATGAGAATGTGAAAAGAGACTTGCTCTGGCAAGTGGAAGATGTCAATGCAAAAAGGAGAAAGGTTAGTCGGTTTGGTGGAAGAAAAAATAAATGAAAAGCGAAAACTGGAGAGTGTGACACATCCACGTAACGGGAAAAAATAATAAAAGAAGAGCGACGTACGGGCGTATTCAAGATCCGGGGGAGATATACATATACACACACACACACACACACACAAACAGACCGGAGGAACGAGGAGAGCGAGGTCTTATTACCCTTTTCCATTTGCACAAAAGTTTGTTTTTATGCATCGGCGATAGTCATTTTTTTCTCTCGAGTTTCTCCCGCCATCCACCAACGACCAACGTCGCTGTCGTCGTTTCCTTTTCAAAAATCTGCGCTTTTTTCTCTCTCTCTCTCTCTCTCCCTTATTTCTCCCTATCCCTCCTCCTCCCTCTCTGTTATTATTTTTATTTTTCCTTTCCTCGTATAAAGGAGGAGGTTTTTGGATGTGCAGGATCCTTTTCCGACACTTCTCCTGGTTCGTGTCTCTTCTCCGTTTCTTTCTCTCTCTCTCTTTCTCTTTCGTCCTTTTCATGGCAATTAATTGGTTTTCCGTTTCGCGAAGAGAATTGGCAGCCATTGTACTTTTCCCTCCTCCTTTTGCTCTCTCTCTCTCATCTCCACATTGAGTTTTTTCTATCGTTTGTTTATCTGTCGCTATTTGCACGATGTTTCCCTTACCCACCCTCTCCTTTTTCTTCTCTTTCGAATCTTTTACATTACCACGATTAAAGTAATTCTTTGCTTTCCATCTCACCTCTCCTTCATTCCCTCCCCACATTCCTCTCAACATTTCATCTTAATCTTCCGCTACTTTTTTCTTCTTCTTCCACATGTAACTTATTTCTTTCGTCATCCTCTGCCTCGTAATCCCTCTTATATTCATTCTTCGTATATTTGATTCCTCTTTATGCTTTGACCTTCGCTTTGTCCTATTTAGAAACTCAACGATGTTCCTATTTATTCTTCAGTTAAGTCGTCACTTCATGTCACTCGTTCCTTTTTCTTTCCACTTTGCTCCTCTCTCTCTTCGTTACTCTCTCTCTCATTATCTCCATCTACTCTTGACTGATCCTTTCCTCCACCGTTAATAGTTCTTACCGTTCTCGACTTTCCCGTTAATTCTCCCTCCTTTCTTCCTCCCTTCCACCTCTTCCTCCCCTTTCCTTTTCCAATTCTCATCGCTTGACAAGTTTTTGAGCAAGTACAAAAGATTCTCTGGAGTCTCCGGCAGCAGTTTGATCCGCGGAGGAACTCTGGAGGCTCTTTTTTTTATTTTTTGGGAGAGTGAGGATGCAGGAGGAGGGGTGAAGTGAGGGTGCAGTAGGTGGGCGGGGAGATGGTGAGGAAGGAGTTGTGTCGGGAGGGTGAGCTATAGGAAATTCGTGCGCGGGTGGCGTTCAAGTCCATGCATTCGATCGGAAGAGAGTTGGAGTGCTGTTTCCTCTTATTCCTTACTACCACATCTTCATCCACCCCCCCCCCCCTCCCCCCTTCCAATCGTCTCATTCCTGCGCTTTTTCATCCCCCGAAGGCGCGCCACCACCCCATCCCCTTCTCCCTCTCTCCCCCTCCGGTTCACCTTCCCTAAGGATGACAGTCATTGGAATCTTTCGAGATCGTCTGGGTGATGATTACTTTTTTCCTACCTCCGCCCACTGTTCAAAAATAAACTCCCCGGCCTCACCCTCTCTCTCTCTCTACCTCTTTCTCTTCAATTTCTCTTTCCCCTCTCCCCCTCCCCCGCTGCCCCTCTCTCTCTTCCACTCTCTTCTTTCGCCCGCTGACGCGATCCCTGACTTTTTGCGAGGGATCGAAGATCGAGCGTCAATTTACGCCTCGAGCTTCCCCGAAGAAAGACTATACTCTTTTTTGCGACGAGCAGACGCCTTTTTTTCGCGAAATTCTGTTAATTCGTTTCTTGAAGTTGTCGTTTTGTATTACCTCAAGGAGGTATTTCGGAGTACAGTATTATCCGCCGGCAGTAATTGGATGCGCGTCGCATTCTTTTTTGTGTTTTTTCTTTAACGCGAAACCGACGGCGTTTGTTTTCTCCTGAAATATCGTTCTGAGAAAAATTCAATTTGCTCTCGCGCAAGTACTCCTGTAACGATAAAATTTAATTTTGTATTAAAAAAAATTGAAATTGCAGCGTGTGTAGTCCGCCATTTTATTTTGTCACTTTCATTTTCAACAGTTTTTTAAGAACAAATTTAAATTATAGCGACATAGACTTATATAAAAATTGTCTCGATACACAAAATTCTCTTCGTTATCATCATTTTATTTTAAATTTTAATTAACAAAGGATTGCAATTAAAAAACGAAATGTCGATCTTGTATCCAATAGATTGTCATGGTAATACCTGTAGCTATAAGAAAGTTTGGAAAACAAGAGTAGTACATCAATTTAAAAAATCAACGACCTGTTAATATCAAAACACTTTGTAGAAGAAATTTTCTAATGTTTTTAAACCGTTTAATCATTATAGGAATTTCCTATAACACGTATCATTATAGTGTTGGTTGGTGGCAGAGAAACTATTATTTAATTCAGCTAAAAATATAGAAATTGTGGCCGATATTGATTTCCGTGATAAAAACGGTGCTTGCGGGCTTTGTGTTTTTCAGCCAAAATAATTGTGTAACATAAGCGAATTTTATTTGTATTTGATTATTATCACTATTTCTTTCTATAAATTCTCCTGCTATTCACATATCAATGTGTCGTCATTATACAACAACATTAAGTAAAGTCGTGATGGAGCGTCTTTAGTCGGATACGGGTATCACAGGCGCCACATTGCACATAGAGAGAGAGAGCGTGACAGCACAGCGGCAGATATCTCTTCCTAAGTACACCAAACTAATTTGCTCATTTCTTCATTCCTTCCTTTCGCGTTTATTTCGGACGAAAGAGAGAGAGAGAGAGGAAAGATAAAAGGAAAAACCATTTTCTCCATCTCCGGCACTCGCCCGCTAATCTCCATCCTGGAGCTTATGTCAATTAGAGTGCGTCTTGCCGGCGATAGTGCCTTGTTTTTCGTTTTATCTCGCGTGCCGATTCTTTTTCGTCGCAGCACGCGCACGCTCCCCCGTCTCATCCTTCCCGAAGTGATTTTTTTTCACCAAGGCCTTCCTCTTTTTGATTGTCGTCTTATCTACTGACGGCGTTGTGTCCTAATGCTGCTTCCTGTCTCAAGAGTCCTCTCCTCGCTCTCACATCACGCTCAAATTTCGCTACCGTCTTGCAATTTACGCGATTAACGCAATTGTCTCATTCTCGGGAAACTTCTTAATTGTTCCAAATGAAGAGGACATGAAAAAATACATCCATTCGATAAATGGCAAAATTTAAAAATGAAATGGCATTGTTTTAATTTTTCCTTATGAAAGAAATCTTATTAATTTTACTCTAATTTTTAAAGAAATGTGATGGGGAAAATACAGAATACGGCATTGGGAGCTTTTCGTGTCTAATTTATTCGCGGCGTTAAGCACTTCCTAACGTTCTTTCGAGTCTCCCGTTGCTTTCATTGAAACAGCTTAATCTAGTGGCAGAGGAAAGGATAAAAATACATTCCTCTTGCCGTTCTGTGGCTGCGTGAATGAAAATCCAGGGCGCAGAACAAAAAAAATGAGAATCCGCGATAGGGCGAGAAGATGGCGCCGAAATAGATAAACGGCCCTTCGGAAGCTGCGAATCGCGCGCCTCTTCCTTTCCTCCTAGCAATAGCAGCTTCCTTTTCTCCCTCCTCCCTTCCCTCTCCTTCTCTCCCTCGCCTCCCCACCCACTAACCATGCTCTCTTTCCTCTTCCGACGACGACGTGCGACGAATTGAGATAAATCCCCTCAACAACAACAAAAAAAACTCTGTCGTTGCTATCACGCGGAGGACTCGCGACCGGAAACTGCTCGTGTCGCGCAAGGGTGCAGACCCTCTCTTTTGTTTTTCCTCCTAAGGTCTGATACTGTGCTTTTAAATAGCATCCGAGAAAGGAAGGAAGATGCAGCTTTTTTTATTTCGCGAATGCGATGAGAAGAGTTCGAGAGAGATATGCGGCACTGTTTCCTCTTTTAGGATTGTCATCCTGTTGCGATGCCGATTCCTTAATAATCGAGTGGTTTTTGTGACAACAGCGTAGAAGCGATGCTTATTTAATCCCGCATTTCCCCATAATTGCATAAAATAGCGAAACCATACATTGCATTAGAGCATCTCAGAATTCATTTACTGTCACAGGCAATGATTTTATTTGTTCTTTGTAGGTCTTGTCCATTATTGAATGTACATATTTAGTCCTTGAGGATCTTTTCCAGAAAAAGGTATATAAATAAACGTTAGGGAAATAATAGCCAAACAGTTTTTCATACAACCACAAATAATCTTGGTGCATTGGAAGGAATTACATGAAGCTGAGAACTTGGGCAAAGGTTTCCGTGAAACATGGTATATAGTTTGTATCCGTGGAACAAGCAGAGGTGTTTCTTTTATTTTTTGAATATCCTACTTAGAAGGGGCTTTATGTTTCCATTCGGTCCGATAGACTATAAATTAGAGGGGGTGGGGGAGAGAGAGAGAGAGAAGAGTGGGTCGGCTTTCCAGCGACGCGGATGGGTTTGGTTAGACGGCGGAGGAACGCCGTGGGAAAGGGTTGGTGGGGAGAGAGAAAGGGGGAGGAGGAGGGAGGGACTTCGTGAGATGAGGATTGAACTTCTGCGCAGAATAAACTGGTAACTTCCTTTGCCCTGCACCGCTGGGTCGTTATGGCAACGATAGCACACGGAGGCAGACTCCGACAGAGATTGGTTGTAAGTGGTAGGGGGAGGACGAAAAAAGGTCACAGAAACGGAGATGGGAGGAAAGGATATCTAGAATGTGGGGGTGGGGACGGGGAGGGAGGTATTATATCTCCGCGTTGGGTTTAAATGCGGTTAGATTGCGGCTTTTAAGAAATATGGCGTGACGATTTTCCTCACGAACGGATTGTTGATTCGAGATTAAATTTAAATATTTTATTTAGTTACAGCAGTGAGATAGATGTTGTTTTCATTCGTTTTAGAGCAAATTAAACATAGGATTTGATATAAAACTGATATATACAATGCCGATACTTATTTTATACCTAATTATTTTCCTGGGTATTAAAAAAAATATATTTTAAGGATATAAATTTAATCAGTAAAAAATAAGTATAATGCTGTATAAACAGTGTATAAGCATATTTTTCTCAAAATTAGTACCTTTATGTGGAAAATGTTAGGCAATAGTTTCTTATTCAATTCTTCTTGCGTATACGAATTCATTTTAATTATCATCTGACTCCTTAGGTAAGTTATTTGCATTTGATTTAAAATATTTTGGTAAAAGTTTAGCATTCTTTGGTGCCCGAAGTTTATATTGGCTTGTTAGGCACGTGAGACCGTAATGGCTGCCTCCGAGAGAGGGGCGAACAGTGTACACACAGATAGGATGTCAGCATTAGCTCGTCGAAATTCGTTTGTCCTTCAATTTCAACATTCATTTTTTCCTTACTCTTTCCCAACCACCTCTTGTGAAGCGTCACTGATTTTGTGCGGCTTTTTTTTCCTCTCTCTCCCCATGAGAACTGCGGCAAGGCCGCCGAGAAAAAAATGAGCTGGCAGAAGCGCACATCCCGCACAATCTTGTGTCCTGATAGACCTGTCTGAAACGCCCTTACATCCCGTTTAATCTCAAATGGCCAATCCAGACGCGTTTTCTAATTTAGGACACGTAACCAGTTTACGATTTAATTCCTATCTTTGTCGTGTTTATTTAAATCAGGTCATGGATTAGAGAGCACTCGGGGCAAATGGTCTTCTATTATTACGGTATGCTTAACGAATCAAAAATGGCGCATGACTGGTATTATAGTATGTTCATGGAATCGTAATCCGATGTATTAAAATGTAATATTTATTCAGTAGCGCTTTATTCACTAGGCCAAGTAGGCAACTGCCTACGGGCGCCGAATTTTGTGGCGCGTTGGCGCCAAATTTCAAAAAACAGGTGCTTAATTTTTAAAGTTTATGGCAAAAAGTATGAGTTTGAGAGGGCGCAAAAATTTACTCTGCCTACGGGCGCGCAATGTCTTAAAGCGTCCCTCTATTTACTTAAGCTTGCAATATCTGAATGCTTTCGCTGTAGAAATAATTCCTTCAAACTTTTTGTCCTTCATCGCTCGTCATTAATATAAATCATTCGTAAATATATTATTTTTTCCATACTGTATAAATGTCCATGAATGTACTTTGCTTTATTAGTTTGCAAAAAAAACCCGTTTTACATATATTTATCCCCATTTTAAAACATCCTTGGAATCGAAGATGACGGCTCTTATGAGTCATTCCCAGGCTCTCCATAGATTCGAATCATCGATGTCCCTCCGCGCTCTACCGATTTCCCGTCATGAAAACTCCGCCTAATTTAATCGCTAGCAAGCGATGCGAAGATAGAGTGCACACGTGAATGAAGAAAAAACGGTCACCCTGATGTGTGATGGTATCTGGGTGGCGTCGCCACATGCTATTTCCTGTCGCTCGAGGGTAATGTCCTCTGGCCCACCTTGCTGTTCACTCCTTCTCCTCTCTGCTCCTCCATCCTACTCCCTCTCTCTCCAGCCTTCCTCTCTCACTCTCCTAATCTGCCCGCCATTGTTGTCCCGGTTGCTGCGCCTATCACGGTTTCGTGACTCCAGGCGGCGACCATTGGGACGCGAGCTGGCGGAAATAAGGAATGAGCCATAAGAGAAAGGTGATTCGTCGGCCGTGATTCCTCCGCCGCGATTGTTTTTTTTTGCATGGGAGGGGTTGGAAGAGATCGCGGCCACGGTGAACGCGCAGCACTTGTCTTTCCGAATGACCAATGGGAGAAGTCCTCCTTCAGGCGTGGCGAGTGCAGAAGCATTTCCGGCGGAGCTTTCGACCAATGGTGGCTCTCTGATGAGTCATCTCGTGGCTAGAACTATCTTGTCTTGCGGATGGGTTTGACCTCTGAGTGACTCCTTCCTCGCTGATCGTTAGTTAGCGACAATATCACTACGAATTTACGATTTTGATGCGGATTAGTAATTCCTATGGCAAGAAAATAGCAGTCTAGAATTTCTCTTCTTTTCTAAATTTTAGTTGACACGATTCACATTTCAAAAATATTTTCTATTTGTATCCATTTTCATACCATTCTTTAGTATATCTCATGATTTGCGAAGTACTCACAGTTTTGACAATGGTGACTTCAACGACTGGGTGAGTAAGAATTTGTCGTTTATGTTAAATATAATTTGATGACATTTTAAAAATTGTACATGGTAAATATTTACCTTTAGTTTTGGCGATCATTAGATTAGGAGGAAAATCCCACTGCAACTTTTAATTAATATATCTATTTTCTCTACCTCCTTATATCTTTCAAACATGTTAAAATTATGCGGCTTTTTGTACATTGTTTCTATCGTTAATTTGATTATATAAGTTCATATGCTAAAAACTTTCTTTACTCCCTTCGAATAATCTTAAAATAGTGACTGCAGCGTTTGTTGAGATTCTAAAATGTACCTAATTTTAGATGAAAAATTTGCAGAATATTTCGAATAAATGATGTATTCAAGGGAAATTTCAGGGTTCATTCTGAAAATCATCCACGCACTCGGCTCGAATAATTTAATTAGTTCGTTATTTATCAAATTCCAAGGAAAAACATCCATTAATGAGCTTCCTCTCATTTGCTAGCGTGTTACTTAATCAGACCATAACCGGTCACCTTTCCTCTCTTCCTGCCCAACCTACTAAAACAGATAATTCCATCCTTTCTATAATCTTTTTCTCTTCATTTTTTCATCCCCTTCCAGTCCCTTAACTGGTTATGGACCCTCACGACAGGTATATGCACCCTTTAGGTACCCGGCCGCCCGTAAGTTCTACCCTGGAAGAGCGAGGGTTGAGGTTTATTTATTTTTTTTTGAAGGGGTGTGGCGCATGGCAGTGGCTGGGTGATCCCCAGGTCCCTTACGGTTTGATAGGCGCACTGGCTAAGGGGTTGCATACCCTTAGGTGAATTACTCGAAACGAAAAAAAAGAAAAGGGGTTGTTTTTATTTATTTAAGAGGGCATGCCTTCAAAGCGAGTTTTTTTTAGCGTGTAATAACCAGCCCCCTTTTTTCCGTCTTGATCTCTCACACGCTCCCTTCCCCACCCTCTTGAAAAGAAATTCCGGGTATTTTTTTAACGTTTCTTCCGCGATTCCTTTTTTGACCAACGGTAAACGTCACTTAATTTAGCGCGCGGTTCTGATTGGCTGTTTATCTGACGGATAAGAAAGCTGCATCTTACAGTTATGACTAAACGCTGATATTTTTTAAGAATTCGGATGACTTTTAGTCTTAATGAACGTTACCAACTAATTAACAACGGAAAGGCAAAGGTTAACACAGATTATTCCATGTAAGCTCTTCTACTTTTCTCATTTATATGAGGTAAACGATGAGTAATGCAAATCTCCGCAGGTTACATCGCATATGAAGACTGTAATTTTAAATACTTTTTAGAATTACGTGCAGTCATGATACCTCGGATTAAAGCTTTTTAAATGTTATCTTGTAATAATCTTAAAGGGTTATTAGGTAATCGAGCTACTTCGATCGTGTGCTGATATGTGTAAACCGAATAGGAAAGAATGCAATCCAAAGATGATGGCCGGAAAAGACGAATCAAGTTAATGCACGCCGTTAAATGTGTAAACTTATTAATTAAATGGAAATGCAATGTCCATTCCTGCTGCAGTTTTAATAGATCTTCTTTCCAGCAACCTTGAGCTTTAATTTCTCCTCTCGTTTTATTTAATCTAAAAATATTCTCAGACCCTATCTCTCCCTCTCTCTCACCTCTCGTGTTTTTTTGCAACCAAACCGCCATCAACCTCCTCACCCCATGCCAAAACCACCCCGCAATTTCTTCAACTCCATGGAAATAAAAAAAATCTCACCCCGCACGCCATCTATTAGCAGCGGCCACTGGCGTAATTAGAATCCGTTTTATGATATCCGCATGACGTAATCCCTTGAGCCTGCCAACCCCCTCTCACTTCTACCCCCTCTTTTTCGACCTCTCCACCCGCTGCTCAAACCGTAGGCAATCCTTACCCGAGTCAAGGCATGCCGGGGTAATTGAAAGGCACACGTTCTTCATTTTTTTTATA
Organism: Uropetala carovei; assembly: GCA_036926305.1. Taxonomy (NCBI): domain Eukaryota; kingdom Metazoa; phylum Arthropoda; class Insecta; order Odonata; family Petaluridae; genus Uropetala; species Uropetala carovei. The sequence goes on from JAXCHB010000167.1 coordinate 3,551,576, forward strand.
AATACGCCGAGGGGAGGTTTGGGTGACGCGAGGGATGGGATTGGCTTGAAAGATTAATAAGGACTGGGTGCGGGTTTTTGAGGTAACCTTATGATTGCGACTGGGGGAGGGAGAGAGAGAGAGAGGACTTAAAGAGACATATTTTAAATAAGTATATTTCGAATACTTTTCGCGTGATTATTTTACATTTTTGTTTATATAAATGCAAGAGCGAAGCTTGGATGTATTCGTGTGTGTGTGTATGCGATAGGAGGGATGAGAGATCGAAAGATCTTTAGTTTTAATGCAGGATGAGGGAATGGAGGTTTCAATGGATGGTTTCGACTCACCGCTGCTGTTTATTGCAAATACTTAAATGTGAGCGATGGTCGTTGAGGCATGAAGGGGAGATGGAATAGGTGTGAGTAATTATAACAGATGACGGAGGCTTGGTTTAAGAATTAGTTTCTTTTTAAACCAGCATTTAAGGAAAATAAACACGTCGTCCTAGATGCTGTGTTTGTCACGTCCACAACAAAAATATTGTAGGGATTGTCTCTTCAATTACTCTTAATGATGGCTACTGTCATTGCGTTTATAAGTCTGCGTTCTCTTTTTATTTTTATTTCATCCAATAAATATTACCATTCTGATTTTTATTTTTTTCCAATACATTTGAAAATGTATTTTTAAACCATTTAAAGTAGTTTGTTAGACATTCCTCCTCGATTTAGGTTGTCATATGAAGTACCATCCTTTCAGTTTTGTATTAGGCATCGCATCTATACTGAGTTAAGATGTAGGTAAGATCAAGAGCTACGTAAGTGGTGTAACTAGCGATTCCAGCATGAGTACCCAAAAATCAATTTTTCGTATGCTTAAGTATCGAGTTGATCCGCTGACTGAGAGCTATTTTTCGCGAAAATTTTCCAACCTTTAGCATGACGCCGATTGGCCCCCGAAAATTGCCACGTAGTTAACATAATGCCCTAATAAACAAAGGAACGAGCACCGTCCGCCGCCGCCGCCTCTGAAATAGACGGCGCTGCGAGACACGAGGCTTAATTGGAGTTCGACGGGGATAATTTAAAGCAGCGCCATGTACGGTGGGAATGAAAGAAGAATCATATAAGTATGTGAAGGCGGCGGCAATGGAGGTGGCGAGAGTGACTTCCATTCAGGAAACGGATCGCAGAGGGGAAAAGAGAGAGGTTTTATAGGGAGAGAGAGAGGAGGAGGTGGTGGTGGTGGTAGGGGGCGCTACCATGTAAGGGTCGCGGAGAGAAGGCGTGCAAACTCTAAGGAGTGGGTTGGGGTATGCAATGTGGATAGGGAAAGGGGGCGAGTAGTCGGGGGTTGATGCTTTAATCGAGGATTAAAAAGAGGAAACCCGAGAGCGAGAATAGGGAATCGCGCTTCCCTGCAACTGCCATCTCTCCTGCTTCTCTCCTTCCCCAATGCCATTTTAATTCTTCTATGTCTTTTGGGTTCGCACAGGATCGTCTCGCTATCTTGCTCCTTAACATGAGTCCCCTATATAGCAAATCTACCAAATTTTCCAAGGATTTAGGATCTTATGGGTGGATATTTTTTCTTTTAAATAGACAGTCTGGCATGAATAGAAAAAGAAACAGGCAATTGGTTAATATATGCACCGTTTGCTATCACTCCGGCTGCAATTCGCGGAAGCAAAAAAGATAATACCCTGCAAATGCAGTTCCAGATTAAAACTTCGAGCGTCGCATCTCTTCCTTCAGAGAATCTGTTTATCTTCTCGACATTTTTGAGATCTATTTCTGAAACGTCCATCTCGCGCTCCGAGTAAAAAAAACGCGCAATCATTCAAGAATAGGTTTCGAGGCGCGCTGCCTCATTATAAATAACCTCTTGCCACTTTCGCCATCTCGTCCTTACATCCGTGCTCATCTTGTACGGGCGAAAAAATAAAGAGAGATACAAAAAAGCGTTCGCCGCTCTCTCCGTCTCTGAGCAAATTAGAAAAATAAAAAACGACAAACAAATGAGGAACACGAGAGCGCCTACTGAGGGAGAGAGAGTATGGCGTCAGGAAGGAGTCGACCCGTCACCCAATTGGCAAGGACTGCCTCTCTCTCTCTCTCTCTGCATATACGTAAAAGACAAAGGAGGGTTCCTCACGGATGCGCAGCTCTTTTTTATTTGCAAAAAAATATCGCAAAAAACGGATTTCGTGTTTCAATTTTTTTGCATTACTTTATTGTCGACTCTCGGCATAGCCTTGGGATCTCGGAGCGGGCTCCACCAATGGGAGAAAAGGAGAGAAAGAGCGGAGCAAAAGGAGACGTCATTCCCTGACTGTCCTTCCTCTTTTTCGCAAGGGCGTTTAATTTGTCGTCCTCCATCATAATCGCTTTATTATTTTTTCCTCCCATTTCCAATCCTTCCTCTGTCTCTCTGACTTCCCTCCCCCCTTTTCCTCCTCCTTCCTCTCGCCTCCACGCATGTGTGTGTACTTCCTCCTCCCTCGTTAATGCTTTTAATGCCAAGGGAGGCCCCTTATTGCACATTAGGAGCCTACCCTGTGCTTGTACCTACTTCCGCGCGGCAGTTTCATCCTTTTTCTCCCCTTCTCCACCCCCACCGCCCTCACCCCACCTCACTCCTTTCCTCCTGCATCTCGGATGAGCTCGTAAAGGAATGAATGCCAGCGCTTATTTTCATAATTTAGCCAATTTTTCCTGTTTTCCTATACATCCGCCTCTCTCTCGCATTTCGCTACAATGAAGCCTCTTTATGCACGCGAAAGAAAGTTCTCATTTCATTTCTTGAAAGGCCCTAAAACACAACGCATGCCTAATCTTATGCTGAGGGCCCTTCCTTAGTTTGCACGATACACGGCTACCTATAGGTTTTTCACTCCGGTGATGAAAAAACGATCAATTTGTCTTTCACAGTTTCCAGGAAAATAAAGTTCTTGCTAAAGTGCAGGGAGAAACCTACTTAAAATTACTTTACATTAAGAATAAGCTTCAGAGATAATAAAAAGAGACGACTACGACAGACCGCGGATGGCGGCGGGGGAGTCGAGGAATCTGTTTTGTGATCTGCTCTCTTCTGAATCTCCCACGATCGAGGCGGCGTCACGCCACGTCGCCTCCGAATAAATGGAGGACATAAAAAATGAGACTGGACGCTCGGTTTTCGCCATACTTCACCTGTCGCGCCCTTTCGTTCCGCTGTCGCCTCAACTCAATGGGCGCTAGATTGTAGGACGCGAGGTGAGATTGGAAAAAGACACGCACTGTCCACGGTCCAGCAGCGGTGTGTGCCGAGGCCTGTGAGAACCTTGTTACGACAGCGTCACGCCTTTTGGAGCCACTTGGACTTTATTCTCGAATCAGAAAGAAAATTCGTAATAACACCTGTTCGGTGCGAGTTCAACGGATGACAATAGATACCTTAGGATCTACACTCGTAAAAAATAATATTTACAAACAGGTAGCCGCTTACTGCGTCTTCTGATCCGTCTGCATCTTAAATTCGATATATTTTCAGTTATAGAGACTATAAAAAATTTAACGAGAAGAAATTAGAGTATTATCTTTCTAAGACTATAAATGAATCGGTGTTTCTAAAAAAAATCACATTCATGGATTTAATTTAAAATATTTGTTAGCGCGACAAAGGATACCGTTTGATAGGCATTATATCAGGAAGTCTGAACGTTTATCGCGATTTTTTTATTGAAGATGGCGACGGTTTTTCATAGTTCTACCTGTTTTCAGATAGAATTTCTCGTCCGCTGAAATCCCCTCGATAATTACGGAGACGTCGTAACGATGGAGAAAAATTTATAGATCCCACTGGAGCATCTCTGGAGTCCGGAAGTTTCCTCCGACGTGATAATATCCCCCACCCCCGCCCCTCTTGTGCCTCCCTCCCCCCCCCCCCCCCACCCCCATCCACTTCGGCCCTTTTTTCCTCTTCGTGTAGTTCCCTTCTTTCGCGCCCGAAAATCTTCGAATCCCCAACTTCTCATCATTCCGAAAGTCGAGCGGGCGTTACCTTGAAAATCAAAAGCCAGAGAGCAATCGATAAAGCGATAAATGCTTCGCCCCCGGAGAAGTAAATATCGGAGAGCTCTTCAGAAATTTCTTTTCGGTCTTTTCATCGACCGTTGAAGGAATAAAAGAAGAACCGGAGAGCTTACTCTGTTTCTTCAGAATAGCTTCTAGAGTTCTTGAGCTGCTTTTCCCCATTCTTCGTATACCTACCTCCGATTAGATCCAATTCTATTTGGTCCATTAACGCCGAAACCTTCGCGCGCCTTTATTCTTTTCTTTGGCCGAAATTCTTTTAGTTTACGTACGATTGTCAATTTTTTGCTCGCCTATCAATCCGATAGATGTAATTATAAAGTTTTGACAAACTCAAAGGATTTACACAAAGCATGGAAAACGCCGATATTTCATTTTGTTCGTTTTACTCAGTAAAGCTGCCCCAGGTAAGTTTTTTGTTAACTGCGAATAAATTGGCAATTTCACCTTCTTTCGCATTAGTTACCAGGTACATAATCAAATGTTTTTCTATGGAAAGCGCTCCATTTAAATATTACAGCTTCGAATGTGTGACGGAAATCGTAAATTATCTTTCGAGGAGCTTGGATGCCATTGATTCATTAATTCTATATCTTAACTTTCTCCGTCTATCGCTGCCCTTTTGACCGCTCTGCCATTCCTCAATTTCCAATGGAATCAAAGAGTTTCCTTCGAATGTCTCTGCCCACCCTTTTTTTATCCGCATTATGCGGGAAGCAGCGCCCTTTACTCCGCTTACCCCTCCTCCTCATTAAATCGCCGATTACCCCCCCCCCCCACTCCTTTCCTCGATTTCTATTCTCGATAATACAGTCGCCGTCTCATTTGTTCCAGCGCTCAAATCCTCAATTCTTTTGTCGGGAGATAAAGGGTAAATATTCCATCAAAAGCGGAAGGCATGTCGTCGCACGGCACGGCAGAGCGCTAGGGGCCGCCCCTCCGCCCCCTTCACCTCCCTCCACCTCCTCACACCACCCTTTCTATGAGTCTCTTTGAACTTCACGCACTGCCGATAGATGGCCCGGCAGTGGAGAGGGGAGCGCCCTGGCGGGCTGGAGGTCAAACCGGAGTCTATGCGCCCTTCCGTATAGATGTTCTTTTTTCCGAAACGGACGCGCTTATAGAAATACTTTTGAGCTGTGCTCTGTGTTGACGAATTTTTTTCAACTTTTTTTGGGTAAGAAATAACGATTTTCTGTAGAGTACGGGTGAAATTAAGTGGTTGCATATCATATTCGGTGATTTTTTTATGGTAAAAGTTTCTTGAATTAATATCAACTTAAAATATAGGCTTATATTTTCATTATTACCAAGGAGTCATATTACGATCGCAATAGAATTGTTTATCTATTACAAACCACAATGTAACTTTGAAATAACACATCGCAAAATAGTTTTGTAACTGTAGTTGCATTTTGCCCTATCTTATTCGGTACTCCGTGTGCCGTTTGCAAAATACTTTCTAGTTATAACGCGAGTCTTTCCTTCTGCGAGAGCCTTTCGAATAGACGGTCGCTTTTTAATGCAACCGTCCTCCATCTTTTTATACATATTTATGTCTATAAGTTCCTTTTCACACTCGAAAAATACGAATCGTACAATAGAAAGCTGAGGAGATAATGACCAAATAAAAAATACAGAAAATACGAAGCATCGCTAGTGACGTATTGTTTTTTTATTCTAAGGAATGGAAAATCGTGAGTGAGGGAGTGAGTTTACGTGTGTGGTGTGTGTGTGAAAGAGAAAAGAGGCGGAGATAAAGAGAGACAGGAAAGGAGTCGGTGTAAATGTGAGGCTGAATGGGAGGCAGGGTGAAGAGAGAGAGAGGAGGAACCTTTATAAACAATGGAAGGAGGTGGGTGGGGGATATAGTATGTATAAGCAAGGAAGGGGAGGGTGCCACCGTGCAGATGAAACCGTGAAGCGAAAGAATCCGAAGTGGGGGAGGTTGAGAGGGGGCGGGCTGAGATGATGGGAGAGGAGGGGGAAAGGTGGGGGAGGAGGAGGAAGGGGGAGGGAGGGAGAGAGAGAGAGGGTGTGAGGTGGGCGGCGTCAACTCGAAGCGCCGCCAGCCTTTCTTCCTGTCTATTATTCGCGAGCCGGGGGCGGGCATCGGAATCTCCAGGAAGCCATCTCCTCTGGCCGCCCGCCCGCTCCGCAGCGCCGCCCCACAGGGTTGTTGGTCTCCCGAAGCTCAGGTCCTGAATGTCGTTTTTAATCCGAACTCTCCTTTTCATTTTCTTTTTTTTTTTGAGTCGTTATTCCGTTCTCGCCACCCAGATCGCGCCGAGAGATGGAAATGAAGAAATGGAGGCGTCGCGTAGCAACGAATGGGGAGGAATTTGCGTCAGAAAACGTTTTGAAAGATTGCTATTGATTCTTAGTCGGGTTAGAAATAGGATGAGTACGTTTGACTCCTGCTTCGAATTTTTTGTTTCTATTAGGTCGAGACGATGATCTAGAATCCCCATAAGTAGCTCGAAATCGTTCGAATTGGTCTCTGATATATTTCTGAATTGTACCGACTCTTTAAAAAAAATGAGATTAAGACTAAACATCCAACATGAATTCTCATTTCCGATTTATGAAACGCTTTCTCGGACTGTTTCATTTGTTCCTAGAAAAGTTTTTAGTCACGAAAAGAATAATTTTGTATGAGAATCTTCATTCTCTTCGTATGATATCAAAATATAACATTTATACTCTAGTAAAGCACAAATTGTTCACGTTTATATACACTTCTTATCAATATTCTCATTAATTCGTGGAAGACGAGCGTAAAAATTTCAATTTCAAATTTTTCCAAATCCGTTGTATATTTGGTTTCCAATAACTTACACATTCCTTTGTAACATCTTTCCACGACACGGTGGCATCTCAAACATAAAAAAACAATGGAATATATAATTAACCGCCACTTCCCCTTCAGATCAAAAAACATTAGCAAATCACGCGACAGCGCCGTCTTCACAAAGGTCCCTTCGAAATGCATGCAAATGGATGCATCCGAGAGATGGAGGAGGACGGGTCACCTCTGCGTGATTCACAAGTTCACGAGGAGACAATCCTCCCGGAGGAGTGCTTGGAGAGCACGCGAGAGGTGGCGACCTCATTAAGGATCTTCTCGTTAAGTCGCGGGGCGGTTTTTGTTTTTTCTTTTTTTTTTTTTGAGGGCCACCGAAGAAGAAATAACTGTAGGGAAAGGAATTGGCTTGCAAATAAGCCATGTTTCAATTAAAAATCGCGCATTAAAAAGCGCCCCCTCTCCTCCACCTCCCTCCCCCTCCCCCCCCTACACACACCAATGGTCCCCCTACCGATCGCTTTCATCATCGCTTCTTCCGAAGTAGACGCACGCAGGGCGTCAAAAGAATCCTATTTTTTTGAGTGTTCGCGAGTCTTAGGCCCTCTTCCCCCATTCCTCTACTCCCTTTCTCCCCTCCTCCTCACTCCACTCTCTCCCTCCGCATCTCTCCGGAACTTCACCCCCTCCCAGCCCTCTCGCGAGTCGTATCGTGTTCATTATGCACGAGACCCTGATTGGCGGGTGACTGCTGAAACAATCGAGGATCTTGTTTTATTTTTTTGTGGATAAGACGGGAAAGAGTTTCTGTCTTGTCTATTGTCATCCCATGAATAATTTTCAACCCAAATCACTTCTTAAATGATTGAGATTGGGCGAGGCTTTTTCGATTAATACGTTTGAGCCTCGTATTTTAGTTTTCCTGATAAACGATATTTTTTCAAAGGAAACTGTGCGTCTCAACTTCCTCAAAGTGCAAAATGTTCAATTCAATCTTCCTTTAGACATTTTAAAAAAATATTTGTCTATCTGTCTACAACTTTACTTTCATTAGACGACATACTGTCACAATTTCGCCGGAAGGTTGATTTTAAAAGTATTTTGCTGTATATTTCGTTTAAAAAAATATAATAGAACCCCGTTGCCTCGCTTTGAGGTGAGCAGATAGAATTGACTAAGCACATTAAATAATTTAATTCAGCAAACTTGGCTATACCTCAAATTGGGCGATTCTAAATTTGAATAAAAAAACAACTCTTCGATCGGCACTTATCAACGCAAAGATGTATCCAGAATGACCGTCGATTCTTGGAATGATGTCAATCCGGCATTTGTTTTTCCTGCTTCTTGCCAATAAAGCGTAAGAGAAGCGTTGATTGATGTACGCATATAGAGGAGAGAAAACTGTTTATGTCTTCCTTTCACCGCCACCGCAACATACAGCCCTGTCTATTATCAGCCTCGTCGGAAAGAAAGCGATCATAACACTCTCGAAAACAAAAGGCAGAAGGAAGATGTTTAAGAACGAGAAAGGAACAAGGTTATTCGAGTGTCCTGTGTGATTCCTAGCGGTGGTTGAGGTGGTAGAGGGGAAGGGGCAGATGCTGGCGGAGCTCTAAGAGAGGGGTTCGCCGAGGAGGGTGCTTAGGGGAGGAAGGGGGATTGGGGGGGGGGAGAGAGGTACCGCGGCGGCCAGGTGCGTCTGCAGAGGGAAGTCGAAGGGACGGGGTAATGAGTATAGGAGGGAAAGGAGAGGGCACGATAAGGGGGTTGGGTTGAAGGAGTTTATTGAAGTGTCTGGCGTGGAGGGGGAGGGTCTGGCGCGTGTTCCGAGGAGGCGGGGAAGAACTGTTAGTCGCCGCGTAGCCTACGCACCTTTTGGCGAGTCGACAGCTGTCTGCCCCTCTCTTCCACATCCCCTCCCCCTCCCCCTCCTCTCTCTCCTAGACTTTCCATCGCGGCCTCAATCCTCGCCTTCGAGGCGCGTGCGATACTAATTTTCTTTTTCGATTCCAGGGGCCATCTCTTTTCCTCCTCCGCGAAACTCCATCCCCTCTTCCTCCGTGCAATCTTGCGAAGTAATTTGATTCGTCGATTTATTTTTACGAATGATCGGTTACCGGCGTGGTGAAAACTTTCGCTTCGAAGATTTTTGAGGATTCGATCATATTCAAAACTTAAGACATGATTACTGCAGCCATCCATTAAGTTCGCCAAGTCCCAAACATTAAAAATGTCTACATACACAAGGAATTTATAATATTTATCAGGATATTTTAATTGTTCATCAGTCGTGCTACCAAAAATAAAAAACAGGTTAATACAAGCCTCAAGTTTTGACATGCGCACCAGATAAATATTAAATCTCGTGATTTATTCATAGAACGCCCTTGATCGGAAAACATTACCATTCACCGGTCGCCTATGGCGAAGGGAAAAGGTCTCCCGCGTGGTGTCCGGGTGTCTGCGATGGCATCACGCGAACGAACGACAACTAGTCGACAGAGTCGAATCGCCACGAAGAAAAAAATGGGCATTCAAACGTAAAATACGCAATCAATTCTGCGCTTCCGAGGCGAATGGCATTTTGCTCTCGCGGTGCATCACGGGAGGGTGATCGCCCCTTAGAGGGAAAAAAAAGAAACGACACCAACCACCGCTCTCCATTTCTATCCAAACACTCCGAAACTCGCGGCCCTCTCTCAATTTCGCGCGACACACTCTCCACGAGCCGATAAAACAGCGAAGTGAGAGGAGATGGAGAGATAGAGAGAGAGGGAGGGAGGGAGAGAGAGAGGTTGAGAGAGAGAGAGGAGGTGTGAGAAGAGGGAAGGGTTTTGGAAGGATGCGGATCAAAAGCGGCTCTCGCAAAAGAAAGATGAAAAAACGAAAATCGCCAAACGTTGGAGTGTGAGCGCGGATGTGTGAGTGAGAGAGAGAGAGAGAGAGAGAGATATAGGGATGTATTCTCTCTCTCTCTCAGCTTCTGATGGTCTGTCGTGGAGAGCGTGAGATCGTTTCATTATTATTTTCTTTTTTATTCAGCGAGAGTGTGAAGTAATGCCATGGATAAGAGAGGTGTGCGATATTTTTTTGGTTAAAAAGGGAGGGATGGAAAACGAGTGTAGGGGTGTGACATCGGAGGGGGAGTGGGGAGGGTGTTCTCGAGGGTGAGCGTATCGAGAGAGAAAAAATCGATTGGTCGAAAAAATGAAATTTTCCACCCTTGCACACATACTATCATTATGTCCGCTGGCGCGCGTGTGTAGATGGGAGGAATATTATTCCTTTTTTTTTAATTTTTTTTGTCCTCGAGGTTTTATTCCGCCTCTAAAAAGTACGATGTGTTGGTCGGTGTTTTATAGAAGTGATGGAGTGGGAAGAGGTGGAGTGCAGGAGGGGTGTTTTTGGAGTTGTGAAGTTGTTGAAGAGGGTCCTTCTGAGATGAGGGTTTTGGGTGGGCGGGGAGGATGGCTTGGTCCTTTTCCAAGGGATGACGAAAAAATAAAGAGATTGGGATAGCGGAGAGAGAGAGTCACCCGCGCTGCTCAAGAGAGAGAGGGTGAGGGCGACCACGACGCGGAGGATAACGCCGGTTCGATTGTAGACTGGGCGGTCGTGAGACCCTTTTATACGTTTTAGCGGTGCATCGGTTACTACTGTGATGTGAAGAGATAGTCGCTCACATAGTGCAACCATACACACCCTCTCTGGTGAGGTGGGGTGGGGCGGAGTGGGCAGAAGGTGGGAAAAGGGGAAGGGGGGAGAGGAGAAGGGCGAACCCTTGAACCGCACTGTGCCGACGGCGAGAGAAGGTGGGGGAGGGGTGGACGGGGGGGAGGAATGGACGGGGGGGGAGGGGGTTGAAGGCGAGAGGATTGATGTGTGAGAGAGGCATGGATGAAAGAATGGATTTTTATACTGTGTGAGGTGTTTGATGCACATGGTATAGTGTGTGTGTGTGTTTGCGGTCGTGTTTGTGGGTATATTTGCGCGATCTCTTGAAGAGCGTGTGTGTGTGTGAGCGCTGTGTGTCATCTTTTTCGGAGATTGCACTTCTGGGTCGTTCTGTAAAGGCGGTGATATCACAAGGTTTTCGTTTTTTTTTTTCGTCGGAAAAAATGGAGTTGAAAGAATGTTCTCGCTTGGTTTTCTTTGTCTTTATTTCCGCAGTCCGTGAGAGGTTTGGGCTTGACGTTTCTTAATTTTTAGAAGCATGCACGTATCCTGTAGGATGCGACGAGATTAATAAGAGTCATTCTGTAAGAAAATATCTTCGCGCTGGCACACCACCTATAGTCATTCCGGATGCTCAGAATTCAACTGAGAAAAAATTACTGATTACTTCTTAAGCGTTTTTCTTGTGTTTTATCTCTCTAGTTTCATCCACGAATGAGAATGTTTGGGAAAAATTCTTTTCTATGTACATTAAATTCCAAGTGCCATCCAAAGACGAGTCCAAAAGTCTTTTTTCTTGTGTCCTCAAACAAAATCTGGGATCCAAAATTACTTTATTTTAACTTATCAGTGAATTTTGAGTAAATTAGAAGGCCATGAAATTCATTGCTTTTTACCTCCAGTTTTTGTTAAAAGGCTGACTCAAAAACTGGTTAATTATTTAAGTACAGTACTCCTCAAATTTTCGCAGAATCCTAAACAAAATCGAAAATACGATCGATCATTTTCAATTATCTTAGGTCATACCTCTTAAACCATATCAATCCTAAATAAGTGTCGACTGGCGATATTCTTGATATATGTCGTAATTATAGAATTTTTCCTCGAAATATATATACATATATAAACCCTCGATCTTGCGTTTCTCTTGACGGCGCATTATTTTAAAGAAGGCTTCCTTTATTTTTTTCGCCTGCTCATTCGTCTGGGGATGGACCCTTTCCATAGTAAGCGTCACTCCTTTTCTCGTTTGAAGCCCAGAGGGCACTTGGTCTCGAATCCGCCCATTATTATCTCTGGGAGAGCCTCAAGAATGGGATGGGTACAGATGGAAAAGAACTCTTCTGAATACTTGGACCTTTCTCGTATTTTTCAACGAAAGACTCCTCCAGCTACTCTCTCCCTCCTCCATCTTCCGACCTCCTCTCCCCTCCCCTCCTTCGCCCTTCTGTTGCTTCTCACTTCTCCAAACTTTTCCCCTTCTCTCTCTCTCTCTCTCTCTCTCTCTCTCTCTCTCTCCTTCCTTCCATAAAAATTATAACTTTTTTCTGTTGACACCATCTTCCGCACCCATCTTATCATTATCCATTGTGTTTTCGAAAGAGTTAGCATCTTTCCGTGTTTTCAGAAAATATTTTCTCTTCGGAACCCCTCAGCGTACATTCTTCATTTTTTAATTTTTTTATTCTTTATCCACGATCCATTGTTGTCTCATTATTATTATTATCCTCATCTCCTACGTGGCATTTGAAAGTTTAAACAAAAAAGTCAAGTCCAGAGTCCCCTAGGGAGGTTGGTAACGCTGTTTAAGGAGGTAGTATCGCAGCAGGAAGAGAAGAAAAGAGATTGGCGTGATTTTTTTTGTCGTCCCCTTGGATTCTGATCACCGCGGAACATGCCGGGAACTTTGGGAAGGAGTTTTAAGGGATGGCCTACGGGGAGTTTGCGAAGGGAATTGAGGATGTATAGCAGGGAAAGGTCGAAGATAAGGGTTTTCGAGGGTCACCAACAAAGTTACATGGATGTTTTGTTGTGGAAAGCGGGCAAAGTTTTCGGCCTGCTATGCCCCTTATCTAAACCGTTGCCTTATTTTTTTGCGTCTTTCTTATCGCTGCTTGGTTTTAAATGCTAATTTCTTGCTATTATGACTTTTTGAAGCGTAATTGGATCGAAAGTATTTCGGTCCCTTCTTCCTTGGTCAAGTTAATTACTCCAAAGTATTCTAAGTGAGAACTGAAGTTTGTCGATTAATTCCTCCGTTCTTTGCGGTCCATAAAACAATTGAATGTGATGTTTAATGTCTGAGATTTAGTCATCAGTTAACCTTCGTAATGATATCGGAGATGCTATGCGTCATCCATACATTCTATTTACCCCGAAATATCGAGTGAAACCATCTTACAGACAAACACTTCTTTAAGTAACTAATTTAAAAGTGTTTATTAATAACAGTTTTCATTTGCATTAGATGTGTGTCATTTCTCATAAGATACTCCGTTATAACCTAAAGAATCTTTCAATTTGTTAAAACTTCCGTTAAAAGTAATAAAGACTCGTATATTGAGAGATAAATAAAAATACGTAAACTATCTAATTAAAATAATGAATCGATTTTATAGTGTAAGTGATTTTCCAAGAGCACTGAGATGTGTGAGTTTAGTTTCTAAATCAATAAACTCGTATTCCTAATTTTCCAAAATAGCGCTGATCGGAAATTGGAGAACAAAAGATTCTCTTAAACTGGAAATGGTTATTCAAAAAAAATTGTTTCTAAATAATGTTTATTTATAAACATAACTAGTCATCACTAAGGAATTATTCTAGAAATTTCACCGTCGGAAAGTTTGACTCCGGAAATAAGAATTTTATCGGGCGAATTAGAGATATTTCAACAATAATGCTGTAACTTTACTCAGTTATTAGCAGAGGAAGTTGCAAAATGGATTATTGCGCTCGTAAAAAAGTATTATTTCGGAAACACGTTCTCTACCGCCGCCATACTTAAAATTTGTATATAGACATACATTCCAATTTACCCTTAATGAGTTCCGTTTAAGCAAACAATGAGTCTCGCACAGGTGAGCTTGTAATTCCATTTTTTCCGGTTAAAAAAACAAAATAATTTCAATTAAACACAGCGAATATCCTTCGCCGGCTCTTTTTTTCATTCCAATTACTTTGTCATCGATCCGGACGATTTAATTTAATTTCCTCGAATGCCGAGAGAAAATCTTTTCCGATTTCCTTTTTTTGGTCGCATTCAGGTAATTAAGAGCTGATCGGGAATCTCGTTCAGTGTTTGTTCGATCGGTTTAATGGAGGAAGGAACGTCGTCATACACTCAATTTATACTGTTCGCCTCAGCAACGATCAGAACGATATTAGGACTCGGAGATCGCTTACGGTTACCTATTATATGAAAACTTAGCTCAAATCTCAGAGCCATCTCGTATTTTGATAAACACCGAAAACAATCAAAGCTGTAGCAGCCCCAAAGAGAAAGACGCGATATAATTTGATCGCTGCTGACAAAAAACTAATCGCTCTGCGTGATCCGCCTTCAGCGGCAGGCGGGAGCAATACCGATGCGAGGAAGTCGCGCGTGCGGAATTTTAAAGCCTCCGAAGAATGGTTTGCGAAGGTCTGAGGTCGTCTGCGGCTTTGCGTGGGCGGTTAGAGGAGGAGAAGAGGGTTTCTCGGAGGACCTTCTCTTACCTGCCTACAGGTGTCTCTTATGCCCCAGGAGAAGGGCCGCGTAAGGCGGGTGCGTGCGTGCGCGTAGGGAGGAGCGTGTTCTGGAGGAGTGAAGACTCTTGATCGCATCTGCCGTTTCCCCTCTTACAAGACTACCAGCTGATCCTAAGGAGGTCGACACAGGGGTCGCGTAAGGGGCTTGTTGGGATTTTCAAGTCATCAGCTGTTGGGATTGTTTCATTCGAGAAAATCGGAGAGACTAATGTAGATGAATCATGGACTCGTCAGCCACGCGCTCATGTAAAGTCATGTTCCTTAACAAATGCTGAATCGACAGACTCAGTAATCTTCGTCTCACGCGCCCATATCAAACTATTAGAAGAACAGAATACATTTTAATAATTGGGAAGAAGTTAACGTAATATTTTTTTGTTATTTCCTGATGATATCATCCATATGAATTAATTCACAAAAACCTCGTTTCTAACTTAAGTCTATAACCACAAATGTTCTCTTACATCGGCAAATGTTATAGTATAGTAAAAGGCGTATCGGTTTTCCAAAGGAAGACCGTGTATATGCGGTTGAATGGAGATTCGGGTCACTGAATACAGTATTTGAGGCCAGATTCTATTCTTCGCAAATAACTCGGCAACAATGGCGGTGAAAAAAATCCTGACAGTGTAGGAAACTTCGCCTCTTCCTTAGTGAGCTTAAGAGTGACTGAAGAGAAGTAGGTCAAGCGAGATGGAGGAATCTCTCATTTCGCTTATCTAAGAGGTCCAACTTGCTCGATGAAACAAGGAAACGAACGAAATTTCATGCAACTTCACTCTCGTTGCAGTAAATAAGGCGAGGATCAACGCGATTATTCAATGGAAATATTAGACGAATCCAAAAAGAAAGTCACCTTAACATCTCATCACATCGCAATACATAGCGTAATAGAATCAAATGCGAACCTGCTATTAAATCAGATTTTCTCTTGCTAGACTCGTTTCTTAGAAGGACATGACCGTCGACACAGTTTTACAGGTTGCCCCTCGAAGGAAACGAAGAGTGCTTTGGAAGAGTGGTGGTGTCGGAAGGGAGGAAGAGATTTCGCGCGAGAGGCGAAATGGCTCCGTCTGAAGGACAGCAGGAGAAAGATTTGCCGTCTTTTTTATATGTAAGGCATGTGCGTTTGAGGGGGCGGGAGGAAGGAGAAGGGCGGCGGACGAGGTTGAGGTAGGTAATTTTTAAAGGTCTTTTGTGCAGGAAGAAAGGGAGAGGAAGAGCTGGCGGTGATGTAAGAAGCACGTGAGAGTGGAGGGTTGAGAAAGGGAGAGAGAGGAGGGAGGGGGGGAAGGCAGGAGAGTTAAAAGGAGAGAGAGGACGTAGTAAGAGGGGGGGGGGGAGTAAAAGGTCTTGTACTCGCTTTTAGAATGGGAGAACCCACCTTACGAGTTTCATTCATGTCTCTACCTTCCTGTCTCACCTTTTAACTTCGAAGCCTGGAAGGCATTCATCTTGGGAACCGCTGCATTGCGACGCATGCGTTTAAATTGCCGGCCTCTTTTTTTTCTCGGGGCATTTAAATGTTTATACTGTCGCACTCTTTAAACAACCCGAAACACTTCCAAATGAATTCGAGGGCCTATTTCGTTTATAGTATCGTAATGATTTTGGTTACTTTAGTTATCAGGAGAGGACATTTTTGAATCTACTCTCGGTGAATTCACACCGATGGTCGCTAATTCGTCCATTTAATTTACAATGTTTTACCAATTAAAACCGGAACCCTTTGCAACTAAGGACCGAAAGTGAAATAATAATTTTAAAGTACTAATGTTAATTAAAAATTAATACCTACGAGAATTCCTTAGAAATTAAGTGAATTTAGTCGTCAAATGAATGATTCTTTCCGTCCTTAGCTTTACACACGTCAGATATACTGTTGATGGATGAACGTGCGGTCTCTAATAAGAATCCTTCACTATGCTAAGATGCGCCATTAATACTCATGGCAACGAGCAGCGCAATAACGTTAAGTAAACGGAAATGTTTTTATTTCCGCCCGGCTGAAGAGGCGAGAAAAACTCCTCCCGCTGATTAAGTCGCCCACAATGAACCGCGAGAGATAAAGGACACGTCCATCAAATCTTGCGAGCAGCAGACCCTCGGGAGGGAGCAAGTGTACGGAGGGATAGCGCGTGTGATTAGGGCGAGGCCCCTCTCAAAGAAGACGGACCTCTCCTATGTGACTCGCCACCTGCCCAGCGTCCTCTGTCTCTCTCTCCCAAGAGTGCTTCCTCCACCTCTTCTGCCTCCCTCCTCCTCATGGGGATATTCTCTTCTAAGCGTACGGTGAAGAGGAGGACAAAGGGGAGGGGAATGTGTGTGTAAACAGCTGCCCCGTCCGCCTCCCGCCCTGTGGGGCACCGAAGAGGGAGACTCGCGATAGGACTTTGAGAGGTCGAGAGACATCGCGAGTCCCTCAAGGGTTAAGAGGACATCGCGAGAGTACGTTGGGAAAGCGGACGTCCTCGCCATCTTTCTCCGAACGCTCCCCCTCTCGAGGTACGAGCACGAGATGTCAATCTTCTTTCTCCACTTCATCAGGGTCTCCGTTTTCTTTTGGGAAATCGCGTCCTTCCTAAAACAACAAAAACGCAACGAGTATGCTCTCGAAATGAGGCCGCGTTGCCGTCCATGATACACCGAAGGAAATTTTAAACATGAGAACGTATTTCTGATAGAAAGAAGTCCTATTTCAGTTTTATATTTGAACTGGATTTCCTTCATTTTACTACAGCTTCGTTTCTTATAAAAAGAATTTAATTCTCTCTGCGATAAATGTTTGTTCTAACGTGGAAATAATTAAAAGTTGCACTTACGCTAATACTGATAGCGATAGCAATAATGAGAGCCCTAAGTGAAAAAGATCCGATCAGCTGGAGATGCAGAATAACGACCCGCTTCGTTGCAAAGAAACTCCCCTCCACAATTTTCGTGCACGTAATGGATGTCTAGTGCTCTTGGTGACGACAGCTCTGACGGGCTCATATATGTTGTTGGGTATACAAGATGTGCTCGGGAGCACTCTTTCTGTTCGGAAGGGGTCAAAAGTTCCCAGCTTCAGTGGTCCACGATGGAGAAAAAGGATCTGGGACCATCCGTACCCATCTGTCCCATTGTTCAAACGCCCCCTCTTGGTCTTTCCTTACTCCCTTCCCTCCCCCCTCCCCCTCCCCGATCTACTCCCTTCTTTTATCCTCGTCTCTCTCATTATTCTCCTCTCCCTTTCTCTCTCTCTCTCCTCCCCCCTCGCTCTCTCTCTCTGTGACCTCCTCATTCGAACCAAGCATTTCTCAAAAAGGAAGTCATCTTTCTCTCCCTCTTCTTTCTTTCTCCCTTCTTCCTTTCTTCCTATTCTTTTCATTTCTCTCTCTCTCTCTCTTTGTTTCGTTACTCCCTTCTCCATTCTTCATTGCGTGACCTGTCGCGTCATGGTTCATTTTATCACTACCTCTTCTATTTCTCCTATCGTTTTCCATTCCTCTTTCATCTCCCCCACGTTCCCTCCCTCTCTCCCTCTATTTTCTTTCCCACTCCTCCACTTTTCTCCCTCTCTCTCTCTCTTTCCTTTGCTTCTTTTTCCTCCCCACCTCCTCTCCCCCATCTCGGACTTCCCCAACACCCAGTCCTTTTTCTCCCCTTAAACAATCTCTTTTTTTTCTCTTTTCTCCGACTCATGGGCGACCCCCGTAAGGCCCTATTGTTATTCCCGGAATAAGTCACGAGAGGGGGTATTTTTCGGCGTGGGAGGACGGAGAGGAGTAGGAGGCTAGGGGTGGGAAGAAGTACTCCCTCTGTTCGTGTGTGTGTGTGTGTGTTATTTTTTAGGGATTAAGGGGAAAAAATGATGAGAAAAAGGACCGAGTTTTTTTTAAAAAATTTTTCATTGGACGGATAAGGAAAAGGGTTCGAAAAAATAACTGCTGTTTTGAGGTTTTTATAAGAAGATGGCCCAGAAAAAAATGAACGAGGCGGATTGTGACGGAGAGCAGAAATTCACGAACATTTCCCTCTAATAATATTTTAGCCTACGATCTCGGGCATACAGGAGGAGGGGTAGTGCCGAAGGGCATTATGGGAGGGCAGAATACGTCTTCTTCCCCCTCCCCCCACCGCTCCTGCTCTTCATTCGACCTCCCCCCTCCCGCCCAGGCACTTTATATCTCAGGAAATACTGTTCGTGTTGACTCCCGTCTTATCTAGATGCTAAGCAACTCGTGATAAAAAGCTTTGATGTGAGTATATTCCGTAAAAATGAATGCGGGAATAATGTTATTAGTATTAAAATGTTATTCCTTTTCATGATAAGATTACTATTTTTCTGTTAACTGTATGCCGGAAGGCATTTTTGAAATTTAACGTCTATACCGTTTAAACATTAGTCACATAAAGAAAAGTTACTTGATTTGCGAGCGTTGGTAATTTCCCTCCTATGACCCATCATACTGGGATGAAATATTCATAAATACTTCAGAGAACAAGGGAAGAGAGAGAGAAGCAGGTATTAGCTTTTGACACAAATGATTGATTCGAAAAATATGCCTTATTCATACATATATTCCTATAAAAATCCACGATAAATCCATTTTTGGAGATAAATGGCATTTGTCATGGGCGTCGATTGAATTCAGCAATTAAGGTGATTCTGACTTAAGAATTCGCACGTTTCTTTTACTATGCGTTAGTAGGCATACACGCCCACTATGTCTCCCTTCCTCCCCCCCTCCCAATCCCCCCTCTTTCACCCTCGCTCTCTCCCCTCTTAGTCTCCCCCTTTTGCTTATTTTTTTATTTTTAGCCAGGTGCGTCAGAGGAAAGAAGCTTTCTCTTTGTTCACTCCGGACGTAACGGAGAGGGGAAGAGCGTGCTCACTGCTTTATGAAGGTTGGTTTGGAGAGAGAGGGAAAGAGAGAGAGAGAGAGGAAGGTGAGGCGGAGGGAAGAGAGCGTCGTAGGGGAGGAAGTTAGCAAGGGGTGAGACAAAAAGTTTTCGGCCCATGTCGCGGTGGAGGGATGGTTTAGGAAATGGGAAGTCGGGACGGAGGTTGGTGGCACGCTTCTCGAGGTGGGTCTGTGGGGGAGTTTGTGAGTTTCGGGGGCGGGTTAGTTAGACTGGGGGTTGGGTTAGGGATAGTCATGAAAGAGGATTTCGGAGGAGGAGGAGGAAATGAGATATGGGATCTTTTCGCTCTCGTTTACCCCGCAATGACTTAGAAAAAAGGGAAAATTCTTGCAACGTAAAGAACAAATGGCTTTGCTTTTATATTTCCAAAATTAATCTACAAAATCGGAGACTCGTGAATGCCACTGTACATCAATGCTGATTTGGTGTATTATGTTTGCGATTTATGTTGCTAATATATAAATAGGGAAAGATATAACAAAGAGCGATGAATCACAATTAATGTTGTTAATGAGTGATATCTTTGCTTATGCTCTTATTTATAAAATTGTTATACAGCGCACGTCGCTATAAAGCGATTGAATCATTATCAATTCAAGATTAAATATTTACAAAGTTGTTCCAAATAATGAAATGAATCGGTATAGCCCGTATCTCCATACAAGGAATACAGAAATCTATTCGTCGATGTATTTTACCTGTAATCTGGCTTGTTTAAATGGAAAGATAATTATATGCTCAACAGCATTTTGACACTCACGAGGTAAAGATGGCGTTTAACAAGGTCCCTTTTTAAAAGTTATAAAAAAAGCGACAGTTGATTATTATCACTATGGAGACGCTCTTATCCTGATTTTTATAGCCAAAAAAAAAACCCCAGCAGTAAAAATCCGTGTAAGGATAAAGTAATTCGGTTTGCTTCAAATCTTTATCGCTCCGTGAATTTTATGCGACCCGCGGAAGAGGGATAGCGCGCGTGACCGCACTTCAATCGCACGGATCTAAGGAATAACGTATTCGGCGAAGAAAAGGACACGAGGGCGACGCACGAGGCGCGTGCGCCCGCATTTTCCACTTTCAGCTGTTTCCTCCCACTGTCTTTTAATATTCTTCCTCGCCGAACGATGGAGAGAGAGAGAGAAAAAAAGAGAGGCTCGTGGCTGTCAGCCTCCCACAATTCCCTTTCATTTTACGGCTCAGTGAAGTCTCGTTCTATCCGAATTCCCCCCCCCCCCCTCTTTCTGGCAAAGGCTGTGCCTCTCCAACGGCATAATTCTCGATACGGTTTATCCCTTATTCCTCCCGAATGGAACCAACTCTTCGATTTCGTTAAGTCTACGAAAGAATTACGAAATCGGAACTCTATTCTTTCCTTACTGAAAGCGAAACTAAAGGCGGCAAAATGATCTTTCGGCAAATTTCCTATAGCACCACGACATTAAAAAATATATTATTGGCATTTCTAAGAAACGATTCTGATTGTTATTGGTAAAAATATTTCAAACATGAATGTTTGTGGAGAACTAAGAGCTTTATAATTAACATACCAGGTACGATCATTCTTCGATAAAATTGTTTTATTGGATTGGCAGCGTATTTTAATGGCTGTGGGAAACTATGAAATTTCGAATGGGAATGGAAGCAATAATATTTTTGTTCTCTATTAATTCAATCGATTGGTACTAAATTATTTATCTACCACCTATTGACAAAAATGATATTGCACATCGTACATATGAAATTAAACAAAAATAATGAGATATTTAAGTATAATTGACTCGCAATCCTGCGTGTCGAAACTATTGGCATTCGCTGGAGGTTCAGATAGTATTTGTTCGGGGCAACGCGATTTAATCTAAACGGAAGGCGAGTGAGTTGGCACATCCTCGCTGAGAAGCACTTTTTTTTAATCCTAAACCTTCGCCATTTCCCGTCCCTCTCGCACCCTGTGCCGAATATGCCGCAGAGTAAAGAGGCGTCCGCCAGGTGTCGCCGGAAAAGCTCCTGCGAGCAACACGTGTTGAGTCGAGCATGCAGCGACGCGAGACATGATTCGGGAGGTGGAGTATTACGGGTTTACGTGTGGAGAGAGGGTGGGGGGAGGGGGGGGGGTCAACAAAGCGCCTACCTAGCAGAGGCACGAGTGAGAGTTTGGTTGGCGGAGTCTTTTTTTTTTTTTTTTGGGCCAAAGGATTTCCCTTTTTGTGGCAGAAGAGGGCGTTGGGTGACGCGGAATGCTCCAAAAGCACCAGATTAAAAAATTACCGCGAGTAAATAGTTTTCTCTTTTAATATGTGTAGCTCGAATCTTTCTTGAATTTCTAATTTTTGGGAGTTTAACTTCAACAGTTATTGTCAGTTCTAAAGGGTAATTCAAACTGTTTGTCGAACGCGTCAGAGAAAAACAGCCATTTCAATTATAAAATAATACAATGCTGAACCTCGGTTACACTTGAATCCACGCGACGTAATTCTCACTGCTAAGTTGGCCGAATTCGTCGTTTGAAAATCTTCTTTTTCTAAATCCTATCGACAAAGGAAACCAAGCACGCTTAATATTGTATTAAAAATTCAATTTTGGCACGAGTGTTATACATTTATAAGAAATTGTATTTTATTTATTACAAATTCATCTAGTATATGCAATATTATGTAGGGAAATAAATTTGTTTACGGAGAAATTGAAAAATGTTACTTATATATCGATTTACACGATGAAAGTTCCTGTTAAATTATTGGTATAAGAGTGGAATAGAATCCCAAGAAAGTCTTTGGCTTTACACCTCAAACGCCTCAAGTGTCAAAATTCGAAGACGCTATCCTCTTTGAGATTTCCTCCTTTAACCAAATTTCCTCTGAGAGCCAACTTGCTTACCCATCCCACGTTCGAGGTATTTCACGACTTCTCCCCAAAACACAGCCACCGGTTGCTCCCTCTCCCAAGGAGAATTGGTCCAGACCGAGATTCTTAGGGGCCCCAAGGGGAAAGGGAAAGAGGGAAGGAGCGTTTCCGCCAAAGAGGCTTTCTTGAAAGTAATTAAGACGCTTCCTTCTCCTCGCCCCATCCCACTCTAAGTATCTCCAGCACCATCTTGCGGCCCACTCACACAAACCTCAAACACTCGTCTCACTTGGAAACAGTCGTAGCTCGTTTTCCGCTAAGAGTTATCTCAGCTTCCGACCTTTTGATACAAGAGTAGATGTGTAAGTTTTGTGGCTTTAAAGTTATCCAAATATTTATTAGTGTAATCTTAACGTTCTGTTATTATAAAGGATAGCGTTATTTATAGCCTTTAATATTTTAATATAGTTTTTTCTTTTAGATATAAATATTGAAATCTTTAAATAATTTATAAATTAAATTAGCAGTGGCTAATAGATCATAAAGGTTTATATATAATACTAATCGTAATGTTCATGAAATCGAGCTAATTATAGGTATCTGATTTAATATATGTTACGAGCATAAGGAAGAGAGAGATTATTAGACATTCGTTTTCTATAATTTAGAATTATACAATAAGTAAAAACAAACATACTATTCCAATTTTTCTTTATTATTAATTACCCTGAGTGTTATAGTGTTTCAAGAAAGAAAGGAAAAAGTAATCACCGTTTTCAACCGATGTAATCTTTACAATCACTTATTCTCCTTTATACTCTTGCAAAATTTTATATTGTTTAATGCATCAAAGGTAAATTTGTTTCATTTAAAGAATAAAAAGTCGTATTAGAGAGACAGAATTCTTTAGGAGGGATAAAGCGATTTTTTTTTGCCCACCCTTAAGGCGGGGAGACTAAGAGCATAAGTTGCCCAAGATCCATAAAGAACCCACGCTTCTCAACCGAGCGGAGAAAGAAAGAAGGAGGGGGGGAGAGAGTGTTTTGGAAGGGGAATTTAGAAGACTTATGGAAGCAAGCCGTCTGCAACCCTCTTTCGAAGAAACGAGAAAAGATTTGAGGGAAGAAGTTGGTCGGAAGGGGATGAAGTTACCCCGAGCCACAAAACCACCCCATTGTTCAACCTGTTGCTCTGCCACTTCTTTTTTTTTCGACCAGTAAAAAGGAAGGAAAACGGATACAATCTCGTTAGTCATTTATGGGTGGGGAGAGAATGAAAGTATACGGCGAAGAGGTGCGAGGTTCTAGGGCAATAAAAACAAAAGAAATTTCGAAGAAAAACGGAGAGCAAAACATTTATTCTTCGCAGTGGAATAAAACTGCAAGAAAGCTTTCGTTGCGTCGCTCCCCTTCGCATAAAGATCTTGGATGAGGAGGCATTATATACACGCTTATGAAAGAGCCAAACGAGAAGAAAAAATACTTTTCGCCTTTTGTTCTTTCTTAAGAAATGCGAGGTTAAAAAAAAGATGGATGAAAAATAAAATGTATTCAGCATCTTGCGCGGTCGTAGGGAACGGGAAGATGAGAGAAGAAGAGAAGAAATCTTGGAGAAGATTGCTCGTGGGCTCTACAGCGAGAGAGGATGGGGTTCTTGAATTCTTATTAAAATCCACTGGGGTTATCGAGAAAGAAATGAGTCGGGGGTAGTGCAAGAGGGCTGCAAAGAAAATTGGTACGAGAGAGAAGAAAAAGGGGCGTTCTTTTATTGTTTGTAAGTAATGGGGAGTCGGAGGCGATCGAGGGCGTGTAGAGGGGGCAAGGTGGGGTTGGGGAGGCTCTTGTATCGCCTGGGTCGAGGGATTAATGGCCAGGTCGCGGGGCCTCCGGTAGATCGCCCCTCTCCAACAACAAGGGATGCAGAGAGATGTGAAATCGCGCTTCCCTTTATCCCTTTCCTCTTTTCCGACCTTCTTTTGTTTCCATTTCCCTCTCTGCACTTTTCTCTCGCCGCTGCTTCGTATTGCGCCTTAGGCACTTTTCATCTTACATCGGCACCGCAGACTTTCTTCTTCGCCTCCCACCCTCTGCTCCCATCGCCTTCCAATATTTTTTTCTTTTTCGTAATGGATGCAGTTTTTTTTCTGTGTTTATGGCTCCCTTTGGAACGAGCTTATTTCTCGAAGAAAGAAATTCACTCCTCCGAACGAAGTGACTTTTTCCCAATAGCGCTACATAATTTAAACTCCGACGATCCGATTTTCTGATAATCGTATTAATTTTCCGAATGAATTTCGATTTTTTCGTGAAATAGCGATTTTTAAAATATCATCGTCGCATTTAGACTTGTATATTTTTCAGTGAAATGTTTCATTGTTCAACCAACAGCATATGGACATTCGAAAAACAAACTAAACGGAATAAAATGAACTTAACGAAGACCCTTGTCTTTTTTTTTTTACTCTTCTCACAGTGATTCGGTGTCGCCCCTTGCAGTGTTTCAGTTTGTCGCACTGCCCTCGTCTCCCTCACTCCTGAGTCCCTTCCCCCTTTCCTAGAACCCCTTTCTCCCCCTCTCTCTCACTAGATCCCGTCTTCCTCCCTCTCTATTCCCCTTTCTCTAAACCCCGTCTTCCTCCCTCTCTATGAATCTCCCTCTTTCTGTACCCTCTCTACCTCCTCCGGTTCCAAAACTCCCTCTCCTCGCCGTCTCCTTTCTCCTGACACTTCCCTCCGACGCCTTCTTCGCCCTCCCTCCGCCCCTTCCTCCGCCCCTTCCTCCCCCCCCATCCCCCCCCTCCCTCCTTCCACCTCCGACCCGTAGCCTGACAAATAAGGATATGCCTACTTAGGTCGCTTCCGCGACGGAAGAATCACCTAATGAGATTGTGTTAGTTGCCCTCCGCGGAGAAGACGCGTAGTGGAGGGTGGAGTGGGTGCGTGGAGGGGTAGGGAGTGGTTAGAGGGAGGGATTGGTTAGAGGAGGGGAGCGTAAGAGGAAAGGACGACTGAAACGGCCTTAACAGACGGAGTTCAGGGCCTCTGGAGACGGTTCCTTAGGCGTCGAAAGCATTGCTTCTTAGACCGAAAAAATAGAAGAACGAAGATATTATATATTATTTATTAATATTTGCGTATTGCTGGCAGTGGCTGGAAAAGCATGTTTTACCGATAGAGATGTTTATGAGTATAGATTTAAATGTCTTTTCATATTTCCTCCAATTAAAAACTAGTTTTAGTTCTAGTCGTGAATTATTGTCGAGTTTGTTTTATTTTGTTCTATTTACTTATTAATCGTAAGTCTCAAAGAGAAGAGTTTGCCTCATCAAAATATCGAAAAGAATATAAATTGCAACTTCAGTGCATATATATATATACATAGAGAGAGAGACAACTGTGTCTCTCTTGTACTGACGAAGGGATCATCCCAAAAGCTCAAATAACCTATATATATATATAATTTTAGAAACAATGAGGCTTTTAAACTGATATTGCGTTTACTCGTATTCTATAGTGGTGTTCTCAATTCGTAACTGTAGAGTCCGTTTCCCAAAGATTTTACGTTTTCCATCACGTCGTTTTGTTACTCCGCAGCAGTCTTTTGCCTAAAGGTTCCACAGAAACTTTGGTGGCGTTGGAGAGATTCGGTTGCCGCTTGATATCCGCGAGGGTCCTCCGATAGGAAGTTTTAGCTCCATTTCAAGGGGCACGCACACCCTTAACTTAGACCTCTGGGTCCTCCAATGGTCTTCATACTCTTGTCTGCCCCGCGGGCTGCGAACACTTCTTATCGGACCGCCTTCGTCCCCTACTTAATCTGTCCATTATTAACAACGGGCCAAAGCGTCTTATATCAATTTATAAGATGTCGCGATAAATTCATTTCCTGTTCTTATTCAGTTGAGTGCAAATAAGGGTTGTGTGCATTAAATTACACGAATTTCCACCTATATTTTATGAGGCCATTAATATTTTCTCCAGCTAAATTATTAACGCTAAAATCACGCTAGGCTTATAGCAACATTTGCGTTATAATCCGAAATACCTGCTTGAAGAATGCTTTCTCGCTGAAACCGAAACGCAGCGGTATTTTGCCAGAGAGATCCCTCAAGTAACCCTTGATATTCTCCAAAGATATAACTCGGGCAGATATGGGAGACTGTTTCATCGCGACAAAAACCACATAAGAGGCGAATCTTGACGGAGTCAAGTTATTGTTACGTCACTTGCTATCTTGTTTGCATTTCCAAAGGGTTACTTCCGACTCCCTGTCATCTTAGACTCCCTCCTTCCTTTCTCTCACTCTCTCTCTCTCTCTCTCTCTCTCTCTCTCTCTCTCTCTCTCTCTCTCTCTCTCTCACATACACACACACACTCTCATTCTGTCCCCCTCCCTACATCCTCTCTTCGTGCCGTCTTGGCAAGCCATATCCACTTCCCGTCTAATATCCAAAAGCCTCTTCCCCTAACTCCCTCTCCCCTCCCTCCCCCCTCTCTCCCCCTCCCTCCCCCTCTCTCCCTCTTCTTTTCCCCACTCCCTTTAACACATTTCATCTCGTGGCTCGATCTCGTATCATGAGAGGCTACGAATCCGCACGGCGCAGAGGGAGAGAGAGAGTGAGTTGGAAGGAAGAATCGGGAATAGAGAGAGAGAGATATTGAGAGAGAGAGAGAGAGAGAGAGGAGAGAGAGAGCCCGGGGGATGATGGGACTTTGGAGGGAGACGGGTGAGAACAGAGGTGAGTTCTAAACGGAATGAGCGAGACGAGGATTCCGAAATTTTAAACGCCATATATACGATGAGATGGATAAGAATGGTTAGAGAGAGAGAGAGAGGGGAATGAGAGAAGGGAGAGGAATCAGAGAGGGTGTCGTCTTCATCTGTCGAGACAGCATGCTCTTAGACCCAGGCCGTGAGAATTTTTTAGCGACAAAGATTCGAGTGAACGCATTTGGATTCGGTTATAGCAGTGGTGCCCAACCTACGGCCCGCGGGCCGGATGTGGCCCCCGGAGGTTATGTTTTTGCGCGGCCCGCGAAGCATTACCCGAAAATTTTAAAACACAATTTCATACATTTACATGAAAGTTTCGATAAGAAAATTTTTAATATTGGAATGTTTACCATGAAAACCTCATTTTGATTTGATTTTCACGATAATAGCACCTCAGAATATATAGATAACTTCCTATTAAAACTCTAATCCGGCCCGCGGAAGAATTGGCAACTTCCAATGCGGCCCGCGGAAGAATTCACAACCACCGATGCGGCCCGCCACGTAGAATAGGTTGGGCACCACTGGCTTATAGTATAGTAGAGCAAGTTCGAAAGAGTGAATGAGAACCACGAGAAAAAGCAAAACAGAATGTTTGTATGAACTGAATGAATGCTGAATGAACATAGGGAGAGGATACGTAAGACGGCATTGAGCCTTAAAAGAATGAGGGACGGGTGGAATATGGAAGCAGATAAAAACGGCGCGGAGAGTAAGGGAGATTAGGACATGTGTTTGAGGTGAAGCCGGAGACTAAAGTTTTCCCATTGCGTCAGCCATTCCGTGGGGCGTAGTAAGGGAATCCCTTCGAATCCTATTCCACATCAAAAGTTCTATAAAGAGTAATCCGATTTATATCTCCCCGGTCTTACAACCTCCAAAACCAAACCTTTAATGGGGTGTTTTTTTATTCCTTTTGAGAAGTTAATAACACAGAATGTTTCGGTGGTGTTTCGATGGCTTAATATAATAAATTTTAAACTTTAAAATTTGGGGGATTCATTTGTTTTTTGTGAGAATTTCGAAAATGCTAGACGGAAGGAATGCATGCGTGTGTAACTGCACATGCGCGCACGGAAGTCTTACCCGAGATCGATCTTTCTCCTATATTACTTCGAACTTTAAGGATTTGTTCGGGATATCAAAGAGATGACTATGCAGGCGGAACCCTTTCTCATCTCTGGAAATATTTAAAGAGGCGAATTGCAAAACTTCACATAGCACTTCCGAGCAAGAATCTTTGGAGCTTCTAATAACCATCCCCAATTAATCATCCTTCCCCGCACGACATAAAAGATACGTTCGTTCGTGTCTCGTATCTCGAGAGTATTTCGCGTGCCAACCCAAGAAGCGTACTTCTCCCTCCGGAAGCGGTTTCCCCTCGCTCTTTAAGGCCCTCCCCCCCCCTCTCTCTCTCTCCCTCTCCCGAACCCTTTCTTCCTCACCAACACTTGTTCTTACACCAACCCACTCGTCCCTTTTGTGAGAATCTGCTAAGGCGTGTAAAGTCACCCGCCCTTAGTGTTTCGGGGATGTCTTAAAGGAGGCTCTGAATCGAGGGGTGAGGAAGAGAGGGAGGGAAGAGAAGAGGGAGAGAGAGAGAGAGGGTAGTTTCGCTTGTCTATTCGAAGAGACAAAGAGTCTCCGAAGGAGTTGTTAGCGGAGGGAAGAAGGCGGCGATTAAGCGGTTGCTCGAAGCTGTAATGGGGAGAGCTGTTTGTGGTCTTTCGGGTCGAAATGCTTCCTTAATGCCTTATTGGTCCCCGAAAACCGTTCAAATTAGCATAAAGGGTTAACGAGCTGGTGATTTTGCTTTAACATTTGCGAGGCCACGGTATTTCCCGCATTGAATGAAACTCAATGCAAGGCCTTTTTTTCTTAGTTAACTGAGAATGTTGTTTTTTCAGCCGTTTGTCATTTAAGGAAATGAACTGTCATTTTCGCGTTTGTTTTTTAGCAATTGGAAGAAGGTAACAGTCTATTTATTCGCAACGGTTTTGTTATTAAAATGCATTCGTTTAACTTAAAACACTATTTATACGGCATTCGATGAAATGATAATTAATTAATTTTGTTTAACCTTTATTTTAAAAATAATCGAATCCTCCTTTTTTATTCGCAGGTCTTATCAAACTAGATCTGAGGTGGCTCTTCGCTAAACGTAAGTTTTCTAAAATATAACTGATTATTTTTTTAATGATTTTTCAAAAACAATGTTTATTTATTACAACGTTTTGTCTCTGCATTTTCAAGACATAGAGTTTACACATTATGAGAATAAAAAAGGAAAAGCAATTTTCAATGCGACGCAAAGCAAAGTAAGTTTGTGGAACTTCATAAAACAACGTATGATTGCATATAAAATAAGATACGCAGATTTAAAAACTTTTCCGCATAGAGGAAACACGTGACCAGACGATCACTTGACGAAATAGCAAAAGTTTTAAATACTATGCGTTTTATTTTATTTAAAAGGCAATCGTACCCATAAATCTATGAAGTGTATTAGACTAAGGTGGTTAAAGAAATAAATGAGAAATTTGCAATATGTCAGAATGATATGTATTCCTCTCTGAGGCGTAGCACCAGGAGTCTGATTGGAGGAGGAATATCTTTCAGAATAGCAAAAGAAAGAATTAGAGAGAGAGAGGGAGAGGGGGGGAGGGAGAGAGAGATAGAGACAGGGGAAGGAAGGGAAGGGGAAGCGGAGGTATAGGATTGGTTCCGAGAAGGAGAGAACCTTTCACTGTGCGAGAAGCCAAGCCAAAAGAATGAAGGCGTTGGCTTGTATATGGTAACAGCCTTTCATATTCATACATATTTTTATGCGGGAGGAGAACCCTCTCATTCTGTTCGCTTTCTCGCTCTTCATTTTTTTTACGCAGTGCCATAAAGAAGACTCCGCCCAGCTTCCATCCTCCGCCAAGAAGTTTTTTTCCCCTTCCATTTGTATGTTTGTGTGTATTATATATATATATATATATATATATATATATATATATATATACACACACACACACACATTTATATTTCGAAAATATTTTCGCATTTACTCGCAATCCGTCCAAAAACTTTCGTCCGTGCCCTTACAACGCGAGGATATACTTTTTTCTCTGGACGACACCTTCATATCAATTTTTTATTATCTTTCATTCTACGGTGACGGAGCAAGTCTCCTCTCCCTCCTCCCCCTCCCCTCAGTCCTCTTTCTCTCCACTTCCACTCCCTGCTGAAGATGAAACTCCTCCCTCACTTTTTTAATTTATTACTTTGTCGCCTGACGAAGAGGATCCTGCTCCGTCATTATTTTTCTCGAAGGAATTTTTATATCATAACAGTTTGTTTGTTTTTTCAATTTTAATTATTTTCCGGTTTGGAGTTGTTGTTGGGTGTCTCTCGCACTCCCCCGCCTTCTCCCCTCCCTTCTCTCTCTCTCTCTCTCCGTGCACCGTCTTTTATTTAGGTGGGTCTCTCTCTCTCTCTCCGAGAAAGTTGGCATGAAAAGGTTTCTGTTAGGAGAAGAGGTATGATGCCACCGTCAAGCTGGATTATTCAACAATGTGTCGCCGCGAAGGATTCTATTCGCTCGAGCCTTTTTTTGCCTTTTCCTCGTTTGTTGGTGCTGGGGAATGTTAGTTACGACATTTATAAGGACATGAGAGAGTATCGTTAGAACTTTTAAGACATTTACAATGCCAAAGTGTCGGAATGCCCGCTGATTTCGAGCGCAAAAATCATTAGTTGGGATACGCGAGCCGCTGTTAAGTTAATGTCACGTTATTCCAACATTACCTTCATTAAAACATAGATATGGTTCAAGTTTTTGAGCACTTTTTAACAAATTAAAATGTTTGTTCATTTCCTGACAAAATGTATTTAAAAATAAAGATTTCGTGTTACCATTTCAGGTATTCGAGCTATCGGCTTAATATGAATTGGCGAAGCCTTACATATAGGGAAATTTTGCGTCGAGATAGAAAACACAAATTACTTTGGCTAACTATCCGAATATCTTTTCGCTATTTCCTCCTTTCGCCGTCATCTCGTTATTATGGTGCTTAAAAGCCTTCGCATGATCTATTTATGTTTCACGTTAAGAGCATGTCTCTCAACCGCTGGCAAGGGAAGACGGGGTGAAACGTCACCGCCGTGGCGCAGATGAAAAACAAAAGAAAGCTCAGTGCCGCAAACATCGCGTGTGTTCTGCCTGAAGGGGAGTTCCGTTAGAAAGAGAGGCTGCGTTGAATGGGAGGGAATCAAAATGCAGTTCTTGGGAGACAGTGCCAGCTCGGCGGAACTCAAAAAAGAGAGAGAGGAGGGTGAGGGTGGGGGGGACGAGGTGTGGGGGGGGGGGGGAGGATGGAAATTCGCGGATGGAGACTCCCCTCACGCGATGGGGAGACACGAAGAAAGGAAAAGGGAAAAGATGGCGGTGCTGTCGTCGGCAGAAGAGTGATTAGAAAAAGCACGAAACAAGTGACAATCGCGGAGGAAGAGAAAGGGCGAGAGAAAGGAGTATTTTTCCTCCATTGGTTCATTTTTTCTCTCGAGACTTTATGAAATTGTATCCGAGCGTTTCGGGCGAGGCGGCATGCGTGGCGGAACCCCAATACGCATCGTGTGCAAATCTTTTATTTTTTTATTTTCGAGTCAACGGAAATACGGGAGAAGATGGCCGAAGGTAAGCATAGTCGTCGTAAAGGTCTCTCTCGATAAAAGATGCGGACGGGTGGAATTGAGAATTGAGCGAGATAAACAGGATACGGAGCGGTGGAAACGACTTTTCACGGATCTAATCCTGGGCAACGCGTAAGGGTAGTTCAGTGATTACCCGATGGGAGGCGCGCAGAAACGCTGGTAAGAAAAAAAGAGGAGGAACTGGCTTTATGAATTTTGGATACTTTGAGGAGCGGAAAAGTATGATTGGAGGACTTTCCGAACGAGTGATTTCGGGGGTGCGTGGGTATTCTTCGCTGCACCGGTGCCAAAGGGTGTGAGTTCGCATCCCCTTCATCCACGCACGGGACCACACTCGATTGCGTGCGCGCGTGTGTTCGAGAGGGAATGAAGAGAAACAGAGGGAGAGGAAACGAGATAATGGGAATCCGAGACAAAAATGAGTGAGTTTTGGCCGACAAAGATGCGCGCGTACTTCGGAATAAAAAAATGTGATTTTTGTTCGCGCTATTGTAAGTGTCGTTCTTAAAGCCGACGAAAGTAACGAGTGATCATCGGTCCTTTGGTCCGTTCCTTCCATCTAGTAGGCGGCCGGTTTGTCTTTTTCTGCGAAACGAATGCTTAAATCGACTGATCCGACAATACAATTTTTCCCGGCTTTCTCCAGTCCTGGAGGAGATGGCCATTTTGTGGCGACAGCAGTTTGCAGTTTTATGAAACGAAATTCACAGGTATACAGAATATTCCAAATTAGTGAAAGCATCACGCAAGGAACCATCGCTAGGAAACCTTGTAGATGTGATTACCAAACCGTTGACCTCAACAAATCTATATTTCAAAGAAACTCCATGATATTACGGAGCACTTTGAGATCTAAATGTACAATTTGTCTTCGTAATCCTTTGATCGATTCATATAATTCGTTCAATCACTACCAAATACTTCTTTGTTTTAGTCCCTAAAATACATGTTAAGGCGAGTGATAAATTGCAAAGAATAACGCTTGTGTCTATTGTTGTTTCGTAAGACGGCGTTATAAAAAAAACAACTCAATTTGAATGCATTTCTCTCCCCTAACTTCACTTCCTCCTCCCTCCCCATTCGTCGGGGTGAGAGTCTTTCCCGAGACTCCAATTTGGAGCGAAGAAAACCGCCGCGTAAAAAAAAATCAATCGAAGCATGTGTCAGAAAGCGCAGTCGTCATCTCGCGCATTTTAAACTGTGAAGGGTGAATATTGTCGAGTTTTGAAAGGAAAGAGAGTCGACGTCGAAGTCTGAGCGAAGTTAGATAAGGAAGGGATGGTGGGTGGGAAACGGGGTAGCGAAGGAGAGAGGGAGGGAGGGGGAGGGGAGGGGTGTCGCACGTTCGCGGCAGCGCCCCGCGGGCTGGTGGCCGGGGATGGGGCGGCGGAGGGCAGGACTGCATCCCGGAGAAAATGCATTTCCGTCTCCCAATGCGATTCCCCATTCCTCTCACGTTGAATTTATAACCGCCATGTGTCGAAAGCGTTTGTTTCAAACGTCAACAGCTCCCGAGTTCGTTATTTAACTGTCTGGAATTAACTAATAGCAGTGCATATGTCAGAGCGTCGATATATTTTCGGATGAGCAGCAGATTTTGATTTTGCAGTCGTTGCGCGTGTGGTAGGAATTCAGGCTTCTATAAGCATGTTTTAATTTAATTTTAAAAATTTCCATCACCCTAAAAGTATAAAAGTCTTCGTCGCATTTCGTTATCACAATTCAAAACGGTTTTTACCGACACCCTTTGAAGATATTTTAATAAGTCGTTCCTAAGATACATTTCTAAAGGTTAATTTACTATTGTCAACGTTTCTTTCACGAAAATAATATGAAACATCTTTTAATCCGCTAAAATCGCTTTTTTCAATAACATTATCATATTTCACAAGCAGTTTAAATGTAATAGCGCTCTATAGATAAATACGAAAATATGAAAAGTTCCGGCATTCATTATAGGCAAAAATGAAATGCGCACAAATTGTGCCGCGTGGTGAAAATGTGCCAAGTATTTTTTCTGGGGAACTGACTTTTACTTTACTTTTCCCAAAACGCTTCGGCAGACAATGGTCTCAACACTGAGATGCATCATTTTTTCTGTTCGCGCCTGGCGACAAGGGAGGCGGCGAGCGAATATCATCCTTCCGAAAGCTCTCAATCAAACTAAGGCACAAGCGGAGAGTCCGCCGTTGTGACGTGCCTTACAGATTTCGACGCCGCGAAGAAAGAGAGAAAGGAACCGTGGGAAAACAATAAAACGCGAAAGGCAAATGTGCACGAAAGTTTCGAGTATTTGGGTTAGGATAAATTGCAATCTTTTATGTCTTTTTCATTTCATCGTCGGCTAGGGTAAGCGTTAGGAGGGTTTTCAGGGCGGCCTTTGAAGGAATCGCATTTCTTTTTCGAGAAAAAGCCTCGGAAGATTTCGGGATGGTTTTAAAATTCAATCGAAACTGAAATTATAAATATACGCATCTTGCGCAAAAAAAACTCTTACGGCAGTGATGTTTGAGTGGATACTTTTAAAATTCGACGAATCACGTTGTTTCGTAGAACACTACACTGCGATTTGTTTCTTTTAATCATTTGACCTTTCATTGGCATCATCTCCCATAGCGCTCTTGTGCATTATTAATATTACTTCTAAGTTTCCAGATATCAGCCTATACGAGTTTTTTGTTGTCTTTTAGCGCAAATTGACAAACATTTTAATATGTCAGGTGAGGAAGAAATCATTTTAACTTCGGGCGCTTTCGTGTTTGCGTCAAGCAGCATTGCAGATAGTACCTAGAATCAGTATCTGCAACTGCAGAACCTCGCAAATTAATCACAAAAAAATCAACGAAATTCTTAAGGTAGACACAGAGAGAAAGAGTGAGAAAGAGAGGCGATAGATGGCGATATACGAGTTAGGATAGCGTGCAGGAGAACGCTAGTAAAAAAAAGAGAAAGCGATTTGTTTTTTTTTTGTGAACTCCATATGCATCAAGGCGAGATTGAGACTGGGACCGCAGCGGTGTCATCGGTCGGTGGCGGTGCGCGGTGCCTTGGTGTCGCCGGTTTTATAAGAGAAAGAACCTTCAGAGGGTTTACGGGATTATTGGAAACGTGGAACACGAGAGATTGGGAAGGGGATAGACGTGATAGTGGATGGATGGATAAACTCTCTCTCTCTCTCTCTCTCTCTCTCTCTCTCTGCTCTCCTTCAGACGAGATCGGTGCTGATGGCACGACGACCGATTTGCTTTTGACACTTCTCGTAAAACTCTGCGATCACTTTTCCCTTCGCAATCCTCTCCTCCCTCCATTCTCCTCTTCTTTCCTTATCTCTTATTTTGCTCTCTTTCGTCTCCTTTTTTCTGAAGATATGTCTGACTGTTGAGTCTACTATTCGTTCTTACAAATAGATCTCGAAGATATTTCATAAACTGTGCCTTTGAGCTGAGGGCGTTCGGGGGAAGCTGTTTGAGTAGCGTGGATCTTTTTCTAGTCCATCTGAAGGTTGGAAATTATATCGATAGACGTGTAGCCAGAATTACATTGGTAATTCCAAATCAATGTATATTTTTGGATTTATTTAAACATACACCATTTGAATAGTGTTTCCTCTAAGCCTATTAACAATATGTTTGTCTTCTTTTCTTCATGTGAGAATTAAAATTTTAGCATTTTTCGCGGTCTTGAAATAGATTCCGGAGGTAAAACTTTAACGGATTTATCACTTTACGTCATGAAGGTCCTCTGTTGGTTTAATCATTCGCCTTTGGTGCGATATGATAAATCAAATCCGGTCCAGGTAAGCCGGTCCTCGATGATTAATCGTCCGATGCCTAGTCAATTAAGAGACTGTGCCAAACTTATTGGCGGAGTAATACTTGGGGACAATAGTTCTCCACGCTTCATCTATACAGTGAAAGGAGTACAGCCATCACTATGGTAACGCAGCTGATAGCCATCGGTTATCTCGACGTGACGACGATGGCATCGGCAAGCGCGACAGAAGGGGGCGTTCGGTAGCGGTTAAGAGCAGAAGACAGCCTAGATGGCGCTCCTTCCGGTGTACTATACTGCTCTCCATTTTCGCTTCTCGTTTGTTCCGTCTTCTCCACCTCCTCTCTGCCGCCATCGTCTCCGCATACTCTCCTTAATGAATCGTTCTGCGGGCAGAGAGAGAGAGAAAGACCGTTGGTGTGGGAAGTCGAGGGAGTGGGACACTGTATGATTGAGGGGAAAGAAAAAACATTTATTCCTAAGGGTTGGCAAAAAAAGGGGTGGGTTTTTTTCCAGAGGATGGGGGCTGAAGAAAGCAGCAGGGTGTCGTTAGGAAGGGGAGGTGGGATTGTCGCGAGTTCTTTTCGGACGCCAACGTCCCACTATCTAGATTCTTTTTTATTTTATTTTCGTTTGAGTTTTATCCCGCGACGGCCGATCTGGAGCGGCCCTGACTGACTCGCTGTGAGGTCGGCGTGGATTTTTTTTGTATATATCAGCGCAAGGCGTGGTGAACTCTCTTGCAATTACTTCTCAGGATTACACTCTGAGCGAGGGAAAGTTTGTGTGTGTGTGTGTGTGCTTGGGGAAAAATCCAGAATCGCAAGGTGAGCGTGTTTTGTTCGCTTCTCGCGTTTTTATCTCGCGCTTTCGATCTGTCCTATCGATGTGTTTCTGTCGAGATGTTTTTACTGCGTCTTGGGCGAATATAAAAATATAACCCCCCAATTATAATGTTCCCCCATTTACGAATAGAAAATTACTAAAATAAATTGTAAATGAAAGGCGCTGCGAAACCAAGGTAAAATTTTCAGTCTTTATAATATTAAAGTAGATTCTTCATTTCTGAAGAAAATTGAAAGTCATACTGCATTTAAAATACAGTATAGCTTTACAAATTTGTCAGAAAAACGTCGTCGATGAAGGTTAATAAAGAATAATTATCATATATCACGTCTTTCTTGTAAATCCTTCCAACTTTCTTCGCATGGCATCCTTTAAGTACAGAAGAAAGTTACGAATCCTTAGTTTTCTTACTCCTCAGGCCGGGCTGCGCGCATACAATTTTGGGGTCTTTCTTTTGTCCGTCCTAAAACCTTCACTCAGATTTTTCGAAAATACGGAGAATATCTCGAGAAACGTCCAAGTAAAAGTGTTTTCCCGTTCCGAAGAGTTCCATCGCTAAAAAAAGAAAGAGGTCATTGTTGAAGGGACACAAAAACCGCCGAAAAAAGTCGCGAAAACTCTTAAGAAGACTCTTGTGCGAGAGAAAATAAAGACGCGGCGATAAAGCCTTTTCGATCGAGACGATGTGCTCGGCGAAGAAAAAACAAACGCATTTATAAAAAAAATTCTCTCTTATAAAAATTCCTCCTTCGTTTAATTTTTTGAGGGGTTTGAGGAAAATCCTTGGCGAGAAAGAAAGATGGAAATGATGGAAAGACGATAATGCAGACGTAGTGATTGTGTAAGCGGGGAAGGCGGATAAGAAACGAGAATAGGAAGGAAGGAAGGAAGGAAGCGGGGGCCGAAGGGGGCGTGGTGGGGGGGGGGAGAGCGGAGGGGGGGGGGGTGGAAGGAGGAATAAGAGGGAAGGGGAGGCAAAAAGGGGAGAGAGAAAGATAATGCCGAGTGTTTGATCACGCAAAAAACAGATCGAAGAAGTATCGAATACGTCTGCCACCGCGGGAGGGAAGTGTGGGAATGATTATTTTGAATTTGTTGGAGAGGAAAAGACTTGGATGGTGCGTCGGGGGTGGTTTTTTATGTGTGTTTTCACGAGAAAGGGTTTTTTGGATTGAAGGAACGGGAAGAGAAAAAGGATTTGCGAGGATGGGTGGGGTTGCGAGGAGGAGGCGGTGAGGAGCAGGGAGGGGGGGGTGAAAAAAAGAGGGTTTAAAAGATGGATGATTAGAATGGGTTCGAACGCACGAAGAGGGGGAGTGGAGAGGAGGGAGGGGGGGGGGGGGAGTCTGTTTCACTCTCCGCAATCGCATTCCAATTGTTTTTATTTTTTTGCGAGCGATAAGTAAAGGAGTGGCGGCGGCTTTCTGACCGTTCTTCAAAGGAGGGAAGGTTCTTGTTGCAGTCCCACTGTGACTCCGGTAATTCCATTAGCGTCACCTCGTCGTCTACGCTGCCGTGACTCGACGTCACGACTATCGCCAAAAGGGTTTTGGAGAGTGTCATCTGCGATCGCGTTGTCTATTCCATTGTTTAACTGTAGTTTATTTTCTTTTAAAAAAACGATGCCTCCTTCTACTTGTTTATGTTAATAAAACTCGAGAAATGCTTTCTTTAACCCATTCGCCTACGTAACGTTCTGCCCGAGGGGCTTCGGGCATCGCTTGATCTCTCCATCTCACAAATATTACGGCGTTCTTCATCGATCGAAAAGGCTTAGTAATTTCACACTCCTGTCTGTTGATGGATTATATATTTTCTTACAGTTTTTATCGGTCCGTGGATGATGAAAATGCGAACAATCTTCGACGTGCCACCAAGTTTGAGTCTGAAATATTTTCAAACTCAGAAACTGAATTTTTTTTTCTGTGGGAATCCAATCGCACGCGAATGGCTGCGCTATAATGTGCAATGATCCACTCGTCAAAGTTATTCGTACGCGAGGTTTTAGCGCGCCATGTCATTACCAAGTCATTACGTCTACCGACGA
Organism: Uropetala carovei; assembly: GCA_036926305.1. Classification (NCBI taxonomy): domain Eukaryota; kingdom Metazoa; phylum Arthropoda; class Insecta; order Odonata; family Petaluridae; genus Uropetala; species Uropetala carovei. Next base: position 3,589,740 of record JAXCHB010000167.1, read on the forward strand.
CTAAGCGCTCGTAAGATATCCACGCCTTGATGCGAATGGTAAGCGTGAATATGATCGAGTTGACGGCTTCTCGAAGAGGATGATCATCTTGCCTCGATCAAGATCCCCTTCTGCGATAGGAAGAATTACATTGTGGTAAATATCTAGCAACCGCGTGTAAAAAAAACATTCAGCTGTCGCACCCCCATTTCCGTGATAGCGTTTAGAACGAAAGAGAAAATAGAAAATAACAAAAGAAATGCAGCGGAGGCCTACCTCGGGAAACAGTGTTCCCTTTTTCCTATTCCTTTTTCTATTTGCGATAAAGGGTTGAATGCGTGGGAAGACCGATCACGCCGGGGGCGGGGAGGCGGGCAAGAAGCGTTGAAAAAAGCTTCGCATCCAGTTAAACGATTTTTTTTCTCCCGAAGTTCCTCCGCCGGCGGCCGGGTGTTGGTTTGTGCGTGCCACGCGCCGTCCCATCCTTCCGCCCCCGCGCCGTGGGTGGAATTCGAAGGGGTGAGGTGGGGAGAGGAGGTCGGATTGGAGGGTGTGGGGGAGGAGGTAATGAATTTCACAAACGTCGGCGGAAATTACGTTTGGCTTAGCGGCACGGGCGAAGTATAAAACTTAGTCAAGCGTAGAATACCGATGGTTTCTTTCATTCTTCTCTTCCTATCCTCCTCCGAAAAGTGCATTTTCACTTTTATTTCCGTAGCAGCCATTTATGAAGAAACTGTTTGAGCAAGAGCAGCTGTATATATATATATATATATATGACTGATCCGTTGGTCTTCTGCTAAGATTCAAATTCGAATTGATGCTGGTAGGAAGCTTTAAATCATTCATCGTCATATAACGTGCAAAACCTAGCGATATTTGGAGTTAATTGAATGTTGACTTTTTCAAATTGTCCGTAGCATTTATTTCTTCCCATTGCCTACCTTCTTCCTCCACGCATATCGAAACGCAGAGATAGATGACACTTCCATTTGCGACAAGGGCTTTCTAAAAGAACAATCGTTGCAACAAAGGCTATTCGACCTTCCGATGGGCTTCTTCTTTCTTTCGTCCCTTTTCAAACTCTCAAAAAAAAAAACGGAGGTGTAATCCGCCCCCGCAACATAAATCGCCCCATCAAATTCTTTTCTCCCGTGAACTATGACATAACGCACGTGTCTGGAGCACCTTATGGCACGGACGGTTTGCCGAGAAATAGGCGTCTCCCTCGGCTGCAGTCGTAAACGAGCGATTAAAGTATTTTTTTTTTTTGGTCCCGTGGCGTGTGTCAGGTCTTCCAACGGAATTCCCTCGAAAGGTAGAGGCCAGGGATGGGAGGGGGGAGGTTATCTGCGGGGGCGTATTCAAAAGGAGATTACGTGAAAAGGACGTTATGGTTCTCACCGAAGCGAAGAAAGAAATCCACAATAATGCCCCCACCACCCGAATCTGCTTGCCACAGAAAAGGCGTTTTTTTTCCTTATCCCACTCTCTCCAAACACACTCCCCCCTCCCACATCATCCCCCTCCCCACCCCCACATCGCCCCTCTCCCCCCTCCCACAATATCCCTCTCCCCCCGCCCACATTACCCGTCGCCGATCGCTCTTACCTTAGGAACGGCATGTGGCCGATGAGAAACCGTGATGCGGCGTGCGATTAAAGTGGAATTGTGTTTTTTCTTACGGTTTAGATCTTTTCTTTACCTTTCAGTTGCATCTTTATCCAGTATTGCTTTTGTCTGAGGAGTGATCGTCAAATAACTCAAATGTTTCCTTTTAACTCTTCGTGCCTGAAACGGGACGCGGAGCAGCTGTTTTATTCCTTTGCCCAGCTAACGTTTTAAGGCCTCGGTTTAAGTTGACATTTCCATTTCATTTTCAAACGGACACTTCGGTAATGGACGATAAGGATTGAAGTCAAGCACACTTTACATAAACACTCATCTAAGTTTGATAAAACCTAATATTTCACTTTAATATTTCCATTATCTTAAAATAAGTGCAACACAAAATGAATGTTTTTTGCGCATTTTCTGTTAAATACTTTTATCACTAATAGATAAAATTTCAGAAAATTGCTTAGATTACGGTGACTTATCGACATTTAACTCGGTAAACGTATAATAGCAACTTTAGGAACGCAACTCCCGCCTGTGTAACGATCGTTAATGTTGCGTCTTTTCTATGTTATAAACCTCACACATTTTGGCATTAATCAACGTCAGAATTCCAAAGTGAATACTAGATATTTAAGTTATTTCCTAAGGAATTAGATGTTATGTTATGCTCTTACAATTGAATTATTTTTCTTGAATAACTCCTCGCTGTTATTTCTCAGTGATTAAAACGACTAACGCTATCGAGAACAAATTACGATCAAAGTTTTGAATAAAGTCTAAGTTTTTATCTTTCTCACAAGCTGATGTTTATAACAAACTCTTCCGATGGCCAAAAAACGTGAGAAAATTTTCTAAAGCAACTCTCAACACATGTGCCGTATGGCTACTCCACATAAACTTCCTGGCCCTTAACCATGACGACGCTTCTTTGATTCTCAGGTTAAGGTCTTTCTAAAGTCGCGACAGTAGCTAAAAAAAAACAGGTGTGCGTAGGCGGCTATTGTAATGCAATCTCCCCTCTCTCTCTCTTTCTCACGCCCAATCATTCTATTCTTGAAGACCTCGGGTCTGAAGTCGCATATGGCGCGACATCTACCGGAAGAGGAACCTCACGCACGGGAATGCAAAGAGTGGAAAAGGAGCGGGAGGAGGAATTCGCGGCGGAGAGACTATCTTACGGGGAAATCGGGTATGAACTTAGGAGGGCATCGAGGAAAGGGGGAAAAAACGTTAAGAACGCTTCAGAGTGCCATAAGGATCGGAAAAGGTGATAGACTGTTCTTTCCGTTGTAATCGGTGAAGCATTCACGGCAAATGTTGACGAGAATAGAGAGTCAGCTGTTCTATAATAGCCATGGAGAGCATGTGTCGTTAACTTTCCCCGAGAAATTGAAAGTTGGAAAAAAAAAAAAGGAAAACTCCTCCAATAAACACGCCTTTTAGATATGCTTTTATGAGACTAAGCCTTTCACGTCCGCTATTAGACGAAACCTAATAAAGGCCCAAAAATATAATAAAAGGCAATGCCCCAAATTGTTTCGTTAGAGAAAAGTATAACGGAATATTTCGTTAGAATTTTTACTTCTGATTATTATTTTGTAACATTGAAAATATAAGAATTAAATATGAATATATTTTTAAAGAAAACTGTTTGCAAATAAATTTCAAATTTAGCTGCAGTATCAACCATTACAAAGATATTTTTATCCAGAAGCTATTGGCTTCTATAGACCCGAAATTATAAACAAAATAATAATCTTCCTATAACTCGTATTTATCCCCGATATAATTAACGAAGATTTTCTAAAAATTGGCATAGTGTGGACAAATATACAAATTGACAATATTGTCTCAGTTATTTAGAAAAAACTAGTTAAAAAATTAGCAAATATGCAGAAATCGATATCACTTCCATGGAAAACGTTTCAGTAAAAGAAAATAGAAATTTCATTAGAAAACATGACCTCGGTGACTACGATGCATTTATCGTGAATCTGGACTGCAACTCCTTCGATATTCCACAACCACTCTTAACATAAAATCATTTGAAATGTTTGAAAATCTCCTTAGATCAATGCGCCATGGTAAGTCATAGGGCACCCTCAACCTAGTTAAGAAGGGTAGAGTGGGAGGAAATTTCGTGACTGGGAACCGGAAGTAACCACAAGGGAGGGAGGCCACCAACCTATTCCTCCTGCCCCCGCCCTCCATACACCCACCCACCCGCACCCTACGTCCCTCCTCCCCTCTTGGGCCAGGAGACAGCGGAACACACAAAGAGCAGTTCCGGTGTTCCGTCACGGACCAGAGATCGAGGCCTCATAGGGCACGTCGGAGGTGGAGGGAGGAAAGGGGTTGAGGAATAGGGAGGAGGGGAGGGGAGGAGGAGGGGGGAGGGGAGGATGAGGAAGAGAAGTACTGCTGTCATTATTTTGTCGCCGATTAAAAGTCACGAAGGGAACGCGTCGTCCTCAGGCCATCTGCTCTCGCATCGAAAAATAAAGCCGAATCTTTCGAAGAATCATACGAGTAATTCTCGATAGGGCTGCATTCTTTTTCTCCATCGTAAGAAGAGATCTGAGCAGTGGCGGATTTAAGGAGTGTCGGACAAGGCGCGCACCAGGGGCCCCTTGAAATTAGGGGTCCCGAAAAAATGTTTTTCTATATAATCTCAGAAATATTAAATGTGTCACTTTAAAAACGAATTCATGTTTTTGCTATGTGATACTTTATTTATTAATGCGATCATTAAGAGAGATCAAATAAACTGGTAGTCGTTTGGGGAGGTTTCAGCGTATTTAGATTGCAGGGACCCCAGTTGTTCAGCGACAGGGGCCCCAATAGTTTAGCGCCAGTGGCCCCAGACTGCCTAAATCCACCACTGGATCTGAGATCGCTCGCAGGGGAGATAATTGATGTCAAAGTAGTCGCTAGACCACGCGGGTATCCGTACATTTACAATAACTCTTTTCGAGAGATTTTCTTCCCTCTCTCTCTCTCCTCGGCTGTTGCCTTCCACCCACACCTTGGTCCCCCTCTCCACTTCTCTCTCTCTCTCTCTCTCTGTCTCTCTCTCTCTCTTTCTCTCTACTCTACTCGAAGTTCGCGTGCGTGTTTCCTTTGGTTTCCGGGGCAGGTGGCCCCCATCCCACAGGCGTTTCCCCACCCACGCCTCTCACCCAGATCCGACACCCTCAACCCTCCTCATCTTCACCCACAAAAAGGCACCATCCCCAGTCTCGACCGTCGTGATCCCTATCCCTAGAAAGGCTCCGTAATAACCGAAATTCGCCCCCTCTCCGCCACCGTATTTACCCAAATAATGCGTCATATCTCCTCATTCTTCCGCCGCAAATTTGTGCGCTCGCTGACCTACCCTTGATTTCCCAGCTGAGAGAGAGTTTTCTCTCTTTACCAAACTATTCGTCTTCACAGTCTTTCGTAAATAACCCTCCGCTATCGATTTCAACGGACCCCCCTCCTCCCCTCCCTTCCCCTCCTTGCCCTCCTTGCCCTCCTTGCCCTCCCTATTGTCTGACCTCCTCCAAAAACTGTTTTTTCCTTCGATCCCTTCCCATTTTAAAACCAATCTATTCTTTCCGTATCCGAGGTAACCGTATCTTCTTCCCTGCTTCTTCTTTTGTTTCCCTCATCCTGTGGTAATCCACGGCATGAGACCTCCTGTGACGTACGCTCGCCCTCCCAATCCTCCCCATTCGCCTCCTCGACCACTGCCCTAGCCTTTCCAACCATTTTCCTTCGTCTCGTTTCCTTCGTAACACGTCTGCTGACCTCGTTTCTCTTCGACTCTTTCTAATTAATTTTACCGAGCTGATGGCTGTCGCTTTTTTCAGGAAGTTCAAAATTTTAACGATGGAGGAAGTTGAATTGAAAATATGGTTATTATCTACTTGTGCCTTTTAACGTTGGTTCGAAAAAGCTGTTTAAAATTTTCATTCCTTCCCAGAAAAGATATTATGACTCGTAATTTGTAACTTCGAGGTATATTCGAAAATTTCAAAATCACTCCATCTTTCATTCGTAAAATAATAAATCAACTGTGACATTTATCAGATCTCATCGTATTAATTTATAATGTAGATTAAAATTGTTTTTATCGCTATAAGTTTATTCACCCTTAAAGATGTGATATTATTAATAATCCAGTCGTTGCCAAGAATACATGTATAAACTTTTCATAAAATTATTGTGCTCGTTTATTAAATATCCTGTCGTAATTGTGGAATTCGAATGCATAATCACGCCTCAGATTTTTTTTATAACCGCGGCAAGAGCAAAACTTGCTTTTCCCGACTTTCCTTAATCTTTGTCAATTTTTTTTAATCCGTGTATCTGAGTCGGAGAGGGACATTCCTCTCTCTCTCTCGCTAATGTTCTAGTCCTTAATTTTTCCGAACGTCGGCTCCGCTAGCGAGGACATTGTTTTTCGAACCTTTGATCCCATCTCGGTAATTATTGCGGTCCTGTCAAGAGAACTTATCGCTCTCTAAATAAATGTATGCAAATTTTCCACACCGACCGAGGGAAAAGGTCCCCCCCCCCCCCTCCCTCCCCCCTTAACGGCTTATTTCTTAAAGGCCACTCCAGAAGACGCAAAAAAAATCTCCTCCAGCAATTAGCGCTGATTATTCACTTTAAAAAGGTGGAAAAAAAAACCCGTGGCAAAAATGAAACCCCGAACGACATGCCCGAGATGTGCATGCATAAAACACCGCGAGGAATAACAGCCAAGGCGAGTTTCCTTTTTGGAACGAAAGTGTTTCTTCTTTTTTCCTCCGAGCGAATTTTCTCCTTCCTCCTCACCCCCTCGATTTTTTAATGCATTCCATGCGCGCACTTCAGGTTGGTTAAACCAGAGAACGTTAATGATGAGCTAAGGTGTAGCGAGCGATACGAGCTTCGTTAAGCGGGGCGTTTTCTCAAGGGACAGAGAGAGAGAGAGAAACCAGCTCTCTCACGACGCGAACGTGTGTGTGTGTGTCCCCTTATACCGTGCGGATAAATTGCCGAGGGCTACTTTTTTATTCGAAATATGTACTTCTCTCCTGCCCTCCTGACTCACTTTATTTTTTCTCTCTTGTAGAATTTTTTTTTTCATTTTCAGTGCATGACTTTCCGTTTCTGTCATCTCGGAACCCTTTCCACCACGACGTATATAACCGCTCTAGCTCCCCCTCTTCTCCTCCTCCTGTCCTGCCCCCCTCCCCCCCCCCCCCCCCAAAGCCACCCCGCAGCCCCCGTTTCCCCTCCCACGATACCCGTGTCCAATTAGGGACTACAGTCAAGTGTTCTCCAAGAAAACGAGCTCTGGCGTCTATCGTCCAAAAAGAGGCGAGTTTTTTCCAAGTCATCCAGCTTCTCCACAGACTTCCAGGGACGTCCGTCTCCCTCTTGGCGAATGTCACACTCGGGTTCCAGACCCGGGAAATTAGTCTTGTTAGGTTCGCATAAAGCTTTCCCCGTAATAAACGCGTTTTAACGTCGGGGGCAAGTTCGCGGAAGAGGAAGGAGGAGTTTTCCTCCCAAGTTTTTCATTTCCGCGAAAATGAAAAAGCATAAGACTTTTTACGTGCGCGGAAAAGCATTTTTTTTCCAAACCGCGAGTCCTGCGCCACGAGGAGTCCGTGAGGGAAGAAAGCGATCTCCATTATGTCAGCTGGAAAGCATTCGCTCGGAGATCCGTATAATTTTTCCTAAAAAAAAGATTGTTTGCGACTTTCTCGCGACAGAGGAGACCACTAATGGCCACGTAATATTTTTTTCTTTCACAAGGAAAAATCTTTCGTATATATTCATACAGAAGAAGTTGAGATGACGTCTCGAAATTGGAAACTTGCGAATACTTAATTAAAACTTCTAGTTTGGGGACACAGCCCTTCTAGTGAGGAGGTTAATGGGGATAATTACTTCACATAGTAAAAAAACATTCACGTTACTAACAGACGAAGTGTGGTGCTAATTGAAATTGACCCAAGGCATGGATATATATTTACCTAAGTTGCGTATTCTAATAGAGGGCCCCTCTACGTAAGTTTTAATTTTAATTTTATTGTTGCATTCTTTGTATATAGATTACCTAAATTAAAATATCATTCGAAATACATGTCTTAAGTTTTTGATCCCGAAAGTATATCTAAGAAAATTAGAGAGCATCAAAAAATATACCATCTTTTGCTGTAATATAATTTAAGAGTCAAAATAAAATGCTTCACTTTCAAGCCCAGTTAAGAAATTTACGAAACAAAATAAGTAGCCATCTTTATGGCTTAAGGAATCACGAGCATTATGAAAATTGTCCCTTTCTGGAATTCCCTCTCAAAACGAGAAAGCACCCGAGCGTAAGGAGCGTTCTTTTATTCTATTTTGCGAGACTCGTAAGAAGCAATTTCCTATTCGAAAAAATAAGTATGCAACATGAAAAGGAAATACGCTTATTATGAAGTCAAAAAGCGAACTCTCCCCCTCTCTCCTTCCTTAGCGAAATTAGACCGTAAGGACACGAGGGCGCCACTCTGCCGTGGGGGAAAAGAAAACCACGAATTAAAACGTCTTGAAGTAATTAACATTCTTTAAGTAACAAGCCCGGATAAAAAGAGAGAAAAAAGCTCAAGAAAACTCGAGAGATGGAGAGAGATTTTTTCTGTGCGGTAATTAAGGCATTTTCTCGCGAAGGACGTAATGCGTATTTGCGAGACGGCGAAAAAAAAAAAGGAGAGTCGAGATAGGGAAGGGAAAAAAATGACAAGGGCCGTTGTTGTTTTTTTTTTGCCCAGAGGGTTGGAAATGCGTCGAGAAAGACTCTGAAAGGAGCGAAAGAGAGAGAGAAATTGGACAAAGTGAGAGGGAGAGAGATGGAGAGGAAGGAAGGAAGAAGAAGAGAAGGTTGGGGGTTAAGTAAGGTGCTCTCGTTGGCGTATGACGCGCGAGAAGGGGGAGCGAAAAGGGGAGCGGAGGAGGAGAGGGTGAGGTGGGCGGAAGGAAGGAAGTGTTGGTTACCTTGGCTACACTCACTTCCCTTTCTCCTGCCCGTCTTTGAGCGAGTCGTAGGATTTGCGGAGGTACCTGAAGAGGTCGTGAAGTGGGAGAAAGGATCGAGAGAAAGAGGTGGTAATGAAGAGAGTTCCTCCTCGGTCTCTTCAGATAGAGAGATACCTACTTGCTGTGTTTTCTTAACTCTTTCTCCAGAGAGAGAGAGAGGAAGACGATTTGTCCCGCTGCGTTTTTGTATTTTTCATAGAATATGTCTGTCCTCTTTGCTAGCGAGTCATTTACATTATCATACACTGTTCGCGAGAGACGGTTAATTTGCAGCAAGAAGAACAGTTTTTTAGGTCTCTTATCTAATTGTTCTTACGCATATTTTATTCGAATTGATTATTTAATTTTACACGTGAATCTTCTCTATCTTTAAACCAACTATGAAAAAGGATGCAGTTTCCAAAAGGAATTAAGAAAACTCATCACGAAAGAGAAAATTATAGGCTTTTTATTTCGTTCTTGCTATTTTGCTCATTGCACTGGTTATTAACTGAATGAGGGGAAACATATTTTCCGCTTATTTATAGAAAACAATTGTTTTTTTAACATCTTAGAAAGTCTCCAAGGAGAATAAACGCATCTCCTCACGCACTTGGGTCACAATTCAAGTGGTCAAGGCTTTCGGCCCGTTTGCCTTTTATGATCTTCTCCCCATTTTCCCTTTATTCTAACCCTCGACCTCCTTCCCCCTTCCCGCCGACAATAAGCCCCTCTGATTACACCTGAAGCACTCGCCTCAATCTCTTTGCCCTTCTTCTCTTGTCTTCCCTGCCCACGCGCCACGCCAACCCAACCCTCCTCATTTCTCCTTGTTCCTACCGTTCCACCTTTTTTCCCTCTCAGATCTTCCCCCATCCCCCGTCTCCAGCCACTCGCTTATTATCCCATGGGCGGAGAGCGTCGGGGAAAAAAACATTCAGAAAACGCATATTCCGTGCACGCGTAAAAGACGCGGGGATTTTTGCGGTTTCACATATACACTCCTTCAATTACTTTTCCTCTTTTTTTCTTCATCGAAGCCCTCGGAAAGAGATTTCCCAGCCGCGAAACCCTTTTTCCGCGACAGGACGCCCCTTGCTCTCATAGCGTCCTCGCCTTCAGACCGGCTCTTCCCTTCCCCTATCTCCATCTCACCCTCCCTATCTCCACCCTCTCTCTCTCTCTCTCTCGTGTTTGTCATTCATTAAGGGAAGCGCAGTAGTGTGAGTATCCACCGCCACCCTACCCAAGTGGCGCCGCCGTCGCTCCGCCTTCCTACGAATCCTCGCTCTCTTCGCGTCTCATTTGTTTTTCGCTCCTCTTTTTCCGCGACCCTCCTCTCCGAAACCTCTTTTTCATCAAGACCAACTCCTTTTTCTCAGATTGGCCAACTTGCTCGTCTCACTTCGTCGAGTTTTTTCACAAGAACATAAAAAAATCCCTCTCCCCTCGGGATTCCGACGCGCTCACTCCTTTTTCTCTCTCCATCTCTCTAAAACTCCGAGAGCGACCCGCATATACGCCCCAGGAAGCTCCTCCGCCCCCGCTCGTCCCTCTCCGGCCCCTTCGCTCATTTTCTAAGGAAAAACCCTGAAAAGATGTTCGGAGCCACCTTGAGGCGGGAATAAATAAAATGTACGCCGCCGCCCCTATGCTCCCATTACAACGTCCGTGAGAACTGCGGTCTTGAGACATCACCTGCCTCGTCTTCCAAGATGAATCCACATTCGCCTTCTTTCTTTCTAGATTCATTTTTCCGAGAGCGTAAAGGTCATCGCACTCTCCTGAAAAGGTTTAGGCTCTTGCAGATTTTGTTTAGCCTTTCCTGCGTCCCTTAAGAGTGAAAGGGTTCGCGCTGGACAGCTGGTTTCCTCTCCCCGGCCATAGGTACGAAAATACTGTTTTTCGATTTCTTCCGTGCGTTTTCGTCCCTCGAAAACCCTTTTTCTTCGGAAAGGTGGCGCCTTAATCGGCTGTTGTTGTTTCCTCGGTCGTTATAGGCGACAGCCGACCGTCTTCGTGGGGCGATGTGAAAGGGCTTCGCTGGCACTGGCAGATGTTTAAGGTGGGATTAGAATCGGGATAAATAAAAGTTTATTGACCTCTCCATTTCCCTTTCCATGGTCGAGAGTTTTAGCTATTGAGTTGAAAATAAATAAAATAAAACTAAATAAATGCATTTTCAGTTATCAATAAAAAATTAGTGTCGAGAGATTTTTTATATAAAATGTGATTATAAAGATATATTTTTGATGTATAGTTGAAAAGACAGGCAAGATTAGTATGCCTCATATGACAATCACGAAGTCTACGGTTAAATTTGTTTCTCACTTTGATGCTCATCCGATGCAGTAAAATATATGCGGTAAATTTTTCGTGAACACTTAAGAGCAATCGGTAGCGGTCGCAAGTTCATTACCAGGTGGGAAGTAAGAAAAAACTCTCCCCGTTCAATATAGCGCACTCAGCTGCCCAAAATACTCCCACTCCGTCCGAACACCGCTTCCGGTGGGAAACCATTCCTCGCGAAGACAACCCGTAGGGAGCAAATGCGAAGGAAGAGAACAATAAAGACGTTTTCTCTTGAGAGGGGAAAGAGAACTCCTCGTGAAGGAAGGCGCAAGAAGAATGCGGTGGCCGTAGGTCAAGCGTTTTTGGTAGGAGTAGCTGCTCTCTCGAGTGGGAGATTGAAAATCGAGCGTTTTTTACCCACTTTCGCTGCAGCGAAAGCGAAGATTTTGGCCTTTTTTTTATTTCTGGCGGTTTTTTTTAAGTGCGGTTCTTTTCGTTTCGAAAACATCTGTTGCCAGAATTGGGCCTTATCGGTCGTAACTAATGGATATTATAGCGTAAACTTCATCGAGGTAATCGAGCGGCTTCGATTTTGATGTTCGCTCCTGCACGTGGCTCAGTTTTTTTTTATATGGAGTCCATCGGTATCATAGCCCATTTCTTCCGGAATGGATATCGGCCTTCTGCATGCCCTTGACGCGTCATGATTTGCAATTTTATGTAGTAAATATATTTCTGCAACGCCTTGCGCATGCGCCGAAATTAGTTTTAAATAATTTTAAAGTTTTGTTTATAAATCACTGCACGTAATTGTCTTGCCGTCCAAAAAACGGAGGCTTGAACAGATTTTCTATTTCAAAGTATATTTTTATAGATTAAATTTGTCTTTTGAACGTTCCGTGGATAGGAAAAAGATATATTCCAGCAGGGAGAAAGTGAGCGTAGGGATAGTAGAAAACCTCCGTCACTATTATCTGCCTTTCATTCAGCCAGCAACGACAATAAGCTTTGAGCGCCTTAGACCGTGGAATTGTTGCATTGTCCATCAGAAAACAAACGGACACGGTATACCCAAGGTTTACACCTAGTTTCGGACTAAGAATTGCCGGTGTGGGCGAAAGTGAGAAAAGACGTCGCGCGCACAAATTGCTCTCTGTTAAACAGCAGGGCTCTTCAAAACGGAGAAGGCTCTCGTGGGATAATGGTCGGACGCTTGCGTCGTAAATTACGTCACTAAGGACTGGGCGGGAGGCTATTGGAAAAACTTTGTCCTTTTCAACCGAAACGGATCTCTTAAGTGCCTCCGACAATGCGTCGACAATTCAATGTCGCTACCCAGAGGCAGCCGGGTGGAAATGCGAGAGGCGCTCTTTATTTCATGATCTTCCTCATAATACTTACGAAATTACATTTTTGTGTGAAGTGTATTTCACCTTTGCACCGTCGGCGCCCCAATCGAATTAATGGAATTCCTCGAAGAAGGACCCAACCGAGCATTGAAATCGGCTTCTGCTCGTCTTCGAGAGAAACGAAAGGAGTCGAAGGAAACAAGGAGTTTCTGGACTCCCGCTGCGACGGACCGGTGTCCTCGAGGCGCACCGGGCCCCTCGCGAAAGAACATCACGCGTCCATTGATGGGCGGCCGTTGGAATCTCTGTAGCACACTTCAGAAGAAACCTAATAAGAGACATCGGACAAGAGATTTGACAGCTGCTCACCCTATAAAGGTTTCAGGGTCTTTTTTTAATCTTTTGAGACATGGACTACGCCTTTCGAAGATTTCGTCTCGATGGACAGAAATAACAGTTTAGGTTTGCTCCACAATCTACGATATTGTTAGACTCGATACGTCCCTGTCACTCTTACGTAAATATAACTTAATGGTAAATTAGGTTACTCTATCAAACAGGCGCTCGCCACATTTTATGCAACTTAAGATGTTGAAAGTACAATCATATCTTTAGAGTTTCGCATTATCGTGTATGAAGTATTGAGATCGGTATGGCACCGATTAGACTGACATTTTTTTCTGTTATCCACTTTGGGAATCCTTCGTGAGGGTCACATAGATCGCGAATTAAACAAAAAAAGCGCGATTAACAAAAAAAAGAGAGCTGAACTTTAGAAAAGTTTCACGGAGAGTCTCTTCACGGAGTGAATGCGTCGAAAAAAAGCACGAATCCGCACGCGGACAAAAAAATTGCCAATCTCTCGAAACGTTCGCTTAATTGCACTTCTCCCTTATTTTTTTGCGTAAATCCAAACTCCTTCTCCCTCTCTCTCCTCTTCCCCCTCTTTCCTCCTCTTTGGCCATCTTTTTGCTTCACTCTTCCACTTCCTCGCCAAATTCTGGGTTATATATAAAAATAAACAAACCACCTTTCTCTCTTGGATTATAACTCCTCTCTTTTATACTCTAGGGGTGTGGCGAGGCACTCACAAGTTCATTATTACTCCGACGCACGACTTTTGTTGCCCCCCCCTCCACCCCCCATCCCATCCACCCCACTTCCCCCTCCCCCATTCCTTATCTTCCTCTTTATTTTCAAACTCCTTAATGCCATCCTTATCCTCCTCTCTCTCTCTCTCTTAACCCTCCTCCCCAACCTTCTCAGGGCATTGCTCATTATAATTACTCCGTCCGCACGCACACATGCACGCTTCTACCCCCTCCCTCCTTCCCACGCCCCACCCCTTTCCTATTTCTCCCTCCTTAAAAAAATCTCCTCCGACACTTTTCGAGCCATCATTCAGCGAATGAGAGGAAAAGAGGTTTACGGTTGGGGCGAAAAAAAAACTGCGATAAAAAATGTCAGTGCAGCGGTTCCGTGGCCCGAGGGAGTCACTCGTGACATAAAGGGTCGTTTTTTTCATTGGTACGAAAAGGGGCGAAGAGGAAGGTGGGGGGAGGGGGGGGGAGGGAAGGGAGAAAGGGTGACGCGGGGAGAAGAATATAAGGAATCGACTTACATTCTCGCGAGTCACTACGGAGACTAAAGCGGCGATGAGAAAGGAGAATCGACAAAGAGGCTGTGCCTCACCGGTTTGAGGCTGAGAAAATGCCTCAGGTCACCGGATGCCGATCGTAGGAAATGCGCTATCCAAGCATTTAGTCTTTTCAAACTCTACGATTGAGAGCGTAAAGGCGCTTTTAGTTTCTTAAGAGGTGTAACTATCGTACAGAACAAACATATTTAGCAAATCTTTTACTATCTATATGCTGATAAGCTCCCTACTTTCTTCGTCACTATTTTTAAAAATACGGCAATATTATTTCCTGGAATACCTATGACAGAGTTTTTTATTGTGAAATTTTCATCATTCCTTGAACATTAGAATTTTTAAACCAATACTATCCCAGCATTTTGTTCATCAGATTTGATTGAAGATTCATCGATCGATTTCTTTTTAAAAATGGGTTTCTGAAGCATTTATAAAGCACCAAAAAGTTAGTTCTAGAAACGTGGTACGTATGGCGTGCTCTTCGATGTAATGAATCGAGACGAGAACGAGTCAAGCAAAGCAGTAATGTTGGAAGTAAGTTGGTTTCTAGGGAAGGGCGAGTTTAAGAGCAGTGGGAGAGAGATCTGACACATGGGTGCATTGGGATTAATCCGATGACGCGCTGATATGGTCTGGCTGATGCAGTGGCCGTGGAAGCATCGATCGTCGCGTGGAGAGGGTTGAGATGGAATATCGTGATGGGGTTGAGCTTTCGAAGGGATGATGTAAGGAAAGGGATCGTGGAGGGAGAGAAAAGACTCGCCTCTGTTATTACATGTATTGGTTCGCAAGGAGTGGGAGAGAGAGAGACTGCCTTTGACCAAATTTGATTTTTTTTAAGGAGTGAGTTTCGGAGAAGCCTGGAACGAAATGTCATCATCTCGATGCTCCAGGCCGAAATTCCTACGCTACGAGGCCGAACAAAATTCCTTCTCGGAGCGTCCATGGCGATTTTTCCGTCTGGATTATGAGATGAGAAATATATGACTTTAACTGTCGTTTCTCTTATAATTGCATGATATAATGTGCTATTTGTTCCACCGGTAACAAACGAAAATGTTTACCTTGAAATTTTTGCTTAAAAATATTTAATTTAGACTATAATTTTAACGTTAATTTGGGATATATATCCTCTAAAACGTTAAAAAATAATAATTTTTAGAGATTTCTGCCATGTCGTTTTCTTAAAGTTTCTCATTTTGGCCTTTAAAATAATTAAATGCACTCGAAATGAACTTGAAGCGGGGATTCTTTTTTTTTTTACTCCGTACATTTCATCGCCGCCGGTTGAACAGAAAAAGATCCGTAGGAAAATCCGAGTCATTAGAGGCTTAAGAAAAGTCGGGAAACGTTATTAGTGTAACGTAAGAAAAGAAAAATGGCGGTGCAAAGAAGGGACTTGCAAAAAAACGAGCACCCATAATCCCCCTTTCTTTCCGTCATTCATTGTCTTTACCCTTTTGCCTCTCCCTTCGTAAAAGAATGGGGAGGAAGCGAGAAAGAGAAAGGACGAACAAAACGCCGCAAAAAACAAAACAGCGGCGCTTTGCGAGTAAAGTCGGAGGAGACGCGAATCCGAAGGAGCTCTGGGATGACGTGCTCGGTGCGCCTTCTAGCGGAGACACCGGGTAGCTAAGTCATTTCCTGAGCGACTCTTCTCTCTTTCTTTTTTCTTCTTTTCCTTGTGTATCCGAACTCTTTTCCTCTGTTAACTAAGATGATGCTTCCACTCCCTCCTCTCCATTTCTAAACACCCTGCCATGCAACCCCATCCCCATATGTGTGTCACAATGCTGTCATCCAGTTGTTAAGGCGCCTTATTCTCCCAAAGTCTTCATCTATGGCAACCGTCCTCAAACTGGTAGGCTAGAAATATTTTGCCATTTCTTTTAGCTGCGCTAACGCTGTTAAAGTTTTCATTTGGTAATTTTATCGACGTTAAACATATCAATGAATTGGCACACGTGACCAAATTTTGCATTTTTAAAAATTCAATAGCATCCATCAAAATGGTGCGAACATATATGAAATGGTAATCGCAAAAGAAAATATACTTTGGTTAAAATATTCCGTTTTTAACAGTTCATAACTCTATTGAGGGCTTTGTTATAGTTTACGACCTTAATTACACGGAAAATTTCGTTCAGGATAACCTAGACGCAAAAGTGAACAGAATAAAACATTTATTTTTTGCTTAAAAAATATAAATTTAAGTTTTTTCCATGAGACAGGAATTAGATAATAGGTAAGCTGTGCTTCAAATTTTTCTCGAGTTTTCATTTTTCAAAAACCGTTTACCATTCATAAACGTGTATTTGACTATCAGTGTCAATATAATGGACACGTTAGAAACCCTCATTACTCGGTAGAGTAAAAAAGCATGACCTCGTCAATCTATCTTTTCTTGAGGTAAAATTTGTAAAGCGTGAAATAGGCGAATAACGTTCGAATATAAAAACAAAAGAAGAAACTCAAACCTCCTCTTCCGTCTCCTTCACGGACTCCGTATTTATTTTTTTTAAGACAAAAAGGAAAAGGAAATATCCTTCTTTTATTATTTTCACGAGCGACATGTCTCCGTATTCGCCGCGGAATAGAAGGCAGTCGCGCCGTGTGTCACCTTGTAATTCTCGCGGATTCATCTTACACCCCCGCGAGAAAAAGGCCCTGGCATCTTGCCCTTGCCTCCTCATTATCTCGAACCTTCCAGGGTCTCCTGTCTCATTCACTGCTTCATCTCGGCGCCCCTCTTCCTCCCCTTCCCCCTGCGCCTCCTCCTTCCCTCCCCTCCTACCCCATCCTCAGTCTCCAACCCCCATTCTTCTCCCCCCACCCGCCCCCGCCCTCGAAAAATAAACCTTTTATTCTCACCCTGCGACCCTCAGACTTGGCGTAGCCCACCACCCTCCTTAAGCAAAACCCTCGCACGCCCTCTTTCCTTCTTTCTTCAAACCCCTCCGTACCGCAAGATATACGGTCTTGAGTGAGGCTTCACGGAAAGAGTGACAAAAAGAAGAAAAAAGTTGGTCTAAGTCGGAAGCGTATGCGGGTGGAAAAAAGACTACACGTAATAGATGCTATACGGTAAAAGTATTTCGTGGATAGTCTTATTTCTTAGATGTAGTTTTAATGAGTGGCCTTCGAGCCTTTCAGTGAGACGGTAGTATTCTATGCGGGTTTTCAGAACTTAGGTAATGGAGAATCAGTTGAAAATGTTACAACGAAAAAGTTTTAAAAGAATTTCAGATTTGAAGAGTTATAAAGCTATGTTTCTAAACACAATTCCACATTCGATGAATTTCAACGCACGTATGTGCATTTACTTAGAATCGATAGAAAACTTACTCTTATTTACTACTTATTCACGAGGAAGAGAATGCTGTTAGCTGAGGAAGCATAATTTAAGGTGTGATGGACCTCAAAGTAGTTTCCGAGATCCCTTTCTTCATCACTCCCTAAATATTTATTTCGCAAAATATACCTTCCTCCACTCCTAAACTTTACAAAACACCTAGCGAAAATTTGCATTTCTTCTCCCCTTCCAGAAACCTTCAATCTTCAGTAAACTCTCGGAGCCGACTCCATCCGCCTTCGATCTCACCCCATCTAAGTATCCGTCCCCATTCTCCTCCTCAAAGTGGAGTGCACGACTCCCCACCTCCGGCGCCCCATCTTCACGCCAACACCACTCCTTCAAAACGTCCTCGCCGCTTCCTTTTCTGCATTCACCCTCAATGTGTAAAGCATCTATGCCACATTTTCAACCCCCGCCCCTATAAAAAATGCCACACCCCGTTGTGCAACCCTTCTGCGATGCAGTCCTTCCCCTCCAACCCTATCCTACTATCTTCCTCTTTCAACCCTCTCCTTCGTTCATTGTTACGGAAAAAGAAAAAATAAAAGGGGCAAGGGATGGAGCCTTGAGGAACCCCAAGGAAGAAGAGATAAGGGCTGGTGGGAGGGAGGTTGGGAAGTAATGGGGCTGAGGAAAGAAGGGGATGAGTGAGGTAAGGTTGAAGAGTGCAAGGGGTGTATGATGCATAGCAGAGAGGACTGGTGTGGGGTTCGAGTCTTGCTTGCTCTGCCTTCATCGCATCTTTTCTCCCTCCTGCCCAGCTTCCTCGGGTGCAAATATAAAAAGGGTGGTGAGAGGGTGGGTTGATAGGGGTGGATGTGTTCTCCCCGGGGTGTGCATCGGTAAACGTAGTGGGAGGGTTGGTGATGACAGTGGCTGCCAGGGAGTAGGGGTGTGCACAAGGAGGCGGAAGGAGGTTGCCACGCGATGGAGAAGAGCTCGCATGAATACAGAAATAGGTTGAGGGCAATTAATTCTCTCTCTTTCTCCTCCCCTCCAACCTCCTCGCTTATTTTAATTTTTCTTTTACGGTTTTTTTTTCGTCTTTGTCCGAGCGAAATGGTTCATTCTTTAAGATGTGAAAGGTTGACTCGTTTTTTGAGATTTTTCCGCGTTTCCTTGAAGTCTTTGTGACTCAAATTTGTATGCTCCGGTTTTGCGTGTCAGATAGACTTTTCGCAGGATTCCTTTACTCTGGTTCGAATAAATGTTATATGGCGTCACAAGTTGATAGTTTTATCATTAAGAAATGCAGTGTCACGTATCGATGAAGATATTGTATTTCATATTCTTCATAATTCTATTCCAGAAAACATTTCAGCACTCCCATAGAAAGAAAAACATTTCAAACAAATCAATAAGTCAAAGCAAATACATATAACATATGACAGTTTCAACGAAAAAATGTTTTCTTTTATTGTTATAGAAATTTCCACTTAATCCTCCATTCCAATCACTTCTCGCCATTCCTGTCATTTCCTGGAATGCATTCTTCTACTTGTTTTGTTTTTTTTACGTTCCCCTTTACCCCCCCCCCCCCCCCCCCCTTCATACGCCCATGCAGAAGCGATCGTTTCCGTTTTATACATTTTTTCGATTCACGCACAACCGAACCCGTCTTCCATCTCTCTCCTCTCTCCCCCTTCCCAATGTACGCACATAAAAACGCCCTCTCTCTCTCTAACCACTCTACTCTTTTCACTCTCGTTCTTTCTTTTTTCAGAAGTGCGTGCATGTACTCGCGCGCTCGCACACACTCACTCAACACGCGCGCACCCACTGAAGATTATGACATGGATAGGCATAGCAAAAGGATAGCAGGAAGAAACTGTTCTCAGATGCGGAGGTGTAATTCCATTGGATATTTGGCCTCGGACGCACTGCCAAGCAGTTCTATGATATTTCATTCAACGCCCGATTCGCAAAACCTCCATCAGATCCCGAAAGAACTTTGTCTAAGCTGCGAAATAGTTGGATTATTTTAATTCGAACTCGCACTTTATTAATCTGCCGGGATATCTTCATTTTGCCACCCTTGAAATAAATTTATTAAAACCGTGGGAAATATACAGGTGTACTAGCTCTAAAAAAATATGGAGAGATTCGAAGTCTGTTGAATCAATTTTGCAGATGTCTTGCCTTAATAATAATAAAAAATTAGATTTATGTGAGTTTTGAATGAAGCCGTCTGACTTCAGTAAATAAATCTGTTCATTCTTCTTTTCACTAGAATATTACTATATGTACTCAACTTAAACATCTTTAATTATTATTCTGTAGTGTAGAAAAGGTGGAATTACCGGCTATGAATTGACGTTATTAATGGACTTACATTTTTATTATTATACACAATAAATTACTGAATTTTGTTGTTATAAACTAACCCCTTAAAAAATTCGCAAAGATAAGACTGATAAGAGCCTCTCGGTAATGGTAACCTAGCGACCGAGCGATCACCATGTGCTAGATGGCCGTAAGAGGCACAATCTGAAAGTAAGATCCTTTCTGGGTTTTGGTGTTTGGTGACGCTAGGGGCTGTTAGGTCGTATTGTGGTCCATCGCACGGAGCAAGGGCCAGATGGAGCTTTAATCGGGAGGTTTCCCCGCGTCTCTTACCCTTGCTCCCCCATCTCCCGACATCCCTTCTCCCCGGCCAAACCCTAACACACATGTTCACATTGTGGATCTGGTGTCCCTTCTTTTCGGCCCACCCTCTCCAACACGTCTGTTCGTTCTTCCTCGACGTCATCCGAAGTCGAATTCTCCGCTCTCCGCCTCGCCCCCGAGCTCTTATTCCCACCACGCCACCATCCGCCACCCCCTCTCTTTCCCATCTACAACCCCCTCGCCTCGTTCCTCAGCTCCGGGAGAAAAAAATTCCTCCCGATTTCTTTTTATTCGGA
Source organism: Uropetala carovei (assembly GCA_036926305.1). Taxonomy (NCBI): domain Eukaryota; kingdom Metazoa; phylum Arthropoda; class Insecta; order Odonata; family Petaluridae; genus Uropetala; species Uropetala carovei. Next base: position 3,609,930 of record JAXCHB010000167.1, read on the forward strand.
GGACGGAGGAGGAACGGCATGAATGTTGGATCACGTACCTTGGAGACCGACTATAAGTTCTTCTCGCGGTTAGTGAGATGGGAAAGTTCTTTTTAGCCGTCGGGATTACTGGTAAATTAATGAGAAAACGTGTGGCGAAGAATCGTTTTTTCCGCGGTCTGCATGTGTTCGAGGGGCCGTGGAGGGGTTGGCCGCATGTGGGAGGGGGCGGAGGCGCTAGGAGGGGGGAGGCGGGTATTAATGTGAGATTCTTGAGGACGTGTGGGTTTTTTCCTCCGGGAGGAGAGGAAAATATTTTATCTAGCTTTCTCTCTCTCCAAGGTTCTATTTTTCGTGTAATTTCCTACACCTTGACATTACGTCGAAATTTTAATTACGGGTAGATTTCCTACGAGGCGATTTCTCTGTCTACTGGAGATGGAGTTTATGATGGGATGTTATTGCAATTTTTGGCTTGAAAATCAAAATCATCGAGTAATAAATTTACCGGCGATAGACGATCTTATGCCCTTTTTAATTTTCATAATATGAGTGTATTATTTTTTGGCAAAGTCCAGCGACAAAACTTTTTATTGATCTCTTTATGTAAGCAATCAATTGCCTCTAAGAAAGAACGTGCCTAGTTGCAATTATAGTGGTGATTGGAGAGTTGTTTATTGGAAAATAAATATTTGACTGTCAAACATTGTTATTTCAATAAATATTTAGATTACGAAAAAATAAAATATATCAGTTAGGCGACAATGGTAGCGACACAAACGGATATTAATTCATCTCAGCGACTACACCTTCCTAGGTTTTTTCCTCAATTTCAAAATCCTTCGATTGATGCTAATGTCACCGAATTGTACCTTGCAGACATGGCAGCATTCCAAAGATTCCTTCTCGCCCTTCCCAGTTTAACACCCATAGTATTTCAGCGCTTTCAGCGATTCGAGGAAAAATCGACAAAGATGACAGCAGGATTTCAAATCACCATCTCTCTCTCTCTCTCTCTCTCTCTCTCTCCATCTATCATCCCCCAGGGTCTCCGGAAAGGATTTGCTAAGCCACATGGCCCTCCGCAGAAATCCCTTCCCTCATCCTCAACGCCCGCGCGAGAGTCGCACCCTCGCCTCTCTCCCTTCTCTATAAGAAAGGGAAAGACAATACTCCAGGAACACACGTAGGATTTCCTATCCTGAGGGATTAGCAAGGCAGCTTCTGATCGAAAGAGGGTGGGAGGAATATAAGAGTCGAAGGATGGATTGCGAAAGGAAAAAATGAATGCTAAGCCGTCTCGCTCCGAATCTTTTCGAAATCTGCGAGCGATAATTCCAGCCTCCGTCGGTTGTCATCTGAGGTGGACAAAAGATCAAGCGAGCGAGTCCTCTTCTGTGTCTCCGCAGGGAAAGGATGTTGCAGACATTCGACTTGTATCGACGGGGGCGGTGGTCGTAGGTGAGGTGGGGCGGAGGGGGTTTCTGCTTCGAGATTACTAGCGCTTTTGCGTTCGAGACTTAGAAGAGGACGTACTTAATCCTCGGTGATGTGGAAAGAGATGCCGAATGATACTTTTCCGTTGGACGGATGAATCTAAATTGACTTGAGGGACAGAGCTTCATAATTAAATGAATGAATAAATTTTATATAAGTATATATTTATTCAAGTATTTGTATGTACACTAAAGTTATCGTCAGATAATTTATGAGAATTTGTAGGATGTAAGTTCCTCCAGCAATATCAAAGAAAACCTTTAGAAATATGTATTTTTTAAATATTTAAGTTATGACTTAATTATAGTTCGAAGTTTATTGCGGAACTGCCGAAATAATGTATTGTTTTAAGTGAGAGAATTGACTTTTTTTCACATTCCACAATTCTTCTCCATTATATTATCTCATATACCGTTCATCGATGCGTAATATTGCTCTTAACGAAGCGAATATAATGCCTGCGACTAGACAATAACACCCCATTCTACGCTAACATTTTTCCTCCTCTAGACGTTACAAAATCACCCGCTTCCCTAACCTCGGCCACACTCCAACAAACCTATTTCCCTAATCAATTTTCTCGCAATCAAACATCGTCCACAACCGCACGACGCCAATTTGTTCCCGATTTTTTTCTGTCCCGCGTAACCAATTTGCCCCCTCTGCATCGATTCGCCTCGCCGCCGCGTTTTCTTATGCGAACGGAGAGGCAATCGAGGTAAGAAGTCCTGTGGGAGGGAGGATACGGCTCGGAGAAGGGAGCGAGGGGTGGGGGAGATGGAAGGAAGAAAAAAGGACGCGTGTTGGCGTGGCGTGTTCCGTACACCCTCCCCTCGCCCTTCCGAAGCCGCCCTCGCCGTCCCTTAGCGCTGTATGAACTCGTCCCACGCATTCGAACGTGAGGAGGGATTGTTGGGTTGGCGAACGTTAAAAAAGGGGTTTTTAGGGGTTCGATGGAGTGTGACCTCGGTCGGTCCATTACGCCAATAATTAGACGCGGCTGCCTCGGTTGTCTAGGAGAGTTCCACCGGTCGTCGTATCTTATTGCTCTCCCGCTGTATTTAGAGAGCGATGTTAAGTGTAGAGGGAGAATGATTACATACTCACTGAATTTGAGGTCAGCTACACGGGTCCTACCCTACATATTCAAACTGAGTGAGAGTTAAAAATACGAAATTTATTCGTCCGCTCATTCCATTAAATGAAAAGTATATCAGTGTGAAGCAAGGGCATCAAATTTTACTTCGTTTAATAATATTAGCTTAGTTTATAATAAAATTCATCACACCAGGATGACTGATTAGTTTCCATATATAAAGTGTAATAACATCGAGATGTGAATCGCACCGACAATGACGTGGAACTACATCACGTATCCGTGACATCTGCGTGAGAGTCAATGAAGCTTGGAGCAAGAAGAGGGTGGGGGGTGATGGGAAAAAGATGGGGTAGGACGCAGGAGAGAGGAAGAGCAAGAGGTTCTAGAGAAACACGCCACGCGAATAAAGCACCGGGCGAATCGAAATTCAGCGTGAGTGACGTGCACCAATATTCGTGACGTGGCCAGATAATGATTCGGAGGAAGAGTGGGCGGAAGAGAAAAGGAGAAGTCCATCGGAATAGGAATAATAACCGCCAAGGCGATAGAGGGCTCTGAATCGACGTCCGGCTCGTGCCTCGGACACACAGAACGGCGTGGCGGAGGGGCAGCTTGAGGTTCTGCGTGGACGCCGGAGGGGGCGAGGTGGAGAGGGGGGAGAGGGAGCCGGAGAGAGACCCTCTATGCACGGAGAGAAGAAAGGGAGGAGAGAGAGGGAGGTGGAGTGAAAAGGAGAAAAGAATCGAGGGGAGGTTTTCCAATTGGCAACTTAAAGGCCTACAGCTGTCTATTCCTCCCTACCCCTGGGGCTGGACCAGAATGGTCCGGTGGAGGGGGGAATGGGGCTGGTCGGTGCAAGTGGAGGAACAGGGAGGGAGGAGGGGGGGGGATTCTTTTTACGCGAAGAGAATCGGGGGAGGGGGGAGGAAGATGGCGTTGTAGGAGGGAAGGGGAGTTACAAGTGCTCCATCTCTTTCTCGATGTAAAAGAAATAATGGGCGGACGGACGCTTCGCCTCCTTCATGTCTCGTGGTGAGGGAAGCTGTGATGGAGGAGGGGGAGAGCATGTAAGGGAGAGGGGGGAAGGGGGGGAGAGAACGCCTCTACCTCGTCCGATGGGAGGATAGGGTTCGTGGGGCGGAGCGCGCCGGGTGCAAACGGAATCCCAGCGTTCATCTTAAGGAAGCGGCGAGCAAATGAGAGGATTTTGGAGAACACGAGGATCGCCTATTCGTCCCTTATTCCGAATGGCGGAGGTGATTTATCGTTCGTCACTATCGGAGATTCGAACGAACGACGTCGTGAAGAATGAAATCGCAGCCGCGTATCTTCTCTTTACCCTTATTACCTCAATGGTCATATTTTTTTGTCCTCGCGATAGACAGATACACGGCTATACTACCAGACAGGTTTATTAACTTTAATGTTTGATGCTTAGTGCGAAAATAAAATTCTTCTTTCCTAAATAAATAAAATGTTTCGTATAATCCGCGAGAGTACCATTTCCCTAGACGTACTCCGAGTGCTATTGTTATTCGGATATTTTCTTCTGTCATCACATTGTTTAATTCGCGACTCCTTCATGATTTGAGGTAGGTACGATTATGAGATCCCTCGCGTTGGGATTTATTAGCATATTAAAGTGATGGCAGGGGGTGTCGCCTCTATTGATCTCACATGACAGTGATATATTATTTATCCACGGGGTGAGAAAAAAAACAACAGGTCCTATTTGCTCCGCTGACCTGTTGATTACTGGAGTGGGATTCCCAGGGTCGTCATAGTCGCTTCATGCGGAAGTGAATCGATTGGAAAGAGGAACGGCAACCTGGATCGGTAGGTTTAGACGCATACACACTGACTAGTATTTCATACGTTTTATTTACGGACACTTTTTTAAAAAAGCGGCAAAATTTAATTTTAGCAATCATTCAGTGGTCGAACGTACAATTTTATAAATATTTCGAAAATAATAATGTTTTCATCAACGCATAGCCGAGTTTCCAAATTCTACGTAGTGAGGGACCGTATGAAGAAATAAATAGACGTGATGCTGTCCGAGTGCATTAGGTGTCTCCTCAAAGCGCGTGTGAGAGAGAGAGAGAGCGTGGTATTAAGAGAAGGTTGGTTATCTGAGATGGAGAGAGAGGGGAGATTGGTGGAGGGGGAGAAGGGGGATTGGAGTAGGGGGAGATCGGCGTCGGTGCGTTTGTCCGTGAAAGCTCAGCCGTTAAGTGACATTTTGAGAGTGCGACAGATAAGGCCCAGAAAAGAACTCTCCGAAGCGAACAAAAAAATGTTCCCGTCGTAAATCGTCAATTTCGATTCCTAGAAGTCGTTTCCCATCGACGGATCTATTTTTCCAAATTGCAGCTTTTTAAATTCGGTTGTTCAAAAAGCTTTTCTCGTTTCATTTTTTCCGCGGGAGAGGGTTGTAAATATTTTGAGAAAAGTCCCGCTAGGCCGGGGAGAGAAAGTGAGATAGGTTATGGAAAGGGAGGGGGGGAGGGTGAGAGAGAAAAGAGGAGGGATTTGATGGATGGGTGAAGATTTCGGAGGGGAATGGACCTCGCAAAACGACCCTCCCTCTTTTCGGGTTTATTGTGATTCGGATGGGGAGGCTTTCCCTCCCCCTTCTCCCCCTCCCCTCTCCCCCTTCTCCCTCCTCACGCCCCTCGGCCTCTTCTTCTACTCCAGTTCCTCCCTCCTCCCTAGGCGTCGGTCGCAAGTCAGCTGGCCTGCTCCCTACGTCAGGGTCTCCTCCTCTTCCCTTCTCTTTTCTCTAGCATCCTGCATGACGCACCCTTCAGACCTAGAGACCTCCTTTCGCCCTCTCCCACTACCCATCGATTCCCTCCATTCTCCTCTATCTGGTTTCTCCCTCTCCTGTTCTACTTTTTGTCCACCCCCCCTACCTTCTCTCTCTAAGTTACCAAAAGTTCTATGAATACGCAAAGCTCTATCGATATAGTGTTATTTTTTCTTTGTCGAGCATAGCGAGGGCGGTTTTATAAATACATGCGGCGCGTGTTAAATCTTTTCGGGTTTTTTTCTCCCGAGTTCACTCCAACGGAAGATTCGCCCCACGCGGGATGATTCATCCCCGGAACAAACGAAACGGAGCGAACCGTAGTAAGAAAGTGCGGAGGAGAAGCGTTTTAAAACGCTTTGTCTAAGGAAAACGCGAGATTTGCATTCATATTGGTCGTTTCGATGTTGCGCAGGGCTACCTTATCGCCGCGGACCACTCTTGGGGGATTAATTTTGTACGATCGTGGAATGGTGCGCGCCATGTGTGGATAGACAGCGATATGGCGATTAAAATTTCAATATGCCGTGAGTGTTACCGAAGCGTGTTAACTGAAAATCGTGAGCTGGAATGCTAGTTGCGTATGTTTTTTTATGGAAAAATTCTAGTTTTCTCATGACTCATTATTTCTAATTTCGGAAGCACATACGAGATTTGAAACGTAAAATTTGAAAGCGTAACCCAAGGTGTCGAGCATCAAACCAGACGTTCGCTAACATGCACCGTGGCTAAAATGTAAAGCGAAAAGTCATCTGCACGTTCGCGAAGAAAAGGATATTGTTCTTGCAGGTCGCTCGGTAAACAGAGAGACTTTCCCAAGAATGAATGAGAGTGCAGTTTGTTATGGGCGGCAGACAGAGGCCGATTCAGGCGTAGGAGTGGTAAGGGAGGGGGGAGGGTGGATATGGAAGGAGGTGGGAAGGGGCAGATGATCGGCGGATGGCTAGGACCGGTCTGAGGGAAGAAGAAGAGGGTGTGGGGAGAGGCGTATGGCACGGGCTGCCGCTTTGAGAGATATGATTGGGGAGGAATTGGGGGCAGGGGAGTAGGATGAATCGACCAAAAGGAAAAGATGCGTGAGCCCCGACGCTCGTTCTCGGCGGCGGAGGAGTGCTCTCGGTTGCACGGCAACATGTATCAGCTGCCTCGCAGTCTAAGTTGCTCACTAACGCCGAGCCATTGTGGTTCGAACCCATGCCGACAATAATCGAAAGACCTTATACACCTCTCTCTCTCTCTCTCTTTCATTCTATTTCCCGAGCGCGTGCGAGGTCTTTGGGGAAGCAAAAGACGAACAATGAAAGAGGGCGCTGGGCTCGTGCCGAGGGCGAGCGGCATCTGGGTGGAGGCAGGAGGGGGTGGAAAGGGTTAAGAGGGCGAAGGAGGGAGTAGGGAGGTGATCCCCGCCACCCTCGGACGTGTTTATGGCGACTTCTAGAAATTACCTTGTCCATCGTGGAAACACGTTAAGAGGGTTCGTTTTCCTCGCCTGTGTTTACATTTTGGAAAGCGTAAAACATTTTCCGGTAGGGCGGGTATGTTTATATTTGCATTGGCATTTGTGGTAGCAAAAATATTAAATACCTTTCCACAGTTTCTACATATATAAAATTTATGAATCTACGTATACATGATTTCATTTTCGTCATATATTAAAAATCTTTATTTTGTGATAGAAACAATTCTGATATGATATTTATAAAGCACTTATTTCGAATAACAAGAAATTGTTTAAAATAGCATCATAAACCTGTTTTAAATCATAATGGATTTGATGTTGCATTTTAGGGTTTAAAACACCCTTACCAATGGTTCCCTCTTGGCCGAACCTTCTCCATCCATCAGCGCCCCCCTCCCACCCCGTACCTATCAACCCTTGCCGCCATACATCACCCTCCTCCATAAGTCTTTCCCTCTCCTTAAATAAAAAAATACGCCTCTCTGTGCTACGCCCACTCCCTCTCTCCTGAGCTCGCACCCTTCCCTCCCCCTCCTCCTCAGGCGACTCTCTCCCTGCTCCCCTTCTTTCCTCATCATCCACCGGTTTCTATAGGAGGAGGAGGAGGAGGACGCGTGGTCCGCACGTGTTCTCGGGACCTTAAGGACTCCGTAGTACTACTACCCGTAGTGGAGGTATCGTGCGTGTGTGAGCGAGTGTGGGAGAAAGAGGCAGGGGAGAAGGAGCGATGCCGTGCCTGTGGCGTCACGCTCGGAGATATCTTTAATTTTTTAAAGGTCCTACAAGGAAAAGAGAGGAAGGGTCTCGAAAAGGAGTTTGTATGAAGGGGAGATGCATACCCTTTTTAGGGACGGAGGGAGATGCTAGTTAATTGTGTGTGCGTATAGGAAACTGGAGAGATTCTCATTTATTCCACACAGATATTCCGGAATTGTAGAATATTATCGCGTGCAAAGTCTATTTTGAATACATCATTTAGTAATTATGCTTAGTCAGAAAATAGTTTTCATAATTTCAACACCTAACTAATGATAACCTCTTAGTTACATTCCAACGATTAAGCCTCCTCAGAGGTTTGAAGTTAAATCGTCGAAAAAAGATGCGTTTAGCTCCTAGGGCGAGGAAGAAAATGCATGTTCGAGAAAAGAGACCCTTTTAAATTGCGACTGAAGGGTGCAGACATAGAGACTGCATCTCTCCCCCTCGTGATTGGTATCTTGAGCACGGTAGCTAAGTCGAAAATTGATGCGAAGAGATTCTTCCTCTCCTTATTCTCCCCAAACTCCCCTCTCTCTCTCATCCTCTCTCTCGGGGACTCCTTCGCTGCGTTCGTGGAATTCAGAATACGGAGCAGAAGAAGACGAAGAGAGAAAGAAGAGGGAGGAAATGGCCTCAGCGAGATAATGGCGAGAGGCGATTTTATGACAACTTGGGATTTAAGAAAGAGCTCGGGTTTTTTGCCGGAGTAGAAGTTGTTAAGGATTTTATTTCTGAGGAATTAGAGGGGAGGGTTGGGTTGGGATGGTGGAAAGGGAGAAGGTAGGCGACGAGACCAATCTACTGCCGACGCCGCATGCCTCTCTTCCCTCCGCCTCCCCCCTCTCGCCCCCTTTCCCCTTGCCGCGCTCTTTTGTTCTTTTCAACCTAATCTTACCTCCCATTGAGCCCGGCCGCCCACGCCGCCTCACTCCGCCCCCGCTCCCACTTACTCCCCCTCTCTTATCTCACGATCCTTCGCTGCAGCGGGTGCATCTCTCCGGCTTCTATCTCTCACACCCCACTCCCCCCTCCTTCTCCTTCCTCCCAATCCTCCCTCTCCTCCCTCCCTCTTTCCAGATGCATCTTCTTCCAACAGAAGTGCATCCCTTGATTAGCTCCGTGATACTTTGGGTCCACTTTGCGTCGTTGCCAAGATGATACGATATCGTTCGGTGGAGGGAAAAATCGTTCATTTAGTGGCGTGCGTTTCCGGGACTGTCAATAGTTGAGCTATTACTATTACTAGCGGGGAGATTATTGATCGATGATATGCTCCATTTTTAAAGTTTTTTTCTTTTTCTCGAAATGGAAGCATTTCTCGAAATCGCTGTTCGTCTCTTCTCTCCTGTATAGTAGTCTTGGTTCTTGCTTCGAGTCTTCTAGACGTTATATCACAGAAGCTTCGCTCTCGAGGGATGGAAACTTTCCATTGGAAGGTTAAGACAGAGCGAACCGTTTTTTCCGAGGTTTAATTTTTTAGACACGAATCGGTAATGCTGAACTTGCAAATGTCTTAAAATTATTTTTTAAGTTCTTGCCGCAGTTAAGTGTTTTCTCGATAAAAAAAGAAAAAGCACAAGATTTGTCTTCGCTATTGTAAGAAACAGACTCTTTCTGAATGCGGTTTCATGTTCGACCACCCCCCCTCCCCGCCCGGGTGCAGAGGGCGCGTGCCGCCAATGGTTTTCGCGAAACAAAAGCGCGTCTTCGCGCCCATTCATTCGATCCCTCGGCGCGCCTCCGCCACGCCATGACACCCTCTCAGAAGGACGCCGTGCTCTCTCTCTCTCTCTCTGACCACCTGGCAAGAGAGGGCGATGCGAAGAGAGCGAGAGAAGGGGGGGGGGGCTTTTGATGGCGTCACAGTCCTTAGAGGAAAAGTGACGCTGCCTCCCTCGGATCGACGACGTAGCTCTCCCCCATGCTTCTCGAACACCGGGCCTTCCTGCCCCCTCCCCCTTCTCCTTTTCATCTCTCCCTCTCACCCTCCGAACGTCTCCCCCCTAGCTCTTTAGGGTTCAACCCGACGCACAAACCCCCCTCCCCCTCCTCAGTGGCGTGCATCCTTAAGCTGGTTCTCCAACCCCCACTCCTACCTCTCCTCCCCTATTTATCCCCTCCTTTCTCTCGTCACGCCACCTCTGCAACCCTCCTCTTTTTGCTGCTGCACTCTCGACTCATCTGTCCGCTCCCCTCTTCTCTATCTTTCCCTCCTCCCTACGTGGTCTTTTCCTACCCTCGCCAAAAAAAAGACTTCATTTTGGCGAACCCCAGCCATTCCGCACTTCCGTCGCCCTTTTCTTACTCTATACTTATTGGAGGTGCCTTTTTCTCTCCCTCTTCCTTTTGTCTTTCCTCCGTGGGGAGACGACGGTCGCCGTGGCCTCGCTGGCCGCGAATATCCCTATTCGTCGCGATTCTGCGACTCTCTCGCCTATCGTCCTGAGCCATCCGGGTTTGCACACCAAATCGACTCGAATTTGCGTGAATATTTTATTTTACGGGACCACGATTATTATTTTTATTTTAAAAATCGACATCGTAAGCGATAGTAAAAAAGACAATTACACAGCTTTAACGTTCGATATTTTTCCGGCAAATCAGTTAATAATAGCCGGTTTATTTCTTCTTATCCCGAAATGCATCTTCCTATGGCACGTTTCCTTTATTCTCTCTCGTCTATTACCTTCCTTTTTCATTGATCCTTCCCTATGCCTTATTTTCCCGCCAATCTTTGTAATTCGGCTCGCCTTTTCAGTTCTCAGTCCCTTCCCTCAACCTCCCTCCTCAACCCTCTCCTTCCTGCCCAGTGACGTGTTCGGCGACAAAAGGCGCGACACACTGTGCAGAAGAGATGTGGAGTGGGAGAGGGGGGAGGGAGAAGGGGTAAGAGAGGGGTGGGAGATGGGGGAGGGGCGAGATCGGAGGCGGTAAGGAGGACTTTAAGAAGAGTAAGGGAGAAGAGAGGCGGGAAGTAGGGCTGCGTTTTGTTTGCGTTGGAGCGTGCCAGGGAGAGGAGTGGGGCGGGTGGGGGGGGGGAAGAGCAGTCGGCGAGGGAGGTTGAAGCGAGGAGGGAATGAGGGAGGGGGGGGAGGGGTGAGTAGTAAGAAGAGAAGGGGGCTGCCGCATCTCGCTTTGGTGTGTAGTTTCTGGTCGCAATATTCTTATTTCGCGACGGAGCGAGAGAAAGATGTTTTTATTATTTTCTCGGCGAAAGAGAGAGAAGAAGGGATGTAGAGGGTGGTTATTTGAGTCGTGTTCCTCCAAAATTCCTGGCCGTGATATTAAAAAGTCTTATCGTTTTAGGTCTTCTCCGTACATTCAGCCAATTGCGAGTTTTTCGACGGAAAACAAACAAAATTTTGTTGTTTAAAAGAATGAGCCAGAAATAATCGCGGGGCTCGAGATAATAAGTTCCTTTCGCGTTATACTTTCAATTAATATCGGCGCCTTACGTCTTATGGTTTAATTTTCTCTAACATACAGTTATCAGGCTTAATAGTTCACATTTCCCATTTTCAAAGTTATATTTTATGGACCTTTTAGCATTTTTTGCGTTTAATGTGAATGGCATAGTTAACCAACCGAGTGAGTAATTAGATAAAATTAAAACCTAAACGACGCTTGCAAATAGAAAAATAATTTAGGAAATTCAGGATTGTGTGATAGAACTGTACCTTTTCAACAGTCAAACCGAGTTCTCCTTAATGGAATTCTAGGTTCTTCCTCGTGAGACGTCACCGTCTTCTCTTGACGGTTTAGCCTACGAGAGTCGACAAAGCCGTGGAGTGACTCTCGATTACGCAAAGAAGAGGTCACAAAAAGAGGGTTTAGGGTAAGAGAAAGGGGTTCCCCGGCGTCTGCCAAGGGGGCAGCCGGAGCACCTTGACTTGACGTCATAGGTGACGCTCTCGGGCGAGCGTAAAAGGCAGCCGGCTGTTGTGGTATCCCCCGTGCCGCTCGCTATACGGAACCGGTGCGTGTGTGCGTACTTGTGTGTGTGTCGAGTTGTTAAGGTGGAGGATCGAAAGAGGGGGTGAGGAGGGGCGTCTCTGGAGGAGGAGACGGCGATGCGCAGCTGTTTGTGTTGTTGTTGTGCTCGCGAGGGGGGGATTGGGAAAGAAAGGTGGAGAGTAGCGGGAGAAGGAAGTAAGGTAGGGAAGGGGAAGAAGCGAGCGATAGGAGAGGGAATGCGGGAGGAATGATTGATTTGATTGATCTCGCCTCTCATACTCCTCCGATTCTCTTTTTTTTCCTCCCTCGGCGCATGCATAAACAATGACATCGTGGGCAGATGGGGAGATCCTCGTTTCATTCTTTTCGCGTCTTCCCTCTGGTTTTTGGGTTCGCTGCATTGTAAGACAGCGTTGCTGGGATGCTATCGTCGGTTTCTTCGTTTGAACACGCGCACAGACATCCATTTTTACAAGTGTTGTGGACGACTCGATGATTAACAATGGGAATGCTTCGAAGCCCGCTGGTGAGAGCGAATCGCAGGCGAGAGGAATCTCTCTGCAAATCCATATAGAAAATTATTTTTTTATAAATCTGATGTAGAAAATTGTTAGAGATTGTAAAACTCGGTTTCATCTTATGTAGTCTGGTCATTATCTGAATCTCCTCAAACTTTTATCGGTTAATATTTATCCTAAATGGAACGAATAGGAAACAGAATAACAAACCATATTGAAATAATTTTACTGCCACTTAACTAATCATCGACTTTTGTTTATTTTTGAGCGTAGCAAGTTGTCACCGCTGTTTAGTAGGTCGTTATATTAAAAACTTTAGCATTAATACTGAGCAATAATCGTGTAATCTTTGATGATCTAGTATCAGCTTAGAGCAGTTCATATCCGACCCGAGCAGTTCTTTTATCGCTCATCAACTTCTTTAAGACACACATATTCGTATATTTAACGGCAGGAATTGTCGTCGGTTATCAATTGTAAATTGATATCCGACGATATTTTTCGAGTAGGTGGATTCTGTATTCTTTTAATGTAGGCGTATGACATTCTCAAAAATAGCCTTTTGATGTTTACACACGACCCGATCAGCCATTTTAAAGTCGTATGTGGCTCTCAAATTAGTGGCCCTTATAGTAAAAATTTTTATAGAATAAATATTTTCCACCTTCATTTTTGAAATAGCTTTAATTTTTGTCACATGGAATTGATCGAACAATAATAATGTCGCATAAAGTGTTATTCGCGTAATCACTGGTCGAGTGTCCTCTTAAGGAATGATCAATTGTCAGCCAGCGATCGAATCAATCATCAGCTGATTGTGAGCATCCCGACCTCTATTGTTATTAAAAAAAAGGCCATGTGCCAGGGATCGAGTTCCCTGGGTTTTGAGGTCAACGTCCTCCTTTTCCCGGATAAAGCATCTCGGTGTTTACCACGCGTCGAGAGCCTAAGGACCTCCTTCCCCGCCCACGCAAACTCTGCTCTTTTAAGGGCCAACAGGCGGACAATCCAATCGCGCACGCCCCTCGAGGAAGTGGCAAGATTGAAGGGCACCAGGGCGGAAGGTCGTTGGGGCTGTTAAGCATTGTTGCGGGAAGAAGGCGACGGGTGTAGTAATGGTCATTGTAGGACACATTAAGATATGTATCTGAGGGTAAGCGTCTTGGCAGTTATAACAGACCACACCTCATGCTTTTTAGGTGGGTCTTTCTTTCAGTGTCCCCAGTCCTCGTCCTCTTTCCCTTTGCCTATTAACAAGCAGCTGCGCCGTTTAGAGACTGCAGCCAACTCTCTTACGTGTTATGCGGTCATCCGCCCCGGGTCATTCTAAGGAGAGATTTCAAAGGTGTTCCTAAGATGACTATATCTTCGTTTTCAGATCAGTTTTGGCGAAGCGACACTTCTATTTCACAAAGCTGTTTTTCCATGTTTTTCCATCATAGGATCTTATTTTCCAGCCTCTCTTTTTGAGTGACACGAAGGTCAGATCAGCCGTTAAGCAGCAATACTTTTTGAGAGAAAATACATAACCAAATGGAATGGATTCGTTTATAATATAGCGTTTGGGATCGTTTAACTGTGGACCTATTGTTACTCCAGGCTCCGAGTCGTGAGTGTTTGCGCACAAGATTCATTCGCTGCCGTAGAGAGGCCGCGGAAGATCGAATCGGATAGTATCCTTCCGTCGCAGCATCGATCGGAACGCGAAGAATTGCGAGAGCCGGCACTCCTGAGGACGCGGGGCCACTCGGCGGCCAAAGAAAGCGGAAGATGTGTCGCCGCGAATCACGGGTAATCGGGTCAATTGATCCCAAGGTTAGCGCATCGCACCGCTTTATAAGTTGGCTGCGCTCAGGGAGAGAGTCGTTTCTCTCTCTATCTCTCTCTCTCTCTCTTCGTCTACGTCATACGCGCATGGGACGGTGGCTGGGAATAATTAGGTCACACCGATGGAAGAATACAGATGAAAGAAGCCGTTGCAGCGACACCATCGGGCGAGATCGGACCCTTAGCAGGCGATGGAAATTTATAAATATAATCATTCCTATTAGAGGTGCATCTCTACTAAAATAAAATTCGAATCGTTCCTTGGCTTCCCATCCTCGTATGTTTTTCATAAACCATTTGCTTCCCTAACCGTCGCAAATTATGAACTTCAGATGTAATCTTTTATTAATCAAATTATAGCATACAACATCGTTGGATATTTCATAGTTGATTTAAATGAATGAATTCAATTTAAAAACTGTCCTTTGTAAATCTTTTGTTTTCCATTCAGATTAAATTTTAGAAACTGATTTTTGCCACATGAATCATAATTGAATTCATAGAAACTAAACCGTTTATATTACTCTGATTGACGGATATAAGCATAAATTTGCACATTTATTAGAAGTTCTGATTTAGATTCGCACTTTTTACTTTATCCGACATTCATTTTCCTTTATACCTAGATTTATCCAAGAATTATGATAGTGTTTCGCGATTGCAAACGGATTTTTAAAAAAAACGAATTTGTCTGGAAGATCCTGGCTTTCATGTGACTAATGGCGCTGCATCGCTTGTCGAGACCGCCAAACGAGAGATTTAAGATTGAAAGGGTAGTCATAGCGACAGCTAATTAACGCCATCCTCCGCCAAAGAGCCTTTGTGGTTCTTGTTAAATCCGAGTCGAAAGAAGAAGCGAGAGCTGTCCGGAAGGGATATAGAAGTGGGAAGAGCGTTTCCCTCTCGAAAAGCGACGCCACTGCATAATTCAAGACAATCACCAAGACGCGGAGAAGTTGAGGACGATTGACACCACTTGTAAGTGGGGGAGGGGGGGCGGTACGGTCGCTGGGAGGGGAGGGAAGGACGGGAGAGGGGAGGGGAGGCTTGGGAGAAAGGTCACCCAAGGCGACCGCGACGAGTCAGGGCCGCTCATGAGAGATGATTAGTTGGGACAATCGTTACTTCTCGGGAGTCGCCGATTACTTAATGCGATAACACGCGTCGATCAAAAGAGGCGCTTCGCCGCGCTCACCCTCTCTGCCTGCGTGGGTGTCTGGTAGCCATCGAGGGGCTTATTTCGATAAGAACAAAATCCCTTGTTTACAATCATTGCGGTCATCATCATAGGTAGTCTGTCTGTAGACAGGTCCGTGATTATTCATGGCTAAACCTGGTTCTCCATATACTCCTATTTTCCGCAGTTTTATTCATGTCTTGATAGCTCTCCTTCCCTTTCAAGTCGTCTACCAGCTGAAACCTTTTCCTACCTCTTTCTCTTTTTCCATCCAGTTTTCCTTCTAGCACTTCTTTAATCATGCACTCTCCCCTCAGGTAATGCCCAATCCAGTTCGCCTTCCTCTTTCTGATATTCTGTATATTCGTTCGCATGTCTCCTATTCTACGAGGCACTTCCTCGTTTTTCACCCTATCTGTCTATTTTATCTCCATTTATCATTGCGGCATAGACGTCTTAATCCACGAATGCGAGGCGCAAACGTTTCGTTTTGCCCATTTTTCGAGTAAAATTCCTCGTTTTTCGAATGTTAATTACCACTTTGATCGGTGGAATGTATAAATTTACTTGGGCATACACTACAAACGTTCTAAGTAAGTGCAAATTTTGAATAGTTCAAAGTGAACCAATTAAAATGTTTTTGTGTTAACCTCGAATATTAAGTAATAAATATCACTTTCGCGTAATAGTGACGTACTGTAAGCATCTCTTGCCCGCTCCCTCTGCACATTCTTAACGCACTTCGCACTTGCGCTATTTTTCCCAGCACAGCGGCGCCTCTCTTTCTCTCTATGTACTATATCTCGTAGGAAACCGTTCGCCTTTCTAGAAAGGAAAATCGAAGGAGATCTTTCCGGAGAGCAGCCTCCTCCTCCTCTCAATCCCTCTGCAATTTAGAGCGATCTCTTAATAAAAGAAAGAGAACCCGAACGAATCCAATCTCTCGCCACCGCGCGAAGCAACCCCCCACCTCAAGGAGGAATCGAAGGAAAGGGATCTGAAGAGGAAGAGTGAGAGAGAGAGAGAGGAAAGGAGGTGGGCGAGGAAAAGGGAATAAAAATTGAGGGAAATAATGGAACGTGTTGACGGAGAGAGAGAGAGAGAGAGAATGGCGGAAATAAAAGTGGGAAAGTGATCGAGGAAGGGAAGGAGAGTGATGAAAAAGGCGAGGTTATAAGGAAAATGATAGAAAGGCGAACGAAGAGCTTTTGATGATGCGTGTGGAAGATGAAGAGAGAGAGAGAGAGTTGAAAATAAGAAGTGAATAAGGAGAAAGATTGAGAAAATATGGCGAGGCGGGGGTGGGGGAGTATTAGAAGGAGGTTTTTAGGGGGAGGGAGGGAAGAGACTATCGGATAAGAACAGCCACGCGGTGTGAGGAGGGTGTCGATGAGGGTGGCGGGAGGGAGGGAGGGTAGAACGGAGGAGGGGACAGAAGGAGAAAGCAGCATATGATGGCGGTGGTACCCACTCAGTCACTCAGTTCGCAATCTCATTACGAACTCGTCGCTAATTATACGCAAAAAGGATTTCAGGGAGATGGAAGCTTAAAATGGGTATGAGGGATGTGGAGTGCACGGGTGGAAGAGGTCGGCTTGCAGCGCGATGGAGGGAGGAGGAGGTGTGTGGGCGTGCTGCGGGGTGGGTTTGGAAGAGGGAGAAATGGGGGTGGTAGGAGGGGAGGTCATTGGCGGGAGGGGAAGGGGGTCGAGCGTGCACTTGCAGCGGGGTGAGTTTTATTTTTATTTTTTTTTTGAGTGCGCGAATGAGGAGTGGGGGAGGAGGAGGAGGGATGGAATGAGGGAAAGAGAAGGAAGTAAAAAACTAACAATTTTTCCTTGAGCTCCGAACGCACTTCCTTTCTACCACTTCTACCTCCCTTCTCGTCCGTCCCCCTCTCTCTCTCTCTCTCTCCCCCCTCAATTCCCTCCCCTCTCTCTCCCTCTCTTCTCCCCCCCCTACTTCCCCCACCCCCTATTTTTCCGCCTCTTTTCCTTTCGCGTTACCCTTCCAATACGCGAAAAATTCCCTCCTCAGCCCTCTCCCCGATCCTTTCCTCCTTTTTAATACGCATTTCCCCTTTCGCTTTTTTCCCCCTTCTTGCGCTAATCTCAGCCCCTTTAAGTCCACGTTATCCGCGACGGATTTTTCCTCCTTGGAATTTCACGACTGAGACGGTTTAATTTCTCGGGCCGCGGGAGAATAAAAAGCGCTTATTCCAATGGACGTGCCTCTGTTAGGACGTGCGGTAAGGGATAGATGCTGGGAAAGATGATGAGAAGCCTCCGTTATCTCAAAAAAAAAAAGATCTCACGTTTTTAATCTCATCCGCATTAAATAGGCACCTTCATAACGTTGCCATTCTTAATAACCTTCTAAATATGGATTTTATTAGTGAAACTTTTGAGGCGCGTACATCTTTCATTTATAGTAGATAAAACCACTTTCATCACTAAAAATATAAAGTTCGTTCTGATTGATAGCGCTGCGCGATAAACTAATCAGTCTCGATCGGAAGGAGACCTTTATTCTTCTCGCTGTTGAAGGGACATTTCAATTAATCGTATCAGCGTATCACTTTTCCTTTTGCGGTAATTAATCTCTGGGTCCTAAATCGATTGAGAGTTTTATTTCTCACCTTATGTCCGCGATGCATAACTGTCTTGCTTAATGAATTCCTTCCTCCAAATCCACTTTCTCCGCCCCTTCTTTTTTGTAATTCCCGTTCTAGATCACGCAGCTTTCGCGTGACGTCAAATGCCGACGTACACCAACGCGGATATTATTTCATTTACGGTTGTATTATCTACTTTCTTGGTGCAGCGCGAATAATCCGAAAGCGGCACTTTTGGCAACTAATTGCCGAGGATCTCCTTTCCGAGGGTTTCTCTGACTGATATTGGTCTCGAAAAGAAGATAAATTTAACCTAGTTATGAGGGAAGCCTTTAAAAGAACTCTTCCACTCCTGCTAAATTTTTCATTTTTTTATATCCTCCTCACGATTCATTCAGACCTATTTCGTAATAACGCGCCGATAATTTTTAATAATCTCCTCTTCCACTCCAAAAACTTCTTTCATTTAATGCTAGCCCGCTGTCTGCTTACGCTTAAAAAGAGAAAATATTACCAACAAGGAGGCTCGTTCGTATCTTCAACATTTCATCAGCTTTGATTACAGTTCCTCCACTTCGCCATCACCGTCTTAAATTTCGGGATCAATTTTCGGACTGGTATTCCCTCAATCACCAAGATGAGCGATTGTTTTAACTAGCATACCTTGTTGTAATTGTATAGTTGTGTTTATTGATTTGTCGCCCGTCTGTCGAAGAGAAGTTTTTGATGATCGATAACGTTCGTTGCAGGATTTGATTGGAAGATTATCACTTTAAAAATCCTCACATTTCACGGAAATATCTTCTTCTAATTCCACCGGGATGTTCCATGTCCTTCACTGTTCTTTCGGATAGATGATAAAGATTTAATCTCGAAAATGTTCTCTTAAAAATTTCCTTTGCTTTTTCATCCCCCGTTGGTTCTCTCCTTGTCTTCTACCTCTCCTCTCTCTCCCCTTCCTTCTCCCTCTATATTTCTCAATCCTCTTTCTTTCGCGCCATTTCCACTAATCTCTCCTTTCCCCCCTCCCTTCCCCTTTTCCTCCGTCTTATTCCCTCTTCCTCCCCTCTCCTCATTCACTTTCTTTTCCATCTCTCTCTCTCTCTCTCCTCACCCCTCTTTTCCTCTTTAACTCATTTCCCTACGACTCCCTCCCTCCCTCCTCTACCTCCCATTCATTCCCTACACTCCCTTATTTTCTCCACTTCCAACCTCTTTTCCCAACCCTCCATCCGCGCCTCCCTTCTTTCCCATATTTCGGCCTGACTTCATAACCGACCTTAAATCACCCATCCACTCCCTTACCTCTCTCTCTATCTCTCTTTTTTCTCTTTTTTATTAGTTTGCAGCATGCCTTTCACTCTCTTTTCCACTTCCTCCTCCGATCTCACTTCCCTCCATTCTCACTTCTGATTTTCCTTCTTTCTTGTGCATCGTCACCCCCTCTCCCTCTTCTCTTCTCATTTCTCTTTTCCTTCTCTCTCTCCTTTCTATCTCCCTTCCTCCTCCCTCCTCTCTCTCTCTCTCGCCTGCCTCTCATCTATGAGGATTCAAAACGTTCTTTAATGCTATATTTTTGCTGGAACTATTTTTTATTGCTTCCTCTTGCGATCGCATACATGTCCATCTGAAATGAACTTCCTGCTAAAGAACTTTTCGCTGTTGATGTGCTACCAACTTTTATGTTCGCTGTGCCTGTGTTATTCTGTACGTACGTAAAAATAACGTGATTTTCACTTGCACTTTTTTCGTGATTTTTTAAATGTATATTCGTTCGAATACAAATCACCAAAAATAAATATGGTTCAAACTGCAGGGTTTTACGAATTTCAATGCCTTTTCAAGTACATGGATGCGTCATAAAACGTAAAAAAAAAACTACCGTAAATCATTGCACGAGTTTAACCATTGGTGTTAAGTTATCCCTCTACGCGAATTCATTTGCTCAGATTATGCCCCATTTGACTCTGCAACAATAACACTCGCGTGTTGCATCAACATTACTTTCCTTCTTCGATATAAAAAGACCTCCAACGATCTCAAGTGTGTTTATCTCTACTGGAAATTCGCCCTCTCGTGGCGTAACGTCTAAAGTCTTCCGTCGCTGAAATCTCCCGAGCGACTCGCTGTTAATAGGAATCGAATGCCCATTAACCGCTCCTCATGACGCCTTCCTCGAATTAATTCATTAAATTATCCCTGGCTCCCCCTTTATTGCGTCATGCGTTGGACCAAATTCATTACCCCCTCCCTCCCTCCCTCACCCTCCCCTTTCCTCTTCCACTCACGATGCACCCTCTCTCTCTTTCCCTTTCATCCACCAACCTCCTCCACATCCGTCGCCCTCCACTTCCGTTCCTTTCCTCCCATTCATAGCTCATTCTCTATTCACATTCCTCTCCTTTCCTCCGCTCTCCCGTTCTCTCTTATTTTTCAGTTTCTCGCATTATCTTCGTTCCTGTTTTCTCTTTTTCCCTCTTTCGGCAGTTTCCATTTGATCGTTTTGATGGCTCTTCCAATTCCTCATCCTTTTTCTCTTCTCTCCATCTCGACTCTACTTTCGCCTCTCCTTCCCCCTTCTCCTCCTTACTCTCGGCATTTCGCATTCCCTTCACATTTATCACGCTCTACCTCATCTCCCTCTCCCCTTTGCCCCCCCCATCTTGCTGTAACTCCCTCGTAATTTCCTCGGCCCGCAAACACCCTAACCTCTTCACCTCTCTCTCTTCCTTTCCCTTCTCCGTCACTTACTTTCCTTTTCTCCTTCTATCTCCCTCTCTCTCACTCATCTCCTCTCTCTTTCACCCTCTCTGCCCCTCTCTCCTTCGACTCCCGCGGATCAATGTTTTCAACAGCCTCCCTATGCAATATGCGCAGTTCGCGTGCATCTCGGAGATCCCATACGCGCACGTGGGGATACTGCACGGTTTCCCTCCCTCCGTCCCCCACCACCCACTCTTTTCCTCCACGCACCCCCTTCCTCCCCCCCCCTCCCCCCTCCTCCCCCCCTCTCTCTCTCCTCTCTCCCTCTCCTAATTCTTCCGCTTTACCGTGCAATTTCCTCCGCCGCTCACTCTCATTCCTTACGTACTTAACCATTTCCCTTTTTTACCTTCTTTCTTTTTCCTTCAGTTTCTCTAAACGATCTTTTTCACGTGCGTTTATTTCTTCTACCTCTCGAGGAATTCTTCTCCGCTCCACTTTCTCCCTTCATAGCGTTTCTCTTTTTTTAATTTGCCAAGCAGTTAAACCATTTTCGCTCTCTCTCTCTATTTCCAACCCGCCTCATCTGTACCTCTTCACCTCCCACTGCATCTCCCTCCCTATCTTTTTTTCCTATTCCCCCTATCTCTTTTGCTCCCCACTCGGGATTCTATCCTGTCTCCATTTCTTTCTGCCATCAATCCGCAGCAATTCTCCCTCCTTTACGTCCCTCTCTCTCTCTCCTTGTCTTCCCCTTCAATTCCTCTTGCTACCTCATTTTCTCCCCGGGGGCCATCTCCTCTCAAAGCCCAACCGTTTCCCATTCCTCTCTCTCTCTCTCTTCTCGGCCTCTTCCGTAACCACTCCAATCCCCCTCTTACGCTAATTCCCTACTCCTACCTCTTGCGACCGCCCCCGCCCCTCTCGCTGCGTTTTCACCCCCCCCCCTCCTTTCTTCCAAGCCACACCACCACCGTCGCGCACCATCCAATCAAATCCCGCCCTCATCATCCTCACCTTGTCACCGCGCCCTCTCTCCCTCTCTTCTGATATCTCTTTCCCTCTATTAAGGCCGAATCTTTTATAAACAGCTCTACCGATGGATACCTTTTATTCGGCGTTATAACAGAATTGTTTGTCGCAAGTGGCTGATTCGAGTTATTTCGGCTCTTTTAGGGAGACCTGTTTTTTTTTCTTTTTTACTAGCGTTTCTCGCGACCTTCGCCGTCATCCTCCCAGATGGCGCAGTTTGGCGCTACGGCTCGTCGACACCGGTTGTCCGCTGGCTCTCAAAAATTCCTCAGCGGACTTCGTTCGCGCTGCTCTATAACTAAGAGAAGCAGTCCTAAATAAGCTTTTAATATACCGGAAAACTTTTCTTAGAAATTCTAGAATGTATACCTACCATTATCAGAATTTGAACGGTGTCAACTTTTCACCATATTCAATGGATGACGTTTTAAACAATTACAATCGTCAACCAGAAAGAATCCTTTCGGCGGAACCCTTAGGGCGAAGCTGGCAGGGTAATTATTAATCATTCCGAAAGTTGAGGATGCACAGTTGGCGCAAGACAATCGTCGATGATTGCCGTTAAATATGAAGTGGAAGATGTTCCGCTGTTCGTTGTTACTACTCGAGTTTATTACCCTTTTACGTTGCGTGATTTAAGACATTTGGAACACGCGGTTCTACGGGACTGTAAGTGCTGGCGACCACGTGACGCGACTTGCAGCTGAAAAGGAGGCCGATTCAGCGCTACAGCTTATTCCTCCTCATTTCGCTTTTTAGTCACGAAAAATCCTATTTTTCCAGGAGCTCACCCTTGTGTGCCTCTCTTTGTCCTTCTCTTTCTCTCTCCTCCGTTGCCCTCATGCATCCCTCTTTCTCTCCTGCAGCCATCTTGTTTCCTACACATAAGCCACTGTCTCCCTCTCTCCACGAGCCCTTAATTTAATTACCGCTGCGGAGTAAAATGCGCCTTTGCCGCGCTCTGCGGAGTAAAATGGGCCGACCCTATCCCTTCCCTTTCGTTTGTTCCGCACTCCCCTGTCTCGGATTTAACCCTCTCCCCCCCCACCCCCCCTCCACTATTGCCTCACCATTTTTATTTCACTTAAATTACCACGCCGCTAACGTCCTCTTCCACCATGGAAATTCTCTTTTTTGCATATATACATGTGTGTGTGTGTGTATGTATATATATATATATATATATATATATATATATATATATATATTCCCTTCACTCTCTTTTCCTTTTAGCGACTGATAAAAAGTTCTTGGAACTGCCTCCTTCCCCCCCTCCCCTCCCCCCGCCCCTCTGACGGCAGCCGTCCCTTCACTTCTTCATATTGCCCGCGTCTTCAGGTTAATATTCCCCTTGCTCTTTCTCCCTCCCCCCTTTCTCCTTTCCCTCCCCTTAACTCCTTCCTCTCCGAAAGAAGCAGTCTCTCTCCTTTTATTTTATGTGCCCCGTGCAATTTCCAGAGCACTCCAAAGTGCTGTTGAAGATAATTTCCTCTTTTTGTGATCTCCGCCCATTCCCTTTCTTAATTTTTTATTGAATTTTACTCTCACTTTGGAAGGGTTGACCTAATGCTGTGTAAAAAAATATCTCCATCTTTTCTTTCTCTTTCTCGCGAGGGCGAATTTCTATTTTCGTATGTCGTGGTTGAATTCCAGTTTGGTCTGCGACGAACACTTCAGTCATACTATGTAGTTTCCATTCATTAATTAATAAAAATATCTTCAGTTTCATTCGCAGTAATTACTTGCCTTGAGTTTTTTATTATGTTTATTTATTACACGTTTATTCTCTCGACACAAAATCTTATATCATTATAAAAGTTATCTTTTACCTGCAAATGGGGAATGCAGTTCACCAACCGGGTGCTAATTTTCCTCCTTGACGAATCACCCCTCGCTTGTGACCCTTTTTTTTTTACCGCAGTTCAAGCAGCTCGGGCGGTATATAATGTTCGCATAGATGCAGAGAGAGTCGTTCGAAGGGAGAGAGAAGGAAACATCGCTTAGTGTCTGGTCGGGAGTGAATGGTCCCCTCGCTTCTGCTGCAGATGACGTTGAGATGAGCACCAGCTATCCCTAACGACAGTCACGGCTGAGAGGATGCACTGTTCGCCTTCCCTTCTCCCTCTACGCACCCAACCCTCTCTCCCCCTACTACCACCCTTCCCCCCCCCCAGTGCTTGCTTTACCATAGATAATTCTAAAGTGCGGCGGATGAACATTCACGAAGGGGGCGGCGGAACGCATCGGGAAGTTCCTTTGTTTTCAATTGCCATCTCTAACCTGCTCTGAAAAATATATTATCTCGCGTGCTTATTTTACTTGTTTGTACTTGAAGTGGAGTTAAAACTCTGTTGAGCATCGCCATTGGCCAAATCGTTGTTTACGCCATGTTCATGTTCTCATTTTTTTAGTTAGAACAATTGTGGCAACGCAGATTGTTGCGAAAAACGCACGATTTTACGATTTCAAAATAGTTTTTCTTTATAATTTACCATTGATTTTAAAATTAAAGGGCTTTTTGTAATTCACACTCGATGACTTAAATTTCACGCACGCGTTGATTTAATTAATATGGTCAAGTGAACAAGAGGGGTGGGATGTGCCCACTTGTTTAAGGTATTGACTATTTCATTTCCTCATTCATAGATTTTAATTATAACATCCGCGCTAACCTATTAAATTTTTAAATACAGTCACGGAAAGTGTTAAAATTGAGTTAGTCTCGCTCATGAATTAGATCTAATTCTCCCTCTCTCTCTCTCTCCATTTCTAGATCCTCTTTTTTCTTCTCCCCCTTCCCCACACTGCACACCCTTCGCCCTTTTCATTCGAAACTAAATTCCGCCGTTCAGTCCGTCGCACATAGCCACGCCGTTACGTGCTCCACGCTGCACGGAAAGCTCTCCACGATGGCAATTAGCCCCGCGTTTCCCATGGCGAGAGAATGGTAAGGCACAGCCGGTGCTTTCGCAGTGTATACTTAACCACCTGTTCTTCTGGTGGTGCTGCTGTTGCCTCAGCGTCGTTATGGTCCGATGTGCAGCGGCGCGGCCCGCCATCGCGATGCATGTCCTCCGCTACGGGCGTGGGAGAATTCGAGTCGCTTTTGCACGAAACGGCAGATGTGTGCTCGGTCCGAGATAAGGTTTTAACAATTGTGGGTAAAATGAGGGTGGACACCGGAAATTCGCTCAGTTTGGTGGAGAGATGCAACTCTGATGAATTTGGAGCTCCTTTTCGGACGAGCGAGGCATAAACTCAAAGGAGAGTGAGAGAAGATCATTCACATTATACGTCTTGCCGGGTTGGATTCGTTTAGAAACCGACGCAGTAGCTCCCTAGAGGATATATGGAAAAGAACCCTACGCATTTGTGTCGCTCGAGAAGAGGATACCAGGGTTTTTCACCTTTCGTCATGAATATTTATAAAACGATATCATTTTCAGAAAAAAACACTGATTAGTATTAGCTTTCACTTTTCCTAAGAATTATGGTCGATTTACCTTCTCCTTTATTCACTGCTAACAATTTTCGGCAAACATAGGAGCTCTACAAAAAAATAGGAATAAAATATTTCCAGTGCTTCGAGGGGATATTACTGAAAACCGAAAAAATTATAACGTGGAAAATTAGAGTGCTGTCGTCATGGAAGAAATGAAGATAAAAGACCCTATATGCAGCGCCTTAACCGGTAATAGAACCAATCCTCGAATTAAAAAGATTCGGTTTTGGCTTTGAATGGATACATCTTTGTGCCGTGTTAATTGCTGTCATTCAAATGGTTCGCTCCGTCGCACACTCTGCATATCGAGTTCACAGGTATTATCGATTCCCTCTTGATGGTCATTATAGTCTCCTTTCTCCCTCCTCACATCCCACACCCCCCTCCCAACACCTCACTCCCCACATCCCCTTCTCCTGAATGCACCTGAACAACTGATTCATTATTGACTGTATCATTTCTTCTCCGGACTTTATCATTAAAAATTCCACACAATCTGGTCTATACGTATATTAAATACTGCCGCCACTTTATTATCGGTTTTCTAACAATGCGAAAGTACAGTTTATAATTGACTAACTACGTAACAGAATCCACTTAGCATCGTGCAACATGTAATATATTTCTTCTATTTAAAAGATGTAGCTGGTAAATTATTTGATTCGTATGTCAACGCATCCATCGCAATAAAGTAATCGGATTAGAAGCACATAAATACCTTCTATAGGTACCGGAAAATGGCTTTAAGCAAAAATTAACTGCTAAGTTATACTCACACAGCTTGTATTTACAACGGTCTCGAGTAATTTTAAACCTGTATCCGTATTATTTAAAATTTTCAGCTGAAACGGGCTCCAAATTTTGATTGCCAGGTCATACAATTACTTTATTTTTTCACTCGATGCATCACAAACTCACTCAAATGCAAAAGTGCACACACGCGCGCGCACACACACACACTCGCAAGCTAAATCATTTATTCGCTCCCCTCGACTTCCACCCTCTCAATTCATTTGAAAAGGCTTCTCTCTCTCTCCGCTTCTCTCTCTATCCTTCGGCCAAACAGAATCGCCATGGCTAACTTTCGCGACTCCGGCTCGGATCTCAAGTGCACTGTGCAGCCCCAAATGCACCAACCAACGGTCAACTTTTCCGTGAGAGAGGTTTTCTGGAAAATGGGAGAGGGGGAGGGAGGAGGAGAGCGAATGGCGGCGTTGTTTTTTGCGGGAGCTAACTAAGAGTAGCCCTTTGGAGGTAGTGCCGGTTGCAGAAGCGTGAGGATCGATAGTCGATACCCAGTAGGAGGAGGTCGTCTTTGGCAATCTCTTGTTATTTAGCTGTGCTTGCGTGTTAAACGTGTTCTTCGGCCTGCGTTCGTAGAGTTAGTACGTAGGGTAAATAGCGCGCTTTCTCGGTTTTACGATGGGTTAGCCACCCGTGTTTTTATTCACCAACGGCAGTCTAAATTTATGCTTTCAAAATAGCAATCATGTCTACACATACTTCAATGAAAACAAACTTTAATTTTCATTATAGTGATTATGAAATTATTTGAAAAGCACAAAATAAACCTTTAAATTAACATAGCGATTTCAGGGATTGTTGTCACCTTATCACTACGCAACAGGATTTCGATTAATTTTTTAGGCGTCTATTACACAGAACTTCAGTTAATGATCCTGCTTGCCTGTTTAAAGAAAACTGTACTTATTTCATATTTTAGTCCATTCAAGGAATTTCATTCGACATAGGATATGAGAATTAAGAAGGGGTTAAGTGACTACGGCGAGATGGACGTTTAAAAGAAAACTCCTTAGCCGTAAAGTTTGTCTATTCAAGGACAAGACACAAGGAAAACAAAAAAAAACGGAAAAAAATGAAGGAAGAAAACAGAAACATCAAACTTACAGGTTTACCGGAAGGCACCTCACAAGCGACTAGATGTCGAGGCCGCAACCTCTGCCACTCACCGAAATGGTGAAATGTAGGGCACTGATGGGTACCAATCACTCAGCAAAAAAACAAGACCGCCCGACGAACAATCACTCAGACACGCGCTCAAGAAACAAACAAGGAACATTAAACTCACTCACTCATACAGGCACAAATATTTAGACGAACAAGCAAACACTTCTGAACCACAAGAACTGTTTTTATTTGAAATCAAACAAAGGTAACTCTGTAGTAATTTTGGAAAAACAGCAATACTACAATAAAGTCCAAAAAATGCTAGAATCCCCAAAAATCCAATAAACAAGATGATCACGGACACAAAAAATACCCTCAAAACTTGCACTTCGATTATTACAAAAAAACTTTGTTTTCAACTAAACATCTCCAAGCCTACTATCCCTAGGATGTACTGTCTCCCAAAAATACATAAAAAAGACATCCCACTCAGACCCATTGTTTCCGCTATTAACTCCCCAACATACAAAATATCTCATTGGCTTAACAAACAATGGCTCCATACGCAGACCTCAAACATCAAGAACAACACTCACTTCATTAACCAAGTTAAAGATTTAAACCTCAATGACCATGAGATCTTAGTCTCCTTCGATGTCGTTCCCCTTTTTTCTAACGTCCCAATAGAAGAAACCATGCCCTTTCTAGAAACTTGGCTCAAAGAACAACACCTGCCCCAAGAAGCTGCCAGTGATTACATACACCTGACACGCCTTTGCATGAAACAGAATTTCTTTAAAGTAAACAATAACATATACCAACAAACCTTTGGCACAACTATGGGAAATCCCCTTTCGCCTTTCCTTTCTAACCTTTTCATGACTGTTTTCGAACAACAATGTAAACACACCTTTACTTATTTCCCGAATACATGGTTTAGATACGTCGATGACATTTTTACCATAACACTGGTTTCCTAAAGAATTTAAATAAACAATATGATTCCATAAAATTTACATATGAGAAAGAAAAAGACTTCCGCCTCCCCTTTCTTGATTTATTAATGATTAGACATAACAACAATCTAAATTTCAACATATACCGGAAACCTACACATACAGACAAATACATACCTTATGATTCCCATCACCACATCTCACATAAGTTAGCAGCTTTCCATTCCATGATACACAGACTCCTACATATTCCACTTTCAAAAACAGATTTTCAAAAATAATTTACTCATAATAAAAAAGTTGCTACACTGAATGGATACGACACAAATATAATTCAAAACATACTACGTAAACACTTGCACAAACTCCATCTCGAAACACGCAACACCCTCACAAACACTTCGTCCGCTAAACCTAAACATATTAAAATTCCCTTCGCCCCTAGAACCACAAACAGACTTCGCAAGATCTTCTCCAAACACGATTTTAAAACTGTACAAGTCAACAACAATAAACTTTCTAATCTCCTCCACAATCCAAAAGACACAATACCTTTTTTACATAAATCAGGCATATATAAAATAACTTGCGGAACATGTGACCAAGTATACATAGGACATACTAAACGTAAATTGGAAACACGATTCAAAGAACACGTTGCACTTTTTAAACACAACAGACTCAATAAGTCATGTGTAGCAACACACATACAAGAACGCAACCATCCCATCATCCTTGAAAATTTAACTCTTAAAAGCGGTACATAACGATCACTAACTAGACGCCGATGAAAGCATGCTCATTAAAAAACAAATACAATGTAATGAATAATGACCCTCTTCCCCATTCCCCTCTTTACTGTTTAACGGTCATCCCTCCTCTCCCTTTCACTTTTCACACGAACACGCCACCGATCAAATACCCTTAACCACACGCCACACTTTCATTGTAAAATAGCTACTGAAGATGGGAGCGTTGCTCCAGAAATGTACCTACATTTAGTTTATTTTTGAATATTTAGGGATTCCTTTTTCTTTTTATTTTTGAGTGCGTGTGTTTGATTGTTCGTCTTAATGTTTGTGCCTGTATGAGTGAGTGTTCCTTGTTTGTTTCTTGAGCGCGTGCGTAAGTGATTGTTCGTCGGACGGTCTTGTTTTTTTGCCGAGTGATCGGTACCTGTAAGTTTGACGTTTCTGTTTTCTTCCTTCATTTGTTTTCCGTTTTTTTGTTTTCCTTTTGTTTGTCCCTGAATATTCAAACTTTACGGCTAAGGAATTTTCTTTTAAACATAGGATATGAGAGTTTGTCACGGGTATTTCACCAATAATATCAATTTTGCCGCGTTGTTGATTTGCATTAATAGAGTAGTTTCGCGTGGTTCCTTGTTCGAACGTAGTAAATCTTAGCACGAGTATCACCTTGGTGCTAATGGATTTGCTTTATCGACATAGTGATGCAACGACCACGCTTTGCAGTAGGTGGGCTGTTTCCTCACCTCCCCGACAGGAGGCAGCAGACGTTTATTGAGATGCAGTGCTTTCGACCGAATGGTACTCTCTCTCTCTCTCTCATTTCCCTCCTTGCGTCAGATCATAAGTCATGGGTAACGACACCCTCTGCTATCAGAACGCGAATAATCTCGTTACTCTAGGTGTAGAGATGGAGAAAAGAACTTAGAAGACGGCCTGCGACACTTCCTCAACCGTTAATTCCGTCGATAAGAACTTAGATTATAAGTTATAAACTTCTGAAACACAGCTGGAAAATTCAGAGTATGATGTTTTCCAAAGTGTTAAATAATTGGCGATGCACGGCGGTCACACAAGTTGTTGGAAAGTGATCTTACGATTGGAGTGGGTCTCTATGGGGAGAAGGAGGTGGAGTGGTGAATCGGTGTGATTGGTGATCTGTAGACGTCTCGACTCCCTCGTCGCCTGAGTATTGGTGCGGCAGTGCGTTGGGTGTGGGGGTAAGAGATGGGTGATACCCTCGTTGTCACTGTAATTGACATTCTCGTGATGTACGGCATCCCAGGATAATTCGCGAGCACAGAGAGTGCTTGGGTGTCCCGCTGGCACCAACCACTCCTGATTAACGTTCAGATGTTCGAAGGGAAGATTTAAATTCTCTGCAAGAAACACTATGTCCCGGTTTGAGCCAAGTCATTCCAGGCGGGTGTACTCCAAATAATAATTAATGTAAATTCCTTGCCAGGTGGAGATATTAAGATTGCCCGATGATTAATAAAAGGATTTCATTCGTACGAAATAATTCTTTAAATCGATGCGGCATCGTCCGATAACGGTAAAAAAAATGGAAGGGAAATTAACACGATTGATAAAAAGTGGGAACCCCAAAAGACGGTAATTTGCTCAGTTTGGGATCTTTTGATGATAAGGGAAGAACAAGGACTCTCTCGCTTTGTGAGCAGGAAATATTTCAAACAGTTGCATCTGAAAGGAGTCACAAGGAAGAGGATGCAAATGGCAACGAGCCACACACACACACACATACACAAAAGGGGCACCGTTGGTGTCGCATGCATCTTTCCCCACCCCCTTTCCTCTATCCACCCCACCTCCCTCTCTCTCCCATCCCCCCCTCCCTCCCCTTCCCAACCCGCTCTCTTGTTTCTTTTAAACCATCCCCTATCATCCCATTGTTTATTTGTATCCGTTTGTTCTTCCTTAACAATCAATCCCACTCCCCCCCTCCCCTTCTCCCCCCCCCCCCCAACCTCCACCGATACTTACCCCTCCTCCCTTTCCCAAACTCCATTCCGCGATGCACCAACCCCGTTGCAACCCCAGCAACACGGGAGGATAGAGGAGGAGGAACTGCCTGGAGAGTTAGCAGGGGTAGTCAAGCCGACACACACACGCGCGCATCACACACTCACGCACGCAGCGTGTGGATGGACGGCAGGAAGGGGATGGTTAGGAGATGGGTTGTTGGCTATGTGGGGGTTTAGTGTCGAGTACGGATAGACTTCTAGAAGGGTGTTTTGGCAAAAAAAAAAGAAGGAAGGTTTGGGGTGCGGCCATAGGATTTCGTTCGAGGGAGGGAGGGGGATTTTGCGTGGGAGGGTATCGGGAGAACAGTGCGTGGGTGGTTTACGAGGAGGGGGTGAGTGCACTGCTGGGATTGGATAATTAGCGGCTGTAGACTACCCCAGCAATGACCCCAGGGTGTGGGGTATCATGGGAAGAGTTTTTTGAGATGGTGGAATGAGGAGTCTGAGAGAGAGAGAGGGAGGGGGGTGAAGGAGGGAGTGCAGTTCATTCGGGAGGAGGAGGAGAGAGGAGACAGAGGAGGAAGGGAATGGAGGCGGTTCCGTTAAAGGAGGTATGTGCATCGCAGCCGATCTGGAGGGAAAGGGCCTTGGAGGGGGGTGGAGTGGGGGTGTGGGCCGGCTATTGAATTCTCTCGAGCCATATATGCATTTCTGCATTTGTATTAGTGGGCGTGTGTGTGTGTGTTGGGAAGGGTGCGTATTTATGCGTATGGTGCATCGCACTGAATTGCAGTTCTCGTAGCCTGGAGCTTTTTTTATATCTGACTTCCACCCGCCCTTCCAGTCAAGAAAAAAAGCCCTTTTTCCCTTATTTATTTTTTTTCGTTCGGCCAATCCGGTGAACCCTCTTACTATTGCTCATGCCCGGAAACTCCTACGGCTTCCTCTTCTCTCTCTCTGTCTCTCTCGCTTTTATTTTATCGTATGCAACAGCAACTTAGCCTACGGTTTGTGTATATCTATATATGTGTGTGTATGTACACACATGCATCTCTTGAAGATGACATATTTCTGGAGAGCTTTCATTTGTGATTCTTCTTCTCCCTCTCTTTCTTCCTCTCTCTCTCTCTCTCTCTCTCTCTCTCTCTCTCTCTCTCCGCCCCCTCTCCTTTATCTCTTCTTCTTCACTTATAAAACTCCCCCGAGCAGTGCGATTTTTCCTTTATTTTCTGCGTCAAAACTTTCCGGCGATGGGTTGGGGGCTGTGAGGGGCAGAGTAGTAGGAGGGGAAGCAGAGGGGTGGGGTGGGTGGCTGGGACGGATGGAGGGGGGTGGAGAATGATCCTCTTTCACAATAGCTTGGGTCGTTTTATTAGCCGGACTCCCAATCCTCGGGATGACTAATTAGACGGTATCTCCTTCTTATTTTTATTCTCATTGGGAGCTTAATGTCTCTTCTCTATCAGGGAGCTTTTTTGGTGCCCGTAGTTGGGAGAAAATATTATTTATTCCCGTATCCATACGATTAACTGACAGATTAAAAATGAATAGACGAGAAAATTTGACCTGCCGATCTGATTTTTCTATCGAACATTGCGTTTTCATGCTCGAAATATTTCCCGTTGTTAATGCTTACAGCGGAGACGTAACTGTTGAGCGGTTCACTTATCATCAAGCTTCATTTGTTGTTAAATGCCAAATATTTGAAAATTAGCATAGTTTAGCGTAAAGATGACAGTATGATCTCTCTAAGCGGATGTTCTGTGATCGAATATGAATACTCAGTGCCGTATCTATTTCGCTATCGGCATCTTTGCAGTCTTCCGAACCAAAACTGATCTTCGCTGAATATTTCTCGGAAAACGCTAATAATTTTCTCGTTAGTGAGCGTTCTCTATAAATGCACGGCGGTTTTATCCTGGCCTAAAAGATAGCCAATCACACGCGGCCTTATGAAGGAGGTTTCTCTCTCTCTCTTTCTAGTGATAAGACGGCGGCGGTTCACTTTTTATTACCCTTCCGAACGTGAAAAAGAGTGAACGAGTATTTTTTGAAGCAGGAGATCCTTCCGATGGAGGAGAGAGTGGAGATGGCTAGAGGGGAGAGGGGGGGGAGTGGTTAGAGGGGAGGGGGGAAGTGGTTAGGTGGGAGGGAGGAGGGGGGGGGGGAAGGAAGACGGGTGCGTAACCAAGGGAGAGAAGGGAAAAAGCCTTCTCGCAATGGTCATCATGCCTGTGTACTGAGACTCGAAAAAGTCATACTCCCGTTGCAGTTTGGATTGAAACAGAAATAGGGGAGAGGGGAGGGAGGGTGAGGGATGAAAGTTCTTTCTCTTTCCTTTATTTTTTATTCCTTGCTCTTTTTAGGCTGGAGAGGAAAGGGGTTCGGTCGGCTGCAAAGCCACTGGGAAGGGGGTTTTTGAAGAAGTTTTATTTTTTTTATCATTTCTACTCGCTCACTTTTTCTCCTCCCTGCTTTAGGGTGAGTGTGGGATGAGCCCGTGACGTAGGAGGATAGTGGGGAGGCGTAGGTGGGGTCGGAGAATGAATGGTATGCGTTTTTCAGCCATGAGGTGGCGTGTGGGAGGCTGGGAGGCCGTGTGATCGACTAGGAATCGGGGATTTTCTTTTTGACGGATGAATTATGGCTCGAGGGCGTTTAGTGGCAAAGGGGAGGGGGGGGAAGAGGGGAGGGAAAGGAGGGAGGAGGAATGGAGAGGGGTAAGGAGTTTCCGTTTAATAAGTGGCAACCTCTTTCATTCTTGTTAGCGGACTGAGAGTTTCTTCTGTCGGTACAGAGAAGTTTGCGTGAAACGATGGAGACGCGTCGACATTATAGTAACTGCGTAGCTACAGTTCGGTGGATGAAAAGTGCATTAATGGTTATTTTTCAACAAATTTCGTTATTTTTTGTCGACATTTATGCGTAACCAAGTTCTCCATCTTGTTGCTAAGGTAAAAATGAATTTATAGGAACAGTGAAATGAAATTTTTTCAAAAGTTTTACAATAAATTTTGCAAGTGTTCTACAACTTGTGCAATTTTCTGCACGCAACGTTTTAAGTTAAATTAATACAAACTGCAAAAAAATGGAAGGCGTTTAGGTGATTTATACGAACGCAGTGAAAGTTTTAGCGGCACAAACGACTTCGAGGCTTGATACGAAGAGTTTGAGGTGTTTAATAAAATCGGGAGTTTCAACAATGCAGCTCGTGGGCGAAAGGCTTTGTCAAAAAATAAATAATCGTTAACTTTATCTACCTCTTGCGCACTTAACGTTCAACACTTGAATTTCTATTCGACCGTTCATTTTTTTCCATCTTTTAAGTAATATAAATTATAAATTGCTTGCGTGTTTTTTTATCGAAGCAAAAAATATCATCAAAACAGACTATAAAGAGAAAGTATTTTACCGCTATCACGTATTATTTGTTTTGCGGATTTTGTCCGTGATAGAAAAGACTTTCTATTAAAGATTTTGAAGCGGTTCAATTTTCTCGTCTTGAGTTGTTTATTTATGCGAATTGTTGATTAAGTTTGAAATACCCAACGGAACTCTTCAACATAGGTCCTGCAGGCATTTCTATAGATTTGATTTATATTTTTCTTTGAACGGAGGCCAGCCGAAAGATCTACTTTATTTTAAAATTTTATTTCTGATATTTCAGAGTTCGTAAAGAGAATGTTTAACTACATATTATATTTTTATACTTAAATATGAGCTAGACAATTTTCGTGCTCGTTTTATCATACCACAATTAAGAGTTGATATTAAGCTTAATTAAACTTCATTTAAAGTATTGTTAAGTGTCCGCATTTTAATTTATTTTCAATTTTCTTTGGCAGGTGGATGAAATTCTTCCTAGAAGGAGAGAAGAAAAAATATATCTGCACTGCCCTCCAATAATATAGGTAATGGTGCCCTATCATTTGCTTATAAACCCTACTACCAAATCAGCCTTAAAATATATACCATGTTAGCCAAGAAAAATGTCATTATATTGCTCGTTTGGAATGATTTTAATTTAAACTCGCTATATGATTATTATTAATGCATTGTTAAATTTATCTCAAAATTACTATCCTTTCCAAATTTACGGTTAACGTGTTGTACATTTCAGCGCGTAGCGCAGTGGATCACAGCCATTTAAAATATTTTAATGACAAACTTTTTCCAATCCATCTTAATGTAACTGTTTGAGAATCAAGCCTTTAAAATGAACATATATATAAAATAACTTACCTAAGATTTTTTCTTAATTCTATTTATTAGAACATTATTATCTAATCGCAATTGCGCCCGTTAGATATCAACAGCTATTATTTATTCGAGGCAGTATTGGGAATGGATTCGAATAATTCACCGAAGGAAAAGTTGCAGAAAATAATAACTATTAAAGAAGTTTTACGAAAGTCGACAGAAAATTGGTCGTTTCAGATGAAAAATAAGCGAATACGTCATAATACACGAGTGACCCTTAGACCTCCTGAGTCTCCTTTGCAAAAAAAGAGAGAGAAATGGATGATTCCGTAAGAAAAACCTTTTTTGCGGAATGCAAGAGGAGAAAACTACGAACTTCTCCCAGCGCTCGCCTCATCGCAACGATTCCATAAAAAGGAATCCTCCCTCTTCCCTGCCACCCTCCTTTCATATTCCCACCCCCACTCCCCTCCACCATCTCTACGCGCTTGCTTTCCATCTCCATCTGGAAAACAGTCTTTTCTTGGTGCTTCTCTAGAAAGGCTCTCTGCAAAACTCGAGGGAATGTGAGCGCCAGCAGAGAGAGAGAGAGAGATAGAAAGAGGGAAAAGAGAGAGTAATGAGCACACTCAATAGTTTTAAGACTCTTGTCTTGTTGTGTGTAGAGGTGAAGCGAAAGAAGAGGGATTCGAACTGAGGAAGTAGCATTTTTTTTGTTTTCGAGGACACTTTATACCTTTCTCTCTCTCTCTCTCTCTTTCACTCTCTCTATCCCTCGTCATAACCCCTTCTCCAAATCCTTTCTCTCTCTGGAGTTTCGCCCAAGAGGAAGAATCGAACCGAGTTTCTTCAGCATGAAGTGCCCGCTGAGGAGGGCCGTAGGGTGAGGTACAAGAGCGCGCGAAGGCCTTGATTGTGTGTACGGAGAAGAGAGCGTACGAGATTGAGAAAGCTAGGGAGTCGAACGGGCGACCTCGGGAACGGGAGGCCAGGAGAACGGGAGGCGCTCTGATGGAAGTCGACGTGAGAGAGCATGTACTTGTGAAGGTTTTTTTCTCTCTGAATACGCTACCGAGTAGGAAGTAAGATGATGGCGAAAGAAGTTGAGGTAGGGGTAGATAAGAGGGAGGGAGGAGATGCTCGAGAAGGGGGAAAAAAGGGGATGATGGGGAAAAGAGGGGCATAGACGGTGGTGCGTGTGGATATCGGCGGGAGAGTTATGGGGGATGAGAAGGTTTTTTTTTTTACCAGGCTCGCAAAAGTTCGTAGCGAGAAGTGGCGTGGTATGGGTTGGCGGAAAAAATTAGAAAAAATACTAAGTTCGGTGAGTGGAGAGAAGAGAGAGAGAGAGGGGGGGCGAAGACATAGGTGGGAGAGAAGGGGGGAGGAGGATTTGATCCCATTGATTCGCTGTGATGAGGATTTTTTTTTTAATTTGGCAGTGTGCCGGAATTTCATATAAATTAATATAAACACCCCAAAGAATCTGCTAGGGCTATATGAAGAAGAGATGAGCAGATAGGACGAAAGGGGATGATATATTCGGAGGAAAGGTTACATGAAACGATATAAAAAATTATCATAAATATCGATGTAAGTGAATAAAGGTTATGCGCGCTTATAGACGTATACATTTAATTAATTTGTAGAGGCATGAGAAAACGTTATAGAAGAGAAGATGGAAGGAAAGGGCTTCGGAAAGGTGGTGGACGAGAGGTAGGTTTATGGTGGAGAGGTAAGGAGGAGAAGGGAATTTTGAAAAGAAAGGAGTGGATGGCGAATGGAAGGGCAGATGGAGTTGGGAAGAAGGCGGAAGGGGAGCGGAACTTGACGAGGGGTCTGGGTGTGTTTGAAGTGAGGGGGGGCGTAGGGGGAGATGATATGAAAGGGACGCCTGATGCCAAAGGGTTGAGATTCTTCGCAATTTAAACCTCTGGTGTTACCGATCTAATGATCTGAGCGTATACTTTCGCCACGAGAGCCGTTTGGATTTTCGAGCCATTTTGTAAAAAATAACCAGTCGGAAGCAATTTTTTTTTTAAGGCGCTGCCTCGATCGTAGGAATTATTCGACGGCATTATGTTAGCGCGTCCTGCGGAGTCACAGAGGGCTGCAACGACGGATTGCGAATGATCAAAAGAATCGGGGTAAACAGCGATGCTGAATGGATGGAAAGGGGAGAGGACCTGCGATCGACAAACAGTCGAATTGCCTAAAAAAATTGTACTGAGCCGTCTTCGCCATTTCCATGCTATCCTTAGAAAATTAGTTCAATATATTTGTGTTGAATATACTAAAACGGCAATTATTTTCTAGATTATTTTTCGGCGTTGAACTAATTTTGGCATAATAGACCTGCAGAGATTGTTGCAGAAAAATGTTCCGAAATGATGCGATCGTATAAATTAAAATACTTTTTCTTGATTCTTAACAATAAAACCCTTTTATACTTATTTTCACTTGAAAACATTGGCCAAGAATAATTCAAGTATCGTATTGTCCCAATTATAAGGCGATTTTCATTTATGCAAGCCGAAATATATATACTCTCTTCATTATCTCGGTCAAAGATATCTCCTATTATTCACCTCCCTCCGCTCTACCCGAATAAAACATTTAACGCCGCCTTATATTCTAGATCGCCCTTTTATTAAAGAGTAGATCAGAACACCTGCGTTTAAAAAATTCTACCAAGTTCCCCACTTGGCAACCTTCGCAGTGTTGCCTTTGCTGACGAGACGATCGGGAGAGAAAAATCTTTCCAAATCATCGATCGAAGAGAACTTATCAACGACTTTTTGTAATAATAATTCGCTATCCGATGCTCACGCGTGCTTTTCCTTCAACGTCGGCCCTTTTAACCTCTCTCTCCCTTAACTCATTATTTCAAATGTTTTTATTTCTCAGGTCGCTTATAACTAGTATACGAATGTCTCCGCAACCGCCATATTTTCCTTGACCTTTCGTGCCCGCTTGTCAATTCCTCCTCCACCCACCATCCTCGCCTTCAGCCACCCCCACCCTTCCTCCACCCCATTTTCCCTCCACCCCCCACCCTTCCTCCACTCTCTCCCGCTTCCCTCCCTCCGCCTCCCACACCCCACCGTCCGAGCCACGCTGCACCGGTGCGTTGCACTTTTGCTGCATGAAAAAATAAAACCACTTCAGCAGCGTAATTGAAAAATTGAGCTGGTGCACCCTTTAGAGAGAGAGAGGGATGGAAGAATAGTATTAAGAGAGAAGGATGAGGAGGAGATATACAGGTATCGATCGAGTAATTTCTCATCCAATTTGACGTGTGTATGTGCTCGCGTCCAATTCCACAAATTAACCCATCCGTCGAGGACAGGGAAGAGAGGCTCGACTCGCGAAGTCTTGGATTTATAGAGAGAGAGAAAGAGAGAGAGAGAGAGAGAGAGAGAGAGAGAGAGAGAGAAAGAGAATGAGGGAATCTGACGCCAGCGTAAAGATGGAAAGGCTTATGGAGGAAGAAGTAGTATGGAAGAGGAGGCCGGAGAGGAAGGGGAGAGGATGAGAGGCGCACGAAGAGGAAGGAGAATGAAGCGAGAGAGAAGGCAGGAGAGAGGGAATAAGATGACGGGAGAGGAAGGAGATGGTCTTGCAAAATGGGAGGAGGGTGGTGTTTGCAGATGGGGGGAGAGGATACCTCAGAGGGAAGAGGGAGGGGGGAAAGCGTCACGAATGGAAAGGGAGAGGAAGATTGAGGTGTTCTGGATGGGAGATAGGGGAAGGAGGGTGGAGATAGAATGTGGAGACGCCAGAGAGACAGAGGGAGAGATGCACAAAGACAGTCTTCTCATTTTTTTTATTTTAGGGGGTCCCGATGCAGGGAAGGAGCTGCGCTCGTGATGCGAGAGGGGGAGGGGTGTGTTTTAAGGGCAGCGCTGCTAGTGCTTCACTTGTTTTTTTTTTTTTAGGCGGAGGGTGAGGGAACCGCGAGAGTAAGGCACGGTTTAGGGTTGGGGGTAGTTATTCAGCATGGGGGAAGGAATAGGGGTTATGGGTGGTGAATGGTTTGCTAAGTTGGTCGAATGGAAAGGGGGGGGGGGGAGGATGGGGCCGACGCTAAGGGGCAGGAGCGTGCAAAGTCACGATTGGGGGAGGGGGGGGCTTTAGAATGGGTGTGTATGTGGGTGGGGGAAGGGGGGAAGGGTATAGTTGGTAATAGGGGGGAGGAAATGGCTAGTGAATATGAGTGAGTCGAGAGAGGGAAGATGGAGGAAGTGATGAGAGGGGAATGAAAAGGGAGCATGGCGTGTGTATGTGCGTGCGTGTGTGTGTGTGTGTGTGCACAGTTATATACATATATACACGCATTCGTCCGTACATACACATATTATTATTTGTTCGTTTTTAAAAGAGATTAAACGAAGAGTGAGGGAGAAACGTCTGAAGGGGTGTGATAGGAGAGAAGATTAGGTCGGTTTGAAGTTACACAACCAACAAAAATAAGGTTACACGTTGCGACGAAACTCCTTTGGTTATTACGTTTACTCAGGAAAAAGAGCTGGGTGGAATACAAATAGAGCTAATATATATTACGCGAAGAAATATGTCCTAATTTGAAAATTTTATTAGAACAGCGAACGATAAAATAACCTCTACAAAAAGATTAAATATTTTCGAGCATGCATCCTTAACAGACATGTTTAAAAAATTTATCTCATATTTATTATGACAGTTTAAAACTTTATTAATATGTAAACTATAATTTAACGATGGTTTTTTTTCAAGGGTTCTTCCGAAAGATGGCGACATAGGCTACATAATGAATTTGAGATAAGTAATGTTTGATGATTTAATATGTAACATAAAAAAACATTTCACGCATATAGAAACAATTCCCTATGGGAAAATGCGCTTTGAATTTTCGACAAAGGACCCACCTTCGACCTTTTAGCGAGTAGCAAATTACGACAAAAGCGAATATTCTGAGCGAAAAACAACTCGCTTGACGTTGCCGTCTTAGAAGTTTCTCGCACTCCTTTACCCTCTCACTCGTTCCGTTCCGCTACAGATATCGCACAAAAATAACCGCAAATATCAATCGGATGAAAAAAAATTCGATTCGAGATGTGAATTTGGCAAGTGGCGTGGTGTGGGGGAGGAGAGGAGGGGGGTGGGGGAGAGGAGGTGGAGGGGGGTGGAGTGGAGGGGGGGGAGAGTGGAGAATAGGTGGGAGAGGGGTGGCTTCGGAAGATGAATAAGGTGGTCGAGAAAGAAGAAGTAAGAATTAGTTCGCATATAAAGGATTGACTGCTTCGGCAGAGAGGGAGAGGGGGGAGGAAGGGAAGAGAAATAAAAGAGGTTTTGAGTGTAGAGAAGGAGCTGGGGAGAGAGGAGGGGAAAAGAGGAAGAAGAAAGATTGGGGGAGGGAGAAGAGGTGAATCATTTGAGAGAATAAAGTGGGAGAGTCGGGATGAGATGGTTGCGGAAAGGCGGAATGGGGCATGGGAAGGAGAGCAAGCGTAGGAGGAGGAGGGGGTGATGAAAGGAGGAGAGGGGAGGGTGGGGAGGAGGGGGGGAAGGAGGGGGGAGAAGAAAAATTTCTGAGATGGAAACGAAAAATAAAAGGAAATAAAAGAGAGCTGAAGGCAAAGGGGGTTTTATTTTTATTATTTTTTTTTTGCCTCCCTCCCTCAGCGCTCGCTGGATTTTGCGTGGAAGGGGGGACGGGCGGAACTTTGTGCGTCGGAGTCATTCGTGGATTGCATGTGATTTTTAGGGGAGTAATGTGGCGGAGGGGATGTGGCCGGCGCATGTGGGAATTCGCAAGGAGGAGAGCTATTTTTTTTTATTCTGCAAAAGGGGGAAGTAAGGAGATGGTGGGGGTGGTAAAAGAGAGGGTGAAGAAGACGAAAAGGGATGGAAGGGTCGAGAAGCGAATAAGAGGGTAAGGGGGAGGGGGAGGAAGAGGGTTCGCGAGGATTTCTGGGGTAGGGGGAGGGAGGAAGAGGGGGGGGGGGAGGGGGTGGTTTAGTTTCGCGAATAAAGAGGGGGTGAGTGGGTAGTACGTTCTGCCAGAAGGGGAAATGGAATCGAGGGAGTGGAGCCACTGATGCTTACGGTGGTTCGTGCCGCCGACCCCTCTTCCACTTCCTCCCTCCCCCTCCCCCTTTAAGTCCGATCTCCCCTCTTCTCTCTCTCTCTCTTCTTCTCCCTTCTCTTCATCCTACTTGAACTTCACGGAAAAACACGCCCCGGCCACGAAAGACATCCTATGAGATACTGCTTTAGGATTTCCGAGACGAGGGACCCCGTCTTGTACCTTTGGCGCCGAACTAAGTTATTTTTTCTGTCGACTGTAGAGAAAGAGAGGTCGAATAATGGTTGCTTATCGGAAATTTTTCCATGGCTCCGTGAATGGCAGTAGCGTCTTCATTTTTTTTAACTTCCAGCCTCAAATGAGCCCTGACGAGTAATGTGCGTTACTTATTCGGAAACAAAAGACGATATTATGAGTCAAGAAGTAATGGCTTAACGAAGAACCAATAAAACAGACGTACCATTCTAGAATATCTTAAAACAAAGTCTTGCTAATCTTAACCCCTGGGTTCGAATTCGGATAGTAGTAGAAATTCGATATAATTTCAATTATGTATAATATTTACGGGATTTTATTCACGATATTGTTTAATAAGCGGAACCAATGGTAGTAACCTAAACTTTACTCTCTTTGAGTTTTTTCTAATCATTATGCGTAATCGGTAGTAAAACGCGACATCTTATGCATGAAAAGATGAACAGAGTAGCTCGAACATCTTTCTCAGATATAATGACGATCCGAAGCACGGTGTTTAAATTAGAGGAATTCATACGTTACATTTAAAACAATCCTCTCGTTAACACTGAATAAACATAAGAGGATTGTGGGTATAAAGCAAAGATATTTTCCTCACATTCAGAACGTAACTCGTCCGCACGTAATTCGCTCGCGAGCATCGCGAATTCGTCATTGTCGCCAAGATTCAGGATGTCAACCATCGCGTCACGCGCTACTTAATTAGCGCCTGTTGCCACAAACTATTGCGCGGAGAGACAGTTGGACTACTTTTTTAAAAAAAAAGCTCGGTGAACAAAAGTGAATCGGAATCCGCCCTCTTTATTCCTGCCTCGCGGAGCATTAAGACTCGCGGTCTTTGCATCATCACTCCCGAATTTTCCCGGGCAATCTCCCCGCTCCGACGTCTTTGAATTGTTGGCGAATTGTTTAGAGAAACATCACGGCGCACATACACGCGACTAAACCGAACCACTTAGATACCACGCAGACAATCATCTAAACCACAAAGGGCTACAAAAGAAACCTTTTTGCGAGGTGGGGAGCGAGAGGTGTGTGGAGAGAGAGGGAGGAAAAAAGGGGACACTTGAGCGCGCCCTCGCGCACATTTGCAGGCGCTCGGTACGAATATAAATGAGACGAGAAACAAAAGTGGACAGCATCCAGAAGAGAAAGACGCCGTGGCGGAATTTTCGAATAATTAATTCATCCGACGCCATTCTCTCTTTTTGAATCTCCTTCATGAAAGTTTTTTTCCCTTCTAATTGCGCGCGATTTGTGCGCCAGTTGAATCATCTTATTTTTTCATACGGCTCGGATCTTTGCTTCTCCTCCTCTCTTATTCTCATTCACCCCCTTTCACCCATCTCCCTAGCGTAAATCCCCATTCCGTTAAACCCTTTTTCTTCCGCACATACTCCCTCTCCCTCGAAACGCTCCGAGGACGATATTTCGACGACGGCCACGCGGAAAGATATCGCCATCGTCACCGCGATGCGCGCGTGCGCCGCGTTAATTTTTGTATTTTTTTTCTCTTGCGGGAGAAAAGAGGAAGGAGAAGGGGGATTCCTATGGGAGAATTCTAGTTTGGATAAAGGAATGGTGGGGGGAGGGGGGGAATAAGGGTTAGGAGACGCTCGAGGGAGCGAGGAGAGAGAGAGTTTCGGGGGGCTGGAGGAAGAGGGCGGTGGAAGAGCACAAAAGATTCTCTCCGCGGAGATGTTTCCTTTTTTTCGGGATGTGGCTAATTGCGACCGGACGGGACTTGTCGTGTCTATAGGATCAGGGTAATGACGTGACGAATATGGGGTTTGTGCGAGGGGAGGGGAAAGGGTTGAAGTCCTTCTTGCGTCTTTTATTTTTGTCTCTCTCTCTCTCTCCTCCGCCTAGCCAGGCGTCTCTCCCGTTGTTTCCTCTGTCTTCCTTTTCATTCTGCAGGCCCCCTTCCTCCTCGTCCTAAAAAAGAAAACTTCCCCCTGATTCTCCCCTCCTCCTCCTTAAACAACTCATTCCCTCGCGTACTGCGAGACTTATTCATTAGTGTGTTGAGAAGGTGGATCGTTCATTCTCTCTTGGTCCCCTGCTGGACACGTACCGATTGAGACTCCACCTAGCGGAAGGATGGGTAACTCTCGAATAAAAAAAAGGGAAGGAGAGGAGGTAGTTTTTCTTTTTCCTTCCACGAAAGGAATTATTCATGGCTCGCGTGGTCTTTTGGGTCCTCGTCGGTTTTAAGCGACAAGTGAGCTGAGATTCTCCCGCGATGCATCGATTAGGCGACGTAATTGAGCAAATTGAGGCCATTTGGTCCGTCTTATTTTTCACCTCCGAGTGGTTTACTTAGCAACGGGAAATCTATGACGTTGAATTTATTTATAAACGTTCGTGACATTCCCTTTAATACCGTTCTTTCTAGAGTCCTTTCTGCGGACGTATTTATTGGTAAAGCAAGCGCTTTCTTAATGGGGAATTTTATCTCGTTCCTGTTCGTTACTTCCGTAAACAAATGGCATAGTTGCTAATGAAAGAACGAAAAGT
This sequence comes from Uropetala carovei, assembly GCA_036926305.1. NCBI lineage: Eukaryota > Metazoa > Arthropoda > Insecta > Odonata > Petaluridae > Uropetala > Uropetala carovei. Next base: position 3,653,496 of record JAXCHB010000167.1, read on the forward strand.
GAAAATATTCGTTGTTGCATCCTGTATAGGGCATGTTTTCCTAGTAACTGGCCGTAGTTTTCATTGGCTCATATTTTTTCGACAAATATTCATCATAGCAAAACATAATTCATTACATCACCTCATTCTTTTGTATCCGTTTTCTTACTTTTCCCACTTTTATCTCAATCAAACCTACCTTGCACAAAAAGGCAAATTTAAAAAAACCGGAAACTAGATTAAGGTTTCAATATTTCCTCGCAGTTGTATTTTTCAAATATTTTAACTCTTCGTCAAAAATTTCAATGGGAGTAGTTTTTTCCTCTGTGTCATTAGTTTCGCTATGTTTACGACTTCAAGCACTGAGTGACGTTCCCTCTCCTTAGCTCCAAATATTTCCCCAGAGCACCCGCGTGCGGGCTTTTAATACCTTCCGGTTGGCGAATGGCCCGGGCGGATAAGGGCCATTTAAACGTATCGGCAGATTATCAGGAAATGGAAGTTTGTTCCAGTGTGGCGAAGGTGCGGAGGGTGAGGAGGGGAGACGGAGAGGAGGGGAGGGGAGTGGGTGAGCCGCACGCACACGGAGGAAGCGAGGGAGGGAGGGAGGAGGCCTTCCTCGCGACAAAGGCCGATCCGCAATTAGAGTGAACTATGAGAGATCTCAGGAAAACATCTAGTTGGTTCGCAATCCGTGCGGAGGGCGCTTTTCGTTTCAGAAGTGGACGCATGCGTCACCTCCAGGTATTATGTCGCGATCGCATGGCCGATCATGGTTGAGTGTTGCTTCCGGTCTCGCTGGAGAAATCTCTTCCATCTGATGACCACTCGCGACTATCTGGGATGTAATTTCTATTTCCATTAATTTGGAGCATTTTTTCATCGACGTCGTTCATTAAATCAAATGTCATAATTATTCTGGGAATAGGCGCAATATTTCGAGTGTAACCTTAAATCCAGCTACAGAAGCGCAAATCAGTACCCGATATAAAAAATATGCACGGAATTGTTCGTCCGCGACGTAAACATCTGTTTCAGGATGATTTAAAGGAAGCTTCAGCCGCGCCTTAAAACCATCTCCGGATTGCATTCCATATCCGAACGCAAGCATATCATCGGAAGCGTAAGCATAGTAGAGCGTGTGCGCATCTTCGCCGACTTCCTCCCGACCCTCCTCCACCCTGCCTCCGGTCTCCGCCTCCGCTCTCCTCCCCCGCTCTCCTCCCCCGGGCACCGCAAGCGCCGAATCGACACCCTTCCTACCGTGATTCCTCAGGAAGTAGTCAAAGCGGACTGGCCGCCGCACCCTATCGCGGTCCAGGATTCCCACGCCTACCTCTCTCTCTCCTCTTCCTCCTCTCTTCCCCTCCTCACCTCAATGCACAGACTCTTTCCCTATCATTCCGTTCACTCCACCTTCCCAGAGTTCCGAACAATGTCGCACGGTGGCGGAAACACTTCCCCGCGTCACTTCCGCCCGTCTCTCCGCCTGCCTCCCTTCCGCGTCCTCCGCCTCTGCACCTTCACCGCTGACCGCCCGCACTTCCGGAGCGACGCAGAAACACCCCGCCTCCCTCTTCCGGCGGAGATCGACTCGCGGTGCTCTCGATTATTGTCTCGCGTCGCCTGTCTTTTTTTTTAAAGGGAATAAAAAAAGAAAGATTGGAAAGAGAGATTTTTGTTTCGGAGGTCAGAGCGCTGTGGGAGAATAGGCGAAGTACAGAGCGGATATAGCAATTCGGGCGTTTTTTGTTTATTGCTCGGCTTCTGCATACTGCACAGGTGGAACAGTATGTCCGAGCGAGTAAAATTTCGCTTTTACTTCCATCGATATTAAATTTATAACATATCGTATGAGTAACCTTTTAACTGTTGCTAGGTTAATACCGCTTCACTACTACGATGCAGAGCCCTAAGAGATCCTTCGCGTCGTCGAAAAGATCGCATCCGTCCGCAGTTGGCAAATTCCGTCTCCTGTTATCTCTATGGCGATTTCGCCTCTGACGTGAGGCCTCCCCGCAGGGAGAAGGCAAACCTCGTTATTAAAACTAAACTCTCCCTTCGGAAAAAGGAAGTGACGTAACAGAACCGTTCCCCTATTACCTCCTTCCGTTTCACGACTCAAGAACATCCAGGAAGATGGTGCGGTCCGGGGGCGTGCGGGGGCGGGATGAGCCTCGTGGGCACGTGGGGTAGGTGTGGGGCGGTTGCAAGGAAAAGAACGCCCGAATTCACGCTCGATTATCAGCACACTGCGCTCCGAAAGGAAACAGGATATGGAGACTTAGAAAGAAAAGGGAAGTAATACTACTCGGTAAGGATGTGTGTCATCTTGCGCTCCTGCTAATCTTCGTCCGTGTGAAATTGGGGCTTTGAATTTTCAACGAGGAGATTAGACGCATAGTCATTTTGTCTTTCCGCGTGTTAACTAACGTTAGATGATGGTTTAAGCAGTGGCAGTTCAAGTGGAAAGGAGGTTACGTGTTAATTCCCGACGTCCAGGTGGTAATTTAATATTTTCCTCTGTATAATTAATTAATCAGAAATGATATCTTATATTAATCCCATACAGTTACTTCAGGATTTGTCCTTCTACACTCGCCGTATAGAGCACATTGCGAAGTTTGTTTCTGCATCGGAGTTACGTAGAAATTATTCGTTATTCGAGCAATAGAATTTCAGTCCTCCTCATAAAAATTCTCGATTCTTTAAAACGTAATTATTTTCGAAAAAACGGACTTTTTTTTCTATCTCTAACTGTACTTCTTTCGTTCCAAATTTCATCTGCTCTAATAACATATCTTATCGCCAGCTTTTAATCCCACCTGCTAACTGTTGAGACTAAAGGTTTCTACGACTTCTTCGCATAATGTGGTCGTAACATGTTTTTTTTATCGGGATGGTGGTCCCTTCCGCGCGGTGCGGGGGAGAGGAGAAGAGCGGGAGGTACAATTCCCTAAGACGCGACACCTTGTAGGAACTGTCAGGTGCGAACTTCCTTCACTCCCTTTAACAGAATCGGGTTTCCGAACCTCCCGCATTGTCTCCTTAATCTTTGTAAGGCTTTTTTCCCCCTCCTCCTTGTCAGTCAAAGTGGCAGGAGGCAAAGCATTCACCTTGCGATACAATGGCTTCGTCATTCCTTTAAGCAACGAGAAGGTCTCTTACTCAACACACGACGAATCTTCGTTTTCTTTTCCGAGTAGTATTATTAGTTGATTTTAAGTGCCACTAATTTTATTATGACTTAATAATTTACCGCTTTAAGTTTCAACTCAAAATGTTGCGAGAGAAGTGATATTCATTCAACGTCATTCCATTCCATCTACAAGGCGAGGTTAATACGAAGTCGCAAATTATCTGCGTGGTTTATTCGCCTATCGCAAATATCCTCGCATATTTACAGTACGAACTTAAACTTGGCGGGTGATATTCCTCGCGTTACATACATAACTCGGTGTAATCTCCTTACGAACCTCACGGGCTTGATCAAAACAAAAAAATACAGTCTACTACTGCCTATCAATGGTGGAAGAATTATTAAAACAGATATCTAAAGATAGCAATAAAGTGAGTGAAAGGCGCCCACCTCTCGCCGCTTTTCACTTGCGTGGTGCGTGGGTGCTCGCGCATTTCCTACGCCCGCACAGGAAGTGGTGTCTTTTGGTGGTCCCTCTCTTGGTGCCCTCCTTCCGATTTTCCTCCCCAAGCGCGCCCCCTTCGCTACTCCGACCATTTCCCAGGAAGTGGAGCAAAGGGTGCTTTTCGGGATTCTCTCTCTATCTCCCTCCAAAGGAGCCACCACTCCCCATTGTTGTAGCATCGCGCGTTGTTAGGATGGCCTTTCCTCCTGAGGAAGAAGGCGCGTTTGTAGCTCTTTTGGGAGAGAGTCGGGGAGGAAGTGAAGTTCTATGTCTCTCTGAGAAACGCACAGGAAGAAGGGAGTGGGGGGGGGGGGGAGTTAAGAAGAACGGCGGCCGTATCAAGGAGGGAGTTTAAGAGCCCGGCTTCAAGTTCATGCGGGCGTCGCTTTCGAGTAGAAGAGCTGCATCTATCTATTACCTTTTCATAAAAATCGTCTCTGCCACGTTTCTGTCGGATTCTTTACACGTCGGGACAAGCAGCGACGTTGCTTATGGAAGTTTAGTTCGAAAGGGTTTCTCACAGCAGCAGACAGAGTTATCAAACAACCTCAAAGGGTGTTCCGTTATTCCTTGAGATATAAGATATTTCTGTAAAATTTCTCCCGCATTGATAAATTTAACAGCCACGAAAATTATCTTTAAAAGTATTCTTTCAGTTTTACAAATTTTAAAGCTCTAAATTGATGAATTTTAAATTTGAATACATATTTTTACGAAGGCAATGGTAAAATCAACTCCTAGAGAAAATTTTCGTGATGCAATCGCCTACCATTTCCATTAGGCGCTTACTAAACTTATCAGTGCGACACCACTCCTTTGGGCCGGCGGAAATCATCCACCAACCTCTTGGCAAAATTCTGAGCACCAATCTGCTATTAAATTCACATAAATAACAATGAAACGGCGAAAGTATTTCCGAAGAATTTGATGCCTATAACTGATTATCATTGTACTTTCTAGCGGTTTTAAAAAAATAATAATTAGTAAAGGCGCCAAACTTAATTATACATAATACCAGCTACTATTATTTCGTTTTTGTTTTCCTAGAGGAAGCAAGGGACAATACACGAATAAAATATGAATATAAGAGAATGTATATAACAATTGGAAGTAATCAACGTCGCGGTCCGGAGATACGGGAGAAGGTGCTCTTCCACTCCCCCATTTTAAGCCTCGTTTGCGCCTTCGTTTGCCACTCGATTGCTGCGGGACGTAGTAGCTCTCTCGGACGTAACCTTCTTCATCAACTCCACACGCTCCACCCCACTTCCTCCTCCGCCCTCTCTCCCTCCCTCCCTCCGACCTTTTATCCCATCCGCCCAACCCCATCCCTCGGGTCACACCACCCCTCCAGCCTCACTCCCTCCCGCCTTCCTCTCTCAATTCCCATCTCAAGGAGGAAGTCTTCAGTCACGCAGGGAGAGCCCCACTTCTTAAAGCGACCAAGGCGGCTGCGGTGGGCTGCTGGCCGTGTGCGGCGGAGGGAGGGAGATTGTAGGAGGAGGAGGAGGAAAGGAGGGAGCAGGAGGAAGGGACTGTCGGAGTGACTGGACGTTCGAGGGAGGAGGAGGAGAAGAGATTGAGAAGATCCGGAGGAGGTGCAGGAACAGAGGGACGGGAGGGTGTGAAAGAGTTGAGAGGGTTGACGGAGGGAGGAAGAAAAGAAAAGAGGCGAAACGCAGAATACTAACGTTTGCAAATGAGGAGTGGAGAATGGCTCGTGAGAAATAAAATGTGCGAAGGCAAAAAAGGGAGGGAGAGAGAGAGAGAGATAAGCGGTCGAGATGCGAAGGGGACGTGAGGAGGGACGGAAAAGGGTAAGAAAGGGATAAAGATATGCGGGAGAGAGAGAAAGAGAGAGAGAGGGAAGTTGAGGTTGCAAATCAGTAAAGGGCGCTTTGTGGGAAATGGGAAGTGAAGGAATAAATTAAGATGATGGGACGGAGGAGGATGCAGAAGACGGGGGGGGGGGAGGAAGGTTGGAAAAAATGGTTAAATGAGGTGGGAAAAGGAAGATTTTGGATGAAGGGTTGCTGGTTGCAAAAATAAAACGATGCTATCAAAGAAAGAAAGATGAAATTTATAGCGGATAGAAACCTTTGCACTACGTCTACTAATAAAACGATGCGGCTATTTAGTTGCTTAAGAAAGAACTCGGATTTGAGAAGTTTGAATAAATATATTTATTCATTTTCTCACTGTTGTGGTGTGGGGAATAACGAATTTAAATCTCCAGTTAATTAAACTATATTCAACACCGTAGAGGCATGGGTTTTCGTTGTGTTTAACAAGTCCATTAGTAAAAATGTACCTCGAGGAACCTTTTCATACGCTATTTCTGCAGTTGGCAACACGCGTGGCATAAACAATGGTGGCAGCGTGATTGTGGTGCGAGAAGCCTAGCAACTGGAAATGTAGGGAGGGAAGAAGAAGGGAGGAGAAGTGGTTGGCGAGGAATTGAAAAGACGTTGGAAGGTGAGGATGTGGAGGGGAGGGTCATTAGGTCTATAACGGTCAAGCGGATCCGTCTCTCCGGCTCCTGGCCTCTTCTCTAACACTCCAAGATGTCTTTCTGGGGTTGCTTCACGCAATGCAGATAAAGGAGCGATTCTTAGCGATATTGCATCCGGTTATAGCTTTCACGGATTGGAGAGAGGAAGACTTTTCTAAGCGCCGTGAGCCGTTAGACTTTACCATAAAGAGACGCTGATTTCGGATCGAAGACTTGGGATTCATAACTCAATGCTGCGTTTCACTCTTTCGTTCTTGGCCTAGCCTCTCGAAAAAATGAGAAATTAACTTAATGTCAAATATCTTTTCATGAAGCGGTTTCTTTGATGATAATTGATAAAATCTATGATGTTATTTATCAATTGAAAATAGATAATTGCATCCTTTGTTATGTATAAATCATTCTAAAAATCAGAGGTCACGAATTAAATTTAACGGCAACCGGAAAGTTTTTTTCGGTAAATCAATTCCCGCCCGACATAGCAAGGATGTTGCATCCATTTAAATAACGTATCTTTCCTTCCAACGTCGATTGATGTTTGAAAAAGTGGCCAGAAGATTTTTTCGAGGTGCTGGCCACCTCAACCCTCTCCCTCCCACACTGCCCCACAACCGTCAAGCCCCCTCCCGACCGACCGGTGACTTCCCCCCCCCCCCCCCAGGCAGGCCCTTCCACCTCTCCACTCCCCCTTCCAGAGAGCGCTCCTGTCGTCCACTTCTCGCACCACTGACCTCAAGGAGACCCTTCCTGCCCCGCAGTCAACGTTTTAAAAATTTTTTATTCGCTTCCTTATTTTTTCTTAACGTCCTCCCCACGACGAAAGGACGACGTAAGGAGGAGTTCCTCCGCTTCCCTTTGTCCCCGCGTTTAGTTTTTGCTACGATACCGGTTTACGGTTCGACGAAATCAGATCGTCTTCGGTGTGACCCACGTTGGCGGCGTGGTGGTGAAAGGTGAATTATCGGACGGTATAATGTGTTCGGTTGTTGTTCGCATTGCCTTCTTCTGAAGACCCCCGGTCTGTTTACCGAATGGGATTTCAACCATCAAAGTCCGGCAGTGCGTGTGTATTTGTTGGAGATTTGTTTATGTCAAAATTTGAATGGCTAAGTATAAACGGATACGGAAAAAGTTCTAACGAAAGACTTTTCTATCACATTAAAAGCCATTTTTATAACCATCAAAAGGAAATGATTACAAAAGTTTTTTCAGAAAAAATAGCGATTAGTTTTGCAGCTCTTGTACGGTGCAAATTGTAAAAACGGCATTTCCTTCGTTTATAGGTTATAGTTCTGACCTAATTTTACAGCTACGTTCATAGCGTGCCGTATTCGCTTTATAAAAATCCGCTAATGGGATATCACAATTTTTTCATTCTTCATATTTCGAGAATGGACACAAAATTTTAGTATCAACTTTCTTGGTTTTATTTCTATTCCTGTTTTGTCTCCTCTTCTTTTCCACTTTTGGCCTCCTTCGTGCTCCTTCGCGCTCCTTCGCATCTTCACCTTCCATTTTTTCCATAGGTGTCAGGGTCAGCATCTAGAGGGCACAGTACCCACGCGTTTTCCTCTTTGAAGAACACATCCACAAGCCTCTTTTCCCTCTCTCTCTCTCTCTCACTCTCTTCCTGATGGGCGACATCCTCTCCTAAACCTCACTCAGAGTTCCCACGGCCGCGTCAGGCGGACTCGCCGAGTCGAGATGGAAGGGAATTGAGAGGGCAGGAGGGGGAGGAGGTTGGGGGAGGGGGGAAGAGGTTGAGGGTGGGGGGAGGAAAGGGGGTTTGGCAGGAGGAGAGAGAGAGAGAGAGAGAAAGAGCGCGCGCTTAAGGCTCCTCGCTGTCTACTAGCGGCCCACTTTGAAAAGCGTGGCGTTGTGGGTGCGGGAGTGTTAGCTGAAAAAAAAGTTCCTGAGGAGGGGGCGTCTCCCTCCCTCCCTCCCTCCCTCCCCCCTCGCCTGTATAAATGAGGATCTCTTACGCGAATGACACAACGGATGAGTTCGGAGTATATTAATATTGTCCTGATGCCTTTTTCTATCGTTTGGGCGCGGTTTCGGGTCGGCTATTTTTTCATTGAAAGTATATATTTGTTTCTGTTTCGTTTCGTCATTCAAAAATGTAAACCAAAATTGTTTGTAAGTGACCGAACAATTACTTATGCATTCTCTTAGGAGAGGAAAATTGTTTCAATTAAAGCCGTGCCTCTGCGAAATATTGTTTCAAAATTTTCTCTACAAAATGAGACCGCGAACTTTTGAGAAAATTGTATACTAAATGGTTTCATTATTATAACGTATTTTTAAGGCCTACAGTTAAAAATTATTTAACTTGAAACCAGCATGAATTCAACGGAAATGTAAGATTAGAAAATATAACATTTTCTCTCTGAAGTACTGTAAAAGTCACTTTAGAAAAATTAAAGAACAATGCGTAAAAATTTTAACCAACAATTCAGTCAGGAAAATTAATAAAACGCTCCGCTTCCATGCAGATATCTATAAACGCATTTTAAAGGGTCTAATAACGAGTCGGTGATGCTCTACAAATAAGATTAGAGCAAAATACGAATCTTCGTAGGGAAAAAAGTCACATTTTGCGCAAGGAAGAAATTAGTATGACATTAGCCTTTCGTCATGGCGATTGAGTGCCGTTACGTAACAAATGAAGTTAGAAAAAGCGCGTTCCCTTCTCCAAAACGGAAGATGCTCCAAACGTACTTCTCTTCCCTCCTCCTCTCTCCTCCTCCTCTCTCCTCCTCCTCTCTCCTCCTCCTCCCATCCTCTGAGCGCCCCACCCCCACCATTTCCTCATTTGCTCTTCTCCCTGCACCCTACATTTTTAAACCCACCTCTTCCCTTAGACACACACACGCACACCCTCACGGGTGCACGCACACACGCACGCGCGGCAGACGACTCTTCCACATCCTCCTCACCGAGTCGCCCCACCTTCTCCTCCTGAAGTAAAGTGAAGCATAAAAAAAATACTTATCCAGTGAAGGGAGATAAAATTGGAATTAATAGACTTCGAACCAACGTTCCGCTCGTTCCGCGTCCCCCTCTCTCTTCTCTTTTCGAAAGGAAGTCTCCCGTTGAGTCGCGTCTCTCACGACTCTCTCCCATCGCCCTTCGATTCCCGCGACGCCATGCCAAGCAACGTTCACATTCAACCGGCCGAAGCTATTCTTTTTTTTTTTTTCAAGTTCCTTATCAGTTCGACTCGCGACCGCCCCTTTTTTTGGGGTCCGATTGTTTGTAAAAGGCCTTTGAAAAAAAATGAAAAGATGTTTCACGGTTGATAAATACGGGACTTGTTGGAGGTGTTTGTCGGAGGTTGTTTCCTCGTCCGTTTGTTCCTTTTATTGGAAGCCCTAGATTGGATCGACTGCGAGCGATAAGGATCGAGAGTTTTTTTTGCTTGGAGTCGATGTTTTCCGTAACTTGTCATTAGGGTTTGAAGCCGCTCGTGTAATCTGAGATTTCGAATCTCCCCGTCGACCAGGTTATAATTGTATGTTTTCGCTTTTCGTTGCTCTGTTGTTTCCTCGTTCGTCCTTTTCGACATCGCCGTCATATCCGAAGCTGTTACCTGAGTTTCATTTACTCTTCAACATGCAATTCGTATAAGTCGATTTTGTGGTTGCATACTCCGAAAGGGTATCGTTGAGGCTATTAGATACGATATATATCTACTTATATTTTGTCTGAAAATTCAATATTAATTCGTCATATTCGTGAAATGTTTACTAAGCAAGTTTTAATACTTGATATTTTTTTCCAAAAAGCGAATCTTAATTCTGAAAATAGCCACATTCTATCATTTTCCAACACGAAGGTTTTTATTTCATTAAGAGACATCTTTATTTAAATTTGCAACCAGAAAGCACAAATACATATTCCAGGTATTTAGGAATATTTTTCCAGCATCACTTCAGTATCCATTTACGCCAAACTTCAGATAATGCGACGTTTGGCTCAGCATCGAAGAAAGGCATCTCCTTTCGAACAACTCCTATAATTTCTTCAAATCTTATTTAAAATCCCTTTTTCCGTTGAAACTTTTTCCTCTTCGCCCTCGCCGTGCCCCTCACGATTCCTCCTCATCACCACCAGGAGCAGCAATTGAGTGACACTTCGCCTTCGGGAGGCATGGAGGGAGAGGAAGGGAGAGAGGGAGAAGTTTTTATGTTTGGGAAGTGAATTGAGTGTGGTTTGAGGAGAGAGAGAGAGAGAGAGAAAGAAAGGAGGGAAAGAGATGCGGGGAAAAGACCGTTGGGAATGGAACAAGAATAAGGAGTTCGAATTGTGTTCGAGGTAGGGAGAGGGAGCGAAAGGAAATTCCGGTAGTCGTGGGGAAGTTACTGCATCGGCCTACACCGATTCCTCTCTCTCTCCCTCTCCCCACCTCGATTATGAGTTTTTTTTTGTGCCTTAGACGCAAATGAAGGACCTTCGAAATAGCTGGAGATATTACTCGGAAGGAATTTCAATCCTAAAATATTATAATTTCTTGAGTTTTATACATGCACATTTAGCTGTCGTCGGCGAGGTTTCGTAACTACGCTATCCGACCGCTCATGGCTATCGGTAGGGGAGGTAGGTTAGGGCGGCGTTCTAAGAGGCCCCCCTGAGGTCGTCTAGGCGGGGCAGGAACGGCTAGGGGCACGAAGGGTGCACTGGGAGGAAAAACCAAGTGTGGGAAAAAAGGTGAGGATGCTCGGAGGAGCAGTTTGACCTCCCTTTAACCGCTGACTTAGGCCGTCGCAAAGGTAAAGAGAGAGAAAGAGAGGTTCACCCTAGGAGAGACTTCCTTATCCGGACATCCCACTTTCTTTTCCGGTTCCCAGTTAGATGGGATATTACACGCCCTTTGCCATCAAAACTTTTTTCCCACCCTTACGAGGCACGGCCCCTTTCCCCTCCCCTACCGGGAGGAGGTCTTTTCTGCATCCCTTCTGCAGATCTCAAGGAGATCCCGCTGACGACGGGAGAGAGAGAGAGAAAGAGGCAGACTATAGCCCTCTTTCCCCCGATGCCAGGGAAGAAAGGAAGGTTCACAAAAGAGCTCTCTGCCTTCTCCTTATGGAACCTCCTTCCCCTTCTCCCTCTCTCTCCTTATAACGGAAACTCCCCTCCTTTTGGCGAGAAAGAATAAGGATGCTGGTGAATTGGTACACTTTGGAGGCGGAGCGAGGGAGGGGGAGAAAACCGTTAAGGAATTGTCCCCCCCCTTCGCTCCTCCCACTCTGACGTCTCGTGCCGCACGAGGCACGCTTCTGCCGTTTTCTTTGTATGCAACGATTTCTTATCCTCGCTGCAGACTTTTTAAATGCCCCTCGCGACACTTGGGGCGTAACGCTCCGCCGTCTGCTGCTGGATGGCCAGAAAGCCCCAACGGTGACTTTGAGGTGACGGTTATGAACGAGAATTTCCTTTAACTAATCAAAGTTAAAATTCCATGTATAAAATATGTTAATCTATTGATTATAAGATATATAAACCAGAAAGACTTGTAACAATTTACCGGCGTGTTTCCATTTGTCCATTGAGACGCAACTCATTCCCACAGTTTATTTCAGAATTCATCTTGAGAAATGGAATTTCTTATAAAATTATTTTCTATATTTCGTTTCTCCTTTTTTTTAACGCTGATTAGAAAACATTTTCGGAGAAGAGTATTAATTTTTTCATTGGCTTTTATGGATAACTTTGGTTCCCTAATAAAAGCTTAGATTTGTAATAAACGAGAAAATATAAATTTCTCATCTTACAAACGCTTGTTTTTTTTTTCAAATGAATCCGTTGGTAGAACGGGATTTTCAAGTAGCATTATTATTACAACGATGCGTCGTACATTTCGCGTATTACCTTTACCTTATATGCGGCTTCGTGTTCGCAAGTGTGTGCGCGTGAAACTTAGGATTTAAAACTCGTTCGAGGTCGCATCTTAACCGGTTGCTAAGGCACGCTTCGAGTTTTTTTTCCTCGTGCCTAGCAACCCTGTTTCTTTCCGGCATCGCCTTCTAAAAAACTTCCCCTTTCAATTCCTTACCGTCTTGGTAACTCGTTTAAACATACTCTGGCGATGCGTGGTGGACGAGTCGAAAGTCCCTCGCCTCGCAACGCACTCTCCGTTCCTTCCAAAGAAATTTCGATTCGTTCAAATGTCTCCAGCGACGATTCCCTTCCTTTTTTTTTTTTCGATCCCGCGATTTAAAAGATCGTTGGCATCACAAAACGGTTGCCGAAGCACGCCTTCTCCGCCTTCGTTTTTTTTCCTCCTCTACCTTTCCAACGCCCCTTCTCCCTTTCTCTCCTCGGCCCTCCTTAAATCCCCTTCTCCAAGGGGATATTCTTCCGTTCCGCACCGCCGTCACACGCAGCCATCCTGAGAAGGAACCCTCGGGTAGCCTAGGAAACACTCCTATATACCGACAATGCATATCGGTGTAATTTCTCAAAGTACTCCTCGTTGCTAAGATAAGAATTGAGTCGAGTGCGACAGTGTCGTAGAATTGGCTTCCTCAGTATTCGGACGGATTTTTGTCGTTGCTCGGTTGTTTTTAACGGTCGAGGGAGCGAAGGGGATGGGGCGGGCGCGAGACAAGGAGTTGCGTAACCGTCTTGTGAGATGGGTCGGAACGTTTCATTGTGTCTGCCGCTTCTCAACGGCACGAGCCAAGTCGGAGTGGGTTGAGGAGATATGGGGGAGTTGTGAGGAGGGATAGAAAGGAAGGTCGCTGCTTTGAAGACGAAGAAATAGGTGATAGTCACGCCCACCGGCCACTCCCTCCCTCGCCGCAAAAGTAACCGGACGGCTCCTCCCCCGCGCGTGCCCCCCTTCTCTCTCTCTCCCTCTCTCCATCTCCTCTCCTTCTTCTCAAAAACCTCCTCCTTCCCAGCCCTTTTCTTCCAGCGTCCAAATCCCGCCTTCGGCGACCCGTTTCGCATGCGCGGCACCGAGCTTCGCGGACGCCCCCTGCGAGGGTAGGGGTGGGTTTGGCGGGGGAGGGGTATGGTTGTGGGTGGGTGGGTGTGTGGGGTGGGAGGGAAGGGGGCTTGGAGGTAGTAGGCGTATCCTAGCGGCCTAGCTCATTTTTTTCGCTTCCTCTTCTTGTTTGCGTAGGTACTTGATTAGCCATGTTTTTCCTATAGGTAGGCATCCAGTAGACGGATCGTGAATCGATCTCACGGTTGCGGAGAAAAAAACGAGTCAAGCGGTTGTATTTTTGACCCGAAATTTGTATTTTTCTATGCGTCTAACACTTAATTTGTATATTTACCCGGTGAAAAGTAACGTGTCTTGAGCTTTTTTATTTACGAGAAATAACCGTATGGTTTCACATAATTCACCTGAATTTGATAGAAGAGGTAAATAGGTAAAGTATCGAAGCGCATATTTACTTTCCGGAAAAATTATAAATTCGCCCTTATCAATAAATGACACTCGTGGTTCTTGTATAGTCCACCATCTTCGTTATATTCTATCATATTACGTATGCACCCTTGTGTTATGTAGTTGAAACCCCAAGAATAAACAAAATCAAAGCGATGTTGCAGTAAAATTCGTGGTTTATCCGTTTGATCCGATTTTTTTGCTCAAACTACTTTTCCCGAAAAATAACGTCCCATCGCGTTTTCCTGAGAATCTCACAGAGGTTCCCGAACTCTCGAGCGGTGTTTCTCAACGCAGCCCGCCTCAAGATGACCCGTCTCCTTCCTCCCACCCCTTTTCGCCCTCATCCTTTCTCCCCCTTCCCCCATTTCCATAATGCGGGCTCCGTCGTAACCTGGATCGACGATAAAATATACGCGAAACGCGCTCTCCTGACGTCACTATATATATCGCGCAAGGAAGGGAGGTCGGAGGAAGAGGACAGCGTTCCGGAGACTTGTGCGAGGGAATGGGAAGGCAAGCGTTTCTCTGGGGGTTTCGTCGCCTCAGCGAGAGAGGTTCTCAACCTCTTTTCCCCTTTCACTCCGCCTCCATGTCTTCCCTCTTATTTTTGCAACCTTCCTCCGATCGTATGTAGTTCGCAATTAGGACATCCCGCATGGCCCGAGATCTGCTATTTTATTCATTTTTTTCGTGTGCGCGGCTATGCGAGAGGTTTTCAACTCCTCGAGCAACTAACACGCAACGTTATTATACTCTTCGCCCGGCGTCTCTACTTCGTTTCTTTGTAGTTTCGTTGTAAGACCGTCCCAACATTTTTTTCTGGCATGTATGGCGTTTTGTACGGAAAAGCGAAATGGGATTATTATGCCCTTCCCAACGAAACGAAAAGTTTGGTGCTGATGTTTGACAACTTCTTGCGTTTTGTTACTCATTCCCTTAAACTTAAAATATTTGTATTCAGACTAGTCCATCCTTAGAAAGGTTTTAAGCATATTCAGCGTTACATTTTCATGGTTATTGAGCACTGTAAAATGCATTGGAAAGTTTTTTAAAAATAAGCTAGGTGACGCAACTAATATTTAAAGAAATGTGCGAAAATTGTTTTATATGCGATTATTTATAAATTAAATCATTTATATAAAGGGCGGATGATAAAATGTATTATCGCGAACGGAAAAATACCTTACAAGGTAATTTCAAATTAAAATTGTGTGTAAACGTAGATGTTCCAAACGTTGCGCATAACGCGTTAGTTTATCGATTACTTAAAAATAAAAGAATCGTTATTCCGAATTTCTGCGCACGATGAAGAATTCCGCTGCCATTTCTTCATAGCATTTTTGAGATCGCTCTACTTCCGTCGCTCTAAGGCCGACCACTGCGGGTAATAAATTTGCACGCAAACCGTATTGTGCATAAAGTATTTCTTTATTTATGAGGCTGTGGGTGGGCAACATCCTACTCCGCGAGAACAAGTAGGGTATCTCCCAAGGCGGGGAAAAGAACATATAAATCACGATAAATTAAACGGGAGAAGGTCGATGGAATGACAGTTATCCCTTAGCTTAAGTGTTATTCCTATTTAATGCCTCTTTTTTGTTATCAAAAGGAGAAATGGGGGAACGCTAAACAGAAGTCCGGTAGCCATCAGCTCTTCCTATGGAAATAGTAATGACGAGATTAAAAACTTTTAGGTGTGGAGGATTTTAAGGGAGCATTACGCATAAATGATTTTTCATAGGCTTCGTCCTGCAATATTTCTAGATAACATTCCTTCTTAGCAGCCCTTGATTACCACGGATTAATGATGATGTTTGTTAGGTCATGCTAATAATCGATCCCCCCTTTTTTAACTTCATTGAGTTGAATTAGTTTAATGAATAGTATAATATTATCTGCACATTACACGTTCCCCTTGATCGATTATCCCATATACCTGCAACAATTTCTGTATCGTAACCATATAGTACTACTGTTGCTTCTCATAATTCACGCTCGAAAAAACGTACGGTTCCATAGTCGTCTAGGTGAGGAAATAAGTAGAGACTCTGAAGACGAGGTAGAGGTTGAGTCTAGCGCTACGACCTCATTAGTGACATCGTTAGAGGAATCGGGGTGTTTGGAGAAATTAAAGACATTCAGTGTAAAATTTGATGAAGTGCCAGAGACATTGTTTATGTCATTTGACGATGTAGAAAATTATGTTACATGCCAAATTCTAAAAAAGGTGAAACAAAAGAAATTTTCAGATTATTTTATGAAGCATTAAAGGAGGATTGAAGTATGACAGTTTTCTTTTCTTTTACTTCTCCGCTGTACTTCTTTTGGATATTTTCAGTACACCGTACTTTCAGTATAAAGTATAAAAATCCATGCTCCGTAGAGATACGTTGTATCGAGATTTTACTGTATTGAAACCGAGTAAAAAAATTCGCCGCGAACTTTTCTGCTGGTTTAAAACTTCGCCCAAATGCAAATGTTCTCATAATATTATTGCCCCATAAACGCGCCCTCTCGTAATTGCGATAAAAATGAACCAGGGGACTCGCATCTTGTAGATCGTAGAATCTGCGATCGTCTAGCAGAGACGGTGGCCGCCGCAGGCCACGCTACACTCCAGCACCTCAGCACACACGGGCATTGTGTCCCCGTGGAAGTGGAGCGGGGAGGTTGAGGAGAGGGGAGTGGAATGAGGACACGTGGAAGGGAATACGGAGGCGGAGGGGGGGAGATAATGTGTGTGTGTGTGTCGGAGAAGGGGAGAACCGAATAGAAAGGGAGTCTCTCTGAATGGCCCCACCTCCTTCCCCGTCTCACCAAGCGCTTGGGGTTGAAGAACGAGGGCCCCGTGGTACAGCCGTTAGGGCCCGCTCGAAAACTTAGGGATCGAGAGGGAGTCAGTGGAGGGGAGGAAGAGGGAGGGGGAGAAGGATGGAAAAGGTGACAGTTGGAAGGGGGAAGAGAGTGGGTTTTAAAAAAATGTGCCCAGAGAGAGAGAGAGAAAGAGAGGGAGGGAGAGTAGGGAGGTGTACGAGGTAGGTAGCTGTGCGTAGCTGAGAGAAGCAGAACGCGCGTCTTTCCCTCAGCCAGGCGGAGAGGGAGGGAGCTACCGGTAAGGGAGTGGGTGCCCCGAAACCTCCCATGGAGGGCCTCTCACCCCACAGCGTCATGGGACAGGTGTTAAACTCTCACCCTCTTATACTGAGTCCCCTCCACATAATCGTATCTGGTATAGTTCCTGTTGCGTTCGAACGGTTTGGGATTCTATGAAGACGTGCGGGGAATCCTTTTTTTTATGATGTAGTATCTGATCGATTCGGTTTGTACCGTTCGCTTATCTGAGAGATGTTTTCCTCTTGTATCTTTCGCGATGTGAAGGCGATGGTTTATGCTGAGCGTACAACGTAAAAATATTTCTATAGAAAAATAAAATTCGGATGATTTATTTTTCAATGATTAAGTTCAAGGAAAACAAATTTCCAAATTGCTCGTGAACTTTAGCTATGCGTTTCAAAGGTATGAGTTAAATTGTCAATGAAAATTGACCAATCTACATTGTATTTTCCGTCCGTAATCTTAGACTGTCTCTTACGTTGTCATTAATCGGATATTTTGATAGCTTTGTTTAAGAAAAAGTAGAAAATGTGATAAATTTGCATTGATATTTTATATCTAATGAAAAAATACGTTTCCATTAACACTCTGATAATGAATACAACTATGATAAACCAATAAAGAAAGATGATTGGCAGCAGCATGGATTTCGTATCTAATGGGGCTAACTTTAAAGTTTAACTTAATTTTTAATGAACGACTATGAAAAGTCCACTAAGATATGAAGTAAATGAAAAGTAATAAGAGGAAATTATTATATTGAAAACGATAGTATTTCGAACGAATTCATTACAGTGACGGACTTTCCAGCTAAATCCAAATAAAAATTAACAATCGGTGTATTGCTTTTTTGTAACAGCAATATGTATGCCAGACAGCAGGGTAAAATATTCAAATGCAATTCATAACATCTGAACAGTGTGCTTTAGAAGCCTAAGTCTCTTATTTGGAATGATAGGCGCATTTATTACGAAATTCATCATTGATGTTTTAAGTCAGAAATGTTTATGCCGATATTTTTGCTAAACTTTAAGTTTGATGCATATTTTACAATTCTAAAATTGCTTATGCTTTTTGGTAAGTTGTATTTTACCCTTTAGTGCATTCCCTAACACAGCAGTTCCCTGTATTTTCTCACTTAATGGTATACTTAATACGTGTTTTTATAAATTTTGCACCTCGAAATTACGAGTCCCCTATTGATAAATTATTTATTTTCTCGAATCAAGAAGCAGAGCAAGGGAAGGATAAGAGAGAGGAGGCGCTAACCCACGCCTCCAACGCTCGCATCCCGACGGCGATCTCCGCCGACGCCTTCGCCCCCGAGGCCCAGCCGGCAGCCGCCCTCACGACACAGCCGCCTCCCGCCCGCCTTCCTTGGCGGTGGCCTCCGTTCAGACCACGTGACCTCCCCTCCCCACCCCTCGGCCATTCACGGCTGCGTGAGTCTCGCAAGGGAAGGGGGGAGAAAGCTCGCCTCAGGAGGGGAGAGTGGAGGGGGGCCCTCCGAAAAACCCTTCGTCCAATCAGGGAAGGTCTTTCTTATGATGTCATCGGAAGAGGATGCCGAGTGTTTCGGGTTGTACGGAGATAAACTGCTAAAGAAAGCGAAGAGGACTAGGCAACGCGTCGACGCGGGAGAACCGAGGAATTCTTACTCCTCGATTCCCAACTTCAGCTCCAGGCCGAGCTTCCTTGCCGGCGGTGGAGGCGCCGGGGGCGGCGGTCTATACGGAGCCATATTCGGCGCCGGTGGTGGTCAGACTCACCACCAACACTTTGGGGGCCTCTTCGGCGGTCCCGCGTACGCCTCCCCTGCTAAGATGCTCAACGAGCTGTTGGGCAGGCAGGCAAAAGCCGCCGACGCAGCGGCAGCCGTGGCCATAGCGGGAGACGGACCGGCGGGAGCCACGGCACCGGCAGGAGGCACGGCCGCCCTCGTTTCGCGAACGGATTCGGCGGCCTCGCCCCCGCCCGCGGGAAGCGTGTCGGCGGTCGCGGCCGCGGTGGCCGCAGCTACGGCAGCCGCGGACAAGGCGTTCGACTGCCTCAACGCAACGAGCGTGATAAGGAGGGGAATGGAAGAGGGAGGGAGCCCTCCCCCACCGGGCGCCCAGGGGGCGGTGGTTCCGCACATGCACCACCCTCCGCCCTCGCACTCCGCCCCCGGATCGCTGGTGGACAATGCTCACATGCTCCGCGACATCCTCCAGGGACGCAAGAAGGAGCTGTTGGCTCTCGAGCAAGAGCTTCGGAACGCCCAAGCGGCGGAAAGGGACTTTATGAACGTGTCGCCGAACAACAACAATGCACTTCACAACAACAACAATAATAACGAACTGAAAAACGGTGTTGTAGGTAGTGGTGGTGTAGTGGGTGTCGGTGGAAACAACGGATTAAGTGGTGAAGGTGGAGAAGGGGGCGTGGTTGGTGATTCTGGTGCGACGATCCCCAAACGGGAACAAGTGACGGTGAACGGAGGAATCGGCGCGGAGGAAAACTCCGAGGACGACGAGGCGGCGATGGAGGCCGCGAACCGCGACCTCAAGCGAGGAATGCGGGAGAACGGGGGCGGAGAGGACGAGGAGGAGGAGGAGGAGATGCTGGACGAGGCGCTCAACAACCTCAACGGCGCGGCCTCTTCGTCCGAATCCAATTCGTCCGCACCCTCTCCGGGACCGCAGTCGCCCAAAGACGGTGACGGCGGCGGGGGAGGAGGAGGGGGAGGCGGCGGAGGAGCGGGTGCGGGTGGGCTGCAAAACCCGGGAGGAGCGGCCTCCTCCCTACCCCCTCAGCAGAAAGAGCAGAAGGAGACCCTTGAATTGAAAAGAGCGAGAGTGGAGAATATAGTGTCGTCCATGCGTTCTAGCCCCTCCTTGCTCCCCGCGTCTGTGACGGGGGCGCAGCAGGTGAACGGGTGCAAGAAGAGGAAACTGTACCACCCGCAGCAGCACGACTCGAGTGGCGGCGTGCGCTACGCGTCGGCCAATTCGGCGCACGCGGCGGGTATTCTTTTGAGAAGCGACGACGACGACGACGAAGAGGAGGAAATGATTGAGGGAATGGAGGAAGAGGAAGACGACGAGGATGACGACGAGGAGCAAATGATGGCGGCGAACGCGGGGGCGGCGAACGACGACGACCAAGGGCCCGACGAGGAAGAGGAACCGCCTCAAGTGCGTCAGAAGAGGGTGGAGAAGGACGCGCTAAAGTCACAGCTGAGGACCATGCAAGAGCAGTTGGCGGAAATGCAACAGAAATATGTGCAATTGTGCAACAGGATGGAAATGGAATCGGATTGCCCCGACGACAACACGAGCGATCTTTCGCTCGAACTCGCCGCAGCTGCGGCGGCGGCCGCGGCGGCTGCAGCGGCTGCCGCATCCAACTCGGTGAACCAAGAAGTAAACGAAGTGGAAGTTCCGGCGGCGCCACCTGTGGAAAAACCCGTGTCGGTGATGAGCAAACCGATTCAGCCGATCCCTCCTGCGGCACCCGTTGCGGCCCCGCAGATCGCTCCCGCGATGACCACCCCCGTGGCTAAGGAAATGCCGTGCCAACCGGCGGGTCAACTCCCATCCACCCTCTCCAAAATGACACCGTCTGCGAAACTTCACCACGTCCTTCACCAGCAACAGCACCCGACGCTGAACGGTGGAGTGCCGTCGCTTACGGCGGCGCAGCATCAAGCCACGATGCAACACCAAGTGCAACAGCAACATCACATGCAGCACCATCAGCATCATCCTCCCCAGCATCAAGCGCCACCACCCCAGCAACCACCCCCGCATCACGGCCACTCCGCAGCACCCAACGCTGCGGCGGCCATGTACTTGGGAGTCAGCCAGAAGCTCATGCTCGAGCAGGAGGCGCGGATGGCGAAAGAAGCCGCGAATGCGGCGGCCGCAGCTGCAGCCGCTGCAGTGGCTGCCGAGCAGCACCAGCAGCAGCAACAGCAGCAGCAACAACATCAGCAGCAGCAACAGCAGCACCAGCAACAACAACAACAACAACAGGCGAGCCAAATTCCGCACCCCTCTATGCCGCATATGCCTTCCCAGATGCAGCACCCGACCCAACAGCATCATCAACCGCCTCCGCCTTCCCATCACCCGCACCAGATGCCCTCTCAGAACCATCCCTTACCTCATCACCACCCTTCGCCATCAGTGGTCCCCGCTCCCCCGCCGCCTCCTCCGCCTCCGCCTCCTCCACATCCCATGAACGTCAAGAGCCACGGACAGTCTGGAGTCGTGCCGGGATCGGATTTCTCCGAGAGGTTCTCCTTTTTCCGCAACGCTGCAGCGGCCGCAGCGGCTGCCGCAGCCACGGCAACTGCGGCTGCCGCACCCATCTCCGGTGCGGACCTGGAAGGCCTCGCCGACGTCTTGAAATCCGAGATCTCGGCATCGCTCGCCATTCTCATCGATTCCGTTGTCGCTCGCTTCGTCCAGCAGAGGCGATTTATGAACGCCAAGCACCATCACCACCACCATCACCACGCGGCCGCAGCGGCTGCGGCTGCCGCTGCAGCGACGGAAGCGGCCGCCGCCGAACAGCTCAACAAGGACCTTCTGATGGCGTCCCAGCTGTTGGATAGAAAATCACCTCGGACCAAGGTGATCGACAGAGGGAGCGGCGCGAGGCCCGCGGTGGGCCCGGATAGACTAGGGAGGCACCCGGACGGAGGGGTGGTTCCCGGAGAGGGCGCGCCCAGAGTCAACGGTAGCGCGTATCCGATGGGAATGTCAAACTCCATCCACGGCGCGGAGGGGGGAATGAACCCTATGAGCCTTCCGCACCTGAGGCCCCCGACCAGCGTGGCGTCCATGTTCCCTCCCCCGAAGCCCCCGGCGTGCACCGTTCCGACGACGACCTCTACGTCGGCACTCTACGCACTCAGCGGCCTGAGCGCGCCGCCGCAACCGAACCCCTACTGCATACCGGAAGGGAGCAGTGCCGCTGCCGCACCCGGGAGTGGAGCCGGTGGAAGGGAAAGCGCCGGAAGCGTGGGCGGAACCGGAAGCACTGGGGCGGTCACTCCCACGGGAGCCGGCTCCGGAAGCGTGCCTGGAGGACCCAGAGAAGCTGGTGCGCCCGAGCAGAACGAGGCCCTCAGCCTCGTGGTTACCCCAAAGAAGAAGAGGCATAAGGTGACCGACACGCGGATAACCCCGAGGACAGTCAGCAGGATACTATCCCAAGAGAGCCCTTCGAGGAGCTCGGCACCTCCGAGCACGGTGATGACCAACGGCGGCGAGACGTGTGCGCCCCCCGTGGGTGTGGCACCCACCACGGTCTGTTCGTCGGGCGTGCCCTCCAATTTGTTGGACGGCAAATACGCGAGTCTTTTGGCATCCGCGGGCGCCAACGGGACCACAATGCCCAGCTCCGGAATGCCGCCCGTGAGTTCTGCGGCCCCGAGCTGCGTGGGGCCCTCCATCGGAGGCGGGCCTCTTTCGGGAGGCGTATCGTCGGGAATGGGTGGGCCGATGTCCGAATCGCCCTCCCCCAGACCTTACCACCCGCCCCCGCCGCCCATCCTCCCCGTCTCGCTGCCCACTTCCGTTGCCATCCCGAATCCCGGCCTCCACGAGTCGCAGGTCTTCTCGCCGTATTCTCCGTTCTACGGCGGCGGAGGAGGGGCACCCGGAGGAGCCGCACCCGGAAGTTCCGGACCTATGCACTCTAGCGGAAGCCCGCCGGAAAGACCTCCGAGGGATGCCGACAGCCCGCTACCACCGCACCCGCCCTCCATGCTGCATCCGGCCCTGCTGGCGGCGCACGGCTCGCCCGACTACGTGCACCTCCGCACCGGCATCGGAGCGACAGCCGGAGGAGACAGCGTGGACCGCGTCTCGGACTGCAATTCCGGTGACGGCCCTTACGACGGAATCACGCCCACTATATCCTTTACTGCTCCATTGCACTTTGGTTTGTTTTGCTATTTTTTTCTGGGATCACTCCATTTTTGTTCATCCACTTAATTTTTCATCCCTATTTCTCGATTTTCATGGCAAACATCATATAAAGAAAATTTCATATTCAAATTCCATTGCGTTTAAAAGTTCACTTTTCCTTATATTTAACCTCAATCATTATCATTCTTGAAGTCCCATGTAACCCCTAAAGAAACATACAGTATGCCCTAATTTAAGCCATGTTAAATAAGTCTGCATCCTGTAGTAAAATAACGAATGATGTGACTTTATTATTTCATTCTTTATTTTCATTTAATATTATTGTATTTAGAATTTCTTTTGTTATTTCAACAGATTTTTGTTGCGTTTATTATTTCTGCCTGCTTATTTTAAGTACGTTTTTTTTATCAATTTAATTTACCACTTCTGCTTGCTCTAAACCCTTAATTATGTTATCAAGTTATTTTTAGTATATGCGGTCAATATTTCTCGTCGTGCGTCACCATAAAAGTCATATAAAATTAAATTTCCTCAGTTAAATTTCTAAAAACTTATTTGACAAATATTATTTTATCTTTAAATATTGATTGTATAGATCTACCTTCAGGGGCGTATTTATAGGTATGCGCAGTGCGCGCAGAAGTAGGGCCCCGTGCTGCTCTGAGGGCCCCCCGAATTCCAAAATTATCAAAAAAAATAAGGCCTCAAAAAAGAGCGCGCAGGGCCCCACTATCCATAAATCCGCCCGTCTGCCTTGCAGTAGTCATTCATATTACATCAGGTCTTGAAATGCAATTTTAATTGATTGTATTTTTCCAACTTTAAGTGATTTTAATGGATTTAACATTGCATTAAGTATTTCACACGAAACGAGTCATCTTTGCGTTAACATTCCTCCAAAATAAGCTCTTATTTCCTCTCAAACAGTGTTTACTGAGCGTATCCCTATATTAGTTACCCGTTTATTGCGCTTTATTGTTTGTCCTTGTTTTTCTCGTAAATGCCTCTTCAATGCACTTACTTTTGTTCGCCATCGCCATTTATTCACCTTATCCTGCTTGCGAGATTTATTAGCAACCGAAGCGCCGCGATTAGAGAGAGTGTCAGTTTGGGAAGAGGAGCGGAGTGAGAAGGAGGGAGGGAGGGAAGGAAGGAGCTAAGAATTTCCTCCTTTCGGTCCTTTGGGATGGAAGAAGGGGAAGAAGGTTTGGGTTGGGCTGGTTGGAGAGCGACGCGAGGCCCACCGCCCGCCCCCCGTTCGGAGGATGGGGTAGGCGTAATTGACGCCAGCAACCGTCGCGAAATCTTCGCATTCGGATAATCTCTCTCTCCGCCGCCGAGGTTCCTCGCGACTTCCCCTCTCGGCCCTCTCCTCCCTTCCTCCCACTCCATCTTCCCCTTTCTACTCCCTCTCCTCCTCCCTTTTTCTCTACATTCGTTTGCCTCCACCGTCTTCTTCCATCTCTCTTCCATCTCCTTTCTCTCCTTTCAACCCCAAAAACCCCTTTCTATCCTGATTTACGCCTCTCGTCCCTTTCTCTTTCTCCCCTTCTCACTTTTATTCCTACTTCACTCCGTACAACTTGGCTCCGTAACTTATAGGAGATTATTTCTATTCATAATAATTTCTTGAAACTTTAGTTTAGTTTTGATTAGTTCCAGATAAGCTAGTATCATAATAATTGAAAATTGCCAATATTTGGGAAAAAAATATCAGTTTGGAAGGTTATGAAGTTTTCTTTTAGGATTTTTGTAACGAATTAACGATAGAAGTACCTTGGCAAAGGATCACGGCCTCATCTATGCCACTTCTACTTTCCTACAGCTTAACGAGTGATTTTCCTTTGTTTAGCTAATGGTTAGTAATATTTCAGGGTGTATTCGCTTGTATTTTCTTTTAAAGTTAACGGTACTATTCCTGGCGTAGATGAATAAAAGGAAAGACACTTTTAGTTGTGGAGGAAGACCACGCACCCGAATTCCTTTTTCATAGGGGTCTCACAATCTAAACAGCAGATTAAAAGACAGATATACATATATATATATAGGCGGTTAATGAAAGGAAGAAGGAGGAGTAGTGATTTCGGTCGGAGGTGGACGAGAGGGAGGGTGAAGGGGGAACGGGGTTTACTATTCTCTAAAATAAAGCGCGAAAAGGGGTTTGCTCTCGAAGACAAAGGGGAGAGGCGTAGGAAGGAGTTCGGAAGGGGAGGGAGGGTGCGGTAGGGGAGGAAGAGGAGGAGGGGAGAGGTGAGTACTCCCTCGGGGGGGGGGGGGGGTTGGTTAAGGTTAGTCGGGGTGGTTCACTGGAACCTATTCGACCTCTCTCTCTCTACCCCTTTCCTCCCCGATGCACGAATCACGGGGTTTCCTACCGCTGCCCGCCTCATTGCAGAACACGTCAGTGGAACGTGATGATGAGGTAAGCGAAGAGAGCGGAGGGCTTTATGAGGGAGGGAGAGAGAAGGGTTGATGCTCGGGGGCGGGGGCGACGGCGGGGTAAGGTATTTGAGTCGGGGTGGGGGAGGATGGGTGCGTAAGGACCCGAGAGGGCCCGGAGGGTGGAAGGGGGTATGGAATGAGTCGTCGAGGGATGCTGAAGATCAAGGGAAGGTGGGGGAGAGAGAGAGGGAGAGGTGGTCGTGAGGCAGTTATTTCGTGGAAAGGAGAAAGAGGCGGAGAAAAGAAGATGGTGTGAGAAGTTGATTGCATCTCTTGGACCGTATGACTCGTTTAGTAACGCATTATTAATTTAAGGACGGGGCCACGGGAAGTCGATGCGAATAAAAAAATGATATCCTCCTTCGTTTTTTTCGTTTTCGTCGTGCGATAGATCGTCGTGTGGGTCCTCGTTTTATTTGTTCTTCGCCACCTTGGCCGAGGAGAAAAGGGGGGAGGTGGGGGAAATCGACCCTCGACCCCAGTTGACGTGAACTGTTTTCCTGCCGTCCTCCCTGAATGGGTCAATTTCTGTTATTGCCTAGTTGCGGTATCGAAATACGAACATCCTTTTCCTTTAATAAAAATCGCTATTTTATCTCTTAAGAATAGAATCGACTTGGAGCTCTATTAAAATTCTCAATCTTAATCTCTCTCTCTCTATCTCTAACCTGCTCCCACCCTCCTCCATTCTCACTCCCTTCTCTCTTTCTCTCTCTCCTCGCCTTTTTACACATCACGAAAGGGAAGTCACTCGTGTGGCTTCTTATGAGGACCACGTTTGCTTTGACCTCTCGTAAGTGGATTCTAGCGGGAAAGAAGGGCGGGAAGGAAAATAGGGATCGTAGGGTGTTAAACAAAAGAAGGGAGGAGATGATGATAGCATGTGGAACAATGAGATGAAGATTGCTTCGCGTTGCCATTTTCGGTTTTACTTGAACGCTTGGAACAAGTTTTGGACGTAAAATGTCTTTTGTTAGAATGAAAAACCGATCTTAAATCGGTAGAGTACAACATAATTTTTACAGTGGATTGAGGAAAATTTATCACCTGTTTTTTTAACTCGGACGTATATTTCCGTTAATTATTAGCTGAATCGGTTTTTTAAATTTCTTTCTTCAGACGTCGGAAGTCTGAATTTTTCGAGACACTGACATATGTGCTAGACAGCGTGATTTTACATTGATCCAATTTTAAATGCTTCACGGAAATAAGGGGACTAAGTGGGGGGGGGGAGGAGAACGTGTTTCACTTGTTTGTCCAACAAATTGGATTATACGTCGCCTTTTCCCCGTTTCCTTAGTCGCCTCTGGAAGTGTGACGTATGCTCTTTCTCTGGCTTTTCGCTAGAATTTTTGGGGTGGCCCCGCACCCAACCGTCTGCCTCCAAAGGTGGACGCTTAAAGAGAAACGGGATCTTGTCTCGCGAGGAGGTTAACCGTCGACCTCAGTTTACCTTCCTTTTGGAAGCCATTAGCGCCCTTCTCATCCGACACGACCGAGAAAGAGAGAGACCCTTTCTTACGAAAATCGATCCTTTTCTCGAAATTTCTTCGAAAGGGCGTTTTTTCTTTTTTCGCCGAGGGTTTTATTGGATCGAGATTCCCTCTGGAAACTCCCGTCGCGGGTCCGGCGAAACCCCACTCGTAATCGTCTTTTGTTTTTCCTCACGGCTCCAGCGTTGCATATCCTTATCCAATATCTCTCTCGCTAGTGCTTCTTTCGCTCCGCTCCTTTCCTTCCCTCTCTCATCAAAAACCTTTAGGACTTCTAATAGAAGCCTTATCAAATTCCGACGCCGGGAGATATATGTTTCCCCGGTGAAGTCCGCAGTAGCTTCAGAATGTCTCTTCCCCATTCGACCTATCCCTTTCCGACGTAGTACGGCCCTTTCCTCCGATCCCCTGGACACGCCATAATCTTTCTTTCTGGCTCTGCTTCGTTTTTTTATTTATTTTTTATGCGATCGCTATACCGCGTTGTACTTTTTAAGGTATGCTTTGGTCAGAAGGGGATTTTGATGAATCCTTATCAAGGACAGGAAGGCGAAGGCATCGAGAGAGACGGGCGACGACAAGAATATGGGATGAGGGCGGAGTGGCTTGGGTTGTTTTCTCTTCGAAATGGGAAGGAAAGTAGGGGGAGGAATCGGGGCAGAGGAGATACCTAACGCCACGGACTTGGTAGGAATCAGTACACCCTAGAAAGTCCGAATCGATTTTATTTTTTGCTTTATTTTTTGGATAAACCTCAAATTGTAACTGGTATTTTGCCGTATTTGTAAGTCATCTTAGGGTCAACTGGGGTCGATTTCGTAAGATAAAGTCGGCGATGTTTGCCTCTTGACGCTATAAATTAGCAAAAAAAAAGAATACGTTTCTCTTGAGGTAAAAACCTCACTGCCAACTGCTCGTAGCATGTGTCCTTATTTTCCCGCTTTCCCTCCATCATTGTTAAATCCAAAACGCCAAGAGTGATTTAAATTCACGCATATATGTTAGTAACGGTTTTCTCGTTGAAAATAAGAGCAATATGTTAATGCATTTAAATGAGTAAGGCTATAAAATGTTTCATGTATGTGTTTTCAAAATCATTTGACATGTGTGGCTTTTCATTCTAGGAATTACAAGTCATAATTGTTTCATTTCTATGCAAAAGCCTGCCATTTTCCCCTCATTGTGTTGCTCATTTGCACTGGATTTCATCCAATTCCAAGTGCCCTCACTGCATACCTCCTACATTGTGTATGAATGTATGATAAAATCGTGACAATTTTTGTGAAATCATTTTCGTTTTGCCTTAACTGAAGCCCACTCTTCAACTTTGACGCCGATGCATCTGAGGAAGGCAAAGCTGATGTTTTTCTGGGTACGATATCCCAGTTCTGCGGTGCTGAAAATGTACTTCCCAGACATCAAGTTCAACAAGAATAACACGGCCCAACTCGTCAAGTGGTTCTCCAACTTCCGGTAAGATATTTTTCTTTTATTTCAGTAGAATTACCTGTTCAATTCCATGCTGTTCATTTTTTTTTTTATTTAAGAAATTGTAAATCTATCTATCTATCGCCAATTTTTCACTTTTCCCATGCCCCCATGACATAATTAATTGTACGAGTTCTTAATAATTAATGCACGTTCTTCTTTCAATACGGATGTTTTTTTTAAACATGATTGGTGAAATGATATATCACATGCATGATGTATTTTATTCAACGTATGTCGATTAAAAATTTCTTTACTTTGGGTCTCGTTGGTGAAAATGATCCGGCCCGCAGATCATTCCCGTATGCCAATGTTTATGGGTCGAGACAAATTCACGTAATTTAAAATGTTGTAGGGAAACAAGCTTTGTAAATTAGCTATTTTTGTCGAGGTAAATCGCATTCAGGATCCTTCGGTTGTTCTCAAAAATAGGCACGTATACTCAGAACTATTATAACTTAATCTTTTTAAATCCAGGTCTGTCTTTCCACCTCGGCAATTCCTCTCAAAAGCCGCTCGGATTCAATCAGTCTGTGTATCATCGTTCCCTCGAATGATTGCATTGGGTGAATCTTTCAATCAGATCCAGTCCTCTGACGAAAAAATAATCCAGGGATGAAAGATAACAAACCCTCTAAGACCATCTTCCCACCGCCCTCCTCGCAAATCACTCATCACCGTCTCCCCGGATTCACGAGTCTACCTCTCTCCTCCCCCCCCTCCCTCCCTCCCTCCCCCTCATTCTCCCTGTATTAACACCCGTACCCTTAAGAATCAACCCCGGATGACGTCATTTCAAGCCTCCTGCGGTAGAGACGCCTCGGGGACTAGCAGAGTCTCTCGGACACTATCGGCGTGAATGATGAGACAGACAGAGTAGAGTGAGGGAGGGAGAGAGAGGAGGGGAGGAGGAAAAAAGAGGAGGAAGGAGAGAAAAAGAGAGAGAGAGAGGAAGGAGGGAGAGGGAGAATGGAGGGAGAGAGGGAGGAATGAGTCTCGAGGGGAGTTTGAAGTGTTGAAGAGAGAGGGAGGGGGGGGGGGGAGAGTGAGGGAGGGGGGCGTTTACACATGATGACTGGAAGATCGTGATTTGTTTGAAGGGAAGGCTGGGATATAAGGTGTAGGGTTGGGTGTGAAGGGTTAGAGGTTTTTTTATTTTCGGATGAGACATTTTGGTCCTCGATTTGTAGTGGTTTGTCGAGATGAAATGGTGAAGCGGTGGGGTGGGAGAGTAAGGAGTTTGAGTGGTTTTTTTTCCTTTGGGAGAAATGGCCGTCGTAACGTTCGACAGTATTCCCAAGGTTTTGTGCGCTATTCGTTCATGTCGCCGCGGTAACGTTGTTGCTAGGGATCTGAAAGAATAATGGATCCATTTTGATTAGTTTAGAAAATTACAAATGATTTCCATTTAGAAATTAGTTATGTTCTATTGATTCGGATAATTATTTACAGCTCAATGAACACATTTAGGATGGATTATACCAACCAATATACAAGTTGAAAAACAATGTATAAAACAGTAGATAAAAACAAAGCTAACAAACATCATCACTAACAGCTTGAAGTGGCAATTTTTCTTCTTAAATGTTGTATTTTCGCGCCATTTAAAATTAAAAATCCGGTAAATCATTTGATAGAGAATTATAATGGACAACATCTACGAATTATTACTTCAGAATCAGTGCTCAACCCTTCGTGAGCTTTTTTATATTTCAACTTTCGTTAAATCCTCTTTTTTTATTGCGTCACTCACACACTATCTCCCTTCCTCTCTCTCTCCCTCCCTCCCTCCTTCTCCGCCCCCTCTAACATCCTTTCCCTCACTCCCCCCTCCCCTCCTATCTTCCCAATCTCCTCCTTCCTCCCCTGCTTTTTCTCTCTGTGCGAAAACCTTTTAATGAGTGAGAGAGGGTGAGCCCTGTAGAGAGAGAGAGAGAGAGATAGGGAGAAGGAGAGAGAGAGAGAGAGAGAGGCTTCCCTTTCCCAGTTGTGCTGATGAGCGCCGATTGAGATTTCTTGGGGCGATCGCATTTTTTTATTACCGGCGGTGTTCCATGGGACTTCTTTTCGATCCACCCCCCCCCCCTCCCCTCCTCTCTCTCTCCCTCCCCCTCTTCCCTCCATCTCACCGACTTTCTTTCCTCAAAAACCCTTTCGTCTTAATCCCCTATAATCCTCAAGGTCTCCCGCTAGTCTATTATTATACCTTATGGACTACAAGGCGAATTCCCTATTGTCTCCTCCTCCATATTTTAGCAAAAAAGAAAGGTCTTCTTTTTTTGGTAAAACAAATCAACTCTTGGTTTCTATCTCTGCGAGGCGTGGTAATTACTCGTTTGTTTGCAGTTCTGTATTTTAAAGATAGACGTAGGCTGATTGGGACGTTATTTTCTGAGGATTTTTAAAAATTGTTTCGCGAGTCGATTTGGTGATTGTAATTAAATCGCCACTTCCGATTGCACGAGCGTAAATTCAAATATGAATATCGTATCTGTCCATATGAGGAAAACATTTTTGTCTCTGTAAATACGGAAGGAATTAATTTTACGAATTAAGAACCGCAGAATGATTACTGTGTTGACCCTTCAGAATAGTTGATAGGAGCAATTTTTCTATAAAATTTTCATCGAGTTTATAAATTTTTTCTCCGTTATTTTCGTCGGGTGCTTAACTTGTAAGCACAAAGCCATACCTCAGTCGCTTCTCCCAATAGGAAGGTTCGTAGAAAAATAGGAGGTATTAAACGTCTAAACTGCGGCTTAAAAAAACGTCCCAGGACCCTTTATGCTCCCGTAAACCTTGTTTTTTATCATCCCGGAGAGTGACCCGAGGGACGGGGGTCGTCCTCATATCCCCTGGAGGCGAGTTGCTGATGGGGGCTCCGGGAGCAGGGCATACACGCGGTGCATACGCTGTACATACGCGTAATGGTACGTTGTCATGGGAAGAGGTGCTTCCCTCCAACCTCCCCATGTCCACCATTGTTGCCTCCAGCTATTTTTTCCTACTATCGCTGCTGTTTTGTTTCTTTCTGTTTCAACTGTTTCTATTTCTGTGCCAACCGCAGGAGATCTCTTTTTTATTCGGTATTCCGAGTAAGGTACCTTTTCCAGACTGCTCTTCTTATTGTACGTGCTTAAAAGATACGTTTTTCTTGCGATTTCTATTCTATGGAAAAACATTTGAATGGAATTTTATATTTAGCACTATTTTATAATCACTTGGAAGAGATTTCTTAATACAAATTTTAAAGAATGAGTATAATTTATGGAGTATACGTAAGTAAACCGCTTAGATTTTTTCCTTAATTATTTCCATTGACCTCTTGGTTCATATACCACTTCAGGTGATTATGCATGCAGATTATTCCGTATCCATTTTGAAGAAAATTTCAATGTAAAAATTAAATGGTAATATTCACTTCACTCTTTAGAAACACGTGTCGCACATATTAATTTTCTTCTTCTAGCGACTCATCCTCCAACACAAAAAACGACAAGCACTTTCTTTTTAAAAGTAAATTTAAAAATTATTCGAAATACGAGACTTCTTTTTTCCAATCAGTTTCAAATTTCTTGCACAGTCGACGTCTTCGAAATCTGATTTTATTTTTCCATCCGTTTGTATTTTTTTTATGGAACGAGTTCTCCGACAGAAACCTAACTATTGAAGTATCTCGAGGCGGATTTATCGCCGCTGATAAGTCGCCATTATTCCGCGGCGCCAGCAACCTACCTCTAGATTCTAGAGCAAGAGCCGCGCCAAACGAGATGCGAGAGAGAGACTACCTTATTCTTCCGCCTCAGAAAATCCTTGCACATGCAGCAGACCAATCACACAAAACCCCCTTAACCCATCCCCTTTCCCCATTTGCTGCGCCCCTCCCCCCTTCCACCCCATCCCCTCAAACCACTAGACTCGTATTGCGGCGAAATAGGAGAAAGAGTCGTACGTGTGGGAGATCGGAAGGGGGGAGGGGGAGGAGAGAGAGGGAGAGAGAGCGTATGCAACTAGGGGGGAAATAGGGAGGGGAGTTAAGGAGGGGGGAGGGCGTGTGGGGAGGGGGGGGGGGGAGAGGGTTTGGCGTACTCCGTGCGGCAGGAATAAGAGGATCGTTGGATCTGGCGAGTGAGGTCTAAAAGAGATTCTCCATTGCAGTAATAAAGCAGGGGTTGGACGAAAAGGAGTTATCTCTCGGAGTTGGAAAATATACTTATTTATGTAGGTATGTAATGTGGGGGATGTTGAGATGGCGTCAAGTAGGATTTCGTGTGTGTGTGTGTTTGTCGTAAGGGTGGGCGGCCTAGGGGAAAGGGAGTGAGAGAAATGTCTAAGGATTTCGCGTGGCACTGCTTGGAGAGAAGGGGTCGTGAAGTTCCAAGTTTCTGGAGAAAGGCGGGGGAGGGCAGCACCGTTGGAAGCTTTCGGTCGAGGTTTTTGGCATCTGCGTTTTCTGATCTTTGCCAAGACGTGTGTGGAGACAGAATCCGCTCTCTGCGGATCGTCTATCTCTTTCTCGACTCCTTGGAGGCTTTATCGCCTATTCTGTGCCAAGACGAAGGGAACACGTCATTTTTCGGGCCGTAAAAATTCCGGTGCAGTAATAAATAATTAATTACTCGTGAATATTAGTTTTAAATGCGCCTCCTTCTTATTCTTACCTAAATTATTTTTTGTTCGATTCTTAGATGACGTTTTAACAGAAATGTGTATTAAATGTTAAAGCTTGCAGTTGTATTTTTTTAAATTCGCATTTCACAGTACAATTAAAAATAACTATTTCATTTACGCAAAAATTATGAATTAATTCGCTGAGATTATTCCAACGCGAGATTTAATTCATAAACGTGTATTGTCTACTAAATATTATATATCAATGTCTCAAGAAGGATTATCATTATTCACGGCCATCAGAAGTCTTCCATCTTTATTATCTTCAGGTTAGGAGGCGTATTGTCTTTGGAATCTCCGAGTTATTGGCGCTGTTGTCTGCGTCGTTCGATAGTCTACCGTGATGGGATGGGGTCGAGTGGCCAAATGACTTCGCTTCTTATATGGACTTCGATTAATCGAGAGTTTCTTCTCGATGTCTGATGACTAAGTGCTTTTCATTTAGACGAATAATTTCTTATAATAGGTTTCTCTCGACGTATAAATCGAGAGCGTTTCTTCCGAAAGGCGATAAATGATCGATTGACATATATAAAAGACTTGCATAGGAACATTGAACGCACGAGAGATTAGCTTCTCTCACAGAAACATTTAAATTGCTTAATCTGAAGTGCTTCCCTAAGATTTTGAATTTTTCGATCGCGACGTTGATAATTTGTCATTGCCTATCCTAGCTCTTAAGGCAGCAGCCAGTTTCGAATTGTTTACCCTTGTAGCCGATTGAAGCCAGAGCGTAAACAATCGAGCAGCATATCTCAGAGGTTGATGATGAGACAGGGGAGCTAAGCGAGAGAAAGAGGTCTCCAAGATGATCTCCTCTCGAGCGAAGCAAATGAATCCGCATCTCGCCGCTCTAAGTAAGAGACTTCCTTGTCAAAATCCACGTGACCTCTGGGAGAAGAAGATTTCTTCGCTCTTAAGACTCGTGGAAGATTAAAATAATCGTCCAAATGAGTGTGCGAGAGATAAGTCGAAATGAAAAAAACAAAGACGCCTTACGTCGCGAGGTCAGATGGATGACCTCGGGGCCACCTCTCCCTTGGAAGAGATTAGCTCTTCGTTGCGAGACTCGTCTCCAAGGAGACGCCTTTTCCTTTGCGACGCCACACACACTACAACACACACGGCGTCTTTTTCTTGACCTCCATGTGGAAAGCATGCCGAGATCTTTGTGAGGAAGCGCGTGTATGTGTGCGTCTCGCCATTTCACCGCGAATACATTTTCTGCGTAGGGGTTCGCGGCCTCGCGAGTTGACGTGCAGTTTCTAAAGACTAGTAAGCCAAGGGTAGACGAGGGATAAAGGCGGAAAGTGGGCGGTTGGGGGATTTGATATTATTATTTTTCGTTCGGGATGAGAAAAGAGAGCTAGGAAGAAAGAATTCTTCCCCGAAGGTTGCCGCCGGTGAGCGCCAGATGGGAGCGACGGAGTTGGCACAAAGGAACTTGGCGAAGAGATGAGGAACGGGAAAAAAGGATTTCGCGAGAAAACAAAAGGGCGCTGAATAAATAAAAAAAAACTGCGAGGTGAGACGCGGTGGCGAGGAAGGTGGAGGAGGGGATGAAAGCGTACAAAGACGCTGCGAGAGAAGACGCCAAAAGGTGATGAAGGGAGGAGAAGGGGTGCGGAGGAGTTTTTCGCCAGTCTTTCATTTTTTCTCCTGTTTTGTTTACCTGAAAAATGATGAAGCCGGGGTTAAGGAAGAAGGGAGGAAGAAAGTGGCATGCTGGGGCTTCCCCGGGCAATCTGCCGCACCCTCTCTCTCTCTCTCTCCTTCTTCGCATTGTTTCCTCGACTTCTTTCTTCCCTTCCCCCGCCTTCTTTTTTTTCCTCTCCTCGAGTCGATCCCAGTGCCGCCACCGCGCCCTGCGGTCCTCGCTGGAACTATACGCCTTTTGCCACAGCCTTAAGCGTTGCGATCCCCTCACTTCTTCCTCTCTTTCTCCTTTTTCCCTCTCTCCTTTTGAACTCGACTCAAAGTCGGCCGCGGAATATTTTCTCTCTCCTTTTTATGCGCCACTTCTTTATAGTTTTTAAAAAATTCTTTCCGTTTTAATCTTGGCACTATTTGAAAGGCAAGAGTATCTTATGCAAATCTATGACCCCTACGCAGAGGAATCTGCCTTTTCATATGGCTGCGGAATTGGTTTCAGAAGATTAATTAATGGAATTGCTTTTTGTTATCCGTGTTTTCAGGGAACCCTTTTAAAAAAATAATGCGGACAGGAAAGCAACTATAAAATTACCTATTTTTAAAATGGATCTGAATGTTAATATCAGTTTTGAAAAAGAGAGTCTGAGATTTAATTTTTCGGAGGAAAATAGTTCCCTCGAGATGATATGAGGCTTAAAAAGGGTTGCGTCTATTTGAATGGGCATTAAGGAACCAAAAAGTTAAAGAAGGGTTTGGGGATATAAAAGTAGTAAAATAAAATCCGAGGAATCTCGTCTAATCCGAGAAAAAGATGAGAATCCACGTTAAAGAGATGAAAGGCGAGGTGGTCAGGAAAGAAGGTTTTGGAAAAACATGCAGAGAAAGGCGAGCGTAGTACGAGGGAGGGAGGGGAGCACGATGACGAATTAATGTGCGTAAATGGATGCGGATTTTCCAGAAGGGCTACGGAGAGAGGAAAGGAGGGAGAACAATGGCTGGAAGAAGGTTTTCCAAAAAGTAGAGGCAGTGGTCGCTGGTACGCGGTGCGGAAAATAAGACATTTAATGGTGGAATTGATGTTAGACTTTTTGAACAAATAAGAGAGAGAGAGGGGGAGGGAAGGGAGGGAGAGAGGGGGGTAAGAGAGGTACGCCGCGAAAATGAGGCGGCGGGAGGAAGAATTAAAAAAAAAGATGCTCGAAAAAGGTAACCTACCCGAGTCTTGTGACTTGGGCTTCGCCGAGGAATTTTCGCTTCTTTTTTGTTCTTGTGTGTTTTTCCATCGCTCCGTCTTCTCCTCCTTCTCTTACTCCTTTCTCTCCCCTAATTACGCCGCTTTTAATTTTCTTTCACTCCAAAGGAGTTCGCCCGCTTTTTTTCCGACTTGGGCCCAGAGTCTGGACTATTTTTTTTTTGAGAAAGCGCTGTTTGTGTACTGAAGTAGAGAGCTTAAGCGTGATATAAAGTTCGGACGTGTCGTAATTGCAACGTCTAATAGTTACGAGGCTCCTTCTTTTGAACGAGGCCGAAAGGATGTCATACGTATTGCAAGACTCCTTACCGATCGCATCCTTTGCCTATTTTGCGTGGGAACGTTCGCATATCCTTTTCCTATTTCTTTCCAATTTTATGCCTTTTTTCGAGAAAGTCAAAATGTTACTCTCCATGAGCGCTGTTTCTTCTCTCGTCCACTAAA
Source organism: Uropetala carovei (assembly GCA_036926305.1). Taxonomy (NCBI): domain Eukaryota; kingdom Metazoa; phylum Arthropoda; class Insecta; order Odonata; family Petaluridae; genus Uropetala; species Uropetala carovei. The sequence continues at coordinate 3,689,511 of JAXCHB010000167.1, forward strand.
TCATTTAATCAATTATGCTTCTTTCTTTTACTCTGAAATTATAGCATACGATGCGTTACGTAACGATTTTGTTTATTATTATTTTCTGCGAAGTTTGATATTCATAACGCAAATTGTTATAAAATTATTTCGTATAGCTCCGCTTAACCGCGGTAGCCGACGTGCAGCGGATCGCCATTCTGACAAAAACAAGAAAGGGCGGAATATTCGATGGTGACAATAGTACTGTGATTGCGAAATGATTGGTCGGATTCGCTCTTGAGATAGGTTAGTTCGCAGATGTGCATACTTCGCTAGAGTTTTAAATACATTTTTCTTGTGTTTCCTTCCTTTCATCGGCGTTTAGCGCTGTCCTTCGGCCCTTAACTTTCTCCGATACCTCTCCCCCTCTCTCCCTCTCCCCTTCCCTTCCCTTCTCCCTCTTCCCCCCACCCTTCTCTCACCCCTCCCTCTCCCCGCTCTGCTCCCGCACCTTCCACCAACCGGATTTTAAATGAAGACTCTTACTCAATCAATATATCTCATTTACCCCTTTTCAGTCCTCCCCCCTTTTTCCCTTCCTCTCTTCAGAACTTTCTCCCCCTTCCCGTTCCTGTCATTATCCCTGATTCTTTGTCCTTCCACCTTCTTCATCTACCCCTCTTTATTCCCGTCATTCGTCCTTTCATATGCAGCGCTTAGTTCTATTAACCATTAGCGTTAAAACTTTGGCAAATTCGTCTCCTTATATGTAGGTTGTGGTTTTCATGCCAACCTTAGCTTTTGTTATAGAGCCAGAATAAGGATTTCACGTTATCGTTTTTTTTTAAATAAGAAAAACGAAGGAAGAATTCGCAAATTGTAGGTTAATTTCACGAAGGATTAACGCTTTAGGGAGAGGTTTCAAATTCTCGTTGTAGCGTGTCGAAGCGTACGCGCTTAAATAAAAAAGCTAATGTATTATTTCCAAGTTCTGCAGTTTTTACAACCGTTCGTTTAGAGAGCAGATTCGCTGTTTAAAAAACGACTCCGTTGAGAGAAAGAGATAGAGAGAGCGCGAGATAGGAGCTCCCTCTTTTTTCCGTTCCCGACGATCTTCAATTGTTTCGACGGAACCGTCAAAATCTCTCCCGGGTTTAGGCTCTTCTCTCGATCACGTATTCGGGCTCCACCTTGCGGGAGATATTTTCTCAAGGGAATAACCGTTCTACTCTTCAACTTCGAGAATTTTCGAAGGAAAATGCCGAAGATAAAAATCCCTCTGCTCATCACAATAAAAGCGTCGACGACGACAACGACGCAATAAAACGCCGAAAAAACAAATGCCTGACGATGGAGCGAACGAAGGAAAAAAGGATCGCTTTACGCGTTCGGCGTTATTATTTTTTTCGGGAGGGAGGTTGGCAGGGGGTGTTGGAGCATTAATGTTTCGTAGGGAGAGGGGCAAAAAGGTAGAAAAACGCGCGTGTGTGTGTGTCGGCGCGAGAGGGCGCGCTTATTCTCTTGCCTCGCGCACGCCCCACCGCTTCCGATTGCTGTTAAGCAAATTGGCGGCACCCCTGAGGTAACCTGCGCTCCCGCTAGAGGGTGCTGGTGTCGGTGGTGGTGACTCTTTCAGCGTTTCCTCGTCTGGGAAGTATGCTGCTATGCGTGGAGCCGGGGAGGGTTCCGCTTTCAAGGAAAAGGCGCTTTCTAAGGGGTTCTTCGCATAAAAGGGCGCGCGGAGACGCGTGGGGGGGAGGGGGAGGGAGACACGGGGTAGGGAAGGAGGAATTGAAGGGTTCGCGGAGTGGAAAATTGGTCCTCGCCGCGCGCGATTCACTTGTCAGTTTTGTCGTCAAACGAAGGATAGGAGGCGATGGTGGCGCTGTGTTTGTGTGCGCGGTGCATCATGGGACGGCGGCGCGCGAGGTTGAGTGTTCGTTCTTCATTCAACGGCGGTGCTGAATGGAGGAGACGGGAAGACGGTTTATTCTAGCGAGTGCGTCAAGATGCTTCTTTTGTTCCCGAGATTCATTTTCAACCATTAGATTCTTCCGCGCTTCCAAATTGGAAATTTTTACAAAAATGCTAGTTTTTTTTCAGCGTCTCTCAAAATCATGAGTCGGATTTCGGAATAACTGCTTCGAATTATATAATTAAAAAATTATAATCAGCAAAATGGAGAATTATTAATTACATAAAATCATTACGAAATTGTTCAGGTTTATTCAAGCATACGTTCTCAATAAGTATGAGAAATTACGAAAATAATCATTTCTTAAATATGTTTTTAGGTATTCTAATCTCGTTAAATCATGATCTTTGATTATCTTCGCCAATTCCAATCGCTTCAACCTCTCATCTTTGTCCATCTCCTTCCCTTCTAACTAAGACCATAGCTTCCACATTCTTCCCCTCGCCATTTCAAACCCAATCTAACCGCCTCCCTTAATCATCTCCTCCACATACCGCTGACGTTAACTTTCCTCAACTTCCTCGAAATTCCGAACTGGCGTCGAAAACTTCTTCACTCTTTTCGAAAAAGCTTGATAGCAACGAGAGAGGATGCGCGTGAAACGGGAGATATTCGGTGGACATTCGATGGAAAAAAATCAAATCTCATGCGGAATATTTCTTGCAGTAGGCAGCAACGTGAAAGACTCGCTCTTCCCCTGACCTCTCCGCGCACAGCGCGCAACCCTCGTTCGCCTCCGCCGCAGAAAAAGCCTTCCCGTACCTTTTGTAGTCCTCCCGTCAAATCCCCCTTCGCCCTTATGTATATATTTTTTTTATTCCATGGGTACAATTTTCCCTCGCAGCGGCCTACCTACCTAAACCCCCTTAAAAATGCCGCTGCAACCTCAGACGTCAAAAAAAACTGCAAATGCACTCCTGTGCTTCTCTCTCTTACTCCCCTGTGCCCCTCTCTCTCCCTTGCGTCCCTCCTCTGTGCTCCCCTCCCTGCCTCACCTCAACCACCTTACCCCTCCGCCCCTTTCTTCCTTCTTCCCTCTTCCTCTATGGCGTGGAAAACTTTCCCTCTTTTTTTTCACTCGCTCTATCTCTCTCTTAACCTTCTATTCCGCCGATTCATAACTTACGCCTCTCCATTCCTCTTCGGTTGTTCCCTCTGACTTTTTACCAGCCGTCTCTCTCTCTCTCTCTATCAACCGTTCTCCAGTTTTTTTCCTCAAACAGACCCGCCGTCTAGGATGGAGTGCTCGGTTGGTTTTTGCCTGCCGCCGTCTTCCTAAAAGCGACGGAATCGGAGACTTTAAAAAAGTCGCCTCTAGAGATGGCTTGTCTTTAAAGGCACCTTAAGGAAAGCACCCTTTTGTTGTTTGAGGGATATAGTCACTTATTGAAAAATATTTCTTCCGTCTGCCGAAATGAACAGAATCTTGAGGATCGTGTCGTAATTCAGCGTTTAAATTAATTGAAAAAAATGTATGGAAAAATGCGGAAACTATTATTTTCCGAGTGATATTGCCTAAATGAAATGACACTGCCGTGCTGCCGAAAAGTTATTCCCGTGCCTTAGAATGTAAATACACTTATCAAGCGGGAATACGTCAACTTCTCCATGAGCTTTTTACGTTTACGTTTGAAAGTCTACATATTTGTGTCGCCGAAATCAAAATAGTGAGGATTAAAACCTGACCGCGGCTTGCGTTTTGTACCTTTTGATTATCTTAGCCACCTTTTCGATTCCTTCTCTGCCATTCGAGTAAACGCCACCCTCTCTCCCCCTCACCACGCCCTGATCGAGCACCTCACCTCACATTAATCTCTCTTTCCACTCATATATAAAGTTTTTTATCTTCTCTCTCTCTCTCACCCCCTCCCTCTTCACGTAAATACATCTCTCTCTCTTTCTCCTCTTTCTTCCTCTCTCTCACTCTCTCTCACTCTCTCTCACTCTCTCCGTCTCTCTCTCTCTCTCTCTCCCGCCATGAACGAGAGCAGAATTGCTAAGTCAGGAGTCACTTAATTAAAAATTACTTAATTACCGACTTGGCTCTAATTAGTGAACATGCCTTCTCCCTCTTTCTTTTTATTCCTCCCTCCCCCTCCCCCATCTCTTCGTTTCTGTCCCTTGACGGTCTCTCCCTCCTCGCCATCTCGCCACCATTTCATGCCTCCCCCCCTTTTTTTTTAAACGCCGCCCCTCCCCACAGATAAGCACTCGCTCCATCCTCCCCCTCCTCTTCCTCCCCCCCCCCCTCCCCCCCTCCTTTTGCTTCGCCCGCCTTTTTTACGCACACACTCCCACGCTGATACTCCTATGTGTCTGACTTCTTTTTGAGTCTGTCTGTCCCCTCCCATTTCCTCCCGCCTTTCTTCCTTTCTTTCCTCCCATCTCACGTAAGGTCGCAGTCCACTGAAACCTACCTCTCTCTCCCTCTCCCTCCCTCTCTCTCTCTCTCTTAGAGAAATACTTACTCTTTCCTCTTCGCCTCCTCTCCAAACTTATCGCCTTCGCTATTACATACCTTCTTTATCATCGACTACTCGTCCTCTCTACCCCGTCTGCCTCCTCCTCCTCCTCCTCCGCCCCTTGTTTTGTGAGAGCGTGTTTATACGTTGACGTCTCTGCCGGTTCTCCCTCTGCGCCGCGCCCTCTCCTACCTCCCTCCCTCCCTCTTCTTTCCCTATTCCTCCCCCTCTTCTTTCCCTATTCCTCCCCCTCCCCGTTCCCACCTGGGGCTTTTAATTGCGATTCTTAACATACCTTAATTACCCTTCATTCTTCGGAGGCGCGGGCGGTGGTTGGCGATGGGGTTGGGGGGATCGCCGAATGGTGCGATGGTGGTTGCGGAGGTTTTGGAATATTTTTGTCATTTGATGGAATTTTAAAATTTTTTTCGGTTGAAGGTTTTTTTTTTTTTACGAGGGAAAGGAGCGGTCTGATTTTCTATGTGGCCGTTTTTTTCTGGTTCTGAAGGCGATATGGTTTTTCATTTCCTCTTTTTTTTTTTAATCGTCAGAAGGAAATGTCATGCATTTTTGGGGTAGAAGTGTTCGTTCGCGTTTTTTTGTTAATTTTTTTTACGGATTTAAATGGCTTGGAGATTCTCTTAAGTGTCGCTTAGAAGTGCTTGTGATGACGTGGATTTGAAAATAAACTCTATTTGCGTTTGTGTGCGCGTGTGTGAGTCTTCTCCTATAAACGCTTGTACGAGTAAATACTGCGCTGCCGTGCGTCCGATGGTGAAATGTTCACGCTGTGAATTTTCAATTTTTTGTTACATGTGAAAATTGTACGTATTTGGCTATTGAAATTGAACCGTTGTGCCGTTATGTTAACGTTGTCTAAATTTAAATAACCTCGAATACAATTCAGCTGATAAAATTTAAGGATTTCGCTTTCTTTCTCCACCTTGCGAATCTTGGTCATCGTTTTTCCTTTTGCATTTCGCGTTAACATTTGGATTTAAAAAAAGATACTCTTCTTCATTGGAATCACTCTATACGATTCGCTTATGGTATTAATTAATTGCGTGGAATTGCGATCGTTTTAACGGCTAATTATATTCGAAGTTTTTATCTTGATGAGGACTCATCGATTATTTCTTGTGCGTCTTAGCAGTCGTAAGACGTCAAAAGAGTGACTGCAATTAATCTTCCAACTTCTCCCGGAAAATCGCTTCCTCTCTCCGCCCGTTGTTAAGGTCACCCTTTCGTGATTCGCAATGGAAACGCATCACGCGATCCACGAGCTTTTCTTCGCCCAAAGACATTTCCAACGATCGACTTTTTTTCTTTTTTCCAACTTTTACGTCTTAAAAATAACCGACTTCCTTCGATATGCCAACGAAAGCTTTCGATGTATCGGCAGAGGTTTCCCACGCCCTCCACGCGATTCGAAGATAAAATTAAACGTTCGTGCCAAACGTGGAGCCTCAATTTCCACACGTTTGGCGTAAATACCTATGACAGATACCAAAAAAAAACATTAATTTACGGGAATCTGCCCGCTTTTAACATTTAATCAGTCGGAATCAAGGGAACTTAACAGTCAGTATTAATAATCCTAATGAAGCATAATTTCCCGACCGCATTTTAATATGAAGCGGGAACGACATTTGCGCATTTCAGGAAGAAAAGCGACTTTCGATCGTTGTGCTCCATGCATCACCCTTCCCCTTCCTGCACCCCTACCTCTATAAATCGAATTCGAAATCCCATTATTACTCCGCCCGCATACAATCCCGAGTGTTACTCTATTAAACCTCTGCCCCATCCTTGCCCTCCCACCCTCCCCTTCGCCCTCCCTCTCTCTCTCTCTCGCTTACCTTCCTTACCTTCTTGCATCTTTCGACGCCATCAAAAAATCGCACCTCAAAATTTCCGTCCATTATTTACGAGGTCCGCGATGCGTTTTTCTCTCCCTCGGCTCCGATCCTTGCTTGAGTTGTTGCATTATACTCGTCTTGCTTTGTATTCTTCTTTCCACCCCATGCTTATCTTCTCCTCCCCCCCCCCCCCATCCATTGTCCCGAGGTTCACCTCGAGCGATGAAACCGTTTCCAGCGGGTCGCTTCGTGCTTAGGCCGAGAGATGGCATTGGTGCGAGCTATCTCCCCGCATCCAATCAACCATTCTACAATCCGGATGTCTCGCTTCTTTTGTCCCGAAGAGGAAAAATTTTCGAGCGTGCCCGCATTTTTTGCTCGATGACGTGTGGATATAAATTTCTAAATCTTGGAATTGTCCTTTCACGAAAATTCGCGCGTGATGTCACACGTCGTGAATGATTTAACTTTTCATTGGCCTACATTTGTCGAACGCTCTCAACTCTTTTCTCCTCCGAATCCGATCTTCTGCTCCATTTTCCCGTCCCACGAAGAAAACCAGAAAAAAGTGGTTATTTACCTTCTCTCGTTCCTTTTATAAATTATAAATCATTCCGGAAGATGCAACAAGGGGATAAGAATCCATTTTTTATCTCAAAGGCCTCTCTTTTCCTCTCTCTTGGTGTCTTTGAAATATCTTCCCGTGGTCCCTGCACCCCACTCCCTCTCTCTCTCTCACTCCCTTCCCCAACTCCTTTTCATCCTGTCTCCATTCAAAATACATGTATCTGTTTCTCTATCAACTCCTTGTGTTTTTCGAGGCGGCGTATCTTTTTATTTTGTACGACGTCTTTCTCCTCTCTCTTTCCTTTTCCCCCTTCCGTCCCCCTTTCCGACCGCATCCCTTTCCCTCTCTCATCCTCCGTAATCTTCTTAATTACCCTAATTGCCGTCGGACCCTATAATGTAGAATCTCATTAAATGAAAGGAAATCGTCAAGTTATATGCGTCGCTTTTTCGAAAAACTTTTAGCTTCGACTGCTCGATCGAAATAACTTTCTTTTAAGGATGCTTAAGATTGAGGCTGGGAGGGAGTGAAATTGCGAATAGGATGTTTGAATTATAAATGTCTCGGTACCTCTTGGAGTTTTGCAACTGGGAAATAATTTGGAATCGTGTTTATTAAATATCTGTCGAACCCTAGTCTGACTTGAAGATGAAGGCATTCAAACTTCCTTCCGAGGTAGAGATCGGAGTTGATTACGCGTTTTAGTTTTTCATATCGCTCGCTTTATTCTCCGTCGTTTTTTATCTTCGCAATTAGGAGATCGCAAAACGAGTGAAAAAATGAGGTCAACCGGTAACACTAGTCATATCCGATTCTCATTTACACTGTCGCCATAATTGACTCCATTAACGAGCAGTTTTTTGAGCAGAAGCCCCTTCAGAACGAGGGCGAATTAAATTTTTAAAAAATCACGTAAATTGGTCTTAACTGTTTTCCTAAGCGGCAACAACGCCCCGACGAAGGTGCGGGTAATTGGCAAACGGGAAAAGCCCGCCTATCTCGTGGCGACCGCATATACATGTATGTTGTTATCGCTGGAAAAAATAGAAAATAAATTAGTTTAAAAGAATTTCGACGAGAGCGATTTCCAAGGTGAGTGGGGATGAAAGGGCGGCGAAGAACGACCGCGGAACGAGGCAATTTTATCCGAAAGCAATGCAACGGAAGCCGTTTTTTAGCCAGGATGAAAAGGGCAGCGGAAGACACGACGTTGAAAAATTACGCGAAAAAAACGAGAGATAAAAGACACCGAGGAACAGGAGAGCGGGCAGAGAGCCAATTCTCCCATTGGCTGCAGGGAGTCACGTGCTACAAAGGCAGAGACCGTCGGGGAAAAATCGAATCCCCCTTTCATTTTATTTTTCGAAAGAAAGTCGAAATGGCGGGCGAGTCGGTACCTGTTGTGGAGACTTGGGCGAAAGATCGTTGGAAAGGCACGCGGGTGTGGATGGAGCCGCACCACGCCGACCGTCTAATGAGCGGGTGCGGGAGAGCGTTATTCCGCGCGTGTCGGACATTCTTCGCGTCGTCTTTTCTTTCCGAAAAAATCGCGAAAAGGTAAAAAGAAAAATCTTTCGCGCCACTTCGCGGAGGAAATATTTTTTTTTGCCAATCAGATTATTTCAGGGAACGGGGTTTTTGACACAGTATCTTTCACCTCGTACCCCTCCACTCCTTCATTCCTCGCCTGTAAAAATTCTATTTAAAACTATCAAATCTTCTGTAATGAACACACCGTCTCTGACGGGGATTAGGGGAGACCCCTCGGAAAGAAAGTGGAACCCCCACGACCTCATTGCGTTCGGACGCAGCTCGTTTGAGCGACGCACGATGAAGGTTCGATTCCATCCTACGGAGATATAATTGAAAGAGAAGAAACTTAACGCAGGAAATGTGGACGTAATCAGACTGACAGGATCTCGGCGTCAAAAAGTCTTAAATAACTCATTTTTGTGTCTTTTCTTATACTTAATCTCCTCCAGTATTTGCTGTAGATCGAACTCCCGCAACGTGATAAAAACCTTTTTTTTTGTCAGGCTAGGCATCGCATGCGTTCACATCTCCAATAATTATTAACGCCCAAACTGAAGCTTCCAAAAGTTGCGCATCGCTTCTCCGTTGCCTTAGCGACATTTGAGGCGGAATTGAAAACAGGAAGGGTTCCTCGTCCGTGAGAATAATCACAATTAGATCTTTTCGCAGAGGGAGCAAATTGCGACTGTCGGCACATCCGAGCGAGGACTCTGCGTCTGCTCACTCTGTGTCACCGGTTGATTCTCCTCCGTCCCCGTGCTCATCGGCAATTTCGTTCAATACTGCATAGCGTAGGAAATGGACCGGTGATTAAACTGCTTCCCTCTTATCCCCGTTTTGCACGCCGATTCGGGACGCGCGCCGGAAATGATCTCGGGCCTTTCCCGCCCCTCTTCGTCGCCCTAGTGCAGTGTCACGACTCACCTTGTTAGACGCGAGTTTATGACGTAATCAAACCACTGACATTGTGGTTTGCGAATGGGCAGAACAGGTGGTTAGCGCAAAGCGAACGAGGGAGAGGAGAGATGTTCGTTAGATCCGGCGAATGTTTTTTTTTTTTTTGTTTTAAATACGAAGTAATAGAAATTCAGAGCAGAAAATTTGTCTCATGAGACGGATCTCAAATTGACATTGCCGCGAAAATGAATCAAAGATAATAAAACAATAGTAGGATAAAAATTATACTACCTGTGCTCTTTTTTCAAGCTTTCAAATATTTTTAACTTTAAACACGAAGAATTTCCAATATCCACTGGTGCAGCGTGACTTCAGAAAGATATTAAATGATCCTCCTCTTCCTTTTCGGCCTCTAAATATTGTAATTTACGGTTAAGGAGGAATTCTTTCCGCATTTAAACTACGCTGTGGTTTCCAGAATTGGACCTTCATTAATAAACGATCGGTAAAAACAGTTATTAGTCGCGTTCGAAATCTGTTAACAGATATTTAAATCATTAATTATCGTATCTACGAGTGTATTATATGTGCCATGATAATAGATTAAGACCATTTTTTGCGCCTAACAAGGATTTCACAATTCTTTCTCTTTCCATCCAGTTTATCGAAACAAAATAACGCATTCGATCGAGGTGGAGTGGAGATTTGATATGACCTTAACGCGGGCATGACAACAGGAATCTCCGTCCACCGTCTGACCATTGTCAGGTTAATAAAAGATCTCTCAGATCATTTCGAACGGCGAAACGCATCTCGCGGGTGCAAACGCGCCGTCGCACCGAAGTTAAATCAATCGATAACCTTTCATTACGGTATCGTGATGTGTAGAGCGAGAAGGGGAAGTTGTCAGTCGTTAGCGTGCATTACACGGCCACGTCTAACCGTGAATGCAAATCCCTATCCCCCTCCCTCCATCCCCCAGTCCTCTGCATCGCCCATCCCCCCTTCTGCTCAATCCTTCGAATCCGGAAACGTTCTTCCTACCCTGGAGGCTTCGGACGGTATCCCCGGGAGATGGACACATCAACAAGGGGTCAAGCAAAGGGGGGGGAGGGGGGAGTGGAGATGGACACCCACCCACTTTCCCCCTTCTCCCTCTCCCTCCCCCTTCCCTCCCAGATGGAGAGCGCTTCTATGGGACATGCTGAGTGACCAATGAGCCAACTGATGCAGAGAGGGAATAAAAAAAATCGCGAGATCTTGCGGGAAGGGGCTGAAGGATCGGGGGGAGGGAGAGGCGGTCGTGGAGAGCCTGATGGGGGAGAGGGCGGAAATTAAAAAGAAAGAGGGGATGGGGGAGAGGAAGGTAAATAGATATGTGAGCGGGAAGGATGGGTATGTGATGTGTATTGCTTCGTCGGGGGGTTGAAAACGTCAGAACACAAGTGCACAGTACTTCTATTGACCACTATGACCCAAACGCAACGTGCCGGCTATGAAAAGAGGACTTGCATCCCAGAGGTTTTTTGTTTTCCTCCACCCCTCCCTTTCTAGTTTTTTATCCTACGCTCCTGCTTCGCTACGCCTTCTATGCATGCGTGCGAGCGCGCGTGCGTGCGTTCCTCCAAAAGCTCCCTTCCTCCATCTCCTCCAGGAAAAGCGTGTGGGGGGGGGGTAAAATGTGCCGTACACGCCCCATACCACTTTTCCTGCGGTGGAAGAGTTGGGGAGGGGGGTGCGGAATACGTGTACACACGCGTATACCTCGTGCAACGTGGTCGCTCCTTTCGCTAGAACCGTGCTTTCTGGTCTTCGCTTGTTTTTTATCCCGCTCTCTTTTTCCGTCGGGTTCGATAAAATCGGGGACCTCTTCCTCTCTATTATCCCTCTCTCACCCTCTCTGCCCTACGATCCCATTTCCTCTCTATCCCGCTCAACACACGTATTTGTGCCTTAAGCCTATTCTCTCTTTCTCTTTATCATCTGTTTATTGCCATCCAATTACATCTTCGCTCTTTCACGAAGCTAAATCCTCCCCGCGGCTTTTTAACTATGCGACTGCGAAATAACCGGTAGTGCATTTTTCCCATTAAAAAAATGTTTGTAATTGCACGTCGAGGTTCATTCTTTTTTTATTTCGGTTAATTTTTGAGACTTTTTTATGCACACATAATTAACATGGTTTATGATTTCACTCCAAATGGTCACTTCAATGTGGGTTACGTGAAGCAAATTTTCATTTTTTATATCCTTTCTTATGTTATCCATTGCATTTTTGGTGGATAATAAATTTTATTCCTATTTCCGATTATACAGTTAGGGGAGCGGGAAGCAATTTAAGATCTAATGTTGAAAAACTTCCGAAGAGGCATACAGCATTAAAATGCATTTAATGGTTCGTATTAGTTTTCAAACGTAGCGTCTCTGGCAGAAATTACCTCATTCCTTGGAATAATTCGCATCTCCGCATCGCTTAACTATCACAAACGCGCTTCGTGAGTATTTAGGAGACATTATTTGGTGATTAGCTCGGTAAGGCGCATCATCTGATCCGGCAACAAAGTGCGAGCGAATGGCCGTTGGCGCTTTCTCCTCAGCCCACCTTCCTTTTAGCCCTCTCTCCTGCCCACCGTCTTCTGATGCGTGGGCGTGCACCTCCCACCCCCTTCCCAGCCTCCCTCCCCCTCCCCCCTCTTGCGCACGAATGAAACCCCTTTCCATCTCCCACTTGCTTGCTCTCACCCTCTTTCTCTCTCTCTCTTCCGCTCCCTCCTTTTCCTCGCCAATCAGAAGTGGGTGGAGCCAGGAGTAGAGAGACCCCTCCCGATGCGATAGGATGGCCCCAGAGGGGAGGGGCCGTGAGGTCGAACCCCGGGAGGAACATGGCGCACTCTCTCTCTCCTCTCGCTGCTCCAAGAGCAGCAGCTAGCCGCTTGTTTTCCTTTTTTTTCGACGTTCGGGTGAGTGTGTGCGCGCGTGTGGCGTGGATGAGGGAGGGTGAGGAGGAAGAGAGGGAGAAGGGGGGTGGAAAAGCGTGCGTGTGTGCGTGGGAGGACGGTGGTGGAGGATGGTGGTCCAGCTGCATTTGATTCTCTTCCTCTCATCTATCTCTCCCCGTGCCGTTGCATGCCGGGAAAGGTCTATCAAATCCACTGCTTCTTGGGCGGCGGAATTTTTTCAAAAGAGCCGCAGTGCATTTTGATCGAGTCTGCCGTGTTGGCCATTAAGAACACGGTTAGTAATCTGCTTCGATTTTCCGTGCATCTGGGCTTTCGTTACGGAACCATTTGTGGTCGAAAAAAAACTCCGAATTTCGTGAATTCTAAAATGTAAATTCGAAGGTTATGGCATATGCGAGTTAGTTCATTTCATTTTTTTCTCTTACGTCCGGGACCACTTTGCATTATTTCCCGAACCGAAGTATTTCACGAATCCTTTCGGTCAATTCTTTCGTTTAAACCCGAGGACGTCCGCATTTCTTTCCCTGCAACCGAGAATGGCGCGCTTTCATTGACAACGGTCGCTTCGCCTAGCGCCTGCAACAATACTTCCTTTCTCTCCCTCTTTTGCTGGTCGCCGTGGAGAAGACTCCTCCCGCATTGTCGAGAGAAAGACCGCGTGTCACTAAGGGAGTTATTGGATTGTGAGAACATCTGCCCCTCCCCCCGAAGTTTAAAGAGGGGTGAAAAAGGCTTCCCATATGCCGCTTCTCCAGTGTCGCCGATTCCTGCCTCTAAATCTCTCGCAAGCTTATTTTTATCCTGCGAATTTTTCCCCTTTTATCGCTAGATTGAGTTAAGCCGATCGGGATTCGACAGGTTATGATTCATTCGCTAAAATTCGGCGACGAGAGGCTAATGACGCGATGAATTCGCTATTCCCGAAGAAAAATACTCGTTCGGAGTCTCGTGCCCCAGTTTCACGCTTTCATCATCGTTTTCGGAAATTTCGACCCTGAGTAACTTGCAAATTCACTTTTGCCATATTCGATTTAAACGGAGCGTTTTCTAAACGGGAATTTTTTCCGCATACAATGCAATACATTAAACGCAAATGAGTTTGGCTTATGGCGAAGTAAATGCACTATCCTGTGTGCCATTTTTGAATATAACATAAATCCAACAGCGAGTTCTTATCGGGGTTTAGCAAGTTAAACGTTAAAAAGTTCTCCTCTCCCTATAATGGGAATTAGAAAGCGCATTCCGCGTTAATTAACGTAGAAGAGCATCAGTCGGAGGGTATAGAGAGGCGCACGCAAGAGGAAAGAGCCGTATAGGTTAAGGAGTAAACTTAATACAGACGGATATGTGGTAGGGTTTTAAAAAAGTTGGCGTGTGCAGGGAGTAGGATGATGAATGGGGATGCCGGTCGGCCGAGGGTGAGGGCAAGAAATGCAATGGATAGAAGACCACCCCGAAACGACCACCCTCAAAACCTGCCTTTCTCCTCTTTTCCCAACCCTTTCTCCCTCGCATCTAGGGGGTGGATTTTCCCTCCATTTGAGTTTCCACCACGCGCAAACATCCCCCTCCCCGAAAATTTCCATCCCCCCCTCCCCCTTCCCCACCCCCCCGCCTCCTCCATCTCTCCAAAACTCTTGCAACTTCCCCTTGCAGTTCAACCCTTTGCTTCTCCGCTCCCTCCTTCCGCCCCCGCCACCCACATCTCCGCTTTGAAAACCTCGGACAGACGAACCTCCCGCTCTCTCTCTCTCTCCCTCTCCCCCTCTCTCTCCCTCCCTGAGCTCTATCGATTTTCAAAAAGTTTCGAGTACTAACTCCAACCTCGCTGGTGGATATTTCACCCCCTCTCCTCTTCGCCTCCATCCCCCTCCTCCCTTTCGTTCCTTCCATCCCTTCTTCCAGGCGCGGGGGAGGGGAGAGGGGTGCAATTGTACTTGTCACTTGTCTATAACGAGTCACTCTCCCTCTCGCTTGTGGCGCCCCCCCCCTCCCTCCCTCCTCCCCCTTGCAACCTCCTCGTGTGCCGTGTTCGATGACGTGAGGCAGACACACGAAAGAGCTTGATTAGAAGTTCGGGAGACGTCGAGGAGTTGGGTCGTGGACGGACACATTGTTTACCCTTTGACCCCTGAATATCACGAGATTGTCATCTTATGCGCCTTTTCGCTCTATGCCGTTTTCGGAAGCTGCGTTGTAATGTTACAAGGGCGTAGAAATTGAGAGTTACCGTTACGCGCTCTCTTATCGAATCGATGACGGTGCTAAATCTATTTACTCTCTGCACCGAATAGTGTGATTGTAGCACTAATGTAGCAGTATTTAACCAGGGCAAGCATCGGAGCTATTTATTTGAACTCCGCTGATGAAATTTCGCTGCAAAACTAAATGAGTAGTTTTCGCATCTATGTAGATATGTTTTCATCTTCTCGCCCTCGAAAGCTCTTGAGGAGGCCTCAAAAAGGTGTCGTTTCGATTGGGCCTCTCTTCATCACCTCCTCCATTTCCCCTCTCCTCATCTCTTCCCTTCCTCTATCCATCTGCTTAATTTCGCCATCCTCTCTCTTCGACTCGATTCCTTTCCCTTTTTCCAATGCCCGCCTATCAATCTTCCTCCCTTTCTCTCTCTCCCCCTCCCTCCCTCCTCCCGCTCTCACTTTCAACTCCCCTCCCCCCACCCACCCACCTCACACCATCTCTCTTTCCGCCTTCTCTTTCCAATCTTAATGTAGCCATTTCCTGCTCACCTTATTGACTTTTCTACCAGTGACTCCGTTCAACTCCATAAAATCTCCCTCATTCTCTCTCCCTCCATTTCCTCTCTCTCTCGCTCTCACTCACTCTCTCTATTTCTCCTCAAAAAACTTTTCCTCGGCCCTTCACTGGTCAATCGCCAAAGAGGGTGACTCTCTCTCTCTCTTTCTCCCCTCCCGCCTAACCCTCTCTCCCGTCCTCTCTACCCCCAACCCTCTCTCCCGCAGATCGCATACCGCTCGCCTCGTCCGGCCTCCTCTTTCTTCTTCCCCCGAGGAATGAGCCTGAGGTGAAACGGGAGGGAAAGAGAGAGAGAGAGGAAAAATGGGAAGGGAGAGTGAAGAGATTGCATGGGAAGGGAGAGAGAGAGGGGGGGGGGGGAAAGAATGGACCTTCGCTAATGAAAGGAAATCAATTCCTTCCTTATTCAAAATGTTTGGACCCCCGCTTGCTATCCCGCTGCTTTCTCCTTTCCATCTTCTTTCTCTTCTCCATTTCATCTCCTTCGCCTGTCTTTCGCGGCCCTTTCTTACTCTTTCCTGTCAAAAGTTGTGCAAATTTCAACTCAGTGAAAATGTGTACGGTTGACGCAATTTAAAGGTCTCGTTTATAATTTCATTTGAAAAATTACTACTTGGCAGGAGGCGATCGCTTCTCCACAAATATAGTTGGTGCCTCTTTATCTGTTATCTAAAGTTGAAAAATTCTCTTTCGATGATTGAATGTTTTTTATTCTTCAACCCAGAAGCCAGCAGTCGTAACGACAAAGCGAAATAAGACGACGGCCTTCTACTCGAATAAAACTGTACAATTACCGCTACAGACTTAATTGAATGTTTGGCAGAAAGTGACGAAAATGCAAGTTATCCATATTCGAATGGCTACTTGAAGAAAAAAACAATTTTTTCTCTTTCCCGCGAGTAAATTCGCGAAAAAGCAATTCAGGTGCTATCTTTGATTATTCCGAAAGCGGGATATTTTTTTTCTTCCTTGTACCGATCGATTCGCTTTCTCGAGGGACAGACGAGTCTCGCGATCGACTCCGTGACTTTCGTGCTTCCTCTTTTTTTTTCGTGAAATGGCCGCGTCGATGGGCGCCCATTCAAAAAGGCGATGCCAACCGAGCCAAAGTTTCTTCACGTTGAGTCGCGCGACCTCGGGTGCCCAGCGCGGACCAAAGTCATCCCATTTCTCTCTTTCTCCCTTTCCACCTCCATCTCATTTTCCTTTAGGTACCTCTCATTCTGACCTCTCTATCTACCTCTTTCACCGCCTCCCTCTTCTTCTCTTGGGTATCACATCAACGAAAAGGTCGACGTAAGCTTTGTACTCCGTTTGATGTCTTCCACGACCAAAAGACAGGTTTCGTACGAGAGGGAGTTGAGGGGGAGGAGGAGGAGGGGTCTTATTTTGAGGGATAAAAAGCTTCCGAGTCGTCGCTATGAGAGGAGTGAGGAGAATAGAGAGAGAGAGAGGCAGAGGTGGGGGTTAGGCTGGGTCCAGAATGTGAAATAGAGCGAGGAGTTTGCGGAAGTTAAGGTGGGGGAAACAAGTGGGTGGGGTAGGATGTACAGTGTTTTGGCCCATTAATTTTTCGGCGCTAATTGGTCGCAACTAATTAATAGAGCGCGGAGTGGATGGGGGAGGGAAGGGGAAGAGAGGGAGAGAGAGGGAGAGGAAGACGGGAGGAAGAAGATGTAGGCAGGTAGAGCGGATGGATACTAATTATGAGACTTTGTAAAATTCACTCTCAAAGGAGGACTCTGAGAGAAGATTTTCGCATTTGTCTGTAGGAAGGGAGAAGGAAGGAAAGGAGGGGGGTTGGGGAGAGGGGGTGGGGAGGATGGGGGGGAGGGAGGGGGGAGAGAGAGAGGACGATAAGGGATCGGCGATAGTGGATTTTTTAAAGTAGCGCGGCATAGCACGTCTGAAGAGTGGTATAGGAAATTCTGCCGGAAATAAATGCCCTGTTATTAATTTTATTGGCCTCAAAGACAGAAAGGAATCGCTGTGTAAAGATCCACCATAGTTTTCTCTAAGTTGTTCGACGACAAAGATTTACCAGGACTTATAGGAAAATGGGCGAGAAAGTTTATAAGAAATGAACGAAAATTTAATTTATGAATGGGAATACATTTTGATTGGGCGATAAATCAGTAAAGTATTGCCTTTGTGAAAACTGTGGGAAAATCACTTGGTAGAAAAAGAGTGCGGGTCTTCGTCTGGTCGCTTTTTGATTACGTAAGGCACTTGGTGAAATCCATTGGTTTAATTTGGTGGTTTGAAGAATTTGAAATACATTTTTTGATGTGGCTTGGTCAGAATGACTGCCATATTGTGGTTTATTTTATTTTTTAGATATATGTGATTTTATAGTGCTTGTAACCTCTCTCTGTTATTTCTCTTACGATCGCTTTGGACGAAAACCGAAAAATAAACGCCACTCTGTCCGGCTGACTTAAAACGGCGTTAATTTTTTAACCCAGCGTGTTTGTACTTTTTCTCTTAGAATTTATTTGATTGAAAGCAGAAAATAATACCAACTTCATATTCGCGGTTTTGGCACATTTTGCGTGCAATGTGAATGCGCCATCTTTTCCAGCAGTGGAGTTTTTCATTATAGAAATTTACATTTTTACTAATTTTTTTTGCAGCCGGAACCTAAACCTAAACACGCAGTGACAGTCGGTCGCTCAATGTTGCCATGTTGTATGTACTTTGATCTGTGTGCAATTTTTTGTTTGTTTTCTGATGCGTCACGGTTCTTTTTCTCTCTTCATCAGGGAGTTCTACTACATCCAGATGGAGAAGTATGCGAGACAAGCGGTCAGCGAAGGTATCAAGACTGCGGAAGAGCTGATCGTTACGATGGAGTCGGAAATATACCGCGTTCTCAACCTTCACTACAACCGAAATAATCACATAGAGGTATGGGGTCCACAGGTGCGCCAATACTCAATTAACTCTCTTCAGTGTCTGTCATCCGTTTTGTTTGTTAAAATTACGTGCACGAAAGTTGTGATTGATAAATAATAGGTCCGCATGTTTTTTTTTCTGACGATTCAATTTGATGAAAATGCTCGCAAAATAAGAAAATATCAAAATTATCCTGATTGGAATTGTTGCAATATTGTCATCTATCTTCTTCTGTTTGTAGTTTTTGGTTTATTTTCTGTCTTTTAACTGATTATATTTTTATCATTTTTATTCGTTAATACTTAATTGAGGTTTTCAGAATTTATGAGCCATTTTTCATTTATTTTCCCTTTATTTTTTCCCAGCAAATTAAGAGGAATGCAGGAAACGGAGGTATTTTATAGGCATCGAACCCTTTCAGGGTCTTTCCTTTTTCAAAATTTCTCATTGTAAATGTCACTTAGATTGACCTGCTATTGTTAGGAAGTTGTTCTCTTGTGCGCGGATGGGTTTGGGAAAGTGGGTTGGTGAGTGGTCTTCCCGGCCATTTAGGCCGTCTCCGGCAAACTCATCTTCGCTGATATCCTTTGTCACCCGCGCGTCTCTTTCTTGACAACCACTCCCTCTGCCTAAGTGCCTCTTTGACCCTCTTTGATTGAAGGAGATCGGACGGACGCTCTCTCCTTTTTACCAAACCCTCAAAGTCCTTCAGCTTGACCGGAAAACGTTCATTAGATGCGTTCTCCCGAAAACGCGCTCCTTAGTAACACTTCGGCGCTGTGTCATTCGTCCATCTCCATCAATTTTATATCGGATCGATATCGCTTTTGAATATTTAAAAATAACACTCCACATCGAAGCCTTAGGAGACATGTTTTGTATGTTTTAACATCTTCTACGATTTGTAACAATTTTAGTTTTGATCTGCATGCAATGACGACAAAAATTTACGTCTCGAATTCGTTAACATTTAATGTAATTGCTTTTCGAATGCTATAGTAAATAAATCTCTCACACTTATAAAAATTTTCATTTTCATTTGATTATTATTAGCAATTTACACCGCCATACTTTTTATTTTTTCTGTTTATCGTTATTATTATTATTTTATACTAATGATAAAAGTAATTTATTCATTTTTATCTCCTTACGCATCTTAGTTCTAATTATTAGCTTATTTTGAGTTTTTTCCTAGTATTTCTCAAAATTTCCTGTAAGACGTCTTGCTATGTTTAATGCATCTCCTTATCATTCCAGGTTCCCTCAAATTTCCGTTACGTCGTCGAACAAACCCTAAGAGAGTTCTTCAAGGCTATTCAAGGCGGTAAAGACACCGAGCAGTCTTGGAAGAAGTCCATCTACAAGATCATATCTCGATTGGACGACCCAGTTCCCGAGTACTTCAAATCTCCAAACTTCTTGGAACAGCTAGAGTAAGGAGTGCCCGCTTTTTGGGAAAAGAGACACAGACACGATGACACAGTACACGTAAAAAAAGAGACATTTTTAGGAAACGTGAATCTCCCCCTTAGTACACTTTTTGAACCAAAGACTTCTTTCAAATGAAAATATCTGAACTTTTAAATGATGGGTTAACAAGCCTTTAACCATTATTGTAGTCAGATATGTATATAAATATCTTATTGTGAAAATTTAAACCATGTCAAAGAAAATGTTTTCAGATTGGAAACCTTGTTGTGTGTGAGATTAATACGTTACAAAAAAAACAAATTTTGTCAGCCAAAAAATAAATGAATAGTGGGAGCATGGACTGAGTAGTGACCAGGTGGAATCTGTTTAACGCCTTCCATCCACTTTGGTACAATAATACTCTGATCTAGCATTGAAAATGTTAAGTTTTGTTTGTACAAAAGTGAAAAATCATAACAAAAACAGTGATGTTCTGCCTAGATCTCTCACTCGCTGCATCTTGCTCTGATAATCTTAATCTCTATCTATCTATCTCTCTCTCTCTCTCTTATATTCTGTACATAACTCTGCAAGATCAACAAATTTTCCTACTATTCCCTCTCTTGAATAAATGTGAAAGGAAATCCCTTTTGGAAAGTTCCTTTCATTGCTCTTGAAACTAAATCCCGGAACAAATAAAAAGATGTTTTCTGGACCATAAATGGCAAATCTTTTTATCCTTTTTCGAAATATTTTTTTAATACCCCCCCCCCCCACCTTTAAAAAAATACCATAAACTTCTTTTAACCGACTTAACCTTCCCCCATTGATTCTCCCACGGTCCAGAGCATTTCTCGAAGACTCCAAAATAATGAACAAATCCATTTGAAAGAAATTTTAAAGTATATAAATAGATGTATCCATGCATACATACATAAACGTGTAAAAAAAATGATCTTCTACTTCTGCTATGGCTACTACTTCATCTTCCTGCTACTTCAACTGCCACTTCTACTACCTTGTCAAAAAATTGTACAGATAAATATCAAAAGAGAAAAAAACACTTTGAAGAGTTGAGGAAAGGAAATTAATGCCAAACGTATTTGCCGTGCAGATTATCCGTGCTCGAGAGGCGACACCGGGAACTGGAGGAAAAACGTAAGGTTGGGAGGAGGAGATTGGAGTGCTGGGGATCGGAAGGTGGTATGGAGAGAAAGGAAGAGGAGGAAGACATGAAAGTCGCCCTCTGGGGAGGACTCAACGAATCGTCCGGCTGAGCCCGAGAGAACGCCGAGCGCCTAGCAGTCAGAGGACCAAATGCAGAAGCGGCCGCCGCCCACTCCTCCAACCACCACCACCCGACACCATCACCACCACCACATACACTCCCTATGGACAAAGTGTGAGGATCTTGTTTTTGTGGGGGATCTTTTATGTTGTCGGGTCGCGGTCACATCGAAAGGCCTGGAACTGTCTTTACTCGGAAGCAAAGGTTGCTTAAAACGCGAGCCGGTAGGGGAAAAATGTGTAAGACTTCTTCAATGGAAAGACGGTGATGGGATTCTTTGCCGAAAAGGAAGAAGAAACCTAGAGAAAGTCTTAAATGTTTTATAATATTTGTGGGATTAAAAAAAAAAGATAGCGAGGGCAGTGAGGGTCGGGGGAGAGACAAGAAGTTTGAGAGCCTCCCGAAACTGGAAATGTATGTTCCCTCGGACGACAGAGGTGGTTTCTAATTGTGGCTCGAGTGTTTTTCAGAGCGTCTTTTTCGCAATGTAAAATATGACGTTGTGTGCATATAATATTTAAGGATATTCACTGGCAGAGAGAGTGAGAAAGAGAGAGCTATGCAGAGCAGGAGACGGGCGAGTGAGAGAATTAACAGGATTACACCAAAGATTATTATTAATTATTAAAATTATTATTGTCATTACATAATTATTGCTAATATTATTATCATATGATAAATTATACATAGAAGATGTTTTGTGAGTGAAAGAGTGTATGGGCTATAACCGTGGGTGTTGGTTGAGGTTTCTTTGATCAAAAGCCTCTAAAAGTCTTAAGAAAAAGTCACATTTTAGTCAACTTTCTGCTTCTTCCGAATGCCCACGAAGATGTTTTCTGGTATTTTATTTGATATTTTTGCACCCGACTATGAATTCGGGGAGAGGGTTGTACCCATGATATATTAATATATATATATATATAAATAATATATATTTTTTGTTGAGACCGCAAAAAAAGATTGCCGAAAGTTGGTCGGTTTCTCTTTTTTTGGTTTGTCTCGATCTGATATGTTTTCTGACATGTTGAGAGGAGGAGGAGGGTTGCTATATATTTCCACGTGATCGTGGATTCGATAACAGAAAAATGTGAGGAAGGGGAGAAAATGTTTGTGGAGGTTGACATCCACTTTCCCTGATTCCGGATATGTCGGCACATTTCTTAAGTTTGTTTTTATTGAAACATGTGACTGAATCTGAAACTAGTCTCCGCGGTATGTACACTCGCATTAAAAGATAAAAAGAAATTCAGATTACCGTGTGAAATAACGCACGCGAGGTGTGCAACTGATTGGCGGGTTGGAGAGGAGGCGGTAAACTGTTTTATTTTTTAGTTTTAAGTTGTTGCGGGTGGATGGCGCCTCATTCCTCTCGAACATCTCGCCACTCGGAAGCCACCTGGCGGATTTTTTTTATTTTGCATTCCCTTCCAAAATCATTTTTATCGCCGTAAAGTTGTCATTTCACTCGGCGAAGCAATTGCGTTATCCATTCCATTAATGTCGTTGGTTTTTATACGTGTAGGACCTGCGTGTGTTTGAAGGTGTGTGTGTGTACTTGCATGCGTGTGTGTGTGTGTGTGTTAGAGAGAGAGGGAGAATGAGAGATGGGGGGTGTGTCGAAGCCATCGCCATTGGTCACATAGTGAGTTATGAAAAAAGTGTGTTCGTGTGAGCCGAATGAAAAGACGTAAAACGTGGCTTTCTTCGAAACTGTGGAACTCTGTTGGAAAGAGGAGATAGTGTTGGTGGTGTAGAGTGGGAGGGGAAGGGAGGAACACCTGGCGAGGACAACCGCCGCCCTTGTATCTAAAATATACAGTGATTCAAAATGAACTGAAATGGCAGAGATGGACTGCAAAGAGTGATTAATAGTGAACATCTTCCCTCCTTGTCCTTTATCTCTTGATATACATATATATATATATAAACATTCTCTTTTGAAGCTGTGTCTCTTTCCTTACCCAAAAAATGAATTTAATTAGATAAAAAAGAGGTCCTTCGACTTATACGCGAATATAATCATAAAGACAATGAGAAGATGTGCCTTCTCAAGCCTTCCAAATCCTATATATATAATATATATATATTATAAATATATAAAAAGAGAAGAAACCATTATGGAAATTAATGGGGATCTATTGTGTACATACATATTCATTTTACACACATATACATATATATATATACATATAATTATAAAATGGTGTGTTCATATCCTTTTATTTTAGACGGATGAAATAATAAGATTGAGAAATGCCTAATTCGTAATGAAAATAGTCGAGAAGTTGTGTCTCTCCTTCGTGGATAACGCGTCTTTTCCTTTCAAATCGGACACTTTAACGGCGGCGCGATTTGTGTCCCTTACTAAACGGAGAGAGGTCCAGTTAAGTCTCCTAGATACAGGTGAAACCAACGGTCAACTCGCGGGGTTATTTTTGTCCGGATTGCGACGGGATAGCGTCGAGTTTCGTCCTGTGGCTTTATCGAACCAGGCTCAATTTTTTAAGTTTCCGGCAAATTTGATTTCGGCCGAATCGGTCTTGCGTCTGACGCAGCGTCGCTTAGCAACATCTCTCGTCTCGCGGCGTCTCTCGAATGACTGTGGCGAAGTTAAAGAACGGTCGTGTTTTCGGGGACGGCGCTCTCTTTCTCAACATTCCCATCACCAGGCGAGTGATGACAGCGAAGTCGGTGTTTGTTTATTGCGTCGTAGGATTATAAAAAAATTTATTAATTTTTATGATCGAATTATACTCTAACATTAAAAGAAAAAAATTTGATATTCCTTTTACGTATAGAGTTTAGTAAAAGAGGTTTCTTATTCAGCAGGCAAGAGAAAGGGATTTCCGAAGTGAGAGAGGGTGGAAGTGTAGGAGGGTGGAAAGTCACAGCAAGTACACGATGGACATTGGGGGAGGTGGGAGGAGCAGCAAGGAAGGGGGGGGAGAGGGCTACTCTGACGCGAATGTCGCAAACGCGATTTGTAAAACGGTTTGCGAAATTCGAAGTTAGGACGCGTTGGGAGATATCGCAATGGGTGACTGGGAACGCTGGGAGGTATTTGTGAACTTGTAAATTTGAAAGAACATTCTAGAGGATTTCGCTTTTTCGTTGCGCTGATACGTTACCAAATGATTTCTCTCCTTTTGGGGATTTCGAGGAGGAAAGAGTGCAGCCGACTCCTTACGCGAGAAGAAAGACGCGATGCGATTTTTCGTATGTTAGCCAGAAGTAGGATTAAAGACATACGGGGCTGCGTTGGCCGCAGGTGTTTTCGGGGCATAGTTGTTTTTGCTTAAGTAACTCTGTCTCTCATATTGCGTAACGTTACTAATAGCAACAATAGCAGGTAAAATATTTAAAAATGCAGGACTCGTGCTAAAACATAGATTTTAAACGCATGGTATCATATGTATAAATAAAGCAGTTACTCTTGACAGGATCAATGCAGTGTAAACTCCTGTATTGTGTGTATTTAGGAATCCGTTTCTTCTTCCATTTTGACCACTTGCAGCTCGGTCGGATCGCGTCGCTCCCTCGCCGCTGCCCGCCATCGGCCGAGAGAGCGGTCGCGCGCCGACCACTGCATACCCACGAATCCTAACAGCAAATGGACACAGGCTTGAACCTCCAAATTTGAATTTTAACTACGAGACTCGCTCCAAAATCTCTTACTTCACACCACTTGTGATGCAGAAGTGTAAATCACGGCGCATTTTCATCCTTCGTTTAATCATCTGCACAGTCTTTATTTGCCATTTACTTTAGTATGACGTTTAATTTTCGGTGGAAAAGGATTATAACGCCGAAGGAATAGCATCTCTCGGATGCATGTCGCTGCGAGACGCCACGCTACGAAGGAGAAAGCCGCGTTTCAGTTGTTTCCGGCGGATGATCGCGGTCAAGGATCGCAAATTCCGGAAAATTTTAAAGATTTAAGAGAGAAGTAGTTGATTTAGACCGTTTCTGTGTTGGTGAGGATGATAAAATTGTCTGGCCTCTTTTTTTTGAGAGATAATCTCTTCAAGGAATCGACTACGAAGACGAAAATTTAAAAAATAAAACCAAAGTGTCCTTTAAGTTCGGGATTGTTGAGCTCGCCAGCAATCAATGTATAATAAAAATGTAAAAAATTTCATGGATGACTCAACAGTTTTGGCTTCTAGTCATCAAAGCGTAGAAGTGAATTAACTAAGTTTAAATGAAAGGAAATAAAAAATGATCTTTTTTGCCATTTGAAAGTTGAATGTATCAAACCAAAGTAATAAACGAGGCTATGAATTTTTCACTTTTTCACATTTTTTGGCATTCAATGACTACGTCGAAGGAGTCCATGAAAATAATCTCGATGCAAGAAGCGATCACTTAGATTCGAAAGAAGGCCATTCATATTTTTAACAGTCGAGTGTTTAATCCACGGGTAGCCATCGCGTGTTTCTCTCCAGAAGCCTTATTTTTCAGAAAACTTAAATAATTAAAAGGATTTAAAATTGGCCCGATTTCTCTTGACTGTATTTTAGTTCGTTTATCGTCTTGATTGCACTCGATAGCAAAGAACGGCATTTCTGGATTCTCCCGATAACTGTATAGGACACGACCCCTTACTCCCTCTACATACAGTTCTAAAAAAATCGTCTCCCATCCCTCCCTCCCAGAGCAAAACAATTTGCCACCAAAACAACGAAGCAAAGACCACAGGAGAGAGATACAATACCGTGGCGACTGTGGTTTTTCAAGGCGTTCATCCAATCACAACCATTCACACAAAACAAACTCATTGGCAATCCAATGGGATGACCAGACACGAAGCGTTGCTATTGAGCAATAGTTTAAACAAAAAGAAGGTTCTTTGTTCATCCGTTTCTTTTTTACTCTCATCGAAATTTTTCTCAAGGCATTGTTGACTTCTTTGTGGTTGTTACCCGTAGGATTTTTGACAGTTTTTCAATGATGGTTGTTGTAGCTTATGACGTAATTAACATTGGTGGTGGTTTCGGCAACGGTGCATTATGAGTTTTCAGTGAGGAATGTTTTTCTCTTCCAAATTTGAAATGTTTTTCGATTCCCTCGGCTCAAACACGAAGCTTGTTCGGGAAGAATAACAGCTATGGTTAATCGCAGTATTAAGGCGGATTTAGGTATTGTGATAAATTCAGACTATCGCTTTTGATTATTTTAAGGCTGAAATTTTCATAAATTGAAAATAAATTCCACCATATCCAAGACAATGGAAGTATAACAAAAATCTCTTGACTTTGAATTACTGTGCATTGGGGGAGAGGTGTATGTGGGATTCATTCATTTCATTTCACGTTCGGACGCCAATAAATTCAGATTCAATAAAGCTGTCAAGAGTTGAAATTTTTAAAGTACAAGGGAGGAGGGGGGAGGAGATGATCTTATGTCAATTCCAGTATCTTTTTAAAGGTGAAATGTCTGACTTTGTTTGTGATAGGGTCTATGTTTCGCGAATGATATTATACCCGTGATTAAATCGTAAAGATGGTCATGAAATTTTTCCGAAATCTGCCTTATAATCTTCATCGTTTTTTCGCTTAAGAAAAACATTTCTCACATTATTAGGAAATTTCGTTCGTTCAGTGGTTTCCATGATAACTTAAAAGAGTTTCTCCCGATAGGAAGCGCTTCATTATGCAACACCCAGCCTATTCTTCTGCATTTGTACTCCTTAAACGAACATGAATGCCTAACCGTTTCCACCATTAACATTTTTATACAGGCTGTTTTAACAATCTTCTAGTCCAATTTAAGAGACAAATAGTCGTACAAGTTTTGAGTGTCTGAAATGTAGTATATGTAAAGCTGTTGGTAAAAAAAACTTTGTACACGTTGTGGAATTACTTATTCGTCATTAAATTCTGTTCTATTTATTGTACATTGATCGAACGATTTTTGCAGTTGAAGTCGGTTAATTTATTGCCCTACTTACAAGTCTTTTTCAAGAGAGAGAGAGAAAGAGATTTGATGTTATCGTGGGAAACGATATTTTGCGTGCGTCGGAATGCGTTTTCAAATGTGTCGATGAAGAGGTGACGAGGAATTCGAGAGAGAGTACTTTTTTTGGAATGTGAGGGCATAGCAAAAGTTTCAAAAATTGTGTAAATGAGAGTGAATGACTGTTTAAACGGCGATAGGGTGTGTGATGTTGCCGATCTTTGTAACTGTTTCTGTTCTATGGCTGTACACATTAATGCAGTAATAATAATTTCCATAGGTCATTTTTGAGAAAAAAATGAAAATGAGTCAAGGTTCACACAAATAAACGCGGGATTTTTCTGTGCCGTCGACCGTGTGTAATTCCTCCCCGGGTGTTCTCAACTATTAGTTCAAATCTGCAACACTTAATAACCGGAAAGCAATAGCAAGAACAGAAGGCAAAAATACCATAATAGCGAAACATATACAGTTTGAAACCGGACCACCTACTTTCGTTCGAGTGTCGGCTGTGGCACTCGCGAAAGGTGAAAAATATTCTCATGGCAAATAAACCAACCAATCCTCTCAACACTCACAAATAACAGGGCTCGCGCGTCCGATATGAAGTGCCTTCAGAAATGAAAAATGAAATTCCTTTTCTTACTTTATTTTTTTCAAATGAAAGGGCCCTTAATAGAACCTCGATGATAATAATAGCCCCGCAAAACCAAAGCACTCCGGAAGGAGTTGGACACGGTCGACGCAAACGCCCACCTCTGCGTGAATTTTGACTCGGTAAAATAGTTCATCCACAGGCAAAACAGAATTTACCAAAAAAAGTAATCACTTATTATACGAAAATTACGTGTTTTTTAAACGGTCATGTTATTATACTGCAGATAAAAACATATAGAAAATCTGTTTTTCAATGGTGTCATGAAAGAAAGTGTTTAATTTATTGGTTTTGAAAAATTGGAAAAATATGTACTTGCAGGGGTTTGATACTGTCATGCATGGAAGAATCGTATATTCATGAATAGAATTATTCTAGTTTGTAGGAATACATGATTATAATTATAATATAATTACATGATCTTTTTATTTTCACTACTAACCCAGTCATCCAATTCCCAACGAATCGTTCCCGAAACTGTACATAAAGAATGCGTGATCAGCCTTTGATGAAATCCTAATCTCCTTTAGATTCTAGCGCTTTGAAAATCGATTGATTTCGTGTCATTTGAAAGTTGCAGCTTCAATGTATCTTTTATGACAAATGCTGTAAATCACGAGTTAGTGCTTGGTGATTTCGCGAGTAGACTTATAGGATTCTCTGAAAACATTCAGCACCACATATCAAAAATGTTACAGCAACACCACGGTTCGATTAGTTCCGACTAGGATCAATCCAAATAGAAATATCTCAGCACACACACGCGCATAATTCACTCGGAGAAGTGCAATAAAGACATTACCCAGGAAAATGGGAGCACGGCGAAGCAGAAAGCCATTCCTGATTAATTTATCCAAACTCCAGCATCCTTTTAACGTTTAAAAAAACCGCAGTTTAAACGAAAATTTAAAGAGGCACAATGATGACTATCAAACGGAATGCATGTGAAAAAAAAAACTTTAAAAGGTTTGCGAGTGACCGTTTCATCATTGCATATGTAGGTGTAAGTATATTTTTAAAAAAAGCAATTGGTGCTGAAAATTTTATATATACCTGAAAAGTGTAAAGAATAAAATTCCGAGTCTTCTCATAAAAATAAGATCGATCGCCTCGCTGAACACCGGGGCGGTTTATCGTTTTAGAAGAGTACAAATGGAAAACAATTGAAGGGGAGGATTGTAAATGGCTCAAAAAGTGTTTGTAAAGAATGCTCGGGAGGACGTATTTGACGAAACTTGAAAAAAAAACCTTGTTCCATAAAAAGGAAAAAAATGATTTTCGCTCTCCTAATATATTTAAAGTGATTAATTAATAATTTCTACACTAATAATTTGTAAGCGCGAGGTAAAAAAAAGAGCCGGAAGCTCTTCCCAAAAATGAGATATCTGACCTAAGCCATTATTATCACTATCATTATATTCTTAAGAATAGAAGAAGTGCCATTTTTTGGTCTCGAGGGTTCAAATTTGTCTATTTAAAAAAAAAGAGAGAAATCACCTCGGTCTGAGGGGTCGAATATTTTTCGTAAATCGAAAACCTGAAAAAATGTTCAAGGAGGTTCCTTTCTGTTTTAAATAAAATGTTTATTTACTTAGATGTGAACAACTTTTGAACAAGCGCAGTGATTGCACCCTGTTTGTTGTGTTGACAGAAATACGTGTGACTGAGTGTGGGTCTCTGCTTAGAGCATCGTGAATCTTTCTCCTGTAAAAAACTTTACAGGAAAATAACCTATGCACATTTTTGATAGACGGAAAGCCACCCGTTTGAAAAGTTGTCTTTGAGAAATAAGACAGTGACAAACTTTTGATGGTTTCAATAAAGTATGTGACATGAACATTGTAAAGACAGAACTCGTACAAATTTTACTATGTATAGATTTTCTATACGGTGAGTGTTTTGAATTAATTTTCTGGATGTTATAATCTGGTGTGTTGATGAAATTGACGCACACGATTCAAGCGTTCTTAACCCCTCAACGGCGTGTCGTTGTCCATTACTGTTGTTAGAAAGTTCTAATGTTCAATGTATGTTAGTTTACTGAAAGCCTATTTCATGTACTAAGCGTTTTGAAAGTTTGTGTTGTCTGCATAAGTCATTGCGTAAAAGAATTGTTGAAAACAATGTGATTACATTGATGAATGCAGTAATAAAGCTGTACAATGATTTCAAATTATTTTAATTTTCTTACATAAATGCAAAATCCGCAAACTTTACTTTTCAGTATTAATTAGTAATATTTTCTAAGTATTTGCTTTAACGGATTCTCAGAGTTTATTAAAATAAAACACATGTATGGAAAAAAGCAGTGGGTGTATGTGTGTGTGTGTGTGTGTATTAATTTTTAAAAACCATTAACATGTTACATAAGTGCTTTAAGATCAAATTCCAATAACAAAAAAACAAACACAAATCCATAAATGATTCAGTTAACATACATTTATAGTTCCCATTAATGGGTTATTTTAGAAGTAATATTACTAACATACAAGACAATTCAAGTCCAAAACATTCCAAGAGTCAACAAAATTTCGCCAAGATAGTCGCACGTGTCGTTAAAATCTACCAAAATCTTGGTTTACTTGTAGTTGACATAAGATGTGTTCACTTTTTCAGTTAGCGTTATGAATTACTTGACAATTATAATATTATTTTAAAGCGCATTGACTAATTTCTTTAAATTTTCGGAAATCTGCAAACATTAAAAATATATTAAACCTATTTTGAACAACGACAACTTCACATTTTCTTCGAATTAGCTAATACTTTGTTGAGACAGTTTTATTTTAAAACGATATACATCATTATCACGTAAGCTCCAAATCTTAACATTCCTCAAGGAAAGTCTTCGACCCCTATTTAAACTCTTCTGTAGTTGGTATTAATCAGTAATATAATCATATGCGAAGTAATATGTGAATATATTCTCAGTCACCGAAGTTCTGTTAACCAAGGATTAGGATTTTGACGATATTATATATAATTAAAGCAGCGAGAATGATAATCTGCTGTGTTGAGTCGCAGTGGCGTCGCCATCGGAGAGGAGGAGAGCAGATAAGGATTTGGTGAGCTTATGCCAAAGCAGCTTCCTTCAACCCGCATTCCTTTCAAAATTTTCTTTAGGTTTAAAAAATATATTTAATTTAATTTATTCCATTCAACCTGAATCCCAACAATTAGAGCCGATCATCTATTTATTTAATAATTATACTATAATTTATTTTGCTCATTCTCTGACAGAAGGAAGTTAGAACATTGAAATTTACGCCCACTTCATACACACTGCTCCAAAACAATAATTTTTGGAAGCTCTAGTTATGAGTGGGAATATTAGGCACCAATTCATTCATAGTAACTCTACCTTCTGGTAGATTCTAGGCACGCCCAACACAATCACTGCTATCTTCATGCTCTTACGCTCGATATTTCATATATCCGTGCTAATTTGAATGACGCGGGGTTTATTGCAGCGCACGGTCGCCATTTCGTGTGAAGCACAGTGAGGGGCAAGACGCATGCACCGCGAAGCCACGCTGCAGTCGAGCGCCTCTTACGGAATTTACGGGAACTACTTCGGATTCGTGACTTGTGTGACTCGTGGTGTCATCTTCTGCCGCCTTATTTCAAACACCGAGTTTAGCGGGAAATATGAAATGTTCGTTGAGCTTTTAAATTTACTCGCCAAAAATGTATATCGACATAAATCGCCTTAAATTAAATGAAAGACGATTTTTCTTACTGAACAGGTTAAATGAATTCATTTCATAGTTTAAATAGTTCAGTTCCACAAAAATTCCGAAAATTAACTAAATCAATGTCGAATTCACGTGGCCAAACTAACATTAAATATAGCGAGGGTTAACTTTATGTATATGCACTCTTAACAATTATTTGTTGCAATGAAGAAAGCGATCATACGAATATCCGTAAAATTGTTGCAGCAAACAGGAAGTGTGTTCTATACAGTTATCAAATGTAGAGGATAACTTTTGCTAAATGATATTCAGTTGGACTCTTACATAATCTCCCTCTAATTCATGAATATGCGAAGGAACATTATATACAATAGTGATCCTTTGAATGAACGACCATTTTAAGAAACTGTATATTCTTTTACAAACCCATAAAATATACATAATTTAGAATGGCGTGATTTCTCCCAACTTAGGAGTCCTAAGTGTTTCTCTCGTGCGATAATTGGTTTTTTATCTAAATTAAATTAAGAACATAAAAAACTGACAAAAATAAAACGAGTAATGTTATTTGATTGTTTGAAAAATAATTCACTGCGTAGTTTATTTTTGCTCTTTTTCTTCACTAATAAGAATTTAGTTAAGTTGAGGCTATAGTAATTGCGGATATCCGAAAATTCGCCAATATGAAAATCTTCTCAAGTAACATTTGCAATAATTCATTTTATCTGTAAGTTACCGAAGTTACGTCTCCAATTATAATTTTATTTTTCTTCAGATAGAATAATTGTACCTACGTAATTAGTTGAAACTTTATCAGTTAATAGTTTGATCAGTCAAATTTATCTTTTGGAGTATTATTCTAATAACGTTCATTATGAATATTACATTTTCTTTTAGTCGTTTCAGCTTCTGCTCCCTCTAGTCATATTAACACTATCCTTCCGATTTTTCCAATTCTTATTTCTATTTTAAAGATTCTGAAAAACTTCTATCGTTTCCAGATTTCCCTTTAACATCACGTTCATAATTTTGCGCAATGATATATTATGCTGGTATTGTTTCATAACATCTCATCGTTCTTTGAAAAATATCCTCGAGGCCCTTCCTCTGCATTGACATCGGCCGTTGGTATCGACTGTTGAGATCCTTTAGTCTTAGGAAGTTTCTGATTGATAATTTGAAAATCATCACGAAACTCTAATAACGCGTTGAAAGACTTATTTTTAGCCAACATAGCCGGAAATATTTTAAGCTTCAGTTTGGAGGCAAAGTTCTTTTTTCCATCAACGTTGATGATTTTAAGGCAGCAGTTGCAATACGAGTTGAGGATTCATACAGGACGGGAAGCTTTTGTAAGATAACGATTTTTCTTTAAAAATACGAACAAATAATTAAAAGATATAAATTTAAATTGTGCATGAATTTGAGAATACGCGTTTGACTTTTCATTTGGAGAATAGCGGATACAAAGAGATAATGGGCTATTTCTTGCCGCCCTCCGAACGGAAGTAATCAATCTTTATTAAAAGTATTATTTAATGCTTTAATATTTTGGAAATTCTAGTAAACTTTGTTACTTGCCCCAAATTTTGTCCCTCTTTTTGAAAAGTTCTTTATTGATATCCAAAATTCTCATTTGAATTGACCCGGAACACAATTACTGGTCTTACCAATTTACAGTCGTGGACAGGTCATTTGTATATGGCAAGATCCTATGCTTGGATTTCATTGAGGAGGGAGATAGATTGGAACAGTGTTCATGAAACTTCTGATGTTTCAAAAAAACTATCCATTTGTTAAAATTGAAGATAACTTACTGATTGATGAAATAAGGAGAATTAACATGTTTATTACTGAAGAAAAATTGCAAGAATGGAGGGAAAACAAAAGTAAAATAGACAAAAAATGGGTCGAAATATTTTAGCATTTTCTGGATCAACATATTGATATTAGTAATGTAAAAAATATCATTGAATTCTCTTAGTCTTCCAGGGACAAATTCTTGCGTGGAACAAACATTTTCGTTAATGAATCGGTTGTGGACATCAGAGAAAACACAATTTAAAGTGGAAATATTACGAGCAATAAAAGTGAATGTAGTTGTGAGGAGTTTTATGAATATTTATTTTAAAATCCTGATGTAATAAAAAAATACATTCTGTAGAAAAATATAACTTTAAGAATTAAATTAATTTTATTTTATTAATAAGTAAATATTTTTTCTTCGGAAAATGTCTCCTTACAGCTTCTTCAGAATTTTGTTGATAACTGAAATAACAAGCTAAAATCATATACGAATAAAAAATATACGCCGCTATAAAATGCCCCTCCATACTGTCATGTTGTCCCTCCTTACATTTGAAAATGTCCCTCCTTAGCTTCGTGAAAAGTTGGTCACCTTACCTTAGATCCACTCCGGGCCTTAGAGGTCAAAACAAACTCCTCTAAATTTCATCGCGGGGTTATCGAGATATATGTATTGCTTCGAGAAACATATTTTAGTGAATCAACTTTCTCTCTTTATCCGATGAATTTCTTAACTATAGACTTCCTTAATATTTATTTAAAACAAGGCGATGGAAAATTTCTTCTCGTCCTTCCTGCGGAACTCATTTGCTATAACGTATTTCACGTTAATGCGCCTCCATGTGTGCGTGTCTGCGCGCGTGTGTACGCGTGACTGCTGTGATCTCAATGTGATAGATGCGATTGATAGTAATTGAACGGGCGATCATTCTCCGTTTCACGCATCGCTGGTCTTTCATTCCCCTGTTCATCATTATTCCATCTCCCTGCCAATAAGCTGTCGTATAGATGTCAGCAATGGCAATAAGAATCGAGACGTCAGCATCTACGTCGATTTCGGTGTCAGTCGTTCCATTCCCACTTGGTCCATTGACGACGGAACAATATCAATCGCTCCAAAGTAATAATCACACAACAGATTCATACGTGAATTTAACACCGTGTTTTATTTCCGTTTTTAAGGTTAGAACGCCGAGTAAAAGTTTCAATTGCAGCATTTGGCAGGATTGTGCACTTTATTCTTTTCATAAATCGGAATAAAAACTTCACTTGTTCCGTTAAAGCACCCGTCAAACTTTTCCTCGGTCAGTCATTTCATTCGACTGACCCCTTTTAACAAAACATTCGCTGCAGCTGTTCACCTGAAATCGCTTTATGACCCCACGCCGTGGACTGCAAGAGCGAGCGGCTCGAGGGACCGCCTCGCTGTCGACCGCCCTTCGCCGTGATCAGAACACGCGCCTTCCCGACTATCCCCACGCATAGAGTTAGTATAATACACTAGAGGCCACAGTGGCGCTGAAGTCGCGTGCAAAATTGAACGCTCCGCCGCCATGACTTAGCAAGGCAAGAACACGTGAGAACGCGCCTAGCAGAGCCGGTAGAAGGTGTATTGTGTTTCAACAACCTTGTGTATTTGAAAGATCTGTTC
This sequence comes from Uropetala carovei, assembly GCA_036926305.1. Lineage (NCBI taxonomy): Eukaryota > Metazoa > Arthropoda > Insecta > Odonata > Petaluridae > Uropetala > Uropetala carovei. Next base: position 3,723,856 of record JAXCHB010000167.1, read on the forward strand.
AAAATGCCTACGTCGTGTGTTGCGTATGGTTGCACGAATAGATTCAAGAAAGAAAGTGATGTTTCATTTCATCGGTAAGTAACTTAATATTACGAAAATATTACCTGTGTTTAGTTGTACGTTACACAATCATGCTATTTTTTAAATAGTATTTCTTGGATTAAGTATCAGGTAAGACATACTAGTGATGCTTTAATTCATGTAAATGAAAGTATCCTGTAAACAGTATCTTTGTAAACGTAATTGGTAATAGTTTACGTACTTAAAAAACTACACCTACTCTTAATTCAACTAAACCTTGAAACTAGCCGCAAAATCATTAGAATAATAATATTAATGGAACTACATCACTGTGAAAATGTGTATTTGGTATATCTTGACTTTCTTCTACATTAAATTCGAAGTTATTAATATTTTCGATAGATTTCCCGTGAAGGAGGAATTATGTAAGAGGTGGACGGTTAATATGCGAAGGAAGGATTGGAAACCTACACAACACCATTATGTGTGTTCCCAACATTTTACAGAGGATGATTTTGAAGCAGGAGAGAGAGCAAGAAGGCGTCTGAAAAGAAATTCTGTGCCCTCAATTTTTAATTTTCCTCCTCATCTTCAAAAGGTAATGTGAATAATTTAAAATTAAATACTGAGGCTATAAGTTGTGACAGCTTTATCATCATAATTCCTCTGATATTCTTCCTGTAACTTATCAATTTTCGGATCTGGAACGTTTTATTGTTTGCCATCACTATTCAGCACCATCATTTACTTATGAAGTTTTGCAAATTGAAATACTAATTGCATTTATTAAATGATGTCTCATTTTCTAAAGGTGAAGAAATCGAGACCTGTACGAGTCCGTGAAGAGGTCACTGCTCATGAATCTTCAACCTCCAATGATTTACCTAGTACAAGTCAATCCACTCCTTCCAGTGACCACACCTACTGTTCTCCGAGTAGTCCAACCAAATGGAAAAGAAAATATGATGAGCTTGACTCAAGGTACACAACCATGTTGGATGAGAAAAGGAAACAGATTTCTTCCATGAAATCTAAACTTTTCAGGAAAACTAAAGAAATAAATTCCTTAAATGAGATGTTGGTATGTTTAAGGAATGAAGGGCTTATTACAGCTTGTAATGAAGAGCTTATCAAGGATAACTTTCCGGATATTTTAAGAAGCATTATAAAGAAGACCAATAACGGCAAGTACGATGAGAGCATTAGATCATTTGCTTTGACACTAAATTTTTATTCCCCTAGAGCTTACCAGTATGTGAGAGAATGCTTTGGTTTTAATTTGCCCCATCCAGAAACACTACGACGTTGGAATAAGGCTGTAGAAGGACTCCCAGGCTTCACAGCAGAAGCTTTAGGAGCTATTCAATGTAAGGTAAATGAGAAGGAAGGAATAACATATGCTTGTCTCATGTTTGATGAAATGGCAATTCGGAAAATGGTAGAGTGGGATGGAAATCAGTTTGTGGGATATGTGGACATGGGACTAGGACTCAATGGGGAGAGCATGGCCATGGCAAAAGAAGTATTACTTCTTATGGTTGTGGCACTAAATGCCTCATGGAAGGTACCTATTGGTTACTTTTTAACGGATGGTATGGCTGCATGTGAAAAAGCGAACCTTGTTTCTGAGGCACTTAAAATGCTACATGATTTAGGAGTAAAAGTGGTGTCTTTGACATTTGATGGTACAGCAACTAACTTCAATGTTGCTAAGCTTTTAGGAGCAATTTTCAATGTTCCAAACCAAAAGCCATGGTTTCCTCATCCTTGTAATGAGAAGGAAGATGTATGCGTCATATTAGACCCATGCCATATGCTAAAATTAATTAGAAATCTTTTGGGAGATAAAAAACTGTTGACTGACGTGGAAGGAAACAAGATCAACTGGGAATACATTGTAGAGTTACATCGTTTGCAGGAAAAGGAAGGTCTGAGACTTGCAAATAAATTGAGAGGTAATCACATTTTTTGGTACAATCAAAAAATGAAAGTTAAACTCGCTGCTCAGGTATTGAGTAGCTCTGTTGGTGATGCTCTAATGGTATTAGAGCATGATTTAAATTATACTCGTTTCACTGGAAGTGAACCTACTGCAAAGTTCTGCTACCTTTTCGATCGTTTATTTGACATTATGAACTCGAAAAATCCTTTAGCAAAAGGCAATAAGTCTGTTATGAGGTTATCTAACATGTCATGCTGGAAGACATTTTTTGAAAGTGCTTCTCTCTACCTTATAAATCTTTGTGATTCAACTGGTAGAAAAGTAATTGAAACTAACAGAAAGACTGCTGTTTTAGGATTTTTATGTAATATAAAGTCCTTTTTTAAACTCTTTGAGCAGTTGGTTCACCAGGGAGACATGCAGTATCTATCAACATATAAGATGAGTCAGGATCACTTAGAAACTTTTTTCAGTTTGGTACGTGCCAGAGGTGGCTGGAACAATAACCCATCTTGCACACAATTCAGATCTGCATATAGAAAGCTTTTAATCCAAAATAGCATTAAAGTCAATAGTAGTGGTAACTGTATACCTCAGGATGCAACAACAGTCCTATGTACACAATTAGGTTCTTATGACACAAGTGATACTTTGTTAGTATCAAATTCTAGGCTGCAAGATATCAGCACAACAGAAGACTCCTTGTCTTTTTTTAATTTCTTACCTGATATATACCTTTCTGATGTTTCAGCAGAAATAGTTGTATATATTTCAGGGTTTGTAGCAAGATCTGTAATAAAGAAACTGAAATGTCCAGTGTGTTGCTATGCTTGTGAGGCTCAGGATGGTATTGTGTCTAACTGTTCATTATTACTACAGAAACAAAGGGGAGGATTAATTGTACCTTCACCTGAAGTAGTTAAAATTTGCAACACATCAGAAAAAATTCTGAGGTCATTTCTTGCCAGGTATGAAGATAAACCCCCTCCAATAAAGAAGTTGGGTCTAATTGTGCAGATTCTGGTTTTGGAAAGTGTAGGTAATGTAGCATTCCCATCCTTGGCAGCCCACATGCTTGAAACAGAATTTCCGGAAAATCATATTTTCAAATTATCTAAAATGATTATTCAAGAATATGTGAAAGTAAGAATGCATCATATAGGTAGGGTTCATTCATCTAGACAGCAAGGAATGAATGTTAGAAATAAACTGACAAAAGCCATACTCTTCCAGAACCAGTAGACCAGGAAAAGTTAAGGGTTTTATGAACCAGCATGAGAGTATGGATCTTATGCTTAGCCTAATTTTAGCCAGGATAGTTTGCTTAGTAGCAGAGTGATGCAGTGTGTGCATTTGGCTAGAATTATCTCACTGGATTGTTCTGAAAAGAATAAATTATTTTTAATTTAGATAAATATTATGTTATGTCTTTTTCAACAAAAAAGAAACATTTTTATTATTCTTATAGTATGGGGGTGCAATGCTTAAAAAGGTTACTTGCATTAAAGATTTAGGTGTTACATTTGATTCAGCAATGACTTTTGTACAGCATATTTTGGAAATAGTTTCTTCTGCTACCAAGACTTTGGGTTTCATTTATAGATGTACTAATAATTTTAATACAGATAAAGCATTTAAGTTGTTTTATGTTTATGTTAGATCAAATCTGGAATGTGCATCAGTAGTATGGATGCCATATATGGAAAAATATGTATCTTTAGTGGAAGGAGTGCAAAAAATGTGTTTAAGATGTGTTTATTGTTCCTAATTATTTTTTCAGACCGAATAGATTATTCAGCCTTGATTACATTAGAACAAATTATTGTGCACATTCACCATTGTATAGAATATGTAATCAGTACAATTACTGTAGTAACATATTTGGTATTTTTGTAAGGAAAGACTTTTTATAATTGTATTTCAACTTTATTATTCATGAAAGGCCTGATTTTATATATGAGAAAAGATTAAGTAATTAATGCAATATGTTTTCCATAAGTACTGTTCTTAGGTTATGATATATGCTAGTGTGTGAGAGATAAAATATTTTTATTTTTTATTATGATGTCAGTCATTTTGACTGCTTGTTTCTGTATACAAAGAGTTCATCCTGTAATTATGTAATATATTAAAATTATTAAAGTATTACGATCCTATAATATGTTATCTAAATTTCATTCCTTAATGGTAAATGATCACCTAGTTTGATGTTCAGGTGCAGACCTTCCGCTTATTTTAATTTTATCATTTATTACTGTTTGAATGAGACTCCCTACCATGAAAATCTGCTGCAGAATTTTCAGTGAATACATCACAAACAATTTTCCTGAAAATTATTTGATTCGAGAAATCAATTAGATATCATATTGCTAATATTGCACTAAGAACTTGTTTCACAAAAAATAAACGATCAAAATATTTGATATAGTAAATATTCTATATCCCAGGAGGGGTTTTAATTCATGGGAAACCCGCTTTGAAATTCTTTGAATGACAGGTGTTACGCTTGTAGGCATAAACATTTCGAGACTAATGCTGTTTATTTGCCGGTAAAATCTCGACTACCATCTTAAATGTCCATACTTCGATCTCTGGGTTGATTTAGTACAGATTTCGGTGGGCGGGATGTTATTTCTAGCGTACATTTGGTATTCGCTCATATCAATCACATAGTACTTCCGCCCTTCTTGCCTTGCTATTTGGAAACAATTGAATCTTCAATTTGCAACGCCCGTCGGCTGCTAACCGCGTAGAAACTAGCGCCACTGTGGTCTCTAGTGTATTATAGTAACTCTATGTCCCCACGTCACACCGAGAGCCGCTCGGGTCCCACATAACGCACAAGGTAGAACTAATTTACACTCCCATAGGGTGTTAATGTACGACTACAAGTTTTTCGTATCGATGTAGTATTATAACGTTATTGGATCGACGCTTTGGTTTTTTACAGCTTCAAAAGTATGCGACTCAATAAGATTGCTTTTGGACCTGCCTTTGCATCGGAAGACACGATTACAACCCTCTCGCTATTGGTATTTTTCCTTTGTTATTAATTGGATATAGACAGTAACGACTCTCCTGACCGCCAATTTATTGTATCTGCATTATCGGATGCGGCACATAAAGCGGAGCTTGGACTGAAACGTCTCCAGTAGAACGAAAGTTTTCTCTTTCGTTTATCGAATACTCGGTTTCACGGATGTCGACACAACCACATAGAGTTCTTTCCATTAAGAATGCGCTTGGTAAGTGCCATCTTTATGTAAAGTTATTAGAAGGAAGCCGTGAAATGAAGAAAACTAACTGGAACGGTGATACCAAACTAAATTAACGTATTTGATTGAAATATGTATTACTTTCTGCCCTTATTGATCCTCTGCAGCAAGTAACTTCACGTAAAGCATTGACTGTACTTTCTACTTTAGCGATTATTAATTTCTTCCATCTAAAAGCTGTTACTATTGATTCCCTTTTCGCCAAATCAATCATGACTCAGTTTTTATGCCACGTAAATTTGTGATTGAAAAGAACGGCATTGTCTTTGTTTCCTCTAATATCTTTTACTAAGCGCTGGAAAAGATGGTTCGTCAAGATTTTCTCTTTGTTGCTCACTCTAGCCATAGCACATCGCAAGTGTTTCTATTCATGTTATACTATTTCGGAGTTTATTTATACCACGCTGTACTTTATGAATGGTGGCAGCTAAAGCTGATCTGGGAGTTATACTAAAAAACATCGGCTTTCACCTAGCTGTTAATGACGACCTTTCGAAATCACGTTTTTGAGATTAATTTCAGTCCCGGTCAGGGGCGGATCCAGAAACTTCTCAAGGGGAGAGGGGGGGGGGGGGTGGGAGGATCGCCCCTCCACCTATCGAATCCGCCCCTGCCAACTGCCCTATATTTTGAAAATCCCTACCCCTATCAGAATCCTTCTTTCCCTTGCTATACAGACCTAATCTGCAGCGTATAACTGAGGATTTTTGCTCGGAAAGAATTTAAGAAAGCGCCCAGTGGAGTGCAATGGGGTTATCCAAGGAGGGGGCGATCGCCCCCCCCCACCCCTTGGATCCGTCACTGGTCCCAGTGCATAATGCAATTCAGGCCGGCGTCAGACCTGGCGGACAGAATGACGAAGTCCGTGTGTCCATTCCGCCGCTAATGTATAGAGACGTTTATTCTGATCACGTAGCCTTCGCGAGATTCAGAGGAAATTTCGCAATTCTGAAAACTTCGGAAACGTTTAATTTTCTTACGAGGTTCTTGACTTAAACCAAATATGAAATGAAGTCATTATTTTTGGCTTCAACTTCTACGGGACTATTCATCGTGTTATCATTAAGTGTCTCTTATTAACCTTCGCATTACTTCTGGGATCGATTTTGACCCCTTGGTTGGTGTATACTCTAATAACTCATTCATTTTGTGGCGGAAAAACTTGAGTTTTTTTTACTTTTTTTTTAAATAGGTACTTTAACATGTTAGTACTGCCTTAAGTGGATTCGAAGGTAACCTCATAAGTAATATGTGGATGGATTTTTAAAACGATGATTCTCATCACTTAACCATTTGTTTGATACGTATAAAATTAGGTATTTTCCTTGTACTACTGGTTAGGACCTAGAATAAAAATTATTTGTGATACTGAGGTTAGTAGTGCAAATCAGAGGCGTGCGTCTCGTCAGACAAGAAGACTTGTGGAATGTGCGATAACGGTATCCTGTTACGTGTTCCCTGATCATACCACTAAAAAACACTGTACACAGCGTGCAAGATAATGACACTTATTAGACAATATGGTTCACGCGGACAACATTTTACGAAAATCTTACATGAAGTTATTTTAGCAATTTTGAATGCATATGTAATTGCCATATAACCTAGATTTAGAAATACTAAATATTATATAACTTATAATATGTAACTAAAAATTATTCTTTATATCCTTTCCAAATGGATAAGCGAAAATTTACTTGAGTCATTTATTCTATTTGGTTATTTTTACATATTTTGCTGAATTTAGCTAAATATAACAGTATTTCATTTTGTTTTCAAAAGATGTTTAGTTTGGGATTCCATCATTATTGAAGTACTCCACTTATGTAGGTTTTACGACCACGCTTAGTAGTCTATCACATTTCCCACTTATGATTATTTTCCTTCAGCTATTCAGTTATTTTTTGTTGTACTTTAAGTTTTAAAGTATATATTTTTACTCTTAATGTTAAATATTTTCTGCGATAGAGGATTTTTACGAATAATTTTTCGACCGATGTAATGAGTAGGGACGTTTAGAAATTGCGACGGAGATGGAATTACCCCAATACGATCTAATTCTTACGCCATTGCGAATTATAAGAAGGCAATCGCTTCGTCCATTTCATGGACAGAATCCTTTTTTTTTGCTAAATCACGTCCTCTTCTGGCATTTGATGAAGAATATGGATGCATAGGAGGGAGAGAGAAAGAGAGATGAGGGGGAGGGAAATGAGTGGGGAAGATTCTGAACGCGCTCCACTCCACTCTGGGAATAGGAGGAGGAGCCATTTCCCAGGAGGCAATGCGGGCAAAAGTACCGACTTTTACGTCCGTGCGTGCGAGAGTAGAGGGAGAGAGGAGGGGGGTGAAGGAGAAATATAAAACATCCGACGATCTACAAGGCGAAATTAGAGGTGAATGAGAGTTCACTGCGAATCTGTGAAGAGGTTCTCGGCTTTCTGCCTCTGGGGGTTGAAGGATCGGGAGGTTGAGGGTGCAAGGGGGCGGGAAAGGGTCGCTCGGATTCCTTTATTGCGCTGCATCTGTTGGGGGATCTGCCCTGGAATTGATCTGGGGATGGACGAAAGAAGAGAGAGGGGGAAGGGAGTGGTCAGGATTATCGTTCGAGTGGCGGCCCTTCCCCGCGTAACCAAGCAACTGCCTCCCCTCCGTCTACCCCTCTCCTCTCCCTCTCTCTCTCCTCCCCCACCCCACTCCCATTTCCCCTTCTGCCCTCGCCCGGCACCCATCCAGGGATGAACTTTTCATACGCTTGCACTCAAAAACGTCATACCATGCCTTATGCATTGTATTGTTCCGCAGTCCAATAATGCATCCCGCCCGCATATGCCATCAGAGCCCTCTTTGACTATGTTGCACGCGAAGGGGCGGGATTGCGAAAAAGTGGGGGGGAGTGAGGGTGAGAGGGGAGGGCGCTGAGATCCACTCGAGCGGGTCTCTTCGAGGACATCGGTATGGCAAATAAGGCACTTTTAGTCTGGAAGGCAGCATCTGCGGAATGTGTGCTGCTACGAGGATTCGGAATATTGAAGCGTTGTAGCGATCCGCGCACTTACTTCCTTTCTATATATATATATATATATCTGACAATCTCTCTCTCACTCGCGAGAAAAAATATGGCTCCTTACATTTCATGTTTCCAACTCCAATCGCCCATCTTGGAATCATCGCTTTGTTTGCTTGTCCCCGTTTGGAATTCCACTCAGCGCCCACCCTCCCCAAGGGGACGATCACTTTTTATACCTAGCCAATAGAACACCCATCGTGCATCTAAAGACGACTTTGTCGGCGGGATAAGAACCCGGTACTTTTCGTAAGCGATTCGCTATTCGGTTAAATTGAAGATGGTCGAAAATATTTCGCTCAAATTGTCAAGGAACGTAATTTGTATCATTTTTCTCTGCCACACGCATTTGCGGACTGCATTGTAAATAAATCGTAAAATTAAAACAAATTGATGTTACAATTTAAAGCACCACTCTTTTCAATAGAACATAAAATTCTATAGTGCGTAATTTAAAAATCATTTTTCTTTAAAATTCGGTTCATACGCACTTTTAATAGGTGACAAACAAATATTTAGGCGCGGAATAAAAAAAACAGCTTTTCACACGCTTTGCTATAATATTTTGTCCTTCATTTCAAGCGTTCATTCAGGATACAGTCGGCGTTTTTTTTATTCATTCCTCTAAATACGCCTTTAAATTTCGAATTCATTTTTTTAACCGTCTACCGCAGGTAATGCCTCAATTTTTGTAAATATCTTCGGCGTAAGTCATCCTTCCGCTCCATTCAAGATGCTAAACGCTTTTTTTAGCGCCTGTAATTGATTTCGTCGTCCCTACACCGGCGTCACCATTACGAGGGAAATTGTTTCTTAATAACACGCGTTTCGGTCGCTAATGGCGGGTGGTGTTCGCGTGTGCAGCGGCCGAGACAGGGGCGCGCAAAAAGAGATGATCGATTCACGGAACAGGTTCCGCTCAATGTAACACAACAATAATACCGCCTCCCCCCTCAATCTCTCCCCCCTCTCTCCCCTCCGCCTCCCTCCCCCCTTCCACCTCTCCCCATTCACCTCCCGCTCTCACTTGATGCGCGCTAACCAAGTTTCCACAAACCCCGTCTCTCCCGCCTCTCTGATCGGGACGGCGTGATGGAGGACTTCCGCAGATAATTACGTCCGTTTGGGATAGTCTTCGTTGTCTAGATTCATGGCAACCATTAATAAACGCCGCTTATTAAGTAATATTCTACCGCGTTGTGTTTTAAGATAAAGACTCTAGACTTTCACACGAGATCGAAATGTGAAGTGTTCGATACTTGAGATTTAAATCGTCTGATTGTATTTATGCAGAGCAGGAGGAAATGCGTGACAAAACGAGAGAAAATCGCATCGGCGTGAACGCGTAATCCAGAGAGGATTAGACATTCCTTTGTAACTAGATAATTTTTCTTGGATTATGCATACATTTTAAAATCGTAACATAGCCATGGTTACGTGGATCGAAACTCAACCTTAAAAGGTGAATGAAGTGTAGCGAACAGCGCCGTACGCGTGTCTAGAGGACGTAGTGAATCACTCCGCTGTCGCACGCCACGGACGCACGCGTTGTCAAGTGCTCCGCTGTTCGTTTCATCCGCGCGACGTACTCGTGTATTTTTATGGGCGACGATACAAAAAACGAACTCTTCTTCGAGGCCATTCACCCGATCCGATTTAAAAACGAGTGATATCTCCGTTAACGGCTTCGTCATTTTTCGCTTGCAACGGCGTTTCTTAAACTTTAGCAATCTTAGGAACCCTTTTCATTAAAATATGTGTTTGCGAACCCCCAAACTATATATGTATCTATATTTATAGCTAATAGAGCATTTATTTTTCCTACGTTTTTAGAAATTCACCATCGCTCTGTAGAATCATTTTCTATAAAAGTAACGTATACTTGTAAAGATATTATGTTGCGCTTATTATTATTTATAATTGTTATAATTATTAATCGAACGTTGCTTTCGGATCCCTAGACTAAATCTGGGGACCCACGAGGGTCCGCAGGCTCCAGTTTAAGAAGCGCTGGTCTACAGCATTATAGATCCTGCATTACTTCGCGACTTTCCACCTTTCGCGACTAATAATTTTTACTACATTAGATTCTAAACGGTACTAATGGCAGTGACAGCTTAAAACCTATGACGAGTGCCGAGAACGTAATATTAGGCCGATGGCAGCCACGGTGAGCCGAACGTGATACTCCTTCAAAAACAACTCGAAGGAGCGAGCGATTAGTATCATCGGCTGTCGCCACGTCTCGTCCGCCAATCTGTCAAAGATATGAGAAAAAAGACAGGTGAATTGAAGCCGTTCCACAACCACAAACACAATTCGCCTTTAAATCTCTCGGAGTCTGTGACAAGATTGAAATTGGCTCTCTGTTTGTATAGTAAAAGTAACCGGTTTTCAGTAGGTCGCCACTGGATCGCTTTTATTTTTAGGAAACTTCAAGTTTCTATCCGAGAGCACGTGAAATTAGGTAGTATCGCTATAAATGTATCCCCCGTATGAGAAATCGCAGCAAGAGGCTACTATGGCTTCTTTAGGACCACAAAGTGTGTCTGGAGATTCTCTCGAGAATATTGAGACGGAATGCATCTCACACGAGATAAGAAACGGATGGCGAGTTTAAAAAAAAGAAAAAGAAGCAGAAACGAGAGTCTGTAATGGAGTGGATAGGGTTAATGAATACGGGAGTTTAGATTCGAGAATCCTGTACGAGTAGGGAGGGGTTTAAGCGATGAATTTATGACCCATAATTTATACGTTATGGTCTTAATTACTCAATTTCAAAAGGGTTAAGAGGAGGATTTCTTCTTTTCTTATTTTCGCTCTTGATTCCTATCGGCTTCCTCTCTCCGATATTACGTTCCTTTGGTTGTTGCGCTACTTCATTTTTCGCATTTTGCGGCGAGCGAAAGAAAAAATGGCTCCCTCCATGATGATTTATGCGCGGCTATAATCATGGCAGTTTTAAACGTCGCCCATTAAAATAATAATGATGCCGTGTTATTAATTCGGAAGCCCGCTGTTGAAAAAACTGTTGTCTTGATGGGACTCAATGCTCCGCGTGATCGTCACTTTGTTCCAGTTGCCTCTGATTGATTGAATTAATTCTTAAGGTCTGCGGACGTGAAATAATATTTCACTCTCGAAATGAGATTCGTAAACATTCGAAATCTTGGATAATGTGGTATATACTCAGTTGAACCGATATCCAGATTCTAACACAATGTGGCTGGCGATCCCCCTTCTCACAACTTCCATATGCAATTATACACATACAAACACACACACATAAATAAGCTTAACACTTAAATAAGAACAAATGAGATGGAGACAAAGTGATACAATCTAGATTTGTCAAAATGTATTTCCCTAAGATTATAATAAAGGTTGGAAGAGAATGCTTTGCGGAAATCCATTATAAATTTACTTGTACTAATCTATTCGAGGCAGCGTTGGTCGTGAGATGTATGTAACGATAAAAGGAGATAGGAAAAACTTTCATATTTCACAGAGTTATACTTTTCACAAAAACGATCACGTTTTCATTCGAAGATACATAATCATAGTGATGACCAATTAAAGTAGAGTTTTCTTGAAATTTCTCCCATTTTGCAGTTGTCCAAGTGTACCGAACAAGTTGTTGGAGTTGTACTTCGTTTTCATTTTCATATTCATCCAATCGTTTGCGTGCTATTCCTCATTTTTCGAATGCCTGCGATTAGATACTTTTAGAAAATACGAGATCCAACATAAAACGATTTTTTTCACTGCAACATGACGGCATGTGGGCATATGCAGGGGGTTTCTGTGGACGAGTGGCTAGAGCTTTGGCCTTACACGCCCCAGCGGTCCCGGGTTCAAATCCGGCGGAGGTAGGATTTTTCAATCTGGGATCGCCACGTACATTGTGTTGTTTGAGGAGACCGTGCAAATCAGCTGACACTGGGTTTCCCACGTCCATTGTGTGTAGAGTCGTTTAAGTAAAAGTTACGGCATTAACAGGCAAGAGACAGATTCGCCCGAAAACAACGCAAAAGGACGGCAAAGAGCTCATTAAGTAGACACATTTAGAAGAACGGGAAATGTTTCAATTTTGAAAGGAAAAACACCTGAAAACATTAATAATCACATCTTTCTGAACCTTATATAAAATCGGTAATTTCAGTAATACGTGAATCAACTAGGAATGTTTTGCTTTATTTTCATATTTATTACTCTGTTATTTCATACATTTTTTGAAACTGTAAAATCATTTTCTAACCCTTAAGGAAAATTATACCATCAACCATTTTATTGCTTTTGGATAATTCTTATCCATCAGTTTGGTCTTGGCGACAGGAAGAGCATGACAATTCTTTGAATACGAAAAATTCGTCTATGTCATTTTTAAACATTAAAAATTAATTAATCATACCCTTGTTTTTCTTCCTCATAACATTATATTTGCTTCATCAAAATCTAGTTGGTCATTCTAGGCCAGCAATTCGATGTGGCGAGCACCAAGTTGTATCCTAGAATACCGAAAGAGCACCACTAGACTTCCGCAAGAGTAGTAATGATAATGAAGAAAATCAAACTAACATCAAAATTATTCTTAATGATCTTGAATACGCTTGGAAAGAAATCAAGGGAGCACATTAAATTATTGGTCCTAAGAATAGGAATATTAAGCACCGTAGAAGAGCACAGACAGGATGTCAAAGAGCACGGCCAGGCTCCCAAAGGGCACGGCGGTGCTCGCGAGCACCAGGTTGGTAACCCCTGCTCCAGGCCAATCTATAGGTCGCCATCCAATTTTAAGTCGCGAAACGTTTTCGGAGATCGCAGGTTTTCTTTTTGTTTATATCAGGGATGGCAAATACCTACGTGGCACGCGTGCCAGAAGTGAACGTGTGCGATTTTACTCGGCACGCGTAAGCTTGTATTTTATGGATAAAATATGAAGTCTCTTAGAGAAGGAGTAAACTATATAGCGGCACGCAAAAATACTTCGGATGATTCACATTACTTTCTTGGCACGCGACGCAAAAATCATTTACCATCCCTGGTTTATATCATATTTATTTTCATAATAAATCGTAAATTATATATTTGCGTTAATATGGCCATTTTTTATACAAAACTAAACAATCCGCTCGACATAAAAGATCAAGCAGAGTAGTATACTCCAAAAAGGGGACACGTCTAAGCGATCGGTTAAATTGGGGGTGCCATACTATTTGCTCCTAAGCTAAGGTAGGGTAGAGGCTTTCGGGAACCTCCCTCGCCACTCACCCCCTCCCTCTCCCCCCCTCTCCCCCCAGACCTAAGGAAACTGGAGGCTCAAGGCTTTCGGCTGCCTTCCATCGCCCCAACCTCCCCTTACTCAGGGGTAAAGGTTGCTCGAAGGGTTTACTCCATTGACCGCAAGGTGGCCCTGAATGGAACAGCGGTAAAAGGTTATTCGTGACTAATTCTCATACACTGTGCTTCAACGAGTGACTGCAGCATACATACTTCGACTGAATACTGGTCAGTCGTTCTGTAAATAACTCACGGAGAGGTCCCTTCAAGTTAGTGAAAGACATCGCGTCGGCGCTCCATCCGTCGCTAGTGGCGACGAACAATCGTGGTTCTTCTGATACTATGGATATAACAGAAGGTAAGCGCAAGTGTGGTCCCATCTCATTACAGTGTGATTTCGATTCGAAACCGATCAGTGCGATGTTGGAGTGGACTCGTATTTTAAGCACTGGTTGTTACGTCTGAATTTTCTGTCTTCCGTTTAATCCCATTTCGACTTTCTATACTATTGGCGCGTTAGGACGAATTAATATTGCATGATCTCCGAGTTGGAAACAATCGGAATTCCTTTATTCATTAGACGCTTGTACGTGATGTTAAAATTTCGATTTTCTTCGTTTTCAATAAAGTTTTTTAAATGAAACGTAGGTATTCTTTGCTGGTTGAAATGTACCTTAGAAACGCAATATTCGCGCTTTTCATTAATCGTGAGAGGGTTTTTTGTACAACTATTTTAGCACTTCCGGCATATTAAGTTGGCGATTGTAAGCCACGTAAGTTGTTGCGTTCAATATTTAATCAGCTGAGATACGGTTTATCACGACATTCACTATTACGCGTGTACATTCCTGCCATGTATTAGTTTTTATCTCCATCTTCATTGATTAACCATAGGGCTCATAATTATATTTTTTTGAAAACTCATGCTTTTCGACGTATTTAATCTTCGTATTTTTCTTTTCCTAATGGTATTTCTGACTTATCGTTGAGGTATACAATTTTTAAGTTAACCTCTCGCTTAAATTTAGATTTCTATTGTAAGTTATTCTTTATATGCTGTATGTTTCTAGTTTAGGTCCTCTTCAACTTTGCTTCTCACATATGATTACGTAATGGAATCGTGCCAGAGTTTAACGTAGCAAGAATCAATCATATATGGGCAGTTTTATGCAAATGGCTCAGTGTAGTTTTCTTCTTAATATCATTCCTGATTTTCAATGCCATCTAAATATGAATCATCGTCGGTTAATAAAATAGGTATTTTATTAGGTATTTACACTTCCTTTATTCTTCGTAGAAAGCATCTTTACATTGTAGTTTTTATTTATTTTTCATAACTTACAAATGAAATGCTCTTTTAATACAGTTATTAGTGTAGTACTTTAATACCTTCGCCTTTGTTTCTGTAATAATGATACAACTAATCATCCACATTATTCCTTAAGCTTTAAGTATATTACGTTTGCGGTGATTTTCGAGAACTAAACCTCCACTAATGTTGAAGGACTACTTTATCTGCTTGTTTAAAATAGTTACACATGAGTTGTTTTATTATTCTCTGAATATGCTAAATATTATTTCAAATGTTACCTAAAGTGACATACTGAAGTAGTCCATTAATCTCCTGCAATCTATTCATCGATACATTCACTCCGTTTTCATGTTTTATTACTTTTCCATATTTTTTGTTTACGTCATTTATCTCAGTCCTTAATCTCGAACTTGTCTCGATATTTCTTTCAGTTTAATTTATTCGCATTCAACACGTTTTAATTTATTCTGCGAATCGTTTGAAAGGTTTAAGGTTAGCCGAGATGACCGTTGCTTGAAAGAGTGGAATGTCCACCGTAGCGAGGCATTAGCCAACGAATATTATGCGCGCTTATGCATTGCATATTTTTTTTAAGTTCATCGATGTCATCCAATAGATTTGGACGTAATAACAGTTCATAATTTCTACTTCAGTTTGACATACTTTTTGAGAAACAGCGTATCGTAGAAATAATCTCCATCCTGGAGGCGGCTTGGCAACAACCCTTTTGTAAAACATTCGCGCAGTTGAGTATATGCAAAACCGCGACCACCTCTAACAATATCTCCAGTCATTTGCTAGTAAACTTTAAGATTTTAAGAAAGTTCTCGTGCATTACGCATTTATGTATGGGCGATTTCCTGCTAGGTTCCGGACATCATAAAATGCTGTTCGAGTCCTGTTTTCCCCTCCACGGTCGCCTTGGAGGCCGCGCCCTCTCGTCCTCCGCCTCGCCCTCTCTATATTCCGCCTCGCCCCCTCTATATTCCGCCTCGCCCCATCTATATTGCGCCTCGCCCCCTCTATATTCCGCCTCGCCCCCTCTATATTGCGCCTCGCCCCCTTACCCTCTCCGTCTCCCACACTCATCTCTAAAACTCACTCTATCGTAAACATTGCGTTGCATCCTACGAACTTTCCAGATTTTTCCGACTCGCTATAAAACTCGAAATGCATCTTTTCCGGCTGAATTCGAAAACACGCTGGTCGTGGTGGTGACGTAATAATAGCTAAACAAGCCTTTTGTTGCATAATTCGCTCTTAAAGATCATCGCGATGTGGTTTTTCGCCTCCGGCTGGTAACGGCCTAGTCGCTCGGTCACTTTAACTCACTTCTTCAGAAAGAGACTGTTTCGATACCTTGAAGCTATAATAAAGTTTTCTTAAACGGCGTCTTCGCGCGAGAATAGACATATATATATATATATATATATATATTTTTTTTTTTTTTAAAAATAGTTTCCGAATCTAAGTTTCATCCTTCGTAGGAGGAAAAAAAAGCATTACTTTAGATGATTCTGATTGCCGTCGGCGTCACGTGACACCATTCTTTATAAGCTGTGTCGTGTAAATGGAAGATTTGGTTCGAATGCATTTCTTTACGAGTATTGCAAATATTCTTCCATTCCTTGGAGAGAATTTATTATTAAAACATACCCGCGGCGCAATATCATGATACAATTCCATATACGTACTTAGAGAATTGGTTAAATATAAAATAAAACTAAAAGATCGTTTTAAGACTTATGCAATTGTTAAATGTTATAGCTACTGCAGCTATTCAAGTGTTGCAGCAGCTAAGCTTATGCGATATATGTATCTCCAACAGTTCACATGAGCAGTAAGTTTTAGCGTCTAAACCTTATTCAGCATATTTCTAAATAAGCAGTTCGATTTGCGGTTTTTAATCTATTTGGGAAATTTTAATTAAATTCGGTAATATTTTATTAATAAGTCCGTTTCAAGTACACCCATTGTCGTTCTCTCTCTTTATTATGAAGGGCACTAATGAAATTTATATGGAAGTAAAACGTAATAACATCTCCTTAATTCGAGGAGTTTCAAATTTTTTAATCCAAAGGAATATGAAAATATTCTAATATTTTGTATAATATCAATAGAATATTAAGATTGCGTTATAATTTAATATTGGTTGTACGTAACAGAGT
The DNA here is from genome assembly GCA_036926305.1 of Uropetala carovei. NCBI lineage: Eukaryota > Metazoa > Arthropoda > Insecta > Odonata > Petaluridae > Uropetala > Uropetala carovei. The sequence continues at coordinate 3,740,921 of JAXCHB010000167.1, forward strand.
GGGATTTATATAATGTAATCATTTATTTCTTAAAATTCGAAAATTTCCGATGTTCAGGTTTTAAAATCTGTTACTATCATAAAGTATTTAAACTGCTGGTTGTGCATTTTTTATATTTTAATTCGAGTACGATACAAATTCTTTGGTCCGAAATCGTCCGTCTAGCAAGAAAAGGCAAGTTATGGCTTCGATTTCGAAAACGGATTTGCCGCGACGAGTTAAGTAGACGTTTTGTTGCAAAAATATCTCCCTGGAGGTAGCCACTGAATTATTTTGTCGCATCCTCTCTGAAACATAGGCCAAAATTTCCTAAGAAAACGATTTCTTTGTTTAGATTGCAGATATGGGAGTTAGCAGTGACCGAGGCCAACCTACCTCACTAAAAGAGGTTCGCCTCCGATGACCATTTCTAACCGAACGCCTTGCAGGATTTTTAGCATGCCTTCTGCACTGCATCCATTCTAGAGCAGAGGTCGGCAACCTTTTCTATATGGCGGGCCACATTCGTTGTTGCGAATGCTTCGGAAGGCCGCATCGGAAATCACGAGATCTTCTGCGGGCCGGATGGGCGTTTAAATCGGAAGTTACCTAGAGATTTTGTAATCTCATATACAGTGTTTCCCAACCTTTTTAGGGTCGCGGCACCCTTAAGTGACTTCAGAATTTGGCGGCACCCCTCCCTATCCACTGTTAGTAATAATCGTGCTGAAGTTGAACCCCTAAGTCCAATCTCCATATCTCCTTTCATTTCGAAGTGCCTTTGCGACGAAATGAAGGTCGACGTAACTCTGGTTTGCATTCTTGAGAGCCGACAATGCAAAATGAGGCTAAAAATGGGAAAACAATATTTTTTGCGGCACCCTTCAGAACACTTCGCGGCATCCCAGGGCGCCACGGCACCCAGGTTGGGTAACACTGCTCATATAAGTGAAAATCAATTCTAATTCGTTTATCAGCGTTATAACTCCACCAGAAAGGGTTTTGAGAGCATAATTTCACTGAATAAAATTTGGAATTGACTATGTAAAATTATACGAGCACTTTTTCATCATGGCTTAGTGGGCCGCATGAAACGCTCTCGGGGGCCGCATGAGGCTCGCTGACCGTAGGTTGTCGACTCCTGTTCCAGAGAATGCGTAAAATCGTTTATTTTTCAGAAGATTGGAAACAGTTATAGATGAAACTGCATTTCGAAACCTCGAGTCCTGTTATGCAGCGGGGCGCCCGTTTAAATGGGTAGTACTACTCGCTTACATCGGCGGCCGTGGTAGAGGGGTGGTTAGCGTGTCTAGCTCCTAATGCTAGGGTCTCGGGTTTGAATCCTGCCATTGTTATTCTTATTACGCTCATCACAAAGGCCGTAAAGTTCTGTTTATGAGCTTGTGATAAATAAATATCGATTATCCTCTAGTTGATTTCTCTAACTTGAATGCGTTGTCTTTTGTATGGTTATGTTAATGTTGTGTATTATATATTTATCTCTTTTTTAGTGTCTTTGATAATATTCGTGTTGTCTCTGCTGCATCTCAAATTTCTGTAATTTAGTTACTCTTTGTTTTTAATTATTTACTGTTTTCATCGTCATTGTAAAAAGGTGTGAGTGCTGTTTTTCGACTGTTATAATAAACAAGTAATTTTCGCACTGCGTCTATTTTCTCGTTTCCTGTACCGGCGAAAAAAACCACGGGCATGGATGAAGTCAGCGCCTTCGCATGAGATGTTCTGTAACTCTTTTCCCTCTTTTGTCCGCGATGTAACAGTGCAGGTCTCCATTTGGTGGTCGAGACGGATCGCTACTCTTTTCTTTCTATCTCTTTCTACCCCTCCCCTTCCGCCTTTCCCCTCCTGCCCCACCCCTCCTGCCCCTCCCCTCCTGCCCCTCCCACCTGCTTACCTGTCAATCTATCTCCTTGACACAACCCGCGCCTATTACCTTTATCTCGTGCAATCCTTCCTTCTTAATTATAGTATTACGGGGCAATAACCCACCGACTATTATCTAGCATTTATTTACAAAGCAGCAATAATTAACGTTATAATTATATGTGTGTGCTGTGAAGCTGCAGAGGCCGTATAAAAGTTGCAAAAGCGAGATATGCTACAAAGCAGCCGTCATCAGCGACGATTCAGTTACGGTCAATTCTAAAGGAGAACTATATACTTTCTGTGAATCACCACTGCTTTGTCGTCAAAATTCGTAATTGGTTTTTCAACTTAATTTATTGTTAATGGTGGTAAAGGTTCCATAAATGATTCTCATTGTTTATAATACGCTTTTACATCTTATCAGTTCAGCTAAAGGATTTTGTTTCATTGGCATAATGTCATATTATTACTCTGTACCACGAATATTTCAGTCGCTGCTGTAATCGTTTCGCGATAGCTTCCATTCAGCAAATCGTGAGGGCTGTCACATATTCTTGACAACTAAAAAAAAGTCACTACGAACACTTTCCATTCTCCAGTCCCTTTTGGGATCTTGTTGTCATTCCATCTTCCACCACGTCTCATAATTTTCCTTCCACCTCATTATTCCTCATCAGAGTGGATACGGCATCAACCCGGCGCTTATTTCATCGTTTTTATTAGGGGCGAGTTAGCCTCCCCCTCTCCTTCACCCACCCTACTCGCCCTCCCCACTTCAAAGGACAGGCGTCTCGCCAGCCTTCGATACCTGTAGAGAAGCAGTTTTCCTCCCTTCACTCCTCGAAGCAACGGGTTTACGAGTTTGGCCTGCGTTTAAATTTCCAGGACGTGTATGCTAAAAGTTGCATTTAAACGTCTCTGTTATAGTACGAGACATTTAATCTGTTTGGTATTTCAATGCAAGGCTTAACGAAAGGAAAGCGTTGGGGAGATGCTTGATAATGCGTTGTAATGTATCAGTTATTATATACTATTTCAAGGAGCCTAACTAATAAAATATTTTGATCCCATCATGAATTAAGTTGTACAGTCATTTTTTGTCAATCTATCTTTGTATGATTACACATTTTTTTAATAAGGAAGCTTTTAATTTTTTAGATTTGTTTGAGTGCCCTATAAACTTTTGTCACTTGCGCGTTAACTTTTTAATACCTTCTTTATATCTTCTATCAGCGCTCGCCTTTCGTGGCTCAGGGAAACCTATTAACAATAGTCGAGGAGGGATAAACACGAAAATTCGCCATCCTCCCGGGATTAGAACCCGGGTCTCCTATGTGGCGATGCTAACTGCTTCTTCGACTTTCTTATGACAATCCTTAACAGCTTTCCATCGAAATTGAGAATAAATTGCCAGTATTATGTAGGTTCTATATAGCAATTATTTCGCCGTATTATTTTCTTGGTCAGTGTGATAGACCGCTAGGTACAACTTCTCTTTTAACTTCTTGAAGGAATTTGGGGCTTTTTCATTTGGAGTTTCCGCTTTTGCCGACTTCTCTGCAACTCATAGTTTGCCGTTCACAATTTCCAATCTCGCCCTCATTGTTTACTGTACATTCCAATTCCTATTTGCTTTCTTTAGAACAAGGGCGGGGATCCTTTTCCACATGGCGGGCCGCATAAGTGCTTGCGAATCCTTCGGGGGAGGGGGAGGGGCGCATTGGAAGTTAGCAGTACTCTGACGGGTCTGATTAGAGTATAAATCAAAGTTACATAGAGATTATAAGGTACCATAGAAGTGGAAATCATTTCTGGATGAGACACATATATGGAGAACTAACATTTCAGTGTTAAATGCTTTATTATCATTATTTTAATTTTAAAATATGAGTTAATGTGTTCAATTTTAAGGATCTCTTTTTCATCACTGCTTCGCGGGCCACACAAAACTGTCTCGGAGGCCGCATGCTGCCCGCGAGCCGGAGGTTCTCCACCCCTGCTTTAGAATTTGTTAGAAACTAGCAAACCTGCTCATTGAAAATGACGGACTGTTTTTAGAAGGGATTTCATCGCCTTTAAAAATAAATCTGATGTGTCAAGCGCATGACTTTCTTCATAGAGAGCAATGATTGCTTTAGACATGAGCGTCCTCAAGAATAACTATCGGCAATTACGCTAGTGAACGTTTTTTAAACGCTGAATTATTTTCACTGCGAAAAATAATGTGAATCATTTTGTTGAAAAAAAAACAAAAACACCTCAATACTTCCCGTACGCATTAATATTAAAAACCTTTTAAAATGATATAATGAGACCTTTAACTTTGACTTGGCAATAATAATTATCGATATCGTCCTGGTAACGACGAGCGCACATTTATCGCCGCAACACACTTCGTAATCCGGACCATTCCACCCAACAATTCTTTCTACCTTCTACCCCTTCCTCCCCTCTGCCCCTTCCTCCCCTCTACCCCTTCCTCCTCTGTACCCCTTCCTCCGCTCTACCCATTCCTCCCCTCTCTCCCCTTCCTCCCCTCTTCCCCTTCATCCGCACAACCCCTTCCTCCATTAGACTTCCATCCCACCTTTCCACTCCTCTGCCCCATTAATCTCTCTCCCGTTCTTTGTGATACTTTGTTTTCTCTGCTTCGCCCACACGCCTCTGCAACAGAGTATGAGGCGTACGCGTGCAGGAGCCGTGTTTAAGGTCAGCAGCCACGGGATGGCAATGTGGAGGGCGGCACGGGAGAGGGAGGGGAAGGGGGAAGGTGACACGGGGATGGGGGAAGGAGGAGGACGTAAGTTCGAGTGATTTTTTTTTAGATAATGTTAACAATGCTGATTGCCGAGGATACGAAGAATGAGTGATATAACAATTTCGCTGAACGACCGACGCTTTTATCTTGAGTAGTTTTTTGTGGTATCTATTTACATTTACATTGGTGAGATGCCATCCGCGTAGAACGTGCGGCAGAGGGTGCCATCCTATTTTAACGAGTCGTATCATTGAAAGGTGCTAACGTCGCCGAGGCGATCAACAATAATTTATGCTCAAGCGCTACTCTTCCAGGTGATGATGTTCTTATGCTCTATGCTCCGTATATAATATTAAAATTTTTCTCGAAGATTTTGAATGGTCTCTTTCGCCGCTTAAAAGAAGAGCAGTGTAGTATATTTGTAAATTGATAATAAGCACAACTTTTTTTATTGTGTTTTTTACCACGAGTAAAAGGTCGCTCGGGATCTGATCGTTCATTTTTACAGCCGACGCAGTACTAATGTTTGAACAAGTTTCGCCTGAACTGTAAAAGGTGACGCAATGAACGATGCGCTCTCGTGTTAGTGGTTATTTCTCTCGGCGGTGAATGCGTCTTTGCAGTTCACTTTGTCAAGTCGCAGAGCGGAGCAATAAGCATCCATTAGCCTAAAGGAGAGGCAGGTGGCCCATTAAGAAGGATTGTCCTGGAGACGCTAGCAGTTATACTCGCTTTCAATTTGCCACGCTCCTTGCCGAAGGTGTTGAAGAATGAACATGGAACCGTTTAGCCCCATTAATCTTCCTCGATAGCCTAGTCATCCGTATAACTTCTAATGGAACCCGAGTGACTGGTAAGATACATGTTTCTGGAGAGAACACTTTTCTTAGTTTTAGATTCGAAAAATCGAGGCTGTTGATGATAACGATGGTTCGTTCGGATGTTGTAGCAATGAGAAACCCTATAGAACTGGATATCCGTTTAGCGCCGGCTCCTGAAAAGGAGGCTCGATTTTAAAAGAAAGGGGAACGATTCAGTATTACGCTCCCCGGAGTGAAGTCCAAATGATTAACAAAGTCACAATTTCAGAAAGCCAGTTTTCCTCGTAGTGGAAATATGTACCATATTTTACGATTAGAACGGAGATCCCAAATTTCTGTAATTTATTTTCCATTCTTCTCATTAAGTTTGTTGTAAAAGAATGGGCTTGAAAACTATCTAATTTCCATTTTTTTAAGTTAGTATTTTTCTGAGAGGCTAAAGACATCGCAAAAGAAATTTTAAAACTATTTTGTACCGAGAGCTTCACGGCTATTTTATGATTTGGTAGAAGTTGTAGCTCAAGCGGCGAAGAGGGGCTTGCATTTATGTATCTCTCGTAAACTATTTTTAGTTTAGGGAATTTTCGAAACGCAATAAATAGTTTCCACGTTTAATGATTTCACGCGTGATCTCTCAGACGAATTCGTGCTGCAATAGATATTTAATAGTCTAAGTAAATCGATTCAAACCTTCCATTCGTACATTTGCTCAAAATTCATTAATAATGCCCATCTTCGGGTTGTCATAGCAATATTAATCACCTTTTCCGCTTTGCATTCGTTCTCCTCTTCATCTTTCCATAATCATTTCCTTCCTTCACGTCAATCCCTAGCGAAGGAGAGCAGTTATAATCCTTCTAATGACTTCGACTTTGTTTCCACACGCCGAAAATAGATTTTATTGCTGAAATCGAGATTTATAATAGATCGTCAGTGGCTTTAGAGTACCCGGAAATTGCGTAACGTATCGTCAACTAGGATCTGCTGTTTTTTTCCACTCCCTCGCGAGCCTTTTCCCATCCCCTCCTGCTGCGACAAAGTGCACGCGAACCACCTCCCTCTCTTGCTTCCTCTTCCATCCCCCTTCTCCACCCACCCATCCCTCCCTCTCCCCTCCACTTCCTACCTCCGCCCCGCCACAATCCCCCTCCGCCTCCCTTAACTCCCCCCATCCCTCCGCCCCTCTCTATTTTCCCTCATAATATAGCGCGTTCTCCGAATACCATCGCCTGCGAGGTGTTTGCACCAAGCTGGAAGAAAACCAGTCCACCTGGGCGAGGGCCTGCACCTTCCTCGCCGCCAAACGGGTGTGTGTGACCCTTGGAAGAGAGGCACCACTCCCCGACCCGTCATCTCGCACATACTATGCACGCACGCACGCACGAAAACCCTCCCTTCCTCTGCATTGCATCGTCATTAATGCGCGAAAGCCTCTCAGACGTCTCAAGGCGGTGGAGGCAGGTTCGGAAAATCTTTCTCTCCTCAGAAATGAGGCGAAGGCAAGGAATGGGTCGGAGGGTTGGTTTAGAGGAGGAGGGGATGGGGGGGAGGTTGGGGGAAGGAATCGAGAAGACGAAGACTATAGGAGGAGTGGTCGATGGCTGAAACGGGTTCTGCAAGTTCTTCGGTCCAACTCACTCCAACATTGGGTCGTGCAAGTTACTTCGCAATCATTCCGAGCAGCCCGTCTCAAGAGGTTCTGCCACCTTCTCTCCTCCTCCTCCCCCCCCTCCCCCCCCCAACCAGCCCTTCTTCTCGTCCGCCTTCCTCCCTTTCTACCGCTAACCCTCCTAGTAAATATTCTCACCTGTGACAATGTATACAGTCTCCTGGTCTAACCTCTCACTCTTTCCTTCCCACTTCTCCCCTCGCCGTCCTTGTCTCAACATCCTTCCTCTCTCTCACTCCTCGCTCTCACTCTCTCCCTTCCCCCCTCTCTCTCTCCCTCCCTCCCTCCCCTCTCTCTCTCTCCCTCCCCTCTCTCTCCCTCCCCTCTCTCTCCCTCCCCTCTCTCTCTCCCTCCCCTCTCTCTCTCCCTCCCCTCTCTCTCTCCCCCTCCTCTCTCTCTCCCCCTCCCCCTCTCTCTCCCTCCCCCTTCTCTCTCCCCCTCTCTCTCCCCCCTCTCTCTCCCCTCTCTCCCTCCCTTCCTCTCTCTCCCTCCCTCTCTCTCCCTCCCTCTCTCCATCTCTCTCCCCCTCTCTCTCCCCCCTCTCTCTCCCCCCTCTCTCTCCCCCCTCTCTCTCCCCCCTCTCTCTCCCCCCTCTCTCTCCCCCCTCTCTCTTCCTCCCTCTCTCTCCCTCCTCTCCATCTCTCTCCCTCCCTCTCCCCTCCCTCTCTCTCCCCTCTCACTCTCCCTCCCTCTCCATCTCTCTCCCTCCCTCTCTCCCTACCTCCTCCTCAAACTCTCTCCACCTCACCACGGCTTCAGCATTCATCTATTATGCACACAATTGCATTCCGAGACCTTTCTATTTTCCTGTCTCTAATAGTGCAGCCGCCGGAAGAGTGCCTCTGAGTTGGATGGATGAGAGGTATCTCAGCAAGCGACATTGAAGACGTCTCTTATTTTCTTGATTGACTATGCAGTCGACTTTTGTTGATAGCGAATTAAAAGTAAAGTAACCAGAGATAAAGTCGGACGTTTATAAATAATGCAACCGAAGTTGTTTAATTGTCAAGTGCGTCTGTTTTTACATAAAAAATATATATTTTTATAGCGTTTGAGAATGTTATTTGAATTAAACGTTACAAGGTAGGCTCCCTCAATGCAAAGCTCCAGATCGTTACATTTGCTTCGACTGTGTGTGTTAACCTTTGTCATGCATTTGATATTTGCTGTAAGATAAGTCCAAGAAATTTTAATTTAGTTCTCTACTTTGTTCCTTATTAGAGATGAAACGAACGCCCTTCAATTAATTATTTATAGAATTAAAAATTCGCTATCAGATACGCAAGTGTCCGTCCGTCCGTCACACTTTTCAGGCACATCCTCTTGGACTTTATTTCTGAAATTTTGTACGCCCATTAATGATCTTGAAAAATGTGTACACCCCAGAAGAGAACTCCGAGTTCGATTTGAGAAGCTTTTATTTCTTCATTATCGCTGGAGATTATACTTCGTCGCTTTTCTTCTTCAACTGATTGCTCAATTAAAATTAACAGATTATTGAATGAAATTACCGAAGCGGTAATGATTGTCTTTATGTCTGCCGTGTATGTAAACGTGTAAACTGCACTTCTGCTTAAGCCAAGAGCATTCATCTTTCGATACAACCTCCTGCGATCTCAGGATTCACTTCCATTGGATAAAATGCTCCGAGAGATACCTCATTAACTGATTCGTGCAACCGTTTAAACTAGATCCGTTTAGATTTCATCCGCGAAGCCGTTTCAAGCGATTAATGCGAGAAATCGCTCCGTGTCATAACTTCAAAACTCCTTAGTGATTCAATTCAAATTCAAAGCGCGGAATTAACTTGGTTCCTCTCCTATAGCATTTAGCATTGCGTTCCGCTTTTTAGAAAGCGAGTAAATTATCTCTCAGAGTGCCATTTTTATATATTTTTAGTTGAAATAATGACAGGGGGTATTATAAATAAGATGGAAAGACACTTATGTAGTTCCTCTTGTTCATTTGATGTGCTGATTTGTTTATTTTCTGCGATTGTAACCGTCATGGGACTCCACGCTGCCAGCTCCCTTCTTGGCAGAGCAAATATACGTGTATAAATTGCATCTTGGACGGTTTAATCCGATTATTATGCGTATCAAGAAAATCTTTCATTTTAACTCGCATTATTCATTTCCTTGCAACGCATTTACTGCGAGAATACAAATATAACTACTTTGCTGCAAAATTTATGCAATAAAATCAAAAGAATTCAATCTCGATATAATTATTACGAGGTTTCGCTTAGCCACTGTTTACTCGGAAAAATATAGACACTTTAAGGGAGCATTACAGTGTAAAATAACCTCAGAAATTTATTGAATGAATATTAATCCTTGCTGTCAACCTCAAAGAATATAAATTTGTTCAATCAAATTCCATTTTTTAATACCAACTTTTATATTATCGTTGAAAGTACACAGCAATATACAGTTCTTTAAAACCTCTCCGATATGAGTAAAAATCCTTCCTCATAGACAGGATTCGAAACCGGTTTACCTCGGTTTACTCGTATTTAAGTCTTTAGGCCACTACACAGCCGAGATAACACAGTAGCAGCACGATAATAGTAATTGTAATTTACGCGTGTGAAGATCTAGTGACTTTCTTTACGAATTTTGAATTTTAATTTGATGTTTGAACTGCTATTCTTAAAGTTAATTAATACGATATTTTGAAAATAGTTCAGCAGGCCCGGCTTCACCTATGGGCTAGAAAAGGCTATAGCCTTAGGCCCGGAAAAATTTTTCGGCCCTGAATTTTTTAATGCATGTACATTTCATGGGTTTGCATAATATTTTCGGCCCTTCCATGCTATTAGCCTTAGGCCCACTATAACCTTATGCCGGCCCTTTAGTTCAGCAATGTAAATCCATTTAAAACTAATTATTAGTTTATATAGTGGCTGTTCATTTTAAATCTATTCTTAGGACTAATTTATATTCAATTGCTACTTAATATGATCTGTTGAAAAGATTTCTACGAAAGAAGTCTATTTGAAATTAATTAATAAGCTTAGTTTATATCGTCGCAATCAATTTTAGTTATAAGCGGCGTGTTCTCTCATCTCTCTAAAATTCCTCTGATCTAAATATCATTTTCATTTTGTCACTATTTTAAAAATCTTACCCTGTTGTAAAATATTTTCATATAAACGAATGCTACGACATAAATGAATGATGGCTAAAAAATATAAAATAACAAAATATACAGAGATTACTTTTTAACCTTCCAACATTTGGATACGTTTAATTGCACAATTAAAAAATAACAAGAAATTTTTTTATATACCTAAATATATACATATATAATGTACATAAACGAACTGTTTGTCCTAAACGGCCAGAAATAAAAATTGAACTATTAGAGAAAGAACTTCTTTCGCCTGTTTATTTGACTAATAGAAAAAAATACATTGGAATTGAAACAATCCCTATCTGCACATTCGATTAGATTTGATTCGAATATTTACACATGATTCGATTTGTTATTTGATTTGAAAAGCATTCTTTGTTTCGCTTGGCCCTAATTTGAACGTATAATTTGTATTCAGTCATATATTAACGTGCCTTTTTATGGGAATTACTTGAACTTTTTAATTTTCTCCGAAATAAAATAACCATAAATGAAAGAGATGATAACAAAATCACAAAAATGAGCGCCATGGATGCTAATTTAATCTATCAATAATACTCCTTATGTCAACCGAACATTGACTTGTTTTACTCATCTCTTACAGGAGTAGCAGAGCAAAGATTATAGATACAATATCTTGAGCTGTAAAGATGAGAACACCGTTTCCATTGATAAAATAATACATATAAAACATGTTGTCCGCATAATATCTTGACCTGGTCAGCAAATTTGTCCCTGTCACCAATTACAGAATAAATATTTTTGAAAAATTTGAATTAAAATTGTCGTATTCTGAAATTTCTCGATTTTAAAATATGTTCTATCTTTCTTTATGATTAATTGAACGGATACGAAAATTACAGGTATGTAGTAGACAGAGCGATAAAATTGATGAGATGTCTGCGAGATTACGGAGTTGTTAAAGTCCTAGCACGGCACGCGATGAAGCGCATCGATACTTTGAAAAAGGGAAAAATATACCCATTAATTATTATAATTGAATATCAAAACAATATAACTATTATATAATTGATAGACATTCTACGGCGAAGCAGCCGAATGAAAATTTTCTTTCACTCGTTCCGTATTCTATCTTCACGCGAAACCCAAAGAAACCTCCGAAACGACCGCATGTGTTCGCTCGTGCGAGGCCGTTCCAGGTGTTGTCTCGCCCCTCCGCCTCCAGATGTCTCTACGATCGCGGTGCATTGCAGTTTAGAGGCCTTTTATTAAATTCTTTATCTCTCTCTCTCTCCCATCCATGCGCTCTGCTGCTATCCAGATGGAGGGAAATTCCTTCTCTTTCTCGCGCATCGCTAATGGAAACTTTCTTTGGAGCTCCATCGCGGCCTCCGCCTTCGACAGCACTGTTATTTCCTGCACTTCTCCGATCTGATAACTTCATTAGGATTTGCGATCATTACATGCGAAACCGCAAATTTCTGAGTAGTGGCCGAGCAGAATCCGTCTATTTGGACGGCGTGGAAAACGTCGTGGGCCAACTTATCACGTCTTCAAACGTCTATTCGCTTTCGCGATGAAACTCGGCAATCTTATATTTTTCTTTCTTTGCAGGATGCATTTTATAATCTTTCTTCATTGCGCACCGCATTGATCTGAATGCCTGGCCTTGAATAAAAATGACTCAACTCTCTGTATCGCGGATAATAATTCCTTAAAATTAAATTGTCTCAATTATTTTTTAAATAAGCTTGCAATTAATTGTAAACACCGCGCTTAAAGTGGATAGTATATCCAGATATAATTCACAAAAATAAAAATTTCTGTCAAAAATAATCTAGCATTCATTTTCTATTAAACTTTTTTCATTTCAGTTCAGTTATGGAAGGCACTAGAATGGCTAGATAAGTGCTTTATTAAAAAGAAAATAATCTTTAGCTTTACTTGTACAATTTAAAAAAAGTTACAAATGAGGTTATTCAAAGGCAATATCAAACACAACTGAAAAATTCTGTGAGAGAGGTAATAAATAGTTGCACGTTATCGCGATAAATATGCGTGATTGTCATCTTCTTATCAGCCTATAAGAGCGAGCGATGTTGTTTTAGACGTTTGTTAAAATGGTTTATTTTTGTAAAAAGCGCTCTTGAAATCATTAGTTCCCACAGATTGGAAAATATTCTCAACATTTTGCACTCATTCCCTTTAGAGGCAAAATTCTGCTAATCGTTAAATTATCTCTAGATTTTAAACGTCCATTTTGCCGTAGTCTTCAAACCCTTCTTTAATTATCTCTAGATTAGGAACATCTTTATAGTATTATTATTATTTTTCATAATTACTTAACTTTCTTTGAAAATGTATCTCAAGATTCACAAGCGAGCCTTAACTCAATGAAACTCTGTTTCGATAACCAGTTATAAAATTCAAATTTCCACACCAAATCATTAGGCTTGCATGTTGTGTCTTCTCGATGTCGTCATAATAATATGAAATATGGCTGAAACTAACTGATGTGTGGAAAAGTTTTGGGATGAGGAGGTAATGAATCTTAAGCGAGAGAGATTTCTAAAAACTAATGTATGGACAATACAAATTTATAAAAATTAACCAATGTCATTATTCCATAATCATAATGCCACGATTCTTTACATTTTAATACGCTAGGTATATAAGCGTCCCAAATTTTCTCGCCCGCAAGATCAAAAGATGCTATAAAATTTCATCACGAAATATGACTTTTCCATAAGGTCCCAACATTCCGGTTAGATAAGTTGTTCGACATACAGGATTCCAAACAGCAGATAGATAGTAGAATGGGTGAGAGGTGTGCAAGGCGGTCCTTTTTTGTTTGTTTATTCCGCGCAAAACATTGGCTGTTTCATGTTTCACTTGTGCGTAGTTCATTTTTGAGAGAAAGGATAATAAATTGGCCCGTGAAAAACTTGCCTACCCATTTAGGCGTTATAAATCAGCTCTCTGATGGAAATTCCATAAATTGTGCGAGTTTAATATACACGTTATCTTCAACTGGTAATAACTTACATTTCTTTCTTATTGAGAATTTCATCGCAAACATATTTTATATAGGACTACAAATACGCTGTTCAAATAACAATGTGAATTTTAATCGCCATTTGTTTAACCGAATTTATACTTGCTCTTTGATTAAATGGCATGCAAACAAACAGCAGAAACGAGATGTAACATTTTGTTTCTCAAGTTAGTCTCAACTTTTGGCGGAGTATTTTGTCTCTTCACGTTCATTTCCGAGTCGCTCTCTGCTAGGAATACACGACGCATTTCAATTAAGGATTTCGCATTATAAATCAAAGTCTCGGACCGTGCGTTTTGTATGCGTGGTGGACGATGGTCGTTTGTCTCCGTTTTGTTCGAATGCAGGACGACGTCACCGTTAACCCTATGGAGTACACATTTGCATTTTAAAATTTCCAGGCTCTCCCTCTCGAGAGACCTCCTCGAAAAAAATTTCCTTCGGCTTTTCATCACTAAAAAAAAAAATTCCAGACTTTGTATTTTGAGAGGGTAAATTTTCAGATCATTGCATTTTCGATGGTGGTGAAATGGAAATAATTTTGCGAAGGCATAATTTGCTATGATTTTCGAGGAAGAAGGGATACAAGTTCACCAAATAATGTCAGAGTCCACATTTTCATCCTTGTTTATTTTTGCAAAGGTTATCGAACATTTCACAAAATTAATAATCGACAATTACGAACATTTCCTACTGTTAAAAGTAGTTAGAAGTCGCAACAGAGCGCCCTTCAATTAAGAGGTTCTTTCTCCATCTCAGGTAAATATTTCTCTTCCTCTCACTAACTCACGCACGCACGAAGAAGCAAAAATTCCCATCGCAAGGGAAACACACTCAGAAATAAAGTCCATCGGAGGAATTCCTCTTCTCCTTTAAACGGACCGCAGTATTCCTCCGTCTCTTTCGTCCGGATAATCTTCAAGATACGCGTAACAAACTGTCCTTTTTTAGCGCGGGTCTTCTTCCCCTTCCAACTCGCATCACAGTGTTTTTTTTGCTTCTCTTATGTTAGCCGAATGTTCCGTGGGATTCTTTTTCATCTTCCATACCTCTTTCTCTCTCTCTCTCTCTCTCGTGTTCCGCGAAGGAGTTGCACTCCGTGGCGTGTTGGGCGGAAGGCACAGTCGTAAAGAAAGGGAGGAGAGGAGCATCACAACAACGGCGAGGGTTTTATTATGCAGTCCGAAAGAGAGAGAGAGAGGGAGAGGGAGAGAGAGAGAGAGAGGGAGAAGTGAGGAGAGAGCAGGTTGAGGATACTAGTTTCCTCGACGGGTCAACCAGCTAAACGTCGTAATTTTCGAATTATAAGGCGGTGTGAGAAGAGAGGAAGGATTATGAAGAGAGAAAGGGGGGGTTGGAGAGAGATATGGGGGGGAGTGGAAGGGGGAGGGGGAGAATTTGTGAGAAGTGAGAGAATCATCAGAAAGAGGGGACATAAAAGGAAGTGAATAAGAAGAAGAAGGTCGTCGTGAAAATGTCTGCAGGAATATTTCAGAGGTTAGAATTAGTGACCCCGAATGACGTTTTTTTTTTTTAAAGAAAATCATACTCTCGCTGGAACTTAAGTACGTACGCGCTTCAGAAATAGGATTTTACGCGAGGTATGTAAGCGGGAATTTGTTTAATTTTAAGATACGAATTATGTCGATAACAAAAATGTGTTGCTCACGTCACGTTATCTTTTACTGTTTCTGTTAAATATTTTGACTTCGCTCCAATATATTGTTATCGATCTTTTCGAAAAAAATCACAATTATGAGTTATTAAGAATCGATGTGAAATCTTTCCAGTTTTTTTCTGTGGTAATTCGCAGCCTTCGGACAATGTATGGTTAAGTGCATATTAAAAGCTAACCAGTTCATGGGAAACATGAGATTAAGTAGAAGAAGAAATCTGAGCGCGGCGTATTTGGACTTGTGCACTCGAGGAGTGGGAGCGAATTCAGAGAGATACCCATAAAGGGGAGGAGATAAGGGGAGGGGAGACTGAGAGGGCGGGGGAGGTGAGAAAACGGAACGAGAAGCGACTATGAATGGTCAAAGTGAATGAGAATTTCTTCCAAATGCCATTTAAAGGAATCTCATGAGAATTGGAGTGGTCCCGTTCCCTCCCTTTCCCCCCTTCCCCTCCCTTCCACCTGCATATTTCCTTTCGCGGGACATGGCGACATCTGGTTCTAAGCTAAGGAATTCGAGGTGGTTAATTTTTAACACAATGATGGACGCGGAGGCAAAAACAGTCTCTTTTGTCTTTCTTTATTAGGACTATTTTCCTCCGAATTTCGTCATATTAGGCCTAATGGGAGCGATAAACTCGGCGGAGATGATTTGCCGTAGCTTTCGCCGCACAAGTCTTCCAGCGAAAGAAAGAGAAGAGGCCGCATTCTGACGCGTCCGCGCATGGCATGTGCTGCCCCAACTCGGGAGCCGTGACAACGCAATTTTACGACCCTTCATGTTTTCAATAGGAGGGTTGTTTGGACAAAAACAGTCGTAAATTGAGTTCGATATGAAAATGATAGGACTCTGTCGTGCGCGCAGGAATGGGTTCTGTGCAATTTCATAGCGCGAAGGAAGTCTCCTTGGGGAGAATTAATATGGACAAGTTGACCAGTGCTCATTGTTGCGGATTTAATTGAATACTTTCCTAAAATATAATTCTAAAATGTTTACAGCCGCCAAAAAGCAAATGATCTTCTCTTTTTGTTTATTTACTTACTATCGGAAGTGCCTGTTCAATTTTAACGGATTTAGTGAATCTAAAACTTCGACCGTGTAACATGTAAACATCGTAAGAATAAGATAGTAAATTTAATTAAGCACACCCTCCTCCCAAATTTTTTATCGTCATAGAGCAGTGGCGTATCCAGAAAGGAGGATTTGGGGGTCATAATTTCCCCCTCTCGATTCAAAAGTTTCCTTCACGCTCGAGAATCATTAAAAAAATATATCATGGGGTTTATCTTCAAAACCCCCCCCTCAAGTTCGGGTTCATAACCCCCCTCCCTGGCAAATTACTGGATACGCCACTGTCAAACAGCCTATGTTACCCGCAGAGTAAACTTATATATGCCTATGCGAAGTTTCGCGACGACAACTTCGTTGGTATAGAGAAGAAACAAAAACAAAATTTCGCTTTTATATACTATATAAACAAAAGTCTGAGAAAGACGAAAACGAAAACTATAAGTAAAACCAGCAAGATCACAATAATCAACAAAAAATGAATGAAAAAAGGAACAAACAAAATTAATTAATTTAACGAAAGACAAAAAAGTAAATCGAGAACGTTTAAAAATCACAGAGTGAATATTATCCTCCGACTATTAGCTCGATTCTATCATCCATGAGTTCTGTTACTGTTTGTTTTCAACGTATGTGGACCTTTTCATCCTGTTCTGATTAAATAATACGGCTTTTTTCTAAGCGGACTCAAATGTATAATATTATATTGCCAGTTAATAATAATTCCTTATTCAGATTTTACTGCAATCACCGATTTGAATAAAAAATAAATTATCGCAATTTTCCATGTATATTTGAAAGAAAATCATAAGGTGAGTGGCCTAATTTACCTTTTCTAACTCATCAAATAGGTGGTCTTACTTCGATCGGTCTGATTTGACGGCACTTTTAAAATTGTGCAATTGTAAATAATTAATTTCCGTTGTAAATTATTGGGACTTATCGGTTTGGAGCAATCAGTCGATCAAAAATCAGCATCGCCATAACAGATTTTCTTTTTAATGATTTAAAATGAAATTAGGAAATAAGTGAAACGACGTGAAGAATGTCTCTGTAATAAAGTTGGCATTCGATTATCTTCGTTAGTGTGGGAATACAAATACGCCTTTTATTCGTCAATAAAACCGTGCTAAATGCTTTTTCCGTAGAGATAAAAAGGGCAATCTTTTGGAAAGGGACGAAGGTGGGTGCAGGGCCACTCCCCGGAGAAGAGGGCGCCCTCCTGTTGCACCACTAGTTGCGATTGCAGCGCCGCGACAAGGAAGCGCGATTTCTTGGGATAAAAAGGGAGAGTGGGATTCGGATCACGTCCACAAATCCCATTACGACCTCGCTTAAATCGGAAGGCGGGAGCAAAGAGGGGAGGATAGAGAGAGAGAGAGCGAAAAGGAGGGAGGGAGAGAGAGGAGGAAAGAGAGGCGGAGAGAGGGAAGCGGCCTCGATCAGTTCCTTAGAAGGTCCCACTCCACTGCCTCCATAGATCACGCAGCACTATAAAAGTCATTTGAAACGGACTGTAGTGGCAGAGAAGACTCTCTCCCTCCACGGTTACACTTTTCTCCCTCCCTTTCCCTCTCTCCCTCCCTCCCTATCTCTCCTCTTTCATTATATCGGCTGCCGCAGGAGTAGACATTGTTACAATGTCCTTAAAAGAGACTTGATTGGAAAGCGTCTCGTTCGCTATTTATGGCAGGGCGACGCATCAGGCAATCAAACTAAAGCAAAACGATTTGAGTGACTTGTGCTTAGATTTAAACGGCTACAAGAACATTCCAAAGTTTTACCGAAACAAAAATACTCGTTCTTTATAACTGTAACTAAACGGGCTCGATAACTTACACAATGCTAAAAATATTTCACGTAACTTAAAAAAATTAAGAACTCCTTAACCGTACAAAGTTAAGGAATTCTTAATTTTTTAAATATCCATCTCTCCGTAATCTCCAACACTTTTTTAACTTCACGTAAGAAAAACGAAACACCGAGGAATGTTAAAAACTAATACCTACTCTTAAAGACACAAGATGTTCATGCGTTCCTTGTTTTCAAAATTTTTTCGGGTATCTTCAAAGGGAAGTCATTACAAAATACGTCTCAAATACTATTCTCTATTTTCTCAAATTTATCATTGGCTAAACAGGTGAATTTTTGTAACAAGAGTGAAAAAACATGAAGAGATTCATTGCACAGCTTATGGAAAGTCACCAGCAATTCGCAACATGCACTTATGTATAAGCCCTCCCTTTTTATTCTCAACTTTTCTATGCCCAACAAAGTACCGAATAATATCGCTTAACAAAATGAACAGCTCTACGATGGACATTTACATAATTCCACGAACATCTTCAATTGGTTCTAGTTTATTAAATTGGTGTAAGATTTTCCGCCTGCACCTAATCAATTCTTCCAAACTTCCTGGAATGCCATCTCCGGTACAGGCCGTTCGCGACTTACGATAAACCCGGACTTACGACATTAATACATTGATAACTCGAAATCGACATCTGATATCGTACCCCGGACATACGATATTCAACATCCGATGCGCCCCGAGTCTACTTTCTTGGGCGTATTTTCGGCCGATATTCAGTTGGACGATACGACTCGCCCGCATAGTAGGTATTAATATTTTGGTTGTCTTAAAAATGTTTATTATACAATATATAACATTCATTGATTCTTAAACTATTAACTTATAGCTTAAATAAGGCTTAGTACATATTTTTTCCAAGGTCATGTAACGTTTTTCAATTTTTAACATGTAAGTTTATGTGAAATTGATATTCTACTTAGGATAAATCGACTTACTATGCGATTTTCAGGAACGCACTGTAGTCGTGAGTCCCTATGTTACCGCTACAATTGCAGATCCCTTATTGAAACTGCCTGCTCTGTGAGAACGGCCATTTCAAGGTCTAAAGATAAGCCCTCCTTTGAGGGATCGCAGGCCTCCCAGCATTAAATGACTGGGCGAGTCAGCGAAAAATAAGCGATCTCCTTCGCACTCGGAGAGAACCACCACCGAAGACTCCAAGTACACGTAAATATTTGCACACTTTATTTGTCGTCGCTATTATGTTTCAGATGTGCTTCCTACTGGACATATTGTAATGCTTAACTAATTTTAAATTCGAAGTTTCAAACGGATCCGTGGCAGCGCTTTGTCGCAGTTTGTCTATTAGCTGCTAATATTTTCACTAAATGACGCAAACCTAATACACAAAGTAAAGTTTGTGTAATTATTTTTGCTTTGACCTCTCAGCTCTTTGTGAACGACTCAGTCTTAGCACCGTTTCGGTGGTTCTTTCAGTCCGCTCGTTGATAGCTTGAATAAATGTTTTGAATACGTGATGCAGTTGATAAGGCAGGTGGCTTTCTCCGCGTGATTCATTAAACGCGCGGAAATAAATACCCTTGACCTATAAATATGAATGAATTCTATGCGCTCGGATACAAGACGCCAGCTTCAACAGAGATTATTAAAGAACATACTGCAGGGGAGCGCTCTTCATCCCGAGTTTCGTTCATGTTGCGGTGATGGCATCATCTGCTTTCGGAAAGTTCCTGGAAACATTTGATTGTTCGGTCATGTTGGATTTTTCAACCGAATCTGTTAATAGGAATTATCGAGATATAATTCTGCCTCTTGTCGTGTGTCAAAGCCTCTGGTGTCTGTAGGTAACCTTATACATATCTATGTACATACTGTATGAAGTGGAGAAGCAAATTTGAAGCAGGGTGGCGTGAATACAGCGACGAAGAGAGACCGGATCTTGTAAGGAAGGGAGGGGTGAGGAGAGGGGAAGGGTGGAAGGGAGGGGAAAATACCGGAACTCCTGTGTTCCAAATGAGAGGATTTGCTCGATAATTGCAGCTGCGGGCAGGGGCACCTTAACTACTCTATGGGCTAAATGGGCTGCAGCCCTAGGGCGCCCGGCGCCGCCTCTCCACAAATAAAATATATATATTTTTAAACTTCGCATCTTTGTAATTTAAGTTCAAAAAGTATAAATTGTAATAGCCTTTTATTTCTCATGAGGCTCACCATCTATTACATGCTTCAGGTAGTGAATATGTGGCTACTTCCCTGTAATTCATAAATATTTTGGGCAATCGGAAATGCTAGAGGTTTTCTGAAAGTACGTGCTACGTAGGACGGCAGCATTCAAAAATTTCACTCGTCGCACACTGTATACTGGACAGAATCATAATAGCTATCCTCCAGAGACTCCTAGGAGAAGTGAAGGTCTGGCGAATTTACGAGAGCTTAACGAAGGTTCAGGTTTACATTGGAAAATTCTCGGGCCATGTGATTTCTTTCCATAAGCATTTCTCGATGCTAAAACACGATGATATAAAGGTTCATTCATATAGAATGCACACATCTACGAGACGAAACGAGTATAAGCTACGTCTGTTTGTACAAATATCCATACCACTTGAGATGGCAATCTGGACCTACATACGCTGTGATAATTGTTTCTCGGTTCCCAGGAATCTTTCTCGTGCCCTGTGGCTAGTCCGATGGAAGTCTTTACAACGAAAGGTAGTCGGCAGTATTACTGCATTAAATATACGTGAATGCAATTGCGATGTACATGTACTTACACAGATTGAATCGTGCTGTTATTTTCAACATTCTCCTCAATCTACACATTAGGAGTTTTGTCCTTCTTTAGAATGGAACGTGAAGCAGAAAGAAAGTTCCATTCAAGTGCATCGAAAGAAAAAGAATAGGCGAATTGGAGAAGATGGATTAAGAACTACACAAGTGAGTCTTATATTTTTTTTTATCAAAATCAATTAACCCAACCCAACCCGACAGTCGTGGTAACCTGTCCTTTTGTACAGAAATATCTAGTTTTGTGGTTTACCTTCGTTAAGCTTAGGCAGCGCTGCCTTAACCATAGGGCTAAATGGGCTATGAGACGCTAACTTCCTTACATATAACTTCTGCTTCGTCACATTTTTTTCATTGACTGTGTTAGATTAGATATTCGTACGAACAATAGTACAGACATAAACATCCGTGTCATTCGGCGACGGCGACGGCGCTGTTGCAGCGCCGCCTAGCGATGACGATGAGGAACGATGAAATTACATCTAAATCAGAGCTTAGTTTGAGCACAATAATAGATTCAAGTATTGAATCTACATTTCCTAAAATTGCTACTGCTTTGCGCATTTTTTAAGTATTGCTGCTACAAATTTTAATGGTGGAAGATTTTTTTCGACGCTAAGAAGAATAAAAAACTATCTGCTTTCATATTTAGGGGAATGCCAACTTAATAATTTAAGCATATTATCAATTGAATCAGAATTATTTAAAAACATTGATTGTGCAGAAATTATCAACCAATTTGCCAAAAGTAAATGTAGAAAGAAGTACTTTTAAGATATTTTATTTATTTATTGACTGCGTTATTATTTGAGTTTCTATTTTGTTTTTTATATTTTCTATTTTTTGTTTTAATAAAAATGTGTATTGTTTTCATTTATGATTAATAAAATTGATATGTATTTAGGTTACATTAACCCTAGAACTACCAAGCAATTTTCACTACCATGGACTACCAAGGAGAGGGGAGGGGGGAGGCCTCAGAGGTCCACCATCTAAAATACTATAAGAAGCCACAGTAATGTTTTGAATCAATTTTTATATATTTAGAAACATCATAGGAATAAAGCTATGTAATTTTAGTAAAGTATTTGAAATTATATGTACATTGTCTACTACAAAGATAGAAATGTTTGCATAAAAACAATTTTTTTACATTTTTCCTCATTATGTTTTAAAGATCACATTAATTTTGCAGTAAGATTGTATTTACAGAAATAATAACAACTTTATTAGAAAACAATTTAATCTGCTACATCTGACACAACAATTTAAACAAATAACACGCTTCATACTGTGCTTTCCACACACATGTGAGCACACACTGTGAGCATGTCATGGTGGATTTTCCAATAAAAGGAAGGAACATCGAAAGCGGCCATCTCCTCGTGCCTCTCTTTGTAATATATGTAATTCCTTGCGATCTGATCTATAGTATCGACCCCTCCTTTAATGGAATTATATTAAATATTTATCTAGGATTTTTCGGTATCATATGGCATCTTCTGGCTCGCGATGAATTCTTTTGAAATGGAAAAATTACAATGCAGCAATGTTATCATGTCGTAAAATGCACTATTTTCACCCTCAATGTCTGTGCCCTGGCTTGGGCCACTATTCGTTTGGGAAGGGTCATTCTTTTCCTGGCTCCCTGAACCCGAGGTTTTACGAGACCGTGGGTTTGACCGCCCCTTCTTTTTGCTGTCATACTGTCATAAAACGACCACGATGCCATATTCCTTATTGGTATGGTCCAAACTAATGTCGCATTCATATTGAAGGAAACAAAACAAAAATCCTCCCACATCCTCGCTTGCATGTAAGGTTTTTCACACCGATACATTGCTCTATGAGAAAACAAATGAACTACTAATAAGGAGGGTGTGGAAATGAATGAAATGCAACATAATTTGAATATAAATAGCAATACTGGGAGGCGGGAGTTGCAAGAATAAAATTGATCAACCAGAAGGCACTCTATAACTAAGGCCACCCGCTTGTCAAGGCATGCAGCCAATGACGAAATAATTTGCAGAAAATTGAAATATGCATACATTGATGGGAAACTTCAAGTAATTTTTATCTATAAGTAATTAAATATCAAGACGTCACCTTTATTTTTAATAGAGATACATACGAAAACAAAATTTGTGGGCCTCGGAGCCCCCCCCCCCCCCTCCCCCTTGGTAGTTCTAGGGTTAAAACTTAGTAATCCCCACCCCACTATAAGAGGGCGCATCATGTTACTAGCCCAGGGCGCCAAATGCCTTAAGACGACCATGACTGCGGGTAGGGGAGGAGAGAGTATTTCTGAGAAGGGTTTACCCTAGGGTGGTCCTTATTTTTCGAACTCTGAATTTCTTTCGGGACGCCCCCTAAATTTGTTCCATTTGGTTAGAAAATAAATTGTGTTAAATGTTTTTACAATCGGATAAAGGAAAAACGTGCCGCATCGCACTTGAACTTTATATATTTCATCATTTTTTGTGGTATTTGGGTCATTCCTAGCGAAAACGGAGCAATTCCAATTTTGGATTCTAACGGATTGTTTTGATATTATTACCAACACTTTATTAGACATTTTTGGTGATGTGTCTCGAATATTCATATCATTATTACATTTCATGGAGATATTCCGACGCGAGGACATAATACATAAGTGAAACGAAAAAATCTGAATATTTCTCAAGTTTCGCGTATTTTTATTCAAAATATGGAAGTCATGAGGTATATTGAAGTAAATAACCTTAAAGAACTGCCAAAAACGATAATAAGTTGTGTTTTTCGAAACTACTGGCGAAATACTTTACGAGATAAGAGGCAGCGAATTTGACAGATTTGAGCAGTTGCGCCGCGGCACGCTGCGACTTGCATGGTACGCGCTCACTTTCCGGGCCGGATCTTGGCAACTACTGGGAAGATGATATGAATATTCGAGTCACATCACCAAAAATGTCTAATAAAGTGTTGGTAATAATATCAAAACAATCCGTTAGAATCCAAAATTGGAATTGCTCCGTTTTCGCTAGGAATGACCCAAATACCACAAAAAATGATGAAATATATAAAGTTCAAGTGCGATGCGGCACGTTTTCCCTTTATCCGATTGTAAAAATATTTAACACAATTTATTTTCTAACCAAATGGAACAAATTTAGGGGGCGTCCCGGAAGAAATTAAAAAAAAAAATTTTGCCTATAGCTAAGGACCACCCTAGTGTACACATTATTGCAAGGTGAAGCGATTCTTCGATGCTTTGTAACCAGCCCCGTAATAAGATATTTTGGCGCCCGGGGCAAACTACTCTCCCCCTTCAAGAAATTATTTTCTCTAGTTTATTTAGTTGCTATTTCGATTGTTTGAGCCCCTTGCTTAGTTTCGCCCTGGGCAGATGCCCCGCTTTCCACGCCCTAGTTACGGCACTGTTTGTAACGAGACGATTTATTAATATGTTCGATTGCTGGATCTTCGATTCAACATTTTAATTCTTTCGTGTTTCATTTTTTGAAATGCCCTTCAACATGCTAGATTTATTTCCAAAGTTATTCATACTTTATACCTCGAAGCGTAGGTATCGAGCCTTTGGCTTGAGATGTAATTTATATTAAGAACTTCTTTGCTTAAATAGAAGAATAAGCTATGTTTAGGGTGAAAAACAAAGCGCGTTTCCTTTTTCAGCCTGATTTCTCCTGTCTCTTCACGTCTGCTGTCCTTCAATAACACCTTCATTCACGTTTTGGTTGTCAAAGTATTCACAAATCCCGAAAAAATATTTCCAGAGAGTTTGCTAAGCTGTGAATGAAAGTTCCATACCTCGATAAATGTTTTAGTCATATTTATAGAGTATTTTCATGGCGAACAAATTCATAATGAAAATGAATATTGAGTTCACTTCCACCCTCTCACCTTTTTATCACGACAGGAATCGGTGATGTGTATCGAATTTCACTTACAAAGTCTTCGGCACATGATGCCTCGGAATCCTTGTAACCCGATATCTACTGACTGAGAATCAACCATATGACGGTTACTTTGTGACTGAAGTACGTATCGGTGACTTACAATTTAGCATTGACCTAGCCATGTGTCCGTCCGTTCACATTTAAGTTTTTGACTTTCCATCCGTCGGACGTAGCAAGTAGTAATTTTGGCCAAGGAATGCATGTCTTCTTTATTATGTGAAAATGATTTCCGTTTACCGTGTTTTTCAAGAACGAGGTATCGCATCAACAACTTTAACATTTACGTTCACATGAATACCCTGCAAGCCACCAGAAGCGTTTGACAGGGGGTGTCATAGCACCAAATGAACTCTTAACTAATGCTTCTGTCGTATCGCGGCTGGGAAAAAGATCTGTAGTGTTTCTCGGTTCTAGCGATTATTACGACATATTTTCTCGTATATAGTACGCTCTGATCTAACATTACACTCACTAACATCGATGGGTACAACTATCCCGCGTACGTCTTCAACGAATTCGGAGCTTTTAAATTTTTCGAATAGTTTCCTTTTGTACTCACAATCAGTTCTTCTACTCTTCAACGTCTGCCATTTCAGGTCCCTCAAGATCTCTGACACATTCTCATCATACCGATATTCTCCCTTTACAAACCTAGCCGCTCTACGCTGAACCATTGCGAGCTTCCTAGTTGGGCCCTCCTCGAAAGGGTCCCAGACGGGGCAATAGTATTCCACGACGGGTCGGATTAACCCTTAACTGGGCGCATAAAAAAATGTCACGCAACTGGTCGCGTGGCGTACTGAGTGCGCCGCTGCATTGTGTGGAAAATGCGAGCGTAAACAGTAATAATAAATTCTAAATTTTGTTTATTTAGCCTTTTAGTGCATGTTATGATCTATAATTCTCATTGTTGAAGTTGTTGTTAGGATTTTCTACAATATACGAACTAAATTTTCAAGATATATTAAGTACCATATGATATTATATCATTAAAATTTTTTACCATAATATATTTACACTACCTAGTGTAATGGCCCGTTGAAATATCAACGGGAGAATTATAGATAGATTGATTATTAATATTTGCATTTAAAATAATTATTAGCACACTTTTACATATGAAATATTTCGTCATATATTACATTTATCGTGAATATTCTGTTGTCGTTTAGTAAATGCCTTTGGTTTTTATTTTCGGCTATACAATTCTGTTATTCTTTTCCCACCTTGTTCTCGTCAATGCTGCATATAAATGTCGGTGTGTATAACGTAGGGAAAATAATTAAATTTCGTGCACTTAACATTATGATTGTTTTAAAATTGTACTCTGTACTTACGAAGAAAGAAAGCTTTAAAAAAATAAACTAACTGTTTATCGTAGAAACCGTTACAACAGTTTTAAATTGATTTTTGCTTTGAAATATACTTGAGCCAATTCAGTACAACTTCCATTTTACATACTGTAAATTCCAAAGTAACTCCTTTTATAATAGACAATGCTAGCCTAAAATTAATTCATTCTGTAAAGTGAATAAATAAAGTTCTTTCTTTAAACTATAATAGCCACTGTTATTAGATTTAAATGGATTATAAGCCTTAGAACTTACTCTGTATTAAATAAGCACCCAAATTCCTTTTATAAAAACAAATCAATTCATTAAAAGATCCACTGCTGTTTCTTCGAAAATTGCCTGTTAACAGTTTTAAATGTCCTTTTAATTTTAATTGAATTTTAATTTATATTCGTTTCCAAACTTCGGCCATTGTTACGAAATTAATTCGAGGAATAACATTTTCGCGTGGGAAACGGTGTCGAAGACTTTCCTAAAATCAAAAAATACTGCATCTACTCCTATTCCTTTTTCCGCTGATTTCACAATATCATGTGTGAGTAGGTCTAGCTGTGTTTCGCATGACCTGGCTCTCCGGAAACCATGCTGGTTGCTATTCAGAGCACCTTTAATTTCGAGGAATCGCATTATTGAGCTGCATCGATGTCAATGATACAGGGTGGTAGTTCTCCACTTTTAATTTATTTCCCATTTTGTGTACAGGCGTAACGTGGGCTGCTTTCCATATCAAAGGAACTACTTCCCTCATCTAGAGATTTTGTGAATACGATCTTAAGGTACGGAGCTAATTCGTTCGTTAGCGAGTTTATAATGAATGTAGGTATGACTTCCGGCCCTGGCGATTTTCTTTTATGTACCTGCTTTAGCAATTTAACGATACCCTGCAAGCCACAGAAAACATTCTATTGCATCGATGTTTTACTTGAAATAGATCGATTGATATATTAACTATTTTCCTA
Organism: Uropetala carovei; assembly: GCA_036926305.1. Classification (NCBI taxonomy): domain Eukaryota; kingdom Metazoa; phylum Arthropoda; class Insecta; order Odonata; family Petaluridae; genus Uropetala; species Uropetala carovei. Next base: position 3,767,821 of record JAXCHB010000167.1, read on the forward strand.
TATTTCACACAACAGCAGTTTTTCACTGAAAAAATAAATTAAAAATTTCTTGAGCTTATGAATGACTTCAGTAAAGTAAAGCTGAAAAAACAAGCGCAGTCATATTCATTTGAAGTGATTGAAAGAGTTGAGTCGCGATAAGAATTGTACGCGCTTCCTCTGCTTTCAGTCTCAACTTTCCCCAATGTCGCCTTCATTTATTTTCCTCTCGTTCCGAACAGGTACATATATTATTTTTTGTTCGTTCAATATTCTTGCCTCTCTTCTCTATATATTTACATTTATTTTAATTTTATTTCAACTAGGAAATTGTTACATAAACATCTACTTTCTTTCTTCGCAGTAATAATCTCTTACGCTTCGAACGGATTGCTTCTTTGGACGTGGATGAAGAACTCCTTACGGCCAAATGGTGAGTGTGATAGCACATGATAGAAATTCCCATGATGTCCATTTTCCCCGCGGTTGTTGCTTCAAACTGAAGTGCGACTGAAATTTGGAACATTCGTACTCTTCTCCTCTCGTGCTCTTCTCCTAAAAGCGTGCATCGATCAGAAGGGCAACGGGTTGCTATTTTCCCTGCGAAACGAATAAACACTTGTCAATTTTTCATTGAGGGACTTTAAAATTGTGTAAGTATCATCTCGTGTAGCAATTTGGGTGTTGCTATAAAGATGATTTGCAAAATCTAAAGTCAGTTATTAATAGTGAATGGGTTACCATGTTAGAAAATAATTATCCTTGACAATTCATAATTAAGAACTGAAATAATACTTAAGGCCGGTAGTGGGCATTTTGTGTACACCAGAAAAATAAATTTAGCGCTATTACAATTTTAGTAGCAGTTGACGTGATATTTAGCGTTAAACTATATCTAACAGCGATTCTTATAGGCGAGTTTATTAATTTCAATTTTCTAAAGATGTTGGTCAGTTCTCTCAAGTATATTATTGCTTGCGTCAGCGCGAAATTCTCTCGACTCCGCAAATTCTAACAGAATACACAAAAAGCGATTCGGAATAACAGCGCGAGTGTATCGCGTGGTTTTGTAGCTCGCCCGCAATCTCCATTTGAAGGAGCTATCCTCCGTGACACGTTAGGCGCAATGCGTTCGAGAGATAGATTCTAAAAATAAAACATCACGACGCAGCACGCGCTGCTATGGAAACCAAACCTCGGCGGGAGGGTAATGCAACTTACTCGGGTCTCGCCGAGGATGCGCTGCTGCTATTTTGCGGACATAATAAACAAGCAGCGAAGTGTTGACAAGGAGCAAGCTCCTTCGAAATCGCTTCCAATGCCGCGCTGGGAGGAATCTCCTTTCTAGCGATAAATAGATCATTTCTTTGTCCCAATGCTATTTTTCTCTTGATAGAAAGAAAATATAATATTACTTTGTTTTCTTTAAATGCGTGAATGTGAGCCGTTCTTCGCGATTACTCATTCGTAGGAAACAAATCATTTCAATCGCAAATCTTTCGTCGCTCAAAAATTAGAAAACGGTTTGACGGTTGAGAAATAGTCAGTGATTGAAATGAACACAGGATATGAATCGTATAGAAATAACTATATAATACGCAATTCAAAGAAACGCATTCCGTCTTATACGGATCTCGACTTTTATTACTCAGTGAGAGTCTTGCATTTCTGTTTAAATGCAGAAATAAAGTCTAATTAATCGTTTATTTCTCCCGCAATAATTCCAAAAATCCTGAGGGTGGAAAAACATTCCCCCGTCAAAGGTGAAATAATGGCGGCCTTACGACTTGTCGACGGAAACGCATAGACAAAATAAATGTAATGGACCCATGATTCTGCTCTATACTATATTTGAACATATAGGCTTGCGGTTTCATATGAAGGACGCTTGTGGAACCGAAACCACTAAAATTAAAATCAGCGGAAGAAGCCTTTACTTGGTGGAACTCCATCATAAATAAAATGAGAAAAATTACTTTATACCAAGTAATTTTTCTCATTTTATTCACTAAAATTAAGTCAAGATTCTCATGCGTGTAAAAAGTAAAAGTGTTCCGTTTTATAATCGCTGTCTATAATTAAGAGAGCGCGCTCAGTTGTTTTGCACGTCACCCTCGCTACTTTGTATCTGTTCCAATCTCGCCGGAATTCTTTTTTTTTGCTGAAACACTCCAATTGCGATGTAACTTCCGCTCTCACATTTCACCTGCAAAGTATGACAATGTAATTAAATGTTAATAAGTAGACATTGGAGGATAATGTGCAGTAAAAAGATTGTTAGTTATTGAAAAACAAGACAACAAAACCTTATTAAATTCATGTCCTGTTTGTGTTCCCTCTGTTTCATTGAGTTTAACTAGGATTTTGGAAAAAATCATGTCTTCGATATTTTCATAGTTTTTTCCCGAATGGTGACACGAATATAAAATGCAACGACATGTAAAATTCTCAAAGAAAATCTTTAATTTGGAAGTCAAAGAGTATTTTGAAATTTGTCTTTTGAGATACCAAATCATGTTGTAAAATCCAAATGGCGTTGCATAAATCGTACTATGCTGAAATATCATAAAGATGTTTTGAAGTGAAAAAAATATCAGCATGACAATTTATTTGATTTCACGAACAAAGCTGATCATAATAGGGGATTTAATAAAAGGTTTATTGTAATTTTGAAACGTTTATATAAAAAATATTTTCTTTTTTTATTGGCAAAATATTTCCTAACTTAAGATATATTTTCGGCTGTTTTTTAAATGTAATTGTATACATGAAACAAAAATTAATGTTTTCTTTAAGAAAATTCAGTTATTTTGAGGATGTCAATTATCTTTTATATATCTGAAGCTTGCTTCTTTAATGAACGCCAAGAAATTGTATTTCGCAGCCTTATATCTGTGTTCACCATTTCCACATTTTTGTTTGGAGGAAAATATTTAAATATAGGAAAAGTTAATTGTGCGAACAATTTTAATTTATTGATATTTATAATAGAATTTCTCGCAAATTATTGCATCTGATGAAGAGGGCATTCACTACTATTGTTTACATTTATTAATTCAAATCACTTTGAATGTAGCAGAATGATTCATAAATTGAATATCTGAAAAAAATTCAACGAATATAATAATTAAAGATAAGTTTTTATTTAATTTAAGGTAATAACAACAATAGATTTTTACTTCATTTATAATTTAAGATAATCATTAATTTCTATTCAAGTTCATATCTGTACAGCTATTATACTCGAAATACGATTAGTTGGCGAAAACAGAACCAAATTGCCATAACTGAAATGCTCGAGATGTCTATTAAAACATGTGCAAGAAAAGCTATAAATGTCTTTTAATTTTGCGATTGGAATTTAAATAAAAACAGCCAATGGAAAACTACGCTTATTACCTATAACGGTTAACGTCATGTGTTAAGTTATTTAGAATGAAACTAATAACTGGTACCTAGCCGATAGTTCCAGAGAATAAACTTTTGAATGTTGCAACATGTCCGGCAAATAACTGCTGGTCGGATCAGATTGTAGTTCTATTGTTTGCGAGTTACTACCGCCTGCCTTATGATTCTATTCCATATAAATGCAGGTTTATTTACATAATATTACATAAAGTTACGACCGAGGAAGCAATGGAAAAGGCTCGCGAATAAATTATAATGAGATCTGAAGTTCACATTTACACATATCCGTGACATACGGCTCTTCAACGATGGCGTGCATTCGTTCTATCTTTAATAGTTCTAAGATAAAAAAAGCGAGTAATACAGACATGCTAAACGGCCGTGAAACTTTTTTTTTATTATTTCCGCATGGATATCGAAGGTTTAGAACAGGACGGAACGAAAGAACGGAACTATGAGCGCATGAAATATGCCAGTCCTTAAAAAAAAAACTCGATCGCATGGAGGTCGTGAAATCCCCTTGCACAAAACTACCATCCCAAGAGAGAGAGAGAGAATCCTATGCGATCGTAAACTTCAAGGAAGAGGAAAAAAAAGACCTACCGCACCTCCTTCCCCTTCCCATCTATTACGCACCTTTTCCCCTCCGTCAGCGTCTCCCCTCCCTGCCCTCCAGCTTCCTCCTCCCCCTTTAAAAACCCCCTCTCATAACCCTCTCCTCAGACTCGCCCTTTACTCCACTTCCCCTCCATTCGAACGCGTCTGCCGCGATATCTGAGAAGAACTCGGCTCACAGTTTAACAACTGCAAGTTCCGCCACCCCTCTCTCCGCCACGCCGCCGCCTCGCCCCCCCCCCCCTCCCTCTCTATTCGCCACACCACCGCCTCGCCCCCCTATCTCTACGTCTCGCCCCCCCTCTCCGCCACGAAACCGCCTCACCCCTCCCCTCTCTCCGCCACGCCACCACCTCGCCCCCCCTTGTCTCCGCCACACCACCGCCTCGCCTCTTCTTACGTTCACCCCAACCCCACTTCCCCTCCACCGCCACCTCTTTCCCCTTTCACGGCAAGGATAACAGCACACTTAAAAATTTATCTCGGCGATCTTGAAGGGGGAGGAGCGTATTATCAGCTGTCTCCTGGCTATATCGCGGGGCGCGCGCTCACAATGTCCACTTTCTTCTGTTTCTGCAAATCTTTCGCTTGAGATGCATCGCCGGACTTTGCTCGCTCGGACCTTCTTACGCTTCTTTTGTTTCAATTTTTTCGCCGTCGAGTAAATTCTCCCCGCGCCGTCCAAGGAGAGAGGGAGCTACCGTCAAACGGAAGAAGGCCTTTCCTTCGCCATGCGAGAGAGTTGTGCTGCTCTTCGCGGTGACGTTCATCCCCTCCCGCCTCCCTTTCCCCCTTCCACGCGTTTCCAACCTTAGCTCACAAGACGGCTGCAAGTGGAAGCGAGAGCAACTCGGCGTAAGACGTCGCTTGCTGCTGCACTTTTCATCGCTACGTTCGCGCTGCGCTCGGTGCGACTGTTTTAACCGTGCCACCCGTGTTTTGTTTTGTGAACCCGCACATTGTCGCCCTGCGAATCGTTATTTTCGCCAATTTCGACTGTTTTTCTCTCCGAGAACTTGGGACGGAGAAGTTTTCTTCGAGTTGTGAGGTGAAGAACGAGAGGATTGATTCGCCCAAAAAGTGCGTTCTTTTTCTCTCTCTCTCGGATAATATGAGAATGTTGTCTCCGATCGCGTGCTGAGCGGCGCTCGAGGCGGAACGGTGTTCCACGCAAGCGGCTCCGCTTATGAAGTGCGCTCTCTTTTAAACGTGAAACATTTTCGCGTGCTCTCGACAGTGGTGCGCGATATATCGGTCGGTGATTTTTCCGTCAATTCCGCTAAATGATAACGGAGACCTCTATGATGGCGGAGATGGGACTCTCCTCGCCGCACGTGGACTCCCCGAGGGCGATCTCCGATTCGTACGACGGCAGCGGCCTCCCCACCGCCTCCTCCACTTCGGCCGCCCCCGCCTCGTCATCCGTCGCCCCCAGCACGCCCGTCGACTCGGGCACGACCTCCTGCACCCACCAGCAATCCTCTAACGGAGCCTGCGACGGTTCGTCCGGGTGCCAAGGTGCGAGGACTCCTCCCAAGTGCGCCCGATGCCGCAACCACCGTCTCAAGATACCTCTCAAAGGCCACAAAAGATACTGCAAATTTCGCTACTGCAAGTGTGACAAGTGTCGGCTGACGGCCGAGAGACAGAGGGTGATGGCTATGCAGACGGCCCTCAGGCGAGCGCAGGCGCAGGACGAGGCCAACAGGGGAATGATGCCGATGGACCTCCAAGGGAGTCAGGAGGGCCCCACCTCTTCCTCTTCCGTGTGGGCCCCGGAGGGACAGGGGGTGCAGGTGGGCGGTTCGGGGACCCCTAGACGAGACGGAACCATGAGTCCCGGTTTGGGAAGAAACTCCTTCTCGCCGGTTCCTGGGACTTCTCGTGCGGAAAGCAGCGGCTCTTCCCCGCCCTCTTCACCCTCGGTGCCCGGCGGCGTTCACGCCCAGGGAGGCGGCGGGGCCATGCCCGTGGCCCCTATGCTGATGATGCCGGTGGGACGTCTTCCTTCGGGCCCCACCGGCGTCCCTTCGGGCCCCATGGGACACCAGGGCGTCGCCGCCAGCGCCTCGTCGGGGATGTGTACCGGACAGCACTCGATGTCGCCTTCGACGGCAGTTAACGGTGAGTCAATTCGGCCCCGATCTCTCCCCGCCCCTTCCTCCCCGGTCGTACTCCTCGCGACAAGCGGACTCGTTTTCGGTGGTTTGTTCCCGCCACTTTTAAACTCCTCTTGAGACTCAATCTTTTAAAGGAGAAGTGACTGAAAGTTTTTTCTTAGTGCATTATGGTTGCGTTTCAAAAATACAAAGGTACTGATTAACCGGCCTAAATTCATAAAAACTTTTTATTTCGGTTTAGTAGAATTTTTTATTTCGCACTTGTCTCAGACGCCTTCTCTTGTCTTTCGTGTTAATTCAGACACGTGTTGATTGTTCGTGTCGGTGGAGTTTACCGCGTTTTTCTTCGCTGAATAAGTTGTTATATAATTGTCTAAAACATCTGGCAGTACATTGAATGATCGACGAACCCAGTAAGATACGTTTAATTAAATTAATGAGACAATAATACTTAATTTGTTTTTGTTATAAAAAGTATTTGAACTTTTATGGCGACCTTTAGGCTCCGCGATGAGAGTGTCATAAAACTCGAAATAACAGAGAATTTGAGTGAAGCATATTATACAGTATCGTATCGGAATACATACTTAGGAATAAATTGTTATATCTTTTTACGCTAAATTCCTCTCCCGTTTCTTTTTTTCACTAATTATGACCGAAGTATTTTGCGTCCGTCAAAAACTTGTGCCAACTCATCGGTTATATGTAATTTAAAAAGTTTGAACTGTATACAAAGCAATGCATATGGCCAGATTAATTAATTAATCTGCTTCGTATTAACAGTAAACGCACAACGCCTACCATGTTTATTTTCTTCACGTACGGATCCTTTTTCGGTTTGGTAGTGTGACTCAAACAAACGGACAGATAGAACGCAAATATTGTTATTATCATAAGAGACAAGAGGCGCAGACAGGAATTTACTTTATTGGTGGCAACTAATAAAAGGCATTTTTTAATAAGGACACCACCCTCTTATTTTTCTTTGATAATTTCCAATAATAACTCACGAACATCACTATAAAATGTTTAAAAAAATTGTAAGTAATTTGATAAACATTTATTTCAAGTTAAACTTAAAATTAATGCAAAAACAGTCGCGGATCTAATTCCAAGCTGGCTGCCCCCCGCCCCCCCCCCCCCCACCTCCTTGACTCCCCCCCCTCCCTGCCCCTCTGGCTGCGCCACTGATTAGAGAAGATTTAATGATGCCAAACGTTTTCGTTATTTTCCATCCGATTGATGCCGATTTTAATCTCTTAAAATTCGTACGCTGTTCCGCTGTCGAATGTGTAAATAATTCGTAGTTTTCTAATCGACACAATATTCAGTTTACACGCAGAGAGCGAAATTATTTTACTGGATGCTCCGATGAGTGATGCTCTTCGGGGGATGATTCCAGTTTTTTATTTCAACGGTCTTGTTATTTGATTTCGTTAGGCATCAATGTAAAGCGTAACGATCTTGCTCAAAGAAACCATTACGGCGGCGAAAGGATTTTTATTATACTAATTGAAAAATTTATTGCACTTACGCGATGGATAAAATTCGCGAATAAGTGAGAATTTTGCGGTCGATGGTAGTTTTAAGGCAGAGGTTTAAGAATTCGTGGTGTAACCAACGTGTATACGTAATAAAACGCAGTGAAATAAGCACTTTTTCATGCTGTGTTCAGTTAATTTTCTTGTAATTTGTCGGATATATTTTTAGGTAGTCGTATTATGAATTTGTTTGAAGGACACGTTACTACCCACGATTGTTTGAATTTCTCGGATATTTTTGAGAAATCCACCGGTAGAAAAACCAAGTTATTTCTTAATAGTAATTGAAATTATTCGCGACAACGACCCACAATTATTTGGTAATATTGCATTGGAACGGAGTACTGTCATCAAATTCCATTTTCAGAACTTTTGATGACCATTTACTACGCTATTTTCATTTATGTCTAATGTATAATTTCTGTATTTTATTTTACTGTGGTTCAATGATTTTTCATGTAGTTTTAATAATACTGTCATCAAATTCCATTTTCAGAACTTTTGATGACCATTTACTACGCTATTTTCATTTATGTCTAATGTATAATTTCTGTATTTTATTTTACTGTGGTTCAATGATTTTCATGTAGTTTTAATAATATTTACATATTCATTTCTCGGTTAAGGGTTAGAAGTATTCTTTCGTTTTCTTTGTCTTCGGCCATCTCGTAAGGAGCCTATGCGTCAAAACAAAAATTTTCATTAGTACGTACTCTCTAAAAGTAAACATTTATATTGTCCAAAGCCATCGCTTCTGCCTGAGTTGGTCTATTCTCCTTCCAACCGCAAAACATTACGCTGTTTATTTAAATGGAGAGATATCCAGCAAAATTCAGTTGGTTATATATAAACTTTTACTAAAAAACCAAAAATATATATGTATAGATCTGTGCGGAAATCCTTGGATTTTTTCATAAATGCCTCGCCTTACTTTTATGTGTATCGTTCCAATTTCTTCCCACTTTAACATTATAAGACCCCATCACCATCTATAGTGACTTGTAATAATTTACGTTTTTGGTAAACTGAGTGCTGAGAAAAAAATCTTAATGCCCTAAAAATCTTATGAGCCCTATGGTTAATCAAAGAATATGATTGGAGGAACATCCTAATAATCATGTTGAGTGTTGAGAGATGAAAAATGTTTAATTGAGAAATATTTGGAATAATTAATGCAATGCAGTACGGAGTGTTATGCGATCATTTTAAATTATCTTGAGAAGGGATTTGTTAAATCATTGATTATGGTCGCATGCATGACATTTCCTCTTCGAACCGCAAAGAATATTTTTGTAAGCCTTAAATATAAATTCGTTGGTTGATTTTTTTAAATGTAGACTGATGTTACATTCACGTCTTCCGTAATAAAAAACATTATTAATTATTATTCCCGTAATTTGTCGGACGATTGATACGTTTGCTTGTTTAATGCAATTTCATTATATTTCTTCCATTATAAAAAGAAAAGAGATGCTAAGAAAAACGGTGTATTGGGAGGAAATCATTAAGTTCTGGAAATTATATTCAATAACTATAGTCGAGCGAATTTTTCTTAATGATGCTCTATCAAAACCGTGAGCGAATTAAATATTAATGAGCAGTAATTTTGCTGGTTAACTCTTCATTAGCAGTTTTGCGTTCCATAGTAATGCGTTCTATTTAATCGATAAGGTTTACTATGCTGCTAACTAAAAATTTGTTTTGTCTGATTTGTCAATCAGTTTAAATTCACTTGAAACTCATCTTCTACTTATTGTTAGATAAATTACGCATATGTAGCAGTTAGCTTATGGGGAATAAAGACCATCTGAATTGCCCCAGGGATCTGCACACATATAATTTTGGTTCTTTTGTAAAAGTTATAGTTAAATTAATTTTGCGGGATAGCTCTCCATGTAAATAGAGAGCGTAATTTTTATGGAAAGAAAAAAATCTTGCTGCAAGATGCAAACTTGATTTTTTTGAATGTACATTTTAAGGACAAGGAAACTATAATCTTATAGTGTGAATCACTTGACTGGTTAATTACCACCGAAGCAGGCTGCTTTGCAGATGAAATGCGTATTTTGTCGACTAAACTGTTCAATGACTGGATTTCTCTTGATTGTGAATTGGTTTCAGTGCTTCAGGCGAGCCTTAAAGGCTAAACATTCTTGAATAATTCTTGATTAAATAACTGATATATTATGTTAACCCTATCACTTTTGGGTCTCTCTTCGATCGGATCCTTTATGTTGTTCGTTCTGAGAATGCACGCACATGCCAATGCACTCGCTGCTCAGTTGTTGCGTTTTCAAAGCGGATAATTTATCAATGGGACGGTGCTACGTATTTAAAATTGCATCTGATCTGTTGAGTATATTTTTCCTGGCTTGCATTCGGTATTCCCGTCACCTGTCACATCCTTGCACTGTGGTTGAGTAGCGGTGGTATAGAGCAGGGGTCGACAACCTTTTCCGCACGGAGGGCCACATTCGCAGTTTTGAATGCTTCTAAGGGCCGCATTGAAAGTCAAGGATGAACGAACAGATCAGAAGTTGTCTAGTTTCTATTGTCTCAAATAAGCGAAAATCAAGTCTACATAATTTATTAGCGTTACAACTTCATCAGAAAGGTTTTGAGGTTATCATTTTACCGAAAAAATATACGAATACCCATGTGAAATTTTCCCGATCACTTTTTAATTACAGCTTCGTGGGCCGCATAAAGCGTTCTCTGGGACCGTATGTGGCCCACGAGCCGTAGGTTACCGACCCCTCGCATAGAGGAATGGAAAAAATTACTTGAAGTTTCTATTTAACCTTTCGTAATAGAAAAACTGTATGTGCGGTGGCGGAAATATCATTAGACAGTATTTGTGTAAATTTTGCATAACGCGAAACTTTTGGAATATTTGTAATTCTTGTAAAATTTGTAATTCCTGTAATATTTTAATTCTTGTTGTTTTTGCGGTAACGACTTTTATCACCTGGCCATTGGCCTTTCCGTAACACAGTAATTTATAATTTGTAAATATAAGGCCAATATTGCGAGTGGTGATCATATTGGACTCCTCTGGAGTAAACGTGGGGCGTAACGCGATTGGTGTCTATAGGAATCGAACGACGGACATGTTGATCTTTCCGCTGACGACTTTGCATGTCGGATGAGAAATTCCCGCCGCCCAAGACTAAGCGTGCGCACTCGTGTCTTCTGTCTTTTGTCAGCGTGGGAGGAACGGGAGGATGGAGGAGATTAAACGCGCACTGAAATTTGCGTCTGCATTGAAAACTTTTTACCGAAAGCAAATTGTTTTACAAATTAATTTTATGTGCATAATAAGACCGAAAAAATACGCATGAACAGTAGCATTTAAGTAGAATTAAATATTCCATAAATGTTTCTTTTTATTTATGCCATTCGATTCGTAGGATTTAGTTATAAATAAATGCTATTTAATGGCATTTTCTCTTGCGAGAGTGATGTACTCATTAATTGCTAACTTTGAAATAGTGGTTGGAAGAAAGAATGTTTATAATTTCTTCGAATGTTGTTATAGGATTTGAATAACAAATACATTAAAATCGCGCCTGCAAGGTGTCGTCGCTATGCAACGGCTCTCCAGTTTCGCTATGGATTGTGATGTAGTACATAATATGAAGTCTAGGCATCGTAATTTTGCAGATGAAGTGGTCCGATGGACGCTAAGGTCGACGACTCGAATCCTTTCAGACAGAAATTAGCATAAAGTCGCTCTTAATAAGCGCATACACCCGAATTTGTTACTTGAGTCACTATCTCACTAAGTTATCAACATAAACTAGTTTAAATTTGATTGCAAAAGACGTGGTTGGCTAGTGCCCCCCCCCCCCCCCCCCCCATGCCTCCATGTAGAAACGTTACAGGAAGAAGAATTTTCATTCTAAAATTAACGTTATTCTTTGAATTTCAGTGACTCCCTCATCGTATTCTGGAAAATATTAAATGTGGAGATGAAAATGAAGCCGCTTTAGTGCGGTTTAGTTGAAATTACATGGTCGTTATCCTCGTTGATTACAAAATATCCCCCATTTCATATTTATCATATGCGATGATGAGTCTTTCCTCTGATTATTTATATATTATTTTGTGGTAAATAATTCGTCTGAAAGATTACCATCTCGTATATCTTGGATCTTCCGCAGATGGTGGTCGTTATAATGTGATATGTGGAGCTAAAATTTGAACTGAAAACGGTTAAACGTTGTTAATGAAGATTATACAATTAGCCGTGTATGCATGTATTAGGCTTAATTTTGTGGGACTCTTATTTCAAGGCAATAAGCAAAATCACTTTGTTAAAATTCCATTATATTTTGGAAACAGCCCAGGCGTCGACGTGACAACGTCATAATTTTGTTTTATTTATTTGCTGTAAAAATAACATTTCTTCGATATGTCATTTTTTGTTTTTTTTTATTAATTTTTTGGTTTTCCGAAATATTGGGTGGAAGGGGGTAATTTCTGCCTTTAATCCCCTCTCCCACCCCCAATCCTCAGGACCCAACATTGAGATAACATATTGGCAAACGGCAATCGAATCGTCTCCGCGTTCACTTCCACGCCCAGTTGTCGATTCGCCTTTTTCTCCAGGCCCTCTTATCTTAGATGCAAGATTTATGGAGTTGTTATTCACAGAAAACGCTAGACAATTAATGAGCTAGACTTTGTGGCCGAAAACAAACTCAATAAATGAAACGCTTAAATATAAAAAAATGAAACAATATAGATATTTATATACGTGGTTTTGAAAAACCAGATGCGCATTTCGGTCACAATGCAGCCGTCTTCAGTGGTGATTCACCGACGATAGCTCTTTAAAAGAAAAAGGAGTTTCGGTGAATCAACACTGAAGATGTCTGACATGCGGACATGCGTAACTGGTTTTTTATAACCTTGTTATGCCTGTTGAAAATGCCTAAATATTGTTCGGGTAAGTGACTATATTTACAGCAAAAAAATCTGCGAGACGACGTAATTACTACTTATAGTTTCGGAGATAAAATTTCAAGAAAATTCTAGACATAGCATTGCATCTTTTGTTTACATCGGTCGCTGCGTAGTTTATATCGGGAAACGACAATTAAAAAACCATATTTTCTCTTCCAAGATAATTTGATTTTTGAGCTATAAACTGATGGAATGAATGATCCGAAGATCCTTATGCGACAGGTATAAGCTGGAATTATGGGAAATATGGAAACTGCTATGGCCGTGAATCGAACTGGTGTCTTCCATTTGCCGGGCGGATATTCTACCACTGAACTTCCACATTTCCCACCATTTTGAGGTATAATTAAAAATTTATTCGGATGGAGGATAACGCCCAAACTTTCGATACCATTTTGTAAGTAAATCCTATAAAGAACTCCTTTGAAATACCTGTGTATGTATTCCATTCATTAAGTACACTTTTTCTTCTAATTAAAAATTAGATTAATTTTCATTGTTACCTTATTACCATGGATGTCGTTCATTGTCTATTCGCGACATTTGCCTGCTAAGCGGCCCATCCCGAGCCGCGAATATGCGCTTAATGTATTTTTAGGTTTTCTCTTTCGCGAGTTAGAATTGTCACCGAAAGATGTTATTTAAAAACAAAAATCGGCGACTGAGAAGTTTCCGAAACTAGAATCCTCCATTGATCAGTCGTGTCGCGTCGAGCGTTGTCAATCCGAGGCACGCGTGCGTCGCCTCGGGAGACGGCCGTGCCCGAGACGCCGGGATTGTCGGCCGCGTGCGCCCTTGCTGAGATTGAGTCGCTTTCTCTCGCGTGCGCCGTTGAGTAGCATTCCCGATCGAGTTACTACTTCTTTCTGACATTGCACATGCCGGACTGTAATACAGTGGTTTCAAGAAACGCATTGTTTTGAGTACGCAGTTAATAATTAATGTAAAATTATCAACGGACGCGGAATTTAGTTCCCCAAGAACGCAGTTATCGAAATTTTGATATCAAACGCTTTCATAAAGAGCTGGGCGCCGACGTTGGGTCGTTAGAATTCATAGCAGATGAGGAATTCATTGCGCTGAAATATATATAAAATGTTTCCATAAATTTATGAGAAAACATGGCGTGAAAATTGAGTTGCTAGAGTTTTATTAGCGCGAATGAAATTCAGACAGGACAGGGAAACTTAATTCTTTTCTCATTGAGTCGCCGAAAACAAAATCTCAAACGAACATTTCTCTTCCTGCTTCAGATAGCGATAAGAAAAAAAAAGAAAATTCGGTTTTATTTCTCTAACCTAAGCCATTCTCTTTTTTGCAACATATTTCATTAGTTTTCTTTTGTACTTAGTTTTAATGGAGTCAGTAAAATTAATTGTCCATCAACACGTTTAACTTTAGTATTAAAATCATAATCGGAAAAGTGCATTCCTTGTAAATGTTGCGATGGCTGTTTCTGCGATATTTCATCTCAATATCTATTACGGCAATGATAATAATAATAGCATTCATCCGATATATGTACATTTATTTGAGTGAATTGCGAAACGCTGTTTGTGCGATTTGAGCTTCATTTTACGTAGCATTGGAGAAGAGAGAAAGCGAGAAAGAGAGAGAAAAAGAGGACATTTACGCGCGACCAAACCAACAAAACTCTTTTGCGGAAGAACCTTAAAAAGGACGATAATCGCAGCTACAGACAGACTAAGACGATTGACGATTGGTAAGATCGGAGCGTCGATGATCCGCGTCGACGAACACACATTTCTCTCGCGGTTGCCTGGCTGCGGGTCCCCGGAAACAACAACCCTCCCTCCCTCCCCTCCCCCTTCTGTCGCATTTTTCCACCTCCGCCTCTCCTGCTCCACCTCCAGACGACGCGGGAAACAATTGAAAGTCGTGTAGAGCTATTCCCCGTCGTCTCCCCGTCTTACGCCGCAAATTGCAGAAATTGCCGCTTTATCGCTTTAATTCCGCGTTTCCTTTGAAAAACAAAAAAAGGAACGGCTTGTCATTTCGCGATGGAATCATCAGGAGCTGGTGTTTCAGCTAGGAAGGAAAAAAAAGAGAGCCGCTTGAGAATCGAGATTTTAAAAATGTTTTGTGAATTAAGCGTCGGTCAGAGCACAAAAGAACAAGTCTGCTCAAATGCGAAAGAGTGATGAGAAGTGTTCGCCGCGGATGTTTTTCTTAATCCGTATTTATTGATAGCGATCGGAAATCGTGTGTATGGTGCTCCGTTAATTTTTAAAGAATCGGTGATGGCTTGGAGCTAATCATTGATTGACGGAAGATTGCCATTTTCGCCGTGTATGCGTGTGTTCGTTTGTAGACCGCACTCGTTTCGTTAATGTTTGGGCAATGGTAGATTTTATCGCAATAAAATTACGTGCAATATTTTCCTAGCTCCTGTAAAACAGTTAACAAGCGAGGCGAGCTTTAAATCTATTTTCTTGTTGCCTCCGTGTTATTTCAGTCGGCGAGCTTTTCAAACGTTTGAACGATGGAGGAGTTTCTTGTTGAGCTTGACACCTCTTAATTTAAATCAGAAATTAAATTGTATGATATCGACTCTCGTTTTAATCGTCTTTGACATAAATTTATCAATACCTAGAGACGTACCTAAGTGATATGGCGCCTATGGCAAACTTTTAGGAAACATCTTCTTTATGTGGGATATAATTTTTTCTGCGTTTTACTAAAGAATAATAACGTTTTTATTAGGTACGTATAAATGAACGTTTGAATGTTAAAATAATAATTATTTATGGGAAAATGAACTTCGGCACTTTTTTCGGGAACGTTTGGCGCCTCTTGCAAGCGGCGCCTATGGCAAATGCCACATTCGACATACCCTAGTTACGGCACTGCTGCTGATTATTCAAAATTTCTTTATTGCGCAAAATATCCGAATCTTGTGCTATTGTGAATGAAAAACAAGGCTTTAGGAAGCTGTGGAAGTTTATTAAAAAGTGCAAACATTTTCATAATCTTGGATTTTCATATCCTGTTAATAAAATGCAGGGGGTGCTCTTTTATATTTGCGCTCTCTCCGAAATTTGTTGCTTGACATTTAAGTTTTACTCTCCATAACTGTTTTATGACTTTTTAGGCGCGTTTCGCTTCCAGCGTTAGCGCCTATTAGCGTCGGTTTGTCCGTCCGTCCGTCCGTCCGCATGTTCGTATTGAGGACTTACAGCAAACTATAATAATAAAATCACAAAAATGAATTGTTGACAAAAAATGAACTTTCCGTCATATCTTGTAAAGTACTGATCATATCAAAATAGTTTTCAAATAAAACTTGTAGAACTAGTAAAAAACAGTATTTCTTTTCTTATACATTTTTTTCTGGCATGTTTATTTTTCCGTTGTTGCTAACATAAACAATCTCACAGAAATACGTTTAATTTTCTTGTGTGCATGCAATATTTTGAAATAGGAAGAAAATGGATTATTTATGGCTAAGAAAAGAGCTTTAAAACGCTATTTCCCTTACGGACACGTACCTATATAATTTCTTTCAAATACTCCATTGCACGAAACACGTCCATTTGTGATACGCTGTACACTATCCTAAATTGTTTGTATATAATATTTACAGCAATTGCTTAGAAGAATGGAAGGATTAAGTTCGTAAACGAAGAAAAGCAAAAACTGGCATCCAATGATTCGTTTCGTGGATATTTCAATTCAGATGAGACAAAACGGAATTGTCACTAAATTTCTGGTGCAGAATTTTGCTGCTTAAAATCTGCTATGCACAAGTAACGAAAGTAGAAAATGAGCCCTATTATGTGACTCCTCGTTCCACAGATAATATTCTAGATCTTTATTTATTTTTTCTTCTAGTTACTTTCCATATCTTGCATACATCCCGCCGCTTTTTTCCTTAAATATGCCATTTAATGCGTTAAATATAATTTAATAAGTTGGGAAACTGTGGCACTCGAACTTTTAGAATTGAATCGTTTCCTTCCCATAGAAAGTTTCTAAGGGCGTTAGGGTCACACTGATCAAAAGTTGCTTTTGGTTGCCGTGACGTTCAGTTGTTAAGGAGTTGTGCTCCTAGTGCCTGTATTGCTTCTGCTGTTGCTGCACGATGCTTATATTTTTATTTAGAAGAATGCTAATGTTAAGGCTCGCATACCCTGACTTGTTTCTCCTTGCGTTAATTTCTAGTATAATTGCATTTTTCAGAATAATTTCATTTTAGCGCTTCATATATTTCAGGAAAGGCTTTCATTGTGAGAATAACTCTTAATTAGGCTCCCTTTCTCGAGTAAAGAACAAATTTAAAGTCGTGCTTGTTGTGCACGGGATTACTTTCAAGTTTTTGTGACCGCGCAAATGAACCTTTTTGATGTTTAATGCCTAATAATGTTTTCCAATGGCCATTTGCTACGCGCAGATTTTACAACAGCTTTGTCCTGATTATCGCGGCGGTATTTCTACAAACTTTTTCTGTTCTTGGAGAGCACTTAAAAGTCATTAAGCCCTCCAAGAGTTATTAATTAAGCATATGAAACGTCTAGATTTTGTTTTTCTAATTGAATTTCATTTCGTTGGTTTTCAAACCCGACAGCGTTTGTTTCAGCTGTTCGAAATATAATTTTAAAACATTAAATCATTTTGCTTATATTAACTGTGGTTAAGGTAAGATCAGCTTAGGCTTACACGAAGGAATTTTCCAGAATATTTTCTGTAAAAATGGGTAGAGACGGACTTTGCTACTTACTTCTCCAGCTCATCCTAATGTTGCGTATATATCGCAAATGATAATTGTAATCTTTGATTGTGGCCACGATTCTGAAAATGAGTGGAATTGTTATGATAACAAATAACTGATAGTATTAGCGAACAAGAAAAGTTACTTTCTGACATATTCCTTTGGAAACTTTTTTGTTAGTGATGTGAACGCGCGGGTCATTTCACGATTCGACCGAAGGCATTCTCAAAGTGTGTCTTTTGGCGGAATAAGATAAGGAAGGGGGGAGGGAGGTTAGGTGGGGGGGGGGGTTAGGTGGGGGAGAGGTTATGTGGGGGGGGGGGGGGGAGGCGGGGGTTCCCGTGTCACTGCGCACGGGAATACACTACGAGCGATCAAATTCGTTTTCTTTTTCTCCCCCCGTCTAAAAGTTTCATCTTATGTATTAGATGTCGTTACGAGTTGTAGATTGAAATAAGAACAAAAGAAGTAAATCCACTCGAGCGGTTGGCTCACTCTCGCGCGCGTTTGCCGCATAAAAAAAATCGAACGCGTCGGCCATAAAAAAAGAGCGACTCGTTGTAAAACTTTTGGAATAGATCTACCGACATTAACCGCTATATCTCCATTTTTTTAATCTCCTCTCGCGTCTTTTTTTTCCTTTCCGTTCGACGAGCTGTTTTTTCCTTCGCTTTCGCTCCCTCTTCTTCTTTTGTTATTTTTTTCCCGACCGGCCGACTCGTTCTGTCGCGTGCTTTTCGGTCGTACCCTTCCGAACTCGACCGGCCGTAAAAAAGTTCCGACTACTCGGACGTTTCCTTCGCCGCGCAACCTGCTTGGAGATACAGGGTGTCTGCGCATGCGCTTTGAAGTGGAATGCCGCCGAAGATATCGCCACTACATTTTTAAATTTGGATCTTTTAGGGTCGATTTATAGTATTTGGATCCCGCGGGCCCTCCCTGTTTCTCGCTCGCCCCTTTTTCCACGTACGTCGTCCCCAGCCGCCGCCGCCGTCTCCGATAGCTTCTGATAAGAGCACTGGAGCCAAAATAACATTGTTCCAATAGAGTGGTGGACCGTTATACGGAGAGTAAACTTTTCCCCATAAAACGAGACTGGTTTTTCGCTAAGAAACTAAAGCAACAGTTCCGAAGGTAAAAGTGCCTCTTGAGTAAATAATCGTATGCACGGATGCTTTTAAAATGAAATTAATTTATGCACAAAGAAGATAGATATTTATAATATCATGGAATTGATATTACAGTTAATATTTTCTGATTGATAGGTGAAGTTAAAGTGGGCTTCCTTTAGTGGGTGTTTAAAGTTTGGGAACCGCTGCAGAGAGTAGACCCTCAACAATCGCGGAATCTACGTTCAGTATCATATTTGCGGATTTTAAAACCAAGTTTTTGGAAGAAGGAGGTGCGCCAATGATAGAGAGACCCAAGTGTAGACGAATGGCAGATAAGAACGAACGCTTCACAAGTAAAAAAAGAATAGAAAAGGTAGATTCCAAAAGGAGTTTTTAGAATGTTCACGTAAATTATCAAAGTGTTTCAATGAAGAATTTCCACTGCATTTAATAAACACGCTTATGTAGTACTATGAATAAGTAAATTGCTTTACAATCTTTACACAGTACAAAAATTTAACATACCTATATGCATTATTCAACAAACTCTAGATTCAGTGATAAAACTTCGTTATTATAATGCAAACTGTATTCTAATTAGAAACTTACCATTAAAAAGAAATCGTAAAGTCAAATGAATCAGAAGTTATTTAAAACATGCCTCACCGCAGTGAAGCAGTTTCAGTGTGATCTTTATCCTTTTCAACAGTAAATTGAACGTATTTACGCTTCGATTTTGTTTTTGTCACGTAAACAAAACGAAACTTTACCATAATAATGGACTAGTATATGGGAGTAATGGATTTTTTTTAAAAATCCTGTTAAACGGCCAGACCCTAAAAGCAGCAGAGTTCATATTATTGTCACCAGCCGAAAATACTTTTCAGTGTTCAGGCGAAATACGAAATAATATTTCTTATATTTTTACTCGGACAGTGACAGAAAGATAGTTAACCGAAGGAATTATACAAAGATAAAATTCGCTGAAAAACATACGAGAAGTTAAATACAAGCACGCACTCATGGATGTAGCAATAAAATAAAACTGCTTGCGTATTAAAAGCCTCAACTTACGAATGGCGTCGCGAGTCAAATCCACGAATAGTTGCTATGTCATGATAGGTAAGTCGACGCACGCAGAAACTCTTCGCGAATAACCAAAACCGCGAATGTTGAGGGTTTACTGTATTTTCCCACAACTCGCGACTGTTGCCAGGAGATGTGTTTCGCCATTCTCACGCTTGTTTCTCGCCATGGAACGGCTCCTTACTACTTACCGAAAGTATTTCAACTGTGTTATGCAGATATTCCAGCGTTGGTCGCAAGGTTGTACGTGCACGAACTGCTACTCATCAAATTAAAAAGTGTACTTCAAATACAACATTAGTAGCAGCCTCGAGCCCTTCATTAGTTTAGAATGATTTTTTTACTTCAATGCGTTTTTAGAAAAGGAAAAAATTAAGTGGGAATGATTGCTATTTTATCACAATAAACCCGTATTTGATGCAACATGGATATAAATTATTCCTAACCGTGCTTAATTTTTTAAAACACTTTCTCGATGAATTAATCCTAATTGGAGTCGCGGATAGCGGTTTATGGAAGAAAAAGTTAAAAACAATTTAGTCGACTGCCAGTAACGTATTTGCTGAACGTCCTTGTTGGTGTAAAAACCATTGTGAAATTAAAAAGAAAACATTTAACCGAGGATGAAGGGCCATAAATTTCAGCTCTAAAAAATGGCATTTATCCCCCTTTTTTCATATTACAACGTTTTACAGCCGTTGAAACTCATAACTTTTTGTCTCTTGTTCGCAAAATTAAAAGACGACACAATCTGTTTTTCTGTCTCGTCGTGAAAAGTACCTTATCATCAAGAGCCAGCCGGGCGTGTTCTTCCTGGCACTGGTGCTCTCGTAACTCTTTCCTCCCGAAAACTGCTTTTATAAATGGCGCCGTAAGGTTGTAGACAACTACTCGAGGTCGGCGACAATGGCGCAGTGGTTTCAACGCGTAATGGCGGACTTGCGCCGTTGACGCATGCGCGAAACGAGATACGGCCACGTGTGGTCTCCTCTAGGCTTTTGGACTCTTGTATGGAGCGACCAGAGATTTATCTCGTCGTAAAACGGAGTGTGTGAGGGCTTTAAAGGGTCTCTCTTAAGAATGGGGCTGCATCCGTGAGGATAGGAATTCAGACCAAATGGGAACTTTTTTTTTGGGCTGCGAGATCATTGCGTGTGAAGTTTCGGTATATTGCCCCGTGACTGAACTAAAAATATATATTTCTGCAAGAGTCTCTGGGTGGCTCTTTTTCTGTTCGCAACAATTAAATTTTTAAAACTAGTGGCGACATTTTTTTTCACCTGTAAATCTTAGAAAAGGAATAGCTCGCTCTTCATGGTCATAGTTGCTCTGCTGAAACTATTATTATTTTATTTTCGGAAATGTTTCAGGTTTTTTTTCTTTTTCCGTGTAACATTATTGCAATTTTTATCGAATAAAATGTATCCACCATTACCCTCCCTAACAGTTGCTCGCAGCAGTGTCAATCGTTCGATTTAAGATTTTTAAAAGTCTGCTGTAAATATAATTTAATTTAAATGAAAAACTATTTATTTGATGATGACAGCTGTTTTCGTAGTGCTTTGGTCTTGCGCTCCGTTGGGTATGTAAGATAATTTTTCGAATGCTGTTTGGAACGTACGTATGTACATGGTGATTGTAGAAATATATTTTGTACGCTTTTAAAATTGTATTGATCCTATTATTAGGAGATTTTTGCCTCTAATCTAACAAAATAAATACGGAAAATTCCATACAAATGTTATTAATGATATCTCCCTCTCTTCAAACTAGGAAAAAAATACTGGCAAATTGTTGTGATTTATTTAGAGGTATCAATGAAAATTTTGCTATTTTTTAATTTTTCTTTGTCATTCCTTCTTAATTAAATTAAAACATAAATACTCCTTAACCGTACAAAGTAGGAGTGTTTATGTTTTAATTTAATTAATTCATCTCGCCGTAGTCTCCGACCTTTTTCAATTATTCTTTCTTAAATTAAAAGGCCGTCTTACGTTCCATTTTCTCCTATCGTACCAATGCGATTTTTCCATCAAGGGGGGGAATATCGTTATTTCGTGAAAGTTTTCTGTGAAAATAAAACATTTTTCTATACTTGGCTCTAGAGCAGGGGTGTTCGAAACCCGGTTCTCGGGAGTTTGGAAGTCCTACCGTGCACTTTTAAGATGCAAAAAATCGCCTTTCCTATATAGCACCGGTAATATAATTTGTTCGCTTGTTTACTTTATACACGTGCGAAAGGGTATTTAAAATGACTTTGACGTTGGTTTGATTTCATTTATGATGATTGCAATTTTATAAAAGTATGGTGGTGCTCGTCACATTGAAAAGATTGGGGGCCCATGCACTAAACTCTTCGAGTGTAGGTGCTGTTAAGATATATACATTAAGATGCTGAAATCTGGCGTACCTATCCGCTATAACTATTGAATTTATGCTATAGAAAATTATCGCGCTCGCCTTATGGCTAAAATCAAGTTGATAAATGTTTCTCCAATAGCCATAAATTGGTTAGAAAAACCAGATTCGCATTTTGGCTTCACATCAGCAGTGAGCACCTAGAGTTACATCTAAATCTACTATCGGCAATCGCCACTGATGGTATGTTTTCCTAACCTATTTATGGCTATTGGAATGACATTGTGCAAATTCGTTATGATTTAGTTTATTTAAATGTTTGATCTTTTAAAAATATTTCAAACGAATTTTCATAAAATGTTTTTATAAATTGTTTGATGTCAGCTTATTTATTAATTTTCGAAGCACAGTTATGTTCCGGTAATCCTTATTTGCTAGTAATGCGATTCGCATCTACCTGATGGAACTTGTCATTCGATATCTTATGTAGTCTTTGAAATTCCATGGTTTTCTTATTCGGAAAATTTCTCAGGAAAAAACCTTTGAGTTAATGTGTTTACCAGTTTTCATGAGACGTAATGGAGGTTCATGAAAGGGTTTTGGAAATGTTATTTTTGCTCGGAGTGCTCGAATAGAACGCAGCGCGTTAGCCTCGTATCCCCGCAATGACTCGCGAAGGGCTTGTTTTGCAGTTAATCTGGGATATTCTCTCCCAATTGCTGTTTTTGAGATATTTGATCTGAGATTAGAAAGAAGATGGCGGCGGTTATTAAATTTTATAGCTCAATGAATGTCACTGGAAAATATGTCGGAGATTAGGATAAGTATGTTGTAAATTTGGAGTATCTACTTTGAACCCTTTGCCAGCGTCTTTGAGAGCTTTTTTAACTCTTCGCGAATTCACTTTCTACGCCTTTCACTAACGACGTGTTTCTTATATCTCCTTTAGTTCATTTATTAAATATATCTAATATCTGTCTGACAATGAGATGAATTTGCCGTAACTTCTGATCGATATCGTCTGAATCATTTTTTTAAATAGCAAAACTACACGTCGTAGTAAAACAATTCGACAATTTCACGAGAAATATTTTTTCGGTTGGCGAGGCTAAATTTCAGCAAGAACTACTATATTTTATGTAAACAAGGTCCGCTCAGTTGTGGAAATTAAACGGTTTATTTTGCGTAAGCAGACTAGTTTGGGTGTCATTCGAGCCCTATAAAATAAATGATTGAAATCCTATCGATATTCAAGGCAATAGTCGTTATCTGTTTGGTGGCGGTTTAAAATGCAGCGTAGGTCATTTTAATCTCGCGGGTTGATGAAAACGGCCGAAGGAAAAAAACAATTGTCACTAAGAGATTCGTTGAATTTCCACAAATAGAATTCATGATAGCCATATAGTACTATGAAGCGAATCATTCATAATTACGTTGTGATTTAAACGTGGACTTAAAAAAAATCTTGATGTTTATTGCCAAGTTACCAATTTTTTTGCGGACGCGGGGAAAAGGTATTTTCCGTAAATTGACTTTCTTTAGCTGAGTTGTAGTTATTCGCTCTATTTTTCTTTTGTTTCTTTCTTGCGGAATAGCGCTGTTCTCCTTCGCGTGGCGCTTCCCTCTTCGCTTAATTAAACCTCTCTCATTGAGAGCGAATATTTCTCGCCTTTTTTTTCATCTCCACCATTTCCCGAATTTTGTGGAGAGCTGGAGAGAGGGTTTCGTTTTTCTCCTTCGAATTGCCGACCTCGTCAAACGAGAGTGTTGACCTCGGGAGGAGCGGATTCTAGGCGTTCTGCCCCATCCGGTGAATATTTAGCAGATATCCGATTGGTCGCGATCGCTTACAAATGGCGGTGATTAGGGATTTGAGATATTTTTATTTTATGGCCCGAAAGGTTTTTGCGAACGAAGCTTTTTTATTTCCGAGAATCTTCCAAAGCGTGTTTTGCTTGTTCGAACACGAGGACACCTTTTTTTAGTGCGTGTATTAATACCAGTAGCGTGGAAGTCCTCCGATTAATTCATCCAAACTTGTTCACCCGTCTGGCCTGTTTTCGAATATCTGCAATTCGTCGTTTTGCATTTGATTGCGATTGAGGCATATGTAATGAGACGAACGTGTGACAAAAGAGTTTAACCCCAGTATCATAATTTAGGAAATGTCAAATAAAAATATCGATTTGCCGGATTGATGTTTTTCGTTTCGTCATATAAAGATGCCAATTGCCGTTATCTCCTTTGAAATCTATTTAGAATTCTCCATATTTTCATGATTTGTGGATTCAATGTCTATTTTATTCGGATATCCGTTGTTCATATGGCTCACACAAATCTGCAATTGGAAACTTAAGACTTTTCATGAATTTCGGAATAAATGTATTTTAGACGGAATTCGGCCGTTGATAGTTCAAATACTAAGACTGTGCTCTATTTTTGCAAAGCAAAACATTTTATTATATAGAAAACGTTTGCGTTACACTTCAAACGACGAAAATAATCAAGAAATACGAGGCGCAATTAATGTATTAATAATAATTTGTCTCCATATTTAATGCCTTGGCAATTTTTTGTTATCCCTCGTCTTCACCTCCGATTGAAGTCGGTCGTATAATCTTAAATGCAAATGCCTCTTAAGTATTTTGTTAGACTTTGCGAAGCTTTCCAGCACCACTGCAAACATTTAAGGGAGGCGAAAGGTGGGATGAAGGCGGAGGGGGGGAGGGTGTGGAGAGGAGGGAGGTGGAAACTAAGGGTGCGGCGGGGATGGCAAGAGAGGAGGGGAGGTTAACGCGGCTCTTTCATGGCGGTCTACCTCGTTAACTTCGTCTACACCACTCTCTCTCCTTCTCGAAGCGCTTTCAGCAAACCCCGCCCTCTCCCTCTCTCCCTCCCCTCACCCTCCACCTCCCCCCCTCTCTCCTCCACTCATGACAACCGACACGTCATTCGTACGTTTTTATGCACCTAGAGCTTTTCCAATTCCCCTCTCTCCTCCCTTCTCTCCCTTCCTCCCTCTCTCCCCACCTCTCTCCCCTCCATCTCTTTCCTCCTCTCCATTTCCTCTTTCCTCGCTTGGAAAGGGAAAACCATTTCGCACTCCGCAGGAATTCGCACTAAAGATTTTTGTCGGGAAAAATCGTGGTCGCCTTTTATATTTTTATATATTCGTTTTAGTTATTCTTCAATATTTTGTTATCTCGTTTGGAAATCGGCGTTCTTTTATTCTTCCGCGGTAGCATTTATTTTTTTTGTCCATCGAAATAGAGAGGGCCGAAAAACCTTATATGCCCTTATCGAGCGTTTTCTTACCCTTTTGGGGTTCGGTTGGGCATTGTGACTCTTTGTATTTACAGTTTTTTTTCTATATATGTAGATCTGGAAAACACCCTAATTCATTAAAATTTTCTCATTCCGTAATTTTGGAAGCAAACTAGTGTTTATGAATACCGCGTACTTATCTAGCAAATTAATTTTAGGTTATCGTCTAATTTTCTTATTGATTAATAAACCTCTTCTTTTTAAATAACCTTTGAGGAGATTACTTTTTCCGAAGTACCTACTAGTGGGATTCCGATTCTTTTTGTTTCCCATTTTTACCTTTATTTATATGCATATACATTTTATACTCCGTTATTATATTTGATCTTTGAATAGGTGTAACAAATTCCAAGAAATTGAAAACATTACGATTTTCGCAAACCATAGTATGCTATTATTATGATGTTTTATTTTAAATGACAGAATTCCCCTGCGGATAATCTACAGTTTGACAAATGCCGTCTTTCAGATTTCTTTCGTTAAACCTAAATCTCTGTCAGACACAAATTCTCAAATTTTATAGGACTCGACATTATTAATTCTGCATAAAGATAAAAATGAAGACCCCCCCTCCCTTACCCCCCATCCTCTCCCCCCTCATCCCCCCCATCCTCCTCCCGACAGTAAAAGGTTGCCTGCAAAGTGCGTCTTCGTAATCTCGCCCAGACGGCATAGATGTCAGCACCGGTTTTTAAACTTTTCTTAGCCGTCGTCTCATATGCGAGACTGACAGTTTGACGGCATCCCCCCGAAACCACTTCCGAGCCAATCCCTCCGTTTCCTTTTTTTTTGTCGCGTATTCCGAATCCCACGGTCGGTACGTTTAGAGAAATTTACGATCCGACTCTGGGAGTCAAGCTGAGGTCCAAATCACGGCGTTCCCCTTGAGATCGTTTTTTGACGAGTCAGAATCGTCTCCAGGTACGAAACGCCGCCTAGATGGTAGCGTCTTTTTTAAAAGCTCCAATTTCCATGGTAACAGGCAATAAAACGCAGTCGTATACGAAGCCCAATTGGTGCTTTTTTCCGCAGTAGGCCGTTTTAGCGTGGAACCCGGAGACGTTTATTTCGCGTATTCTTACTTTGTCTGAGAATTTTGACGATGTATCCGATGATGTTCTTCCTCTTTGTTGTCGTCGTTGTTGTTTTTTTTTTTTTGGTCGGTCTGTCAGACGGCGTGAATGGCAGTCCTGTGGGTGTGCATTCCTCGTTGACGTGTTTCGGAATCGCCGGCCATCTAAAAGTGTAAAACGGTCCGTTTCAAATGCTTTGCGGTGCTATCAGCCACCTCCCGATGGATTACGGAGACATAAGTTTTGGTGTTTAGGTTTGGTACCGCCGTTATTTTTTTACGACGGAAATTTGTATTCATAAGATTGCGTTGTGCCGTTTTTTTTTTAGCAGCGCCACTTTCAAGACGAGTTCGATTCTGTCGTTCCGTTTGATGCAAGAGAAAGAAATGTCCGAATTCCGCAATCACAGAATTGAAATGACTCTGTTATCGCCACCTGTTTGAAGAATAAAGACGTCTCAAGCAGCGAGTGCGGACATGAAGAAGGGATTTGACTCTTAACGTCATATTAAATCGTAAAGCTGTTTTTTTCTGTTGATAATCGGCCATATTTCCTGGATTTCGTAATACGCACGATTTGTATAAAATGAAACTTAAAATCTACTACATCATCGACTCCTAACGCCACATCATCGACTCCTATCGCAATAACGCAGTGTTACTTATTGTTTAAAAAATCATGGGTAATATAAATATATTTTTCTCATTTCTTTGTTTTGTAAATCCATCAGAATCTCTTGCAGTTTCAGTTTGAAAATATCACGTCTCTCTCTTCGCTTGCCAAATTTGGTAAGAACTAATGATAAAAACAATGATTATTTTCATAGCGGTTAAACTGATGTAATTCCTCAGATCAATGGTGTAATTTTCGATACTGGAACGAATTGCTTTTAAGAAATTACGCATATTTGAATTAACTGCCATTTTTGAAAAAATAAAATGTATTAGTAACATATTTATTGATGACTAAATTTCACAATAAGCAACGAAAAACTGAGCGAATTCGTTAAAAATAATTAAATCATTTGTTATCAGCTCCAAAGTTAGCCTCGCAAAGATAGGAAATATCAAACGAAGAAACGTAAAATATCGTAGTGTGCCAGTTAACTGTGAGATTTTTAAACTCTTCATATCAATAATTTTATCGCAGAATTATTTCTTAGAACAAAAAAGAATGGAGTCGATTTTTTGCAATTTAACGTCTTCAGCATTTCATGTAATCATAAAAACGTAAAAGGTATTTTGGTGAAAATGGAGTCCATATTTAGGTATGAAATTGGATGTCTTAACCTATATAGTAGTTATGTGTAGCTCTTATGAAGAAATGTTCGCGGATGGCAGTCGCCAGGCGGTCAATGTCAGCGTTTAACCGTCAGGCCGTGATTCTCAGGTTCTATAGGGATTCCGATTATTTTTTCTCGGCAGAACTACGTTTTTCCGAATATATGCGTTTTAGACATAGCATCGTCTTTTAAAAATTCGATTTCTACCATTCTACTCTTGTTCATTCATTCAGCACACGCTTGCGATACCATTCGCGTTCGATCTTTTGCTAGCTGGAGAATCTATTTTCGTTCGATTGAATCGACGTGTTCCTCCAGAAGGATTAAATTAGAAACCCCCAAGAATCGGGAGTTTCTTTCTACAGAAAAGTTAGCTTCGAGGTCCCCCTCTTCGGATCCACCGCCTCAAAATCAGTTCCTTTTTTCAAAGGAACGGTCACGATCCGAATGGCGGAGAGCGAAAGAGAGGGCGTCTCCCTGCCGATAAATTTGCCACCGCGTTGATACGATCTCCACTCGCCTGATCGGACGTCCATGCTTGCGCTGTAGCACTTGTGGAAGCCTGTTCCATCCTTTATATTTTTTTCACCTCCTGCATATCTACCCGTTCTCCTCCTTCCCTCCCCTGCCTTCCCCCCCCTCACTCCAATTCCTGCCCCCTCTTACCCCCTCCCTTTATTACCTCCCTCCCTCCCTCCCTTCTCACCCTCCTCCCGTTTTACAGATATCAGGAGAGCGCCGTCTCGAGTCTCCCGTCACATGCTAATCAAGTTGGCACCGGGGGTCGAATACAGTGTTACGAGCGTCCGGTTTTACACTCGGAATGGACAGGAAAGACGGGCGTGGGTGGGGGAGAGAGAGACTTCTATCTCCTTTTACTTTGCGAAACGGCTGAGTGTCCCGTTATTCGCTGACCTTCCACAATGTTGGAATCTGTAGCCAAACCAACATTAGTTTAGAAGCGACCGTGTTGGGGAGAAAGTGCTGGAGAGAGATTATTTTCTGTAATCATTTCTCCTTAGTACCCTTTTATCACTAAGCGTCCCACTAAGTACAAACTTCAATTCTGTATTGAAGGGGTTTTTCAATCAGATTTTCGCGCATCTCCTAAAAAAACCTAATTAACGGTAATTAAATTACCGAGAGCTCGAAAGGTGTTTTTTCGCGAAAAGAGACTACGCGCGGGCGTTTTTGAAAGGACACTGAAAACGAATTAACGACATTACTTCTTAACCGCGTGAATTTATAAACATGATTTTTATATTTGAATAGAAATGTTATTAATTTAATCATCGCTTTAAATATTCCAGGGAGTCCACAGATTAAGTATGCATTCCTCGAAGAGTCAACAATAGCGGATCAAAACATGTTTTCCGTGAACAGTCGCTAGGCTTCCATAAAAAGTTTATTTGGACAATTACTCGGGGGAGTGGCAAGCGAGATTCTCAGATGATGCTGTATCAGGGATTCTTGAAAAAACACTTCATATTTAAAGTGTTCTTGTAAATACACTCACTGGGATGTAGGGCGCGAATGAGTATTTCGTTCCAGGTGTTTTATCCGGTAGAAAAAGTCAGTTTAGGGATAATGGCACGAGAGCCATTATAGAGCCGCATGTTGCTTTACTCTCTGTATCTTTGTCTTTCTGTCTGCGCAACTGTAATTAGCAGTAATTTTTATTATGTTTGCAGTTTGGCACAACGCTGGGATTATTCTATGACCCAAAAACTCAAAGGGAAGAAAATGAGTTCCATTATTGAGCCCCTGGTGGGGAGATAGGTATTCTTTGTTGGGATTTTGTGGGGTGGGTGGGGGCGGGAGGATAATGTTCTTTGGGAGGCAGTTATATGCCCACGGTAGGATCGAAGTGTGTGGTTGTACTTTGGCGGGTTTTGATCCCGGGCCAGTTGGCACGTCGTCTGATTCAAATGCGCGGGCGGAAACAGAATACGTTTCGAAGATTGGTTACGCGCCTATTAATGGAGCCGTAGAAATGCTGCGTTTTCGTATTTACCATTGGAAAAGAATGGTCGTTTTCAGTATTCGTTTACTCATGCGTGGAAGCATCCTAAAAATACCATTTTCTCGTTTGGTGAGATTTTACAGTAATCTTACTTCTTATTTTTTTTACTCATCGATGAATTATGGAAAAAAGCCATGTATTTGAGCAGAGATTCCCAACTTGCCTTATAGCAGGATAATCTTTGAAAGCATCAGCAAGAAATAGTGCTAAGTTAAGCACGGGTTAATGCAAATAACAATCCGATTGGCGAGGGTTATGACTGCTAAGGAATGGAAAGACTCCGCCTATCGAATCCTGAATACATCTTCAGGATGCTGAATCATTCATTATTCCAATCGCTTTTGCTCGAAAATTTCATGTTCTGTATTATTACTCCGCTGTTTTTGCAATGTTACGAATATGTACAAAATTCAGTCGAGGATGTTCATCCATATCAGATAATTTCCCTTGTCACTCGTTTTCTCCAGTTATTATCCTTTGGTAGACCTCAACACCTTCGCAGGGGTCGCTGTTTACAGTGCAAGAATCCCCGATTCTTTCCTTGGGAACTCAATTTGTCATCGAAACAGCATATGAAAAAATTAAAAGGCTGTCATTTATTTTAATTATTGCCGTTGCATTTGTAAAAAATATTTTTAAAATTCTTGTAGCCTTATTAGACTTTATTGATTACTGGCATATTTTTATTTAATTAAAAAAAACTGTAAATGTTTGAAATTAAATTGATTGACTTCGTCTTCCGTACTCAAATATTTTTACACACGCAATTACAAAATAACTTTGACGACTTTCGCTGGCCTGCCTAGTATTTCATCAATGGAATCGTTAGTTTATGGTTTTAATTAAAAAATTGTAAAAGAAAAATTTAAGCATATATATGGGATAGCCCCATTTTTGTTTTTTCTTTGGTCGTGGGAAAAACCATGCGATAAGAGCATAAATACGGACTTGTGTTTGGAGTGGAACGCCCCTTACTTGCTAGGCAACCCGCAACGCATTCGCGTTTTCCCTTCTGATATCTAGGAAGCGGATTGAAAAAATGTTGAGAATTAAACTCTTGCGAGTCTCTCCATTTTCTATAACTTTCTTCTCATTGTACATTCCCCTATTTATATCCATTGTGTCTTCACTTTTCTCACTTCCTTATTTCTTTGTCCCCTTTCTTATTTTCTCTCTCTCGTTCCGGCACTTATTTCTTTGGCACTTTCTCTCATTCTTGTATCTCCTCATTTTCTTCCTGCTCTTAACCCCTTATTCTCTCATCTATTCATGTTTCCCATCTTCCTAAGCATCACTCCGCTCCAAAACACCTTATACCCATTCTCAACTCTGCTCATTCTCTCCTGCTTTTATTGGCTGCTTTTTATTACCGTCTCATAATTTACTGCCAACGTATGCCATGGCAGCTGCGCATCTCGCAGATAAAAGACCGCAAACCTTAGTTATTCTAATGTGCATGAGACGGAATTCGGTTGGGTGCTTTGCAGGGTACGAGCAAAACGTCTGGATCGCCTCCGCGATCGCTTAGATTCAACGCAAGGTTTAATTTAAATTTTATACAAAAGTCTGTGCCACTGCCGTGAATCCGGTCGCTTTTGCCCTATAAAAACTATTCTTTTTAAAAATCAAAATCACGCAACCGGTAACTTATGTTACACCTTTTCCATTAAAAAAAATATATGGTCTTTCTCCTTGAACGAACTATGATTTACGGTAGGTATTAAAGTTTTAATGAATTGTCGTAATCATTGGCTGTCGAATATCTGCCGCAGCAACACTGACGAGCGAGCGACCTACGATTCTAATAATATGCCAAGTGTAGATGACGTTACTGGAACGGGTTCCCAATTTACTAATTGCAAATCTCGGTTTGATTGATAATGCAGCACGATGTGGAGATATATACGGAGAAAGTGCGTATATTTGAAATGGTAATTGCTGGAATTGTCGTGGGAGAGAAATGTTTTCTTTCTTAGAAAATGCCGTCTGGTTAAGTATTGTTTATCTTTATTCACTTTCACTCCAATTCATAAAAATAAGTATAAAATCTCTCACAAAACAGCGTTCCGGTGAGGCCGTAAAATGTGAGATTTCTGTTCATTCATCTCGCAAAAAAAAAAAGACGAAACCATTCGCTTTGAAGAAGAGTTTATTCGCATGTGCAATTTCGTTTTATATCCCTCCCGTGATTCACTGCTTCATTTTCTCTGATTTAACGCCACCTGGATTTCATTGCCCCACATTTCGACCCCTCACCTTGCTTTTTTAACTCACCCTTAACGACGCAACCCGTCAGACATCTTTCAATCCTCTCCCTCCTCCCCTTTCTCTCTCTACCTCTCTCCTCTGCCTCTTTCCCTCTTCCTCTCACCCTCTCTCTCCCTCTTCCTCTCACCCTCTCTCTCCGTCTCCTTACAGTTTCTTCTATTTGTTATACAGATTTTCTCTCCTTTTAACATTGTGTGTGCATGTGTGTGTGTGTGTGTATATATATATATATCTACACAGTCGAATCTCCCTATAACGGAATTGAAGGGACCAGTAGGTTTTCGCCGTTATAGAGAGATTCCGTAATAGAAGAAGTCAAGATCAAGAAATAATACAGCGTACTAAAAACGAAAAGAGTAACTTTATTTAAATTTTACTTCAAATATGTACATACGTACTTACAAATTTCCATTACTAATCAGTGAAAAAGTCTGTCATTTTTGCTTGTATTGTTCTTCTTGTCTTCCAATATTCTTCTTCCACTTTGTTTTCGATATTTGAAAATTGTCGCTGTAGTTCTGCGTCAACATCCAGGCCTTTGAAAAAAGTGGAAACCAGACGAATTGCGTCGAACGCTTGTTTTGCACTAGGCAGTTCAAGCTCTGATTCTGCTTCTTCTTCCTCTTCTTCTTCGTCTTCCTCATCGCGAGAGAGGATTCTGTCTATGATTTTCTGCTCACTAAATTCGGCTGCTGTCGCTAGGTCGTCGTCCGCACTGGTGTATGTGTCGAGGTTTGTCAGTTGGAGACTCTCTGGCACTTGGAACTGATTGATACACTCACTGAGGGGAACTTGGTCGTGGTTGTCATCATTCCCAGTCTGATCTCTCAGGACAGAGGCTTCCCGCTTAGTGATGCCAGCATGCCTGAAAGAGTGTTGGATCGTTGCTTGGCTGACGTTCTCCCACGCCTTCTGAAGTAGATAGACAGCGTCCAACAAATTCAACTTCATTCGTTGGCCCTCTATATCATCGATCAAGCGTAACAACATCTTCTACCTGTAATGCTATTTTAGGCTTTTTATAACGCTATGATCCATTGGTTGTAGGACACTCGTAGTATTGGCTAGGAAGAACACGATCTTGATGTTTATTAAAGTATCTATGATGGGATGAGCTGTGCAATTGTCGACCAGTAATGAAAATTTTCTGTTTTTTCTTTGTAACTCTTGGTCCCACTTCCTTATTTCCTCTACGAAGATCCGTTCCATCATCCACGCAGATTTGTTGCTGTTATAGTTAACAGGTAAAACTACCTGAAATAATTGTTGGTTGCCCTCAAATTTTGTTTCTCATGAATGAATTTTCGGCCGCTATAGAGAGATTTTCAACATTTTATTTCCGTAATAGAGAACTGAAATAGCATTGGTTAGGTAGGGATTGCGAAGGTACCGATAAGTTTTGCCGATACAGGGAGATTTCCGTTATAGAGGAATCCGTTATAGGGAGATTCTACTGTATGTATAATGTTTCATCTCCTTGGAAATCTGAAAAATCTTCTACAGAAAGATTCGAAACCAGTCTAAGCTTGTGCTACCTGTTTGTGAGTCATAGATTAAAAGAATGACATAACAGAACATTAACCTTGGACAGGGAAATTAGCATTATTACCTGCGCGTTAGGGATGATCGAAAATACATTTAAAAAATTCAATATCCGACTATGCGGAAAAGATGCCGATTGCGACCAGAAGGACGCATAAAAAATTATTTTCAAATGTGTCAATATCTTGAGGATCCCCGAGCGCCCCAAAGTTTCGAAAATCGCAGTGCTCGTATGAAGAATGGGATACATTTTACTGTAGATTGTTATGATTTATAAATTATAATTTCATTTGTATAGCTATCCTAATTAATACGATATTTTGAAAAGGGTTCGATAATGAGAATTCGATCAAAGCAAATAAACAGCATTTGCTTGTATTTTTGCTGCTCAGTTTATCTCTACCGATAGATTTGAATAAATTTTTCGATACGAAATCAACAAACAAAAACCTTAATAAAAAACGGTTCGGCAACAATTTTCTTGAAAATGTTAGTATAAATTCTCATTTTATGGTCACTACTATTTATTCCACGAAAAATTAAGCTAAGTTTAGAAAAAACATTCGAGACAAAATTATTTGTAGCCGAATTTTATTATTTGAAGCAAAAATAATTCTGCTAATCAAAACTTATTTAATGCGATTACTTATTAAATTTAACAAATTATAATAAAACCTAAATGTAGAACACAAAACGAAGTTAAATATTTAAGAAAAGCAGATTGTCTAAGCGCTTTCACTAAAGATTTACTGTATATTAGCGTTTTATCTTAACATTTGAACGAGTAACGAATTGAAGATGCTATGTAACTATTTTATAAGTATATCACTCGACCTCGAGACAGGAATTTCCGGTTCCTCGGCCTGAAAGTGAGCGAAACAAAGAATTCGACTCTCTCGTAGCGACAAGTCAATTGCTTCGCGAAAAGCCAGCTCTTATTCGATTCAAACGGTTTACTCTTTAAAAAAAAAGCCGCCTTTCCATAAGCGATCCTTTGTTCGGACGTCGCGTTCCACATTTTAGTGACAAAAGCTCGACTGAGACTCGACGATGTTTGTCCACGTCATAGTCCGTGGAAATCGGTGAATTTATTGCCGCTCTTTTTACTGCCTCCTTAATTCGTCAGCGGCCAACTGGACCGGAGAGAGGACACCGAACGACCTCTGTTCGTTTTATGTCTTCTTAACCGCCTTGGGTCACCGTGACCTCCGTCTGACCAAGTCTCTCTTTTGTGGTAGGCTCAGGGTGTCCCTAAGGGTTTAAGAATCTCTTGCAAAACAGGATCTCTCGATGAAGATTTTATCGTGGAAGTCTGATAAATTCCACACCGGCTTTTAGGAGGCAGTTGATGTAATATCATTAGGAGCAATTTTGCTGGAATGGCTGTAAGATAACTTCTACTAGTCTAATGTAAGCTCCTTAGCTAAATAGAATCATACAATTTTTTGCCGGTCGTGTTTTTTTTCATTCAGTTAATACAGATAGTATAATAATGTAATTGGCTAGAAAAGTCTTTAACTGATGGAATTCCATTATAGTAATGATCGGGAGAAGTTTTTTTCGTTAAAATTGAATGTGATCACACAAATAAAACGTTAGAAATTGAAGTATTTATAGCCAGATTTTGCTTAGAAGGCTGTGGCGCAAAAGGATTGCCTATAAATCGAGAGACACGGACTAAAAGCATTGTTTTATGGCTGCATTCGAGAGTGAGAAAGGGATAAAATGACTGTGTGATGCCATAGCAGTGTTTTATTTACAGCAGGCGTTTACTTTGCGAGATTTTCGAGAAAGTGCGAGAATATCGGATTTCTCGCATTGAAGAATGAGACTAACACATGGATTGCAATCCGGAAAAAATGTCAGTCTTAGAATTTCCGACGAATAGGTTGAATCGATATAATGGTTCACCGATAAAGGACTGAATCATTGCAACTTAAAACATCTGAACTGTCAGCGAGCTGACGTTGTTTCCGTGAGACCGTCGCACCGAGACAGCCCAATCAAAACGATAAGCAGAGTAGATCATTAATTGCCTTTGGGGGAACGAACGAGTTTATCAATTTATCAACTCGTGAGAGCTAAATATTGCAATTGATGCGCGGAATATACTAAAGGGAATCTGTTAGTTCACACCTTCGCCATAGGGTGAACTTCGCGGCTGACTGTGGGGGTGCGTAGCGCAGAAAAAACGCGCGGTTTTGACGCCGCTGAGCGCGTTTCCGCGAATTAATTATTCATATTACCGCTTTCTGCGCCATCTGTCTCGCTCGGCCGAGTTGCTTAACGTAGTCGCCTGTTCACTCCGGGAAGATCGTCGCCCTTCATCCTTCGCTTGTTTGTTTACCACTAATCGTCTCCATCTCGCGTTTTCTAAACCAAGATTCTGCATTACGAACCAAGATTCTGCGCTACGACGAGTGAATTCAGAAGCACTTCCACGTTCCTGTCTGGTTTTAGACACTTTGGAAAATTTCCGCTTCGAAGCTCTCGCAAGTGTTCCAAATAGATAGTAGATAGCCACGTGTTTGATCAGATACACGATACATAGATAGATGGATAGAAAGATAGATAGTCTTTCGCCGATATCTCGAGAATTTTCATTTGCGAATACCGCCTTCCTCATAATAACCGATTTCGACTCGACAAAATTTCAAATTTCATTTTATTACGTAGCCGCAAATGGTGTTAAATTTTTATATACAAAACACTTCTACCAACTTGAAGTTTTTCGTCATAAGCGCTATAAGAATGCCTAAAATACATTTGTTTTAGTTTACTGTAAGTTTAAGTAACATTATGTAGCTTTGAGTGAAAATTATCTGTAGAGTAGAATGACACTTTTGTCATTATTTTCCGCCGTTTTTTTTGCGACAGTATGTTTCAGTGCTTTCATCTCACAATCAGTTGGATTCTGTTGCCATTTATTAGTAAGTGTGTCTTCCAAAATTGCCATTCACTTGCTATTTTCAAATGAGAGGAATGAATGAAGATAACGTTCGTTCCCAAACATAACATTGAAATAATTACATATTTGCTGGTCAAAAAAAATAATTCGCTTTTTTAATTGGCCACCATCTTTTTCGGAAAATAATTATGTGGAGGTCGCCTTTTGGCCTTTAATTTGATGCATGATCAATATAACTCCATTTCTCAGGAAACTATCGAGAGCGCTAAGCTAAGAATAAGTTCAACTATTAGTTACGGTGAATAACCAATGAAGACAGAACTTCGTAGTTTAAATGCTAATCATTGTTTTGGATATACATATGAGTATTATTTTTATAGCATTGCAGTTTTTTAAATATTAACGTAACTTCACTCTCTTTATTTTAACTTTATTTTTAGGGATAAAGATTATTTAAAAAAATGTTACTCATTTGTTTCGCATCTATGGAAGGGGAACGAACCCCTTCTAATCGATGGCGATCTGGATTTTTTTTTTGCTTTCGCCTTTATCCTGGAAGATTATCATTCCCATGAAATCTCGCCAGTTGCCCTTCAAAGTCGGCCTTCACGTACTCTTATATGCTGGATCCTTTCTCTCTCTCTCTTCATCCCTCTCTCCTCTTTCCATCTCTCCTTTCTCCGTCTCTCCTTTCTCCGTCTCTCCTGTTTCTCGCTCGCGGCCCCGAAATGATAGCGTCGTAAAATATGTAATTAATGACCCATTTGCTGCCTCATAGGAGGCGACTGCACTTCCTTCGCACTCGAGGCCGACGAGGTCGGAATCTTCTTATCTCTCGACCCCTTTCCGATGACCTTTTAACCCATCTGCCACTGTGGGTGTCCTGCTGCACTGCGATCGCATACGAAGGTTGCACCATGGCGCCGATCCATCGCGTTTTGGTTTTCGGTCCGTCGCTGCCCTCAAGAACTCCCTCGGTTCTCTTTCCCGGACTGTCGTGGAACCGACAAACGGTTACTATGGCTACCGGTTCTCCCACTCGCTCCTCCCCATCCCCTCGCCCCGCTCCTTCTGTCTCCCGAAACGACGATAAAAATCGCATTTTATGTCAATTTTCCATTCCTCCGATAATCTGCCTCCCCCCTCCCCTCCCGCGCCGCCACCCCTCTTCGCCACTCACTTCGGACTCGCTTTTCGTGCTTCTTTTTTTTCCCCTCTCGATACTCGTAATGTTCGTTTTTAAGTTCCGTGCTTTTCGCATTTAGGGCGGTAGCGTAAACTATATTCTTTGACGTTTGAATTAAGATGCGAAGCGTTGACGCGGTTTGAGAGGGCACATCATTTAAGCAAAACTGAGTTTTTTTTTGCGGCGATATATATTTGCTGTTTTTTTTTCGTCCGTGGGAGCGGCTTCGAAAGCGGTTCTAAAAGGATTCCATTTTGTGGCCGAGTCTGTCTGTTCGGACTGCACTCGGCAGAGGGGAAATTTCCCATGGAATGCGAACCTCTTTCTTTCCCTATTTATTGTCGGAGACTGAGTCGGAGAGAGATATAGAGAGAGGAGGAGGGAATGAGAAGAGGGGGAAGGAAGAAATGAGGAGGAGGGGTAAGTGGAAAGTGGGGGGGGGGGGTTCACGGTCGCCACCGTGACGTCGACTGTTCGATCCTCGTTGGGTTATTTCTTTAACCTTCATTTTGAAAGAGCCGAAAATGTTTTAATTGTATCACAATATCATTCCGTACATACAGAATATGTATAAGTACTGTGAATATCCGAATTTTCAATATATTCCAAATCTTTATTTAAGCATTTTCTTTATTTTTTTCCCTTTTGTAGAGATGCTATCTGGCGAACGTTCTCGCCACTAATATCTAATGCCTTGTCGTCTTAATCTTAAATACTGAAATAACCACATACACTGTTAACTTTTCAGAATGGTATAACTAAGGAGAAAGAAAACGTTACACATTACGCACGTATAGTATTGCATCATTCGGTGAATTTGATGAAATACATATATGCGATGTATATGGCGTATAATCAGTGATGGCGAACCTATGGCACGCAAGACGATTTTGGTTGGCACGGCAACGAAAGGCGAAAACCAATCTAAGCATTTATCATACTGATTTAGTGCCGCAAAAACATTTCTGATATTTAAGTTAACTATTGTAAGCATTAGTTTTATGGTTACAAATTTCAGTCTCTTATGTCTTTATCACGAATTTAATTTATTTGGTAAGCAAAAAAATCAAGGACTCTTTTTGTGGCACGCGAGGCGGAAAAGATTCGACAATTTCAGTAATATTGGCACGCGAGCAATAGAAGGTTCGACATCACTGAGCAGTGTATGGTAACCTTGTAGGAGCAGGTTAGATCGCCAAAGCTTTTATAGTTTCGCAGATTAAGTCAAGAGAGTAAAGAAAAATATCATACTAGCTATAAAAACATTTTCATTATATTCTCGCGTAAAACAATATTTTGTGAAAAGTATATAGTTTCGAAGAGGTTGTCGGATAAAACTGCTATTCCTTTTTTATTGTTCATTAAGGTTCGAAATAATTTAAATAATCGTAACGAGTCTAACATTTTTCTATTAAAGTGCAAGGAAAGACTTGTTTCGTGAAATTCATGCGTATATCTTGTTTCGGTATTTTTTGTGATTTAAATTTAAGCATCATTAAAGAATGTACTACAATAGTATGTGATATAATTTAAGTGCCCAATCTTTACTACATCAATACAACTGGTGGTAGGAAATGCTTTTCGCTACAACAAACTTAACAGGTGCTGATGCGCTTCAATGGTTTAGATTTGAAAATGGCTCAAAAGTGAGTTTAAGGCCTAATGTTGCTCGATAAGTTATTTTAAGACTGTAATAAAATTATGTGATTTATTCTGTGCAATGCTAACATAACGACTCCACAGATAGCATTATCTAAGCTATGCGAGAGCATGCAACATTTCATTTTATCTTTACCAACTAATAAAACCTTTATCTCAATCTAAACAGGTGGTATTAGGGTGCAAAGTGAAGAAAATACGAACAGTGAGACTGGAAGGTATATTTTTTATGCCGAATCAAAATAATTACAGTAAAATAAAAATTCAACCATTCTGTCTCCGGTAAAAATGTAGTTGCAGTCACGTGGAAAAATTCAGCGTTATATTGCGATGCCGAGAATCAGTTAAATTCTAATAAAAGATTGCGTTTTCTCGAATTATCTTGCCTTATTTTTGTGACAAAACCAGCGTTAGTATGTAACGCAAAGCGCAACCGATGAAGGTGCATTGATAAAGATGATATATATATAGCTAATGTTTCTATTGGAATGCCTTATCTGGCATCATCCTAATGTTGTCAGATGCGTGTTCCATTGGTTCCGAAGCGATTCTTCTTGTTCCCTTCAACCTCCGCGCCCTTTATATCTCCTTTTCTTAATCGACCTCTCAAGTGCCTCCTTCCAGAGGAGGCACACGCTCTTACAATGTATTAACTCGCTTCCCGGTGCGATTCCTCTCTCTCTCTATCTCTCTCGAGAACCCTTCACCGTGATTCCTTGTCACCGTTCCAACTTCTCCCACTTTCCCCACCTACTACTCTTGTAAGGTTCTCTTGTCAACCGCGCTGCCTCCACCGTATTAATAAAATCCGCGTGTGTACCTTTCCAAGTTCTCTTTCTCGGGCTGCAGCGACATTTTCGCGTTCAGTCTCTCTTATCTATTAATTCTATGTATCTTTATTTTTTTACGCTATCGCAGATTTTGATGCTTGTTGAATTTTTAACTGGGTTTTAAAATTCGTCAGAATTGGAAGTATGTACTTAAGTATGATTTATAATCCGACCTTTGATATTTGAGAAGACGAAGTTTTTTATATTTTAATTTTTTCATATTTTAATTTGGGTTATTTCCTTATTTTTCGCCGAAAGCGTATGGCATGGGGTGTCATCGCTACAATCTGTAAGCATTCCGCATCCGAGAAAAAGTCACCAATACATGTCTGTATTGGACAATAAACTGGCGTTAGCAGAAGCAATTTTTCTTTGCATTGTACGGTTGTCATGTGTTTTTTGAGGAGTGCATCAAAAGGTCATGATTTTGTGTTCGTTTTAGAAATCATACCTGCTTTTGCCATTTAGGAACAAAGTCGATGTTAAACATATTCTCGACGTGTCTTTGCTTCAACCGATTGATAGTTCCTTCCAATAGTTTGAATCACGTCTAAAGAGAAAGTTTCAAGTTATAAGGTAGTTTCTTCATTCCTTCTCTCAATATGTTGTTTATAAGCAAATAAGTTTCCTGAGACCCTTATGATAAAGGGACAGATCATCGCCGCCAAAGGAATCCATAAATAATAAGAGATCGGAAAATATATATTCCAGTTTACATTGAATCGCTTGCTCGTAAAAGACCGTTTTTCATCCTGATTTATAATTCGGTGGACATTAAGTAAGCCACTTTTTTTCCTAGATCTTGTAAAAACATCGCTCCCTTAAGATTCGGTCGGCCGAAATAAAAAAAATTAGAATCTGCATCGGAAACCGGTCGTTGGATCCGACACGCCATCCGCAACCCGATCGCAAGTACGGCATGTTCTTTCTCGAGTGGGAGGAGGAGGAGGCAAGGAGGAAGAGGGGGGTGGGAGTGAGGGGGGCGGGCGAGCGAGAGGGACGGGCGAAAGCCTGGCGGTGGATTTGGACGGCGCAGAAATCTTCCTGGGGCCGGCGGCGAAGGTTAATTCCGTCTCGCCTTATCCAAGAATAAGCTGGAGCCCACAATTGTATCACTTTGAGACATCGCTAGGTGACTGCGGAGTGTGACTGTATACTGCGGTACTCGCTAAGAGGGAATGCCCCCTCCCCCTTAGGGCGCGATAGAATGGGGGCGAAATGGAGGGAGCAGGTGGCGGGAGGTGAATGCGTGGGATGCAAGTGGCAGGAGGGAAGAGAGGGGGGAGGGTTTAGCCGTCGCGAATAACACTTGAAAAATGCTTATTGAAGTCTTCCCTCGATCGCTTACATTCTCCTTCCCACTCTCCCCTCCATCCCACTCTCCCCCCTCCCACTCCTCTCCAGATCGCCCCTCCCCTTCCTCCCTCCTACCCCTTCCCTCCTGCTCTCCTTTCCCCTCCGTGAAGTCGCTTCTCCGATGGACAATTAATAGGGAGGATACATTTAGGAATCCCGTCTCGTTAGTTATTTCTGAACGGGGAAGTTAAATAAGCGATAATATGCAATCGAAATGTTGTCTGACGCTTGGCACATAATATCTTGGGAAAAAAAGCGCTCAAAATCCCATTGCTATCAACTTCCGATCTCTCCCGATGAACTGGCGTGCCTTGAAACAGCTTTCAGGACACCTGTGACAATTCGGCTTTCATAAATCATTTCGTTTCAAACGTGAATTTAAACGGCTTTTATAGACGCCTAGAAAGAATATTCGAAATAATTTGCGTCAGTGTCGGAAGGTTATTCGTTTGGGGGTGTTAAGTTTTAAACGTCTGAAAAAAACGTGAACATTTAGATTTACATTAAGTTGGTAGTGGTGGTCGGATGACCAAAACGAAGCCATTCTTTACGTAGACGAAAACCCCTATTTTGGAGGGAAAAGGGAGAAATTTTGGAGAGGAAAGGGTGTCAATTACGGAAGGGAGAGAAGAGATGCCTAAAATGGCCATACTTTGTTGCTTGTGAAGGTATCGATGAATGTGTTACAATGTAACAAAAAGCGATGGTTTCCTCGAGAGTGCTTTTTTTGTAGCATACATAGTCGGTTGCTACGCAAGTGCCTTCTTCTTTTAGACTCCTCCAGAGGCGCTCCGTGGACGCTTTTGTTCAGTTCGTGTTGTTGTCGTCGAGGCGAGGAGGGCGTTCTCCGATTGAGTGAATTCTCCTTACTTGTTTCTGTCGAGAGATCGAACAGGTATTACGTTTGCCGACCAGTCCTCTATAAAACTGAAAACGGGATTGTTTCTGTTTTTCGACCCTTACTATATTCACGCCTCTCCGAGGAAGTGATTTTGGATTCTGGATTAGTTGTGGACGTCCATTCCAACATGCAGAAGCGATGCTGTTGCGGAGCTTGCCAAGGTAAAGTGTTTATTTTTAACGATTACGTTGATTTTGCGCAATTGTTATGCAGTGTTGCAAATTTCGGATTTTTTTTTGAGTTTTTCTGCGTTTTTATCTCCATCCAAGTCCACAGTGACGGCGTGTGAGGATGCGCTATAGCAGGGGTCGCTAATATTTTCTTTATGGCGGGCCACATTCCTTGTTGTGAATGCTTCGGAGGGTCGAATCGGAAATTACCTAGAAATTATCTAGAGATTTTTTGGTCTCATATTAGTGAAAATCAATTCTATATAGTGTACTAGCGTTAAAACTTCACCAGAAAATGTTTTGAGACCGTAAGTTCACTGAAAAAATATGGAATTGACTGTTAAATTATACCGATTACTTTTTCATCATGACTTCGCGGGCCGCATAAAACGCTCTCGGGGGCCGTGGGTCACCGACCTCTGCTCTATAGTGTTAGTGCGAAAAGAACGGATCACTTTCTGACATTAGCGTGTAAACGATCTCGCAGGGCAGCCAAGGTGCCTTTTTTTTAACGTATCATTTTGTCGTATGTATTTCGTTACGCAGTAGATATTCTAAACGTCCCTCCAAAGTAGTCTTGGAATATAATGCATACAAAGTATACATATTCACTTCAGCCGTAGTATGTACTTTGTAATTGAATCTAAACGGTTCGGACTTATTTGCACCTAACGCCAACGGATACATTACAGAAAACTGCGACACCAGTTGAAGTAGTACATTGTATATGTATGTACTGCCGTTTC
Source organism: Uropetala carovei (assembly GCA_036926305.1). Lineage (NCBI taxonomy): Eukaryota > Metazoa > Arthropoda > Insecta > Odonata > Petaluridae > Uropetala > Uropetala carovei. The sequence goes on from JAXCHB010000167.1 coordinate 3,811,005, forward strand.
TCAATCTTCCTAGTTTTTGTCACTATAGGGCAGCGTTTCTTAAACTTTAGTAGTCTGTGTGCACTTGTAACGGTATTATGTCGCACGTTTTATCATTTTTAATTGTTATTAATAATTCTCGAACATTACTCGCGCACCCCAGTATAAGAGACGCTGCTATAGAGTATTTACTGTTTATTACGACATTATGGTTTCATGAGTACCTATTGCAAGTTTTAGGAGTCAATTTCTGGGGCTTATTACCATTCACACAAAAAGTGGTTAGTGCATTTTTTATATTCGCCAATTTATTATAAAAATTGAATGTGTATCAATATCTGATGAATGCTATTCGGTTTATAAAAATACGTAGATATATATACACACCTTTCACCGCCTTGCAGGCAAATGAAAATCTTCGAACCACCTGTGGAATTGTTCCTTTTCGAAGATAAATCCTCCAAATACGAGCGTTAGGGAGGTCCTGAACATTATGTAGGCGCTGTGTCAAATTAGGACTTCAACGCTAGAACAGCGGTCTGAAATCAGAGTAGATAACATATTAAGGAAAAAAATAATTTCATATTTTATTTAGCGGAACCGGTCGTGAAATAAAAAAATAGTGGAATTAAACTAAGTTATTTTTCTTCGTTAATATGAGTATCAATTACGACAAAGTTCAGCCAAATTCTTTGGATTTTATTAAGAGTAGATAACTTTCTAGTTCTTTTTGGGGGTAACAGTTATCCGCCACTTCTTCGGCCCATCTCGCTTCAACTTAAAACGGGAGTCCCGCCCTCTATCTGAATAAAACGTGAAATAAAGGAGGGCATGTTCTTCAGAAGCCCAGTTTCGTAGGGTGCGAGAGGGGGGGGGAGGGGAGGGGAGGGGGGGGAGGGGGGGGGGGAGGGGAGGGGGCGTCTCTGATGTTCGGAGAGGTGGACAGCGGCGCGGATATAAAGATTCGAAATTATGTGTCCAGTTTAGTCCGAGGCGGCCAAGTGGAAAGGTTCTCGTATTCATAGGGGTATTTTTCTTACACTTCTTTCTCTCTACTGTAGAAGGGTGTTGATGTCGCATCAGAAAGAGAGGGGGAAGTGGAAGGGTGCGAGATGGGAAGGCTCAATGGAACCGGGAGCTGGCCGGAGGTCTTCGTGAGGCAGGCTGACCAACCGTACCAAATTTGGAGGCACAGTCTCCTCCGTTTCGTCAATTTCCCTGCTTTGTTGAATGTCCCGCTTTAAAAAAAAATTGTTTACATCCCAAATTGTCATTTAAACCGCCCAGAAGCACCCTAAAACCAACCTATGTATCTTATACGATATCTATTAAATCTACTTAAGGCTGATCCATCAATACGTGCACCATAAACACGCCCAGTAATATGCTTCTGCTTATAGAATAGAGGCTACATATTTGAAAATGTCCCTCGTTATTCTAAGGTGGCCAGAATAGGATTGGATGCGTCAGATGAAATAAGAATTGAGTACGAAAGGAATTATTTGAAAAGTTTAAAAGCTCCGAATTCGTTGAAGACGTAAGCGTCATTGTTGTACCCATCGGTGTTAATGAGCGGGTACTTTCCTGTTAACGGGAATACCTTAAAAAATGAACATGTATTGTTATGATTGTTTGAGAGGATATAACATTGAAAGGATATTTTGACGTATTGTTGCATTTACGATATTTTATTTTAAAAACAACATTAACAGAAACTGATTGACCGGTCTCGACATTTACAAACCCAATCTCCGGACAACGTGGAGGTTTCTTTGGTTCCGGGCGAGGCGAAGGGCGCGGTAGCGTCCGGAGACGACTACCCATTACAATAAAGCGAGCCGAAGGCTCGTCGATATATCCTCTCAATTTTCGGCACAACAGTCAAGAGGATATAACATGGAAAGGATATATTGACGAGCCTTCGGCTCGCTTTGTTGTAATGGGTAGTCGTATCCGGGCGCTACCGCGCCCTTCGCCTCGCCCGGAACCAAAGAAACCCTCCTCGTTGTCCGGAGATTGGGTTTGTAAATGTCGAGACAGGCCAATCAGTTTCTGTTAATGTTGTACGTAAGTATGGCATGGGGATACTACGTAAGTACCAGGTCCTGTGAAGGTTCCTGGAGGTATTTCCGTTAACAGGAAAGTACCAATGAGCGTAATGTTAGATCAGAGCGTACGAGAAAATACGTCGAATTAGTTGCTAGAACCGAGAAATACTACAGATCTTTTTTCCCAGACGCGATAAGACAGGCATTAGAGTTCATTTGGTGCTGTGACACCCCCTGCCAAACGCTTCGGGCCCTGCAGGGTATGCATGTAAATGTATTTGTTTTGATGTGATACGAGAATCTCTGTCAGTTCCTTTGAGGTGAGTATGCGATTCGGCCAACTCACCCTGTTTGTGGTAATGCATTTCTCGGTTTTCTTGTACGGCGATCGTGAGAGGTAGCGACGGGCGGAAGGAGTGATAATTGATTAAATATCAACTATTGCAAAGGGTGACATCTAGAAGTAGGTGTCCTTTCTGTGCATTACTCGTGGCCAGAAAAATTAAGAGAATATAGGACATTGATAAAGATTGATGTTCATTCTGTGTATAACGTTTTAAAAATATTTTTCAGACCTTTATGTGACGCGCCCGTTAAATTTTCGGCCACCGTGAAAAGAGATTCGTCGCTCGTTAAAATAAACACTGTCGTAAACTATTCGCTACATTTAAAAAAGAGAAATAGTGCATTGTGACGACTGCACCTGGAGCCTTTCTTCCGTTTTCACGAACTGCCATTCCTTTTGATATTTGTGCAGAATTCCGCAATGCAAACGGCCAGGAAGAACTAATTGGCCCAATTCGCGATTATTCAAATCTCATTCTTTATTTTTAGTCTCTTTTCCTCCATCTGGATGCTTGTTCTTCCTTTGAACTTCAAGGCTCGATACCTCTGCACACACTCACACCCTTTACTGCAAAAAAAGAGCGACTCTCTTTTCTGAAGGAATGTTTTCACCGCTACAGCCTCATCGGACCATTAACTTCCCCTCGTTTTGCGCCACGTAAATTAAGAATTAAATTCCCGTCCAATGAATGGAATCCTTTGTTTTCTCCTGCCTCATGTGGGGCGGACGGCCGTCGAGAACTAAGAGCGAATGGCGACATTTTGGTCACATTCCGGTGCTTTCTTTTAGCCACAGATCGAACACTCTATTGATGGGTCAACGCCTCGATGCTGTTTTTTTTCTCTTTAATGGGAATAAAGAGTAGAAAGTTTATTTTTCATCAGGTGGCGTAATATTTCTTGCTGGATTTAAGTTCAGTGGTGTACTGAGAGGACATTTTGAGAACTAATGTTTTATGGAAAAGCGGCTTATTATGTCGAATATGTCTACGCTCAATCTTCAGATAAATGCAGCCTAATTTCTATTTTATCAAGATCTTGAAGTAAAGTTCCTAAACTCCTTAGCTCCATCTTAAAAATATTTGCCTAAAGTACCTGTGAAGAATAAAAATTCCGTAGGGAAATAAATGTAATTTATGAAAAAGAATTTTTGCTTTTATTTAATTATATTGTTTTAACGAATTCCCATACCTCAGGGACAAATGCAAAAATCGATAATCAATCATTTTCAGTGCTTAATTATTTTTAAATTAGCTTCCGCTGCATTTTTATCATTCGCGGACGATAATCAGTTTATTTGCAACCGATTAATAGTAGGAATAAATGATGTAATTGAATAAAAAAAATCTGTAATTCGTTTGGCGAAGAATCAAAGAATTACTTTATATTTTTGATGTACATATTATGAATCATTTTATTCAACTGAGTTATCTGGAACGGTTTTTTAAAATTTTTATATTTATGGCAAATTAAATTCTTTTTCCTCTTGGAGTTCGGTGGGATTATTAAATTGCGATCGAAGATTAATCCCAGAGTGAAACATTATGTTGTCATTGAAAAGATTTATGGCGTGACTCGATTGATAATAAATGTGTAGCTTAGTGATCCATTTATTTAGGAGGATAACATGCGTTTTTTGCCTCTTGGCCGTTTTGTGGACAGTTACGCGCGTCGGTGTGAACCTTCTTAAATTGATCACTAATTAAATTAATCGCAGAAATGAGGATTCATTGTTCGATAGCAAACGAGCCGCGTACTTCGATCAACGCCCGTCACGACTGATTAGCGAGACGCTTGTAAAATAATCTCCCCTCATAAAGACCGCTGCGGAATAAAATCATGGCGTCGATTATGTCGAGTTTTTAATGGACGTCCGCCCATTCCCCGATATTGTTTTGATTGCCGGCGCTTAAAAATCCCTCGAAGTCTTCCTCACTCCCATTTCCCGGTACGGTCGGCAAATACGGCGAAGCGTCTATACGACTGGCATTCCGTCTCCCATATTTATCTCGAACCCTTTCCTGAATCGTAATTGGAATCGGGCGGCCATCTTGTTCGATTGTTTCATCTTTACGACTTCCGATTGTGTACCCTCTCGCCATTTCCTCTTTCCTGGTTTGCTCCTTTATTTGCGTCCATATTAAAAAAAACGAGGCGATCGCCTTTTGTTTTCCCACGGAATTTTCCGCTATAGTTAAAAAGAGAGAATTCGCGACGATTCTTATTCTCCGCGCGTCGCGGATTCTCTTCGAAATATTGCAGAATCCTCGGAAGCTATGGTATGAGAGGCAAATTAGGGAATATATGAAAGGGAAAACCGCTATAATACTCGGATATGGATGTAGTGTAAGGAAAAATGATATTAGGACTGTAAAAGAATAGCACATGGATGAGAAACCGGCAATTAATTAGAAGTGTAATGACGTTTTATTAGCAAATCCCATCGACGTCCAACTTATTATTATTATTTCTTTTTTCTCTCGAAAGTTTTCCGGCATATTTTTTATACAGCGGAATTAACGCAAGCCGTATAACATTATTTATTTTGCTTTTTGTTTTTGGTGGTAAGGTGATATTTCCTAAGAATCGTCTTACAATTGAAGCTATATTAATAATCACCGATTTTTGTAGTTTTATGTATAATTTGCTATTTAGTTCCAGTATGTTAATGCTGTTGTGGAGACATTTTGGGATGACACTGGTGGATGACAATACTATGGGAATAATGCTCACTTTGCCTTGGTTCCACATATTTGTGACTTCTTCTGCTAGTGTTGTGTATTTTTCTATTTTTTCATTGAATTTCTTTTCTAAATTCGGGTGTGTTTGGGATTGTTATGTCTATCAAATAGGTTATTTTATCATTCTTTGTTATTAGCGTGATGTCTGGTTTGTTATGGACTATTGTTTTGTCGGCTATAATTTCTCTGTTCCAGTATAATTTATTATTATTATTATTGTTTTTACATAAATAAATCTTTTATTCTAATTATTTTTTGGAATTCTACTAAATATGAAATAGCGCGCACAAAATATGTTTTATTTTTTAACATTGGTTTGCATTAATAATAAATCAACCTGAAGACCGGATATGTATTGCATACGATGTGTAAGATATATAGTGTAATAAAAAATCGATCGAGTACAGTTCAGTATTGAGAGGATTAGAGAGTTTATTAACACTTAAATATTAAAATGTATTTAACTCTTATATAGTTTTTCGCAAGTGAAACGGATGCGGTTTTGGGAATGTGAGGTAAAATTGCAAACGAAAGTAACAGAGAAATTGTAAATTTTCGTGAATAATCGTCGTAAGTATGGCGGCGCTTCGTTAGTGGCTGACTTTCTGGAATAGAGAATGGAAGTCGCAACGGATGAAGCACATTCGAATCTTGGCTTATGCGAAATATTTTCAGCCACAATTTTCGGGCTTCGATTGCAAACAAAAGGGTAATTTAACGCCAAGTGATGTTAATGGTTTAATATGTGGAATTATTATGTATGAGTTCCCGTAAGTTACACCGCGACCATCATCAGTACAAATTCGTATGCTTTAATACGCCTGATATTCAAATTCTTTGGAAGTTTTCGCCTTCGTTGATCTGGCTTTTAGGTTAAGGCACTAAATACATTTTTGAGCCTTTTTTTCTTGCATTTGATGGAGAAAGTATAGCAGAAAATCTAAGTAAGATACCAAATACTTTGGATTAATTAAGTTCAAGTCTTTAGTGATCTTTTTCAAACATACCTCTATCTCAAACGTCTGTATTAGGTAATTGTGTAAGTGAAGGAATTAATGTTATAATTTTAATAAGATAAATCCATGGCGGCGCATCAGGGGCGCACACAAAGGGGCGGTCGAGTGGGTCCGGACCGCCCCTATCATTTGATATTTATACTTTAACATTTTTGCAATGAACTGCGCACAACGTATTGCTCATGACACGAAAGCGCGGTGCGGTAGTTAATAGAACCTTTTAAAGCATTGGCACACCTAGTTACATTACATTTTAAATTACAGTTGGACATATTTTGTTTCAGTCGATGGTGTCCTTCACTTAATCTGATTCATTCGAATGAGTCAGTCCAAGCAAATGTGAAACATTCATTCATCCATCACTCGATAGCCTTTTTCGTCTGCATCGTTCGATAGTCAGTCTCCTTTAATATTATATCCGAACCATTCAGTCTACTGAAAAGGACTATCGAATAGAACAAATGAATGTCAACAATCTAACGACTCGATTCAGACAGTGAATTTAGAGAACTTTTTAAAAATACTTCAATCCTCTTTTCACGTTTGGAAGGAGATGAAATAAAAATACCTCCATTATCTAATCGATCGCAGTACCGAAACAATATTCCAGCGTCAACTGCTGAAGAGTTTTATAGGAGGACCATATTTTTACCTTTCCTCAATAATTTAATAATGCAAATCCAACAGAGACTCGAAAAACAACGTAATATACTAGCCAACTCCTCTTGTTTATTGAATAAAAATGACAGTAGTGCTGATAACAACGATTTCTTAAAATTATGCGAGTTTTATGCACCGCACGAAAGCAGTTTCCAAGAAAATGAAGATACTTTGCTTGCCGAGCTAAAGTTGTGGAAGAAAAAAATTAGAAATATGGACACACTTTCTATAATGGAAGGCTACGTAATTTGTGAAGAGGAGTTTTATTTCCATGTTAAGAAACTTTTAAAAATTTTAAGTACACTGCCAATAACTACCTGTACAAGTGAAAGATCCTTCTCCACACTAAGACGACTGAAATCTTACATGAGAAATACGATGGGAAACAAACGACAGACTAAATGGACTAGCATTACTGAATACTAGTAATATAGACATTTCTCCAGATGAGGTTATTAATGATTTAAGTTTGCAACAGAGGTGTTTAGAGTTTAGTATTTAGTCACAGCCTTATGTATATTTAATTTACGTATATTTTATTTAATTTTTTGGGCAATATGACACGTTTTTCTTTTATAAAAATTATAGGATAATCATTATGTTGTTATTAATATACTGTATTATTATCTTTTATTTGATTTAAAATATAAAAAAATCGGACCGCCCGTGTAAAAAAAATTCTGTGTGCGCCCCTGCGGCGCATAAATAATAGGTTCTTGTTTCCGTGGTGAAGTTGTATGTACTAATAGGTAAAGCACCAGAATGCCCCTGACACGCTGCGGACCCACGCACGAAGATGAACGGCGTCCCTCGGAGTTCTGTAGGCTGCGACTCGCGGCGCGATTCTCTTTTGTCTTCGCGGTCGCCTTCTAAGAATTCATTCATTCATCAATCGGTACGTTTGTTGTTTTCTTTTCCTCTCGAGACTTTGATTCCGAGAAACGCAACCTGGAGTCTCTCTCGATCTTCAACTGTCTCGCGTGTTACGTCGAGAGGGGCTGGAATAATTGATTGCCCTCCACCTCCCCCAAGAAGTGTGACTCTGCGCGAGGCTGCGGGTGGTCTTCGAATCCGCTCTGAAAGAGACATTGTCGTGAAGCCACCCGCCGAGGGAGGCAGATGGAACACCTACACCCATTCCATTCCATCCTGAGTCTATAGCGTAGTTGGGTCTGCATGCAAACCCTTAGCGGTGCACCAGTTATATTGCTTCGGAATTTAGACGCTCCAAAACTTTGTAATGGGACCCGTTTACAGATTCAAACTATATATCCCCATGTTATTGAAGCAACAATTTCGAAAGAATGCGGAAAAGGACAGTGTTTGCAAAATCATTATCGCTGGCGATATCCTTAGAGCAGTGCTCCCCAAGGACCTTTTTTGCTCCACGGCAAACCTTCATGAACATCGCGGCACACCAAACCCCCCCCGTAATTAATTTCCCTGCGAAAATACTCATTTTTAAAGATAAAAACCAGCGTAACAAGTAAAAGTCGCAGTTATATTAGATTGTTACGATTGGTAAAGCAATAATTGTATAATTTTATTGTACATTAAATACATAATTTAAAAATTAAATATCTTCGGAGTGTGCGGAACACTAGTCCCTTCCTCGCGGCACACTAATGTGCCATGGCACACCGGTTGAGAACCATTTGCCTTAGAGCGTTTAATATACATGCATCAACTTTTTGTGTGATACATTTGCGTATGATTATCACAAACTTAAAATGAGCTTATTTTTTCTTTGATAAAAAATATCGAAAGGAAACAGAGAAGTCGAAAGTAAACATTTCCACAATCATTATGTGTTTTATTGCGTATATGGCGATGCGCAAGTTGTTACCAAAGATCATTTGATGCTTACCGATCGCTGTTAATGATCAGCAAATACTTATAGATGACCGTTAGGTTACTATTAACTTCAGTTGATAACGTATACGAGGCAGTTGCTTGACTTAATGCTTACGTATACTGATTTGTGTTTAATTTTAAGCGCGTTTTGTTAAAATTCGCTTCTGATTTCACTTTGGCATCTATTTGTCCCTCTGTGCACGTGCTTAAAATTGGGATGAAAGCATGCACGTTGGAGAAATGAAACTTGTAGCGTAGATTTCTGTACTGCTCACATAGGTTTTTCTATAGATTTCAATTTTGAAATGTATACAGGGTCGGATTATAGTTATTTGTTTCTTAATATTTCCGATGATATAAAAGAGAGAGAGCTGAAAATTTGTGGTAATTTACGCATAAAACACGTGATTAAATTTCTAATTATCCTCGTTTCGCCAATTAGGTTAAGGGAAAAGTCATAGCGAAGTAAAACACAAAATATTGCCATATTTAACAATTGAAGAAAAAATGCGATGATTGTATCCATGTTCATGTACTGTACTTGTCATAATGTGGAAAGACTCCGTATCTGCATACCGTACATTATAAGTGAATTAAAATAAATGGAACGTTTAATTCTGCCATTTTTATTTGCTCGGAATAAGTGTGAACATCAAATCATTCCATTTCTGCAAACGAGGGAATTGAAGTGCTTACGGAATGAACAAGTAAACGAATCTCTTTGGCATTATAAGATAATCTTCACTAAGTTGAATTTTACGTAATTTCGACACTTTGGTTTTTAGTTCTATAACATGCATTCGGAACTCCTGTTCTCGAAATATATCACAAAAACGGTGAATTTCCTTCTGGTATGATGACCTCTCACTCTTTAGTAAAGGCTGATGGCGTAAATGGTGGGCAACCTTTTCTGCATGGTGGGCTGTGAATCCTTCGGCGGGCTGCATTAGAAATTGCAAATGGATTTTAGCTAAATCGAAAGTTACCCGAGATTATTAGTCACCATATTCATGGAAATCATGTTAGAATTAGCTTTTTGGGGTTAAAGTTTCAATATCAAATATCATGTTGGAATTCAATCTTAGAAACACTTTTGAGAGAAGATAAAAAACATTTGAATCGACAAATATTTACTAATATGTTCCAATTTAACCTTAGATATTTTAACAGATTTTGCTACATGGAAAATAATATTAGGTTTTAATTAAAATAAATCAAGTTTTGAAAACTATGAAACGCTGGCGTTGGGCCGCATAAAATTGTTTAGTAGACTGCATCCGGCCCTCGGGCCGCAGGTTGCCACCACTGGCGTAAACTTCTTATTAGAAAAAATAAGCACCCAGAATGCTGCAAGGCATTCGGTTTGGTTGAGCACATGGCGGAGCTCTTATAATGAAGTGACTGTTCATTGAGTTTTAATTTTTCTTCCACTGTGAAGAGGGCGCCCGGTCGTAAAACACCCTTACCCTTGAAAGGCCCTCTCGTGTATTAGTATTAGGAGATAAGATTGAAACTAGGTTGGTTGGATCGAGAAGTGGAACGATCTTCGTGAGCCGTTGTGGTGTCCATATATGTATATAATTCTTCTTAGTCCAGATGTTTCAGCCGGACTGGTGACCTCTCCAAGGAGTGGCCATTCGCAGATAATTGTTGTACTTATTGGCGGTCTTATACGAGGGCGTTGATAAGCATAACGAGAGTGAAAACTGCATTCTGTGGAAAGAAATTCCGTGAAAGCTGCATTCCGTGGAAAGATATTCCTATTAACAAGTAAAATAAATGAGACTTAATATATAAAAATCTGTATGGAGTATCACGTAGTGTGCGGTAGAAACGTGGATTAATTTTAAGAAATTAAATCGTGTAAGTATACTTGGAAAGCTTAGAAACGGGAAAATAGAGAAAAATAGGAAAACGAAGATAAAAGCAGGAAATTTTAAGAAAGAGAGAAGATCGATTGATGGAGAAAAAGGGAAACTGATTTTCTGAGAAGAGCCTGCGTGATTATCTCTGACATTGGAGTAAAATTCGGAAGTAAAAGAGAAAGAGGAATTGAAAACTTTTAGGTATTGATAGAGTCGCAGCAGAAAGTGTTTTCGTGCCATTTGAATGGTTTTTGAGGAAAGAACAAAGTTAAGAACCGAATTTAGTAGGTAATTATCGAATTGCATTCGGATAATGATATTCGTTATCATATTCCGAAATTAAATTAACTGCGCTACTTGTGTGTGAAATGTGAATTGAATGGCAGTTATTTATTTAACTTGAGAATATTCTTGAGTCGAACTTGCAAATTTATCAGACGAATTTCGACAGCGTAACTGATCTTTAATAATATTCTACAGAGAACTAATATTAATTTGTAGCTTTATTTTTCATTAGATCACGCGTGGTTTTAGGTTCGTCGTGCCACGAGCGTTCAGTGACGCCAACACGTCCGCGAGGAGCCCATCAGAACTCCAGAAAGGTATGCGTTTGCGCCTCGCTTCCTAGAAACCCTTCGCTGCGCTTGGCGACGATGTCAGCTGCAATCTCTACCGAGGGTTAGGCTCATGTGGGTGGGGGTGCAGTCGTGAGGGTGCAGTCGTGGGGGCGGAGGCGTGTGGATGGACAGGGAGAGGCGGATATGAAGTATGGGCAATTATAGACCCTCTGGAGTTCTCTCGTTGAGACCGTGACGAAAGCAAAGGAAGGAGATGATGTGGTAAGGAGAGTGAGGTGGGATGAGGGGGAGGGGGGGGAGGAAGTGGGAGTTAGAAGGAAGGGGGGAGGTAGGAAAAAGGGGGAAGTCGGATGGGATGTGAGTGAGTGACCATCGCTTCTCTCTAGGCCTCTTATGGCGCCAGAAGATGCTTGCCCTCCTTATAAGATGCCTCTCCAATAAATAACTTGGCGCGTTGCTCTCTTGTTTGTTTGTGACTTTGAAGCGCTCCGAGTCGCTGGAATGGCCGGGCTTTAATGGAATTGAGCAATTTAAGATGTTTTCTTTTTTTTTTAAATGAATATCCTCTTCCGTTTGTGTTTCGCCATGGAGCGTCGTCGTGTGGGAACTTGGTATTCCTTCTTTCAATTTGAGGCGCTCTGAGATACGCTTAAGACGAGAGTGCGTGGTGTTAAAATTTTTATCGACTCTGTTTCACGCTTGCTGAGATTACGAGTGGCATTTTCACGCTCCAGTTTATCCGTTTCCTTTTCAAAATGACGGGGTTAATTTTGTTTACAATTGCTCACTGTTTTTGTTCGAACAAGTTCTTTATTGTTCGATGTAAAATAACGTGAAGGTAGCGACCTCATTAAAAACCTGGAATTTTCGGTTCAGGCAAAGAAGCGTGGAAAAAGTCATCTCTTTTATGTGCTTGGGGGATACCACTCGTTTCATATTCCGTGTGACCAGGTCCTCGCCTTGTCAAAGCCGTGCGTCGATTTATTGTCGTATTTAAGTTTAAATGAACCTCTTTTGCTGCTCTTCCTGTACCAGAATGAGAATTTATTACTGCGTAATGGATAGGAAGTTTGCTTGCTTTTTTCTTCGAACATTCCTGATGATATTCTGTTTTATATGCGGTTTTGAGTTCTCCACAAAAGCGATACCTATCGATTGTTTTTAAAATACGTTTTGGTGCGCTCTTTATTGTTTATTAGGTGCAGTTTTTCATCAGTTAGGCATATTTAGTTTTATTCTATTTAACCAGGTATTTTGGTTCGTCATCTTATATATTTTATCCATAACTTTTTTTTAAAACCCAAATTAGAATAGCCGGAAACATTATCGTGGCTTTTTGTTTCTCGTAGGGATCGGTTGGATGAATCCTTTTCCTTCGTCATTAAAATGATTTGCTGGTTAGAAAACGTTCCACTCCCATCCCATTCTCTTTCGCATCGATATTATTCGCATACATTTGCTTTCTCTTCCTCTGTTTCAAGGCCGATCGCGCGTGATCAGGCGTGAAAGATCGTCCATCCTCGTCAACCGATTCGCCAAAGAGTAGTATTATGCGTTAGCCGAAGAGGTTTTTGGCTTTTTACCGACTGAGTCTTATGATGGATTGAAAATATGAAATTTGCCGTAGAACGTTTAAATATTATGATGGATCTCACCAGAACTATAGCTGTGAATAAATTGTGCCTTACTCAATAATTATTCATCTGTGCAAAAATAGATATTGTAGAGTAAAAATGAAGTTCTCTCTCCGCACATATCAACACATATCAAGTGGATGCTTTCACTTGCTGTGTGGATTAATTTTTACTTCCCATATTTAGCAAGATTTGATTTCCATGCGAGGTAGAAATATTTACTTCAAAATATAGTAGTTTACAATAATAGATTTGGCCGAGAGATGAGCAAATATGAGTAACGTAAAGGCGATGCAGGTAGCAGGTGCAAGCGCGACGCCATTTTGTAACGTCCTCCATCCTTGGGGATTCATTTTCTAGGTGTGGAGGCGTGATAAGTTTGCGTTTGTTTTTAGGGCTCCTGTTCGAATTTTTGGCCTAATTCCTTGCATGTTGAAAAGATCTCGGCGGGCGAACGGCAATTCATTCTTTTGACTCATAGATGAGTACAACGCGTGGATGTTCCGAAATGTGTAAAAATACAACATTATAAGAACTTCTGCTCAGAAATGCGTGGAGTATGCACAACTTACCGAAGTACGCGGCCAGTTCAACGTAAATGTAGCGGAAAAATAAGCCAACTTGAGTATATGCGCCAGGTTTGTTATTCTGAACAAAAAGGCTGAATTAGCGAACCCGTGGCATCTTAAGTACTTGGCTTTCCTCACTCGAAAGCTTGGAAAGCACTCGAAGATATGTTTCCTCTGAGTATTGCTTTTCTGAAAGTTTTTTGAAGAGTAGAGTGGAGATGCGCTGACTCGGGGAGAATAAACAGTCGGTCTCACGACACCGTAGCATAAGCTAATCCACCGAGGATGTTTACGTTTCATTAAGCGTGTCTTGTTCGAAGGAATTCCTAGTCTTCATTATGAGCAAAGATGAATGAATTGATCTCGTCTGTGACGGATTCGCCATGAACAGGACAGCTGAAGGATGACGGGGCTGTTACAGATGTTTTACGGTATTCATTCACATAGTTTCCATCGGCAGTACCTCGTCTATCCGATTGCGCGGCTCACCACAGCCAGCGGATGATATTTCATTGTTTTGTCGCATTGGAGACAATTAGCCATAAAAAAGCACCATAAAAGGTTCTTTTGTTTAACGAAAGTCATCCGAATGAAATTATCGCATCTAAGTTATGAATCGTTGGGCGTAATTGCAGCTCGCGCAACAGTTGAGTAAGGTGTGCTATGAAAAATCGAAGGAAAACTATGAAAACAAAGTGAAAATAAATGTTTTAATCAGGGAAATAAGTATTCTGTACTTTTATATGTCGTCTATTTTACGAATAAGTATTCTGTACTTTTATATGCCGTCTATTTTACGACAACTAAATATAATTACTGAAGAAGTTCTGACGTAAATCTTCCGTGTAATATGTATGCCTCGCAGCCACTCTTATATAGAAGCGATTGGCCAATTAAGTATGGCCGAGAGATTGCGCAGCGGATAGGAAGGTCCTTGTGTCCCACAAACACATAGCCTCCGTCATCATGTTACTTTTTATTAACCCATTCTCTATCTTATTAATGTTTCAACGGCAGTTAAACTAATGTAATGGATTAAAGTGTTACTTTATCCTTCTTTGGCGAGTTGATCGAATGAGAAACTTTGCTTATTCGTTCGATTTTAATCAAGTTTTTTCCTCTTCTAACATTGTTCATAAGTTCCAGAAGAGACACTGCGATACAATATATATTGACAGGTTTTGTTAAATTTCGAGACACTCATGTTTCACTATCTAAATATAATAGTAAATAGTTTAACATTGGAATAATTTGCATAATAAAAATTCTTGTCGATTAGATAAAAAATGTCGTCAATAAGAATTCCGTAAGTGATCGAGGAGTGCGACCTTTTCGCGCAAAATCTAAAGAGTTGCTATTTCGGACGAGAGGGAAGAAAAAGCCCGAGTTTTTACTATGATGCTGTGGAGATGAGCAGAGGAATCCAAGTAAGTTGTCTCGGAGCAAGTATGTTTATGATCTCCTTCACTCGCCATAGGGGAAGGGGGTAAATAAAGCCTTCTCTGAGAGACCGAAATAACCGCAGACGCCGAATCTGCCTCGGACGCCGCCGTTGGGAGAGGTGGATGTGGGGGAGAGGAGGTGTAGGGGGGAGGGGAGGTGTAGGGGGGAGGGGAGGGGAGGTGGGTGCGCACTTTGGCCTAAAGTCCTAAGTGGTTGCGGCAATAAATAGAGAGTGACAATTTCCATCTTCGCTCGAGAATTCAAAACGAGACTGCAGGATTTGGTGGAGATGATAGCTCTCATTTCTTGGGATCCGTGGCCGTGAAATACGCCTTCTGCTGTTATAA
The DNA here is from genome assembly GCA_036926305.1 of Uropetala carovei. Lineage (NCBI taxonomy): Eukaryota > Metazoa > Arthropoda > Insecta > Odonata > Petaluridae > Uropetala > Uropetala carovei. The sequence continues at coordinate 3,826,084 of JAXCHB010000167.1, forward strand.
ACTGAGAGGCGGGTGCGAGATTGATAGGCAGTGTGTGTGCGGCGTTTAAACGGGCGGCGTTTTTATCGGCCAAACAGATTAAATCTCGTACAGAATCGCGAAAGTAAAATGTTTAGTGGTGTTTTTGTCGCTTGTCTCGGAAGTATGTATTTATGAAGCGCCTTTGAATCCGTGTTCGTAAATGTTTTAAGATTTAATCGTGTTAATGAGAAACGAAATTCTCGCCCGCTTTTTTTTGCTCAGAAACGTATTGTGTAGCCGTTTTCAAGTGACTAGAAATATTTTTACGATGCATGAAAATACTTAATTGTACCTAGCTAAAATAAAGTCTAAATTTATGCTTGACTTTTATCTTCGTATCGTATTTTTTAGTACTTTACGTACTTAATAATGAAATAAAACGCAAAAGTCAACCGTATGGTTTAATAGTAAAACCTTCGTCTATTTATTTTGCACATTTGCGGTTAATTCTTAAACATATATCGTCGAAGTTGTGCTTAGTAAATAATATCTACGTATTCTAACGAATATCTGCAGATGTGAACGAATGAATTATTTTTAAACTTTTCCATCACAAGTATCATTGGAGAAAAACAAAGACGAGTAAAAGACATAATTTCAGGTTTTTATGCGTTATTTCCTTTGATTTTTCTTTCAGTTTCTGATTTTCACAAAAATGTCTAATATCCCGATATTCTATCCTTTTCCAGAAATTCGTTGCGCGACTTTCAGATTGATATTTTTTCTCTTCGCCGATTTCGGAAAAATATACGAAAAGTGTGGCTATATTCTTAATTATATTTTCTCCGTTAACTCGAATAATATATCAAATTTTCTTTGCATCTTAAAATTCCTCAGCGCATCATTTTCGATTTCTCTGTGCCTGTTGTTTCTCTCGGAGCTGACATTTATAATCTTATGCCTTTTATATTGGCTTAAGCTACATAATATGTCACGTGCTCCACTATGTAAAATTTATAGGGTTATGTTTCTGCAGACATTAAACTAAATATTCCGGGAAGTTTTCAGGCGATTCCATTTGGCTCGCTGACGATATAAAATAATATTCGGTTGAACTAATTAAGTTGGTAGTCGAGGACGTTTTATTATCCTCTATCAAAAAGGCTTTCGTGACATTGAGCAGAGATCGTGGTCATAATCGATTCTCGACTCATTTTTTTAATGTATTGTCATTTGTCTAAAATATCCGATAGATTTATTGAGTTGTAAACGGTCGGGCGTGGATTTTTAAAGGCTGCAGCTGGATTTGATCCTTGACACGCGAGAGGTCGTCTTCTTCTAAATGCGCTGGCAGAGCTTCTCTTTGAATAGCCACGAGGTCACATTCTTGACGATTTTTAGACAGTCTTTGAGAGCGGTCGAAGTGAAAGATGGAGTCGATGGTGAAAGTCGTTCGTCCCTCTGACGCGTCGGATACTAGTAAATAAAATGATTCATGAATCAATTTACTTTGTATTGCTGAGAAAGGCTTTCATTAGGGTTCCTTATGCCTTGAATTTTATGCGTAATTGAATCAGTGCGTCTGATTATCATAAATTAGTTGGAGTGGTACGAAAAGATTTATTATTCCTTATTCGACGAAGTATTTTTGCAGGTTTTTTATTTCGATGTATTGCATGAAAAAAATTATTACTTTCCAAGCTTCGGTAGATTTATATTGGATTTTCCTTGCTCTCTTGATGAAAGATCGCTTATTATAGCTCATGTTGTTAAGCAAGAAATAAAGTAATTGCAATGAGCATAAAAACAAAAGCGCGCAAGAATTTCTTATGCCACATATTCATGAAAATATAGTAATAGGTTGACATATCGTTAATTTCAATTTTTTTGGTGCAGAAATTTTGCATATCGTTGAATGATCGCAAGTTTTATCCTAAGTATAACTTTTAAATTTTCGAAAATAAAAGTCACTTTAAAGCAATTCGAAAGGCACTGGCTGTTATGTTAATTTTATTCCTGGCTAATCAGCCTCTCGGACTATTATAGAGAAAGATGCACTAAAGTTGAATTTTTTTTAGAATTATATTTAGATTTCTGAGGATTTTACATGGTCGTTAAAATTTCCTAAATACCAGCTCATCTAGAGAAAATGTCAAAATTAAAATGTTTATTCAAATGTTTTACTAATTGTAAGACCATATTTAGATTAAGGCCTTTTTTCGATTTCAAGTATTCGATTCTTTTGCATAATCACTCTATTTCCGTCCATGCATTAAGAGGCGAATGTTCCGTGTCGATCTCCGTTATTCGTTGCATCATATGGCTTTATTCACTTCCTTCGCCCATTATTCTTCCACCAGCCTCTCGGCCGCTTTCCATCGTGGGCGGCGCCCTTCTTCCTCGAGAGTTATCGCTTAAACATCTTTGGGCGCTTTGTTTGCATTTGCGGGCTACAAAAACCCCGGATGCCTCGTAAGATTGAAGAGATAGCCTTAATGGAATGCTTTAAGTTATTTTAAGAAAATAACCTAAAGGCATTTAAATGACCAGACGTCTTAATTATAAAGTCATTTGACTGTTGAAATGGGCTATGTACTCGTATAACGCCTCGAACGGGAGAAAATTTAATTATGCGAAATGTTTTGAAGGAGTGGGAGAGTTTATGCGACCATAAATTACATTTATAACGTCTGTAGCGCTGTCTGTCAATATCAGGGCGTTGTGTTTGTTGTCATTGAAATCTATTGTCATAAAAAGTATTGAATGTCGGTGATAACGACGGCGCAAAATAAATTGATTAGGGATGCTGTGCGAGGATTTCAATCACGTCCAACGGAATAACCATTGTTTAGATTGTCTCAAATGCTAAACAAATAACTCCCAAAGATTTCTTAATGGATAAATCGCTATGGTGTCCCGGATTGCTGCGTAGTTCTTATTTAATTGCTGACATTTTAGTATTGAGATTTGTTTATCTTTTGAGAGCAGTAAATGTCACTGGAGTACGAATATCCTTCAATCATCCAAGGAATTCTTTTTTTCCTTCCTCGTTAATTAATGATTTGTTTTTTTGGTTGGTTGGAAAAATCCAACCTTTTTCGAAAAAAATAATCGCGGAAATACTATCATATCAAATAAGATTATTCGTTTTCGAAACTCTTCACTCATTCCTTTAACTCGAAGATACGTTTTCTTTAGGCTGTGAACTTAAACCTCATTTCATACGAGGAGCCTTGATAAACTTCTTGATGTTGCCACGTGTAGGGGGGCACAGTTATTATTAGGTTGCGAATTGAATCATAGTTCAATTTTCTCTGTCGCAGCATTCTTGCTCGCCCCTTATTCTCTGCTGCCATGTTCTGCCCCCCCCCTCCCCCCATTTCCCCTTCCACTCCCCTTCGCTCTGCTACGTGTCCTCTTCCGGTCCCTTTTATTCGTCCCCTCTCCCCCAAATACTATTCGCTCTCGACTCTATTCCCTAGACCTACCTCACGCCATTGGAAGTTGCGCGGTGTTTGTGTTACGATGGATTTCCACGGCGCCATTTATTTTCATTTTTATTCAGCGGAAGTGATTCAAATGCGCATGCGCACGTCGTAAATGGCTTTCAAGCGCTTAGAATAGGCATACATACTGTCTCCATGGCGAGGGTCCTTCTGTCTCCTTCGTACGCCCAAGATGTTAAGACGCTCTGTTTCCTCGAAGTCACGGATTATGTGTTTTTTATTTTTATTTATTTGTAAAAAAATCCATTCAGGCTCTGATGTTAAGATATATATTGAATATGATAGAGAGAAAATGAAACCCGAGTGAGGTCGTCCTCAGTCTGTGTTTTTTAGGAATCTTTGATTCAGTTTATTTATATTATAAAATGCACTGCATGTAGTTTAACTTTTGGCACGTATTTTCTATTTGAGGAACTAAAACTGTCCTCTCGTTGAAAACATTCGATCGCGTAGTTCAGTTCATCCGCAACCATTGTCGTGACAAGAATTTCGTAGTCACAATAATATTGCAATTAAATTTGAATTTTTGTCGCAATAATATTGCAATTAAACATGAATTTTTGTCACAGTTTCTTTAAACGGAACAAGTTTCCTTTAATCGAAGAATGAATTATTTTTATTTATGAATCATTTCGTAATCCGAGTGAAAGATTTAAACTATATGAAAATGTAGTTTTCATCCGTAAATCTCCATGTCTGTTTGTAAAAGGTAGTAATTTTATCCCACATTTTTCGCCTATTTGTTGATAAAGATGTTCCACGGAGTACCATGAAATTTTCGATGCTGTGTTAGCCACGAGGATCGACGGACCGTGGAATTAAAAATATCCCGGTACATTGATAGTAGTAGCAGATGTAGTTTGCCAACCTTCTCTACATGACGTCCCGCCTTTTAAGTTACCAAAACTTCGGCGAATAGCATTGGAAGTTCTGGATACTTTGCTGGGCGGGAGAAGGGGGAAGAGTTTGCATCGAAAGTTACTAAGAGAAAAAGCAGGAAGAATTTCAAAATTCAAGATTTTTTGATTGTGCAGTCGACGAGTCGAAGTTATTTCTCTTTCGTAATTATCCCTTAAGGCAGTGTTTCCCAACCTTTTTAGAGTCGCGGCACCCTTAAGTGACTTTTAAGAATTTGGCGGCACCCCTCCCTATCCACCGTCAGTAATAATCGTGGTGAAGTTGAACCCCTAATCCCCTTCTCCATATCTTCTTTCATTTCGAAGTGCCTTTGCGACTAAATGAAGGTCGTCTTAACTCTGGTTTGCATTTTTGAAAGCCGACGATGCAAAATGGGGGTAAAAATGGGAAAACAAATATTTTTGCGTCACCCTTCAGAGCACTCACGGCACCCAGGTTGGGAAACACTGCCTTAAGGTGAAGATCAATAAGTCGAACCTTTTCTTTCATCCTTTGAGGTTCATATTATCGAGGTTCTACTTTAGTTGTAATTAACAAGGATAAAATCATCTGTTATGTTTTACGGATCGCTTTTTCATCGTAGCTTCACAGGCCGCATTAAACGCTCTAAGGACCGTATGCGGCTCGCAGACAATGAGTTGTCGACCTCTAATGTTGCTCATGGCTGAATGATTCTGATTCCATTTTGTCGGAGTCGTTAGTTAAGCTGACTTCTTTAGTATATTAAAATCGAATTTGTTGTGGTTTTTAAGTGCGAGCTTATTTAGTAGAGAAGTTTATTGAATTCCTGTCTACATTATCACTCGAGAGTTAATTGGGGAAATGTGTCAGCGATTTTTTCAATCTATGGGTAATTGTTTGTGAGCAGAGGCCAGTCTCCAATATGTCGGTGCGGTTTCATATTTCATTCTTAGCAATCGAGAAATGTTGTAATTAGCCTAGATGAGAGGTGGATGGTGTGTTTGATGCCCAACGCTAGGGTCGAGGGTTCGAATCCTGCCAAGCGCGTGGTTGTACGCTATCGCCATTTTTAGCATTATTGTAAAAGACTGGCATCTATTTAAAAGTAAATAAATATGGGTTCTGGTGTCGCCATTTTTATGTCTTGGGAGTTTACACGAAGGGTGAGAATCTAAATCTTACAGCGGTTGACCTGTAAAATTTTAATGATTAGCGTGTGTCGTTGGGTGGCTGGTAGTTTGGGATTTCTCCCGCCTGTCTCGGCGAAGGCCTATTCTAAGATCACCTTATTTGGTTCTGTTTCGATACGAAGCTCAAACTGCATCCGATAGATTCGTGGAACCTTTATTAGATGGCGGCAACAATGCGTCAGTTTGAAGGAAGCGAAAGATTCAAGGACCTTCTTTTTGTTTTGAATTTTGCAGCAAATCGAACCCTTCGGTCCAATCACTTCTTGATGGTAACGTGAGAAATCTGTCGACTCAGAGTGGTGCGGAGGCAACACCGTTGCGACCTCAGGATCCGTTGTTAACCCCGCGATGGAAGTGGATTCCAAATTCGAGCTTTATAGACCACCATCATCTAATCGCGAAATTGAATGAAGGTCTAAGCGAGCGCTTAGGACTTGGAGCAGTTTGTATGGCTCGAATCTGATAATTGGCGCATCTACATCGGAGGGAAAGGGTCCTGATTTCTTAAATTTGAGTTTTTAATTATCACAACATTAATATGTACTCGAAGATGAAACACGAATCTTATTATTTAGTAGCTTTGATTTATATCTTAAGTGAAAAACTCATTCGCGTCCCTAGTGCGTAAAAACGGATCGGCAAGGTAATTTACTGAGCTTCATTATCGAAGGAAGTTCTCCTCGTGCATTAACGATTGATATCTCACTTAGAACTTAAAAAAATAAAGAGGCTAATCGTCGAAGTAAAAAATTCATCCTTTTATCTTAAGTTACGGCCAACTCGAATGGGAAGTTCTCTTCCTAGAAATGAACACTTATGTCTCTGCAAAGGCATGGTCCCGCATAAGTGATAAACGATGCGCAGTACTTTTCTCTTAGTACTTTATTAATTTGAGTATTTGGCGATCGTGCTTCGGGTTTTTGTAGAATTTTCTTATATTTAATTTCCTGTAAGAGTTGATGGAATATCTATGCGGTTTCCTTTTCAAATTGTTCTCTTTCACCCCCTTTTCTCTTTTTCAACGCCACAGTGAGGACTAGTATAATCTCATTAAAACTGCTATCACTCCAAGCCATATCATCGTAATTGATGATATCAGACGAAGTAATTTCCTTCCATTCTTTCTCGATGAACTGCTCGACTAAAAGAATTGACTGAATGGAGCGCAAACACCCGTGTTGACACATTGAAAACGTCCTCGTCTGTCTCGACTTCTCCTGTTTGAGTCCGCCATAAAAAGGCACCATGGAAACAATCTTCCATTTTTGGAAAAATTGGCGATTTTCCTCTCTCTTGATTGTGGTCCGCTATTTAAAGGACTCAAAAAGATGTGTTTAATCCAAATATGCTAATGATAATGAATGGAAGCTTCATAACATTAATTCATGCTTAAATTTCACCGAAATTCTAAATACTGGGTTAAAGCGAGGAACACTTCTCTAGTGACTAACAAATGCGTTCTATTCACGAGCTTTTTCTCGGTTGCTTTATTATTTTCATTAGCAATTGCAGGTTTTGTTTTTTTTTTCGAGGAAAGAATTTCGTTTAAAAATTAAATATCAGAAGCACGTGCCTTGGTGAAATAAAGTTCAATATTTGCGCGGAAAAATATCGGAAGTGGTAGTGTCAGTGCGCGACTATTGAGAGCTCGCCTCTCTTATCCATCTACGGATATGGAAAGAAAAAAAGACGTATTTTTTCAAGGCAACAATTTTTCCTTTACAAAAAGTGAGCGATGCAAACGCACGCATCCCATCATAGAACAAAACGAACCGTATGCACGCGCACGGATTTTCCCCATTTCCTTACAAGTCCTTTTTATCCGTCTCGTTACACATTGAGGTCCAGCAATGCGAGCAATACATTGAGACTGATTGGGAATCCGCGGGCGATACTTATGGAGTTTGCTATGAGGCGGGGCTAGGGGAAGCAATAGACTTGGTTCGAGGGCATTACTAGTGATGGAATAATTAGACTAGGAGTGCGCGCGAGTGGGATGGGGGCGATGGAGGGGTTGGGGAGAGAGATGGAGTGCTTTTAACCATTTCGCGGGAGGATGGGCGAGGCGAAGTGGTGGTGGGCGAGAGAGAAGTCCGCCTCCCCCACACGGCGGTATATGCGGGGTGGTTGGCGTGTTACGTATAGCCGTAGAAAGCTCATTTACCATACTGGTCGAATGGTGGCGATGAGCGGATGTGTATCTCTCGTAGATGGAAGGTCGATTGGGGTGTTGGGGGATTGGGGGAGGGGGATTTGGGGGAGGGAGATGGGAATGGGGAGGGGGGGAGGCAGGCGAAAGGGCTCTACTATTTACCGCGCAAGTTCCATAGCAGCGGTCCCGATGACCCGGGTTCGCTCCCCTACTCGACCGTTCCTATGCGGGGGAGGGGGTGCGAAGGGGGATTCGAGGAGGAGAAAAAGGTCAGCATTAACTAACTCCCTCTAAGCCGTCCCCCTCGCCCCTTTTTCTCTCTCTCTCTCCACTATTATGCGGATCCTATTCAGTCGAGTCCGGCATGAAAAAGGACAGTGTGTGTGTTGAGAGCGACTACCTCCCCATCCCTCCTTCCTCTTTCCCTCTCTCTCTCTCTCTTTCTACTTCCTCTTTCCCTCCCTCCATCTGTGAAGGGTTGTTATGGTGTCCCAATAGATGGACTCGTCGTAGCTCTCTTTGCTTCGCGGTCGGTCCGCCAGAGGGAGTTGGCGTCGGTGGGGGGGGGGCGGGGGTGGAGGAGGAAGGGAAGAGGGCACGAGAGTTCCCAACAAATGCTCGACACGGCATGCTTCGATCCCACGGCGCACCCTGGACAGATGATGAGTCGGCTCCCAGTCGTATGAATCCTGTTAGTTACCTCTGCGGACTGCTTAAAAGGGTTCTGGTGGTATGGGTGGAACGTTCGCGGTGTAATTCTCTTGGGTCCCTTGATTCATTAGAGAGAGGGCGGGCGGGCCTCGAGGGTTGGCTTGTTTAGAACGCGGCTTTATTTTTTTAAAAAGTATCTATCGTATATATACTTATCTCTCCTTGCGTTTGTTTTCCCTTTCGGTGGCGAGAGGCCGGCTATCGCGCGAACTCCTTATTCGTTTATTTTTTTATCGCGTCAGAGGATGAGTTCATTCCCGCGGTGATTCCCAGTGCCTTCGGGGTCGGCCAGGGATGCGTTATTCTCGTGTTCGTCTGTTTTGATTTTATTTACCACGGACTTTTTTTTTTAATTTTTCCTCTATTTGCATTTTATTTTTGAGATACTAAAACCTGAAAATGGCGCTAGGAGGAAAATATTGATGGTAAAGGACTCAAAATGACGAGCTGTTTTATGATAAGCGAAAAGGGAGAAGTTTATTACTTTTTTAACGCGCTTGTCTTTAACCGTTAATTTAACCAGACGAGTATTCCTGCGTTACATTTTAAATTTGCGTCGGTTAATACTCGAAATGCAATTGTTATGCAACGAAATTTTCACTTGAAAATGTCGTTTCATATTCGTCTGCCGTACTAATTCTTTTAGCTCCTAATAACAGAATTAATCCGTACATTAACTACAAGTATTTTGAGATGGACGTAATAAAATTTTGTCCTTTTATTGCCTCTTATGGTTTTGCACCAAATTATTTTCTCTATGAACAGTAACTATGTAGAGTATGGGAAGAAATGTCGGACTCATTTTCACAGATAAATCCGCTAACTACTGCTAAAGATGAATTAAGCGTGGAAGGTGCCTAGTGGTGATAGAGTTCGTTTAACAACTTGTATTTTTTTCAATTTTTGCTTCCTCACTATACTCCTCAATTGGGACTCCGTTCCGTTTCTTATTTTTTCCTCATCACAGTTTCGTTAATTTTTATCTTGGAAGAAGCGCTCACGGCATCTGAAGCGCTATCGCGGTCAAAAAGAGAATTAGGACGTCTTCGCGATCATATTTTGATCAGCTTAAACCTCGACCGTAAGCGAACTAAGTGATTTTCCTCGTGTTTAGTGGGCACGATCCTCTTTCTGCTCCCAAAACTAACTTTCAAATGAAATCCCGGGAATACCTGAATGGCGCACCTGAGCAAAGCGATCGCTTCGTTGTACGGAGAAGAAAAGAGACGGAGAACAACGTCGGATTCCAGGATTCCGCCGCATCGAGAGAGGAAAGCAGGAAAGCAAAGGCTCGATGAGCGTCCGCAAATAAAAAATCGTTCTTTCGATTTCTTTCGGCGACTCTTTTATTTTCTGAATTACTCGCGCATTTTTCACGTTTTAACTCGTGTTTTCTAGTGTCGGTTGACAAGGCAGGAATGCATTCATGCTTGGAGGTGCGGAGGGAGGTCGTCGGGGGTGGAATTGGGAGGGGAGAAATTCTCCACGCTGGAATGAGGAGGAAAGTAAGTTATTAAGGAGTGGGAGAGATTTCGAAGGAGGAGGGGAGGGGGGAGCAATTTAAAGGGATAGAGAGGGGGAAGGGGTTCGAGGCTCCGAGGTGGGAGTGCGGTTGCAAAGATTGATGGGTAATCTTCTTCTCTTCCACCGAACCTAACGTCAACTTGCGAGGACTGCTTTTTTTTTCATTTCCATGCAAAGAAGGTGAAGAAGCGGTGGTCGATGTGCGGGAAACGGCGTTTGGATGTAATTTACTACTCGCGAGAGGAGGGAGCGGAAAGCCTGAGAAAAGGACCGAGTTTATTCATAACAAGCGGGGAAAGAATTGCAGAGCAAATTACGGAAGGCGCTTTTTTTTTAAAGAATACTAAAATGAAAACATTCCCCGGCGGACCAACCTATCCGGAAAAGTTTGCGTCTATAATAATATTCAATACGTTAATTATGTAAATACATTTTTAGACCTATTTCATTTCATTTTTGTTTCGAAAAATTAACTAATCTCACAGCTATGTATTTTGTCATTAAAATGTTAAGCAACATGTGAGGTAAACATTTCTTCAAAAACAATTGGCATTAAATAATAACAACGACAAAATATTTCATAGAATAAAATTTTAGCACTGTGTAATTTCACTTAATTTCGTTTAATAGCATACTTGTTTATTTACATTCGTTGCTGTGAATACTGCCAACAATACGAAAGCCATAATGAACCCGCATAGATAGTTCGTAAGGTTTTTTCTCATATCCTGTTGAAAGGCAAACATACGGACATACAGACGGACCTCAAATTTTTTCCTTATCTAATCCGAATGTAGAGCTGTATATGTATCCTGAAAATTTGGTGTTTGTAGCTTAAGTAATTTTTGAGCTATTTTTCACACGGCCAGGCAGACAGAATATTACTTTACCGATCATAAAAATGTAATATAATTGCGACTTTTACTTGGTTTATGCTAGTATTTTCTTTAAAAATGTGTATTTACGTAGTGAAATTAATTATGGGTGGTTTGGTGTGCCGCGATGTTTTAAAGCATGCATGAGGGTGTGCCGTGGAGAAAAAAAGGTTCTTGGGGAGCACTGCTCTAATGTATGACCAGATACGAGTTTTGCCCTATCATGCGCAAATTTCGGTTTTAAGAATGGGAGATGGATTAAGAGCAGTCAGATCGGAAAAATTAGTAATTTTATGAAATTTATTTTGACTAATCAGTGATAATTCACTATTGACCGTTTAATCGACTAAAGAAATAACAAGCCTTAATGGCGCTATTTGAGGTTTTGCTGTTGTGTGTGATTTTTCGATCCGCATGACTTTATGGTTGCATAGTGTTAAGGGGGCGTCGCGGCAGTCTGGTTGGTCCTGAGGCTTTATGCTATTTGGCAGATTCGGGTGCTGTGAAGGCGGGTCAATGCGTTTGGTAACAAACGTTAATTAATGCGGTCATCGAACACCAATTGAAAGGCAGCCAAAATCCGGAAATTTTACGAAAATGCAGTATTAGTAGCTTATTAATATCGCTGGTTATCGTTGTCAGTCGGTTATTTCAATTCAAAGGCGGAATTCCAAAACCACGTGTATCTTAAGGAAGGTTTATTTTTTATCAGTTTTTTAATGTTTTCAGTTAAATTGCAGCCGATGTAATCACACTAAACGGCATATATTTTATATACTACTGTGGTTTAAATCCTATTGATTTTGCACTCCACACAGCACGAGAATGCCGCGACATACTTTAGAGGTTGCCATTTTAAGGTGCTTGTCAGACCTCTACCTATGGTAACTTCACAGTCAATGTACAGAAATAGTTGTTTTCCACTTTTGGTAGACTACTTGTATCTCGAATTTACCTTGATGTGCATTACATGGTAACATTTTAGCTCAAAACATCTGTATCCCTATTTGCACTATGGATATGTTAGCCTTATAGAGGAACAAAGGTATTTATTTGCGGCTCCGCAACATTCTCTAGAGGTGCGACTTTAAATAGGTATCACTTGTGACTGCGTGCGCGTGCAACGTCGATTCCAAACGTAAGTGACGCCATATGCCCGTGTCGTGCAGATTTCCACCCTTCTCACCTAAGAACCACTCCTATCTACCTCCATATCTACCCCCTCTCTACTCCTCCCCCCTCCCCCTCCACTCCCTCTCTACTTCTCCCCCTTCCACCCCCTCTCCTCCCCTCCTCACCTGGAAGACCTAACGGTGAAGATCACTTAAATGTTGATTCGATTCAGGAAAGTTTTTTCTTGGTTTGTTGCACCTGTGTGGTAGGTTAGTGATGACTGGTTTCTGCTTTTACTTGAATGGGAGATTTCCGTCTTTCGTCGGGTTCAGTCTCTTCGGCGCAGGAATTCCATTTCACATTTTGCTGTCTTCGTTGAAAGATATATCCCTCGCATAAACGTTAATTCGTTCCACGAAGTAGCACCGAAACGTTATAAAGCGAAAATCATTATCCCATGCAAAATGCAATATATCCGTTAATTGGTACTTGGTGGATGGCCCTCGGACCAAAATTTCATATATACGTATATACGAAAAATTATTTATTTAGCTGTCCCTAAAACCCGGACCGACAAATCTCTATCCTCCCACTGTTCGCCATCTCTTTCGAACACACACATCTCAGTTCTTCATAGCGCTCTACTATTAACAGTTTTATTGTGGAGTCAGCATGCAGTAACTTATCTGCAATGCGTGCTGATCTGCGTGCGCACGCATTTCTTCGCCAGATCACCTAATATCACGCCCGATCCACGGTTCATTATGAATGGAAAGTCTAGCTCGTTAAATGAGAGGAAAACTTTCTTCGCCCTTTCGAAGGGTTTCGCTATGTCGCCGAGAACTTCAGTGCTTTGGCCAAATATGGCCTTTTCAATTTAACCGCCTATATGTTTACAACTTTAGACATAATTTAATGTAGCGTGAAAATGCGTGCGCTCTGGACACAGAAACGAAAACGCGAACTCGGGTTAATGCTCCTCGATAAGATTCCGAAATTCTGGGACAGGAATAGAAGTAGTTTTGAAGTGTGATAAAATCGGCTGGATTTCCCTTGCTATATTTATAAATGCTGTTATTATTACGAAGGAGCTATTTCATCCATCGGCTCCAGTATTTCTTCAAAGACGGTATTTAACATCCTGGAACGATATTCTAAAAAAATATTCACAAATGTAAATAATATACTCTATTGTAAAGAATAAATTCGCATAATGAGTTTTAGTTAAAAAACAAACTTGGCGCGATTTAATGAATTTAATTTTGCGGTGGGTTGAACGTACGTCGGAGTTGTAGCAAGGATAGCTACGTAGCATTTTGATTGATAATTCATGTGTTAAATGAAAGCCTCGAGTTGAGTGTCTGAATGAGTTCTTCTAAACTGCGAGTGATGCACGCAATTTAGACGCAGCGTAGAAGCAGAAGTACCTACCTGTAATTTACGATCTAAAATTTAATGCAAATTTTCTCACCGAAGAACCTGTTTTGAGGATGTGTTTTGCGGTCTTTCCACTTTCTAAGTCAATCGCTCTCCGTACCATGTTTTATAAACACGTTTCCTCGTCCACCGTGTTTAGCAGGTTACTTCTGATTTCAAGCAACTTCGCGAGCAGCGAAATTAGAGAAACACAATCTGCATTTATTAGCGGCTCTTAATTATATCCATAACAGCCGTTTTTAGAGCTATTTTTACAAATGGTGACTTTTTTCACTTGTGTCTGTTTCCCGTTGAATTAATAAACAGATTGTCATTTAAATATTTTTTATAAGATATCGCCACACTTTCATAAAGACAAAGAAAATAATATTGAAAGAGGACATTTGAAATCTTAAGGCTAAAATTTGCAAAATAAATGAGACGAAAAAATAGATCTTCGTCAAAACGTTGTTTATATCTTCGGAAATTATCAAGCAATTTCATGGCCGAAATCAAAGCTGTAAAATAACGTTTCTCCAATAGCCATTAAAAGGTGGTACGTGTATTTTTATCACACCTTTTCTCAAGACCAACAGTGGAAAGAGAAAAAAAATCTAACCCTGAAAATTGGAATGGCTGGCTACCTTTCCTGGAGTACGTACTCAACATTTAAAATTGTCCAAATGCGGAGAAACGCAGAAAGGTCACTCAAATGAAAAGGAATTTCTGGGTTCGATCATTTCTTACGCGATTCTAGAGAAAGAGATGGGTAAGGGACATTTCTCTCAGACTCTTAATTCTAATTAGAACTCCTGACACACAAGTTACTTCAAAGAAACATTTTGGGATTCAGTGATAGTTATTCTAGTTCCAAGAGAACCATTGTTGCTATTATACCTACTCGCAAAATCTTCGCATACTTTATAATAAAAAAATACTATCAAAACCTGTTCCGATAAGACGGTTGAAAAATCAGTAATGGTTCGACAAGGGTAGTTTTACCTTCGCTCCTCTTAAGAACGTGTTTATGAGTTGCTTTAATGAGGCTTTATAGTTCTCTCGGCTGTGCGACGCCCTGCTGCATCTGCCCCACTCTCTGCCCCCTCCTCCTCTGTCCCTCCCCCCTCCTCTGCAACTCTTCCCTCTGCCCCTTCCCCTCCTCTGCCCTCACCCTTCTCTGCCCCTTCCCCTCCTCTGCCCTCCCCCTTCTCTGCCCCTCCCCCTCCTCTGCCCCTCCCCCTCCTCTGCCCATCCCCCTCCTCTGCCCCTCCCCCCTCCTCTGCCCCTCCCCCTCCTCTGCCCCTGCCCCTCCTCTGCCCCTCCCCCTCCTCTGCCCCTCCCCCTCCTCTGCCCCTCCCCCTACTCTGCCTCCTCCTTGTCTCCCCCTGCCCCACCTCGGGGTTCTCGTCACCGAAGCCTTCTTTAATGGTCGCTTTATTTCCTCACTCGTCTCCCACGTTTAATCCCTCACATGCTAATTTGCCTCTACGTTCTCCTTCTTCCAGTCACCGTCTCTTTGGAATTTAACGAATGCAGGATAAGAAGATTCTTGAGCGAAATATTCCGCCCCTAATCCCAGAGGGATGAATCATCGGGTCTTATATCTCAACCGGTCATCTTATTCCTGATTGCTTGGTAGCGATGAAATCCGATTCCCCCCTCCCCTATGCAGTGACAACGCTAAAGAAGAAAACTACTATCTTCCCGTCGATTTTATGCCCATTTGATATTTCGTCACAAATTTATCGGTGCGATTGGAACTGTCGATTTTTCAGACATTTCCCCCGACAAATCCTCCATGATCGACGATGCAAGACGTCATTTTCAATGCGAAAAAAACCTTTGCTACGATCGCAGCGCCGGCCCTTTCGCGGCTCTTTAAGCAACTGGCTGCGGCTCCTCGCATCCTTTAATAATGGTTCCGCCCGGTCTCATCCGTTCTTCGCCGGGAAGCGTCTTTGAGCTCCGGTGTCGAATCTCTCTCATATATTTCGATAACGTATTCCCCATTTTTTGTAAGGCATCCCGGAATACACGTTTTTCCGTCGCGCTAAACCCTTTTCAAACCAGTTCTCCTTGAAATGCGGCTGTCGGGGCGGAAAATTATTGGTAACAGATGGTGTCGTGGTGGCCGAAAGAAACTGGTGCCGGTGGACAGTGAGGTGGTCGTTATTGAGCATAAATATGTTTTCTCCCCCTTCCGCGCTCCCTGAAAGTGAGAAATACTATTTGAAACATTCTAACTACTTCTCCATCAATCGGACCCTGAAACGAGGTTGCTTTGCCTTCCTTCCTAAGGAACCCGTTTTATTCTACTTTGGAATGCTAGAGCAAATTGATGCCGAGGTTAATTTATTTTCTTCTGGGTTGAATCGGGAATCGCGACAGCTTTTTGAGTGTCACAGTATCAGAAATCACGCTATACATTTAGGCAATTGTTACTCAAGCGGTGGAGTTCACGAATCCCTTGGAGTTCCCGTTCTATATTTTTATTCATCGTCCATAACCATCGAAGGTAGCATTATTTTTTAAAAGATATAGAATGTGATGCAAAATATTTCTTTCTGAACATTTTAGTTTTCAAAATATTACCATTCTTAACCTCAACAGTTCAGCCTGTTGTTAAATCACCATTGATACAAAAGTCAGCATTCTTAGCTAAGAAAGGAATTTAGGACGTGGTATTTGAGAACGACACGATTGCATGCGTATGCGTGCTTGCATCTTATTCATAAATGAATAGCCGTATTCGAGTGCCAAATAATCATTTACAGCAGTGTTTCTCAACGTTTAGTAGACCTGGGAGCAGAACCGGCTCAAGACATTAGACATTTTGGCGCCCCAAGCAGATTTCAATTACGGCGCCCCATCGACACATAAATTCTGCATTAAAATTCGATAGTTTAGTAATTTTACAGGATATAATTATTTTGATGTTTTGTGTATTTTTATGATTAAACAGTTTAATAAAAAAACAAGGCTTTATTCACGGAAAAATAAATTTTAAAAGACCCCCGACATGTAACACAGCAACAAAATGTTGGAAAAACCACATCCAGTTATTTGTAGTCGGTAGCATTCTCAGAAGCCGCTTTCGGAAATACCATTATACCATTCGGAGCCCGGTTATTGCCCCTGAACATTCATTTGAAGTCATATTTTCGCATACACTCGTATTCGCCAGCTGCAAACACTAAACATATCAGAAAACCAAATGGAAAAACTAAATTAAGGTATTTTCCAAAAATTTTTCCAAGGAAAATTTGGCGTTCCTAAAAATTCGGCGCCCCAAGCGGTCGCTTGGTCCGCTTGTATTGTTGAGCCGGCCCTGCATACATGTGATGATATAATTCGAAGTTATTTTCCGCTAGAATTTTGAATAAATTTTTGATATTTGAATGATATGAATAAATTGTTTATAAGAATAATAAGTACTAGATTTTAAGTTAAATAATATATTCCTTCCCATCATATTGACGGACATACACTAGTATGTCATATTCAGGAGAGAGTAATCGATTTGGTCTGCGTGCAAGCGGTTGCACGCGTTATCTTTTCGGGTGTACTTTCTTTTGTGCGATAAAAGTGTTGGCTTATGTGATAAATTTATTTATCTCTGTTTAATTGAGCAAATATTTTTATAATCAGAGCTTAGCATTACGAGATAGAACTTCCATTTTGACGCTGAATCATTCAAATCGCGAATTCCCTGTCTATCCTAAAACCGGTCGGAGGCGCGTAAATAGCCGAGGAATGCAGAAAGCCTCGATTAGGATTCGGTGCACGCACTTTGGAGGACGTCGCTCGGGGGCACACGGGTTGTCTGTTACTTGACCTTTGTCAAACAAAGTTGCTGTCTGCTTCCGCGAGTAAATGGAAATGGAACAACTTTTGCGATTGAGGCGCGTGGGTAAGGAGGCGGAGAACGCGAGGGGGCGACATTCGCGCGCGTTGACTTTGCGTCGAAAGCAGCGTCAGCAGAGGAGTGACCTGGCAGTCGTCGAAACCGTTCCACTCTTATGTGTGCTAATCTGTAGATATCTATAAAGTAAAGTGTTTGTATGTATATGTGTGTGCGTTCGTGCGTGTGTATATGTATGAAATTTATAGTTAAAACCGAGAACGATTAGGTGTGCGTAGGTGCATCGCACCATCTGCCACCTACCAATTTAGTGGATTGCAGGGTAAACTGTAGATGTGGGCAGGGCCGCCCCAACAGAGATGCGGGGCCCCGTTATCATTAACCGCCAAATTAAATTTAGACTTTGTTGCGATAATATAGAAGCGCGGAGTCTCTGAAATCGTGGGGCCCGGGGCGGTCGCCCCGATTTGCCATGCCCTAGGGACGGTCCTGGATGTAGGAAGTTGAGACTACAGGAACAAATTTTAATTATTCTTATATGTATTATAGATTTAGTGGGTGTATTATAAATAAATTATGTGTGAAGAGTATTTAGGTTAAATTAGTTCTTGTTACCATCTAGTCCAGTGGTCTTCAACCTTTTTTGAGTCACCGCCCACTTTTACCATATGTTGTCCTTTGAAATAAGTTCACCGCCCACCCAGTGGTGTAGTGATGGTTTCTGGCGCCCGGGGCAAAGAAGAATTTTGCGCCCCCAGCAGCAAAGCGATTTACGGAGGTATTGTACCCTAATACTAGTGGGATTGACGTTGGATGAGATTACCGAATACGGTCTCAGTGGTAATAACAGTTTTTAAAAATTTATGATTTTATATATTTGATAAAATTAAAATTAAACGCTTCGCTGCTTCTGCGAGAGACTCCGACCACCCTCATAGGCCTTTCGATTTTACCGCAGCATGGATACATTGTCGCTAGTGTAGTATGATATGATACTATAGTTAATGACAAACGAACTGTAACATAAAATAGTTGTACAGAATATGTGTGCGTATCATTAAGCTTTTTTATAGAATTTTATTTTTCAGTGTAAAAATTAGAATAGCATTTGGTTAGTTCTTTAACGCCCACTAAAAATCCAAAAACGCCCAGTGGTGGGCGCTATCGCCCACCTTGAAGACCACTGATCTAGTCATACGACTAAATTGTAACGACATTTTTTAAAATAAATTAATAATGGTGTAGGTCTTTAGTTATCCGTCGCGCAAGCATTGGTAAAAACAAAATTTAAAGAATTAAAAAACAATTTATTTATTTGAACAAAGATTATGTACGACACGAATTACCAAACAGACCGATCCCTTTTGAGTAGATTTTAGACCATCGCGCTAGCGTTAGTGAAAAGGATAATATGATCCATTAGGTTTGCCCAAAGCTACATGCTAACATCTAGATTTGCTCAAAACTTAGTGATCACATCGCGATTTGCCCGGGCAAATCTAGAAAATGTGCTTGCAAATCGCGATAACTCGATTTCGGGTTTTGTCCGTTATATATATAAATATATATATATTTTCAGTTTTACTAAAACTTTGGATTCTGCCGTGCGTCCGTTGGGCAAAAGGAATTTTGCACGTGCGTCTCTAGTTAGCTATTGGAGAGGGAATATCAGAGAAAGCGAAGCACTGCCCACGAATGTCACGATTTCTCCAGTTAGCTCTTTTCTCTGACCTTTGGACAGGTCAGTACGACGAAGAATGTTGAACAGCTCAGAAAGGTATATTGCTATCATTAAGGCAAAGCGGCGATGCCAAATAAATATTTTGATGTGCGCTTCATCAATAGAAGAAGTTTGAATGCAATTACAGTTGTGGATCCAACTTATTTGTCATAATGCGTTCTACGTTATATTACCTTAATTCGGCATAATATCTGTATTTGGAATGATAATCATCAGTTTACTTTCGTCATTTTCGGAGATAATTTCGCAGGCAATTTAGCCGTGCTTTCATCCCTTCCAGAGGCACCTGTTATTTTTTCGACGAATTTCCAATGCAAATTCTCTGAGGCTATTCTTACATTCGATGACGAATGACCCAAACTTTAAGTCCGCCATTACTTTTCCAATGTTACGTTTCGAATTTTCCTTTCTCCACACACAGTTCTTGCTCGGAAAAACGATCTAGACTCGACAGAATTGTAGGCAGGAGGATATTTCGTCTGGTCCTTCTATGGGAACCTAAGAGCTGTCAATTTGCCACGCGAGGTATAAATTGCGTTTTATTTTATCATCTCCAGGCGACGTGAGCCGTCTCTCTCCCCTTTAGGAGGCGGCTTCTTTTGTAATCCGTGTGGCCTCCCCCGCCGCAACCTCCTCCCCTATTTCCCCCCTCCCCCTCCCTTCCCCCTACTTCCACCCATCACAACGATCCATTCTGGCCCTGGACGTCCGATTTATTGCGCCCGAGAGGACATCGCGTCGAGCCCATCTCGAGACGAGTACTAATTATGGCTCTAAAGGGCGAATTATTGTTCCTCGACGAGTTTCGACCTTTGAAATCCTTTTCCGACGTTAATTTAAGGACAAATATGACCGAAATGTATTGCGGGTATACATGATAAAAAAGCCTCCTGAAAATGTTTTAAAAAATCATTATCCTCACCGACTTTTCCGCATAACGCTCTTTGTTTTCGAGATATTTATTGCTCATTTAAAACGTCCAGGAAACTTACTTTCGTCGTGTTCTACCCTCGGCGAGGGAATTTTTTTTATTTGAATCTAATTCGCGTAGGCGCTCTTTCAATATTGGAATCGCATTCCTTTTTCGTTTAAAGATAAATTTCCGAGTTTTTCCTCCAAAGAAGTTATTTTTCTGGCCGAGGAAATATTTGACATCAAAATGACTACTTGTATCGTTCGCCTCTGGATACTATATATATTCCTAATGACAAGAGGGCGAAAGAGGGGAAGCAAAGATCTGTGGTTCACAGCAATTTCGTCGGCGCGACATCCTTTCGTATCATCTCCACCTGAAGCAAGGCCTTTTATTTTTACACACGTTCCACAAAATAAATGAACGCATTCATTTATTTTCGCTACATAATCGTCTATTTATCTTTGAAGATAAATTATTGTTCTGGTGGCTTATCAACATTTTGAAATCGTTAATTTGGTGGTTTAACGAGGTTGTTCCCGTTACCCCATGCAATCGGCTACGAAATGCGTCGTGACACTCCGTTTTGGCGAAAAAACTGCGATTGGACTTTAATCGAAGTTTCTTTGTTTGATATAAGTAAAAATAACGATCCTGAAATCTCCGTTTTTTGTGTTTTTATTTGTTTTTTTAAAGCGCATTTATAATTAGAGAGAGATAAAATAATGTCTTTCGCTTTGTCTCCTATTATTTTTTTTATTTTCGCCGTGTAGGAGAGGCATATAAGAAATAAAGATCTCTCTCATATTCTGGCCTACCCTATTCTTACTTCATTTAACAACTTTGCGTTTTGGTCCACCTGTAACAGCTGCTCCGTGGCCCCAAACCCTGCTTTCCTCTCATTTTCCCTCCCTCCCTCTCTTTTCCCCTTTCGTCCTTCTCTCCCTCCCTTTTTCTCTATTCTCTGCCTCCCTTCCTGGCTTCCTCCTCCACTCTCTTCATTGTCCATTACCTCAACGGCACCGCTCTCCGCATTGCAACATATCTCATCCCGTCTTCGCTTGATTCTTTCGCTCTAAAACTTACTCGCTCCCCTCTATCCCCCCTCTTTTCTATCCTCCATTTTCCCCCAACACGTATTACACTCTTTCCCCCTTCGCCACTTTTCCCCCTTTCCGCTCTTTAAGTCAATAATTAGGAAATCCTGAATTGCTTTCTGTTCACTCGGCCAGATTGAAACTTCGGCAGGAAGATAAGTTAGGTCGGCGGGTTGGGATTCGCGCGGAGGGAAGTGCGTGGGAGATTGGGAGGGCGGGGAGGAGGAGGCGGGGTGGGTGGGTGCGGAATTAAATGGCCTTCGACGAGGTTGGATGGTTTAACCGGTGTGAGTGCAAAGTTGGCCGAGTATTCAGGCGATGGACGGCGGAGGACGGAGGGAGGAGTCATTTGGGAGGAGGGGTGGGAGGAAGAGGAGGCGGAAAGGGGTTTTTGGAGGGGAAGGGAGAGGGAGAGGGAGGGGGGAGGGGGTGGGAGGTAGAGGAGGAGATTGATGTCCGGTTTGGGCGGTCATTCCATCCGCCATTAAGTTTCGATTGCAACATCCGAACGCTATCTCGCATTCCGTTTGGATAATTGCCTTTTTAGTGCCGGTGCACAAATAATGGGATAATTTCCATTCCTCGGACATATTTGGCGGCATCAGCTAGCAATTATATAACACGTGGCGTTGACATATTATATTTGCGTTTATTCTCTTCCTGGAAAGCCAATTTCTTTCCATTCATCAGGTATTCCGTCACAATCTGCAGAATTTTTTTCATCTCTCATATTTCGAACGGTTTTATCTGATATAATATTCACATATTCATAGTTTTCCAATATTTCTCGCAAAAATATACAGGAGCTTATTTTTTTTACTTACCGAAGAAGTTTGTAGTAGAAACTCAATTTAAAATAGCATTTCGGAGATTGTTATCTATGATATTATAGTGCAGAATTACAAGATATTTTGGGTGGTTAATGTCTCAATAAATTGCTAAGATAATTAGATTTAGATTAGTGTTAATAACCTAATTGATTGATAATACGACAAATTAACGCAGTACCTTTATTTAGTGACATAATTTGAAGGGTAGTGAAAACAATTTAGTCGTGCTTCTTGTTAGAAAGGGTCCTGATTATGCACCAGTGCACTTATGCATTTTCTTAAGTGACCATTTTAAAAGTTTTATAGTGCTACCTTGTGTCCACATTTTATATCTCGAATTCATTTCAAGAATCTGTACTTATAAGTAATATTTATAAATCTTCCATAATTCATTCATGATTATGATTTTCTCATGATAGCCTTGAAGTACGTTAATGCATAAATCTAAAGTTCCTAAGCATTATTATTTATTTTACTGAAATTGGGTTTATAGCATGTTATAACGTTTACGTATAATCTGTTAGAATTAGTTGCTAGTTGCAAGGTCTCGCCTTTCAGTATTACATCTGCCTCATTTACACTAACGCGTCGAAGTAAGTTATACAGCTATTTAATTATTTCACGCATCGGCATCTCTTTCCTCCCAATCAACCTATTGGGCCATAACTGGAATTTCTGGCTTATTTTTATTGCAGATTTATTTTCCGGAGCAATATTTTCATGCAAACCGTATATTTTCGGTGCAAAATTAAAATTTCCACCCGTATTTCAATAAAAGTGGAAGTTCTTCGTGCTTTCATTTAATTGTTTTCTATTACATCGAGTATAGCATTTTCTTAACCGCTCTATTTGTGGCACAAATAACTTTTCTTCTTCGAGTTAGGTTTCTGCTCAGTTATTGCCGTCACACCTCTTAATTAATGGGATAAAAATATTTTTCCATACCTTTATTTTGGAAAAACAATTTTCTTCTTGCGATACCAGTATATTTGTTGTGATTTAAGTCCTACTCGGGTTTTTGCTTCTACCACTATCGTAGAAAAAGTTAATTCGAATTAATTATGTGGTATAAAAATAACCAGTTATTTTAGCCTTTAGAAGTACTAATGGACAATTTTTCGTCGTACTCTCAATCTCATTCAATCGGAATCTCTTTTTTTGTAGCCCCATCATATCTTCCGAATTACATCGAGGCGTAGTAGCAGGGCTTGCTTAAAACATGTAGGAAATTTTTAAAACATTTGCTTTAAAAATATTTAATTATCGATTTGATAATATAATTGAGTGGAAGGCCCTCTAAATCTGACCCGAAGTTGTACGGCGCGAGTTCAGTCAAATTTCACATAAAAAAGCCGCGGTACACCGCGTTCACTGTTGTTGCATACGTCCTGGAGGGATTGGTCGCTCAGTTTTCTTCGATTAAAAATTGCATTGATTGTATATTAACATGCCTACAACCATCTATAGAAATGTATTAAACACGGATGACATTTATTACCTATATAAGTTATCCAAAACTCGTTCATATATAAAATTCATCCCATACTCTTTTGTATTAGATCGTTAGATGGCTTCTACCTACAGTTTGTTTCGATTCCTATTAAATTAGTAAATTTCTTTCATAAATAGAATTTCGATAGTCTTTTTTGAAATTTCGATCCCATGAAAAAGTTTAATATTTTGAGCATATTATTTTTTTTCTGTAAGAGTAAGAATGTCCATGAAGAATTTTGGAATGGCTTTGCTTCTCAGTTAACGTTATTTCCCAGGTAGGTATAATTTTAAAGGTGTTTCCATCGTTTAGATTGCACTCACAACGATCTAAAGCAGAGGTCGATACACTTTTCTGTATCGCGAGCCGTGTTGAAAAGCGAGAATGCCTATGCTATTGGAGTTTACATAGGAATTTACTTAAGAGATTACATGTTATCATACAATCTTGTAAAAAATTTTTTGGCGTTAAAATTCCAACAATTTTTGTTCGTTAATTCAAATAACAGATGCGAAATCGTGCGTTAAATTTACGGATCGATTTTTAATCGCACCTTCGCGGGTCGCATAAAACGCCCTCGATGACCGCATGCGGCCCGCGGGCCATTGTTCGGCGTCCCCTGAATTGTTTGAAAACCTCAGTTTCTCCCTCTTGCCCACTCCTTCCCCCCTCTCCTCCCTTTTCTTCACTCTTGTTTCTCTCGTCTCCCTTACTCCCTCCTCCTCCCCCTTTTGGCCTTCCTCCCCTCTTCTCTCGAACATTAATTACCCTCTCTCATCCCACGCTGCTCCCCCTTTTACATCTCCTCAGACAGTAATTCCTTTCTCCCCTTCTTATATCCCCTTTACTCTTTTCCCCTCTTTTCTCCATAATTTCTTTGACTTCTTTCCTTGTTGTCATTTTCTTTGTCGTAATTTTATTTTATTTTCTGCTTTGCTCAAAGGTATTTTTTTTGCCTCGGCTGCTCCATATCCCTCTCTATTCGCTCCTTTGTCCGGCATCTTTCTTTTTTTGTTTTTTGCCAAGACATCTTTTCCTTTTGCTCTTCTACCTCCTCACAAATCATGTTTCGGCTCCATTTCTTAAACCTAAATCAACTTCCGTTTCTTTTTGCTCTCGTGTTTACTTTTCTGGCAAATGTCCCTTTAACCTCTTCGTCTCCTCCGTTGTATTTTTCCGTTTTTCAATCCTTTCTGTTCACTTATTCAAGTTCCTTTTTTTATTTATTTTGTCGCGTTCTCTTCCGCCTTCCTCTATCCCTTTTTTTTCCATCTTCTGGACTCTTCTTCTCATCCCGTCCAAATACCTTCGCGCTGATGTTTTTCTCTAAATCCGGAAGGCTTCGGGATGCTGGAGGGATGAAGGCAGAGAGAGAGAGAGAGGGACAAAGGAGGGGAGGTGGATGTCGAGGAAGGAGACGTGGAGAGGTGGAGAGAGGAAAGGGAAGATGGAGGGGGAGAGGGAGAGGGAGCAAGAACGATCCAAGAAGGCTTGTGTGGGATTTAATGGCCGGAGCGGTGGATTGGAATGGTGTTATAGGGATAGGATGTGGGGTATGCAGAGAAGGGACGAAAGGGGGAAGGGAGGTGGGCACGGGGGTCGCGCTCTAGGTATCTGGAGGGTCATGGGATACTTTGGTGTTGGTGTATTCGGAGGGGATGGGGTGTGAGATTGCAATGAGCCTTAAGATTGGGACGGTCAAAGTGTTTAGCGGCGATTGGAAACTATTTTCTAATTTCGAAGGGAAGTGGATTAGGAAATTACCGAGTTACGGAAGTGTGAGTGGGTTACTCAGTTTTCGATCGTTGAATTTTTTGCAATTCTACGAGTCTTCTTGAGGGAATTGTTAACATTCCGTCGGTAGGAGTTTCTTTATTTTTTTATTTAAGGATAAAAGATATTCAGCATTCGGCGTTATGTTACTGTTATTTGGTCCATCCAAATGTTAGCACATGCCTTGAACAAAAAAATGTAGTTTGATATCATTTGCTTATTGATATAATATCGTGTAATAGTACTCTTTAACGGTAACTTTTGTTGGCAGTAATCTTTAAAAATTAATAATTATCGTGATGTTTTGTATAAATGTCCATATATGACATGGAATTTAATATTAGCAATTTTATTTTTGATAAAAATATCAGATTCGCATTTTATAATTTTCGTGGAAATGGTAGTAACTCATTTGGAATGAAATATTTTTTAGGAAGACAATATCTCCTACTCAGGCGGTATAAATGTAACTATTTTCAGTTTTATAGTTTAGTATTGGAATCTATGTCATTAATAATTTTTTAACAGTTATTATTCAATACTAATTTTTGCATTTAAATGTAAAGCTGAATTTTCGAACGCGTTGATCGCACCCACGTACACTCACCTTTCTTTGCGTCGTCGTTGACATCGAATAAGGAAGAGAAGGGCATTGTGGGATTGAAAAAAGTTAAGTGCTTGAGGCGAGCTGAGATTAGATGTAGTGTGGGAACACCACAGTGATCCAATTCCCTAATAGTTTAGGAATTCTCCAGAGTTTTGCTCGTTTCCTTTGTCCTTGCTTCGGTCATAGTTGTCTTGGAAGGTTTGCGGATTAGCCGGAAATTGGAAAATTCGTCAATTTTTAGAATTTTGATTTGTTTGGAAGCGATTGGCAAATACTAATTTTTCCCGCATTTGAAAATATGTAACTGTCATTGAGTTATTTTTGTAACATATTAACCGTTCGATGAGAAATGCAATGTTTTTTTCCTTTCTGCACACTCATTCCTCTTGGAGTTAATTCAAAGTATAATTGACGTTATGCGCTGCATTGCTGACTGAGTAAATCGCGCAAAACACAAATTTCTTTTATAATGTTGTAATTTGAACAATGGAATACAATCAATGATAGGATTCATTTTCCAAATCTCTCTTATGTTATTCACCAAACGTGAAGAATGGCGACCATGTACGTTTGGTAAGCTGTGAAGCATTTGAGTGGACAATTCAAACGTAATTGTAGTTATTGGAAATTCACCGTCCATCAATTCTTATAAATCTTATTCTCATTATGTATTTCATTTTGGAAAATGTATTCATCGATTATATTATCCATATTTTCTTTAAAAAATAGATTTTATTTAATCCTAAGAGTTTTAAAGAAATTTCAACTATTATTATTTTACCTTTTTTGGTGCTAGTTATTTTCCTACTACTTACTAAAGCTTTTTTCAAAAATGCACAAAAACACTTATTTAAGCCATTTTAAATGCAATAAATATTCAGACCTTTTCATAAAATCGATAATTTTTCATTGTATCGCTATATCTAAAATATCATCGCACAAAGTCGTAAATTTTGAATTTTTTTATGTAAAAATAACCTGTCGTAAGGTTTCTCCATGCCGTATACATTCTTTTACACGCGATTCCGTTTCGAAATTCCCTTAAATCTGTCTGTAGCTATGGCTTCCTCACTTGTTTCGGACAAGATGTCTTTCTTTTCCTACTAACGTCTCGCGTAGGATCTTTAAAGTGCCTAGGAAACGAACTTTTGCCGCCCCAATGCTGCTGCAGTTAATTTTAAGTTATGCTCTTTTCCACGCGGGCGTTTATGGGTTCCCCTTCTCTTTTCACCCTTCTCCGTTAACCCTTATCCCTCTTTTCCCAACCCCGCCTCCATTTCCTCTATCCCAGCATTTCTCCCCTGCGCTGCTCCACATATGCGTCGCTCGCGTTATATCTTCACCGAGTTCTTGGATTATTTCGAATGCGGCCCCTTGAACTCGTTCATAAAATCCTCGGTTACTCTTGATTTTTAGTGTGATGATGATGTCGTAGGAAATCACAATAAAAGATTTTCTTGTAATTCTGAAAATACATCGCCGTCCGAGGCCTTTAGTTTTTATGGCACACATCCCTTTGAACTAAAAATAACTAACGTGATTCAGAAATATCCCGTAGTCACAATATTTTACTTATATTTCGTTTAATTTGTTGCGCAATTTTGCGGAAATGTTTCTCGATAGTCGACCTTACCAATATCTATCCCAGATTACGAGTTTTCGAAACAAAATGAATATTTCTATTAAAACTTTTAAGATTGCCAATTAGTTTCAGCTTCATTCAACAGCGTAAAAGAAAATGCATTAATTCAAAGATTTGTGAATAAGTGATTTTATAAAGAATACTATATTTGATAGCTTTGTACTGGAACATTCTAAAATTTTTATACTGAATAAAAATATAAAAAAATGTCCTCGGGAACACTAAAAGAATTAAATTATGACATATATAAAATTATATACACTGTTCTACTCTTTAAGAAGCTCTACATTAAGTGCTCTATTTATATATATTTCTTTTTATTTTAGAAAACTTGCTTTATCAATATGAAAAAGTTGCAAAATGTCGGAAAATTTCAGAGCGCGGTAAATATTGCTTCTCCCTATGTAATTTTATTTCATCCTTAATGTTTTGGCTCTTTCCTTTCTTTGGCTGCTTGAAGATATTACGATGAATGAGTCTAAAAGTGATTCGGAAAATGTAAAGGTCCGGAAACCCTCGTAGTACATCTGGTTTCCATATTGCTTTGGCCTTACGAAATTTACAAAGAAATTAAGTCAAATGTCATTTGGAGTGCTCGCATTATTTTTGGAATGAAATTCATTCAGTCTGCCGAGCGGTAATAAGAGTATATACTAACATCGTCCGTGCTGACATTTTGGGCGTAGCGTGTCTGTTCCAATGCCATAACGTGCTCGTTTGTTTTAATTTCATGGACTTGTGGAATTTATAGAACCTTTTTAGCGTTTTTATTCCTCGCGGCATATATAACCGAGTTTTGAAAGGCGCACTAGAGGTAAATACATATAAGCAATTATGCCTGTCAGCATCATCCATACATGGAGTGGTTCAAACTGCGACTCACGCGAAAATCTTACATTTGCATTTTCGACACAAGAAGCAAGTTTGGAGGGATTGACCAATAATTTGAACATTTTTTACTCAAGTATTAACTTAGCTGTAATATTTATTAAGTTGAAATATATCTTTAAAATCCCTTTTCAAAATTGTTTGTTCGAAACTGACGGGTGTTATAACAAAATGCTTCAACAAGGTGACCTTATTGTCGCCCATGTTTATTTTGTGAGTTTTAGTTTCCATAACTGAAGGAAATCGTCTCTTAAAGCTCTAAAAATTAAATTATGCGACACTACCTTTGAACTAGCAAAAATAGTTTTATCGAGACGCGCGTTACCGTCAATTCACTCCTTTAAGTCGAAAGCAGCTCTTTACCAGAAGCTAAATTCGGACGCTCTGATTTCGTTGCGTTAGTATTTCCTTTGTGGACGGAACGTCGTCCACATCGAATCCCCCGTCAGTTCTTATTTTCCCGTGTGAGATCCCTGGCGTATTTTAAAACCGTTCGACGTTCCGGTCATTTTGCTACGGCCGTTAAAAACCTCTCGTGTTCCCAAAGAAGTGCACGAGATTTAATAGCTTTTCCCTCCCTCTCCCTCTCTCTCTCCCTCTCTCTCTCTCCTTTCTTGCCCTGAGAGTGACACTGGGAAAGCCCTACCTTCCTTCTACTACTCCCTTCCACTCGTTCTTTCTTTCTTCCACCCCGTGCGTTTTATGGCCGCCCAATAACTTTTAACCCCTCGACATTCTCCACTAACGCATGTATTTATGATTGTTTCTATTCATAAATGTGTGTGTAAATGCGTATGTTCTTCGCGAACGTTCTAACATCTCGAAAATGAAACTCGACCTTAAAATAATGAATACATTCGTATATAATCCGTAGTTGTGGTAATACTCGGTATTTTCCTCTCTTCACACGGTATTCCGTTACAGAGACCTTTTTGATTCAAACCGCGTCCTTCGGCGAAGAAAGGGTACGCCGGTAATGTTGAGCGATCGCGCTGACGTTCCTTTGTTACGCTAGGGCAGGGGTGGGCAAATTTTTCTGCATGGCGGGCCGCATCGGTGTTTGCGAATTCTTCAGCGGGCCACATTGAAAGATGCCAATGCTTAGGCGGGCCAGATTAGAGTTTAAATCGGAAATTCCTTAGATTCTTAGGCATCATACGTAAGTGAAAAACAAGCACAAACTAGGATTGTAGGGCTAAATTTTCAAAACTAAACGTTTTATTGTCATAATTTTACCAAAACTTTGGTAGGTAATATAAAATTGTGTTAAATTTTACGGATTGCTTTTTCACCAAAGCTTCGCGGACCACGTTAAATGTTCTCGAGGGCCACATATGGCCCGCGGACCACGGTTTGCCCACCCCTGCGCTAGGGCCACAGGGTGTGCTTATTCCCTTCGCCTTGAGTGATGTTTCGAGAGTGTTTGCCAAAGATGATCGCAATCGGAGTCCTTCCTTATCCTATTCAATTTTGTCTAATTATTTTAGAAATGAGATTTTGTACGGCAGCCGAGAGAAGATTAAATTGTATCTATTTATAGCACGTGATGGACTGAAATGAGCCGTCATGCACGTCGAAAACGAAGTCACTTTAAGCGACTGCATCGAAAGGGCAGCCGTTAATTAATATCATATACTTGGAAGATATCGAGGAGAATCTGTGAGAAGGCTTGGATATATTGCAGACATATAGGCAGACAAATGACTGCATTAAATTTTATCATTCACGATACGTGTTCCTTTTAAAATAAGTTATCTCGCTCATATACTTGAACAGAATTATCTAGCTCGTCTTATGACTGATAAAAATTCAACAACAAGCATTCAGAAATCAAAAGTTTATTAAATACAAGTTAAAAATAATCTTAATATATATAAAAATTTAAAATGAAGTAAAAACGCAAATTACGTTTGCGTGCACACCTCAACAAATAGATTGTTCGAAAATTGTTTACCAGGAAGGACCCATTCAACAACCATAAAGGATTTCGATGCTGTTTAGTGTTTACGGAAAAGTTTTATTGCCCCAAACAATCGTAATGAAAGAATCTAGCTGCGTCATGAAATACAATGCAGCCGTCTTCAGTGTATCAATTATAGTAGATAGAGAGATATAGAACAAAATGGAAATGCAAGCGTTAAGGTCGGTTTATAAAAAAATTAAGGAAAACTTAACTCGAAACTTAAATTCAAATTAACTTAACAACTTAAATGTGTTCATGATAAAAATTAGCGTGGATTAACGCCATCTGTTTGTATTTAGTTGAACCTATGACAAATGCTATGCGTTTATCTAAATTGGCGGTGAATGTTGAGGTAATTGGCGATTAGCATACCGTATTATCGCGGATCGTAAGAGTTTTCGGCAAAATGGACCAACTGATGGACGATGACATCGTTGATGGCGTGTCGGCAGTTTTATTGATTGCTTCTGCAGTTCTTCTGGTGAAAAAACGCCAAACGCATATTAATCGCGACAGGAACAGCCGAGGACAATTCCGTCTGTTTAAGGATATGAAAATATCTGATCATGAACAATTTTTCTTAGATTTCCCACAAAACCACTAACAAGCGAACAACTGACAACAGGGAAGCGCGATATAACTGACTACTACAAGGCGCTCTTAAGTTAATTTCACGTTAATTCAAACTCATCCGAATCCTACGCTAATTTTTTCCGTAACTTAACGCAGTTTTTAAGTTAAGCTGTGACATGAACGTTGCCATTGGCGTTAAGGCATTGAAATATCACGTTAAGTCTAATTGTAAGTTAAAAAGCTAATTTGGCGTTAATTTTTTATAAACCGACCTTTAGTCGTTCAACTAATGATAGGTAACAATTAAATATTTTAAACTATAAATTTTCCTGATAAAATTATGAATGACTTAATATTTGATTCTGTTTGAGTAGTATACATGTGCCCGACTTTAAACAATCCTTTGGCAGAGAGATTTTTTAAAACAAAACTCTCCAATCGTTAGTGTTTTTTGTTTCCATCTAAGCACCATTAAACCAACACGCACGAAGCAAAATTAGAACGAACCTCGTTGATTTGTCGCTTGATCTAAATCTACTGTAAAGCATTTGCGCGATAATTTGTGTTGTAAAATGGTGACTTTTTATTCGACGTGTGATTCTTACCGACGCTTGAACATGCGATCGAAATAACCTCGTGCGCATCTCTTTTATGACGTCTGGAAAGGACGAAATGCAGCGTGTTCGCACTCCGTGAAAGGATTATTTGCTAGACGACGATCATATTCTCTTATTCCGCCGTCTTAAAACTTTTCAAGTATTTTTCGCTCTATAAATCCGCCTCACGCTCTTCAATTTTTCCTTCCTCTCATGTATTTCCATCTCTATTATTGTCCTTCTCGGGCATAAAGTGCGAGTAAGAAGGGGGAGGGGGCGATAGGGGGTCGTGCGTGGAAGAGGGCGAGGCGGGGAGGGAGGCCGCGAAGTGACTGAAGACAGTCGTGTCCGCGTTTTACGATGGAATTCCTCGATGCCTGTCTGCCGAGACAGGGAGGCCAACATGGCCGATGATAAAGGAGACACGAGGGAAGAATTTGTATAAAAGAGATTCCTTTCGTCGAAAGACGCCGACCGCGCCTCTGTTATTGAAGCACTCAAAAATCTGTTCACGTCGATCGAGAATATTGTTTTTTTTTTCGCTCTAGTGATTTTTTTTCTGAGCCAAAATTGCAGCTGCAGTTTTATATTCGTCTTTTCCTTTGGCGATATGCATTAGTCGATCGATGATGAAGCCCATGCGTAAGCCGCTTCTTTTTGAACTTTCGTTGGGTTCTTGTGATCGGTTTTTCATCTAAAATCTAAAATCTAAAAAATCTTTAATTTTCCGATTTTGCTTTCTTAGTGAAAATTATTTTATTTCTTTCTGGTAAGAAATGAAATTACTGTTTTTTTAGCGCTTTTTCGGTAAAACAATATGGTGTCCTGTTCATGACTTCCTTCATGCAGAGTAATAAATATGATTGCAATAGCATTTGCTCTCGACATCAGCGTCCTCAAAAATAATTATGGCATAATTTTTAAACGCTGAAATATTTTTCACATTGTAGAAAGTTTTGAATCACTTTTCCCTTTAAAAAACAGTAAGTGAACAGAATTATTATATTTGGCTATGGATAATAAAATATCGATGTTTGATTAAAATTACCGCAGGCGACGCTGATATAGTTCAATCCTTGTAGATAATTACATTACTCTTAAAATAACAAGAGAGTTAATTAAATCAATTAAATCCTAAAGGAGAGATTTGGGAAAAACGGAAAAAAACATGAGTAATCCTTCATTTTCTGCGACTAATTTTATTAAAAACTATTCAGACCTTAATTTTTTAAAATGGAAATCTTATAAAGTTTCGTGTTGATTTGGTTATTAGTGTTAGAACGCCCACATGTTCGCAAGCAGGAAATGATTGATTTTGGGATCCATAAGATTTCCGGTTTTCCCTTTATTAGTACTTATTAAAAAAAATTCTCATGAAATATCTATGCAGATATGTTATTATGGTAAAGTCTCATTTTGTTTACGTTGTAACAGCATTAAAAGCGAATCACGTTTGATTTTCTGTCGGAAATGGATAAAGATCGCATTACAACTGCTTAACTGCGGTGAGGCGTGTTTTAAATAACTTTTGATTGATTTCGGGTTTTACTATTTGGAGAGAGAAAGAGAGAGGAGGTCGAAGATTCCGAAATAAAAGAAAAATCGCTTTTGGAGTCTGCTTTTGCAGTTATACAATAATACGACAACGTTCTCCAATATAGAAATAAAACAATAGAATTACAATAATGATAATAATTATCCCGATAATAGTCTAAGGGGTCGATTCGCTTAAAACATAATCATACCTTTCTCGATTTATTCCTCTCTCTCTCTCCTTCTCTTTCCCTCTCTCTCTCTCTCTCTCTCTCTCTAAAGGGTTAAATGTAAGAAGGGACTTCACAGTCTCAATTTCGCCCTAAATAAAGTCGTTTGTCTGTCTGTCTCCCTCTTTGGATGAGAACGAATTGTTTATCTGTGTCCCAGAATTGAGGGCGCACGTCAGCCGTAGACTAAAGCGATCGACGAAGGAATTGTTTTGCCGAAAGGAAATCTTGAATATATTTAGGAAAGTGCTCTACGTGGAACATGGTCGTTTGGTTTGTTTGGACGAAAGGTGTCTGGACGGCACGATGAAAAGGGTTCACTTTGGGTGAAGAGAGAAAATGCGCAAGGAAAGGGCGAAAGGTGCAGCGGTTGTGGCCCTCAGAAGAGGGCGTTCGAGTGACGTCCCAGACAGGCGATGTGTATGGTGCGAAAAAAATCATAGGCCACGGCGTTTTTTCGTGTTCTCCGGAGAAAACCTCGGTCGGAATTTTATTACGGAGTAATTCCTCGTTGTTCCAGTCTGTCACCTTCAGTCGATACGGATTATCCGGCGGTTCGAGTCTTCTTAATGCGGTGGGACACCTGCCAGAGTGCTGCATCGGAAGAATCAACTCCTGCTTATGCCACAACATTTCTTCGCGAGGTCGCCTTTCTTCTTCTTCTCAGTTTCACCCCCTCCTCCCTTTCCACTCCCCCTTTCACCTCCTCCCTCTCTCCCTTTACCCTCTTTTTACTCTCTCCTCTCTTCCCCTCTTTCACCCCCTCCTCCCCCCTTTCCACTCCCCCTGTCACCTCCTCCCTCTCTCCCTTTACCCCCTTTCACCGCCGCCTCACCTCGAATGGTGTGACATCTTTGAAACAACAAAGATCGGTTACAAAGACGCCATGCGAGAAATCCTGTGCTTACATATCTCCGAGGCTTTACGTATGGTCAGGGAAGACAAATTTCGCGTGATGCAACAAAATAATTGACGGATAAATCTCTGTTAAAGCTGTGACAGTACTAAATAGTAAATACGGAACTATTCATAACCGGTTATCATTTACTGCTGTGTGAAACGTACTTAAAAAAGCATATTTTCTATTTTACAATTTAAATTCCCATATTGGGAAAATCCTTTGAAGAGAATCAAATAAGATAAGATCCCTTCAAGCTTTTTTCGTTAACGTATCGTTCAGAGCATTTTTCAAATGATCGCGTAACCCGTATTACATTTAAAAGTGATAATGAAATTATTATAACATAGAAATTCGCGGTATTGGGATAGTTTTCTGCTTTATAACGTTATTCGTAGTCGTAAATTTTGATTCTGAACTCACGCTTGAAAGAAGAATTAAGAAGAAAAATTATAATTCTTAACACTTTCGAGTCCTAATCAACGATCGGTGAGTTATCATAGAGGACGAAAGGTTTGCTCCTGGAATGTGCATCTGGTTCACTCGAAATTTTTATTTAGTACTTTCCTTGAGCGTCTATTGAATTTAAATAATGCAGTTAGCTAGAAACTTCAATTTAAAAATACTTGAAACATCGGCAAAAACAAGCCAAAACATTAAGCATAAAACACTTTCTGAAAAAACTCGATCCATAAAAAAGCGATGTAAAAATATTTCACGTACCAATGCAATAAACTTAACGGGAATGCCAAATGTTTACCATTTGACTATTAAATTGAAGTAGAAAATGCAAGACAAATTTATAGTTATAACATACGCTCAAAGGTATATTAAATATTCAAACTAATGGAGAGCGGATTTGATTTATTTTTACATGATTTCATATCCGCGCTAGTTTATTTTGTTATGTAATAGAAAATGGTAGTCAGTATGTAGTAGTAAGTATGGGTAGGCAAATAAAGCCCCTAAGTTATCGCGCTGCCATGATTGATTACCTGTTTCCATGTTTCTACAACTAGGATATGTAAATGTTGAAATCGTTGTTTGGAAATTGAATTTTGTGGATTGAAGTGCACAGTGGACTGCCGCAGGAGATGGCTCGAGGCATGGCAATACTATACAATACGATCGAATGTTGTAGTCTTAGCGATTCGTAAATAGATTTAACATTTTCCTTCAAACTATAAAATTAAAATTTAATGTCTCTGGCATCTTTTTTGATATATCGTTTTGCAGTATTTATATTAAAATGACGTAGATACGTTTAATTAGGATGGAGAAGAATTTTTTTGTGGACAGAGAGGAATCATCGGGTCGTTATGCTTCTCTGTTATTTGGCGTGCGTTCGTTCAAACTGAAACGTTTATTTTAAAAATTTCCATCACTCGAAACGCGCCTGTTTTTGATACGCTGTTCACTTGTTTTCTTCTCCTTCTCAGAAGTTACTTTCTTCGCATTTGTGCACGGCTCTACGTGGAAATCCTATTTTCGCGAAAATAGAAATGAAAGGTTTTTACTTAAAGTGAGCATGACAGACATTAGGTGAACAGTATAGGAGTTTACTCTTTAAATGAGTGTTGTTCATACTGTTATACAGTTGTTGAGTGTCTTCAGCGACCGATTGTCTTAATTTCAAACTGTTCAAAGTCTATCTTGTTATCAGTCAGTCACTATCACCATACTGTCTTAAATAAAAATTAATTTAATTTTTAAACGGAGTATTCAATCGCAATGTTTAGCTTACATTAACAAATATGTATCTGTGTTTCGTTACAGGCGGATGGAACTCTCTGAGCGATCACCAAATGCCTGAAAATGGTCAGGCGAGGTCATACCAGGGACAGTTTTCCAATGGTAAGTTCAAATAGCGCAAAACATTCTTAAAGTGATCCACATCGGATTAACTGAACTTAATTTGAAGTTCGTTTTCCTTATTTTATCATCGAATAAGTGCTTGAATTTCAGCCACATTCCATCTCTCTGAATATATTTATTTATTTAGTCATTTCTCCAATCATTAGTTCCCATGATCTTTCTCTGCTATGACATTTATAGTATTGCTTTTTTATCATTTTAATGCCGTAATTAGTTTAGTACCGGGGCCTTTTTAAATGCGAATATTTTTACCTTAAATAACTTAATATCGAAATAAGAATAGAATACTATGGAATGCAAGTTTTATAATTTACACTTCATTAAATTTCGACCTAATTATAGTATTGTTCATGGAATTGCCTGGTTATAAGGGAATCGTCATATTGCTCTAAAGTAAGTTTTTCAGAATAACCTCTTAAGTAAAAAAACTAAGTACTTTCCTTACATGTGTTCAATATCTGGAAAAAAAATCTTTCCATGAATCGACGCTGAAAACGGCGTTTTTGCAGCCGAAATAACCTTGTTATGGCTATTGGAGATTAAGTTTTTATTTAGTTATTCAGTTCTTGATATACTGGTAGGTAGCGTGCCTGCCTTCTAATCCAAAGGTCGCGGGTTCGAATCCCGCTTC
Organism: Uropetala carovei; assembly: GCA_036926305.1. Lineage (NCBI taxonomy): Eukaryota > Metazoa > Arthropoda > Insecta > Odonata > Petaluridae > Uropetala > Uropetala carovei. The sequence continues at coordinate 3,862,555 of JAXCHB010000167.1, forward strand.
GGGCATGGATGTTGTGATTCGTCTTGGGGTTTTTCCCCTACCTGCAGACAAGCCTAAAAAATTGGCTTTGCGGAGAATGCATCATTAAAAAAAAATAACGAGAATAATTCTGAACTTCAACGGGAATCGAACCCGTGTCTTCCACGTGCCAGTTAGGTGTTTTAACCAACTAAGATATCAAGCCAGTCTAATTCTAGTTTATTGATTCTTTATGCTTAATAACTATTTCTTCGAACGTTCTCTCTTGTTTTTGATACTTAAATGCTTATCTGGAATTTAATTTCAACCGTGAGACGAATTCTATAATTTTTCAGCGGATTGAAGATCGGAAAGTTGTGAAGATTCTGTTTGACCGAGCGTTGCTTTGACTTAGGAATCGTCTTTCACAAATTCTAGTCCGTAATCTGTCACATTTACACATTCCAAATATCCACCGCTAATGAAAATGGAGTATTGTAATGGGATTGATGAATTTCGGATATGGCACCGAATCATTCTAAATGTTAATCCATAACAAAATGTTTTCTTGCGCGGTATAAATATAAAATTTTCCGGTGTGCCTGTTTTATTATATTCCGCTGATTTAGTCATTGGTTTGCAGAATATTTTATTTCTTTTCCGTTCGTCGTCGCCACTTGATCCTTTACAGCGACTTATTCCCTTTATTTTCTCTCCGTAATAATTTTCCTTAATTGCGTTTGCTCCGTGAGTAATTCTGCTGTCCATTTAATGGAAGTTTCTCTTTTTTTTCCCTTAAGTAATTTCTCCTAATCCACTCCGCGCGTGTCGCCTGTTGACAGGAAGTAACGAATGCTGACTTACATTACTGTTCCTTGTCCTTCGCAGCCTCAAGCGGCAATTGAAACCTTCTCCATTTCCTTCCATTTAAAAAGTTTAGTGTTGTTGGTGATAAAAAGTTTGAATATATAATTTTAATAGAAAGCGGAAATATTTCCTATTCACTCGTGTATCTTACTATTCTCGGAAACACTTCATTATTTATACCTCGCTTCTTTTTATCCTGTGCAACCTTTATACGATTTTTGCATTCTACTTGCTAAGACTTCCTTAGGCGGTTAATATCTGAACGAAATGGACTTAACTGGTCCAAGAATTTCTGAGTAGTGATTCTCTCTTTACGACTTCCTCTAATATCGACTTTTTCTCACGTGTGCGTTGCTTTCGTCGCAAAATGGAATGGAATCAAGGAATAGTTTTATGTATTTTAACGTTGAAATATCCCAAAAACAACAGTTTCAATGTAGCGCTTCCTCACAGCTGCTTTCTTCCTACTTTTCTTCGTTGTCACTCATTTTTATAAGCAATATTCAACTTAGTAGGTAGTATAAATACAGAAGTAGGATGTCATTCGATCCTTGTGAAAAATCCCTGCGATTTTCAAGGAATAATTTTTATGTTAGTTGACTATTTTGAGAGACTATCAATCGTATTAAATTTCTTCCAATTATTTACAATCATTAAATGTACGATAAACATCTTAAGGCGGATTTTCTTACTTGGAGAAACTATTTTTCTTCACATGTTTTCCACCCTGCACGAACTGGTTTTCTTAATATTTATACCCATTTCTCCGCGTGACTTTTAAGTATTATTTATTGAGTAAAATAGCCGTCGGCCGTTCGAGGTCTTCATTTACTCCGGCTCTTTCTCTTTCTCCAATGGGAGATGAGGTCGCAAGTTAATTCCAACCCAACCCCTATTCGCCAGCAACATGAGGTGAGCTATATCTTGGACTCCTTTCAACGGCTATGTCGGCGCAGTCTGCTACTATTTTGTTTTTATTCTTTGTTATTTTTTTTTCTCTTAACGCGACTTTCACTTCATCCTCTCCTCCCATTGGTCGCTTTCGAGGGCGGTGGGCGTGTTAACATTGCTGCCCTTTTCTTCGCTTGTCCTCTCTCTCTCTTTTCGCCTCCCACTGGCAAGGCGGCGGCGGCGATGAAGAAGCCCTGCCCCCATCCTTTTCCGAAAGCCCCTTCCCGCCCCCACTGCCCTTGCCTCTTCGCTGTTCTTCACGCGACTCTTGGCCTTTTGTGTGTTCATGTGCATGCAGCTGCATTCTCGCAATGGATGCATACAACCGTCGGAGCAGGTGGGTAAGCGACTACCAGCACTTGTGGTCTATGAAGTCTTTTTTCGGCAATGTCCTTTCTAAAGAGTTAAAACATTAGGGCGCTCTACTATAAAACCTTCGCCATCGCAAGTCTAAAGGATACGTTTGCGTATATTTTATTGTCAGATATGTTCTATCATGGCTTGGTATTTTTTTGAGTGTCCATTCCGCCTTTTACATTTTCTGGCATCTGCTTTTCTTTCTAATGATGAATGTTTGAAAATCATTGTTTTCGAAGACAATTCACCAGAAGCTTTGAAGTGACTGTTTGACGACACTAATTTGGCATCTCACGCATCTAGGAGATGACATCGAGTAGTCTTTAAATATTAATTTTCTTTATTTAATCACGTAATTTTGGTTTGGATCGGCTTTAAGAAAAACTAAGTGATATGTAAATTTTAAACAAGTTGAGTTTTTAATTGAAGCAGATGGTGGAATCTTACGTACTAATAAATTACAGCCATTTATTACATTCTTAAATGAAGTTTTATAAACGTATAACTTTTAATTATTCTGATTTTTAATAATTCAAAATATTTCTAGTGCTTACAAAAATCTGCGGTAAGTTTATTATTTTATTCTCTATTGAATTAATCTGATATTATTTTTTACGATTAATGGTTACGTTTGTGATTTTTTTATTTGATTTTTTCAACTGTTTTTAATCTCAATTTATTCTCGTAGACTTTAATTTTAAATCAATTTTTGAATTAGGCGTAAACATGTTAATGAACGTAGCCCTAGATCAGAGGTGTGTAAAATACGACACGCTATGCCATTACGAAAGAGAACCGTGCTATGCACTACATATAATATCATATTTTACACTTAAAGTTATGGCCAAAAAACATTGTTCACTTTAAGCTAATAAGATGATTCGTATTCTCTAGAGCAGGGGTGTCAAACTCAATTCGACATCCAGGCCAAATTCTTACCATTGCAACCATGGCGGGCCGGATTAGATATGATGAAAAAAATGTGATTATTATTTAATTATTTTATATATTTTCAAGGTAATTTTATTTCAACATCCGTTCAAAAATATAATTACACGTTTTAATCAAATGTTTACAAAATAAATTATATAACATATAAACAAAAGAAATTACATAAAATACAAATATAAAACATAATAAACTAGCTTTTCGTACCCGGCTTCGCCCGGGTGCATTTCGGACTGCAAATAGTTATAATTTTTCCCTCTTAGAAGACAGCCTGAGAAAATGATACATACTAAAACTTCTCCTCTCCTTTCTGTAAACTACATCAGGAGTCTTGAAATAAAGTGGAAAGAACACGAAACGAACCAATACGAAAACTACAAAAACCACCAAGAAAAAAGAAATGAATTAAACGCTTACCAATAGTCGGCAGAAAAGGATGTAAACCGACAAATAAATAATCGTGGAACATAAATTAAGAGTACAACCAAAGAATATAAGTTCAATGTAAAAACCACCAAGAAAAAAGAAATGAATTAAACTCTAACCAATATATATAAAAGGTGTAAACCGACAAATAAGTAATCAAGGAACAAAAATCAAGAGCACAACCAAAGAATATAAACATAGACTACAAAATGAACAACTAACAACGAAAACAAAGAAAACAAACAAAGATCACAAAAAATGGACACGAAACGAAAGCAAATGAAAACAACAAACTAACCGAAACCAACCAACGAATAATCTCCTAAAGCTCAATGTATTTGATGATGGCGGCTGACACTTTCTATTCAGTTGCTAAATAAACAACCAACAATCACAAAATAGCGTGTCGTAGCGATGAGTAAATATTGATCACGCGGAATATGAGTTTGTATGTCAACATAATAACAGGAGAAACTAAATAAGAATACCTATTATTACTCTAAATAGATATAAAATTATTGATCTTAATTGTGTTTTCCATCGCAATTAATTGAATAATAGATTGAGATATTCTAACGAATCGATTTTAAATAATGTAGTAAAATGTTTTACTTTTCTAACGTAATTAATTACGTGAGTGTATCGGTAGTGTTTACATTTTACCCATGGAACCGCAGACACGAATTCTTAATTTTAGTTCAGAAGACATAATAAAGTTCAACAAAAGTATTATTCAAATAAAATCTTTCGAAATTCACTGCGTTACGTGTTCAAAATGTTAATCTAATTTAGTTCTCTTATTAAAATAACAATTACTCAAGAGTGAACCTTATTTCCAATTGATAGAACTCTCTTTTAATTCAAAACGATATTATATATTACAAAAAAATATCTAATTATCATTGAAACGCAAAATGGATGAGCATAGGAAAAAACTTGCATGTTAGCATGAAATGCTCAATTCAGTTTTTATTTATAAATTGATAACACAAAACACAAAAACTTTAACGTGGTAATTTAATCATATATCTTCAGTAATTTTCACTTAAACAAAATATGAAATAAAATAAGACAAAAGGCATATACAAAAAATTTAACTTATATCCAAACATACCTATAATGCGAATGACACGATTACAGAAAAAGAAACAGTTCACTAATGTTTATTCGCAGAATTAACCTGTGTATAGAAGACCATAGATAATGAAAGAAAAACATACAATCAAATCAGAAGATATTAAATGAGTATTTCATCAACTATTTCTACGTTTACGACATGTTTATAGTTCAAACGTAATTTGTTTACATCGGTTGCTAAGTATATCCAAATGCTGAGCAATAATGAAAATAAGATTTTCCCTTCAATTCGTCTTATTTGATCTGTAAGCCCCTCTTTTAAAAAATTATTCCAAAAGAGGAGATCATTTACCACAAAAAAGTCTGCGAGAGCATATGTCTGCGATATATATGTAAGGAGTTAAAAAATTCGAGAAATTTACGAAAAAATTTTTAATGGAAATCCCATATAAACGAAAATATTTTATTATAATTAAATAGTACACCGAATCGGTTTAAAAACCTTACTACACCACCGTACACATGATAACGGTTAATATGACACCTTCCTCTTTTTTCTGCGTGTTGTAGTTTCTGAGCCTTAGCAGAACATACATACATACATACATACAAACACCTTACTTTATAGATATGTATAGATTATTTATTTGCCGTTGCCCCGGAAACTTGTTGACGTTTTTCGGCAACCAACCTATCAATATTTGGTTCCAGTGATTGTTTGTTGCTATTCTAAGTATCGAATTCAAATTATTTTCCTTGAGTTTTGAACGCAGTTCATCACAGAGAATAATTGCTCACTTACATAGGTAAGTAGTTCCAAACATGGATAGTATATTGGCGTCAAATAGTGTGATTTCTTTGTAGTTAACTCCCAAATATTTATAACTGATTAAATATATATAACTGATTTAAATTTCTCCTTTAACGCCGTGTCGCACTGAAGGTCAATAAGTTCAATTTGCAGTTCTTCTGAGGAGTTTTCAACATCAAAGGAAAATGGAGCACTGAATAATTTAAATTGTTTCTCATATCTTCTGAAGTCTGAAAATCTTCTTCGAAATTCTTCTTTCACAGCAGAAATTTTTTAAACATATTTCTCCAAAATATTTGCAGATATGTTAGTATTCTTTGTTATGGAATTCAATTTGGGAAAGTGGATTAGATTTACAAGGAAGATTTGTTTTCCCCAAAGATTCAATTTCATTTCAAAAGCACAAAGATTGTCATAAAATTCTGTCACTATTTGGTTACGTCCTTGCATTTTTGTATGTATTTAAAATATTCAGGTGTCCAACAATATCCACCAAAAATGCAAGATCTTGTATCCGTTTATCATCTTTCAACTCATTGTCAATTACTGGTTAATTATTAGTTTTCATAAATGTTTCGATTTCTGTTCGCATTTCGAAAAATCGTTTTAAAACCATCTCACTTCAGTGTAGTAATGATGATAATAGCATTCTTGAATTAATTGTTGGAATTGTCGATAGTTGAGAGCTCGACTTCATATAAAATTTACTGTTTTAAAAACAACATTCATTACATGCTCAATATCTAAAATTTTCTTACAAAGAGTCTCCTGGTGCAAAATACAATGAAATGCAATAAACTCACGATTTGGATTCACGCACTGGATTTTATTTTTTAATCTAGAAGCTGCTGCTAGCTTACAGCCTACCATCGACCGTGCTCCGTCTGTTGCAATGCTCATTGCTTTTGACCAGCCCACACCAAATTTATCCAAAGAAGTTGTGACGCCATTGAATATATCATCTCCTGTAGTAGTATCATTCATACGTATTAACTCCACGAATTCTTCAGTGACATTCATTTCTGTGTAAACACAACGTATGAACACTGCTAAATGTGCAATATCAGAAATGTCAGTACTTTCGTCAATCGCTATTGAAAACGAAATAAACGTCTTCGTCTTTTCTTTGAGCTGATTTAATAAATCGCTTGATAATTAGGATATCCTGCCGGCGACTGTATTATACGAAAGACTGATATTTCCAAAAACATTGCTGTTTCTCTGGACATACAATATTTGCAGCTTTCATCATGCACCTTTTGAGAAATTCGCCTTCAGAAGAAGTTGCAATCTCCTGTGAAATAACAAAACTTGCTCTCACTGCTGCATCACTACTATTGCGCACATTTGTAAAAATCGATTGTTGTGATTTCAAAACTTTTCTAATTCCGCAAACTTCACTTCGCGCAGTTTTCCCGCATATTTTGAATAATGTCACATATTGACACGAGTCGTAATGCCTTTTAATGTTGAATTCTTTCATAATTGCAACAGTTCGCCGACAAATTAATCATTATGGCTCTCTGTTAGATTTGATGAAAAAATACGATTGTTTCTATTTATCGGAGAACGCCCGGCATTCAACATCTACTTTTCTTTTAAGCGACATGGGTAGTATGTAATTATAAAGCCCCGTCCACACTGGAGCGTAGGAGGTATCGCCAGTTGAAGAAATCTGGGGCCGGAGCTGAAAGAATTCCCAAGTGGTTCGCTTACAAGTACCTCTTGTTCTTGAAAGACAAAAACAACAATTACGACTTAAGCTGCAGCAACTAACAAAATTTCTTCTTCGTCTCACATATTTCACTGTTACCATTTCACCCAAACACTCACTGTCTGATGACGATGGAAACTGTTTTGCTAGTTTCAATGAATACCAAGAAACATGTCCCTATGTGTCGCTTCCTAAATGTCACCAGAAACATGTCGCTTCTTTGTGGACACTAAGTTTCCTGTTGTCGCCGCTGGTTTCCAAGTTACTGAAACATCTGTCAACAACTGTCGACACAAATGTTGACACTTGTCGCTCCAGTGTGGACGGGGCTTAACATTTATCATACAATAAAATTTTATTTTAATGATATTGTTTAGTTCAACAATACTGAAAGAAGTAAGAAGAAGTACCGAAATCAGATGATCAACATGAACAAAGCGGTTTAGCTCGGAAATTTCTGCATACGTTTGAAACAAATGACGGTCGGCTGCTGTAGTCGACTGACTGCCGATTGCCGCACTGACAAGTGACAACAATGTAAAAATATGACAATATCAATTTGCTGCAAAATTTAATATATACTTTATTATACTTTTAATTTTACAAGTATATTCAGAAACTTGTGCGGGGCGGATTGATTCAATAAGCGGGCACCCCTGCTCTAGAGTAACTTCCTATAAAAGCCTTAGTGCGGCCCGCCGAAGCGTTCGCATCTGTCAGTGCGGCTCACCTAACTGCCAACTCAAAGTTCGCCCATCCCTTTCCTTGGTGGTTCATCAAAAGCCTTTCGAGTACTTTCAAACAGAAAACTCGCTGAGCGAAATACGGAAGAAAGTCCCAACCTTATAATAAGTGTTCCTTCCTGCGTCGGCGGCATTGTAATTAAACCAGGAGAAAATTGGAAAGAACGGCCGCGATCTTCGACTTAAAAAAAATTACAGCGGAATTCGGTAGAGAAATGCACGTAAATGGCCGCGTGAAATAATCGCTTTACGATTCGAGACTCGTCGTATTGGTTTTCGAAACGTCCGCCTCGAGTTTGTCTTCTGTTTCGCCAGTGAAGAGAATTAAGTAGTTTTCCTAATTAAGGGAACAGAAGGAAAAAAAAGAACCTCCTCTGCGAAATGGAGACGACTCCTGTATAATCCCTTCCTCCGCCGCGACTTAAAAAAGAAGGAAAAGGCGAAGGGAGGGAGAGAGAGAGAGAGAGAGGGGGGTTAGTGGGTGGTGAGCCGAGACGGTTGGGAAACTCTTTTTCCTCTTGGGAGTTTTCGAAAGGGGTGGGTCCTACCCTCGGTTAGACGGAAAACAAATTTCGGCTTCCGAAAGCAGAGTGCGTCTCATTCGCTAAGAAGACATTCCGGAAAGAGAGAAGGCTTTCGAAAGCGTATTTATAAAAGAAGGATTAATTTTCTGAAAGGATCCTTTTTAAAGCCTTTTGTCTCTCTCTTTTTCCTCGCCCTCCCGCGAGATGTCTCTGCGTAATTAGTTCGGACGGAGCAATCGATTTTGACGCTAATAGGATATGGTAAATATTGTGGGAGGGAGGGTGTGGCGAGAAAGATGCCGGAGAAGTTTGTTTTACAGTTAAGGAAGAATTTCTCTTTTTCGAAAATATAACCGTCATGCGGCTTGGAAGGATATTTTTATTTGAAATTCGATTCGATTGTTAAGTTTTAATATCGAAGATATCTCGTACGCTTGGTGGTTATTCGTGCGTGCGACTCGTGCGTCTATTTCCCATAGCAATTACGAAGAAAAAGATGCTTATTTAAAAAGAATTTCTTCATATTATTTATTTGGTAGTTTCGTGGTGTTCGTCTTGAAGACATTTATGGTTTACTTAAATCGGTATTTTTTTATTGGCATTGCTGATTCCTCAGTTCCAGAAGAGTTCCGAAATATTCAATAAATGCGAGGTTAATATTCTCTCTGTACAATCATGTTTGACAGATTGTGATAATCTACGTCATTTTCAGCTTCGGTGCGACATTCTTTTGTCATGCAACTTAAGAAATTGAGGTTGGCCTCAGTTGCTTAGAAAATTGTCTCATTCCACGCTTTTTAAATCTATTTAATCGAAGTATTTCTAGCTAAAAGGTTTCATTGTTGGCGGTCCACCGATTGTTCCAAGCTTTAACAATGCCTTTTTACGGTTCGCAAGCATTTTTGTTTTTTTATAATTACTTAGCATCTTAAAAGTAGGATATTTTTCAGAAACCGAGCTTTTCCTCCTCCCGTTTTTTGTCAGTTTCTTAATTAAAGCTCCCAAACAGTTACTTATTTATAGTTTTTTTCTTCATTGCGGCCTGTGGTAATTTTCCTTTACTACTACATATGTAAAAGTAAACACTTGAGATTTATGAGTAACATTCTCTTAAAAAACCTGGAGTTGGTGTAATTGTGGGAATAGTTGAATATCCGAAAAGGAGCTTGGTTTTAGAAAGGTATAAAGGGATAATAGTGCTAAACTCAGTTGCTAAATCTCTGTCAAGACCTCGCACAATCAATTGGCAGCAGAGAAGAATCTGACGAGTCATGTTGGATTTTTCCAAAGCTTTTGACGCAGTCTCTCATGATATATTGTTAGATAAAAGAGATTTATAAATAAGACAGAAGTGGTTAGAAGGAAGGCGGTTGGGTATATTCTAGGAAGAAATAGGAAGGATTATAATTTTATTCTATGTTGCAAATTTTAGATTGGGAATCATTAAAACAATAGAAGAAGAATAGACATTGTGCTGGGTATACCAAACACGCCTAAGCTTGGGTTTTATCTGCGTAGAAGAATTAATAAAATGGATAAGAGAGATCACAAATAAAAGTTAAAATTAAGGACGTATAATTGAACTTAAGTAAATATTCATAAATTTAGGGTCAAGTGAACGGAACTGTTGTCTTGGGAACTCGTTAAACTCTTCCCGACAAATGTTAAGACTTTTAAAAATAAAATGAAGGGCATAGTTTCAGAAGCTAATTTCCGTGTGTATAAAAATGCGACGAAGTACTTAGAGGAAGTAGAGGATCGCTTGGTGAGGCGGAGACCTCTTGAATCCCATAACCACTATACTATGGTAGCCGTGAAGGGCTAACCTGAAACTTGAAAACTTTGAACTCCATCTTTTCAAAATTTCTTTTTGTTTTCATGATGTAAATTTGCTTTTGTGTTAGCCTATATGTAACACATTGGAAATAATAATAATAATGAAGAACATAACATCCAAATGATTGGTGCTATTGACCGTTATATAAAAGAAAACGATTGATCAGTTTGTTCTCGTGCGGCCCTCTTTTGAGGGGGCAGCTGCTAGTGAACTAACATGTTTTCAAAATGGCAGAAATCGATCTTTACGAGTGGAATTTTTTTGCTGCATTCCTTTATTTAGATTCCGTCAAGCCGTTGTGTTGCAGGAAAATGCGGTTGCTTTAAATAAGAGATGCCTCTAAAAAAAAGGAAAACTTTTATTTTGTCGCTCTTCTGATCGGTGTGAATGTTTCAAAGCGTTTTCGTCACCCGTGGCTATATCTGCTCACTCGCTCGTTTGTCAACGTGTAATTCTGCCTTCGAGTCGCACACACGCACAACTTGTCTTCAAATTGCGAAAAAGTTGTTGGTCGACGTCGTCTCACGAATCGGAAGGAAATTCACGTTTTGACAGAAAAAGAGAAATTGTGAAGAGATAAAGTATTATGGAGGCATTTTTTTATTTGATGGCTCCTTTTTTCCAGGCGCGTTTACTGCGGTTAAATCTTGGAAATCCCTCGTAAAAGGCCATTTTTTACGCCGGGCAGCATTTTGTAGTCTGGTTTTTCTATGCAGAGTGGAAATAGGGAGAAAAGGGTGTATCGTATTCTTCGATGCTTTGAAGCGGTGAATAACTGTTTATAACGGGAGCCATTTTCACCTCCTCTGCAAACATTTTACGAGCCATGAATAGCGGGAGATATGCCTTAGGAGTAGATATCCAAGATTTAGAAAGAATCCTTTTAGTTATATAGAAGTGAGCGTCTCAATCCTTTTTATCGTTTCTTAAGGAAAATCGTGCGGCTAAGTTTTCGTTTTGAGAACCGATTTTGTCTTTGTACATTACTTTGATAAAAGATTTATTAATGTGGATATGATTAGGTTGCATGTAAACTCTAAATTACGGCTCATTTCCTGGTAAACTCACGTTTTCTGGACGAGTTAATACACGAGGAACTATGGACGCGTGGCACAGGTCAAATATAGAGGACTACTGATAAAATGCTTAAATTTCTGAATTTATTTCATTCAAATTTTGACATATAGTTTTCGAATAGCAACTGTTTTTGCTTTAAAGTTTTCATGGCGATTTTTATCATATTGCGTTAAAAATTATTTATTTTTTAAATTGTCCACTTGAACACTCAATAGTCTTTCTCTAATTTAATAAAAAATAGACATTTCAACCTCCTTTGTATATTTTTCACGTTATTATTCCATTAAAGCTTGCCAAACTTGCCATAGTTATTGTCGAATAGAAATTCTTTATACGTTCACATTAGGTTTAGTAACATTTCTACAGATTACTCTTAGCTGAAAATTATTGTACACTTTGAAATACTTTTCTGAAATTAATATCGGATTCTATAGGATTAATTTTTCAAAATTTCCGGGAAGGGATAATGGGAGAGTGAGGCCTATTTCGTGAAATATTTAAATTTAATAAATCGGCATTTTTGACCGGAAATTACACCAGTAAGCACAGTATAAGTACAGTGATACTTATAACGCCTCCATTCATCAGTCCCGAAAATTGAGTTGTGCATTGAGAAGGGCATTAAAATAAAATACGTATCTAGCTTTATTTCGTATTTTTCTAAATGTGTACTGATTATAATTTTTTTTTAATTTCCAGGCGAGAATATGGATTTTATCAAAGACGCCATAGTGGCCCTTCTCCACATGTTCAGACTGCCAGTGGATACTCTACCCCTGATCTATGCGGTGCTTAAAGGGAACAGGTGTGACGTGAAGGAGGCGTCCAATCAAATACAAGAGGGTGGGTACAAAGAATCGTTCGATCCCGTAATGGTGACGTGGATTGTTTTTCGGGAGAGCGATCATGCTCTCCGGTGGTTTGGAAAAGCTATACGGATGGCTAATTCGTGATAAATTTGGAATTGAGGATGGCCACAAATGTGATGAATTAAGAGTTGAGCATGATCTAAATTGTGATAAGTTAAGATTTGAAAACGAGCCGATGTGTGATGAGTTGGGATTCGATGATCTTAATTGCAATTGGAGCCCGAAAATGTTCTTAAATGTGGCTTTTGCGGCCGCCAGTAAAAATATATCACATGTGCCGGATAGGCTTGTCGTGCTAACGGATGAGATGGGAAGTTTCTCGGGCAGGCATGAAGGAAAGGTAAACCTTCCCGCGTTGGTGCGGCATACAATACGATTTCTGGAGTGCAACGCGATAGGTGTGATGCGGTTTTCAAAAGGAATTTCGTTTTTTTGCCGGCGAATGCGATGACGAGCCTGTCTCTCGCCTCTTCGGACGTGGTCACCCGTGGGAACCACCACGGTGCCAGGAAACGATCGATTTTTTATTCGATAATAGTGTACAAAAATGGAATAAAATAATGCAAAGTTGCAGAAACATCTAGTGATACTGAATGATTTTTTATGGCTCCTTTCATTGCACGAGGTCCTCAAATTGATGCCATTGTGTTAAATAATGTGTTCTCGTTCATTGGAATTGATGTCGTTCGGATCAATGTGCACCATAATGTGACAAAATAACGCAAGTTTGTTGACATAATAATTCAGTGAGCATTACCCAAATGCTTGATGTGTTTTTCAGTGGTCTAAAATCACTCCTGTGCTACAAAAAAATGAGGCTTATGATGTTTTAAACTGTGAGTGTCTCATGATTCGAAGGAATTGGATTAAGGTGCATTTCATTATTATGATTTAAAAGTGAATATGTTGCGAAAATGACTAAGTGAAAATAAAAAAAACAATTATTCGGCTATAATAAAAAGCTATCTATTTGGAATGTTTCTACAACTTATGTCATTATAAAATGTGCGTTGCGAAAACGAATCGTAATCTCATATGTCAGAATCCATTCATCAGAATTCATGAGAGTGAAGTTTTGAGATAAAAAGTTTTGCACAATTACTGATACTGATTGAAAAAGTGTGAAGTGGCCAATGTGTCAATTAATATTTTAAAACGAAAATTCGACTAATTTATGCGTTAAAGGTGATATTGAAACACATCAGAGTGATAAATGAAAATAATTGGATCAAGGTGCATTTATATGAAATATTTATATGATTTAAAAGTGAATAGGATGTGAAAAATAATCATGAAATCAAAGTTTAATGATGACATTCATTGAAGTGTTACTCATTTATTAAAGGATCACGTAATAAGGAAATGTTATCAAGTGGATTTCAACTGGTTCCCGAGTGTTGAAAATGAAAACAAAAATTACTTTGGACAGAAATGAAATTATTCTAATTTAACTGTGCAGTGAATGGACCTCGGCTTTTCATCAGTTACAGGTGTATGTGCCACGTATGTGTGACCATGAATGACAAAAGGATGCCGATTTTGTGAATTCACTTGGAAACCTCTTAAAGTGCAAAATGCAAGTGAAGAATGTTGTTTTCTCACTATCAATAAAGTGTCGCCGTGAGACTCGGAATGGGATTCTTTGGATTTCTCCGATAAAATAGATTGTGGAATTAAATACACGAAATTAGTGGCATCCGGAGAAACGATGGAAAGGAAGCTTTTACTCGGAGACATATTTCGAAAAAGGAGCATAAAAGGGTGAAGTTGAAATGTGCAGTGCTGCTACAAGCAGTTCATCTTCAATCTTATCCCATTAAATTCATATATAAAGTCCCGATTCAATGCAAAACCGCAATGTTTTGAATTAGGCACTAACCCGGGAGTTTTATTTCATTTTTAAATGTGCCTACATGCAGTTTTGAAGAAAAAAACGATGCTAGTAAATTACTGACTTGTTCAGTTTTTGAGAAATGCAACATACCATTCACGGAGCGCATGCGTGTCACTTGTGGCTCTCGTGACTAATGCTGATCATCCACTGTGTACTTTTAGGTTGATTTATGATTGAGGGATATAAAAATGCATAGCATATTGTACAATGTGCTTATAGATAAATAATAAGCTGGTGAATTTGTGATTATTCCCACAGCTCAATGCCTTCTAAAGTATATATATTTTTGTTGCCATATTTTTTGGGAATATTGCTGAAGCAGTTCAAGTGGCATTGTTTTGAGAAAAGCGTCAAAAAGGTATTACTGTGAACGAATGTTACTCCTTAATGGAGGACAAAATGTGCATATTCTTCAAGAGTGTGGTAGTAGACAAAATAAAATTATATGATTATTCTGAAATCACAGAAATTCTAATATGAAATTGAGATGGTGAAATTTTTAGTGACTGTGCTACCGGAAAATCAGTAAATTCGCTCTTTCACATTCAATAAATATTGGTGCTATCTGCTTTGAGTGAATTATAACGTTCAATTTCTCACATCAAGTGGAGGTAAAAACAAAACATGCAGAACATCTTCTGACAGTTCTTATTTAAATGAGGAAAATTGTTTGATGAATACTTAGTGGATTCCTTCAGTGAGTGATATTTTGGAAAACTTGATGGAAATGGATGGACGTGAATATGTTTAAATCTTCAGTTAAAGTGCTTTTCAACATAAAAAATGATATTAGGATTTTCTTCTATTAAAATTTAAATGGTGCTGCTTTATAAAAGTGTGCTCTGGCCACATATAATAAAAGGTGATATGAATGGTGTTCATAAAGAAATGGAAATCTTTCTGTGCGTTGCATTTCTCAAAAAGAAATGCGTAAAAATTTGTTGTTTACCGAAGTGTAGAGCAATGATGGATGAAACTATGTGATATAAATATGATACTTTAGCTATCAGTCTTGTTTTTCATAATAAATACAGTAATGTGCAGTGAAAGATCGCATCATAAAGCAATCTTCGGATCACATGGCCTTGAGAAAAACGTTTCACCAGCTAACTGGGCATTACAGAAGTAAATAACGCTAAATTTTTAAGTGGCAGGAGAAATCAACGAATGAACTTTGAGAGTCGTGCTTTGGACATTTCTTCTCGTGAATAACAGCGTCCGTGATGTGTGACACAGATTGTATTCGTGGCTCCTTTTTATTAGAACCAAATGCAATATTAGTGAAAAATTTTGAACAAATGGAAATGTTAGTGAAAACCAAGTTTGGACCTCGAATCAGTTATTAATGAGTGAAAATAATCGACGTTGTGTGTAAGTTTGCTAATCGCGAACAGAAATTCAAATTGTGATCAATCACCTTGCCAATTTTCAGGAGCAATTTTGTCAGCCATCAGAATCATTTACATCGAATCACTGAAGTTCCTCGATGGTTTAAAAATCATCCACTAAGTGGATTTAATAATAATTACTTGAAGTGTTGACGTGACAAGTTTTCACCGCAGCAAACTGATCCCATTTTGTGATCGAGATTTATTGAAATAAAGACGGCATTCGAAGAAAGTGTAAAGCAACATTTAGAGACCGTGCCTACGAAACGACCTATGCGATTGTGCGTGCGGTGCATGCACCACGCCATTCGTCGAAGGACATAGGTGGTGATGTTGGTGGGGACGACTGTGGCTGATTTCCAATTCCGCCCCTTCGATCAGCTCGCCAAGTGGTATAATACGTGGTCTGATGTCACGTGTGCGAAAGCATTTTATTGGATATATCTGAGAGGAATGATAAGTTAAAATTTACGAGATTTCCGAGAGTGAAATCAAGAGACAAGTGTCGGTGGCATGTGTTCCGTTAGAAAATATGGGCAAAGTTAAATCGTTTAACTCACGAAGTGATCTTTAATGAAAAGGATGTAAACGTGCTTAGATCAAAATGAATGCGTGACAATTATCACCAGTTAATGGCTGGAAATTATGTTTCTTTTTTTACCACCACGCGTGAAATTCAAAATTTGCTGTTTTTCTCGGTGTCTTCATGTTAGTTTATGTTGATATTCTGAAATACGGACTTTTTTTATCTCTTATTCAACGGTGAATTTTTTGGTGGCATTAATAAAAATATGATCTGTGATGTTTTTTTTCGATCTGTGACATTTATTGTCCAAACCACTTGTTGATTTTGAAAATATTACTGTGTATTGAAGTTACGTCTGTAGGGTGTTTTTTTGTAAATGATGGTGCATGGTCAGTCAATCCTGGGCAAACAGTGCCAGGTAAGTTGATAAAATTTTTGTTTTTATCAGAGCAATCGCTGTTCTCTTTGCAAATGTGTGGACATTTTTAAATGCCATTAAAAAAATGTGTATCTTCTATGGATGTGTTAATATTTGTGCTCTTCGAGATGAAATAATAACCCATACTCCAATTGGCCAAAGTGGTCCATTCACGTGCCTGCTGTGGTTGATCTATTTTACGGATTTCAATACTACAAGCGGAGGATGTTCTGCTGAAGGAGGATGAGAGGAGAATGCAAAGTAAAGCTGGTCCAAAGCGCGAGCCCAAACGCCATGTGAGGCTGGATACAGAAGAAAGATTACATGCGCAACACTCACATGCAAGATATAACTACTGAACTGTAACAGTAAATTAGCATTTTCCATGTTCACGGGTGCACTCCCGTGACTCGTCGTGGCATAACGTTCAACTCGTTGACTGGAACTAGATTGGGTCCTCAGTGGATGGCGAAATCGAGAAAACAATACCCACACAAATAAAAACAATTATTTAGAGCCTTGAAATGGAATCATGACGGAGGTTTTCGTGTTAGTTTTATCCATTTTAAAAATAATTTACTGTTATACTTTGACAAAAAATCGATTTACAAAAACTTACAATTTTTGTGCATTTAAAAATATATATAATGCGGTTTCTGAATTAGTGCGTCATTTGCAAACAATTTTTAAAATGGAATATAAACAGTGCTTCAATTTTATTTAAAAAGGAAATGGATTGTGATTTGACTAAAGGAAAATAAAAAAATATTTGGCTATAATAAAAAGCTAGCGTCCACTAACATTTGGAATGTTTCTGAAACTTATGCCATTATAGAATGCGCACCGCGAATATGAATCGTAATCTCATACGTTAGAAACCATCAGAATTTACGAGAGTACAGTTTTGAGATTAAAAGATTTGTACGATTACTGATACCGATTGAAAAAGTATGAAGTGGCAAATGTGTGCTAATTATCATTATAAAACAAATATTCGGCCATTTCTACACTAAATATGACATGTAAATGTCATAATTAATAATGAAATATATCAAAGTGTTAAATAAAAGATGGAAACGTGGTCACTAAAAGTGTGGACCCGTTAATAAACCATTGGATATTAGGAGAAGAGTGTTAACATTGGATGTAGCACCCGAAGGAAAGTTTCTCGCTTATAAAGAGAGACACATAAAGGAAGGAGGTCACTTACACCCTCCGCCGGCCCACTGTTCTCCGCCAAAGAAGCGCCTTCATTGACCACAGCCCATCAACGCTATTCTCGCCTGCAGACTCGGCCATCGGGACAGCATTCTGCCTCGTGGGTGGTAAGTAAATTATCTTTTTTGTATGTCTTTCTATTTTATATCTGTTTCGCATGTTTTAATATAAAATTATCACCTTTCGAAGCTTGCCCCATACATAGCCTTACAATGTGTTGTTTAATAATTGAGTGCTGCCGCTTAAAAATATATTCCCGTTTTTATTTTATCATTTTATATAAAAGAGATTCTTTTTGATTTTCATTGAGGTTAAAAAAATCTTCAAAATCAAATTAGATGACATAAATAGGTACCAGAAATTAAATTTACGATACTTTGAAGAAAATGTTAACACAATAATTAACGTAAATTATCACGTTTAGTTTGCCCATTTTGAGCGTTAAAAATAATCCGCTATTGTTTCGATTTGTCGTGGTCTTACTCCTAGCACTACAAAAGCTGCACAGGAAAAGAAATATTCCAGTTTATTTGAAGACTAATATTTTACGAGATATGACGGATCGTTCGTTTTTTGTTTCCAGTAAAGTGGTATCCCTGAGTGGCTTATATGAACCATTTACGCAATTTTCTTGTCTTTGTCCATACGTTCTTAATACCAAATTTCATGAAAATCTATTCGGTAGAAGCGGGGCTCACGTTGGAAACGAAGCTTTGATTTTCAAATAAAGAGATACAGAATCTAGCTGCCATTTATTTAAGCGAGGAAAACCATTTCATAACGATAGCACTTTACCTTATGGTAAAAACAATATTAATTTTTCACAGATAATTTAAAATTAATTAATTTTTTGTTTCTACTAAAGAAATTTTTAACCTCAAACATTTATTGCCAACGTTTCTTGAAAAATAGGAGCTTATTACTTTATATAACGATCATTGCAGAGTGATTTTTTAATTCAACCACTTTCTGTTTAAACATGCATTTAAGTTATATGTTTTTGCACAAAAACAATGCATTCTGGGATAATATTATTTCATCGTTTTGATGCAATGAAATATTCGCAACCGCATTTCATTCCGCATCTGACATGAATTATTTGTCCTATTACGATAATAAATTACTTGCGTAATTTCATTAAAGTTATGCTTATCGCAATCCAGTCGCTAAAATATAAAATTTCATTTGCAATTATGTTGGTCTCAAATGTTATAGCATTAGTCAGCGATAGGTGTTTTGTGTTCTTGAATCATTTGCAAGTTGTTATAAAATAAAATTTTATTGCCTCTAAGAGGTATTCCATTACAATTTTTCCGCGAGATTATGGCGTCGAAGATTGTATAATTTTATTATATTGCGGTTTTTCCTAACGACGAAATATTTCTTTGCGTGTAACGGTAATAGTATCCACTCGAAAGGATTAATGGTCGTTTGAAATACGCGTTTCCATAGTAATCTAAACTGGGAAGCAACCTTGGAACCACACATCTATCCTTTCGCTCATCTGTATGCTCGTTTACGCAGATATTTACTAATAGGATATTACAAGATAATAGACGGAAAAACTGTAATGTAAAATACTTGTAAGAGTGGGTAAGTGCATATAAAATGTTAACTCGCAAAATATATGATCGAATATTGGCTCGTTTGTCTTTGAAAGGATTCTCTTGATTGAGATATTGATTGAACCTTCCATAAAAATCCTATATATAATTTCTGAAGTGTCCGTCCGTCCGCCCCCCCTCTATCTCGAAAACCGTTTGCCGTAGAGATTTGCAGTAAACTGCGTTTTGTTTCTACAGGCCAGGAGGTCCCTAGAAAACTATTCTCAATTTCCTAAAGTCCCGGGTTCGATTCCAGGAGATAATTATATTTTCCCGTAAGTTTACACGGGATTTTCGAGTTTTCAGAGTGCAAGGTTTTTTTCCTTCATTCGTTAATATACGTAAATATGGACCGATTTTCTCCGTTTTTGATTTATTGGACGGCTAAAACTCTAAATTATCTTATTCTTTCAATGTTTATACTCTACGCGGTCGAAATTTTCGGAAATACACAATTGTTTTCGAAATTTTGCCGATTTTTTGTTCTCCTTCGGGACGTTGCCAAGTCGGCCTTAATTGTTGCCTCTGGTTCAATTACCATCGATTAAACATTCATATTGACGTAAAAATGGAATCTTTAAGTTAGTAAGATCATTATACGCTACATTTTTGCTTTAATTAAAGTTTTATTGTTATAAATATAAAAATGGATGAATTCATTAAGATAATGATTTAACTCGAGGACATTCAGTAAGATTATTTTCTGTGACTAGGACGCGTTTATCGTAGATTGTGGTAGAAAAGCATATTTATTTTTTAAAATATTGTATCTGACAATGAGTATTCAACCTTTTGGAAATACCAAATGTTTTTGTTTTCGTGACTGAAGCGACCAAGAATCACCCTGTCAGTGGAAATACGCGTAAGACTGTCATTTCATTACGAAGGCTTTGGTGAGGAGGAATCTTCCTAAACCCCGGTAAGTTTATACTCCGCATTATTCTACAATCAATTGTTTCAGCGCTTACTTTTTTAATACTTTCGCCTGGCTTAAGCGGATAAATAATTATTTTTTGTGGCGTCGCTTTTACAAGAGTTATGTTTTGTGATTGATTAAGTGGATGACATTTCCTGTAAATTACAGAAAGTTCACATCTTTCTTTTCCCAATATTTCCTTTCTTTGAGGTGTTAAGACCCAGTTTGACTCTCGGTCTTAGCAGTTCTATTTTTCTGTTTCCTCATTTCACATCACTACAGTTTACGCCTGTCGCGTAAGAATCTTCCGATCACCAATCATTTCAATTTAATTACTGTGCCGCATCAATTTACTCTGTACCATAACTTATAAAATACAAATTTCTTATTACCTACGGATAACATTTTTTTAATATGCGCACACTGCCTTTCCCGGTGTGAGATTCTAACACGCAAACCTTACATTGGGAGTCAAATATCTAAGTATCCTATACTGTGTAAATTCATTGCTAGAGTAAAATATTAATTATTAACATCAACTTATTTTACAAACTTATTATTTTTTTATGAATCAATTTAAAATTAAACGCGCAAATTTTGCGCGGGCTCAGCTAGTACCTTATTAAAACCATACTTAGTTGAGCTTTAGAAGAATATTTTTCGCTATATTTTCGTAGTGTTATTCTTTTCTCGTATTCGTTTTACGCAAACTTTTACTTTGATCTTATCCTTAATGTCTCCAACTGTTTTTTATGGTGCACGAATTTATAGCCATTCAAATACTTATTACTTTTCTACTAATAGAAATGTTTTTATGTACGTATATCGAGATTAACCCGCAAGTATTTATCTGTGTAATTTACAGCGAGCTTTACAAGATACTTATTAACGCAATTCTTAAACAATTGGTATTTTGGTGTTATCTTTTGCTCCTTTGAAGCCAGGTTCTTGCGAAATATTACTGGGAAAGGTAATTGCTAAAATTGCTTATTATTTCTATTTTCAGCACTTAGTAACGTTGTCGGCTCCAGCGAATAAATATGTACATACTACTAATTTTCCGTTTTGGTGTCACCTTGCGATTTTTGTGCGCTGCCTTCCGATATCCCGCCGTCAAAATAATTATATTCTTCTTCTGAAGATTCATTTAAAATGAGAGCAATTTCAGTGTGAAATTTTAACATCTAAAAAGCTAAAATAAAACGATTTAAGTGAAAGAAATATATCGAATCTCTTGTAAGCACGATAATTGATTAGTCAAACTGCAAATAAAGAATGAAAATGAAATTTTTACTAAAGTTGACAATGGTATCCGATTGAATGATTCACGGTAAAAAAAAGCAGCGGAAGATGTTTAATTTCGAGACAAATTCGTCGAAAGAACGGTAACTTTGTCCTCAAAAGCAATTAAACATGGATATCCGCCACAGATCGCAGTTTGAAAAACAAACTTAAAATCGCAAAAGGCACAATATTATATTTTTCTAGAAAAAAAAATTTAAAGCACTTGGTATTCTAGCACTAGAAGCACTTGGTATTCTAGCACTAGCTACTGAAGAGCTAGGTGTGACTGACTCTTATAGAGAGGGATGGGATCTACTATAAAAAATTGGAGCTTCATTTGCTGACGCAATATGAAAAAGCGCGTTTTATTTACTGTTTATTTAGAGTATAAAACTAAAAATTCTTTGTTTACTACTATAGCTAATTGAATGACAAAGTATTTTATTCAGTGATTGATTAAGGAATTGTAATTTCTAACTAAAGCCATTTGCTCAAAATCTTAATATGAAAATTGAGAAGGCACTCTCTGTCGCCCGCCGATTTAACAAGTTAGGAAAGCGTACAACGTATCACAAATGGGGCACGTTTCGTGCAATGGAGTATTAGAAAGCAATTATATACCTACGTAAGGGAGATAGCGTTTAAAAGTCCTTTTCTTCATCATAAATAATCCATTTTCTTCCTATTTAATAGTATTACATGCACACGTAGGGAAATTAAACGTTTGTTTGGGAGATTGTTTATGTTAGCAACAATGAAGTAACCATGCAAGAAATTTTCTAAGTTCAACTACATATAAGACTTTCTTGTTTGATTTTCTCGATAACGGCTACTCCTACGATGAAAATATATAGAAAAGAAAATACTGTACTTTACTAGTTCTACAACTTTTATTTGAAAAATATTTTGATATGAACAATACTTTACGAGATATGACGAAAATTTAATTTTTTGTCTCCAGTAAAGTGGTACCCCTGATTGGCGTACGTAATTCATTTTTGCGATTTTCTTATTATATTTGATTGAAAGTCTTTAATATCAAATTTCATAAAAATCCGTTCTGTAGAAGCCGAGAACGAACATGCGGACGGACGGACGGACAGACGGACGGACGGACCGACCGACGATAATAGGCGCTCACGCTGTAAGCGAAACGCGCCTAAAAAAACATTTCTTCTGCTGTGTTATAGATGGCATTATAGGTCACACAAATAGTACAAATCTTTGACTTTCTAGCTGTAACCATTTGCTCAGGATCTTAATTTGAAAAACTTTGTTGAAGGCACCCCCTGCCACCCATCGATTTTTCCAAATAATAAATGTTATCGTAGATCACATTTACCCTGCAAATATCATTCTTCTATATCTTACCGTTTACTTGCAATTTTAATTTAATCGATTGCGCAGACTCGGACGGACATAGCGAATTCACAAGCGCACTTATAAAATTAAAAACGCTCTAATTGAAATAGCTATAGTCTAAAATACGATCCACGCGAGTTAAGCTAACACAAAAGTTTTATCAAGTACTTTGTTATTTATTTGAAACACCTGTTGCTATTTCTCATTTACCATTTCCCGAACCTTTTCATAATCCTCAACTTATTTCCTCTATAGGGAATATTTCCCACTATCGTTGAGCATAAATAAAGATGGTTTCGAGAGCCATTAAAGTAAGCACGTAATCCTTTTGTACGTGTGGGAGTGATCAAAGGAAGACGGTGAAAATTGATATTTATATCATAGATATTTATCAGTCAATTTAATTATTATTAATAGAGTTGACGATTTTATATAGATTTTCTGTAACGGTGTGGAGCAGGGGTCGGCAACCTTTTCTATATGGCGGGCCACACTCGTTGTTGTGAGTGCTTCGCTGGGCCGCATTGGAAATCACGAGAGCTTCGACGAGCCGAGTGGACGTTTAAATCAGAAGTTACCTAGAGATTTTGTGGTCTCATTGTGGAAGTCAATTCTAATTAGTTTACTAACGTTAAAACTCCACCAGGAAAGGTTTTTAGACAGTAATTTCACAGAAAACATACGGAAATGACTGTGTTAAATTATACCGATCACATTTTCATCATGACTTCGCGGGCCGCATAAAACGCACTCGGGGGCCGCATGAGGCCCGCGGGCCGTAGGTTGCCGACCCCTGGTGTAGAGTATAGATGGGTCAGGAAGAACGGAACAGTTCTTTTCGAACTGTTCTTATGCCTGAACTGTTCAATAAAATAACTGTTCTCATAAACGTCGTTCTCAAAGAACAGGTATGTATGCCAACTAGCCAGCCTAGCCTCAAAAACAGATTCTCACATGAACCCAATACTTTTTGTTATAGGAGTAAATGTAATATGCACTGACTCTCACAATTGATGAAGAGTTTTACTTATTTCCTGATTCTGACGATATATCCGTCTTTGACTGATGGTGATGGCTTTGGTATTCCCATGAAATACATACCTCTCTTGTCAAACCCATTTCGTATAAATCGGCATAAATGAACAGTGAAATTTGGTCCTGAGTGGCGAACACAATAGGTTAAATACTTAGAATAAAAAGTAACCAGCGGCACGTATCAATGGACCATTGCGTTCAAATTCCAGTGATATCGAGGAGAGCGTAGAAAGTAATTCAGCCTCTCGAAGCGCTTTCTTCTCCGAAGTTAAAGTCGTCTTGTGGTCGTATCTGATCACACCCTTACAGATTTTGTTACTTTCGATGTATCGAAGCCTCCTTCTGCCGGTCGACACGTGTATCGAATGCCATCCACGGTTATTGTCGCACAACTCGATTTTCACCGCATAATGCGATGTTTTAGACGGGAGCTCGGATAGATCGACACATGCACTGGTGGGAGAGAGTTTCCGATATTTTTTTTTAGATCTTTTTCATGGAGAGCGAGCGAAATGGAAATAAACTTGCTCGTGGCACCGAGTTACAAGCGCGGAAGGAATAAAACGAGCGAGGGAGTATTTCGTATCTCTGCGAACACGCAAAGTGTTTTCGTCCTCGGACACAAATGCGCCGCCCATTAATAAAAGGGTGGAAAGATAAATTTGTATTACTTTAGATGATCCCGATAGTAGGAGGATGGAAGGAGATGGAAGTCGTCCACTCTTGCCCATGGGTGGTCTTCCGTGTGTTAATTATCGGGCGGTCAGGGGGATGTGCTGTAAAACCGATCTTCCTCCGGGCGATGATGGAAGGCGGGCGGGAAAGGAAGAGAGGGTGTTAAAAGTATTCTCGGTCTTGCTGCTTAGCGTGCGTGCGTGTGTGCTGCGATGGTAGTTGTGCTGCCACCAAGAGCAAGCACCAACTCGGAGACGCCCTCGACGCCTCTTTACGTCATCGGCGTGCGTCGCTATCGCAGGAGAAAGAATTCTTTACGAGATCCCGTTTAGTGTCAATGCTCCAATTGATCGTTTATAGCGGATCTTTGCATTGGCTTTGACTGGTAATTTCCGTCATCAATATTATTCCGTCGTCAATATTATTGTTTAGCGCCTGTGCATTCAGATCGAAGACACCGTAAGGAAATAAAATGCTACTATAAAACGGGAGTCATCGAAAACGTATGTGTGAAACAGTATCATGAAAAAATTAGACGGACAGATGGAAAAAACGAGAAACGTGAGCAGCGAGAGACAATACTAAATCTATTGGGGAAAAACCAAGTCTCTATCTGCTTTCTTTTAGTTAGCGCGTCAGACGGACAAAGAAGAGATTGCAATAAAATTTCAACACGGCCACAAAATAATAATAATAATAATAATATAAATTGCACTTTTATTGAAAATGAAAAACATTGCACTCTCCTAATAAAAAAAAATAGAATATTAAAGTAAAAGACATTATGGTCCCGCTAAGCCAAAAGGCTTGTCAGCAGGTGCCAAAAGGGTATATCATCACTACACTGTCATATTTTACATCACTATTGTTAAAAATGAAAAAAGTTTGTTTAAGAAAGGTATTTTTTATGTAATAGCATTTAAATCCCTTTAAAGTTACGTAACAAATTTAGAATACATGCATAGGTATTTTACAATTTTCACACATCAACTATGTTTTCATTAACCATTCTTTTATTTTATTTTTTACCTCAGCCATCCCACTTAATACTCTTAACTCATATGGCAGGGAATTCATTAGCTGAGGCACAGTGACCATCAATCGTTCACCACCTCTTTTGGAAAAATATCTATGTACAGTATACTTTGCCATATCCCTCATAACCACGTCAGTATGATACACTTTTAAATCTTTGTATTTATCAGAAAAATAGTTATCAGTAATAATTATGTACTTATATAGTTTCTCTATTGGTAAAAAGTTTAAAGTTTTGTATGGTTCACAATTTATCTCTATTTGAGAGTTATTTTTCAGCTTGTTATATATGAGTTTAACTGATCTATTCTGACTATATTTCAGAATGTCCATATAACTGCTGCATGCGCAGCCCCATACAGTTTTAAACCATATCGAAGCACGTTTTCAACAAGGGCAAAATACATCTCTTTTAAAACAGATATTGGTACAATATCATTTATGTGATAAAACCGAAACATGACATTCCTCAGTTTACCGTTTAATTTTAAAATATGGTCCCTAAAAGTAAGATTTTCATCAATAATTACTCCCAAGTACATATACTTAGAAACTCGCTCTAATGTTGGACAAAGACATGTTGTATTATGGAAATACAAACAGTCATGTGTATGAGCTCGTAAAATTACCTCTTTTCTATAAGATAGTTTACTACTAACATGCATAACCTTAGATTTTTTTTCATGTATAACCAGTCTCTTATCATGTACCCATTTCATCAAATTAAAAAAATCATTCTGCATCATTAAATTAGCTTTCTCAAAATCTTTGTGGCATGATACCAACACAGCATCATCTGCATATAATATTAATTTTGAGTTCTGGATAACTTTAAACAAGTCGTTTACATATATTATGAAAAAAATTGGACCCAAAATAGATTCTTGGGGCACACCCATATGAATAGCAGTTATATCACTATACGTGTCACCTAATTTAACAAGAATATTTCGATTTAGTAAATAATTTCTAAACCAATCCAAGATTTTTCCTTGAATCCCTATTTCATTCAGCTTGCACAGTAAAACTGTCCAATCAACTGTATCGAATGATTTCTTAAAATCAATGAAAGTAACTATTACATTATTTCTTTTATCTAAATCAGATCTAACATAATCATTAAAGTCCTCTAAAGCCTGTCGAGTACCCCGATCTTTTTGGAAACCATACTTAGAAGAAGAAATAATGTTATTTTTACTAATAAAACTTAAAATATGATCAGCAACATACTTTTCAAGACACTTAGACAGTGAGGGTAAAATAGAAATTGGCCTAAAATTATTTAGGTCAGATCTCTTTCCACCTTTATAAACAGGTTTAGTTATAGCAGTTTTTACACCATCTGGGACTATGGCATTACTAATGCAATTATTAATAAAACTTTTAATTAAAGGTATGAGCACTGCATTATTTTTAACATCAAGTATTCTAGTTCTGTCATACTCTGGCTCTTTATTCTTTATTGAGTTCAATAATTTTTTTACATCATTAATAGTAGCTTCTGGTAAAAACATACTGCATAACATTGGATCATTATTTAATACCGCAAAGTCAATTTTAATATTTCTTACCTCATTAGTAAATTGTTTTAAAAACAAATTAGTAAATCAGAAACTGGATAATTACTCTGGAAATGTTTAAGAATTTCACATCAACATTCTTACACTTAGTTTCCCCTCTTTGTGTAATATTATTTATCAGTCTCCACACCTCTTTGGGATTATTTTAACTCTATTAAAATGATAAGCATAGTATTTAAATTTTGCAGATTTAATATCTCTATGTACTTGATTCCTGCTTTTTTGATATTGCTCTTTATACGTGTTATTTGTCTTACAATTTATCCACTTTCTTTTAAGTTGGTCCCTAATCTTTATTCCATTAAGTAAATCATCTGTCATCCATCCTTTCTTGACCTCAGCCCGCCGTTTAGTAACAGTAATTATAGCATCTTTATACATAGTACCAAGCATTCTACATATCAAATCATATTGATGAATAGGGTCTGTCATTACTACTATCGACTCCCAGTCATAATTAGCAATAAAATACTTTAACTTCGATGAACTAATATAAAGAGTAATTTTCATCCACAGATTTTTTATACTCCGTTCCCACAACATAACTTTCAAAGTTCAAACTAGCTAGTATCACATAATGGTCAGACAGCCCAGATTTTATAATTACTCCCTCAGAATTAACTACCTTACTTTTGCAGTAAATATGGTCTAAACAAGATTTAGATAACCTACCATCCATTATTATTTCTCTAGTAAAATCATTTATAATTTCAGAAAACCCTTTAGAAACAAGTAAGTCTCTGTATCTTAATGCATTAATATCATCCTTATAACAAATATTAATATCCCCAATGATTAATGTCTCATAACATGAATAGTTATCCAGAATTTTTTCCAATTCATGAATACAATTTACTTTAATAAAATTTGGGGGCCTATATACACTCATAAGAAAAAACTTTTTATTTCCTAACACTAACATGCCACTGTGATTCTCAAAGAATTTCGTATCAAAGTATTAAACATCAATCCAGTTTTCACAAAAATTACTATTCCTCCTACTCTATTTATTTCCCTAAGTTTATAGTGTATTTCTTAACCTGGTAATTTAAATAAACATACTTCATACATTTTGACATTAACTTCTGTCAAAACTAATATGTCTGCCTTAACATGCTTTCCAATAAATTCAAAAATCATAATAAACTCATTCCAATGTTTTTTTAGTGATCTTATATTAAGATGTAATATTGAAAAATGATACTCCTTATTCACACAGTTTTCAAAAGGAAAATCAATTGTCCTACATCTGGATTTATCAGATTTACTGAATATATTAAAAACATCCATTGCAACAGAACCTCTACAATAAAATAGAAACCTTTTTAATAAGAAAAAAAAATGAAAAGAAAAACTGTAATGTTAATTAATCTTTGATAGATCGCGTTCATCCATTATTTTCCTAAGTTGGCTGTTTTCATCCTATTTGACATAAATTTTATCATGTTTAAACCAGACAAACTTATAATTTAATTCATTAGCTTTAGTTTTTGTTTTCCATAATAGATTGCTATTGTATCTGGTAGGCTGCTCATTAATAAAAATATTCCCAGGATTTTTTGACTTATAGTAGTAGTAAATAGGTTTTTAGGTGCATCAACAACTAAGGTTATTTTGCACTGTTTTTTTGACTTATACTCATGGCTTCTTAATACCGTCTTTTTTTCCAAAAAATTGCTCTTAACACTCTCAGAAACAAACTTAGCAATCACCTTTTTAGGTTTGTCATTCACAAAATGATTCAAAATAAATGTCTCTTGAATGCAACCAGAATTGAAATTCTGGATTCCCAAATCAGTACCAAGACTTACAACTTTTTTTACCAGTTCATTATTTGATACATTCATATCGATGCACCCTACAATTTCAATATTTTTAGACAATTCCTTTTGCTCCAACGTATTAACTCTAGTGTTTAAATCATCAGTCACCTTATCCTTTTCAGCTATTTCTGCTTTCAGAGATAGTATACACTCCTTAAGTTCTTTAACAAGTTCATTATTGCTATCAATTTTGCCTTTAAATTCATCATATCCACTGCTAATAAAGGACACTGAATGACTTAAAGCTTTCAGTTTGCTCATAATTGTTTTTAAGTACCTTTTGTACATCTTGCTTTCCTTCTTCATCTTCTTGTGAATTTTCTTGTTTTCGGCAATTTATACATCACTCTTCCTTTTTTCGGGCGTATTTACTCCTCCATGTCGCTTCAGCTACTTTTGCACAAGAAAAGTGCAAACATTCCTTACATCCCTTACATACGATGTACGAACCATCATTTGAAAGTTTCTGTAAACACTTATCACTATTCATTTCGCTTTTCAGTTGTTTACAGTCCCAAAAGTAGCCACAAGGTGTCTCTACAATCTTCTGCAACACTCCGCCAGAAATTCCAAAAACTACAAACTCAAAAGTCCATAGATCCACCAAAAAGCGAAGAAAAGTTACACCCACACTTCCTCACATAAAAATGATACTCATACACAACTTCCACACTAAAACAGCAATCATCGGGCGATAAAACTGCAGAAATCAGGAAAGTCCTAGGAGCCCAGAAACAAGCACGTCAACAGACCATGACAATATAATAATAATTTTAATTTTCATAATTCATAGTAATCTAACAGTTGTATATATTAATAAAAATTACTAGAATATATGTCAATACAATTCATTTTCGTAAATTTGTATTCAGCAAAAATATGGTTGTCTTTACTGACAGGGAATTTTCACTTTATAAAACGTGAAATTTGATATTATAAACAAATGGTTGGAGTACTTAGCCATTTATTTGAATTTTGGCGGTAATGAAATTACATTTTATTCATGTGTTAAAGTTACAAATTCGTAACATGATTCCAAGTAATTTATAACTGCAAATAAAAAAATGCTACTCCCATTCTCGAGTTAAGCAAATGTAGATAAGAAGCGCTCCTGGAATCGAACCCATGATGTGACTGCAGAAGGTGAAGTATAGAATTTAACAGGAGTAAATCCTGAAAGTATGGTTGAAATTGAAAATATCATTTTCTCGATATCTCTACCACTATATTTTAGTGTCTGTCTGTGTCTGTTCTTTTATGCACGCCCACATTTCTCTACTGATTTCGACCAAATTTGGCACGATTTTAGGGGGTACTAAGGGGAAGGTTAGTGCTTTGTTTTAGTGTCCGTCTGTCCGTTCATTTCAAAATGGCGGTCCATTTTCTGTCTGCTCTTTTATGCACGCCCACAATCAACCGATTCCAACAAAATGTGGGACTATAGTAGGGGAAGATCAACCCGGAGCTTTAGTGTCCTTCTGTCCGCTTGATTCAAAATGGCGGCCGGTTTAAACATTAAACTACGCGTTTTTTTCCGAGCCCTACCATTGATTTTAATCAAATTTGGTACTTTTGTGGAGCGCTCTAAGGAATAATTAATACGTGGTTTTTGTTTCTCTCTGCCAGCTTTATTCAAAATGGCAGCCGATTGAATTCTTAAATACCATGTATCATCTAGAATTCCGATCGGATTTAAAGCAAATTTCCACGGGCAACGCCGAGTATTTCTGCTAGTTACATATACAATGAACCCTTGTCCAACGCGGGCTTCCCCTACGCGGATTTGATTATACACGGTGAAATAAATGGGACGCATATTTACACAATATGCATACAATTTAATTATCCTGAATTGGGCGCACAAGGTACTTTACGTTTGCATGTGGCATGAGAAAGATCGTGGCCTGAACAAGCAAATATTGAATTGGCCCAACGCGGCCTTTTCCAGCAGCACTCTTTGCTACGCTACCGACAATAATACACTGACGGCTGTTATTGTTAGATATATATTTGTTGAATAAAGTAGCTATACAGCTTGAAATTTTAGAATTTTATGGGATAGTGAGTTGTATGAGTTAACGACGAGGTGATAATTTTATATATTTGATTAACGAGACCGAATTGAAACCAAGTATAATCAGCTGATCGTTTTCCGAATATTTAATTACAGTTTACCATGAACTAAAAACGTATCAAGGAATTATTAGCACGCCCACGTAGTAAACCGTTTTTTATATTTTATTTTGTTAGAGCTTATGTAAAAAGGATGCAATCCCTGAAGTTTTTGGCATAACCCGTGAAGTTTTTGTTTCACCAGCGGACTTCAGACCAGTTTACAATCGATCATGAGCCGATATCAAGATTATTCCCGCATGCAAGCGCTTTTACGGAGGTGAGATTTATTTGATTGGCTTAGATTGAGCTAACGTTATTATCGAAAACATCTCACATAGATAGTGAATTTCATTTTAACATTCATAGGTTGTTGCCAGAAATTGTAAAGGAATTAACACAGACAAAAAAGCCACATAAATTAAGTACTAAATTGTAGAAAGTAACCGATAATGCCGATGAGACACGGCTTCCTTTTTAGAAAGTTGGAACACCCAACATATTATGTAAGGTAATAATGACATTCTCCACCTTTTTAAAAAATCTTCAAGAGTCGCCACTCTAAATAAGAAGGTCCTCGGCGGTTTTGTGTTAAAATGAGCGCGGTGCGGAATGGTTTTCTCGGAAGGAATGCCACAGTTAATAAAGAAATCCTTTGCATCGGCCTCGGGAGACCACACGCGAACTTCACATTTTTATGGGCCTCAGTACGCACGAGGTGGGAAAAATGGCCCTCGAGGGGCTCAAACTTACATAACGACCTCTCGGTTCTGCGGTCTATCGTTTGGGGGCATCTCTTAGAGCGGGAGGGGGCAGCCCTCCCCATTTCCTCATCTCTTTACCCCATTCTCCCAGCTCTTTTCTACTTGACCGCTAGTTTTCCAGTCATTCTCAAAAGAAAGAATAGTCGAAACTGCTTTCCACTTCTTGTCGGTTGCTAGCGTCATTCGCCCATTTTCACCTCTTTCGCCGCCTCTCAGATTCCTCCACTCCGTCTCTCTCCCTCACCTTTTTTTACCTCTATTTTCCTTCCTTTTCTACAGACCTCTCTCTCTCTGTAACTTTTGAAAATATTTTCTTTCATATTTGCTACAGCTCTCTCTCTCTATCTCTCTCTATTTTCTCTAATTACCTATTTCTTTCCATTACATTTACCCTTCTTCACCTCCCTCCCTTCTCACAGTTTTCTTTCCTTCCCCCTCCCACTTCCTTCCCTTCTCTATCTTCCCCTCACCTCTCCCT
The DNA here is from genome assembly GCA_036926305.1 of Uropetala carovei. Classification (NCBI taxonomy): domain Eukaryota; kingdom Metazoa; phylum Arthropoda; class Insecta; order Odonata; family Petaluridae; genus Uropetala; species Uropetala carovei. The sequence goes on from JAXCHB010000167.1 coordinate 3,894,826, forward strand.
GACCCCAAGTCGAAGCCGCGCCGTAATAATCCCTTCCCATGCACAGCTGCGTTCGTCACCGCATTATTGCCATTTTTATTACTCGAGTTTTTCAACTCAGAGAGTGTCCGCAGGATGTGAGTACAAGGCTTCTAAGAAAGATCGTAAAATCCGTGGCAAGTACGACGCGAGGATTGGATTGAGCTCCGCGCGAGGTGGGTGAGCGATGGGGGGGAGGGGGAGAAGGGGGAAGAGAGGCGGGAGGGAGGGGAGTAGGAGGAACGCTTTGTTCGCCAGTCATAAGATAGGAGCGGCTAGGGAAATAAAAACCCATGTTTCCATTGTGGAAAGTTTTGTGGAGAAAAACTCCCTTTCTCGCGCACAGCACACCCGCGTCTTCGAATTCTTATCGCCAGGCGGTTATAGGAGCGGCTCGCGGAAATGAGGGACTCGCGTGAGATTAACGGCGACCTCTGCCTGTAGTTTTCCTTCGGACCAGTTCGATATTCTTTCGGAATAAATCACCGGAGACTTCTTTTAACGTCCGGAAATCTCGAGACTCGCGTCTTTCGTGGCTCTATTTTTCGATACATTTCCGAAAAAAAAAAAATTTTTTCCCTGGTTTTTTTAACGCCTAGTAAAAAAAAACCATTATTTTTATAACGAGGTTGAAGCTGCCACTGCGGGCAGTTGGAAAACCCCGATTTGTCGAGAGACTCGTGTTGCGTTAGGTCGTTTTTAATCCGTTAATTAAAAGTGCGTTTAGTGCGTGGCGTCCGCTTGAGGGAAGTCGCACCTCTCGAGTCGAATGAAATACAGGAGCGAGTCTTTTGTTTGCGGTTACGATCCGGAGATTATCGTCGCCGCCGCCGCTCTTGTAGTCTGCGCGCTTTTAAGGAGGACATAAACACGCCGTCTATAAGAAAGTTTAGGATCGTCATCAATCAATACGTGAAAGATCTAATTATGGTTCCTGGTAGTGTAGGCGGACGTGACATTTAGCACTAAGATGAATTATATACGGAGGTGATCGTTTCGAAGCTGACCTCTTTCCGAAGATGAGATCACTGTAGAGTTAAGCGAGCGATAATAATTCTCCAATTCTTTGGTTTTTCGCATTCAAGGTGGGGATAATAAAGTGGATCTATTCGTGTTTCTATGTTCTTCATGACGAATAATTTTCAGCGTGATTCGTTATCATTTTTAATGAAATGACGCTAATTACAAAGATTTGTTTATTTCCCCCGTTCATATCAGTCTCGATTATGATGCCTTATAATATCCGTGAGACAGAAGAGTTACGAGCCCTTCTCTTATTGCTCGCGGAAGACGCTGTGAATGCCACACAGGTTATTTTACATGCTTAATAATCGTTACAAGCAAAGGATTGCGCGAAATGATTGTTTATTTTACTTTGACGGCAACTTAAAACTATTATTGAAGTGCTTTAGGATTTATTATTAATCAAAATGAAATTCGGTTTTGCTCGCGTGTCATTAATAACGATAATTTGCAACAAATGTTTTAAATGCTTCCGACATTTGCTATAATATTGCGAATTGAATATTACCTGTTTAATTTGGTAGTGTATTAACGTTACTGATTTAAATTTGTTACGGCAGATTTCTGCTTCTTCGAAGTGTTTTGTTTTATTTCGGCATTGTACCTTAATGTTTCATGGATGAATTTTGTGAGCGTAGGTGTAGACGGGAGGAAATACCTTAATTTTTCTCATTCCCTTCAAATTTTAATAACAATATCACTTAGTTTGCCTGGATAAGAAATTATTGTTATATCTTTTTGGCATATTGAAAATAGTTCATTGCCTTATCACGGTTATATCGGGATATTGTGAAAGTCTGTATCATAATAAAACTTTGGCAATACGATATTCTTCTTCTTTGCCCGTTGTTCTGTTTGTCCGTCAGCTCAGAATTTCATTTCTGAATAAAGATAGCCACTATAATTTTGAACTGTTTTCCATTGGTGTACTTTGGCAGATAAAGTATTTTCGCCGCTTTGTTTATACTGCATAGTATAGATTTTATTGGTACTTTGATGTTAATTGTTCATAGCACTGGCCATTGCGAAGTACATTAAAACTGTTTCAAAGAAATTATTTGTTGCCATTTCTTCAGTTTATACTAAGCATTTTCATGCTCTAATTATACAAATAATCATCGAAGTCCTTTAAATAGGAATGAAAAATATTTGAATCGGTTTACGTATCTTTTTACCTCGTTTTAACACATATACTACCAATATATAATAATGCATATCAGTGGGTACAGGTTACCGGTTTTATCAATTGGCGGCAGGATCGAATCCTGCATGTTTGAATGTTTTCATCCTCGATTGTTGTAAACGGCCGCTAAGTGCTGTTTTGAGAAATGTCAGATGAAATCGATGTCGTTAAAATTTTATTCTCGGAAGGGCTTTCCCGTCGATATCTGCCGCTTTGAGGCAAAAAGAAAAAAAATGCCGCCTCAATTCACGACGCATAGGTACATATCGACGAGCACAGCAGCTATAATGCCGTCCTTATAAAAACGCCACCTTAGGCGGTCGTCTCTCAAACTCACATCACGCGGCGGCCAATCAGAAGTCTTGATTTAGGATAATTTTGTTAAAGGAAGTTCCATTTCTTTGTTTTTAAATGTCCACTAAATAAGCACCATTTCAGTGACTGCGTTTCTTCTTTGCCTTTAGCCCGGAACAGCATTTTACTTATGTGACAACAGTTTCCAAAACGCATTTCACATAGCCTCAGTTTTAGCTTTTCTATTTAATATTTTAATTTATTTATTTTAATATATTTGATGGTGTATTCCATCGGTATTTAGCCGTGTTCTTCTTTTTATTTGGTCCCAGACTGCAGGTGCAGATTACGAGACGAATGTTCACTAATGAAACCATATCGCTTACCGTTTTTTGCTTCCGATAGTTTGAAAGAATAAAGTTATACATATATATATATGAATAAATTGTTTCGGTATTGATTTTATTTTCCATCGTCGAGGTCACCTTAACAGACTAAGGACTACTAATGGAGTACTAGGTCCACTCTACCTATTTCAAACTTGGCTCTAGATAGAACGTTAACACTTCCACGAAGTGTACGCTTTTCACGTAGTTTTATTGGTCACAATAAAATACAATTTTTAGAACGAGGTCACACATTTTAAACGGCCTTAAACGAATGCCGACCGGGTTAGTCTTTGGCCGACCGATACTTTTAACGGCGGGTTAACAAAAATTTCAAAATTTTACGACGTTTCTAATTTTTAGTGTTTTTTGCTCTCCTTTCTCGACGAAAATTGATCTTTTTTTTGTGAGGATCCGATGCCATTCGTTGGGGGTGGTCGTTCGTTCCTTTCTCCATTTTCTCTTCCTCTTTCTTCCCTCTCTCCCTTTCCACAGCAAAACTCAGGGTCGTGTGAAAGAATGGGATTATTTGTCACTATATGCATAAACGCCTTCTTTCGCCCCCTTTTCCTGCCTCCATTTCTCTCCCTTTCTCCGTCTCTTCTCCTCGCCGTCCTACTTCAGTCGTTTTCCACTCATCTACTCCATATCCACCTCGTTTTCCTCTTGTTCGTTAACGTTTCCCTTTCTATTTCCCCATGTTCTCTTTTTTCTCTCTTTCGTCGCTATTTTTTCACTCTCCCGTCTCTCTCCCTCTTCCTGTTCCTCCCATCTCCCTTTCTCTATCATCTCCCCCTCTTCTTATCCCTTTGCCCCCGCGGTTTAGTCACGCCCTTTCACTTCTTCGCCGCTTTCTCGAAGGACTTTGGATTTTTTTTCCCCAAGGGTCAGACCCTCTCCATCACTTCACATAAATATATGTTACGATTTTCCAACCGAGGGGTCGTAAATAACTTTTTTAAGACCGGTCATCCGGGTCTCAAAAAATTGTGTGTATCGCTACGGTCGTTCTGTCGCTGATGGGGTTGGGAGTCGAGAGGGGGGGGGGGGGAGGGGGAGGAATGGGAGGTAGGGGAGGGGAGGGGGCGTGGGCGTGCGAAGACGGAGAGAGAGAGATGGAGGGAGGGAGGGGCGCCGGTAGAATAAGTCCTTTTTCGAAAGGGCTTAAAATGTATAAATGGCGGAGAGAAAGAAGTACCCAACTACAGTGGTTGGGATTCGTACTTGGAACGCTTTTTTATTGAGCCCGAGTAATTTGCGAAGTGTCGTAAACATCGAAGGAAGAATAGAAATTATGATTTTATATTGGTTCAACGGTGGGGGTAATTAGTAATTTTAGGTCTAGCTCTTAGTGACTTTATTAGTCTGTTAGGAAAAAGACACAAGTAAGAGCTGCAAAATATGAAATGGGGAATTCTCAGGACATTTTGCTGTCATTTCTGCCGCTCGCGTTATGCGTGAAAATTTGGGGTAATCTTCAAATCTCCGAGACAACATCTCTCGGCTTACAATGTCGATATTTCACGGCTGTTTAGATACAAATTATAATTCGTTAATTACACCACTAAAAAAAGTATCATCTGTTGCTGATGTGGTATTTCGTGCAAGTTTAGAAGACCAGCACACGGGGTCTCATGGAAACTCCATCGAATCATTTATAGCTTCGATCGTTTCAGTTCCATTGTAGGAATGTGAACAGAATACCTTAATGTACTAATATCGTAAATGAATAGAAAAATCGACAGATGAAATTCTCTTAATCATAGCATATTGCTTAATGGTATACCTTGCGCCGATGTTAAGCTTTCAAAAAAAGATTTTTCTGAGCCGAGTTAATAAGAAGTGGTTTGCTTGAATCCGGAGTAATAATAACGCTTGCATCCATTAGTAGCACATCACTTTGGAGTTTTTAAATCTCGTATTTCCCTTTGTGGATGTGAAAAGCTCAAATAATTCTTTTTACAATACAGTGATTCATGAATTGCGAATTTCGCGTGTGGTAATAACAGATGCATTGGTCGGAGCAGATTTATTGTTGGCGTTTAGATTGAAAACGAGACAATTATGGCGAATTAAGAACCAATAATTGCTCTAAACGGTGTGTAAGGAAACAGCAAACAGGTGGTCTGTAGCGAGCGGTAGTGAAAGTGATTTGGCGTTTTATTGTCTTCCAGGTATTCCATTAGCCACAACCACCTTCGATAATGAAGTTTAAAAAAAAAGTTACCATTCTTTAAATGCTATCATTATCGAAAAAAATGTCGAGTAAAGTTAATTTATCCCAATGAAGAATTTTGATTACTCATTAATGGGCGTAGAATATATTTCATTTGCTTTTTAAAATTTATTAGACTAGAGATTGGAGCTTAAACATATGAGCAGGAAAAAGAACGAAGTTTATTTTTCCAATAAAGAAAACTTGCATCAGTTCGGAATCGTTTTATATATGTATTGCAAAAAATCGAGTTTCTGTCCAGATTTGTTTGTACGAAGAGCGGCCATCACGCACTTTCCAGACACTTCCCGTTGGAATTACATTAACAGATCTTGTGCATGCATAGACGGTCGAAGGGTATGACCTAGAGATATCGAAAATTTCCGAAAAGAGTCCTGGGTTTGATTCCAGGAATCTTTTTTTACTCCATTTCATTGTCATTGTAGCGAGTGTAAGATATTTTTTATTTTTATTTAAAATGGGTTGTATATAAAGTCCAGAGTTGAACGTATGTACCGAAAATAGAATAGTACTACTTTTTTGCTATGAGAATTTTATCAATCCATAAATTAGGAATCTGAAAAAAAAACGGAAAATTTTCGCTGCCATGGCAACTCGTCACCGCAATTGCGAGCCAATGACTTGATATGGGAAGGACACATTGTAATTCCGGTTTCAATTGCTGTGGACAATTTCGTTTTTTTTCTTACATGCCAACCAATAATTTGTTGGTGTTATTTTCATCCGTGTTTTTGTATTGTGTTTATTTGCCCAGTCGGTTTGATTGATTATGTAAGTACCTTTAATCAACGTTTAACTCATGAAGCATAATAAAATTACCGTTAATTTTTGTAATATATAACGTTAAATGTTTCGAATGAGCTACGAGTTTTTAATTTTCGCTGCTATATAGAATTAATGTTTCTCTAACGTCTACATCTTGGGCCATTTTGATTGCGACCATCAAACTATGTATTCACTGCATTTAATATTACAAATATTCATTTAATCTAGGTTTAATACAACACTTTCGTCCATGAAAACGCCATCCAAGCACCTATAATTATGTGATAAATTAAAGGAAAAAATTTTCTGCTACAATTAGGATAAACTATAGTGTCGAATGTTCGAATTATGCTGCACTCTACCCAACAGAATTTTCGACCACTTTCAATCTTTCTGTAATTATATTGACAAATTTCTCTCCAAGTATTGGGCTGTGTAACGAAAAACGGCTCATAATAAATTCACTCCGTACGAACCTCATAGAGGCTGCTACCAGTACAAGAGCGGTGATTCCAATCGTGAAATTTTGCCGTCAGGTTGTGTTTTTACCATTCCGTTTCAAAAGAAGGCAATTCACAGTATGACCAGCCATTGCATTAACAAAATATTAATCATAGGGTGTAACAAAATTAGTCTTCATAAAGCAGCCAATATGTGCCTACGGACGAGTGTGTAGCATTGTAAAAATTACGTGGTTTCAGTAATTTGAAAAAAGCAAAACAAAATGGACAAACAAAAAATAAATATTTTTTTTAGAAAAACTCTTACAACACTTAAGTATATTACAATTTTCTGTCCGTAAGTAAATTTGTGAATAATGATGCTGATTTTCAATTTGCATACAAATCAACGTGTAGAATCTCTACAAATTTTTCGGTGTGTTCTGTCCTTGGTGACTTAAAAATTTATTTGAAATCATAAAACAACGAAAATTTTCAAATCTTTAACAATGAATTAAGTTTCATTTGCATGATTAATTACTGTGGTTTGATGTAAAATATTGGTATATGATTGTTAATCAACTAAATTGCGTTGTTGAGTCATTTTAAATAATTTCGTTACTCAATTTCCTAGCATAGCAAAATTTATTTAATAAACGCTTTCCTTGATTTGAACGGATTTGGGAGAATAATTAGAGCATACTAACTATAAAAAATTAACAGTTTTTAGCGTACTTATATCGGCCTTAAATTTTTTTTAGCCTTTCGCCATAAAATAAGATAATTGAATTAGGATAGCGTTGCCATAAATACATTAATGAGAATCAGAGTTGGGTTCCAAATATTATTACATCCCGTTCTGAAGTAATATCTTGTATAGCATGGTCTTTTCTTTTGAATCACTCTCCAAATATAGATTATGTTATATAAAGCGAAATTTGATTGGAATTACAACGCAGATGGATTATCTGTTACTAACGATTAGCTTAGTGATGGATTTAAAGGCTAAAACTTGGACTATACGTACAACCACTAAAAAGTGCTCGAAACTTGGACATTTTCTTCTTAGATGTTTTTATGAATCAATATGATGTTAAATACAGTTAATTGCTTGTTAATATTGTGTTAAATCAAAGCACTTAGTTTTATGTTTAGGAGGAAGGCTTTGGAAATAGAAATATTTCCTTCACAGATGTATATTGGAATAATTTGATCTGGAAACGAATGAATATCTGTTAGCTTTGAGATTATAGCCATTTAACCATCACCAAATTTTCCAGTTGCAGTCTTTCGCGTGCATTTACGAAAATCTAACTGTAAAAAAATATTCTATCCTCTGAATTGGTATTCTACAGTCCGTTCTCAGTTCTTCATCTTTGATGAACTATTCTTCGTTAATTTTAAATCCCAAAGCTCAGATAAATAAAATTTATCCACAATAAACTTCGTTGATAATATGCGACATCTCTTTCGTTAAGAACGCCGCGACGACAAGATTTATTTATCTTATTAGAAAATCGCGAAATATACCAAAAATTCCACGCAGTATCGTCAAAACAGAAGCTTTTAATTGTATGGAAAACACATTTTCAATAACTTTTATATCAACTCCTATGCGGAAAATTGTATATTTCTGATCTTGTATTAAAATCTCAAAGAATGTCGAATGATTCGGAAATGGCTGTATGTATGTAGGTACATTCTTTCATCTAAATATATCAAAAGTTAAAGAATCTCGTGGGTAATCACCGTGTAATACAACAACCTGTTCTATTACAGACCGTTTAAGAATGAAAATTCGTTTCCTACCTTCGATTTGGTGAACGGATTTCTTTTGAACACGAAAATTTTACGATTTTCGATGAGAATGTCATTCATCGTCAGGAGAAACCCCATTGATGCTGATTTAGCAAACTTACGTAAATTTCATTGGACTATATGAAAAACGATAAATATTTTGTGATTTAAACCTGTGGCCGTCGTTAGCAAGGTTTAACTGGATAAATTATGAATATATAAATATGGGAATTAAAATTCTCCATTTAAAAAGTGATTATAAATTTTATATATTAAATCACCCTGATCAAGTCTACTCGTATGTCACGCTTTATCAAGGGAGATGTCTTTATGGCAAGGATGGGGAACCTTTTCTACATGGTGGGCCGCGTAAGTGGTTGCGAGTCCTTCGGGGGGCCGCATTGGAAGTTGTCAGTGCTTTGGCGAACCTGATTAGAGTTTAAATTGAAGTTACTTAGAGATTATAAGGTATTATGTGTGGAAATCAATTCTAAATTTCGAGTATTTAGGATTAACGTTTCAGTATTAAATGCTTTAATATTCGTTATTTGGATTTAAAAAATATGAGTTTATGTGTTTAATTTTACATCTTTTTTTTCCTCACTGCTTCGCGGGCCACACAAAACGCTCTCGGGGGCCGCATGCTGCCCACGGGCCGGAGGTTCCCCAACCCTGCTTTATGGGATGGAGGTCTCGGGACTAGAGCAACAAAGTCATGCAGGATAATGCTTATAACCAAAATTCTTCGGCAAAACTAGGTAGACTTAGAGCTTCACCAAAGTTCAATCGAAATATTATAAATAATGTGTCCTAAGCTTATGTAAATTAAATTAAGTTAGTGCATATAAAAGTGTTATTAATATAATAGTGATTCATAAAAAATCATTTTTATATTATAACTTGTTACTTAACAGATTTGTGTATACGTTGGAATCAATTTCTTTATCTTTTAATAATTTACTTCTCATTTACGTGTAATTGTGGGCATTATAGTCATAGTAAATGTCTTAGGCATTGGAAAATATTGAGTCGAATTTTCAAAAATTTCCCAAGCGGTTTGGCTATATTATTGGTTCACTTATTATATAAAAAACTCATTGTTCCCTTTAAATGTTGACCTTGTGGAAGGTCTTCTGAATCGGAAGGCTCGTTAGATAGGCGACTTCTAAGACTCATTTGTTTCGCTTAAATAACCCATAAAAATATCACTCAATTTATTTAGTCGCTTAGGGTTAAAGATAAAATTTTAATCCATTTCTATTATCCATCCTAAGTAATTATTTACTTTAGTTCGGTTATGAGGGGCAAGCTTTTCTTTGAAGTTTAACATATTATAAAACTTTCCTTCAAAATGAATTTACTAAATAGATGGTTGTTGGTTTTGTTAACTCTAAAAGCATGTTCTTATGTATAGTTTTTGTTGTATTTCTTATTTGTGTTTCTCTTAGTGATTATATTCTGCAGTAGAAAAGAGTCGCCGTTAAAGGTAAAAAGTCGTTAAGGCACGAATGAATAAACATCATGGGAGTTCCAGGTGAGTTGTCTTTTGAATCTTGAGGCTATATTCATTTTATGGAGGGAGTGTTTCTTCATCCTTCGCAAAAACATTATGTAAGATGAAAAATAGTTGACAGGTAATTAATTCAAAGCTTTCTGCAATAAAGATAAGTGGAACTTGGAACATACTACATGCGACGTCTATTTTCTCAAAACAGCCTCTTTTGCGTTACTGCGCAAATGAAAAGGGTTTAAAACAAAACTTAATATCGTATTTCAAACCGGGACGGTTATTAAGGCTGCCTTTGGATCCCAAATAAAGTATTTCTGCATTTAAATCTATATTTCCGCGTGATAAAATCGCGAAAGCGGCATTAAATGTCTTCATCGAGAATGGTCCATTGTTCACCGTTAGCTCGTAAAAGAGTCCCGGTTTGAGTTCTTGTAAATCAACGAGCCCTTCATATTATTTATTTTGCGATTTGTTTTCTTTGGTGAAATTTATACCAGTTCTAGTAACTGTAATTGACAGCAGCCAATGCAAAACGCAGATGCGGTGTGCAGCTACGTTTGAAATTCTGCATTTCCCTCATTCATCCCCATCTTGAAGCAAGGTTGCGCATTTATAAGTGGGAATGTGAAGAACCCGGGAGCATTCATCTGTTGGTATGTTCTGCGTTAGAGGAAAGATTATTGTCCTAATAAATTTTCAACACTTCAAAATTGTTTATATACTTAGTTAACGAAGTTATTCGCGGCACCATTGACGATCAGCTGCGAGGCCCTAGGATGCAAGCAACTTGGGAAACATTACGAATGTTATCTTACATCGCTAATTTTTCATATTGCAATCGATTGTCTATCAACTGACGGAAAAGTTTTTTTCTTGAAAATTATTCGACCCCGCCTGAAGTGGTCTGTGGAATGATGTGCACGTAAACATTTTCGAAATTTTTGAATGATTTCGTCTTCGCAAACTTGGACGGATATTGATATCGCATTCTGTAAAAGGTTATTGACGTAATTTAGTTTGTCGCAATTTACTTTGATGATTATGTAATGCTAAGCAAGGTCAGATCCCTGAGGTACTTTCCGTCGACACTAAAAAAAGGTACGTCTTGGCTATTGTAGCCGAAGTGCGCATCTGGTTTTTCATACACTTGTTATGGATGACTGTTGGAGATACCTAAGGTAAGTACTTATTTTTACCCCAATTTTTAATACTTTTAGTGCTTATTATTCAATTTGTAAAGCGATGGGTTTTGGAATCCTCGGTGAGCGACAGGACAGGTGGTGTTCTTATTTAATTTGCTAATATATTCTGGTTACTCTTCTTTTATACGTTTTCAGGATCTCTCGTCTTCACCGCCAGTTTTGAAGGCTTTCCTCCAATGCTTGGTACAACGTGGATTTTTATTTTTTATGATTGTTATTATATGTAACTAATCCTTCGAACGAGATGCCTTAATCTCTAGTATCATTCTTAGCATCCTTCTCTCTAAATCCCTTTTCTTATTATTATTATTCTGTGTCAGCCGTGCGCTTAACCTCCATGTTTTTTCCGACGCCGAATCGCAGCTCAGGACGATCTCCGCGCCATGGCCCTCAGGATGATGTACCCTAGCCACTACTATTATGACGTCATATCCAGCGCACCCACTTACATCCCATCGCCATCGGTCGACCTCCCAAGCCACGGCGGCTACCCTCCGCACTCCATGGTCCACCCTTCTCCCTCGTCTGCGATGCCCGTGCCGCCGCACCCGCCGCCGCCACCGCACCCGCTGGCCCACCTGTCTCACATGTACGCTCACCCGCCGCACCTCGGCGTTTCGCTCGCTCCAGGATCTCCGAAGGGAAACGCGACGACGGGAATCGGTTCCTAGTGGTGAGTGTCTTCATCCTCTTTTATTTCTTCGGTTCGTCATTCAAAGGATTTTGACGAAGAGTGGTTCTTTATTCCTCCTAAAGACACTCAGTTAGCTAATATTTACGTTCAAACTAAGTCGCAGTCATTTTTACCCGAGGAAGTTCGATTTTGCATGCGTATTAGTACTTCGCCAGCCGCGGTTTCTCCAACCGCGGTTTTCTGGCTCGCGCCTAGAATGTAGGCCGCTGGTAATCTATTGAGCAAAGGCCGCTGGTAATCTATTGAGCAAAGGCCGCTCCATATTCTTTGGTTTGGTTGCCTATATATGTTCGGAATATGAATTACGATAATGCAGAATAGATAAGGAGATAAATTTAGTCTGTACAATTAAAAACGCATTGTTGCTAAAATTTTATAGTTTAATTTATTTTTTAAGTGTTGGCCGTCTCTTATGTTTGTCACCTTTGGTTTTGATCAAACTGAACACTTGCTATATCTGAGAATAGCAACACTTTTAATTTATGTTAAATTTAAGTTTTATCAACCCTTGCCTACAGTCTTAAATGCCTACAGTTCTCCATACTGCTGTCGATAATGAAATAATATCTTCAAAATTATAATTTACGTTATTGAAGATGCCGAAAGCTCTCCGAAGTGCAATTTAGTTCACGGATCGAATGATACCCTGTCTGATGACACCATTATTCATTACATTCCTGTGTTTACTCTTTCCAATTACTTCCTCTACATATTTTAGTGTACAATATTACTGTAGTATCATAACACTTGACTAACATCTCGATGTGTTACTCGTGAGCACAATTTTTGGCGTAGAAAAAGAGCACCATTAGACTATGCGAAAGTGCTACGGTACGCAAGAGCACAAAACGTAGAGCCCAGCTCTAACACCTTTTACATTTTTTTTTGTTTTTACTAATTAAATTCAAATTTGAAAAAATTCCTGGCAATAAACTTCTTTTAAAAAATCGGACACAACCCGAAAAATTCTTACCCTACTTATTAAACGTGAGATTAAAATATAAATTCTGGTAACGTTTCTTTATAACACGATTTTATCAGCCTGTAAAATAAGTTTTCATTCCCGTAGCTGTATATCTGGTGGCCTATAGAGATTTTCGTAATGTAGGGGTAGTAGTGTTGCCAGGGGGGGAGGCAGTGCCGCCAAGCTGCTGCTCTACTGTGGAGAGCGTAAGACTAGGAGAGCAGCGTCATTTTTATTGTACATAACGTTTTTTACTTTTTATTAGTTTAATAGAATTTTTAAGGATAGCATATTTTGTATACATTACAGGACTTCGTGTCTCACAGGGATCACTTTTAGATAGATTATAGATTTCCTTGCAATACCATTCCTGGACGGGTCTTTGGTGCCGTGAGCAACAGGTTTGCGGCCCCCGCGCACGCAGTATATGACGTGAACATCTCCCCGTTAAGCGTCTTTCCCCTCTCTCCCTCCTTCCCATCTCTCCCTCTCCACCTCACGCAGCCTTTCCCGATTTAATCTCTGAAGAGGCGGACTCTATTGGGTCTGTGTATAAGTGCTTACCTTTGTTTTATTTTATAGTGCCGCCGGTAGTGATTCCGATCGAAAGATTTGGTGCAAACGTAGCTTTGTATCTCCTGGGACGGTTGTAACCTACTATGTAAGAGTTTGTAGTTGTTGTTTTGGGCTTCGTTGTTTCTATAACTCTACCTCGGGTCACTCCAGCGAATAGGTGAGTGGCCTAATCAGATAAATAAAACTCAGAAAACTGTATGTTTTAAAGGATTTATCCTTTCCGAGTAAAGTCCCGTAAATTAAAAATGTTTTTTTACTCAGCGTAAGGGGGGAGTTTCCGGATCACTCCAAAACTTTTCTCTTACATTCTTCCAATCGTCATCTAGAACAACAGAGATCTATTTTGCGGCTATGGATATTACATTTTATCACTCGATGGATGCCACAAACAGTCGTCGCTTTATATCAACTCCTTAAGAAAAACTTCGTTAAGGACGTAGTGTCACTTTTTTATGCTTCAGTTATTCGAAAATTGTTTCATTCTGTAATACCATTAGTTCCAAATATTCTTTCTTCAAATATATGATAAGCCATTATATTTTAAATAATAATACTTTTGTATAATTGAAAAACATTTAAATGTTCTCGGGGTAGTATTCATGTTTTTTCTCAGTAAACGAATTAAAACGATATTCTTTCATATTGATATTAGAATATCTAATTTTCCATTTAAAAGTGCTTTGTATCGCCATTTATGCTCCGACATAATTTTTTCACTTGTTAATATAGTTTGTGCCTTTAATATTTCAGTTTGCGAAATTGACGTTAACATTATATTTCTCGCTGTGAGATGACCTAAAATGAATGCATTTTGTTCGGTTGTATTTTTTCTTATTCAAAATTCATTCAAATGACCACAGCGAAGAATATAAAATTTATCCATCATAGGTCCGACCGGAAGTCGCGATCAAACTGTTTGAAGTTGCTTTCACTGCATTTAAAGGGCCCCACGGCGTCGCCAAGCCACGCCACTGAATGAAACCGTTGTACGATATGTTATCCGAGCGATTGCTAAAGAATTCTTTTTCCTTACATTTTTATCTTTATTAGTCGACTTTTCGCCGCTAGTTATCGCGTCGAGGCAAGCCGGCAACTTGTCATATTTCCTTTTGCCGTTTGCATCCAAGTGCATCCTCCCATACATTTCGTGACGGAATGTGTAAACATTATAACCTCTGGAGCCCTGCCTCCGCCCCCAACGCCTTCCCCCAGTACGCCCCCCGCACCACCCCCGCACATCAAATAAGAAAGCGAAAGATTTTTGCCAATCTGGCACGTTCTCTTTTCTCCACTCTCTCCTTGGCGGCAAATGAAAGAAAAAAAAAGCGCTCGCAAGCAATTGAACCCGTCAACATCTGCAACCTCCACAAGACAATAGTCGCGGAGGAAGGAAAACCAACCCCACACGTCCTCCGGTGAGGCACGCGGAATAACGCGAGTATACGTGCATTGCGGGTCGTAAAGACGAGCCTTAGACTCATTAGGAGTCACGTACAAGGATTAGAAAGGTCGGTCGTTCCGTGCTTCTCCGCTATTGGCCGGCGAGCTAAAAGAGTCGGTGTGCTCTCACCACCACCTTGCGTCTTTCTCTCGCGTCTCGGACCTACCCTCCGCCAACCCTTTCGCGATTGCACCCACCCCCATCGCTCCAACCCCCTCCCTATCTAAAGTGCATTTAGGCATAACAACGGTGCTCTGTCCGAGTGTGGTTGGACGTTATCTTTATCGCTTCGCCCTCTTTCACCTCTTTCTTCTCCTGTCTCTCTCTCCCTCCATCTCATCTCTCTTCTCCCATACTATCTCCTCTCATTTCTCCCTTCTTTACACTTTCTCTCTCTCCCTCCCTCCATCTCTGCTACCCTCTTTTAACCAATCTCACCTATCGCCTTATCCCCGTAGAACAGGGGAACTAAATACACTTATTCATCGGTCATGACGCGTCACTCGAAAAAAAAAACAGTATTGATGAATCTAGCGTCAGTAATTTTATCGCGATGTTTTCATCCTCGGAAATAATCGCGTTTTTGCTACTCGCGCGTTAATTTTTTCTGCCCTTGTGTTTTTTTTATACCAACAGTATGTCATGTTTTTCAATTCGATTCACGTAATTACGTAAATTTGGGTCAAATTTTAACCGTTAACGTAGGTTTTTAATAGTAAGGCATTTAATTTAATTGTAGATTCAAAACGCCGTACGTGGAATTATTTTTATATTTCATTTAGCCCGTTGGACGCTTTCTTCATCGTGTGGAATCGAATGAATATAATATAATAATATAATTTACAACTCTCCTCTTGATTTATTAATATGCATTGAAAGTACACAGTTAACCGGATTTTGGTTTAAATTTAAATGAAATTCGACGAAAAATTAATTAAATTAGCACCATCGGAAGATAGTTCCTTGGCCACAAGTCCGCTAAGCAATCGTTCTCATAGCAATGTTTCCAGCCGTTTGCTTCAATTACCTACGCATTTCTTCCTCCCTGCAGCACCTACAGCCTTCTCTCCCATGACACTCGCTAGTGTGAGTCACACTGGAGATTTAAAAAAAAAAAATCCGGCTGACATTAAAAACCAAGAATGCAAGCTAATGTCAACGCTCCCGAGTTTGCTTCCGTCGTCTTATTTTCCGCCGACAGCTCTGCACGCTTCCGTACGTCCCTCCTCTCCCCCACCCCTCGTCCCACCCTTCGCATTCACCCCTTCGCTCCAACTCCTATCCCCCCTCGCCCCACTCTCATCCCCACTCGCCCTCGCTCTCCCCCCCCCCCCCTCCTCCCCTCCCCCCCTTACCCTTTGTCCACCTCTCCGTTTCCCCCCGTCTACACCCCTTTTTCTCCCTGCACCTTACTCCCCATATCCATCCTTGCTCGTTCACCACTGAGGTGTTTAAGTATTCTTGCTCGAGTACTCGTTTCGCGGTAAACATTCTTCTGCTAAATCGTTTTTTCGGTAATTTTTTGTATTTCACTAAGGCAATGATGCACAACCCTTTTTTATCAGAGAGCCACTGTAGCAGTATTCCCCGAGTCTGCGTGCCACATTATGAACATTTTAAATATGCTTACCATTAAGATAAAGAACTAAGTTACATGTTTTGTTATTAATTACTTTTTAATAATTGAATAACTCTTTTCCCTCTTCACGACGCTTGATTTGATCGGCGAATGAGTATGGGAACGAATGCCCGCACAAACAGCCATGGCGGGCCATAGGTTGTGCATCCATCACTGCCCATTCAAGAGATGTCTTTTGAAGTAGTGATTTGATTCGCGTCTTTACGATAAAGTAAAAATTCACGTTGAGATCAAATCCATTATTTGTAACATATGATGCTCTTTCAATACACATTACCAAAAGCATTTCTCGTCTCACATATTACAGACATTTTTCATAGATAATATGATGAATACGTTAGGTTGTCTTGTAATAATAATAGTTCACATCTCCGCGATGCACTTCGCTAGGTTCTCGTCTCTCAGTCCTGACGTAATTTTACGGACAGCTCTTTGTAAATGTTAATTTTTCGTCGATTTAATCGATAGACTAATAGTAAATGCGTTCATTAGTATCAAAAAGGAAAATTAACTTTTACATCCGTGATATTTCAAATTAAGACTATTTTTATAAATTGTTTGTTTCAATTCGAACTTGAACGGAAATGTCGATTTTCCGAGCAATTAATTGACTTCCTCTGAAAATGTCTTCTTTTAAGATAACCACATAACTGGCGAATTTGTTGTTAACATTTCACTCTCCGCATTACGTCGAATCGAATATTTGTACCTAATTTATTGTTCGTGTCAATACTCGTCATAAAATTCGTAATTACGGGACCATCGAAACAATGTCGTTTCCATCAAAATTTTCGGACTAATTTGGTTTCAAAATTAACTGAATTGTTTTAATATTATTTCTTATGTTATATTCTGCAACCTGAGTTCAGGCTTATTTTCGATAAAGAACAATTGCGGCCTTGTATCACTCGCAACTGGATCGCTTTTCACCTCAGAAATGTTTGTTTTATATTCATAATATTGGAGTCCAATTAGCGTATTTGTCTTCTGTGCAGGTATGTTAAAAATATATGTAGCTCTATTGAGTTGGATTATTAAACGACTCACGAGGTAAACGTCTTTTACATAAAAGCTTAGGTTCGGCATAATATTTTATGACGCGGAAATGTAATTTTTATGAGTATTATTGTGGATCAGATATATCACTGGACCTGATTTACTATTGCCAAATATCTCAAATGTGTTGACCCTCGCATCCTTCGCATTTAATTCAACTAAATTTTTCGAGTTCCTGTGCTCATTCGCTTTAAAAAAATTTTCGTTGTGTGTGTAATCAGGCAAGTCTCAGGCGTGTAATTACTGTACATTTATGATACCGTAAGTTCGCACGTGCTGTACGTACAGTAATTGTCACTCCAGAAGTTTCCATAACACGTCAAATCGTGTTGCTACATTCCATCTTCCTTCCGAAGGACGGGCGCTGATTTGTATGTTCTTCTCATTTTTCGGTTGTCTCGTTCTCTTAGTTCGTACACACAAATTATGGGCTGGACAACCTCTGAAAAACATTCTGCCGTTTAGAAAATTTCTACTTTTCTTTGCAAGTTACTCCAAACATGTTCAATTAAATGCTTTTTTAAATGGCAATAGCTTAGTGATATGTTTTGGTTTGGGACAAGAACTATTTACAATGTAATTCAGTTGGTTTTGTTTCTCAGCCAAATAAATACAATGTGGGATTCCCTCGTCTGCTTGCAAATTTTATTTAAACCGGTATACATTTTTATATTTATTTTTGATCGTATCTTACGCATTTCAAAGGTGCCGGTAATGAACTTATATATTCTTTATTTACGAGGAAGGTTTTATAAATCAGCTTTCTATCATATATATGTATGTGGGATAAAAGTTATTTTTTAAATCAATCTTTTGCTCGTTTGGCGTTTATTCTCCGATTGTGTTTTTTTTACGAGCGGCCGCATAGAGATTATCGCTCCGACGACTCAATCCGTTTCTCGATCTTCACGCTCTCGAGATCTCATGCGTATCGCTCCGAAGGGGAAAATGCGAAGGCCGAAGTTATTTTCTTCGTAAGAGATCGAAACGCCTATTTTTTCCTCTCTTTCTCGTTTCGAAGAATGGATTCGAGAGAAGAACATTAAAAGTGAGAATGGTGCGCTCAGAGAACATATTCTACGCGTCTAAACTTCGAGCCGTAAATCATTTGCGTTACAACCCTCTCCTTCGCAAGAGTAGGAGAAAAGGAGCAAGATAGAGATGGGGGGGGGGGGCGAGGAGTGACTGAGAGGGAGGGGAAGAGGAGGAGGGAGTGGCTGAGAGAGAGAGAGAGGGGTGGGGGGGGGGGGAGGAGGGAGTGGCGGCGGTATATGAGAGGAAGTGAGAGAGAGAGAGATTCATAAAAGCTAGGCGGAGTCTAAGTAAGAGTTTTCAAAAACAGTTTTCTCCGAATGGCCCTCTTAAGATGCGAATTTTTCTTTTAATTCTTCGTGCCTGTCCTTCATATCCTCCGCTTCCATTTATTTTTCCTATTTCAAAGAGTCTCCGTTAGTTTACGTGTAGCTTTTCGATATTTTTTCTCCGAGGCCCGGCGAAGATAGTGAGAGTTGCAGTTCTCAAAAGTTTTAACTCACAGAATATTCTTTTCCGTGTTTAAAATTAAATTCTGTCAGTTAAGCCGGTAATTTGCCAGTTTAAATGTAAATACGGAATATCTATATCCTTGGTAACATTAAGTGTAGTTATTTGGGTATAAAGCATTACATTGGGTCATTTGGTAGCCCATAGATGGGTCGCGGTCCGTACTTTAAAGATCTGTGCTGTAATCTAGGGCTTCGTAACATACGGCCTGCGGGCCGCATCCATCCCGCGAAGCTTTGGCGAAGATGCGGTCTGTGATATTTACTGCAGATATTTGTGTATATGTTAATTAACCTTGCCTGTTGAGACTTTCATTTATAGCGTCACATATGTTCTCTTCTATAAGCCCCGGTGCATCGAGGCGTTCACGACTTCTAATTCGCCCAAAGCATTGCGTGTTCTTAGCTACAGATATAGTTAAGCGTTGAGGATGCGCGTTGTAATTGTCTGCTTTCCTACGCTCTATTTGATTATTCCTCGACAGCCATGCAATTCACTGTCTCCTATTTATTTGGCGGTGGAGCACGTTAAGTAAATATTATTTTTGATAATTTGCTGCAAGTTTAAATTGTTTCACAGCATCTTTACTTCTCTGCTGTGACCTATATATCGGGAACTGTTTTGTTTTTTTTACGAGCCTTGGTAATAATACTATTAATTATTCCGATGTTTTTCACTAAAAAATAAATTAAAAACATTATTGATTACATTTCCCTGTGACGATGATAAAGGTTTTTTTACTGCTGATCTGATACCATTCTGCTCCTAGGCCAGATGGCGAAGGAAATTTTAACTTTTGAGATTAGAAGTCTGTAATGGCATTGAGGGTATTTATTTTTAATGGTTTATTTCTTAAAATTAAAGATCCTCCTTGCATTCATTCATTTGTTTCTCTTTTCGTAAGAATAAGACGCGTTTCTGCAGGACATTTAGGCGAAATTTATTTTTAAGTATTACGTGTAAAAGACAAAAATTAAATCGTTCAATCGATGATTGGCACTTGACTGGGAACAAATATATATTTTTTATAGCTCGTATTGTATTTATCCGAAAAAAAAAGCATTTCGTTTCCCCAGAAACGGAATTTTTACTGCTAAATTCACTAAATATGAGACGTTTATTTCACAATGCGTTACATCTAGCATCTAGTTCTCTGCTTCATTTTTCCTCCTATCGCAATACTTATTATTTTTAGCATTTACATTCTCAAATGGAAAAATGGACGCAAATTTTGTTTAATTCAGTTTTATTATAAGTCGTATTGTTTTCCTTGAACTCGATGCACCACGATAAAGTTTTGACTACAAATAAATGCATGCCGTGTGCCTTTCCTGTGAGTGATAAATATCCTTCAAGCTTCCAGCCAAGTACAATATCTAAGTAATAAGGATTTAACATCTTATTAACTCGTGAACATTTGAATCACTATATAATTATGTAATCAGAGGAATAATTACGATGAAAAAGTTAATTCATATTTATAATACTGAGAGTGAATTTATAATTTGTTTTAAACAGTCCGTTAATTTGTTGGACTGGGAGTAAATGGAATTTTATCAATTTAGAGATTTTGTTTCCATATTGTCACCACTACACGCCTGCTATTTGGAATAAACAGAAATCGTTATTTTTCTTCACAAAAAATTCCTTTCTCTAAAGCCAAAGTGCTGATAAAGGCCACACGAACAGCTGCAATTCTCCGACATATAATCCTCATGACTATGCAGTTTCCTTAGCGTTCCGTGGCTTTGAAAAGGCAATAAATTGTAGATTTTATGTTAATGGATATTAAACGCTCGTCCTGTTCAAGTGGCGTTCCTAAGGTGCATGTTTAAAGCATTCAGGCGTTTCAAATCATCGGATTTGAAATTGGCCGTTATTGGTTTTGGTTGCTCAGGCGCATACGTATGGCCCGGGAGGAATACCATAGCAACGGCAACGTTGTTAAAATCTTTAATACGAGGGTTGGTACGCCTGCGTCGGAGGGCGTCCCGTCGTCCATTAGGAGCCATGTCATCCACGCACACGCAATTCGTTGCGTTGATGCCCCGTCCTAATTCATTCGAAGGGATTTATGCCTTGTTTTTCCAGGGAATGGCAATTTTCATTTTTTATCTTCGTCTTAGCATAATTCCCATTCATGAATATGGTCAGTTTTACCGTGAATTAGGTTCTTAATAAAGCTACAAAATTATAAAACCACGTGACAATGAATCTTTTTTTAAATGAAGTGTAGTTGAAAATATGAAATCTTTGAGTCTTCAGAGAAGTTGCTGGAAAAAATTCCAACGGGATTCCCAAGTTAGCAAGATGGCGCGTGATGGGGAAGGGGTTCGGACCATTTCTGTTAAGAGTGGCGCGCACGAGTGGGATTAGCGGTCAGCTCGTGCAAATGTGGAAGGGTAAGCGTTTAATTTCATTATATATTGGGGATTAGGATGAGGACTGTGAATAATTTTGGTTTGTGATGATTACTACATACTGTCGATACAAAGAAGATGCTTTATCAACACAATTTTGGAAACTACGGCGAAGTTCTAAATGTGGAAAATAGCTTCGTAAGCGGTGAATTAAAATTTAAACATTCGAAAGGAAGGAGAGAGAGACGGGGAAATAGCGAAAGATAATACAGATAAAAATACGCTCGCAAGAGGAAAAGGAAAAAAAATCACACGGGTTTACGGAGAAGTTATTCCTCGACAGGAACCTGGTTGTCAGACACTCTCGTATCTAGGAGTTTTGTTTGTCATTCGACAGCGTCAGAGACTTCATAATCAATCATTCACTCCCTCAATCACAATACTACAATCCTTAAGATGGAAGGAATGATGAATAACTCTATTCAGAAAAATAATCCGTGCCAGAGACCACGGTTTCGCACAGCTCTTTAGACGGTTTGTGTGTATTTCGGCTCCGATAGACTCCTACTAGACAACAACCACAAAATCATTCGCTCAATCTTATTACTAATTATTAGAAGGGAAAAGGATAAAAGGCTTACATTTAGGTTTTCGTGCCACCAAACTGCGTGAGGGACCCAATATCACGACCAGTTGTCTAAAATGTTAAATCTATCTGTCCACTTCCCCTTTCTCAAAAAGGAAACATTGTGAGAAAAGGGAGAAAGACGTATTCTTTAGCGCAGGAAAAATGACTCCAAAATACTGCAATTTTGATTACTCAGCAGCGTTGTTATTTTACATTTAACAGTCTATGTTTCATAACAAATAAAAATTAAAGGATTTAGCAACATATTACAATACTACAGGCAGTAGTTGTAGAGTTTTAGAAATTTTAATGAGTGTTTAGTTGTCTGCAATCCAGTCACATTTGAAAGTAATTTGTTGTTAAAATAAGTGTAAACGAATTTTTAAAAAATGTGTTCGCATGGCTATCTCCATAGAAAGTAATGAACATGATTGCAAAGTATTTACAAGTTGCTCACGACATCAGCATCCTCAAGGGAAATTATCGGCAATTACACTTGTGAGTTATTTTTAAACACTTATTTTTCATTTTCATTGTGAAAAATACTTCTAATTATTTTCACATATAAAACCAATATACACAATTTTCATAATTCTGTATAAAAATGTTCCGATGAAATCTTGTAGAAAATTACGTTGTCTACAGATATTTACGTAAATTAAGCCATAAAAGAGATGACTGGAAGCCGCATAAAAATGGCGCGTGTAAACTTTTACTTCCGGTTCACCAGTTTCAGCCAAAATTTTTTCAGACCTTGAATGACTAATAAAAATCTAAAATAAAAAGTCCTGCGCTAATCTAATTATTAATTTTTCAGTCAAGAGTGCCCACAGAATTCCTATCTCATACACGCAGGAACAGGCATACACACACATGCCTACGCACACGCACGCAAGCGCACACAATCGCTATCGAAAAAATAGTGTATAGTCAAAACGTATTCAAGGGCCTCAAAACATGTATTTCCGTTGAAATCTCTAATTCTGTTTTTTTAGAAAACAGTACTTTCTCCTATACTGTGTGTGGAGAAAGTAAAAAGCAAAAGTTTCATTATGTGGTTTATCTAAGTAGCGAACCGACAAACTTCGACCTATCAGCGAACATACGAGGGAAAGTCAGAAAGTAAGGATCCCTATTTTTTTTTATTTTGAATGTAAAAAAGTTACAATGCGGAACACATGGAACAGATATCTACATCTACACGATACTCTGCAAATCACCAGACTGGTGGGTGGCAGGGGGTGCAGCACACCAAGACCTACCTAATAGCATCCCTCGTGGGAATCACTCTCCTGTTATAATCCCGTATTGTCCTTGGAAAAAACGAGCTCTGATATCGCTCGGTCCTACAGTCGATCTCTCGTATTTTATTCTCGTGATCGTGCCTGCCCATGTACGTAGGTGCCTCTAATATTCCTGAGACCTCCTCTAAGAGAACTTCCGACCTAAATTTCTCCAGAAGCCTTAACCTAGCGCTAATTCTGCGATCCTCTAGCGATATCCAATTCAACTCCTTCAAGAGTGATGTGACGCTTAATTTTTGCTCATATTTTTGCTTTACGAATCTAAGTATAGGCACATATTCCGTCTATTTTTCGACATAGTCGCCTTGCCTGTTGAGGCACTTATCGTAGCGGTAGATCAAGGAATCGAAGCCTTGATGGTAGAAAGATGCGTCCTGCAGACGTAGCCAACGTTTGACCTCTTCTTGGACAGAAGAGATGAGACTTGGGTGTTCCATTACAGTCCTAAGAGTAAAGCCGAATCAATGACATGGAAGCATCCTCGTTCCCCTCTTGCAAAAAAATGCAAGACAACGACATGCCCGGGAAAAGTGATGGCAAGTGTGTTTTGGGACATGCATGGAGTGCTTTTGGTGGATTTCACTCCTCGCGGTGCAACAATCAATGCAGCTGGAAGCACCTTCGAGGCCTACGCTTCCAGTCTGACTAAGACGTCCAAGAAGAGGTCAAAGGTTGGCTACGTCTGCAGGACGCATCTCCCTACCGCCAAGGCTTCGATTCCTTGATCTACCGCTATGATAAGTGCTTCAACAGACAAGACGACTATGTCGAAAAATAGACGGAATATGTGCCTATATCTGTTCCATTTTTTCCGCCTTGTAACTTGTTTACATTCAAAATAAAAAAATAGGGAACCTTACTCCCTGACTTTCCCTCGTAATTTTTGCCCCTTAGATGTCCTAACAAATTCAACTGTAACATACTAAGCAACAACAGCGCGTCTGCCTTTGTGGCGATACATATTTTGGCTGGGACTCCTGGCTCCACGGCTGCCGCTTCCCCAATTCGGACCGGTTTCGTCCGCTTCATTAAAATGCATCTCTTAAACGTTACTCCTCGAAGCCATCCGTGCCACTGCGGATGATTCATGACGCTCGATTTTACATACTTTATCAGCATTTCTGCAAAGTCCCGGAAAATCCGACGAAATTTTTCTCGAATTCATTTCTGAAATGGCAGTAAGTTTATGTAATTATAACCTATAAATCAGCGATTAAGAGTTTCCAATAGCAGAGTTAACCTGTGATAATATAAGGTTCGCCGCCGATAAATTGCATCACTAGTAAATTGAAAATCGATAAATCATGACACGTCTTTAACTGAAACAAGTTATCGGAATATATTGAGGAAAAGTTATCTATCGGTTCTCTGTTTTGCTTTCTCCAACAGATTAAATTTAAATGGAAGATAAGGGCATTCATTTTATTTAGCTTGAAATAACTTACCAATAGAATTTTAACAAAGTCTGTGGCGTTCATAGATCATCCGCTTAGAAAGAGTAAGAACGAATTGTATAATATGAAAAGCCGCTGAGATGAGATTGTTCGCTGAATATATTTCACGCCTCAGGTGAATTTTCTAGAGACTGGATTTGATGTAATATCCTTTGACAGTCACATATAGTTGTCCATATAACATCATCCATATTTTGCTTCATTGTTCTTAATGTTTAGTGTCTTCCAAAAAGTAGCCTTTTCTAAGGCATTTTTATTAATTTTATAATAGTCTTTCAGATTAAATTTATTTGATGTTGTTTTATGCTACGTTCCGCGACTCGGGTGTGTTTTTATTTGGCTATCTGGCCCTGAAAGAACGTCAGAAAAAGCAGTCTTGATGCACTAATTAAAATTTCGCGACTTTCAAGTATTTTTTTATTTTCACTTTGATCGAATAACGTTCCTTAAATATTCCTCCTCGTGAATATCGCGCTTTTATGAGTTGCTCTACTTTAATTATCGTATGGATACCTGCTATTAAATTTATTATTGCCCCATGCAGTTAATATCCCTTAGATATAAAAGTAACAAGTAAGAAGCTTTATAAATACGTCTTATGGCCAAACACCCTTTATGTTTCATAATCTCATTTTCTGTAGTGGCATGCATTATTCATTGTTTCAGTGTATTCAGGGAAAATATAAATACATTGGAGACATTAGAGAGGTATAAAATGAAAAGATAAACGCAAGTTTTCAGAACGCTAGATGAGAACAGCACAATGATTTTAAATCATTATGGAATAATAAGCCTCAACTATACATATTTATTTTTATTAGTAAGTGGAATTTAACCCGGCATTCCCCATTTAAAATATTTTATAAGGAATACAATAAGGTACCAATTGCCGTCATATAAATCCTTACGGCAATAAAAGGCATGTAATGTGGGCACTCGCTTAGCCGACTGCGGCTTCACCACTCTCTGGGGTCCCTCTTGTTCAAGTTCTCCAATGAGTAAAATTGCATTGGTTTATTATTATAGTGATAGTATTCCACTTGGTCGTGCTACACATCTGAGGGTCCCTTCTAATTTTGACTTTTTCTACACTTACAATTAGTATGTATAGGATAAAATATTGCATTTCTGAAAAAAATTGAATTTGAGGTTTGAACGAAACTATACGTTTTTTTGAGGTCATCTGAGTACGTTTTCACTATTTTCTCGATGGTGTGTGTGATTTCGTGCGTGTGTAGACGTATGCGTGTGTGTATGAGATGGGAATTTTGTGGGCGCTCTTAACTCAGGATAATGAGATCAGCACAAAACTGCACTATATTTAAGATTTTCATTAGAGTTTTAAGATCTGAAAACGTTTTGGCTGATACTGTTTAAGCGGAAGTTGAAGTTCCATCTTGTAATTTATAAAATGTATTTTTCTACAAGTTCTGTTTGAAGCGATTTTCATAACACGGATTGTTTAAGAGGTATTTCGAGTATATCGGGTTTGTTAATTAGGTCGCTATGTGATACCTTTCCGTTGATATCAGTTTTTTAATAGATCTTTTTTAAGCAGCTCTCTTTACAGGCTATTCTACTCGGATGGCATTCAATGTCATATATCGAGTGAATATAAGTTTTCATAATGAGGTTTTTTCTCTGGATTGATTTAACTTTTCAGGTATTGGTGTTTTTATTATATGCATTCTTTTATTAACACTTTCTCCAAATCGAAAAATCCACGTCAAACGGCTAATCGATAGTAAGACGGTGTAAGAGTCAACGTATTCATTGAGTTAGGTATTGTTTTTCATTCCTTTCCCGGATTGTTCTTAATCTCAATGGCTCATACAACGTTCGGACAAGGCTGCGTTTCGATGCAACGACAATCCGCGTGCCATTAGGGGCGAATCGCCCTCCTTCCTCCTTATGCCTACATTTTCCCACATCGGAGACTGTATCGCCGAGATTACTGACCTTCGCGTCGCCCGAACGCCTTGGGACAGGTCGCGTATCCTTGAGCCGCTCCTTCTCTCCCCTCCCGCCCCCTCTCGTCCCCCTCCCACCTCTCTCTCTCTCTCCTTTCACTCAGCCGCAGAGGAGAACGAACGACTCGAGCGAAAAACGTCAAGAGTTGCCTTATCGGCCAATCGTTAACTCTTCGATAACGCGACATAATCTGCGTTTTGGCCCCGTCCTAGCCGCCATTCCCGCCACACCTGCTCGTCACGCCGCAACTGGATCGTTGGTGCAGGTCGGGGAATTGATAATTTGTTATCCCTTTCCTCGACTATTTTTTCCTTTGGTATTTCTCGTCTGCGAGTGTGTGTGCGTAAGAAAGAGAGTGAGTTTGTATATGCCAGTCAAGATGCCAAGATCAAAAAGAGGGGGAAAAAAAGAATTTGAAAGGAGAGGAGAGAAGCGAGGGGTGAAAGAGAGTGTAAATGGGATGCCGGGAGTCGAGAAATAGGCTGCGGGGGGAGTATTCTAAGCAGGGAACATAAAAAAAAGGGGAAAGAGGTGGGAGGAAAGTGAGCGAGAGGGGTCAACGTCGGAGCGGCTTTATTTTTATTTAAAGGTCCCTTCCTACTTAGCAAAGGGGAATATAAATAAAATGCATCGAGGACGACTTGCAAGTTTATGTTGGGAGTAGGCGGGGAAGATGGGGGGAGGGGGGGGGAGATAGGGTGGGGGGAGGAGAAGGGGAAGGGCGATGATGTCACCGGGCTGGATTCGTCTGTAAAGTGGAGCGATAAAATGGACGGCCGAAGTGGATGGATGGCGGATAAAATAAAACGCGAGAGATTGTCTTTGCGGCGCAGATTTTTTTTCTTTGCGCTCGTATCGTAGAGAATGTTTTCTAGAAGTTGCCAACATTGTGGGAATATGCGTGTGCGTGCACGCGCGTGTGTTTGTATAAATTCGCTCCGAGCATTCGATCTGCACCGTGCCATTTCCACCGAGGTCGTAAGATACCTATTTGGAAGAACTGAATGTTTACGGCTCACGTTTTTACAGATTTTGTTTCTCTTTGATGAGGATTTTGTTTAGCGGGAGAAGATTTAGAGACGTAATGAAATATACTCGGAGTGCGGTTTAATATCCTGCGCTTAGGTTATTATCTTGACGAAGGCATCCAAAGAGAGCGACACGCGGTTTGACTCGCCCATATTTCTCGATGAATTGAATACTTTTACGCGCATTATTTATTTCTTAATTCAGCATTAATATCCGCGGACTAGATTTGTTGGCAGGGCTGCGAATACGAGATAAACACTATAATATGCCGGAAATGTTGCTTTTATTTAGTTTATGGAGTTTTTATGAGCTAATTGAGGACAAAGAAGTTGAATTATGTGGCAATATTTGTTCTATTTATTTCGTTTGTTGTATTATATTTCTTCAATCGGCTTCAAAAATTCTCCTTCTGTGCTACGATGAATTTTGCATTCTTCACCATTTGTCCTCATCTTATGTCGAGACTATTTTTAAATTCTCCCTTTAGGTATCGGAGGGTGGTTCACATTATTCAGTCGTAAAACTCTTACTCCAAAGTTTTTTTTATTGGATTTGAGATGTTATTGAGATACACATACGTCGAAACCAGTTTGTCTTATATTTTAAAGTAATATTACTTCTTAAGTCAACCGCTCGAATAAGGACTTTGTTAATCCTTGCGACATGATTGTCCTAGCAACTTGAAAAGGAAACTTGGCTCATTCACTGGATCTCTGTTAAGGTTTAAGTAAAGCGGATTGAACTCGTGGAGCAGGTCTCGACTCACTTCTAGAAATGTAGGCACTGACGCTGCACGATAGCATCGTTGTCTTATTAATATGGTTTTATTTACTATAGTTTTTAAGTAAAACTTTTATAATGCTTTATGAAAGCAATTCAAAATCACAGAAAATTACCTGTGATATTGACGAATTCCAGCTATTTAATATTCGCCCTATTTCTTTTTACTTTTAAATATCATATACAGGAAAAGTTTTTTCTAGGTATTACTTCGTTGTTCAACTTCACCGCGTCCATTTCGATCGTTGCTGTGCTAATTTCGAGTCATTCGTCTCATTTCTAATTATTAAAAAAAATATTTTATATTAACACGCACAAATGTATTTGCGAGCGGCCCTTGTTCTCGTCGCAAAAAATTTTTTCGCTGTCCTCTGACATTCGAATGGTCTCAGGGGTCGCATTAGGATACGCTTTTCCTGAAATAGGAACAAAAATAGTCAAAAGTTAAGTTTCCTGCGTTCTTCTCATCCACTCTCCATAATTGCACTCTTTTTATAAAAATAATAATAATTTTCGTCAAACTGCATGTCGAGCGAATTTCCACGAAGGTTTATCCGTGTTCTAAAAGTTTTCCGAGAAAAGTTTCCGATAACTTATCTTGATTAGAGAGGAGGTTCCAGCCCGTTTTTTTGTTTTGCGCGGTTTTTATAGAAGACCGTTTTATGCTGGAGTCTTAATTTTGTATCATCTCTCGTTCGGATTCTGGAATATTGTTTTCCCGACGTAAATACAAGCGAGAATTTCAAGGCGACACACAATATAACGAAGGAATTTGTGCGATCGGGACGAAGTTGGGATGGAGGAGGCGGATGGAGGAGGAGGCGGATGGAGTAGGAGGCGGATGGAGGAGGAGGCGGATGGAAGAGGAGCTGGATGGGGAGGGAGAAGGGGAGATGAGGTGGGGGTGAGGGGTAAGGCGTTTTCTCCCTTCGACACCAAAAGGGGACCTTCAGCCATCATGCGTCGTAACATTGCTAAAATGTTGCCATTTTACAAACTCGCGTTATTGCGAAGTTGTCGATGTATCTGGAGGATTTCGGGGAGGGTGGGGAGGCTGGTAGAGGGGGGGGGGAGGGGAAGGTATTGCCAATAACGTAGATCTTCCGCATCTACGTTGGCTGCAATGGGATATGCAATCAGGTGTACCTTTTGCATATAAATGGGTTTTCGCCTCACGTCAGATTTCAAACGCATTCGCTCCTATAAAACGCTTGAATTATAATATTTGGGGTTACTTGCCGCGTGTGACGCTGTTGATTAAAAACTTAACGGGAATGTTTATTGAAAGAATCTACGGCCGAATAAATAAGATACTTTATATCTTTCGTTTCTCGTCTAATTACAATAAATTGCAGTCTCTCTACGAGAGAGAGAGAGAGAGGGAAAACGTGAAGGGAGAGGAACGCTCCTATTTGCGACCATTCCAATGCATATTTGCATTCGTTTTATCCTTTGAGCTCTCAAAGTACATAACTCGTGTTTTCCAGGATAGGCGGCTGTATAAACCTCGCTAGAGAAATTGGATCTCGTCCAGAACTTACATAGAGTTTAGACTAGCGTTATGCTCGGTGAAGTACAATGTTATAATTTTAATCGGTTCTTCAAATCTGGCGGAAAAATAGCTTTTAGGCATTGCTGCGTAATTACTGCCTCTGGAATTCACTCCTTGAGTTGGTAAGATAAATCTCGATAATTTATGCAATTTTCATTTAAATAATTAAGCAACGTGTTTGTTTCGCTTAATTAAGAATCGACTTGGTGAGAAGGCGGAGGTTTTTATTGTATAATATCCTCCCAGTGCGTACCATCCAGTTCCATTGCGAAATTTCCCCTTTATCAATTTCTTGTTAGGTCATGAAGCGATGAGAAGGGATGCTTGCGGTCGACACGCATCCGCACTCCCCCTCCCCCCCTCCCCTCCTTCCCCCTCCTCCCTCCCCTCCCCCCCGCCGAATAACTGGCCTCCAGAGGGGCGAATGACGATGGATTATAGTCCGCAAGTTATAAAGTTTCGTTGGTGTGTTTGGCATATCGGTTGCAAATCAATCCAATGAATCGCTATTAAGTAATCGGTGTTCGCGCGTCAATTTCCGTTTCATTATTTTCTCTTTGGCTCGTTGATATTTTATCCACTGGAGAGGACGGAAAAGCGTTCGCGCTAACGAAAGAACACTTTTCTCTCTCTCTCTCTCGATAGAAGAGGAATATCACGTGCGGAGGGAAGGAGATCGTGCGCTTACAGAGAGGGCGTCCCTTTCACTTGTCGCGCTTCGGTTTAATTATTTCATAATATTTTTGACCTTATCCATACAAAAGCCGTATATAATACGGCACTCATTATTATCTTTTTAAAGCTTAAGTAAAATTATCTATTTATGATATCATTTGGGGTTTCCTTTTATGTACGGCGCGTGAAATTTCATCGGATCCAATGTATTCGAATGCGCTGTCATTTACTCACTCATTGCCGTCCTGAGAAAAATATCGAAAGGAGAAGCAATCTCACAATCACACGACGTGCTTATTTATCCGATAAAAAGTTGCAAAATGTCCGACAAGACGCTCTTGTTTTCGTAATACAAATCCATGTTGGCTGCACGTCTCGAAAGCTACTCGATGAGATATTCTGGACCGTTCGAAACGCAGCCAACGCACGCTGCCCGGTTCCAAAGGCTGACAAGATGCCGCGCGATCTAGCCGCTGCCAAATCGTTCGCTATAAACTTTGTAAATATTCCTCGAATGAAATATGTATCTGCTTCATATTTTAAGTTTGTACTTGTTTGTATCTGTAAACATTAAACAGGCAAGGCGAGTGTACAGTTTATCGCAAATAGACGTATTTCATGCAGTGCAGTGTTTGAAACCAAACGATATAGTTTCAACGAACGCACAGCTTGAAACGCCGAAACACTAAGCCCCAATAATTGTCTCTTTGTCTACTTAAAATGTCTTCCTTCTCCTAAGCTGATACATTAATAAACGTGCTTGCTAATTATGGTATTACGACCAAATACTGCAATAAGGTAAATCAGAAAAGTTGGCAAAGAAAATTCGAATTTTATTTACCGATTTATTTTCTAATTAGTTTTAATTAACCAAAAAATGTAAAATTAATTATAACACAACTTACTTGACTTTAATAGATGTGTTAATGTTTACGTTTATATTCTTTTCTTCGTCGAAGATTATCCATTGCCTTACGCTTACGAAATGCTGCACGCACACGTAAGGAAATTAAACGTATTTTCGTTGTTATTTCAGTTAGGTACTATAAAGATTCTTTTTGCTGACATCAGTTATGTAACCGTAAATGGAATTTTTCAAATTGAAGCGAATGATACGACTTTCTTTTTTGATTACCACTACTGTTACGATAAAAATATATTTGGCCAAAAATATTTTAATTTGCTAGTTTTACAAATTTTACTTGAAAACTTTTTCAGTGGGACTAATATTTAAAGAGATATTAAGAAAAGTTCGTTTTTGCTTTCAGTCAAGTGGTACTCCTGATTGAGTTATATAAACCATTTATGTCCCTTTCTAATTGTCCCAAATACAAAATTTCACGAAAATCCGTTCGGTAGAAGCCGATAATTAACATAGGTACGGGCAGACAGAACGAAGCAAATAGGCGCTCACGTTGGAAAAGCAGTCGAAACAGTATGAGAAACAAAGTTTTATCATATATACCTACTCCGCATGCATCTTAATATTTCTAGTCGATAATGATTTAATTCACAAGCACCAATTCCAAATTTCGCGAATAGTGAACGCGTTGAAAATTTGGATGATATTGCAGCATTGCTCATTGAAAATATTTACGCAAAATTTTAACTATCAGATGGATTGATGAAAAGTTCTCTGGTCCACTGGGTAAGTCTACTAATTTCTCCAACCTAAATAACGACAAATTAAATCGTGATTTTTCTCTCGATCTAAAAACCCGTTTTCACTGTAAGCGAAATGGGAAAATAAAATTCCCAGACAAAGATAAAACTATCAAGCCAGGCATTGTTTCCATTTTCCATAAAATTCGAAAAACGCATTTAGGAAATGTTATCGCTTGAAGATTATTCAAGAGGTTTTTTTTTGGTCCTTTATGTCTGCAGATTTCCTCAACTTATAAAGAATATCTTGGGAATATCCTGTTCGAAGCGCAACTTTTTGTGACATTCTATCCAACCGGACGACTCTTTGAGGTTTATTTTTGCTCAATGAAAGCACCTAAAACCCCGCGGGCGTGGAGCTCTAAAATGTTGGTACTGAGATGATACTTAGGATTTGATGGAGGAGGCCCGAGATTGGAACGGCGGGGATCGGAGTGGGCTTGTGATTGCATCTCATTGAAACGTGATATCCGTGACCTTTACTTGGAAAGTCTTCTCCTCTCTTTCCCCCTACGTCTTTTTTTTCTCCCTCTCTCTCTCTTATGCATGTATTAAGGCAGTGTAATTTAAAGAACTGACCGCGACCCAGTAATGGGTCGCAACGCTCTTTTGGAAAAATGTGAGCATTCGAAGAATATCGAATACATATATGTGTGTGTGTGCGCGCGCGCGTGCGTGTGTGTGTATCGAAAATGGCAGGGAACGGAATGATCTTTTTAATAGATAAATGCCAATATTTTAGAGTAGATATTGCTTTTAATTGCAAGATAATGGATGTTCGAGTTGGAGCATATTTTTATTGATATTACTGGATCGCAGGACATAGGTTTTGAAAAACAATGTTAGTGTATGCTTGTGAGAATGTTTAAATTTCAGAGGAAAATAATAAATGTGTTAACTTCCACGATTTTTTTATTTCACTACCGGTTTCACTAAATAACTAGCATCATCAGGTAATGGTGATGCTAGTTATTTAGCGAAATCGATCGTGAAATAAAAAAATTGTGGAAGTTAATATAGTTATTCTTTTCGTCTGATATATGAGTATCACATACCACAAGGTTGAGTCAAATTCCTTGGATTATAGAATATTTAAACTAATGAAATCTCTCTCTCTCTCTTCGCTTCCCTCCGTGATCCAGTCTCCACGATTCCTACCTCTCCCGTTGTTAATGCAAGACCTCTCTCTCCCTCTCCCACTAAAATTACTTCTCTCGTCGCGGTGAATCTCCAACCCAAGTGAACGCCTCACTAATGTTTGCGTAGCGGAAAAATCCGCAGTTTTGCTACACTTATCTATCCTTTCCCACGCTCTATACTTCAATATTATATGTGCATATTGTGTATTTTTTCGGATCGGCCGTATTCCATCTTCAGAATCTCAGTTGAAGACTTGATGATGTAGTAGCTCTTGACAAACCTGATTCTCATCGATAGAATTTATATTTTATAACACCTTTGCTCGTTCGCCTCAACTGGGTGCGAGAAAACGTTAAGTGGTCGTCGGTCTGTTTAGTGCATAACTCTTTTTCATCCTTTCGATGGCGTGATAGCGTTTATTCCTCCGATGCGCCGATGTTTTGGTCCCCTGCGAATGGAATCTATGGCGGCCGTGGCTGTTTATCAGCCCTCGTTATCTCCCGCGGTCCGCGTTGCGGGTGTTGTCAGAGGCAACCGCTAAACGAGCGAAATCGCTTCAGACTCCTCGGCGAGTGGCGTGTTCGATTCCCATCGCTAGATATAAACTTTTTAAGAATGCACTGAATGCCGCGGTCGCAAGATGGAAACACCGAGTGAGAGTTTGAAGAGCGAGAGAAAATCCTGAGAGTAAAAACGACACCAGGATCCCTTAATAATATCATGCGCGTCATAAATATTCTTTACCGTCTCTCTTGTCTCTTTCTAGCAGACAGTGTTGTAGAAAGAATAGAATTTTCACGAAAGACAAGACCAGGAATTTACTTGTGATCGATTGTAGATACAGAAATTCGTTTTTTCGTGAGTCCGTTAGGTATTTCAGTTGTAGAAAGAAGTCTGTCAGGAATTTAACGATATTTGGAAATCTTACATCCTCTATAAGCCAATAAATATATAATATATATTATATATATATATATATATATATATATGAATAATTAAGATTGTGTTATTGCATGTATAATATCACTTTTTATCCTTTTGACTTTGTTTTGAGCATAATTATTAGAATAACTCTCTCTGTCGCGTAGCCTTTCAAAATCACTCTCGTTTTGTGAAAGAATGTTTTAAAAATTGCTCGTGATCCATTCGCAAGGACTCGTCATAATAGTTGAATATGCTTCGCAAAAGAAGAGTAATCGGAAGAACAACCGAGGTTTCATTATGTTTAGAGAGGGCGGAGAGACCGAGGAGAACTCCTCGGGGCCCGGGGGCTCTGGGGGCCCGGGGGCTCTGGGGGCCCGAGATGGAGTGGTCACAAGATTTTCCTATCATAATACGTATTTTGTAATACACAGGTGCAAGTCATGACAGCAAAACGCAATGATGAAATCAGTTATTCGGAACAGTGAGTTGAGGCCCGTAACTGTACATATAGGTTTTCCCCCCAAAAGATTTTCGGGAATTCAAAATCTGTATTTGATTTCAGTAGTTTTTTAAAATAACAATTACCAACATTTAAGTGTATCTGGGCCAGTAATTAAGTAAATTTATTATCGCTTAGATGTGACATATTCATTTAGTTAAAAATCGAAGTAGAAAATCAACATTTATATATTTTAAAATTCGCTGAAGAATATTGACCGTACGTTTCATAGGTGTTGCAGGAATTCATAATTCCTTTTTTTTATAATTTTAAAAATATTTCTCGGGGGGGGGGGGGGGGGGCAGAAGGTTGTTTTCCCCTCGGCCCGTTCTGGTTTTCGGCGGCCCTGTAGAGAGGTATATTTCTGCTGCTCCGTGGAAGAGTCAGTACATATGTTGGATGCGGCCTCTGTTAATCTGGATTGCCTCTGCGGGAAGATAGATGAAGATCGGCTCGCGTCTCGGTCATTTTCGCCCGTGTCCCATTCCAAGAATCTGTGTTCGATCATTAATAAACTCGTTGAGAGAGGTCTCTCCTAAGAAGAATGCTTTTTATTCGAGATTGCGTGCTCTCTAGTTACCAATCAAGGTCAGTCTGAGATACATTGTATTCAAAAGCGACGCGCACGATTTATGCCGAGGCTACCTTTGGCTGTTTCGCGAAGCCGATGGCGTATTTTTTTTTCGACGATTCCTGTCTCGTTAACGCCAATGTGTCAGCGTTTGTTATGCAGACGCTGCTTATTAATCATTCTGTCCTCGTGCTGAAGTGAACCGTGAAGACAATTTGTTTCATTGCGAGAATTTTTTTACAGTGCGTGCGAGTTTTTACGAAGCCGCGATTGAGTACTATTATGCAATGATCGGTGCATTTCAGAATTTTGCCAAATATACCACTTAATCTTTTTATCCCGAAATGTTCCTACGTTGGGATGGGTTTTCAAGCAGGCATATGAAAACAAGTAAAAACGACATTGCGAAACTATCGGAAATGTTGTCTGTTAGTATTATTTTCTCTGATCAATAAAATTTATTTTACTCTTCGTTTCTCACCGTGGGTTGAATCATGGTAGCCTAGAGAGGCTCGAAATTTTTTATTTATTATTTTCATATAGCGACGTTGTACAATCTATTATACATAGAAGGTTATATTCTCTGGATTACACAATAGCGAAAACCTACTCCGTTAAATTCTGTGAGCGTTCAAAAGGGGACGTTTAGTGCATAGGGGCAATTATTGTGTCAATTCGGTCTTCAAAGGAATTCCGTCTGTCTTTTCCGAAGAACGACTTCTTTGCTTTACGACGTCTTGCGTCGAGGGACTTCCGTTCTTCCTCTTGACATGTTACTGTCATGCCGAGCACGGTCAAAAGGATCGTCGTCTTCGCATTAGCGGATCGGAAATTTATCTGTCCAGACTGAAATTGTGAGTGCAACTGTTTTTTGTTTTATAAAAAGAAGTTTGGAAGCGGACGTGAAGAGTTGTTGGTGATTTAAGTTGTTAGGGAGAATGGACAAAGCAGCAGACGCACACCGCGGCCCGTTCGTCTGCGGACACCGCTTTCATATCCTTCACGACTAAATTGCGGAAATGAAGATCGATGTTTGTAACGTTTTTTTCGGAAAACTAGTCGTGATTCACTCTCGGTACTGAAGATGACCAGAAAAAACGTTTCATAAGATCCTCAGAGCAGTATTAACTCCAAGAAAGAACTGAATCTTAAATTGAATTGATGATAGAACTCCCTGTGTTGAGTTTCCAGGTAATTTATAAATGAACTGCTTAGTTGGATCGAGAATATTGGTTGGAATTTGTGGGAACGTTCTATCACCATTTGACGGGAAATAAAGTACACCATTGTAACGTGTAATTTGAATGAGATTAAAAATAAACATGTGACAAGAACAACTTTATGACTCATAATGCTCGATGTAGTAAACAGAATTGCTTAATATAATATTGGAACTCACATTTATGTCATTCTACTTCCTTCTGTAATGGCGATGCTACTAATAGTTTGTGTTTATTGTGAATTCTCCTTAGCTAGTTACACTAGCAAAGAGACTAAGTTCTTTTCATTTCTGCTCAAAGTAATCATTTAAGGACGTATACTTGGTGCTTAAGAGTTTGCATTTCTCTGATTCTGGTTGCTCATTTTAGAATTGCCGTAAAATCTCCTGTCCAAAGTGCAGTTTTCTAAATTTCAGTGGCATTACACCTATGGAATATGACTCGCCAAAAATGTTAATTTAATAATGAAGAGCAATAATTGTTTTGGCTTTAATAAATTAAATTTCCCTTCATTAAGATAGATCATATCGCAGTTATTACACGTGGACTATCACACTGGCTGGGCTTTTCGAGTTTGTATGCTTGAGACGTCTTTTGGAGGAAAGGTGAATCTTTACAACGAAATCGATGTTTCAACTCTTTATTGTTGCCACATTTATAGCAAATTAAATAACTCGGCACCCTCTTTAGTAGTTACGCATCACCGAATGATGTCTGGCCGACTTTTAGCTTATTTGTTTCTTTCAATGTTCATTAAAAACGCATCACTCCTTCGTAATGGTTTGCGCATGAGAGAACACCAATCATCATATCCTTAATATTGATGGAGCGAAGCCGCGAACCTATGTGATTATATTCCTTTTCACTTTATATGTCAGCGGGTTTGCGGACGTGTCTGAGACTTGTAGCAAGTGGAAAATAAGTATCATTAGCGGTCAAGATATATTGTTACCATTAGGTTATTAATGTCAGTAAGTTTTTCGGATGAGTTTGTACGTGTCATGCATGAAAAGGAATTAACAGCCTACACTCTTCATTTCGAAATCCATTCGGCCTCGAGTTTTGATTGCCAAAATTAGCTTTAATTGATCTGCGTGATAGTGAAATGATGATATCTGGTGAATCAGTGCAGTCAGCTATAAACTAGACTCAGGACGAGAACCAAACGGAGCGATTGCTGGATAATAACGCCTAATAAACGCCTGAGGATTTTAGTCTTCGGTCGATGGTTATTTATCCTTCTTTACGACCAGAAACGGATTCATTCTTTGAAATATTTTATAAACTGTGTGATTTAGTCGAAGGAAAAATTTTCAGTTCGAAATGCTTGAAAAATAAAAATGTAACAGTTAAATTAATTTTCTATGGTATTGCGATACACGATTTTTCTGTGAGCTCTGTTTACTTGTGAACAAAAAAATTGGCCCAAGGCGTTCATTTGTGACGAAAAACGTGACTTCTATCGTGGCATATAAAAATCTCTAAAGACTAAGGTCCGAGTAACTTTTGAATCCGTAATTAATTTGCAGGAATTTGTCTTTTCGTTTCGATGGACCTCATTTTCCTCGTAACTTTCCAAATATGCCTAATGTTTTCGATACGGATATTTTCACCGCGGAATTAAGTGCAATGACGCATTAAATTTTTTTTGCTACGCGGAGTTTAATTATATTTAGTTAGTTACGTTGGGTTTTCGTTTTTAATCATCTTGAATGTGTTTCCACTCTCCCAGTTAGTTATTTTCCACGAAAGAAATCTTATACATAAAGCGCCCCAAAGTCCTTTTGAAATCCCTCCGCCATGAAACACCTCGTTTTCTCCAGCGGAAGTTTGTCTTTCTTTCTCTCTCTCTCTCTCACTCATTTTGTTTTCCGCGTGAAAAGGAAGAGAAACAAGGTAAACAGCCGCTCTCCCCTGGTGGCGAGTTACACACGCAAATAGGATGTCTTTAATAGTCGGCGACGACGGTGGTGCCACCCATAGGGGGCTAACCGCATCCCCGCTTTATTTTGCTCATCAATTAGTCTCCGCTCTCTTTACCCTCCCGACCTCTCTGCGGTGCCTTCTACGAAAGTAACACTATCTCAAAGAAGCTGTTCTCTTTTCGACTCATTCCCTCCATTTTAGGTGTTTTTTTTAAAGCTGTCTTGGTCTTCTTGGAAACGTCGGGATCCTTTTCACCTTGCCCTAATGTGCCCGAGGATTAAAATAGATGGGAAACGTTTTCTTTTTATTTGCTAAAACATCAGTTTACGGGAGGGAACTATAAAGAAAAACTTAGCAACTCGTCCGAAAATTATTAATCCCTCCTGTAACACTGCGGACGAATTCTGAAAAAGTACCGCATAATGCAGAGGTGCACAACTC
Source organism: Uropetala carovei (assembly GCA_036926305.1). Taxonomy (NCBI): domain Eukaryota; kingdom Metazoa; phylum Arthropoda; class Insecta; order Odonata; family Petaluridae; genus Uropetala; species Uropetala carovei. The sequence goes on from JAXCHB010000167.1 coordinate 3,933,728, forward strand.
AAAAGTTGACACGGCCAAAATCGACCTTGATTAGACCTAAGCGGGCCACACTGAAAATGTTGTCCATTATAAAAATTTAAGTACACTACTGCCGGTTTATTAATTAGCGTAACAAATTTTACATGCAATTTTTATGTGACAAAAAATGGAGTGGCCCACAAATATAATTTACTTACAAATTTTAATTGTATTTTTGATATAAAAGGAATTAACCAGCTGAGTTACTCTCTGCTTCGATCGGGCCAAACAAAAGGTGTCGGCGGGCCATGTGTTGTGCACCCCTGGTCTAAAGTAAATCCGTATTTTTTTAACTTATTTTACATAGAGAAAGGAGTGTTGCGTTCCTTACTCCTTAGGGCGCCTCCCTCCACTTCCAATATTCCCAAACCTCTCTTATATTCACATATGTACACATTGAGTATTATTGTCGATTATATATGCTTACAAACAAAGCACTGCCGTCCATTTCTAGGCCATCAATATGAATTCCCATATCCCAGGTTCTATCCAGCCGCGTTAATGCGAACCATAATTCACGTTGTATGAATTTTTAAGAAAAAAGTCGCGTTTTAGCGTATCCTTGTTATAAGAGGGCCAGGTGTGTTCTGTAATTCATTTGATAAGAATCATTCCGAAATCATTCATCCTTTGACTACCGATGATCAGATTGATGACTAATCTGGGTTAACTTTTTTCACATTTCATTTCATGGGTAAATTGCACTCTGCGAGCAAAAATTTCACGGACCTAATCTACACAAAATGAATTTTATCTTAAAAAAAGGATTAGTAATGCATGCGTCTTCGTCTCGGTCTTACATTTTTACTTTTTGTAATTTTTTCCAGTTGCCTCCTCAGCCGTATTGTAATTTTTTCTTACACAAGTAAACATATTTTCATAGCATCCAATTTCTATCAGGCCAGTGCCTTTTATTCCTGTAGCTCCATTACCGTTACTAGTTCACTTTAAACAAAAATTGGCATTTAAATGGCTAAATGTAATGATAGAAACGCGTGTAATTTATAACAGGCTTTTGGCGTGCTTTACTCCCATTTATTTAAATGATCCTCAGGATTGTAAACACACATAGAATGAGGTAATTGTTTGAGACAAATGCGTAATAAAACCTCGTTAACCCCATTTTGAAAATCATAAAAAGTTTGCCATTAGCATAGTATATTGCGTGACTGTTTAGTGCGGAATATGATTCGCGTTTGTTTTTATTGAATCAGCATGTTATTGTTTTTTTTGTTATTGTTGTTACGATATTCAGTATAATTGACCTTGTGCTGTCTCTGAATTCTTGCCAATAAAAAAAATTGAAGGACTCACTCAACTGTGACAAATGCAGGAAAAGGGGTTTATGTAACTGCCGATTCTATCACTTCTTTGGAAGATTTAAAACCCTTACTGGGAATAGATAATTATAACGAGGTTTATTCTGGCAATAATTCTTCAGCCTTGGAAGTTTACGATGCGATGCAATGAGAAGCAGCCTATAAAAGTATTGCTGTTCTGCGTTATCTGTGAAGCTAAAAAACAGGAGGAAATTTTGCCACTAATTCGTTTTATTAACGAGAATAATTCGATTTGAATTGTGAAGGCGTCACAACCTGTAATTTGAAAAAAATCAATCGCATCTTGATTTTTATTTCGTTGACTATTACTGCTTACCTTTATTTTCTGTAATAAAACGTGAAATGGCCCGTTTTCTTTTGAGTGAATATGTGATCAACTGATATTAACCATAGAATGGTCTCGCTGGTTCACCATGACCCGATGGGCTGTGCATTTCTTAGTTATGTGTAACTGGAAATTCCGAGACACCCCTGCTGAGTACGTAACCAGTAACATGAACCCTACTGACTCTTAATGTTATCTCTCGATTTCCTGTTTATCGTTAACTAATACAGATTTCCATCGAGTTTGAGTCTCCCATGCGTTCGAGAAAATACTCGTACTGTCCAGATTCGGTCAAGATGACAACACGCTAATCTCATACGTGCCAAAGAAGGGTAAGGCCTAACATAAACTATGCGTCATACCAAAAAAACGAAGATAAAACGAAACTAGAGGTAGTAACATTATATTATAATGACACGGATGGTGAATTGGATGTTGTGGATGAGTTAAGCTCATCTTATTCAGATGTCAGAAACAGAAAATGGTGGTCGTCGACTGTCTTTTTCAATATTTTGAATATCAGTGGTTTAAATTCGAAACTTGATCATAGATTATTGAAGAGTAGTTTCTCAATTAAATCCTTGCCTCGACAGCTGCCTGGAAACATTTCTGAAATAATTGGAGACAGTTCCGAAAACATTCAAGACTCGGCCACAAGTGATCATCAAAAAAGTTTAAATTTTTTATTAATAAAAAAGACACCAAGGCTTAGCACTCATGCCAAATCTGTCAGAAACACGTATGCGGTAATCATGGTAAACTAGTATGTGCTGAGTATTTAAAGCAGGGGTGTACAACATACGGCCCGCGGGCCAAATATAGCTCGCCGACACCTTTTTTTGGCCCGATCGTAGTAGGGAGTAACTCAGCTGGTTAATTCCTTTTATATCAAAATACAATTAAAATTGGTAAGTAAATTATATTTGTTTGCCACTTCATTTTTTGTCTCATAAAAATTGCATGTAAAATTTGTTATGGTAATTAATAAATCCAGAATAGTTTTTATTTTTGACAAAATTTTCGGTGTGGCCCGCTTAGGTCCAGTAAAGGTCGATTTTGGCCCGTGTCGACTTTTGAGTGGTGCACCTCTGGCTTAAAACAAGCAGTGTAAACCCGAGTTGTAATTACACGTGCAATCTGTGTATAACTTAGGTATAAAATGTAGAGTTTTATGGTACGTTTTGAAATTAAAACAGTTTTTAAAATGTGATATTTACGGCACTGTTTTATATGCAGGACTATAGTACATAATTGTAAAAATTAACTCGTTTCGGAATCGCATTTTTTTCGCTGGCGTCGAAATTATACGCAGCGATGAGGACGACCACCCTGCACGCGAATGCGAGTTCCCATAGCGGAGTAAGGAACGGGCGCTCCGAAGACCCTCATTCCCCCCCTCTCCCCCCCCCCCCCCACTCCCCCTCCTCCCCTCTCTCTTCAAAAGGAAGAATCTCCGAGACGATGGAGGCATATATATACTGGCGTTCTATTCTCGTGCCGCGGAATCTTCTGAATTTCAGTGGTCGATTAACGTTCCATCTTTCCGCTTGTCCTTTCGCTTTGTTTTTTTTTTTTTGTCTTCGGAGTGTAGGTCTTCCTGACGAGACGCGAGGGAATTCCACCAACGGATTTCTCTGACGCCGATTCTTTGAGGAGACGATATTTTATATCGAAAATACTCTCGGGGTTCGCCAACTTCCCCTCTTTTTCTCTTCCCTCCTCCTCCTCTCGACCAAACTACTCGCCGTGTTGAGCGCGGGCGGGCGAAACGTCGATCACGACCGTGGCTGCGCCGAGGAATGCACCCGAGATGCTCAGCTGTCGAGTCGTTCTCGTTTTCTCCGAGATTGTTTCTCGGCGCGATCGCAATCTCTGGGAGTCCGAGAGAATTGTTTTCAAAATGAGATTGTTTCCAAAATGAGGAGTTGAAATAGGAGAGTTTTTGACGTGACGTTCTCTTCTAAGAAATATCTCTCTCTTGCGAGTTGTGCGTGTGAACTAACAAGGTTTGTAAGAATTAAAAATAACGTAGATTTTATAGAGTGGAGTTCTTATTTTCAGATACTAAACGTGTTCCAAATCGTAACGTATCCTTTATCAGCATAATATATTGATTCAACATATGCAAATAAAGGAAGGTAAAGAATATTCTAGCGCTGCAAAATGCTATACCTACTCATATCGCGCTTGTTATTTATACTATCACTGAAAACGCTCACATCAGCCAGCTCATCAGAATAATTTTAAGAAAAGTGAATCCAAACGCCTCCCTTCCGGTTATTACATTAGGAATCGTATTTTGGTCAGAATGCGCGGAAATTTAAAAGCAATTGGTCTTTGTTAAGGAGCTAGGTATAGACTACACATTCTTGAATCTCACCCGGGATGACAAATACAAACATCCATACCTTCGGCGAGAGTTAAAAGAATAAATTACATTATCTTATTTCTTAAAATGGAAACTTTCCGAACCGACCGATAAATCTATTTTGATTCCGAAAAAAAATTGACACAGAAGAGGATATTCTTTCCACTTTTGAATAGAGTTTGAGAAAGCCGCTTTCTATTGCTAGTCCAGAAATTGGGATGTTTTATTTCTTATTCAGTTGAAAATTGTTAATAGGCTTTCGTCAATTTTCAGTCGGTATTATAAATTCATAAATGTAATTTTAATTTTAAAATATCATTTGAATGATGTTTCAATTAATTAGCTCTTTCGTTAATTTCACATAATATACTTTGATGGAAGTTTCAAAATTAAAGTTAGTCGTAGCGATGGAAATGTTGAGTTGGTTTTTATAATGTTCAGTGCCACTCAACTCTTGAACACTTTGAATAGAAATAGTTGTAAATAAACACATTTAGCTCGAATTGAATCAACCGAGGATATCTCTTTAGAAGAATTTATTTTCCAAACTCGCCACAGAATCCAGGCGCAATGGCGCTCTCTGTATCACTTTCGAGTATTTCCTTGCCTGCAGCCTGATTCCTTCATTCGCCGCGGCTTATATGCAAATTTCGCGATGCACTTCGAGGAATGAAAGACTTTTTAACGACCTGCATACTCTTTATGACACTGTGAGGGCGTTTTTATCGAGCTTGTCGAAACTAGAATGAGGGGTATGCGATTTTTTTTCCGTTTATATTAGCAAAGGAACTGGCTCTAGTGTCCGTGGGCGCGTTAAGAAGGATCGCTCGGAAAGCGTTTCTTCGCTTGTTTCCACTTATAATGGCTCCAAATGCTAACGGAATCTCGCGACTCCCGAGGTTCCATCCCTATCCCATCTATCTACCCCTCCTCCTTCCCTTCCCCCTCCCCCCTCGCCCTCCCCTCCGTCGTCACCTTCATTCGTGCGATAGTTGGCGTGGTAAATCGGCGCGTCGATTTTTCGCGTGTTCGTGTCTTCGTACGTAATTATTCTCCCTAATTGGAGCCTCTTCGTCAGAAAATCACCGCTCCGTGGCAGCCCTAATTTATGGCGTCCCGTCTCTATTTAGTCTGTCTTTGTAGCTCATTTTCACCCACTCGAATGTTGCTGCAAAATTTTGCTTCGATTCCAATGTCTATCGATTGGATGTGAATACGTCGCACATACTCGCATCTCGTCCATCTCGCGTATTATTACGGTTTTGCTGGGCTCTTATTTCTAAAGAAGAGCTTCGACATTATGGTTCCAAATGCGTCTTTTTCCCGGATCTCGAAAAAAAAAACCATTTATTGAGCGATTCGACTCCGGTGGAATTTTTTTTTTCAATTTCACGTAACTTCCCTCTTCTGTTGTTTGTTCATACAACTGAAAATAGTGTTGCACGATTTTTCTGGCCTAAGTTGTTTCTTCGTGAGAAACTTTTGGGACATGTGCGCCTTAATGTTCGCTTCACGCAGAGCGTGTCGATACATATCTCAGGCCTTCGACCAACTTCTTCCAACTCTCGTCAATGATTTCTATTTGGGAGAGAAAATAAAATCAAACTCAGAGAATAGGCGTGCTACTTAATAAAATTTTAATGACTGACCCGTTTAGAAATATGATGCTAATTTTAATGAGGATCACAATAAACAAGGAGTATGATTAAAATCGGAAGTTAGGTTTTATGATTCAATGACTGACCTCAAACATTGAATGAATAACATTTCCGTAAGTACACTTAGTCTGCCATTTATCTTTCGCCAAAGTATTTTGCGAAAAACTGTGTCATACACAATCCGCGCAATATTCATGCGTCGTTGAAAGCAAATGATTAGTTCTAGAGTAGCGTTAGAAAAACGGTTTATAGTCATTTCAGTATGCCGACAGCAATATCACGAAAGTAGGTTTACCTTATCTCGCGGAGAAATTAACGTTTTTTCGAATACATTATATGAGAAGTGTGTAATATATTTTAAAATTAACACTTTATCTCCTGCAGACATCCTTGTTCTGTATTTTCCTTCTCCGCCAAGAAATGGGAAAATAAAAGAAGAACGAAACCAGGATGTGTGTGTGTGTGTGACTGGACGGCAAAGCCGCTCCTCCAACTTGAAATAATTTCACCATCTTATTTTTTTTATCGAGCCTTGCACTTTTTAGTTCCAGTTCCGTTCCCCAGAGAGCGCATTAGTATGTTATCTTTTTTAAACACAAGCTTTTTTATTCGCGAGACCGCTATAAAGACTCGGACTGCACATGGCACTCAGCTCGTCATTATAACATCTCGGCGCCATTTTTATCTCCTCAGCGTACTCGGCTCTTGGAAAAAAAAAACGAAAAGGGGAATTGTGGGGAGGGAGGGGGGGAGGGGGGTGGAGGGAGAGGAACACCGCCGAGACGCCTATCTTCAATGCGTGCAACTGCCTTACTCCTGCAGTTTTACTGCCACTCGCAAAACTCCCTTCTTTAAGAGTTTTAAACCGCATTTTATTATCTCCGTGCAGCAGACGAGGACGTATGGAAGGGGGGAGGAGGGGGGAGGGGGAGAGAGGGGGAAAAGAGGGGAGGGAAAGAGAAAGGGGAAAGTCTCCGCCCAGAATTCCCTTCTTTATTGTTTTCTATTCGCTCGATTTTTTGTTCCTGTCCTTCCCTTCCGCTTGTTTATAACCCTCGTGCTTATGGAGAGCCAAAATGATATGTAATTGCGGAAAGGTTTTCAAGAGAGCGGTGATTAATAAAAAAATCATACGACGGCGGTAAAATGTTTGAACACGACCCTCGTTAGCGTCTTGAAGTTCCATTTTTTTGGGTCGCGATGCTACTCGGGTAAAAGTTGCTCGCTTTATCGAATTGTTTGTTATTTTCAACGGCCATTTAGCTAAATTGTGCCGTGCATTATTCCTCAAGGCTTCTCTTACGGTGATTTGTTAGCATAATATCACAGTTACCCGTCGATTAAATTGCACGAACTTTTTATTGCCCATCCGAAATCTATATGGTTCATTTCGAAAATGAGTAGTTTTACTCTAATTTAGAGTCTACATCACGTCGTAGTAGCACATATTATTCACGGATATATTTTTAGTAAAATTCTTCGTTCAAAGGCCACACACCGTGTCATCGCTTCGGCCAGTGATGGCGAACCATCTATTGCCCGCGTGCCAATATTACTGAAATTGTCGAATCTTTTCCACCACGCGTGCCGCACAAAAGTCCTTAATATTTTTTGCATGCCAACTTAATTAAATTCGTGATCGAGACATAAGAGATTGAAATTTGTAACCATAAAACTATGTTTACAATAGTTAACTACATATCACAAATGTTTTTGCGTCGCTGAATCAGTACGATATATGCTTTGATTTGTTTTCGCCTTTCGTTGGCGTGTCAACCAAAATCGTCCTGCGTGCCACTTATGGCACGCGTGCCATAGTTTCGCCATCACTGGCTTCGGCCATTTCAAGTGAATTTTCCTATCTTGATAGAGATTTGCACCCTGGAAAGGTTGGATGATGCAGATTAAGCAAAGCTGAGAAGTGGCTTTGCTACATTTAATGTTTTCAATTTATTAGTGCAACAGAAAACCACGACAAAAAATATTTTGCTGCCCGTTAACTTTTGGAATCACATTATCAAAGGATTCCTTTCAATTACAAGGGCAGAGAAATGTAAAGCTATGTGATTAAAATTTTGTCGTGCAAGCTAAAATATACAGGGTGTCCCAGGTCAACGTTGCCAAAATGATACAGGCGGTAGAGGACCCTAAGATGACTATTTTGAGATAGGGCACCCATGGTCGGCGATGCGATCTTTAGACTCCAAGGGATATTGAAACTCATCGAGATTAAGCTTTACGTAATAAGTTGAGGAGCGTTTATTTACGATGTTTTATTATTAAAAATAATCAGACTAGCCACATGCCTTTTGTTTTCATTACATACATGTTTTAATAAATTACAACAAAGTGACGACCACCGACCTCGACGCAAGCATTACAGCGGCGCAAAAAATTCTCCCGCACCCTCTCAAAGATCCCTGGCGTCTGTTGTATTACGTCGTCACATGCTGCTAGAATCCTAGCAACCAGTTCCTCCTCCGTGTCCATTAGCCAAGAGGGTTGCCTGCCCTACGGGTGCTACCTCGAAATTTTGGGGTTTGATAATGCCTTAAGATGGCATCGCCGACCATGGGTGCCCTATCTCAATATACTCACCTTAGGGTCCTCTTACACCTGTATCATTTTGGAAACGTTGACCTGGGACACCCTATATAAGCACGCAAAACGCTGCTCTTTCTTAAGAAAATTTTAAACTTTTTTTATGCTCCATCTTGTAAGATTTATTGAAAAAATCTTCCTATATTCATAAGAATTTGCTTACGGTAGCAAACTGAATAAACAGCAGAAAGGCGACTGTTGTTTGAGGTTAAATGTTCATAAGATAAACATGATTATTATTGACATTTTATTTTAACTGAAAACTTTATTCATGTATACCCTCCATTTTGACGGAAAATTACGCTGTCGTATAGATTAAGCGAGTATTGTCCACGTCTGTCGTCTACTTCATTTTTTCTCTCCTTATTTATCCCGTATTTATGCAATTTTTCATTTTCCGGCCGTTCGATAGTGCTTTTGCAACTAAATAAAGAATGTATTATCTTAATTTGAAAGCAGTTCTAAATTATCTTTTTTTGTACATTGATTTCATTTTTCAAATATTTCTCACGATGACAGAATAATATTCAGTAACTACCGAGAAATATGTTCAAAAGAGCAAATTTTAAGATTATCTCGTTTTCGAAAGCGTTGATCAAAGTGGAAAATAATTTTCTAGACTAGATTATTTTCAGCTGTAAATTTAAATTGTAATCCCAATAAATATCAGTTATTATGTGAGTCTCAGGACAAATAATTATGGCTCGAATCTGAAAACTACGGATCAAACCCTAAAACCTGGGATCGGAATATTAGGTGAGCCGAATGTCTTGGATACCATTGGCAACCGTGAAGCGAATAGTTCCATTGCTATACAACAATTTTTGCTTTCCAATAAGCTCATATCAAGGTTCCCATCGACTTCTTAACAAACATTTCTAGAATGTTAAATAGTCTCAGTTAATCCAAATAATCATTATACCTTAGATCAGTGGCATTCAAAGCGTGGCACCAATAGGCAAAGTGGTACCAGCAAAATATTTGTATTATCTTAGTTACTTAAAATTCCACAGTGCCTCATCTACTTCAACTTTCATTTTCATTAAGTGTTAAGAGTAAGCGTAATTTTTCCAGTTCGGCGCGATGATTTAGATGATACATTTTTAAGAGCGGTTTCTCTTTTATATAAACATGTAGTAATTAAAAAAGGTCGGAGACTACGGCGAGATGAATTAATTAAATTAAAATATAAATACTCCTTAACCGTACAAATTGAGAATATTTAGAGACAAAATAAACAATAAAATAGGGGTTTTAAAAAAGTGTCCCTTGAATATTTAGAGATTCACAGTTTTGCAAGAGTGTGCGTATAAATGTGTTTTCTAAAACATTGTTTTCTTTAGGAATGAATGTGTACTAGGTTTTCCGCTCTTTTTTCCTTTTGTTGTTTGAGTGCCTGTTTGAATGATTGTTCTCCTGAAGGAAAAAGTTTTTTTTTCCTTTGGGGAAGGATATGAGTACATGAACGGGTGACACCAGGCTACCTGCGAGGTTTTCTTCCCCCATAAAACCTGTAAGTGTTACTTTTGTTTTTCTTTTCATTGATTCCTTTCTTACCTGTTTTTTAACCCAAAAAAATTTTATTTTATTTTATTTTTTTAAACTCCTATTTTATTGTTTATTTTGTCTCTAAATATTCTCACTTTGTACGGTTAAGGAGTATTTATGTTTTAATTTAATTTAAACATGTAGTAGATGAAATTGTCCAAAGAGTAGGTATGTACAAAAAACTACGTATCAAATAAGATCAATGGTAACAGTAAAGTGTCTTGTTAATCCGCTTTCCGAACTTGGTCACTCATTCTTCTACTGTACTCGTATCTGACATCGGATTCTAAAAGTCTAGCATCGCAGTTTGTTCGGAAATGGCATCTAAATATGAATTAATTTCATGTAACAGCTAAAGCGAGGTTTCGAAATCTATAACTGCATTACGCTGCGTCTCTCTCGGAGGTTTGTTGCAGAAGATGACACTCGTAGATTGCAGAAGCTTGGGGTTTCGAAAGCCTTGGTAGGATCGGTTCGAATAAAGCTTTTATGCGATGAAAATTTTCGCGTCCGCATTTCTGCGTTCAAAAGCTTCTGTAACGTGCGATCAGCGACGAAGAAGCAACTGCGACTAGCGTCCAAAAGAGATACTTCCAATCCGACTTCCCCTTCCATCTTTACCCCTCGAGAAAGCCACGTTAAACTTATCCACTCAACTTCTCTTTTGAACGTGCTGATAAAGAGCGGCCAGAGGTCGTAAAAGATCTCTTCGCTCGTCTCTGGGTTCGAACCGCGTCCCGAAAAGGAAGGCTAGGTGCCCGAGGGGTGTGTCGAGGGAGGGGGCATGTGGAGGAGGGTAGTGAACGAGGGGATGCGAGGCGTGGGGCGGCGGGGGCAGGGGTGGGGCGGCGGGGGCAGGGATGAGGCGGGGGCGAATCTTTGTCGAACGGCGAATATCCCGCCTCTCTTCCTCCATCATCACCGTGGTCATCATCATCATCGAAGAGATCTCTTTATGGCGACCCAACTGGTTGCGTTTATAGCCACTCCTCCTGCCCTCCCCCCTTCCTTCCCCCATCCCCCTTCCTTCCTCTCCCCCAAGATAGCGGCCGAACATGTTATTAACAAGTTGTAAACATTGTGGAGAGGGCGGGATGGGACGGAACGAGGTCAGGGTGGACGTTTTTCGGGGGTTTTTTGCTCTCCCGGCTAGGACGGGTTAAAATTAAATCCAAAAAAAAAAACTTCGGACGACGGTTACCCTTCTTGATCACCTTCTGTTCGGTTGCTTCCCCGTCGGCTTTCTTTTTCGAATCATCGGCTTTCTTTTCATAATTTTTACCTCCGCAATCCCCTTGCGGATGATATCCGTCGCCCGAAAAATCTTTTTAACGGGATCAAGTTCCAGAGAGTAGCGTTGGGATCGGATGAGAGAGGGAATTAAGTCCTCGATTTAAGGGTCGATGGCGATGGGGAAAGATCCTCCAGACGTTGAGGATCCTTCCCCATCGCCAAGCTAGCGTCAGTATGGAAAAAAAATGAACATTGAAAAATAACTTTTCATCGTCGTTTGTAAAATGGGACCGATCTGCGAAAGGTTATTTTTCATTCTTGTAATATTGTTATTTGAAATGTCACAAAGTGACGGAACTGTTTGCCACATTACGTTGTTACGTCGAAAAGGTATGCATCGTCGAAGGAATATCATGTTTTTTTTATTAGACTGAAGAATGGAAAATGGGTAGCAAAAATTCCTATAATTCCTTTTCGATAAAGGTATTATTTCGAGATTATGGTATCTTCACTATCCGTTGGAATGGAGAAGCGAGAGAGAGTGAAGTCGTGAAATTTCTTCTAATGCGGTGACGGCGAATTTGCTGACCATTGATGTTTCAGAATTATTTTTGTTTTGTTTATTTCAATGCATAGGCGTTGTAATAAACAGAAATGAAACTAAACGAATGTATTTCGTTTAGTCACTAATCTTATTACGGAGAGATTTTGAAATTGTCTTGAGCTGTTGTCTTGGGCGACCTTTTATTTCGCCATCACAGAAGTGGTTGAATTCAGATTATCGAGGAGACTGGAATTTTGATAAAGGTGCTCTAAAACTGCGATGTCGTCCTAATCATCTGTTAGAGGCTATTTGTTTGTTTAATCCGTCAGTTATTATGCAAATGAATTCAGCAGACACAACCTTAGCAAATGAATGCATAATTAGTTCTACGTTTGGCTCGGTCACTGATTCTCTGAATAATAAAAATAGAAATTTTAGGTTTGCACTTGCGCATATCTGTCAGACATGATTTTTCTCTTCTTTAATGTGGATGTTAACTCAAGAAACACCAAAACGCCCCGCATTTTGTCTCTTTCTTCGCGTTTCTTGAGTTATATTATTCTTATGTGACCAGAGACTGGAGTTTTTAAGCTAGAGAGATTATGGCTATGGAGCCTTTTCTTTCATCTAACCGTTTACAATGTGCACAGAGTGAAAAAACTTAAGGAATGAAAGTGAACGTTATAGCTGAGGTTGTTTTTTCCCCTTTAAAAAGTTAAGCAGATATTGTTTTGGTATTAGCTGAGGAAATGAAGAGTGAAAGTGAAAGTCATGAATAAGATTAAAAGTAGGCATAAAGAGCGTATATAGAAACTCAATTGCAATTAAAAAGTTGATACACAGACATTTGAAATTCTTTATATGTTTGATAGATTGGATAGTACTAGGTTGAAAGGTCCAAATTTTTCAGTCCAAAGCGAGCCAACCAATTTGAAAGCTTCACTTCAGTGGGAACTTTTTTCTAGTCATAGATAAATCTAACCCAAGAGTTATGAGCCATTTGTAGTTTAGCAGACGAATTTCGATCGATATCCGAATAAATTGTCCCTTAGTAGCCAAGTGTGGGAGAACTAGGATCTTAATTAATTAATAGGATTTTTAGTTTCCAAATGAGAACGTTTTTCAGCAGATTAAAGGAATGGAGTGATTGGTGGTCTTGGCGTAATATATTACAACACTAGTCGGTATATAATAATATAATTTATTAAACACAAACAGGATATCCCCAATTACATGTGTTCTAATAAAAAAATGTATAAATATAAAAATAAATAAATAGAACAAGACAAATCAAAAAAACTATACACATTCGTACAAAAATACACATACAGTCATAACACTTCAGTGTTCTCAGTGTGTTCTGCACATGCCTCCTGAATACAGGAAGGGAGTCTTCGTATACTACTCCATTTGTCATTCGCTTCGTTGTATGTCCGAATTGCTCTGGGGATAGTTGAATGTTTGTAGACCTTCACTCTGGAGGATGGCTCGTGAAAAAGTGGCGTGTGACGGGATCAACGAAGGAGGGTGTTGAGGCCAATTACTGCCACTAGTTCTTTGGAATCAATGATTCCGTTGACAATATTTTGTAGGTGAATAATATCCGAGATTATTCGCCTATTACGCAAGGGGCTAAGTCTGAAGTCCTATAAGTTATGTTAGCTCTGTAGCATAGCCATTTTATGAAACGCCTTTGCACTTTTTCAGTGGCAACTACATTAACATTTTGGGCGGGATTCCAAATAACACTTGCGTATTCCAGCACTGGTCTCACTAGGGCGCAGTATGGGCTAATAATGGTGGGGAAGGAGAAATGTGTGATGGAATTCCGTTTAATGAAACCCAGGAGTCTGAATGCTGTTGATCAAATGGACCGGATGTGTACACTAAAATTTAGTTTAGTCTCCATAGTTACACCTAAGTCGTTAATAGTTTGGACCCTCTCGAGTAGAACATCATCTATGGCATTAAGATACAGACTCTTTTTTCTTCATTGTAAAAGAGATTACTTTACATTCTTGAATGTTGGGAAATAATTTCTATGTTTGACACCATAGGGAAAACTTATCAATTTCATCCCGGAGTCGTACACAATCTTCCGAACTGTCAACTTTATTAAGAATTTTAAAGTCGTCGGCGTATAGCAAACTTGTGCAACTGATGGATTGTGGCAGATCGTTAATGAAAACGTTAAACAAGAATGGACCCAGGATTGATCCTTCAGGAACACCTGATGATATCTCGATTAATGGAGAGGTAATACCATCGATGACAACTTTTTGTGTTCGATTTTGTAGATAAGACTGCATCAGTCTGAACACACCTCCATTGATTCCAAAGGGTCGAAGCTTACATATTACGAATCCATGATCGACACTATCAAATGCCTTTTCAAAGTCAAAATAAATTACATCAGCTTGAATACATTTGTTAATGTTAGAGGAGAGGTGACTTACAAGAAGAGAAATTTGAGGTGGTGGAGCGGTGAGGAAGAAAGCCGTGCTGCGCTTCAGAAAAATTTGCCTTGCAGTGAGCCAGCAGTTTATTATATAGGAGTTTTTCAAAAACTTTTGAGAATGTTGGTAACAAAGAAATAGACCTGTAATTTTTTACATAGGATTTACTACCTCTTTTCCTGCCTGTTTCCATCTCGTGGGAAAGGATTGATGATGCAGTATCTGATTGAAAGGAAGTAGTAAGGGATGGCAAATTTCGTTAACACAAGCTTTGATAATGAAAACCGGTATTAGGTATATCGAACCCAGGAGATGCGTCATGTTTGAGACTCTTTAAAGCTGCACTTACCTCCTCATTAGTAAATAGCAAGGATGATAGGCAATCATTTGTAGATGGTAGGGAATCGTAATTGTAGGATGTATGCACTGGTTTTTTAAACACTGAGGAGAAAAAGTTGGAAAATAAATTGCACGCACTCTGGGAATCATTGGCCTTTCTGTCTTCGTAACGGACTAAAGATGGTATACGTCTGCCTTCTCTTTTTCGCCGAATGAATCGCCAGAAGAATTTCTGGTTTTCTTTTGGAGAGGAATCTACGTCATTAAGATAAGAATAATACTTAGTAAGCTGCAACTGTTTGAAAGTTAATGGAGAACTCAACATACTGACTACGGTTATTCCCAAATTTCTAACAGCAAGATATTGTGGAGGAATTTATTACGATAATACCTATTGACGAGTTATCGAATGGACCTAATAATTTATAATAGGCAATATTCTTTGCTTGTGACTTGGCTGAGTTTAATATCAATCCATTTTTAACATTTGGAGTAGTTAGGAATTTGTCACTATTCACATATAAGTTATTTTGATGAAATTATTACCTGTGATTCATTTCAAGAACTTATCCATTTTAAGAGACTTGAGAGAAATTCATTTTAGTGAGCTTGGGAAACTAGGTTGTTACTGTCGATGGAATTAATAGCTTTGGAAATTCTAGAAGAGTTAAAACTGTGGTTTTATTTAGATCAAAATTTAATCGAATATTCTCTGATTGGAACTGTGACCAGTACAAAAGCTATATTGATATGAATTAAGAAGGTTATTATCTTGAACCTATTACAATAGCTGTTTATGAGCGTTACTTATGTGAAATGTGTTATTATTTAATCGATCTCACCTCGGAGGTAATTTGTCGTAATCCAAATAATATACGTAAACAAGTTAATGCAGCGTCGCACGTCCTGGAATAATATCCGAACGCACAGTTTCCATTACTGCTGAATGTTGAATGAGCCAATAAATCAAACTGGATATAATTTGGGCATATCTCGCGGTGTAAAAGGCCTTTCGTCGCGTTTGCAGACATAATCGGCAAATTCCTCTCTCTTACCTCTTTCTCTCCCTTTCTATTGCACTCCTCTGCGGAACGAAGCGCGTTATTGATAGGCTGGACTTTTTTCACCTCTCTCTCTCTCTATCTCTTTCGATGGCGGCGAAAACCTCTTCGCAATAACGACCCGACCGCTCTTTCCTTTTCTTTTTTACGGACCATAAAACGACCCGGGAAGTACTTTGGTTTTCTCCGGATTCAAAGATCAAGTTCAATAAAGACGGTCTTTAATAGTTAAGTCGGACTCACGTGGGAGGTGCGGGCTCGTCCGCGCCGCGGTTTTCCCATCGTCCCTCTTTCTCCTATTGGACGGTCTCCACGTTTCCTTCTTTGTTTTGTTTTCCGTAGCGGAATTTTCCTAATTACTTTCCTGTGACGTTTTATTTTCTTTCAGTAAAAAAAATGGCTATCCACTAACGTAAATTAATCCCGCTTCATATTTTTCCTTTAACATTTTCTGTAATTTATGTCCACAACAGTAATGTTTTATTACTAAATTGTCTCCCTCTCTTCGATTCCCTTTTTATCGCTCATGTTGTATTTACTTGAGTATATTAGAACCTAAACCTATTAATGAATAAGCGGCGGATGATATTTTGCATTTATCTAAAACTTTGCATTTCTGCAATATTAGAAGTTATTTCCATCACAGGATCGAAAACTTTGTTGAATAATTCTGAAGGCACTCGGTAAAATAAGGGGAAAATGGAGACGGTTATGTAATCAGAAAGTCGGTACAGTATACATTGTACAAACTAATGCGTCGTTTAGTTATCTTTTGAAAAATATGAACTATGTAGAATCATTATAATGACTGTACAGAGTTCATACATCAACTTAAATAACTACACGAAATTTAATGAAAATCGTATGAGCTGTTTTTTATAAAATCAAATTGTTATTAAAGTTGCACAAGAATAAACTAGCCTTATATTAATTTTTGAGAAATATGAACTATGTAGTATTTTGGCAGACGTAAACTCAAGTAACTTTACGAAATGTTATGAAAATCGTTTGGAGCCGTTTTTGAGAAAATTAAATTGATGTTAAAGTTGCCTAAAATAAACTGCCCTTAATTGTTGTACAATTTCAACCATTTTTTCATAGTTTCTATTCTTTGCCTAAGTACGAGATTTCATTCATTTTCGTTCTACCGTTTAGGCTCTAGAGTTGCGAACAGACAGACACACAGACGGAATGGCGAAAACCATTTTTTCGGACTCGGGTACACTTAAAACGTATACTATTTCCATCAAAATCTCGAGATCGAATTTTTTCGCGATCACAATACTTTCTCAGTTGACTACGTGTTGTAGAAAGTCAAAGGAATAGGGGTGTAAATACTACGGAATAATTCCTCCAATATAAAATTTATTTTTATATAGTAAATGATCAGTGTTATTGGCATATAAATTTGGCGTAATTTAATTCAAATCATTTGGAAGGGAAAGAGGATAGGGAATGGATCGAGCGCTGACTATCCATGAAACAGGCCCGGGTTCGAATCCTGGCCGTGGCTGGTTTTTCACTCCAGTTTTGCTCCGCCATTTGCTTGTGTGTGTGTTTTGAGGAATGTCATGCAAATCATGAGAGAGACTTTGTGGAGAGTGATTCTCGCATATAGTAGGCTAATCCCTCCTTACTCACTTGAATTAAATTACACTAAATTTATATGTCAATAACAGTTATCATTTACTATATAAAAATAAATTTCATATCGGAGGAATTATTCCGTAGTATTTACACCCTTATTCCTTTTAATTTCTACAACATGTAGTGTAATGAGAAAGCCCGTGGGCTGAGCAGCTGCAACTAGATTCGAAATGTTCATGATCCAGCAGCTCAGGTTTTTGTCGCCAAACTCGGCCTAATTAATTCACGAAGAAAACGACAAAATAACGATTCCTTTAAATTAAGTGGCATACTATTAAAATCGAAAAATATTACATCCTGCTAAACTACGACGATTTTTCTGTCTTTTCGGAAACCTTATTCTGATAATCTTCGATTCTTTTGTTATTTTCCTCCCGCAGAAAAATTCACAAAATGACATTTTTCCAGTTCAAATTTATGAGCGGAGTTTGTTAATATATGGCAGCCATTCATACAATAAGTTAGTGTTCAATGTTTTTGTTATTCATTCTACCGCTTAGGGCAGGGATGGCAAATACGTGGCACGCGTGCCAAGAATGACACGCAAGCGATTTTACTCGGCACGCGTAAGCTTGTGTTTTCTGTATAAAATATGAAGTTTCTTAGAGAAGGAGTAAATAAACTAGTGGCACGCGAAAAAATATTCACAGTACTTTCTTGGCACGCGACTCAAAAATCATTTGCCATCCCTGGTTTAGGCTCTAGAGCAGTGGTCTTCAACCTTTTTTGAGTCACTGCCCACTTTAACCATATGTTGTCCTTTGAAATAAGTTCACCGCCCACCCAGTGGCGTAGTGAGGGTTTCTGGCACCCGGGGCAAAGAAGAATTTTGCACCCCGAGTAACAAAGCGATTTACGGAGGTATTGTAACCCTAATACTAGCGGGATTGACGTTAGATGAGATTACCGAATACGGTCTCATTGTCAGTGATAATAACAGTGTTTAAAAATTTTTATTTTATATATTTGATAAAATTAAACTTAAACACTTCGCTGCTTCTGCGAGTGACTCCGACCACCCTCATGGGCCTTTGATTTTACCGCAGCATGGATACATTGTCACTAGTGTAGTGTGATATGGTACTATAGTTAACGACAAACGAACTGTAACATAAAATGGTTGTACAGAATATGTGTGCGTATCATTAAGCTTTTTTATAGAATTTTATTTTTCAGTGTAAAAATTAGAATAGCATTTGGTGTGTTCTTTAACGCCCACCAAAAATCCAAAAACGCCCACTGGTGGGCGCTATCGCCCACCTTGAAGACCACTGCTCTAGAGCCTCGAACAGACAGACAGACACACAGACGGCATGGCGGAAACCACCTTTTCAGACTCAGGTACACCTAAAACGTATATTTCCATCAAAATCACGAGGTCGAATTTTTTCGCGATTATAATACTTTCTCAGTACCTATACTACGTACGTATATGAGAAAGTAAAAACAATTGAAAGAGAAGGGGCGTCTCGAACAAGTCGTTCATGTGAGACTGGAAGAGCGGGTCAAGGTCTCTTTCGCTTTGCATTGTCGTTCGCACCACTTCCTCAATTACAATGCGGCCGCGAAACTCTTCTGGTCGCTCGAATAGGGCGACCTCTGTGTCAATCGGAAGATCGAAGATAGGCTGACCTCGGTGACCAGCGCGCAAACGACTCGCGGCGAACTTCGAACCGACGACGGTACGATAAAGTTCTACACGCGTGTAAACGCATTCGGCTCGCGTCATAATTCTGTCTTCGCTTTGCTATGAAAAGTTCCACCTTCCTCTCGAAACCGCCGGGGTTTCCGGTCAGTTTTTACTTTCTCCATATACGTAGTATAGAGGAAGTATTGTTTTCATGAAAAAAATCGAATTCGAGATTTCAACGGAAAGACATGTTTTGAGGTTCCTAGAACGTTTAGACTATTTTCGGAATGATGTCTGTGCGTGTGTGCGCGCGCGCGCGTGTATGTATGTGATTGTGGGCGCTCTTAACTCGAAAAGTTACCAAATTTCATATATAACAGTTTGGTATGAGCATGAAGAGCTGATTAGTTTTTCGACAATACCGGTTAACCGAAAGTTGAGGTTTATTCGAAACCCGATTCGGTTTTGACGAAACATCTCCGTTAAATAATCATTATTTTATATACAATTCGATACAAAGGTTTTTAGAGAATGTAATTTCCTACAACTTTCATTTGAAACAATTTTTCGTAGCAGTTATTGTTTTGGAATTATTTGTAAATAATCGATTTTTTCGGTTTCCGCCAAATATCTCGTTAAAAACTTCGTTATTGGTAATATTTTGAGCACCAAATTTGTAAATAATATTTCTACCAAGTTTTGTTTGAAAGAAATTTTCGCAGAACCTTCCATTTAGTAGATAATTAATTTATTCGTAAATTTCCAGTATACAGCGGTGAATTCTGTAAACATATTCAAAATATAATTTACGGCAATAAGGACGACTGTATTATTTTACGATACGAAATAATAATTTTGCATTATAATGCTATTCATAATAATTTAAATATCTATACCCCAAATATGGAAAAAGTCATGTTTTGGCCACATCAGTTTTTTTTTCAAATTAATTTCCAATATTGAATTATTTAAACATTTCGAGAAAGTGCGTTTCTTCGTGTGTGGCTTCGATTTCTTCTGGACCGATTTCTCGGCCGATGACGCGAGTCGATTCGTCAGATTCCCTAACACCCCTCGCATGGACTCTTTGGAATTTCTCAATTATACTTTTGCGGATACATATTCTATTCCGAAACTCATTTCTATCTTTTAAATCCAACCGAATTAAAAACAAATATATTTCCTTTATCGCTGTAACTCTCATGTCGCGTAACTTTCATATTTAATGGGCCGTGTGTCGGATGCCGTTTCTTCCATCAATATGCTTCGCAGCGCGACAGTCCTTTGTTCTCTCAAATAGAACTCCTCGAAGGAAATAGCGCTTTGAAGTTTCTTGGATTTTCCAAACGACCATCGCCTTCTGATAAAAACTTTTTATAAGAGTCGACCAAGAATGGAAGGAGATCTTTTAGATTCTATTTTGTACAAAGTGTTGCTCGTTTTCCATTATCCGTTCATTAAATTTTCAACGAGGTGAGCTGGTTCGATAAGTACAGTTATTTATGAAGCTAAGAGTGAAGTTGAAGAGCGGATGAAGGTCTATAGCGTCGCTTCGCCCTTTTCTCATCCCGCGGCCTTGCAACCTCTCACCCCCCTCCCTCTCTCTCCCTCCCTCTCTCCCTCTTCTCGTCTCTCTTGCCAATCTCGCTCATCGTGTGCTACTCTCGCTTGTTTTGCGATTCGCCAAGCTATCTCGGAATCTGTGGCGAGTATAAACCACGGTCTCCATTTTGGGGGAAATAACGAAAGTGGTCCATATATGGCGAATTAAGTACTCGATGCTAAAAATCGCATTCTCTCGATTGCTCTTTCGTATTGAACATGCGACATTTTGTTTCTCCTCCATCTAAACTATTCTCTTGTTGCCACCTGGAACTTTGTTTTCCCGTCTTATAAATAACTTCGAGTGACGCAATTTCGTTGCACGCGCCACGCGGTGGATGAGAGGGCCTCCCTCTTCTCGCTTTGCCCTTTTGACCGCTTGCCCCCCTCCCCCATCGGAGGGAGTGACCGAACACGCGTGGACTGCTCCTCTCGCCTCACCCTTTATACTTACTCCCTTCGCTCCTCAACGCTACTCTCTACCCACTTCTCCTCCTTCATTTTCACTTCTCTAACACCTTCAATATAACTCCCCCATCCACTCCGTCCTCCTCCCCCTCCACCCTCCTCTATGTACCTCCAAATCCATTCCTCACCCCTCGCTGCCTTAACCTCCTCGCCCTATCTCCTAGGTGGCAGTGTCCGCCTACTCCCGTCGCATCTATAGCGAACTTGGCTCCAAGGGTGTGCGGCAGTTAAAAGTACGTCAGAGATTGCCGAGAGCAGCCAGCTCCTTAAAAATGTACACGTGCCGTCTTACTAAGGCCTCCCCCCCACCGCCCCTTCGCTCCTATCTCCCTCCCCTCCCCACCCCTCCCCCTCCAATCTCCTGCCCTTCCGCAACCTTCCCTGTTCTATATCGTGCCTCCCTTCATATTCTCCTTTCCGCGTCATCGGCGTCTCCTCCTTGCACCCCCTTCTACCCCCCCTCTCTTATCTTCTCCTTTTCCTCTCTCTCCTTTTCCTTCTCTCTCTCTCATCGTCCAATCTCTATCTCTTCCTATCTCTCTCCTCTTCTCATATCTCTCCCCCCCTCCCCCTCCCTCCCTCTCTCTCCTCTTCCTTCCTCTATAGATATCCAAGTGCTTCTCTCGGCGCTATATTTCTGCACCCACTCCGTCTATAATCCATCTTTCACGGGAGTGGTCACACACTAAAATATTATTTTGCACCATTTCGTGGGATATTTATTGGTGTCTAATCTCGAAGATAGGAATAAATTCACCACTCAATGCTGAGGTTTCGCCTTGGACCTTTTGTTGTCACTCGATTAGTTATGATTTTATTCACCGAAAGGGAAATTGAAAGGGCGCTTTAGGAGCAAAATTGAAGTCGTCGCTTCACACCCACTCGCGATTTGGTGTATAAAGAACCGAGTG
The DNA here is from genome assembly GCA_036926305.1 of Uropetala carovei. Classification (NCBI taxonomy): domain Eukaryota; kingdom Metazoa; phylum Arthropoda; class Insecta; order Odonata; family Petaluridae; genus Uropetala; species Uropetala carovei. The sequence goes on from JAXCHB010000167.1 coordinate 3,955,477, forward strand.
AATGGTTTTATGTTTTATTAACCTGTTAATCTTATTAAGTACATTATAAAAGAAAACATTTTAAAATAATCTTTTGTTCCTGATAGCAGCAGGTTAATTTAACTGTAACATTGCAAAAACTAGTTATTTTGCTGTCGCTCAAACTTTAAACGAAATTAATCAAAACGTTTTAACGAAAGACCGTTTTTTTTTCAGAAAAGTATCCACAACATTTGTGACCCGCGTTTTTGTTAAAAAATCAAATATTGTTCTATGTTGAATTATTCTCTCTCTTATTTCGAATCAAATTTTCATTGGATCCATTCACCTTTTAAAAGCATCGTTTTATTCATCTTCCCGAGCTAAATTGTTAAAAGGAGGCATTTGAAGGTATGACATTCGGTCGAAACATTTTCATTACAATGTTTTTACGTTACAACTACGACAAGTGTCGATGCAAAAGTGAATTTTTTTATCGTCTCGCTCTCCCTCGCGCGTGATGTGACGCCTCCGTGTCAGTATCACGCTGCTGAGAAGATGCAGCACTCCTCTGAGCGAAGAATTTCAAAGCTCTCGTCCGGATTTTACAGAGTTGCTTTTACAAACAGAGTCCCTCGTTCTCACAGCTGGTTGCTCGCCAGCGTTTTCTTCCTATAGGAGCGCGATATATACGTATATATATATTTTTAGACGTGCATTGTGTAACCTTATAAAGAGAAAGTGATATTTTCCCTCTGATTGTAACATTATATCCAATGAAGATCCAAGAGATGTTAGCAATTAGAGGGAATGTTCGAAAAAGATACCGCGAGTACGTGCGATTTCATCGGTTTTCGTCGCTAAGTGGCTCTGCTGGAACGGCATTTGTGCATGCATCACGTAGTCACGCTTTTTGCTCATATTTCAATTATACCTTTATTTCCCCTTTATTATTGAATTGAATTAGCATGTCTATGACTTAATGCGTAGTGCCTTTTGTGATCACATAAAGATAAAGTGGTGCAGTAAATATCTTGCTGTAGTTAAATATCTTTGTTCGCATATCGAGTCACGATCATAACGAATAAAATAAAATTAAGAAGGATAGGAGAGAAAATATTACTGAAACTTGAACTGAATCGTGCACATTAGTCGTGTCTTTCGGAAGCGACCACTCTCAAGAGATTTCTAGCGCTGCCGTGCGTGTTTTCGCCGCTTATCTCTTGAAAAGTCTTAACTCACGTTTTTCTCATAGCGCTCAAGCATTTTAAATCGTCACAACTTGAGATCTGTTTTTGTTTGTTTTGTTTGTCAAGTCTGACTTTTACATTTTAGTAACAATTAGTCGAATGTCGATGCGTTCGATGTTTGCCTTTGATTCTTTGCGATTGTCGCGTTCTGAGATTAAGGCTACGAGCGATTTTAAGCCGTTGAGGCTTTCTCGAAAGTGTTCATTCATCTCTTACGCGGATTGTTTCCAAGCGCCTCTCTTCCTTCTCCCTCCCTCCCTCTCCTCTCCCTCCCTCTTCCTCCCTCCCTCCCTCTTCCTCCCTCCCTCTTCCTCCCTCCCTCCATCCCTCTCCTCTCCCTCCCTCCATATCTCTCTCCATCTCCCTCCTCATCTCTAAATCATCATTTTCTCTGTCCTTTCAGTAACCAGGGCGCGACTCGGTAACCTTTCGTTTGTCACTCATTTGCTCAATAAGGAGGTAGGAGGTGCGACTATGTTTGCGAAATTAAGCGCGGCCTGTCGTTCATCTGTTGAACTCTGTCCAACATAATGAAAGGAATTTTCTCGTGAGAGGTGAGAGAGCCTCGCGCGACAATGCTTTGCGCCATTTTTTAATGTATCAATCTTCTTTCGGATTCAAATTCGCCCCACAGACGAGTTGTTTGCAGAATGATGTATTTAAATGAAGGTCCAGAAAGTTGTTTTGTGTTCGCATTCGAATGTGAAACAGCTCCTCTCTCATATTTAATGCACGAATAGTCTCATTTGAATTTTGATGTTTTAAATTAAATTTATTCGAGCATTATTTCTCTTATAACTCATGTGGTCAAAAAATTTCATTACCGTGTTTATATAGTAGTACAAGATTTATCAAGTTTTATTTTTATTAATTTCCTTTTCTTGCGTTGTTTGTTCATGATAATGTTATGCAATTTCAAAAGAATTTCATTCCCTTTCATAAAGTACGAATTATTGAGATAACGTTAGTAATCTTTTATTTCAATCTTCTTCGTTTAATTTGTTTGAAAAATCTTATAGTGTGAAAGTCTCAGATTATTTGTTGTCACCAAAAATTCATTAAAATTAATTATTTGAAACATTTTAAGGCAAGTTTAATGTCTCAGATTTATAAAATTCATCATTTATTTCCACACGCATCTGATAATAAATTCCAGGCAAACTTCCATCGAGCCAAAATCGACCTTGAGCGTAACTAAGCGCGTCGCGGCGACACCTAGAGCAATGTTTCTGAACCGGTGGGACGCGTCCCACTAGTGGGACTTGAAAGCCGTCTAGGTGGGACCAGAGCCGGCTAAAGACGTTTTGGCACCCCAATTGGTTACGCTTTCTGGCACCTTCTCCTTTATATTGCAGAAATAAAAAAGATTTACTTGGTAATTCCGCAAAAATTAATTTTTAAACATAAACGAATAAATAAATTTTAGTGGAATTGCCAAGTAAAACTTTTTTATTTCGACCTTCTCCTTTGTGTCTACCAATTATTAACATGGTAATTATGTGCTTATAAACGTTGAAATTAATTTATTAGAAAAAGTGAGGTTTTTCTTTATATCAAGGTGGGACCAGGGATTCTCGAAAAGGTGGTAAAAAAGAGGCAAAAGGTTGAGAACCACTGACCTAGAGGACTGACGCTATACGATTACGTTCTGAATAGTGTCAGGCATAATTATTTGCGATTCATTTTGTAGAAATCATTTGAAATTTTAAATGCCGCATTTTGTCGAACCGGATTTTATAAATTCCTTTGATCAAATTTGAAACATCACATTTATACCCGAATTACCAGTTGTGTATTGTTTAAATAATATCAAAATTGTGCAAAATAAGAAAAATCGCAATAAAAATAATTTATCCTACAAAATGATCTTTGCAGTCTATTTACTTCTTTCAAATGACGAGGGTACCTTCTCAGAATTATGTTACCATATTTTGGAATTAGCCAAGCTTATAATGTTTTTCTAAATGTCTTCCTTGCGAGACAGAATTCCTGTGGGAAATCGCATTTCTCTTTTCGGAAAGCCATCTTTGCGCGAGGATGAAAGATGATCGTTTCGGATGTTTGATGCACAACATCCATGCAATTGATTTTTTTAAATATGTGTATTAATCATTTTGCGTTTAATCTTTTTATTACGTCGAATTAATTATTGAAATGAAAAATGGCGTTAAGGAGATATTCAATTGCGACAATTTGCGGTCTCGTCGAACTCGATTGCAAATCCAACCCTATTTATTTATGGCTCCGATAGCGCCTTTACAAATCGCTTATTAAGCATTATGTCTCGCCTTAAGATTCTCGTTCTCGAGCAAAGGTCGGATGCGATTAATGATGGTGCACTTCTGTCAAAGTGCTCCGTTCGCAGAAATTCGAAAGAGATCCTTAAACTGCGATGGATGCCCTTTGACACGGAGGTTATTTTCAGCGCCATTTTAAGAACTGGGGATGCTGATGTGTTGAGTGCGTTGGGGTGTGAATTATCAGCTCTCTAGGCGTTAAGGGCGTGTGGCGGAGGGTGTCATTACACCACACCTATAACTTCATAGAAATCTCCATCAAACGAATCGGGTGATCTCCGTAGTTACGCGAACTTATTTTTTCTATCCTAGGGATTTTCATTTCGTCGAATCGTCTTCCGATCATGGATGTGACTACATTAGATAAATGCACTTTAAAACAAAAAACAAATGAAAATTTAATTTTAAAATCGCCAGTATACATATTTGTTTATATCGTCTCGTGATAGAGCGAATATTTGTTTTCTGATAATAATGCATTGAATATTAGCTTTTGCTGTTTATGTGCGTATATTTGGCAGTATTTAATAAAATTCCTTTAGCATTTAGAGAAGGATATAGTATTTCGTTTATCTTTACGGTAAAAAAAATCAAAAATAGTCTCATGCATTTCGTTAAATTTCCAATTTGTGGCTGGAAGCGTAAAATAAGGAATAATTCTATGATATTTGTCTATTGGTTCGATGTTTACCTGCAGCATCATGTCCGGTCGAGTGACATGGATTTATTTCGAGTCGCGCTTCATGAAAAAAGTTGAATTCGAGATTTCAACGGAAATACACGTTTTGAGGTCCCCTGATCACGTTTTGACCGTTTTCTCGATGATGTCTGTGTCCGTATGTGTGACAAATTTTGCGTGCGCTCTAACTCAAAAACTATTCATCAGATCAGCATGAAATTCTATATTTTTAACTATATGTATATTCTTAAGATTTGAAAAGATTTTGATAGCAATCGGTCAAACGGAAGTAGCGGTTTACTCTTGTAAAATTTAAGTTTTTCTTAAATATTTCGCTTAAAACTGAATTTTTGTTAACATATACATTTGTATATAAAAGTTGTAGATATTATTTTTTCTACGACTTTTGTTTCCTATGAGGAATATTTCAAGAGATATTCAATTTCTTCGAAATTGACGGTTAGTGGGCAGCTCGCGCGCGTGGTAGCGACAACAATTGAATCGCTAGCGCTGAAGCATGTAAGTTGAACTGTTCCTATCGCTGTATTTATTTGAATTTGGTTTACAACTTACGTATGGAGAAAGTCGTGTGTTAGACACAACAGGGTATTGAATAAATGACTATCGTGTGAGAGCAGAGATGAATGACGTTCCCTACGAGAGTCGAGTGGACTTCTCCGAGGAGCCTAATCCATTTTCATTCGTCTTTAAATAATGAATGTCCATCCGGCTCTTTGAAAATTGCAGCCATGAATAAAACGGACACATTGTACGTCTCTTCCCATTCGATTTGCGTAATGTGGGAATCCATTCACTTTCTCCTCACAGACAACGTAAGGAGCGATTGCTTCCCGCAAAAAAAAACGTGGACAAGGAGCTGTTCGTACGGACGTCCCTATTGGCAATGTCTCCTTGCATCCAAAAGCTCATACTTAGGAGATGCTCGATTGGTCATCGTAGTTTTCCTTGTTCCTAACAGTTTGATTGCTCGTTTTTTCGCTTTTGTCAAATTAAATATTAAATGCAGCAGCTTAAGCAACTAGCGACAGAAGAGAATTTCGATAATTTTGATTTCAAGTTCACCTGCATTTTGACGATTACTCTCTGAAAAATAATTCTTTTCCGTTTTTGACATGGTTAACTATTAGTTTCCTAAACATTTATATACTCATCTATTATTGCGTATGAAATATAATTTGTTTTTGTTTATAATAATTATTTATACAATAATTTTACTGTGTACCTCATTTTTCTTTTATTCATTATATAATATTTCGGAAACTCTCCGCCGAATTTTATCCAAATTTTCTGCTTAAATCTTTGTACATTTCGTTGCTTACAAGTTAGAGAGTTCTAGATTACATTTGTAGAACATAATATACATAGTTCCCGTTTTAAATTTTCGCCATATTTGTGGCAAAATACATGACATGCTTGAGTCGTTATTTGTCGTATTTTTTTACATTTTTCGCAAGCGCAAATTGTCCTAACGACCTATCAATCTTCCTGATTTAGTCTCCAGTTAACATTTGTAATATCCACCCACCCCGCATTAAAAAAAACAACCGGAAATTCATGTAGCAAGTAAAGTCACTAACGTGGTTCAACTAATAATAGTTGTCTGATTCATTCGAGTAAATAACCAGATTTTGGCATCGTCCTCCGACCTAACGAGCCGGAATATTCTCCTCGAGACGATCTCTTGTAAACTATTACATAAAGAACGCTGGCGGTCAGGTCGTGGAGTGCGTCCAAGTGGGTGACTCCTAACTTAATGGACACGCCGTTATAGTATAGAAGAAAGAAAAGGGAATATATCAACACGTTGTAAAAAGAGTTCCTGTGCTCTTCCGAGAGATGGAGCAATTATCACAAATGGTTTTTTTTTTAATTTTGACTTCCTTGGCTGCTGGCCCGCGCCATAATATTCGCGGCGGATTTTTCGTTGCAGAATGCACTAGGTGCCCAAATTATGGCTCGCGGGCCGGATGCGGCCCGCGAAGCCATGATGAAAAAGCGATCAGAAAATTTTAACACGTTTTTATGATAATTTTTAAAACAAAACGTTGAACATTGGATGTACACCATAAAACCTCGTTCAGACTTGATTAGCACTGAAATGAAACCTCTGAACTTCCGATTAAAACTCTAATCCTAATAATTGGCAACTTCCATTACCGAAGGATTCACAACCACCTACGTGGCCCACCATGTAGAAAAAGTTGGGCACCACTGCGCTAGGCATCCTTTTCCTGAAGTGAAGGAAAAAGCATTTTTATTTTGTCACGAATGTGGTGGTGTGCATTGCAACATCGTTTTGCAACCTATGGAAAGATTTCTGTTTTTCCGATGGAAATACTTCTTAATCGATCGGTTTATAACGATAATTAAGAATTTTAAAAAAATGACGACTATGAGTAAACATAACCGGAGCATCAAGTTCTGCCTTCGATCTTGCGTAAGTGTCTTACAATTGTTAATTGATTAGCGATTGGATTATCTATGTAAGCAATCTAATGCGCTGCCAAGTTGTATCGTCTTGTAAAAAAATGGACAATTGAAACACCAAAGTTCAAGCATGTAATGAATAAAATATATATCACTTGGCGCTGAGCACCGCGACATTGAGGTGGAGCAAGTTGTGAGGTGCATTCGGTGTTTCTCCGAATAAACTCGGCAGTTAATTCAAAGACGCGTGATTAACAAAACCAAGTGTTGATGGAAGTTTCTCAAGCGTTAGAAGGGAGCGTTCGGATAGAGCGGTCTCTTAAAAGTGTAATAATCCTACTCCGAAAATAGATTTTCGTACGAAAACAGGTCACTTCTCGTAGCTGGACCTCATTACACTTGAAAAAAAGAATAACATTTTTGTTTTATCAGCGTTTGAAATGTGAAATCTTTGCAATTTAATATTTTGTCTTATTATCGATTTTCCGTCCTTTTAAAGTGAAAACGTTCTGGTTAGTTACCGGTATTTGCGAATGGAAAGACACTTTTAATCCCGTGCGATCGAAGAGATCCAGCTTCGGTTCTTTTTCTCTGTTTACTTCGCTTCAGAGGCGCATAGCGGACACGTGGAGTCACTCTCTATCCACTCCCCCCCCCCCCCCTCTTCATATCTAACTCTATCCTAACCCCCCCTCTCTAGACCCCTCTCGTCCTTCCATCATACGCCCTTGATATGCACTTCTCAGGGACGCTCAAAACGAATAACAAAATGAAACAAAGTCTTGCTGACTGGAGGAGCGCGTGCGAGATATTTTTCAATGTCGCTCTTCTCTCCCAAGAGGAGGTTCCCCTACACCTTCTCCTAAGACCTCTCCTCGCCCAAGCGCCTTACTTAACCTACGCCTCCTTAACTGATCTCGCTTATCCTTGCACTCCGGAAATACGTCTTCTGCGTCATTTTTTCCCCCCATAAGTGCCGTGCCATAGAGATGCATTTATCGGGAGACAACCGTCATTTCTTGGTATTTTTCTTCGAAGCTATCGACCGATCGATGATTTGATTGTCGGTTCACCTCTCTGCACTGTCGACGATTCTCGAAAGACACCTATCATTTAAGAATGCCTTTTCTTTGCTTCGCTCGCTGTCGTTAAAGGTCCGATAATGGAATCGATAAATATGCCTTTTCATCCGTTGTATTTCGCTGTGAGTTGGAGAATGCAAATAAAAGAAAACATTGTAAAATAGCTAAATATTAGTATGGAAGGACGAGGTAGTGGTTTCCTGAAAAGGAGCAGCAAATTTGGTTGATAGAGGAGTCCCCGAGGGTGAGGCTAAACACCTAACTATGAATGTAACAAGAAAAAATAGATTTCTTAATATAATTCAAGAAACTAATATCTGTTAGAACCCCATAATGACGGAATGGGACTGATATGAAATATAACAAATATCTCAAGATGTTACAAATATTTTCACAAATTTAAGTTATACGGCCGGTTTCGGTGTCTATGATACGAGAAATTCTGAAGAACTGCAAAAAGAATCAGGGTGGATAGCTATGGATAGGATAAGCATTTTCCTTCGATTTCTACTTTTTTTAATTGCCTGATACGTTTTAATTTAAATGTTTAAATCAGGGTCCAAAAGTTGCTTGCATTCGAAGCAACCCAGAAATTCATCATATTGTTTTTTTTTCTGTTCTATAGCGAAAAATTGGGATGACTTTCATATATTCTGTAAGAGACGCATCAGACTAGCGAGCCGCGCTTTTGCAACGTCTATACGTCGGACCTGATTTAAAATCATTTAAAGTTTTCATTTCGTTAACTTCCCACGTTGCGGAAAGGCGTGGCTATCGCACAGCACGTAAGTTTTCGATGATAATGAATATTTTTTATTTTCTCCCTTCTTTCCCCTCCCTCTCCCACCACCCCCTCTCTCCCCATTCCCTTCACAAGGATCTATGCCAGAACTAGCGGGTATTGCTCAACGCTCTTTCGCTAGCTTCTATATCAGAACCTTCCCCCCTCCCCTCCCCCCTCCCCCTCTCTCCCTCCCCTTCCTCTCCTCTTCGCTTGCCCTTGAACAACGTCGCACTCCTACAAATTAACACTCTCTCAAACTCTGTTTTGCCTTCCCGGGTGGTCTTAGTTTCAATCTACGAAACTGTGCTCTTCTTACTGAATAAATTGTAAATGTTAATCCAATTTTCACAAGATGGCCGTTGCCTCTTTTAATTATCGCTTCGTAAAGATTTATCCAGTATCGTATCTAGAGTATGGCGAAGGTGGCATTTTCCATAGGCGCCGCTTGCAAAAGGCGCCAAAGGTTCCCGAAAAAGGTGCACAAAGTTAATTTTCCCATAAATAAGTATTATTTTAATACTGAAACTTTGATTTATAATAAAAACGCTATTGTTCTTTATTAAAAAGTAGAAAAATGAAATCCTACATGACCTAAATTTCCTAAAATTTCGCTATAGGCGCCATATAGCCAAGGTATGCTTCTGCGTTTATCCGATCACTTTTTCGAAATATGTCCTGGGTCTACATTATCTTCCCCTCTTCCACAGCATCCATCGCTATTAATTTTGCGACCTACTTCTCTCTTTCTAGACTTGGAAACACCCTTCCCCGATTCATTTTTGTTGAAGGAAACCCAGTGAGCACTTACCGGAAGGAAAGCCGCTGGGGTGTTGTAGAGAGACATTTATAGAAGTTATTGGAGCTTTTGGGATGATCCCTTCGTCATCACAAGAGAATCACAACTGTCTCTCTCTTGTGCTGACGAAGGGATCATCCCAAAAGCTCAAATAACCTATATATATATATATATATATATATATATATATATATATATATAAATGTATTCGGTCCGTGATTTCTATCATTCTCTCTATCAGTAACCAATTCGATTTCCCAACACGTCCACTCGCTGCATATCGTAAATCCCGCTACTTGGTAATCTGATCATTTGAACGTAATGAATTCTCTCCTCATTTTGTTGGTTGCCAGGCAGTTTTCGAGTTCGAAATAAGTAGTACGTGTCATTTTCATTGCATGGCATAATTTAATGATGCCGTTAGAATTCACCCACCCTTTTTTTTAAAACCATTGCGGAATAAATGTGTCAATGGCATGGAATTTGTGATGTTTCCGATTAAATATGAATATTAGATACTAGAATATTGCCCGTTATAAAATGACGGGGTTTTATTGATAAGAAACCAAAGGAAGTCGATGTTATTTTTATTTCAAATCACCCAAAAGTATTTCAAAGCATACAATATTAAACGTACTTCTGTTTATTAACATTTTATAAATTTAGAGAATGGCAAGTGAACTGAAAATATTGAGCGTATGTAATTAAGGAATCCTAATTCTCATTATTGTCATAACATATGGTTTAACTGTTAAGCTTTAACGGTGCAAAACAATTTAATTTTAACTTTCGCAGCGCAGTTAGTAATGCTTCACGTTAGTTTTTGGTTAAGTAAATCCTTTATCTTAATTCAATTTGATTTACGTAATAATGACGGTTTCAAATTAAATCAAGATATCTTACTCTCCCTCTTATCCTCCTCTCTCGCTAGCATTGTGACTGTCAAAAATTACTGGAGCCTTAGAAAAATACACAATTTTAAATGTCGTATTTCACATTTTATTAAAATTAGTGAGTACTAATACAAAAATGCTCGTCTTCTTCTTTCTGCCTCTTTCTGTCTCTCCCTCCCTCTAATGTGTAAGGCGTCTACTTATCCAAGAACCTCTGCGGTTCGAGTCCACCAACTTTCAGGACTTTTTATCTCATATTTTTTCTCTTATAGCGAGCGAGAGAGAGGGGGGGGGTGACAAAAGGACAGAATAAGGCTTATATATATATATATATATATATATATATATATACACACACACACACACACACAGTAAAACTCGTTTATAACGATCACGCCTAAAACGAAATCTCGGCTATAACGAAGAAATGTCTCGGTCCCTTGAACTTCTCCATAAGGGCATTGGTTAAATTTCTCGGATGTAACGAACACGCATTTTACGAATTCTCGGCTGTAACGAACAAATGTTTGGTCCCGTGGCAAAAAATTCCCCATATATAACGAATTTTGGCGAGCAGAGCGATAAGTAATGAATAGTTTCCGCCCGTTTACCGCGTACTTGTTCGTAGAGGTCCCCTTCCTCCATCTACCCCTTCCATACGAATTTCCACGCTCCCATTGTTTTGAAATTGATATTAAAAATGTGAAATGTTTATGTAAATTAATGACCATAATAATAATATTAATTGACCATTTAAAAAATCGTATGTAATAGCAGTCGAACATATTACATGCCGCGAAGTTGATAAGCATCTCTTTGCATATGTAAGTACGGCATTGAAGTCGACTCACTGTAAATACAGTAAAAGCTGTGTTATCCGGCTATCTTGGGGATTGTGGAAAGCCGATTAGGAGAAATATCCGGCTTGGAGAGCGATTTTCGATTTTGACATCGCAAATTTAGCAATAACCAAACAAAATTGGGCTTAGGTTCACTATCGTACTCCCCAAACATAACTATGCATGGGGTTTGCATTTTCCATTTTAATTCTTTCACACGTAGTTAGATATAGACACTACCCATTCTTATTTCATATGTTGCTACGCTTACATGCAAAACAAAAAGACTATTGAAAAGTTTAGGGCGTCCGGGAAGTTTGGGAATTATGGCAGTGAACCTGTTCCCAAAATTGAATTTATTGGATTATAACTTTCTTATTTATCTTTATTATTTATCTTTATTTACTCTTTTAGAAAAGGACGAAATTATTTAATTCTTCTGAGCATTTCTGTGAAAACCAGTCATATAATATTTTATCCAGTTCCTCAATTTTTGGCTTATGAAGCGTATGATGTTTATTAATTGATTTACTCGTCTCAGAAAATGACACAAATTTCATTAATTTAGCCTTATGAGCCTTGATATCGTAGAGCGTGGAAGATCCGATGTTGAATTCTATTTTTTTCCTTTTTCAATTCGTTTGATCAGCTCCAGCTTTTGTGTTAGCGTTAAAACAACCTTTTCTCTCCTGTTCCTTACTTTTAGGTATTTATTTTGATGCCATATTCAATGGATGGGTAATTTTTTAAATAATAAAAAGCGATAAAACTGGAAATTGTAGAAGTACACCAAAACATCTAGACAATGCAAATGGCTTACGTAACCAAAAACGCCATGCTTACTCGGCAGCCACAGAAGTATACGGAGTAAATACGTAATATATACATCTTATATTTTAAGAAATTTTAAAGTGGAAGTTGTGTTATTACACATATACTATTCACACAAAAATTCATAAAAAAAGAAAAAGAAATACAAAATGAATTGTAGTTATGTAATTGCCGGTATCTAAGGCTGACCGGTTCTAAATAGCAGGATAGCACAGCTTTTACTGTATGTGTGTACGTGTTATATGGGATGTATAGGCCAAAAACCATGTTTCTCGTATATAACGTAGTCACGCTTATAACGAAGCAATGAGTCGGTCCTCTCAAATACGTATTAAACGAGTTTTACTGTATATATATATATATAGGATAATTGCCCATTAAAGGCCTAACCCTTTTCCGTAATTCAATTAAAATCATCAATCTGTACTTTCATACAGTTATTTATGCTTATCATAGTAATTAAAATCAATTACATTGAATGGTAATCAAAACAGGAAGTATAAAGCTGAAAAAGTGCAGATGGACTTCCGTAAATCACATAATTTCGAGCATTATCGATAAAGAGACAAAATGGCAAAGTGAGCAACACTGGGTTGCTATAGATCTAACTTTCTATGGCTATAGGATATTGCTATTTTATTTACTTTTGAATGTTATTTAGAAACATCAGCCAACGATGTCTTTCCCGCCAACAACGTACGGATCTCTTGCCTGACCGCGCACGGTCCCGCGCTTTTATATATAAATCAGCATCATGAAAACTATTCAAGTTATTTATAGGTATTGAATCTTTTTCAAAAACATATTTCAATATTCCCGAACGTTTCATTCAAATGACAAACCCACCTAAACCATTTAGAAAAAAAGTTTGTCGAATGTCAACTTTTTCATGTCTCGACTAAAAATTTGACATGAAAGTTACGTTTGTTAAATTTTTTGAAGACACATAATAAATTCTATATGTTTTTCAGTTACAGGAACGTCATTAGGAATCATTAAAGATGTTATATAAAAATAATTGACATTTTTCGATCAATATAAGTCAAGATATGAGGTTGTATGTTTTAAAAAGGATGGCATACGCGGAATACAAACACTTCAAGTTTATTAGACGTTTAAGGTAGTTTCCGATTTTTCAGAAATTTCAAACATACATAATGCGATTCAGCATGGAATTTACTATAAAAAAACGAACTTTTCTCAAATTAATGTCCACATTGAATATTTTTGGTTTCAGAGCGTGACATAGGGATTGACAAAGGGACAGAATAAGGTTTTTATATATTACCGAGTAGGAATTGTCACGCTTCAAACAAAACAAAGGCACGAGTTACCGGTTTAATATTACATAGACGACAAAAGTGGTAATTAAAATTGCTCTTCGTCATTTACAGATTTTGTCTTTTGCAACGCATCTTGTATTTTCTTGTGTGTTCCGTTAATTTCCGTAATAAATACCAAACACAGTTGTATTAAGTTACGCTTAGAAATTTAATTTAGTTTCTAAGATAATTTTCCATGAGCTGAGGGATTACATTCATTAAACTGGTCCCTCGAGTCAGTAATAGCATCACAGTCAAAGCAAGCTAAAATAATTGGTAAAGGCAGTGGTTCCCAAAATGGAAATCGCTAAAGGTTTGCAGGGGGTCGCAAAAAAGGTGCGATGAGGAGTATTTACGATATTTAATTTTCATTTTTTTTAAGGATTTGTATTTTACAAAATAAAAAAATCCTACAAAATGTTCAGGATTACAGTATTATCAGTGCTGTAATGTGTTTAATATTTTAAAAGTAATTTTAAAATTTATATTTATTGGTAAATATATGGGGTTTAGGGGGTCGCCAACAAGGTCGGCTGCCTTAATAGGGGTCGCGGATGTATAAAAGCTGGGAACCACTTCGTTGAATTATTCAATGGCGGCCCCCGAAAGATCACCTACTGCTTAATTACTGGAAATTCGAAGGAAAATATCCAAATTGATGTGGAGGTAGGTTCATATCGATGGCATTTGAGCAGGTGCGATGAAAGAACATCTGCTGCGCTCTCCATTTGAGACGCAAATATCTGGATCGTGGGTGTCCAAATATGGAAGCTCATGTAGCCTTATAATGGCCAGAAAAAATCTTGAGTGGCCGCAATATAAAGGGGGAGGGGGGTCTGTAGGATTTGTTTGCTAAAACAATTATTAATTTTTCTGTTATTTTTTTATATTGCATATTTCTTTAAAAGTTTTTTTCAAAGTATTTTTAATTCATTTAATTCAAATTACAAATTACAAATTTTTGTTTTCTTTTTTATAATACATATTTCTTTAATAGAGTTTATTTTTTACAAAGTATTTTAAATTTATTTTATTCAAAAGATCATGAATTTGTAAATCCTTTAATTTTGTGGATGATAATCTGAGCTGATGGGTCAGATTTTCATCGGTAAAATTATACCGGTATTATCGATTTTTTGTGAATTTCATTTGGGTGAAAAGTTGTTCGCAAAGGTAAGTAGTACTTCCAAAAAGTGATGTCATTTTTAAGGCGTGGTCCATGAGACCTGGATATTTTTCTCGTGTGATATAAATATTATGAAAAATTTCTTGTTTTTCTTTGGAAGCACAATGGGCTTCAGTATCAGACTTCAGTTCAATAAGCTCAAGTTGCAAATGATCTTGTGCCGAATTATAGTCCACAATAAATGGATTTGATAAGATTTCAATTTCATTTTTCATTTTTAGAAGTACTGAAAAGCGTTCTTTAAACTCTTGAATTAAAATATCGATACCCCGTGCAAATCTTTTAGTATTCTTCTCGATTAATATGATGGACTTTATAAATTCATGATGATCATATTTGTTTTCCCTTAGCTGATTATGAAACAAATTTAACTTCCCAATAAATGCGTTGATCAAACGATACATTTCAGATATATTTATGTCTTTTCCCTGCAGCTGCACATTCAAATTATTGATATGGAACATTATACATATCAACAAAAAATGCATGATCCAAGAGAAAAATTTCTTCATCGAATTCATTGATGGGTTTGCCTTCTGCTTGTATGAAAAAGTTAATTTCCTCTCGTAGCTAGGGATACGATATCGAAATGAAAGTATCGATACCTTACTCATATGAGGTATCGAATCAAAATTATCGATACCACGAAAATATCGAAACGAAAGTACTCATATGAGTAGGTATCGAATCAAAACAATTAAAAATATTAGATTTATTGAACATAGAGAAAGGCACATTCATCAAAGTACAACAAAATCTACACCTCCCACTCCTTCCATGGTAACACCTTTCATGTTAATTAGGGATGTCTAATTAGTGTTTACATTATTACCATTAATCGCCAGAGTTTCTCTGAATCGCAGCCGGAAGTTGAACATTGTTGTGGCGCCTTTTTGAATAGATTACCAGTTTAGTTTAATTATTAAGCTACCATTATTAAAGAATGTGTGAACCACTCTTATTTTTCTGACAATTTTAGTTAATTTTAGGTTTAGAAAACCCATTACGTGCACTCTGGTGGAAAAATATGGACGGTAGTGAGCAATTTCAACAACTCTTGCGTTTCAAAACTGTTTTCTTACTACAGTGAGACGGCAACCAGCAATACACGCTCATTGCACCTTTGCTAAAACTTCGCAGAAATGTTTGTACAGAATAAATTTCTTCATAACCGTCTGTTGGAACTTGAACTACAGCACTGGGGACTGGATTTAGGTTTTGTCCACGTTTACTGGTATTTGGTCCCACTGTGCGCCGTGGACGATTTTACTTCCCTCAAATTGTGCCTCACTTTTGCTGGGCAAGTTTCACGGGGCTGATCGGTATTTACTGTGGTTACATTTTGTTACTGCATGTACTCATTTGATTCGATACTGAGAAAAATGTACTCATATGAGTAGAGTATCGAAAGAAAAGTATCGAGTACAAAAGTACTTGGTATCGAAAGAAAATTATCGATATGAGTAAAGTATCGATACTTTTTTCGTATCCCTACTCGTAGCTCGAAAAATCTTTTCACTGCTTTTCCTCTGCTTAACCAACGAACATTTTTGAAATAAATAACATCAGTTCCTTTGGCTTCCTCCATATCCTTAATCATTTCCTTAAATCTTCGATGTCTCAGAGCGCTGCCTCTGATGTAATTAACGGTTTTGATGATAATATTCGTGATATGCTCCATATTAATGCACTTTAAACATAAATTTTGTACGTGAATAAGAAAGTGCAAATCGCTGACTTCAGCACACGGAAATTTTTGTAAAATATTTTTTTTCACTGACGATACTGCACCATTTTTAGAACCTCGCATTGACGGTGCTCCATCAGTCACAATTTGAATAAGATTCGATGAGTCAATTTTGTGTGGCTGCATTTCATTTGGAACCGCATCGCAAATGTCCTTTCCGGTTGTGGAGTCATTCAAAGCAACTTATATTCAGCAATTCCTCCACAACCTCGAAACTCTCTGTTACACCTCGAATAAAAATCGCTAATTGAGCGGTATCAGTGATGTCACTACTTTCATCCATACACGATGAATATTTGGCAAAATATGAATATATATTTAAACAACAAATAAAATTACGACAATTGAAAATATTTTGGAATTTCTTCTCTCGCAAGTAGTACATTAAAAATTATAATCATTCAGCGGACCTCAGGAAATCGTGAAAGTGGTCGCATGCGGCCAGGTGGCCGCAGTTTGGACACCCATGATCTAGATTATAGAATATTACAGCTCCTATTCCCGTGATAATTAAACGGTATAATTAATCAGATATAAATCCAGCGAATAAACGTCTCTCCCAAGAGGTAATTAATCGGTCTGAATAAGACGTCCTCGATGGTCTTATAAAAATTTTCACATATAGCTCGATAGTTTATGCAAAATTGACTGCGGGCGGAACAACCTACGAAGCACGACTTTGGATAAAAGTTTTTCCAACTGTATTTATCCGTCACGTAAACAAATAGTGTTATAAAAATTTTGCGCCCATCGAAGTACCGAAAAGTAATTATGAATCTAAGTCGCGATATTTTAAGGTTAAAAATCAAGCCATCAACCGCTGCTGTTTCTTATTGCCACTTTAATCCATAATAATAATAATGCCGACTCCTGAACTACTCAATATTGTTTTTTTACCCTTTTTATGTTTTGTGGAATTTCTCAAGCGTGGTGGATATTTTGCTATGATTTTAGCTATCACAGAAATGACGAAACTTCGAATCAAATCATCTATTATCTGTTATTTTAAAAGTAGATATATTACCGTTATTACTAGATGTTTGTCTTTTCGAGCTTCAAGATAAAATCAATAGTTTAATATTCACTAACTGTGTCGATATTTTGATTAACGATTTATTAAGGTAAGGCTATTCTTAAACATTTAATATAAAGTGAAATCTCATTGTGCTTAACGCTACTTAATTTTCTTTAAGCATCAGATAATCTTTAAGATACAATCATCCACGGTTTTATTGAGCCCTTTCCATTTAAAATACAGTTGGTGAGGTTCCATTCAAACGGGCATTCTCCATAATTGACTTTCTTAAAGCTTATAATATATGTATAATTAAAATTTTGTACGTGTCACGAGAAACAATCTGGATTACAATTCATCGATTTGTCACAAAAATTTACTTAAATTTTAATGATAATCGAACCCCTATTTTTAATAACTGTATTTAGTGAAACCTTTAGTAATATTTCTTTCTTTTATACGCTGCAGCCAATTCACGTACTCATTCAGATGTTGTTTCTAATATATCTAGTACATATTTTTGTGTGTTTCCTTTGTTGCTGTGTGCGCTGGACCATTACGTAACTATTGTCTTTGAAGGAATATCGCTTTTTGCTAAGTTTTCCATGTGTATACGTTATATCCTTGGAATTAAAAATCCTTCGAGGCATGGTTTACCGCGGTGACATTTATGAGGCTGATCATCATAGGGTTGTAAAAGGAACGGTCGAAGCGTGAGTCACGGAAATAGTTATGCCTTTCCTACGGTCGTAAAATGAAAGATTTTCATTTTAAATTTAACTTTTCGAATAACGTATGTGCACACGACCTTTCCTAGATGTGCTTTGAGAAGATTTTCCACCACTGCGAAGGACCTGTACAAGTTAAGCATAATAATCGAGGAAGTTTTTCCAACTCTGCAGGCTTAATTCTATGGACTCTCTTACTCTTCTGCTGCAGTTTGATTGCTGTTTTTAATTATTTCAATTTTATAAAACTTCGATCAGAATATAATTACGTTAATTTAAAATTAACTTGGCTCTAAAAGTATACAATTCTGTAGTACAGTAGAGCCTCGCTAATCCGAGCGAATTTTCGGATTAACCAGGTTTTACAAAATACACGGCGAGGGGGGGGAGGACTGCTTACGTAGATTCATTGCCTGGAAATGTCTTGGACCAATAAGAAGTGCTCACTAAACGCTCTAATAAGGCGGCGGAAGGGTTGGAGGGGTAACGTGACGTCACGTTTACTCGTGCCTCGTTTTCTAACGTTGAGTGTCGCGACTGTGCTACCGTCTTAGCATACATTTGTGTAATATAGTGCAGGGATTTTCCCAGTGTTTTAAATTACTGTCGCCGTTTCGCCCATCTTGTAGAAATGTTCAAAAAGCGTAAGCACAGTTCATGTTCGTTAAAATATAAATTGGAATTGCTCAAACGCATTGACCTCCATTATTGCTCATTGATAATGCTTCATCCCATTCGCGGGAATCAGAACTTATCTGTGGTGATATAAAGGCTACTTTCTTGCCTCCAAATGTGACCACGTTGGTGCAAACAATGGACCAGGGAGTGTCGCAAAATTTGAAATGTCACTACAGGAAAAAGCTTTTGCGATCTCTTATCGAGGGTGAAGAAGAAAATTTCACGATAATGTAGAAACTGAAAAAGATCACAATAAAGGACGTGATTTATTGGGTGGCTGAATCTTGGGACAGTGTGAAATATGATATTATCAAAAAGTCATGGAAAAAACTGTTGCCAAATATCATGGACGGTGTTCAAGACGAGCAAGCACTCTATGAATTTTTTTACATCCTGTTCGGATTAACCGAAATTTCGGATTACCGAGGTTCGGATTAGCGAGACTCTACTGTACTACAAATATGGATCGAAGCAAGTGCAGTTCGGGTTTCATAAGATAAAGGATAAGGAAGTTGTGACACGCGTTAATTTACGAACGGAACCAGACATTCCATAATTTATTGACGGTTTTGATATTACGCTACAGTAACTAAGGCGAAAAAAAATTCTGTCGTATTGTTTTCGCCGCACCTCGTTGTATGCTTTCCGGGAGAGTCGAGATGAGACGCGAAACGAGGATCTCCTCCTAATGGCCTCTCGCGTGCGTCGTTGCATGCCTCTTCGATCGATGCCGGTCCACGCCGTGCACCTCCCTGGTCCTTCGCCGACTGCGCCGGAGGAGGAATGCACGGATAGAGAAGGTTCGGTGGGGTGGGCGCGCTTAGGGAGGAAGGAAGAGGGGGAAATGGAGGCGTCCGCGCGATTTGCAGAATGCGCAGGGAGTCGGGATGATGAAAAGGGAAACGGTGGACGACACTTGGAATGGGCGGAGCTCTCTCTTTCTCTCGGTGACGCCCATCGCGAGCCGCGGCCGCGCTGATGAATATGTCTGCTCCCTCCTCCCATTACCCTCTCTCTCCCTTCGTTATTATTGTTTTTTTTTTATCCTTCGGATCATCTCTCCTTTTATCCCCCGTTTTCCTATCTCTGTCCGTCTCTCCGCCGTCTTTTTTTCATTTTCTCTTGACGTCATTCCCCAAGGTGCGCAAGGTGGAAAATTATTAACTTTGAGGGCGTGCATGTTATCGAATAGGGAGCTCAAAATCGCTTAGGTTTTATTCTGCCAAATATAATTCTGAAACTCCGAAGGCGCATTTAGTTATGTTCATCGGAAGAAAAATCGCTCTAGTTTACCTTATTTTCCTACTAATACGAGAGCTTGGCCCCGATGAAGTGGTTTTTGCCCTCAGAAGTATTCGCACCTCTATCCCAGCATTGGGAGGCAGGCACGCCAGACAATCCTCTAACAAGGCTAAAGACAGGAGAGATTATTATTAACACGTCTTTTAATTTCGAATTTGGAGTTTGGAGACATTTTGTCATTTCTTGATTATTGGTCTCATCCATATGCATCCGAATTAGTGTATGCAATCACATTCATCCATATGCGTCCGAAGTTGCCCTGTAAATATAAAATGAGTATAATATATGATAACTTATCCTGTGTTCCTTTGTAGACACTTATGAAGCACCGTTGTAATTGTTCGATCATTCTGAATACGCAAAAGAGAACTCAAGATAGTCAGAGTAGTTAGAATGGCAAACAGTATCTGTACCATTTCATGTAAATAAAATTGCTTTGAATTATTAAGTAGATATACGTGACAGAATAATTGCAAACGATGCACGTAATATTTTTAAATTTTTTTTACCTGTTGCTTAATGATTTTATCGCGATAGAATATACAACACTATATATTTTTTTAATTTTCATCAATTAAAATCAATATTTGAGGCGGCTAAGACTTTCTGAAATGTTTTAATTAGCAGTGGAGCGCAGAGGCTCAACTTTACAAAGCTTAGAAATCGTTCAAAAAACAATGAATATGAGAGCTATCTTATCCCTGAAACCGGGAAATCGATCTTTATATCCCACTCTAATAGAAATCTCCAATATTCTAGCAAGTCGTTTGATCAATTGTATCAGCATAAATCCCCACAAAACCTAAGGAATTTGATGTTGGTAATTAACAGCTGAATTATCTTGCAAGTTTTATACCATTAGTTTATCAATAGAAATGCTTAACGATTTGTTATTTTTCAAATTAATTTTCCTTACAACTAAACGCACTTAAAGGCTTCTAAAATTTTCTACTATATAACAAGGGTAGGCACCCAAGTGTAAGTGGCGGATCACGACCAAACTTCACAGAATGAAAGAAAACGAAAAATAATTAGACACTTATTTTCGGAAAGGCGTCTAACGAGCCCGCGTTTTTGAGATATTTGCAATTGAAAATTGAAAAACAAGTGGCTTGTCCTCTAATATCATGACGAGCGGCACCCTGACAACAGGTGGCGGTAGCCTAGTGATAAAGTGTCGGGCTGCGGAAATTGTGTCGCGGGTTCGATCGTCGACGTCGACTAATTTTTTTCCTTCTCCAATCAATGTTTTATGACTTTAGTTTTATGTAAGTTGTCCAAATTACATCAATAATTTTCTTTCTTTTTTCAGGCCAGTATTTTAATTTTAAATCCATTCCAATGCACTTTTTACGACATACTCGGATTATATAGATACTTGATAAATATATACAACATTTTCTACGCACAGCCTCCTCCATATTTCCACTGTAGAGTTGCATAGTTTACGTGCCGAATAAGGAGCACTTTATGCCACGTTCCGACGGTTTCTCGAGTCCTTTCGATGCGTCCTGGCGGTGGGCCCTACCGGGTGGGGTCGCTTTTATATATATATATATATATATATAATCTTTAAATATCTCATGAACCTTCTTGTACTGTTCCTCAGGTTTAACTAAGTTTATCACAGCATCCCATTCATAACTAGGTATTAAGTCTTTCAACTTATTATTGTCAATTCTCTTTACTGTGGATAGAAGTGTTGTGCAGTCTTTGTCTTGATTTTTCGTCCAATCTAATATAATGGATACAGTTTTATATAATGGGTCAGATATAGGTTTTAACAATCATACCTTCAGTGCTGAAATTCATCCCTTTATAATACATATGGTCCAAACAAGATCTTACCAAATTTCCGTTGACAACAGCTTCCCTGGTGAAACTTTATACTATCTGTTTAAACCCTAAATAACCATGTCTTTTTATACCTAATAGCATTCAGATTATAGCTATCCTTAATATTTTTATTGACATCACCACAGATAAGCACTTCGTGACCATCAAGACATGGCATCATTGCAGATAATTCATCCGAAAAATTCAAGATACTTAGATGTGGGGGTCTATATATATAGAAAATCCAGAGTTCCTTGTTTTGATATAAATTTACCAATCAGGATTCACGTGAGGTTGTGTGCACATCTAAACAACTGAAAATCCCAGTTTTCAGCACATAAGTCAAAATTCCACCTCCTTTCTTATTATGCCTTAATTTATGAAACATGTCATACCCGTCATACAATATAAAGGAGCTTCATGTTGAGTTATTGTTTACGTCAGTTAATACCAAAATAGCAATATTTAAAAGTTTTGATAATTGACGACTCGAGGTAATATTTAATTCATTAAAAATTTTCCTTAAACTTCTATGTTAAGAGGTACAAGATAATATTTTTCTTATCTGCTTTAACTACATAAGCGAGTCATATGTAATGCAGTTCACTTTTTCATCAGTAATACAATCAGGTAGGAACATGGTATAAATGAATTTAGATTACTTTCAATGAACACAAAATATAATTAATGATACAAGAGCTTAGGCAATCTTGTCCAGATCTTTTGTTATTTTTAATTGTATAGGATCATCCCTTTTGGCAAGTATATTCCCATTCTTAGTCCAAATATATTTTGTACCCCAAATCTCTGCCTTTGCTTTTAGCACTCCAAAGCAGTCTTAAAATATGGTGTTAGGGCCTCATTAATGAAAATTTTACTCTAGTTACCATTGCCTAATATATTATTTGTCAAGAATTTTCTTTTCATAGTCCACTCAATTTTTTTATCTTTACTTATGAACCTAACGATAAGTTTATTTTTTGGCCAGAATATTTGTCCTTGACAATAAAGACATCTTAATTAATTTACATTAGAGTTAACAATTTCAGATAAATTCTGACTACTCTGTAGCGTTAACTTCACATTGTACTCCAACTATTTCAATTGTATTCTTTAATTGTACTTGCTCCAGTACATTTATTTTATGTTCAAGATTTTCAATTATCTGGTTCTTTTCTCTCAGCTCTTTTTTCAACAAATTTACGGTATCTATCAACTCAGTAATTAATGAGTTTTGACTATCAAGTTTTGTAATGGCAGAGTCATATTTATCTGACATGAAAGAGATTCTTAACATAATTTCATCTAAAGATAGCTCCACAGACTTCTTAGACGGAGTTGATTCACTTGTTAACAGGCTTACAGATGATTCGTTGGCAGCAGGAGTAGCTGAATCTATTGCAGGACTCTGTGATCCATGTAACAGGTCACTAGCAACCTTCGACTTTGTTCTACCAGGCACAAATCTTTCCATGCCTTTTTAGTATGAGACATTTTTATATGCCCCGTCCTTTACACCTGCACAATGGTAATGTAAGTTGTCTTGGCATCCAGTATACGAAGTTCCCATGGAAGATCTTTGGAACAGCATTGACACAACATATGAGAACAAAAAAAACATTATTACTAATATTATCAATGTTTTCACCTGCTCTTAAGAGGTTAATTTAATAAATTAACATTCTTGTGAATCTGCAGCGATTTTGAGCTCTTAAGTCGAACCAATAATACAAACTTTTTATTGTGAAAGGCTACTTTTTCTCTTTTCTTCGTTTTTATTATATATGAAAATTTATTTTTATAATAAAGGTGAAAGGTGGGGAAACAGATTAACAACAGAAAGACTGAATAACCAATAAATCCAACATTTTTAATTCAGACTTAAAAAACAACAATGTATTTTCTGTAGAAATATTTCATACAAAACTTGTACCAAATTACACACTCTACATCTTTGATAATGACAAATATTTAGGTCCTTGTGCAGTATATATCAGCAGTGATTGTTGTTGTTAATATTAGCTTGTTTACATTGTTAAATTATTTACCTTATTAAATCTAATAGACAAATTCATATATATACATTATTTTTTCCATTTTCTGCTGTAGACTCATAATATACACAAGGTCCAAAAATGTTCCCAAGCTAGTGCAATTGCATAGCATGTTGAATCCATACAATAATCCGGGGTTTGAGACCAATCTATCATAAAAAAATTTATGTTATTCAAATAAATGCTAACAATTCCAATCTGCATTTATAACTTATGGTCCACAAGATAACTTATAATGATTCTGCTCTTGGTTCTAAGACAGTCACCTGATATAGAAATCCATACAAAATAGGTTTAATTCTGAAAAAATACATTAATTTTTTATTTAAAGCTGCAAAGCCGGTGGGCATAGAACATATTACAGAATACATAACTATATGAGCATAACAGAACATAACAGTTCAACTTTTCCAGCAGTAGTTGTATTAACATAAATTTGTTTGCGACAACCATACTTCTACAATGGGTGAATTTGGCTTTATTAGTCAATTAAATCTGAGATATTTTAACTGAACTTTTGATGTTAAATTTTATTTTTAATATAATTGAAACATTTAATGTTTTTGTTTCATTGTAAATTATGTTTACATTAACACGACGAATGTTCACGAAACTCAAATGTGAATGTTGTCATTTGAACCAATAGATGAGCGTTGTGCAGTGAGAGGACAAACTGTATTATATTATAGCTCCATTATTAACCTGACAAGTGATAGACTGGATACATATTTTTTTTCCAATTTTTGCTGGTGAACATAATGTACAAGGTCCAATACTGTCATAAATTGAGTTATAAAGTAGACATTTGAAAAAATGGAACGATGACAAGGATAAACCTTCAATTCTGGTTGACCAGCGTCAGCCAAAACCTACTCAGGCCTTAAATATAAAGTTTTGTGCTTATCTGATTAATAGTATATGAGTTAGAGTGCCCAGAATATTCCTATAACACAAACATGTATAATGTAGAAAATATTAAAAACGTATTCAGGGGACCTCAAAACGTGTGTTTCCTATAAAATCCTGAATTACTTTCACGACACACCGTATTTCTCCTACTCTACCAATGGAGATGGCAAAAATACGATCTTAACTATTTGTACAACCTATGAAGTAAAAGCATATTTCCACAGGCCGCCCAGGAGGCAATGCTTAGGCCTTCGTTGCTCTTTATTTTTAGCATGGCGAGCTCGCCAAGGCATACACCCCAGCCCTACTACCATGACATGTCGGAGCTATTGGCGTTCAACCACAGTGGAATAGGAAAGTGTGGCGCCACATAAGTGCACGACGTAAACCACAAGCGGTAAACGTCGACACGTGGCTGGCTGTGACGAGTGCCCCTCGAAAGAGACACTCAGTATAAAGTGGCCCTACCTAAAGTAACGACCTACAACCATGCTAAGGCTCAACTAAAATAGCTCAAATCTCTTAATTACACTCAATGAAAACCTATCAATATCCTCAACTGGTCACATCTGAAACCTAGCACTAATAACCTAGCATCTAACTGCTGCGAACTCTGATGGAATAACACTTTCACACATACAGAAACACACAAACAACTACATTACATTCGTGCTAGCACATTCAATCACTCCATCAAGCACACAAACACATTCGCAACCCCTATTACCCACGCGCCTAAAGCCTATTCCCTACTCTCCTGAGATCCCTATGCATTCCTAACTAACATCTGTTCTTCCTCCGGTCCCACGGTGTTGGCCAACCTGTAAAATCATTTAAATAATTGTTTCAAGATACCTTCGATACAGAACTGTGATGGAATAACACTTTCACACATACAGAAACACACACAAACACACACAAACAACTACACTACATTCGCGCTAGCGCATTCAATCACTCCATCAAGCACACAAACACATTCGCAACCCCTATTACCCACGCGCCTAAAGCCTAATCTCCTGAGATCCCTACGCATTCCTAACTAACATCTGTTCTTCCTCCGGTCCCACGGTGTTGGCCAACCTGTAAAATAATTTAAATAATTGTTTCAAGATACCTTCGATGCAATCCATAAGCTTAGCACATCTGATATTATTACGGAATGGCAATTTTCTTTCACCATGCGTGGTATTATAGGAGAAAGTATTTTATTCGCGAAAAAAATCAATATTTCCATGGAAACACGTTCTGAGGTCCTCTGAGGATGTTTTCACTATTATATCTGTGTGATAGGAATATTTTGGGCGCTACAGCTCAAAAACTAATTATCAGACCAGAGCAAAACTTTATGTTTAAGGTATCTATCTATAGTAGAAGATCTGAAAAGATTTGGGCTTAAACTAGTCAAGCGAATGTGTCATTTTTCCGTTTTTTCTAAATTATCTCCTTTAAAATTCAACTCACGTAAATATATGTCATCATCAATGTTGCAGACCTTTTATTTCTCCACAAGTTATATTTGAATTTTTTTAAAACAGTTAACGTTGCTATGATAAGATGTTACTTGTTTATTAACAGGTGAATGACAGAAAATTCATATTTTGGCCGCAAGATTATGTGTCCAACACAGATGTTCTCCATGAAATTGTTAGGATCCGCCTTTGATTACAATACAACACTATTATTATACAAGTACCAATTTTGTTAGATGATATTAAATATAAACGGAACAAAGGAGCGAATAAATAGCGCTATCCGCGCTATCATTGTGATAGATTTTTCTGAAGCAGTATTTTTGGTTCGAAATACAAACAAAACAATCTTTCATATAGCCTCAATACTGTGCCTTTAAAATTACTGAGGACAAATATTATTAATTATATTAAGTAACTGTTTATGTCCTATTTTCCTCGAAAATTATAAAGACATATAGAGTTAGTATGTATGTAATTAATAGCTATAATATGGCTTACCTGAAAAGTAGAGTGATCTTAACATTGGCCAAAAAGCTTTCCGATGTATCTGGTGCTACATGTACCCTCATTACCTCTTCGGGTTGTCTTCTCCTGTATTGACAGAAAGAGAAAAGAAAATATTAATACGGAGAAATTCACAAACGCCCTGCAAAGTACAAACAACACTTACTAGTTAATGGTATCCTTGTGTCAGCTTGTTCCAACGCCGTCAAAACCTGTTTTACGCTTAAGTGGAATGAAAACATTTCGAAATACAAATTCATTTATAAATACGAGCGAAAATTTGTGCAAACCTTATAAACTAACGGTTGTTTGTAATTGTGTGCGGGTGTACACCAGGCCTGGTGTTCGGAGTGTTGTGATGCGCACCACTACGAAGTGTAAGACAACGATAAGATAAACGCACAAATATAATACCTTTGTAAACAATATTAACGAAGTGTATACGTAACTAGGTTTAAGCATGTCGAAATAAATGAAACTATGTCTAAAATACCTTAGCATAAAAACTTACATAGAAAAATACAAGGTAAAAAATTTCACCTGAAAATAAAAAAAAGCAATGAAACGCAAACCTAGAGTAACCGAAGCCACGTGAATAAACGAACCTGTCACCGACACCTGAAACAAATAGAAATAAAACATTATTAGAAAGAGAAATTCGGGAAAGTAATAATTTGAAATAATTTTAAAATTTTCGTAAACTTAGAAATTTTCATGTTAAACATTTAATATAAACAGCACACCAAGAATGGACGACACTTTAAAGTTTCGTATATCATTAACTATTGGTGGTATAACGTTCAAGTAAAAAAAAGCATCTTATAGTTAAAAATAATGAAGAATTACACATCACATGTTTGGAGTTCCCCCTTATGGGTTATGTTCATTGCTTTTCGAGTGTTAAAAAGGCGTAGGATGTCTATCTATGTTATCTAGATATCCAGATAAGCATCTGTTTACCGTATGTCTCAGAGGTCTAACCTTCACCAAGCCTTCGACCTTTCCAGCCTGTCTCATATGGCGCAATTCTTCTGCGATTTTCACATCCGAATATCATAATTCCCCGTCAAATACGACCTCCGTAAGCTGTCTCAGAACTGAACGGAGTTTAAAGTAATATTTCTGACGCGAACGGTTTTGTTCGCTCCGATGACAAGCAAAGCACTTCGCCAAAATTCTCAAATACCTACTTCAAGAAAAACGAAAATGGGTTTCTTAAAGGGAAGGAAGGAATTCCAGATTGTTGGAATGCTATAGTCTTTCCAACTAGAGCGGTAGTAGGCTACATGCGAGTGAAATGCTTCTAATAATATAAAACATTCGTAATATATTTTCTGCGTATTTCTTTCCTATAATACACAAGCATGAAATTCTTCATTATTTTCCCTATGAAATCCTTTATATTCGAACATTTTATCACCAATAGATCATTAGATACGAAGTTTTTCCATAAAATAGACAAAAATATAGTTTAAATACCCCGAAAATATCGCCCACGTTTTAAAATTCAAAGCGAATGTAAGTTTCCGAAGAGATTATCTTTTATATCTGAACGAGCAGCTTTCGTTAGCCTTCAAACTACGACATAAGAACTGAAACAAAATCACACGTCATCCAGTAAAGGCATCAACTGCGAAGGGTTTGCGAAAGAAATTTTAAGCTGAAAAGGCCCACGCCAAAATCATACCTTCCTTACGATAAAACAGTAACTATGATAAAGACGGAGTATGTATGATCATGGGTTAATAAATGAAATACAGTTAGAAGCATGCCCGTCCCGCGTAGCTAAAACTGGTTTTTCCGCCAGTATGCATGCATGATTATAGTTTTAAGTTTCGTGGACAAACTGTATATGGATTGCAGACAAACAAGATCTCACCCAACTCTTAGGCTAGTTACCATTTAAATGCTTCCGCATACGTCTTGGATAATACACTCATTCCCCCAATTTTAACACTTAAAAACTTAGTTTGGATGGTAAAAACGCGTAAATGAAAGTAGCGAAGATGAACGCTGTGAACATATTAAAGCGAAACTTAAGACGGATACATAATACGATCAAATTGGCTCACAAAAAACATCAAATAGTTACGAAATACCTGAATAAGTGATCGTACCTTCAATACGAGGATAAAGCGAGCCGATGAAATACATTCTAGCACATTCAGAAACGAAATACAGACGAATTTACACCATCAAAATCAAAAAGTAATGAAATTACTACTTACCTAAAAACTACGACCATGTCTTCTTGAAGACATGGTTCGAACTAAGCCGGTTGAACTGCAGAGAGAACGGAAAGGTCTTTGGCCGCTAGCCTTGACAGGAGATTCTGAGCGACACCTATTTTCGCCTGCCAGGAACTATCGATATTAAAATCATTGGATGAAGCCTTCACTTGGTGGAATTCCATAATAAATAAATACAGTTAAAAACTTTGTAAACCAATTCCACTTTATATAAAGTGGAATTGGTTTACAAATTTTTTAACTTTATTTATTTTTTTATCGATATTAACCTAACTGAACAGGAAGTATACTTTGCGCAATTTTGAATTAAGGTTCGATGGGTACGCTTGATAGCGCGTTGGTTTTCAAAGACAATGTTCCTGGGTTCGAGACCAGTATTTCAAAGACATTTTTTTAAATGAATAATTGTAAATAATTCACCCTTCATATATAAAGTATCTTCAACAATACATAATAACTACAAAGTATATTTTTATTATTCTAATTAACATTTAATGCACGATTCCGCAATTTTTTCCAAAGAACGTATTTTCCAAAGAAGTATATTTGTCAGATTTCTTTGCATAACTGAAAACGTTTTTTTTTTAAGGGTTAAATATTCAGAAAAATGTCCGAAAAACTTATCGCACGCACCTTCGAAGCTACACTGCATCCGCGGTCAAAAGTTTTAAACTCACTGGCATGTATACGTTGTTGCATTATGAATGAAAGAAAAAGCAGGTAAATAGAGGTTTAGTTAAATTTATCAAAATCCTTGAACATGCGGAGCTGGGGCGCAGACGGCTGCCGTCTTTGTAGAACATAGAGGATTGAATTTTAATTTTGGTGAAAGGGACAAGTGAGAATAAAAGATAACTTTGGTCGCGATATTAAGAAATTTTTATTACAATTTAGAAAAAATACCGCCTTATAATCGAGCTAATATGGGAAACGAATATAATATTATTAGTCTTTACCAAAAACATAAATAGAAATAGAAATTGAAAAAAAGAAATTTTTTTTTTAATATCGGTGTCGAACATTAGAAATACGACTTCGTAACCGAGTACAATAAGCCCGGAAGAGAAATTTCGGGCCCGCCTTAATGCCGGGCCCCGGTTATTTGTACCGGCTGCCCCACCCTCTCCCGGACGCGTATTGCCATATCCTAGTGGAGGGCAATGGGGTTATCTAAGGAGGGGACGATCGCCCCCAACCTCCCCCCGTGGATCCGCCCCTGAATCGAGCATGAATCTCCTATTCTGTGGCCGTGTATCATCTTTTAAACACAATTACAAAACCTTGTCCTAGTATATTGTTATTGTTAGTCTTTCTTATTTCATTTTATGTGTACAACAACCAGTGTTTTACTACCTTTTTTACCAGAGCAACCCCCTTTAGATTCATCATTTCCATAAGTAATGAATTGAATAACTTAAGAATGACAACATAAAATTGTTTACTACCCTTTTCCGGAGTGCATGTATGCACAAGATAAATATTTCTTACTAAGGGACATTGACGTTTGCAGTCCAAGTTTTGTATCTATCATTGAAATAATTGTCCAGTATATGTATGTACTTTTGAAGCTTCGTAGCTTATACATATCATCAATACAGGTGTTCCAACAATTTTTAACTGTTGAGCTATAAATTATTTTTACCAGTCTGTCCTGATTCATGCTTAACATGCTAATGTATGTACTTCCAGAGTTTCCCCAGAGGGTTATACTGTATCTTAATACACTTTCGACTAACCTAAAATAAACCATTTATACCACAGAAGGAGGTACAAAATCCTTTATTTACTTGAATTGGTAAATTATCTTTCTAAGTTTACCATTCAGTTTTTTAATATGAGAAGCAAAATTAAATATATCATTTATTTCTATACCAAGGTATTTGTAATTTTGTACCTGATCTAAGACACCACAACTGCAAGATGTAACGATTTTACGTATGCTTGCATGATTATGAGCCTTAACAGTGATATTATTTTTATAACTGATTTTTGATACAATGTGCATGACCTTTGATTTCTTAAAATTTATCACTAACTTATTATTGTGGGTCCATTTTATGATATTAGTTAAATCAGATTGCAGCATCATGTTGGCAGTATTAAAATCTTTATGTGATGAAACTAAAATATCATCATCAGCATATAAATCAATTCACAATTATTAACTACTAATCGCATATCATTAATGAACACAAGGAAAAGAACTTGTCCCAATATTGATCCTTGTAAAACACCCAATCTGAGAGGAACACAATCACTTGCAATATCCTTGTTTATCTTAATTCTAATACAAGGATTTTGTAGGTAATTAATAAACCACTAAAACATTTCCTCTAATACCAATAGAATTTAATTTGTTTAGCAGCAACTTAGGCTCAACTGTATCGAAGGCTTTTTTAAAATCAATGTAAGAAACTAATATATTTATTACTTTTATCGAGGTTGTAATAAATGAGCTGTGAAAAGTGTTCTAATGCTTGCTTTGTGCCTTTGTTCTTTTGAAAACCATACTGGTTTTTATATATTGTTGTTCTTACTGAGGTAGCTGGTTAGGACATTTGCGACATGTCTCTCTAGGATTTCATCAATTGATGGGAGAATGGAATTTGGGTGATAATTACCTGGGTCCCTATATGAGCCCTCCTTATATATATAGGCTTTACCATTGCAATTTTAAGACCATCAGGTACAACAGAGTTTTTAATACTATTATTAATTAAAGCAGTCATCACAGGTAATAACATGCAGTTATGTTTTAAATCAGACATTCTAACTTCATCCCACCCTGGTGCCTTATTTTTACTATCATTTATAAGTTTTTTAACTTCAAACTCCGATACTAATGGTAGAAAAATACTACCTTTTGTTGTACTTTTTTTAGTTTGTAAGCAGCGCTCATCACATTTGGGAATTAATTTAACTGTTTCATTGCTTAATTGATTAACAAACCATTGGATGATTTCTTCTTTAGCAGTATTTCCTGTGAAATGTCTATTTCATCTTACAGTAAGAATGGATTCTTGATCGACAGTACAATGTAATATATTTGTCACAATAATTCTCGATTTGACTGCAGGACAGAATTGCAAATATGTCGTAAATTTGATATAAAATTTGCTTTGTGCTGACACTCAATTTCTTTTCTACCGTTCCAGGGCTTTCAACGCGTGCAGAATGGGCCGCACCCCTCGACGACCCTTCATTTGCCCTCCCGCCGTTCTCTGTGGCGCCGAGAGGGGCGCTGTCTGCACACTCCGCGACGTCCCTCGGAATGTTGCCAACGAGTCATCATCTCGCACGCATCCAGCGACATCTTCCTTCCGTGCTTTTCTCTTCACCCACAAAATCACATTTTTATACTTCAGAAGTTGCCGCTTTGTTTTTCTCTTGGAATCGGTAGCATTTTTATTTCCGGAGAAATTTCTCTTGGAAAATTGGAAAGTTCGAGAACCGAAACGGCATGATCAAAAAAATGCTAAACGTTCACCCAAGCGATTTTATTTGTACCTGGCTTGTTATGGTGAATATAATACTCTCTTTGAACGTAGCCTTGTCCAAAGTGTAATGCTCTATTGTAGCATTCTTAATTTTGGATGACGATGTGTTACTGTGTCGTAAATTTACGCTGCAACGAGTCGACTCCTTAAAAGAGACAAATGTACAAATACTTATTTAGTTAATTTCTAACAAAGTTCAAAGACTGACTCTTTTAAAATAACCTCAGCCAAA
Source organism: Uropetala carovei (assembly GCA_036926305.1). Lineage (NCBI taxonomy): Eukaryota > Metazoa > Arthropoda > Insecta > Odonata > Petaluridae > Uropetala > Uropetala carovei. The sequence continues at coordinate 3,988,068 of JAXCHB010000167.1, forward strand.
CTAATCTATGAATAAAACTGCATGTTTTTAAAGTATCATGGCTTAACTTGCCCATTGTCTCTAGGGCATTTAGTTGAGTCAATGGCACGCTTAAGGTTAAACGTGAGTTTGAGGGGAAACCCTCTGAGCTACTACGATGCTTCTCTGTTTTTACGAGAGTATTACCTGGTGGGAAATCCAAGCGCTTAAAGTATTATAGTGTGGAAATCATTATATTGGACCGCAGTAACGTCTTGAAGACACAGAATAACATAAGAGATCTAAAAACATTGAGAACCTGAATCGGTCAACGATGGCATCCACAGGCAGTGTAATTTGCAACTTGGGCACCTTTCCTATTATGTTACCGATGCTCTTTTGTCTAAAAGTGTGTGTGCGGTCGAATATCAATACTAGAGAAATGTATAGAAGAGGAAACAGTTTTCATTTCTTGTCATTTTGTGATTTTTTGGGAATATCTCTTGAACTTCAGAGAAGGTTCTTCAGATTTCAGGACAAACACTCTGGGCTGGAGATTCGGGAGAATTCCTCTTGACGTTTTTATACTAAATTGTGCTTTGAAACGTGCAAAAGACTATGCATTTCGTGTCATGTGATGTACCTTCGCCATTTTTGAATTGCTGTTTCATGGCGTTTACTGCCAACTAAGAGTATCTAATACCTCTTAAATTGTCTTACTACAAAGCGAAAAGTCATTGTATAATATGCATTCTACTTTCTAGAACCGCAACTTAATGATTCATAAGGTGCTTAAACATAAAGTGGTGTACTTGTCTGTGTTGATAAGATGAAGACGTCTGTTTGCTTGAAATCGTTCTCATGTTTGCAATTGTGAAAAATTCAACTACTTTGCTGTAAGCAAAATCTTTGGTGACAATTGAGAGCTCCGGGTTAGGTCGATGCCTCCTGGTTATTCCTGGTGCTGCCAATGGAACACCCACGAATTTTGGAATTTCAATATATGCATGACACTTTGATGTGTATTATTTGTCTAAAATTCTCTATGTTAATTTTGAAACAATTTCCGTAACTCCCTGTAGATATTTTTGTAAATAATATTTTTAAAAGGCGAGGGGACGCTCTTTAAGTTTTAGCCAGTTGTTTTGGGGTGTATCTCACCAGTGCTTTGACAATACATCACGAGTACTGTAAAAATGATTGAAAATTTGACACATCTTCCTGAAGTTGAAAGGTATATTATTTTCCTTCCGGATGACGTTTGATTCTCTCATAAGCATCTGCTGCGCGTTGAGATTCTTAATTATCAAAACAAGTGACAAAGACGACCTCGGCATTTTCATCACGGACTTGGTATTTAAGTGCCTTTAAAAAGTTATCGATGATATTGTGCTTTGTAGAGTATATGAACAGTGTTTATTTCGGTGACGCCAAGTTAAAACTATTTTGTTACATGTTGTAGTATTTTGAAAATTAAAACTAATTAATGTTAACTGCAACACCCAATCAATGATTATTAAGAGCGAGGTTTTTCTACCTGCGTTTTCTAGCTTAAAAATAAAAAATGAGCTCCAGGACGCGTCTTCTCTTAATCGTACGACCTCGTGCCTGGGTCTTAAAGGTAAAAAAGATCGCAGATGCAACCTTCGACACACTATTCGTGATAACGCTCGCCACATACGGAATCTTCGGCATCCGCTCCGCTCGCCACGTCCACGCCCCTAGCTGGGGGCAAAAGCGCCGCAGGAAATGAAGTGAGCGAGTGGTCGATGGCCCGCCACAATTTCTTGACGGGCGATGCATTTGCAGAGCGTATCTCAAGTGGAACTCAATCGGAAAGGAATCGCCAAGGACCCTTCGAGAAACCGGACGATGTAACGATAAGCGGCACGTGCGAAAACGCGGCCACACGCCGCGCGCCGTCTCGATGGAAATTCGAAAACTGGGCTCGACCTCCAAATCGGGCACAGTCTTATTATCGGAGAGCTCATGACGAGCATATCGCCGCAATTCGTTTTCGAGTGATCTAGGCGATGATTGGAATGCAAACAGAGGAGCGTGCCAAAGATATACGACTTCGAGACTCTCGCCGGCCCTTCGCCCCGCAGGGAACTCTGTGAGGACTACATACGTCTCCTTCGCCGCGCTAATTAACACTTACCATATTTCCTCTCCGATCCTGCTCGCCCGACCCTTTACCTCAGATCGACCTCATTTTTATGCCCCTGCCCATAAAAATGTCTTTTAATATAATTCCCATCTCCACTCTACTCCTCCCCCCTCGCCGGAGGCAGTTTGCTGCCATCTATTCCTCTCTTTAACCCTTTGCTTCCTGTCCTGGGCGCCATCCTCTCTCCCCCGCTGCCCCCTTTTACACGAAAGAAACTCTTCGGATCGCCCCTCTCCACCCGCGCGTCGAGTGGCACATCAAAGGGTTAAAAGTGCATACTGCGTCCTTATGGGAAAATTATCGCCTCGGGATGAATCTGAAGGAGGCCGTTTTCCGTTGGAGCCACCCCATCCCGAATTCCGCCTCCCTCTCCTTCCGAAAAACATTGCCGCCATGTAACCTTTTGAAGCTCATTCGGTTATGTTACCTCCTCTCTCGCCACTCTCTCTGTGTGCGTGTGCGACCGAGAGAAACCCCTTCAGGTGTCGAATTAATGACTGCTCCACTTCACCAGAATCCTATGTCGTGATTTCGTGGAAAATTAATTTGTTTCTTTCGAAAGGGTTACGGTTAAGAAAAGTACGAAGAATGTAAAAGCTCTAAGGTAGCATTTGCATGTCATTTCGAGACACCGCTTTTAAGATACTTCATCTATAAGTGAAATTAAAATGATCGAATTAATTATAATTGTCAGCAATTATTATGTTACAAAAATTCTCATGGCGAACTTTGCTGTATTGTGAGATAGTTTGTAACGAGATAACTGGCTCGATTTTGGCATATTTATTAATGAGTTTAATTTTGAGAATAATATATGTTTAGTCATGTATTGTTGTTCCTGGCAATTATTTATAAAATACATGAAATACATGTTCGCCACTGGGCAACTTTGTGTTGATCCCCAAATCTCCCCTAGGGTGGCGCGAGATACAAACTCATTCCTTTTTTAAGAGGTGAAATGCAAAAAGATTTTGGGTACTGCGTTCCCACCAGGAGTGTCTGATTGGACTCGGAAACATGTATTAGTCACTATGAATGTGCATATTACAGACTCAGTATGTCATGCGACAAGTAAGTAATATAAGGGATAATGCTAAAACTAATTTCAGATGTTCTATTTGTTTAAACAAAATCTTCCTCTTCCCGATTTTAACTGCTGGACTTCGAGCAGCGTCTTCTCCCGGGCAAAAGCGAAATCCAAACTTATCGCAGCGTTCTCTCAAATATCCTTCCATTTTTCTCTTCCTCCTCCCGCCCTGCCCCTCCTCCCTCCCACCCAAACCCCACCCTCAATCTCGCACGCGTTCTCTTTGGTCGACTTATCGGCGTGATTGCTTCGTTTCTATATTTAACTCGATTTTGCTCGAATTTCCTCTCCGGATGCGGCCTCTCCCTTCATCCCCCGGGCAACGACACGGCCGTGCGCGTGTCCCTGCATCGTCGGATTATTTTTCTCTTCGAAATATTTCCCGGAACAGGTAATTGGGATTTTTGATGGCGGTGGGGACGCGTGATGGACCTTCTGACCCTAAAAATATCATTTCTTCTTCGGGGAAAAACTCCATGTTTGCGGTTCGCGAGGACACGATGTGCGCCCCCCCTCCCCCCGGGGGTTGGAACTCCTCTCTCCCCAATTTGCCGCTTCAACTACGGTTCATGTCCGTTATTGGATCCCGACTATGCTGGGAAACGGGAAGCAATTGATGAAGCATAGGTACATATTATCTAGTAATAGCGGTTTGTCATCTTACTCTTTATTTATCTAGTTGTGGTCTACTGGAATCTTGGGATTTTTGCTAGGACCGAAATGGCATATAGGTTTGCCCATGAGATACGAAACCGCATGAGTCCTAATCACGAAGCTGTACATTAATGATTGTAGAGCGCTAAAATGAGGTGATATATAAAGATGTGTAGCTTCGCTCATCGGAAGCTATTTTTGGAAAAATGTGACATTTTGTAGAGAGGATGTTGAGTGGGTCATTTACGTATGGTATTTCGACAGTGTATACTACTGTACATGTCGACGACGCTTTGCGTTTTGGCAACACTACTCGAATATGAAGAAGCGAGCGAGAATACTCAATTACTGATCGAGAAAGAGGAATTTTCCAATTATGCTAGGAGGATCATCGAGAATGCGTGGTCTGTTTGCAAATCCTATTAAAGGCGTTTTCAGAATCTCGTAAAAAAAGACTGATGATCTTAAAACCGTCGCGAAAAATTATATGGTATGCCGCGGAACATTTGGAATTACAGGGAAGAGAAAAACATTATTTTCAAACTAAGACCAAGTTGTAACAGGAGAATTGGACATTTCTTGAATTATTATTTAATGATGTAGATTTTAGCAATAATTATCTTCACTGTTTAGGAAAAGACTTTTCTTTCTCTATTTGCTATTGCAGCGTTCTGAAATGTCTCATGAAACTTGGTGGTGCGAAGTTCGAGTGAACCGGAAGGTGTATGTAGTGAAATTTAGGTTGAGGAACACCTGTCTATAAACCCTTATTTTATATTTTCCACCCTACATACTCGAGAAAATTTAATTTTTTTGGTAAATTTTAGTATGTAATTCCAAAATTTAGATTAAGAAGTGTGTTGATGAATTCTTCGAAAAGGAACTCATTGATTACTTTAACAAGTGATGTAGTATGAATAAATCTCTCCCGGAATGAGATTGTTCGAGATGAATTCAAATTTCTACTTCGGGGAAAACTTGTGCGGTATTAAGCATTATATTGATAGAGTTTAATCTCAAATTAGCATCTCGAGTGCTTTGCATTTTGCCATTGAAAGCAATTTAGCTGATTCGTATTTTTGTTAGCAGCATTTCTATGTAAAGCCATATAACTTTTTCTACGAAGCTCAACAAATTGCCGAATGGAAATTCATTGATCAGATGTGGTTATTTTTTCTCCCGCAGTAATAATTTGGAGGAAGTTTTTTGCTCGAGCTTCATTTTATATTTTTAAATCTGCGCGCGTACAATTTCCCAATTTTATGATCAATATTAACGCGGTCGTTTTCTTCTAAGTGGCCCTCATTCACTGATCACCTTTTTAGATGATTTATCTCCTATGTATCGTGCATCGAGCAAAGCTATGCTTCTAAATTTGAATTGTAAACAAAACCAGTTACACCTCAAACAAAAATATCGATGAATTTTACGCCTTTATTATACTGGGCAGCGGAGGCGTAACTAGGAGATATGGCGCCTGTAGAAACATTTAAAGGAAACAATTTATTTATATAAAATGATTTTTGCTTAGTTTTCATACAGAATAGTGGCGTTTTTTAACAATAACTTTAATATGTGGTTTTAAACTAATATATTTATAGGAAAATAAACGTTTTGCCTATGGCAAATGCCACTTTTGCCATAACCTAGTTACGTCACTGCTGGGCAGTATCGTACATTTATATGATACATAATTATGAGGTTTGAGGATCAATTCAATTCCCTCAGTGCAACTTTAACAGCTCTATCGACTACGTATGTTATAGATTTATTTGATAATTATATCTTTTAAGAAAACCTATTTTAGAGACCATTAATAACCGTTCTGTTGTAGCATGAGCATCTAAAAGTGATTCAACTCATTGCGCCGTAAGTTTCTTGCTCGCACGAGCGCAATTAATGAGTGTGTTTGAATTCCAAGAGATGCTGATCTTTTGACGAAATCAAATTTCGAAGAATTTTGCATCAATTACCAAATGTGGAGGTATCTCTAGATTATTCTTAATCGGAATATTTGAAAGAGCTCCGATTATGATGCGCTACTTATGGACAAAGATATACAAATTTAATATTGAGTTTCTTTCCTGGATTAATATAGGTACGTTTTATGCTATTACTTGAAATTTAAATAACAAGTAACAAGGGAAGTGTTGAAAATAATAGACGGAAAGACAATGTTAATAGGACCCACATGAAATAGGAGGTGAACTGAATGAGATCTTTCTCAGGAGTGACTCCATCTTTTAAGACAGGCGTCGGCAATCTTTACTGCGTGGCGAGCCGCATTCGTAGTTTTGAATACTGTGTTTTGTGAGTTATAGTATTTCTAAAATGTTTTTTCTAAATAGTTAATTAACGGTATATGAAATCATAAAGCAACTATGAAAGGAATAATTGCAATTTTTAGAACACATAACTGAGATCGGTGGGTGTTACTTAAAGGAAGCCCTTGAAACTTGTGAGTTAAATATCTGCCTTAAACTGATCTTTTGGCTAAGCATTTGTACTTTTTAAAAGCTGGAACGATTACTTTTGAATTCATAAATCAAATTAATGAAACGACTCACCATAGAAATGTAAATGAATCAACCTTATCTTAGAGAATAAATGCTTAATGTTACTAGTGTAACAACAGTCACTGTTTGACTTTTGTTAACGTCTATTTATTCACTACACTAAATCCAAACGATAAGAATATCTTCCAGGAATTGGAATAAGTAGAAACATATTCCATTCGATTTATTGACAGCCATCGCAAATTTAACCTCGATTGACCCAAATATACTTACAATTAGAGGTGACTACGAATTCATCTCCAAAGTAGCTGCCGCTTGGTCGATTTTCACCGGCAAAATTACAACTGCTCCGTCTTCGAGTGATTTCAAATAGAGATGAATTGGATTTATAACTATTCTCTCTGCCATTCATAATTGTTTTACTCCTAATATTGTTCCTGCTGATTGCTCAATAATACTTTTAATATATACCTTTATCTTTAAGAGTCATTTAAGTGGTCGCTCCTGAAGAAACATGTCAAGTTTGTATAAAAGTGATTTAGTTTGTTTGTCTTTTTAAATATCAGGAATAATAGTGAATTTAATCCTATTTCAAACATTTTTTCAGTATTTTCAAATATAATTTTATTTCATGGATTTATTAGCATAATAATGCCAGTGCTAACGCTTCGTGCGACGCTCTGTAGGACACCCTAGTAGTTCTCTTGACAACGCGACGCACGGGGAAGAGAGGAAATTGAAAAATCAAAAGAGAGTGGGAGGGGTGGGAAGAGAGGAGAGGAAAGGAGGGAAGTATATGCATGCTCTGTCCGCACCCCATTGCTCCCGCAGGGTTACAGAAAATGCGATGCTGCTAATGGGACTCAAACCCTTTTCAAATCCCATTTCCACACCCCATCTCGCTATCCCATCCCTATGGAACTCGCCTTAACCAACCCCACCCTCTCTATCCTTCTCTCTCCCTCTTTCTGTCTCTCTCTATCTCTCTCTCCCCTCTTTTTTCTCTCCTGTTTACTCATCCCCCTTCACCGAATAGAGTAGAATGGCTATCCCTCTGTCGAAGCCAGCCTTTCGAGTATTGCAAGGGAATTTCATTTAAGTAAAATTCAACTACGTTTTCGTCGGATGATTTGATGACATTTCTCCGAAAATGCGAGTGGCTAATTTTATGACTCCTAATACTTAATATTCTGTTCATATTATTTTAATGTTTTGCAAACGGGGAACTTTTGCACTTATGCAAGTGGAGATTTTCGGGTTTCGCTGCTTTGGAAACATTAATGTTGCTCTACGCAGTGTGAAATTTCAACAGTTTTTAAAATAAACTTAATTTCCCTTTGGAACCGTTAGCCAGTTTTATTCGCTTAAGGAGTACAAAGCAAATAAGGCGTTGATATTTTAATGTTGTTTAAGAACTACTTTTAGTCGGCATTAAAATGAAATTAAACAACTTACCGTGAAATGGGCAGAAAACTAAACTTTGAGAAAATTCAAATGTATATTTATCGTTGTGAATAAATTAAATTGTGTAGGTGTTTCTTTTTTATAACAATTTCTCCATTTTAGCCGAGCTTTCATTTTTCTTCTAAGGATATTACACATATATTTATCTAAACTTTTCTCTTATTTTTTTAAGCTCAAAGGTGGAGAGAATGTAAAATGTAAATATCCGTGTTTAAGCCTTCACAAATTAGTGGACGCGAGTCATTTTTTTGTTCTATCGATGTCATGATGAAAATCTGTTTTGGTCCTCCTTTTACCTGCCGGCGTACAAGTAAAAGGACAGAATTAGCCCCTGGGCCTCTTAAGGGTTAACAAGGGTCTGAGAGCACGATAGCCTGGCCAAAGATGGATGGAAAAATATTATTAAACGCCATTACTAACTAATGGCGGCTGTAAGGGGCGCGTGAATGAGTCGCGAATAATCATCTTATTTCTCCGTTCCTCATAGAAGACATAAACACATGTGCCTGAAAGAAAATGTGCTATAATTTATTTGAATGGTTCATTATCACCTTTGCTTTTGTTTAGATTTATTGATATGATCATCAATTGGCTTGCTTATACCCAATGTATTGATTATAAATGAATGCATAGTCGTATTTGCCTTGTAAAAACACCGTAAAAGCTAAGTAACAGATTGTATTCCATACAAAAAACTTGGACCCAATAGCCATATAAGTTTGCAATGACATTTCCTCCATGGAATACTGAACTCATGATTTAAAATTTCATGCTATATTTTACAGTGTAGTATCGCCCTATCAACTTCACTGTAGCATGCTTAAATACAATCGAAAAGGTCATAAAGCCAAAATTCGGGAAACCGTGTAGTTGTATATATACTAGATGGTGCTTGAATTCTGTAAGCGTTTCAGTATATTCTAATGTGGCAAAACAGCCCCTAAAAATGAGAATTTTTACAATTTTGGCATTTTTCCTTCGGCTGAGAACAAAAAACTACATTCGTGCCAAATTTCAGGTTTCTAGCACATCTGTAAGTGCCTCAAAATTGGTATCCTCCTCCTTCTATGTCCTCCTATGTCAAAAGCAGCAATATATTATAGATTAATAGATATGTACGTATATTGTTTACCATCAAAAGAAGTTCTCCGCGACCCTCCCAACCGCTGTGCTCTTCGGCAGCCTGACTGTGCTATTCTAAGGTGCTTAATATCCCATTTACTTGGACCAATAGTTTAATTTGCTAAGTTGATTTCTTTCTAAACGTATTCAATATCATTAGTAATTACTTTGATGTTGGTTTGATTTTATTTATTATCATTACTACTATTGAGGAAGTGTAGTGGTGCTCTTTCGATATTCTAGGATACAATTTGGTGCTCGCTACATCGAAATGGTTGGGAACCCCTTGCTTAGAGGAAACGCCGTTTCGATTTTGATCGGAGTGGAAAATGAGATATCGAATATGCCAAACAATTTCTAAAGCGGCGAGGCAATTGCGGATAAAATCTATTATATATTAGCTCTTGAAAATCGGTAAACATAATTTTTTTACTCCACGTCGCTTTACAAGAAAAGGAACGGCGTGAAATATTCCAGCGGTATCAAGGAGATTTTTTGGACTTGTCTAATTTTTATGGCTAAGTAAATTGATGTTTTTCGGAGTAAAGTAATTTTTCACGAAGATCTTTCGGACCTTAAGCGAGTCGTCCACTAAAAGAAGAGTAAGCGGCCTTCTTCTTACCTACGTTTAAAAAAAAAAGCAACGTTTTTCGCCAAAGAGCCGCTCTCCATTCACAGGTCGCCGAAAAAAAAAACTCCAGGCGCTCCGCTTCGTGGTTCGGATAAAAAAAACTTACGCTTTTGTTTCTATCGTGGCGACGAGTGTTCCGGTTGAGGAAGGGACAAAAAAAAACACGAGGGATGCCGGTGAATTTGGTTTCTTTTTTTATGTTTATGATCGGTGCAAATGGGTTTATGGAATGGGGCAGGTCACACGAGAGGCAGAGGTTTATAGAGTATGAAGGAGGTGAATTCCCGGGCAGCGAGGGGCATGATGGGGGAGAGGCGGGCGGATTTTCCGCGAAATCCCGAAGGGGAGGGTGCGCGAAGCGCCGGGGATGGGCGGTTGAGGGGAAAGAATTCGGCACCAATCGTTGCTTTTTTTTCTCTTTCGAGGGCGAAATTTTTTCGGTGTTTTTTTTCCTTTCCCACAGCGAGTTTTTCAATTATTTTTTTTCCGGCTCACCCCCGAAAAATATATTTCTCTCAAAGGAAATTTTTTTTTACCACCGATCCGTAAGAGAGAGATGAGGGGAATAAGGGTGGAAGGAGGATGATCGAGAGGGGATCGGTGTTTTCGAGGGCGCCTTTATCTGGTAATAAAGGATACAAGGAGAATCCCGCAAGCATCTCGCTAAAGGTGTTGGGGCGAACTGAAAAAGGACGAGGGGCTGATTCAAGCGACTCAAGAGGATCGACGATTAAATGTCGACCTCCGGAAGTAATTTGGCCCACCTTGACGTCGGATTAGAAAACCGAAACAACGATATTGTGGAGGAGAGAGGAATCCGTGAAAGATTAATTCCTTTGCCGAGTGTCGTGATGTTTATGTAGCAGTGGCGTACACAGACATTTCCTAATCCTTTTCTTAAGGAACAAAAATGAAGTTCAGTGTTAAAAAGCTGAAATAATTTTTATATCATTATTAATAATTAGTAACTAATAAACGAGGGATTATAAAGGGGGATTGTATATGTGAATTATAAAGTGGCAGAACTTCCACTCTGCGTACCCCACTGTTATGTAGCTATAAGTTTTCATTTACATTAAACTGAGTCAGCATCGAATAAATTCCTGAAAATTTGTTATTATTTGACAAATTGAAATTTCCGGGTTACGGTATATTTTTATGTACTGTTTATCGAATATGAGAATTATATCGCACGTGTTTATGTAAATAACTTGTAGATAAGTCATTTTAACTATTTCTATAACAGAAATACTTTTTAATTATATCACAGGAAGCTATATAAATCTTGCGATGGACCATTCGTCTTGCATATCGGTGAAATGAGTAAGTTCATTTTGAGGAGAATGCTTTCGTAAACTTATGTTTGTGGCCGTCTGAAAGGTCTTCAGTTCGATCTATTTCTGCCAACAAGACCTAAATGGCCTCATTATTCCTTTAGAATACTTGAAAGCTGCACATATTATGGACGGTGGAATCAGCGAATGAGGAAATTACGTCAATCTCCATTCTCTAGTCGGCAAGATTGAGGCTGTATGTTCTTCCGCGATACTTCAGTGCTATAATTAACATAAAGACCAAACTTTTAAATTAAAATAATAAGTGGAAATTTATATGAAAATTATGTTGAAAAGAGATGATTTTTGTGCTGGCATGGAAGAAGTTTCCTGCCACGCATATGAATATGAAATAAAAAGGTTTGAAATGAAGAGATCTAGGCATGAATATACTTTTTAATGGATTAAGAACATTCATTTACTTTATGATTTGCAGAGGGTAAATATTATTAGAGCTCCGTAGAGGCAGAGACACTAGAGGTTCTATTGTAAATGCTTCTACTATTTATAGGAATAAGTCATTTAGATCCGCAAGTATTTAAGAAGTAAAAAAAGGAATTATTCTACCATGGCCTCAAAGAAACAAGGCTAACTCATGCGCCAGGTACTTTTATGGAAGAAATGTCTGCTACGAAGGCTTGCGCTGCGCTTTTTCATGGTTAGTTCATTATTCGAGATGTTATGCGGCGTAATATCTCGAATAATCAACTTGCCAAATGCCTGATTTATTCCTAAACGTTTTGTTTGGTTTATCACTGTGTGGAACTCTTCTAGTTACACTTAATTTCCATGTATTACACATAATACCGTAACTGACTACTCAAAATTATAAAGGTGTAGGCTGAAATTATTTAATCAAAGCATGTTAATATTTAATGGTTTGATTACGCAATAGCCGCGTTTCTCGCGAATTCATTTTTAATTTAGTTTCTAATCTCTCTTCTTGCTTAACCCACACCGAAGACATAAAAAGATGCGGTAAGCGATAGGTATCTCTGTGCGGATGGACTCGTCCAGAGCCGAGCTCGGAGCACAGGAGCACTCCAGCTGACCGCAAGGAGAGTTTCAGAGCGCGCCCTATCGGCTTTCCTGTGGATAAAAATATTTTCCCGCGTCCATTGAAAATCTCTTAACCCTTTATAACCGACGCATTCTTTTTTTTTTCTCTCGTGCACCGGATGGTGCTCGCGTTATTTGACTGGAATGCGCCGTGCTCTAAACACGCGATGGAGGTTTATTCCCGCACGCCCATTGAAAAGGTAAGATTTCGATAGCAGGATAGGGAAAATCCGGTGCCTACTGGTGAAACCTTTAGAAAACTGATTAATGCACCGCTTTCGGCCTCATTGGTTTTCCCGAAGCAAAAAGAGAACGAGTAGGCACATATAAAACAGAATGCCTTCTATACGGAGCAATGGACAAGCCCTTACTCCGCAAAACAATAAAAAAAACTACACGGACGAAGAAATTTCGTTTTTTTTTCCAACCTTCTGAGAAGCCATCAAGCGTTATACGGGTTTCCGCGACGGGAGTACGGGGTTCGATCCTCGTTGAAAACATTTCCTTCTCCTGCGGGCTGCCTGCCCTCGGAACAAAACTTCCCTCACACCTTGTTGGTCCCATTATTCGCAGTATTTCTCCCTTTTAATCCACGAGAGCCCATCCCAAACCCCTTATCCTATGGCTCGTACCGTTAAAGCATAAGCCACTCGACTCGACCCCTCTCTGTGTGTGTGTGTGTGTGCGCGCGTTGCTGCTATTCCCGCCCGGCGCAAAACATACGCCCGTCCATGTTGCGTACAGGAAAGAGGCCTCCCATTCGGCTATTCACGCTCCGTGCGCCACGCCGGTCCCGCCACTCCAACCGCCACACACCCCCGCCACACACCCCCGCCACACACCCTCCCCATACCCACATTTGACCAACATTCATACTTTACTATGGGGAGTTGACTCCCACCACGCGTGCACGCACAGAAATAGGAGTCAGCTATTGACTTTTACGCGTGCCTTGTCGTGTGGTGCTGGACGGGGGAGCCAATCCATTCAGCGATTTTTTTTCTTTTTTGCCGCTGCTGCCACTCGAAGTTTCCTAGCTCTTTCCGTGTCCTTTGTTCGCTCGCGGAATTCTCTATTCGTTTTTTTACCGAAAAATTTGTCGTCCTCAGGATTGGTTAGGTTGATTCGAGAATTCAAGTCTTTCGCGTTAAAGCGATTTTTCCTTGCGTCTGGTGCAGCGCGTGGCTTCCTTGTAATTATCGGGAGATGAGTCGAGATGCTTTAACTATCCATGGAGATATTTTTTTATGCAGTTCAGAATCCAATACGAGGAAAAGTATTTCTTACTGCTGAATTAGCACGAATCCACTTGGTCTGTAAGGATAAGTTAGTGTGATATCTTATCCATAAAAGGAAAAACTTTCTCCTGAAATATGCAACATCTATGATGAAAATGTTAATGTTGTATTATTAAACAGTATCGCTAGTGTCAACCCGAGCCTTCTCAATTTCATCATTATTTCCACGCAGGTTTAATATCCTCAGGTAATAATCTTTAAATTGTTTCAACCGCCCAGTTCTCATCTCAGAATAATATGTCGAAATTTCTATTTTTACTTTTACCACGTAGTGTAGAAGCAAGTATGTATTATTTTCGTAAAATAATCGAATTCGATATTTTAACGTGAAAACGCGTTTTAAGATCCTATTTTTTCGATTATATTTGTGCTTGTCTGTGTGAAAGTATATTGTGGGCGCTCTAACTAATAAACTAATATCCAAATCAACACGAAACTTGACATCTAAGATTTTTATTTAAAAAGATTAAGGTCTGGTTAGTTTTGACTAAAATTGGTCAACCGGAAGTGCTTTTCTCTGGTCATGTTTCCGTTTTTCTAAATTAATTTATGTAAATATTTGTCATTATCAAAGTTTTAGACAATTTAATTTCGTAAAAATAATTTTTTGTAAATATTCACAGCGATCCCAGCGCTACATTAATGTTTTGTTATCCACAGCAAGAGAAAACAATTTTATTTACTTATTGCTTTTCAAAGATAAAAGCGATTGAAAATATTTTTCGATGTGAAAATAATTGAAAGTGTTTAAAAATTACAAGTGTAATCGCCTATAATTATTCTTGGTGAGCTGATGTCGAGAGAAAATTATTATAAGTGCTATTGCAATCACATTCAGTATACTTAGTAGTATGGAGAAAGTCATGCGCTGGACACAAAATTTTTTAATTACATTTATTTGCTTTACATGAAATGCAGAATCCATATTTTCTGATATTTCTGAGTTGGCTAATATAAAGCCTGGAAATTCATATTTGCTTATTCGTGCAATTTTGATGCTAAATGCCAGATGTGAATATAATTAAGCATACTTAATTCTAATATCGAGAGACAAAACATTTTTTGTGTTATACGTATACATACTTATAGAGAATAGCGTACCGAAAACTTGGCAGACCCGCCTGCCACCGATTCATTTTCCTTGACACGAGGTCCTCCATCACTCGCGGGTTGCTGGGATGCCCGAAACGCCACTTTTCTTAAAGTATTACAAAGTCGTTGTAAATGAAAGGTTATACTCAACAGATTTTCTAATCATAAACTAGTACGACTTTCTGTCACAGGAATCACAAGTATTTAAAACAACGCGCTATTTTTCCATGGCGTAAGTATAGGCCTTAAAAGCTTGTCTAAAGCGTCGAATGACGAGGCCACGATCTCCCCCGACTCGAACGAGCCTCTCGACTCAAAATACAAAACCTTACCTGCTCCACGAGGGAATTAATGAAAAAAGTCGGCATAGATGGCGCGCCGCTGTACCTCGGCGACTGCAACGCCCACTCACGGCCCCCGTTGCCCTATGATGCGCCCCGTCTACGCCACAGCGGTCATTGTGAAGTCCGCTAGTAGCTACTCCCTCCTTTTTTTCCCTTCAACTACTTCTCTCTCTCTCTCCACTCTCTTCTATTTCCCCTTCCATCTGTCTCTATCGTCCTCCGGCCAGGTCCTTTGATGCCACGGCCAATTAACCTCCCAACGGCCCGTGTCCACCCGTGCGCTCCAGCCTAGTCCGGGGCGAACCGCTCCCGCGTGCTCCACTCGGTCCTTCTTTTTCAAACCGTGGCACGGGAGTTGGCGTTTGTCCCGGCGACGGTGTGTTTATGCGTCACAATAATATACACGGGGTTCCATCTTGAGTTTTTGTCCCATGAGGAATAATTATAGAAGAATTATGGTCTATTTTATCTCTCCGCTCCATCTCATCTCCCCTCCCTCCCCCTCCCCCCATGCCCCTTGTATCCTTAATGGATATCCTCCAATGGGATAAACTTCGGATTGATTGCTAAGATATATTTCGTGAAAGATTGTGTCAAGAGGCTGGTAGGTTTGGAGAGGGTGTTTTGCAAAAGATAGCGATTGATATGGGAGCGCTTTTTTTGCAGTTTTTATTGATTTTAATTACGAAATCGCTAGCTAATGCTCGTGACTGGAATTGATCTTTATGAATTCAGACCAATTTAAAAGTACCTTATAGTCTCCTGAATTATACAATTTTCATATGCTGAGATTTGGCCTAGTTTATAAATTTTATCTGCGGTTCCTTTTGATTTTGACAGAACCAGGGGCGTACTGATAGGCCCCCCCAACCCCCGTAATGCGGGGGGGCCGGGATTCGTGGGGCCCCCGATCATTCAAACCGCACAGATGAAGGCGTTCGTAAGGGCAGGGGCGGCCCGAGGTACGGGCGAGCCGGGCTGCTGCCCGGGGCGCCTATTGTTGGGGGCGCTATCCTGATCATCTATCTATGCGTTACTTGCATGTGAATAAATATTGGACACCAATTTATATCGTGAAACAGGCTAGAACCACGACGAAATTCCTTTTATTTACAGAGCGATGGATAAATTCACTTATATTCTGTAAATATCTCAACAAACTTTTACGGAGGGGGGCGCTGGTGTACTATCTCGCCCGGGGCGCCGAAATTCCTCGAGCCGCTCCTGCATAGGGAGCCCCGTGTTATTTGCTGCGGGTTGGCCCCCAGATTTTCCGGTACGCCCTTGGACAGAACTCTTCCATTTATTTTGCTAACTCGAAGAAATTAAATTGTTTTTAGTTACCATCTTCTGCCGAAAACATTAGGATGGTTTTCTGTATATTAGTGTGCTAATTGTAAGACTGGAGATATGTTTTAATGGCTGACCGCCTTTCGAGTTATGAATGCTTCTATGCGAATGATAGAAGTCACTTATATGTAGTTATATGTAGTCTGACATGGTTGGATAATGGCGAAATTTTCAAATCCTTCTTATCTTTGTATACCAAGCATTTCATTTTACGTGGATTCCATAGTTCCTGCTGGTTTTTATGCACCTTTTTTATATCGACATAAAGCTGTACGCTGCTGCATTTCTCCTCGAAAGAGAGAGCATCCGTTCTCCACGTCTTCCCCTACCGAGACTGGATTTCACATGTTAAAAACGGTTAAGAATTCCTTGAGATTACCGGTAGCTGAATTCCTCGATCGGATCAAAAGGAATATTTTTATCTTTCTCCGTAGTGCGTGTGCTTCCTTACGAAATCAGGGTCAATCCGGGAAATACGGTCACCTTTCATAGACTTTTCGTGTGCATTTATGTCATATCCCATTAATTAACTTAACCTCCGTTGTTAGCTCAACGCTTAGCTCGCCTTTCTTTTAAATCTCGCAATTCAGTTTTGTTCGAATGCTCTGTAAACTCGTTTCATCTCGTGGGGATCATTTTCGCCGTCCCTACTCTCCCTATTACCCCTCCAAATCTCGTCTCCAACGCTATCATAAAACATATATAAAAGACAGTGTCCCTTTGTCTCTTTGTCCGTTTGTCCCTTTGTCATGTAATACTTTTTGAAGCTTAATATCTCGCAAACGACTGAACAGAATTTGATGACATTTTCACGATAGTATTATGATATACATAACAACAAAACGTTTTAATGTATCGAACTCGAGATCAAAGACCTGGATTCGACTCCAGGGGATAATTTTCATTTCCAATAAGTTAACACGTAAAATCGGCTTTACGACGTGCAGGCTTTAATTCTTTTTTAGATTAAAATTAGAAAGATTTGGCCTACAATCTTCGGATATGAACCATTTTTAAGAAAACGTTAGGTATAAAGTTTCTTATTCTGTTCATCTTTTTCCGCCTACAGTTGGAAATTTCTCAATCTAAACGTTTAATTCACACAGTTTGAGGAAATCTTGCCATTTTAAGGGGATGTTGTCTTACCTAGCAATTCCATTGTTAGACCTCTATATCATATTGTTAATTCAGTCCTTATGGGTATAAACGTGCTTTGAATGCTTTTAATACCAGAGAGGGGGGAAAGGGGGGGAGAGGGGCGAGCGAGAGGGAGGGGGAGAGAAGGAAGTAGAGGGGGAGAGAGGGGGGAGGAGGAGGGAGGGGGGAGGAGGAGAGAGGGGGAGTGGGAGGGAAAGAGAGGCAACTATTTTAAGTTTAACTAAAGATAGCCCGTCAACAACAGTATATTCACTAGAAATTTTGTATATGACAAAATATTTCATATGTAAAAGTGTGATATTAATTATTCTAAATGAAAATAATAATAATCTATCTATCTATAATTCTTCCGTTCAACGGGCATTACACTAGTCTTCTAATAATTGCTGCTTCCTACGAAACCCTGCTCGCGTCCCGCAGCCATGCTCTGGCCGCTCCCGATTCTCGCTTTTCCATATCGCTTGCCAGCGAGAACTCCGTTCGCCTTACGACACCGTCCAATCCGATTAAGAATTAAATGAAAATCCATTTTTATCGCAATCTTCGTACAATTTAGCGTCAGCACGGGAATGATTTTGGAGTGATATGTTTACCCGTCATTTCGATAAAATACATGTGTTTGCGCGGTTTAAGGACATGGTGCAAAATTAATCTGAACCCTTTGACACGTTGTTTTTACGGTTGACTTATTCTGGATGTGATATTTATCTAAATATCATGGGGATTTCGAAATTGATCATAACAGTCTGGATCTACAAATGTATGCATGCGTTTCAAAATTTGCTGAAATCCAAACCTGAGTTATGAGTAGGAACTAAATTGCCAGTCCAGTATTTATTTTTAAATAATCAATTTCGAGATATACGAACACCATAAGCTTCATTTTTTTACATTAATTGCATCACCTATTGAAACTACCCGTGTATTTCACATGATAGTATGTTATTATGTATCTAGTCAGCTTCGTAGGCCGCAAATGGAAAAGTAGCTTGATCGACTTTGACTTCCGAAGCAGGTATCGAGGCGAATACGTGCATTGGACGTACGTTATCGGATGTAAAACTGTTTCTATGCCGCGGGACGATTTTTATGATTAAAATCATTCCTTTAAACTGTTAACTTAAATTATTTCTCCTCTAAACATTTTCCAATACTTTGCGTTTTCTGGAAAGCGTTTTTTTTTTATCTTTAATCGAAATTCAACTCAAGCACTCAAGAAGTCTTCGCCCCCGTCATTTGTTTAGCGGTTTGGAATATATTTGAAATTTGTTTACGTTTTCTTTAAACATCTAGATTTTGCAAATTCACGATTGAATCGTATGTCTTAAATCACATGTGGTGGTCAATCCCAGCCTAATGACTGCACAAGTTCTGAAACATTTTGGTTGTTCATTGGAATGAACACACGAAATCCAACACGAACTATTTTTAAGTAGGACATCAAGAAAATTCTGTTATAAGATATTATACGTTATCACCAAATTATAAACGGAAATTAAAATTCCGTCGTTTAGATTCTAACCTTAGACTTTGAATTTATGTGTTCGATATATCTACACCACTGAACGCAAAATATTTTACAATTTATCGCTGCAAGAAAAGGTATGTATTCAGCCTTTCAATTTCACTTGCTGTTCGCAATCTAGGCAACTTACATGATATTACGTGGGCGAGTTTATTTACACGTCTCGTCTTGCATGCGGAAAGTTCCATTACATCATAATACGACAGACACATTTCCTCAAGGAATGATCGCCATTTGAAATGGAAATGTATCATTCCTCAATCAGGTTGAGTCGATCGGCCAAGGGTCTCCATACTTAGATTGTAAATGTCGAGATACACCGCAAATGCAACACGTGCGTGATTTTCATTGCCGTAACTAGGGAATGGCGAAACTGGTATTTGCCATAGGCGCCGCTTGCAAAAGGCGTCAACCGTTCCCGCAAAATGCGCGAAAAATTAATTTTCCTATAAAAAAGTGTTATCTTAATACTCAAACATTGATATATGTATAATAAAAACTCCGTTATTCTTTATTAAAACGAATAAAAAATTATATCCTGCATAACTAAGGCGTTTCCTAAAATTTCGCCATTGTCGCCATATCGCCAAGGTACGCCTCTGGTGATGTTGCATGGCAACCAAACCGTTTTAGAAACCCTTCAAATGTTCCCTCTTCACGATGTTATATAAAGTTGCACTAGATGCTTTTTAAAACACAAATACGATAAAATGTATCTATCTCGTTTCTGCTGGGAATGATTTAATTTTTGTGGTGACATAGGTGAATTCTTGAGGAGACATAATTTGGCAAGTAATTGAAAGAGATATCCAATCGCATAACAGGTAATATAAGGACTCAAGGTGAACACATACCACGTTCAACTCACTATGCTCAGTTGGATGCTTTGATTTCTGCTCTCCATGTTTATAAAAGTGTTTTCTAGGATTTCCTTTGGTGCAAGACTCCTCTTGCAAAATAATGTTTAGAGAAAACTTTCAAGATATATTTTCGCAGTTAGCTGACTTTGGTGATATCAGATCCCTGCAATATACCCTTTAGAGCAGGGGTCGGCAACCTACGACCCTCGGGCCTCATGCGGCCCCTGAGAGCGTTTTATGCGGCCCGCTAAGCCGTGATGAAAACTAGCTCGGTATAATTTTACAGTCAATTCCATCTTTTTTCAGTGAAACTATGCTCTCAAAACCTTTTCCGGTGGAGTTATAACGCCAGTAAACTAATTAGAATTGATTTTCACTGAAATGAGATCACAAAATCTCTAGGTAACTTCTGATTTAAACGCCCATCCGGCCCGCCGAAGATCTCGTGATTTACGATGCGGCCCTCCGAAGCAGTAACAACAACGAATGTGGCCCACCACATAGAAAAGGTTGGCGACCCCTGATTTAGAGTATAAATAAAGCATTAATTAAAAAATCAACTAATTTTGAAAAATTACAGTGCAAGTGTATCACTTCTTAAATTCCTCATCAAAACCAGGACTTCCAGAGCCCTCGCGGTATTTTCCGGTGACTTGTGATAGTGTTTTCTTCCAGTTGAATTGTTCCTTTTGGTGAATAAAATTATATTATTGATGATTTAAACAGTTGGGAAGGACTCGCATATATAAGACATATATATTTATTTCAAGGGTGAACAACAAAAAAGTCTTTCTAAACAAACGTCTCTTTAAACTCTTCGAAAGACGTTGTCTTCAGATTTTATGGAAACCCTCGCATTTCGTGTCACTTACTCCGGTGGACATTAATCGCAAATCATCGTCATGCGGAATTTTAATAGGCCGTTAAAAAAGGCGCATTGATCACAACCCGAACAATGCATTAACCGGTAATTTATTGGATTTTATCGGTCGAAGTCACTCGTAAACGATGATGGGTCGTAAAAAAGCTGTAGATGGCCGTAAAATGATATGTTTAGCACTCGTTTTGGATGCGGACGTTCATAGTTCGAGTTTGCCATCCTCGAAACGGTGTTTACACACGGTTTAATCCAGGGTTCGCGGTCATTCAACTTGCGTTTTATTATTTCCAAAATAACCCTCGATTAACCAGTAACTTGTTCACCTTTTGTGATCTCATCTTCTTTTAAGTTTGAATTCTTTGATTGAGCGGGGTGGTAATCCTATAAAACAGGAAGAGTTACTAAATATTGAATTGAATAACGCTTTTGTTAGGGTGAGATTGTTACTAAATATGTCCCCCCTTCCACCTAACCCCTTGTAATTTATAAATACCATATAATTGTCACATAGATAATGATTTTGATGCTCACATATGCATATAAAAACGCACATATACACAAACATTCAATAGGACAGTTAAGAAAAAAAAGTTGTAAACAAGTTCACGTAAAATAATATATTGAGCTTATCCATGCTACAAAATTTCTCCACTCGGCGGAGAGTTTCTTGAGGAATAACAAGGTGTTATTTAAAAGTGCGAGTTGTTCTCTGCTTTCTTATGTAGCAATATTTTCGGCCAGTACCTGGTATGAATACAGAGAATTAAGTGAAGGAACTTTCTGTACTTTGACAGGCTCGTTTAAAGGTATTTGTAATTTAAAATAAAAGCTGGAAGTTCGTTCCACAAGCTGCAAGCCGTTACCGTGAATGATTTATTGTAGATTTCCGTCCTGTGGCGGGGAATGAGAAGTAAATGTTTTCCTCTTATATCTAAACTATGAACTGTGTTGACACTGTTGAATTGCAAAGAAAGGCAAATTGACGTGTTATTTTTACGAATTTTGAATAATAACTAGAGTAGATGCAGGCGTCTTCTATAATCTACGTTTAGATTATTTTCGATAAACTCGTAGATTTATTAGCGACCTATTACGTGCAAATTCGCTAAATGTCAAGTAAATAAACTTTCATATCTTGTTATCTCGTCCTGAAAAATATCAAGCTCCGAAATATAGCATACATGAACACGGTATAAAAGTTTAGAAAGTAACTGTTAGATGCCTTTATAAAGTCAACGTCTTCGCAGAATTGATCTCTTTTGAGCGACAGCAGCGGATATGAGCCGCTCGATTGTTTTCTAGCGCATTCGCGCAAGTGCACGTGAACACGCACGAACACAAAGGCATATTACTCCAGGAAGGAGGATTTCCGAGAGCGTTTTAATGAGAGGATTTTGATCACCCGAACCCAGACTGTATAAGGACACAAAAGGAAGCCGTTACCTCAAAGACAGCGATTATGGCTTGTGGGAAGCTTATGTAAAACTGTAGGTTGCCACAGGTAATTCGAGCGAGTGAGCGCTGAACAGTTGCGGACGATTTGAATACTGTGATCTCTTTATCAATCTGTTTTCCCCTTTTCCTATGAAAGCCTCGCTTCTTATTTCTTCGGCACGCATTTCCAATTATGTACTTAAGATCGCGTCATATCTAAATTGAACGAAAACGATCTCTTTATCACTTTAATTTGGGAATTAATCTCGCGTTTTCGCAATAGTTCGTTTATTCATGAGCAGCGCAAACAATTCACAGTGGACTTCTTCCAGATCCGATCGATTACATATGTCATTGCAATTTCTGTGATGTTGCTTTCAAACACAATTATCGAGAGTAAAAATCATCCAAGAAGTGCATGGATATATGAAAAACAGATAAAAATCATTCTTTAAAGGACTTAATTTTTATATCAGCTGAATTTTACAGAATTACATTCCCGTTTTGCGGTAGAGTATAGAACATAAACTAGTGGTGATAATCAGAGAACCATTTATTATAAATCGTACGACTGATAGCTATATGAGTTGGTATCTAACTCAGAATCGCTTTAGTAAGGGGACTACTTTGTAATAATCGGTGGGAAAATTAATAAATCCTCGCAGCGGCAATTATATCCCAAGACGTGGTGAAATGAGCGATCTTCGACTCGGCTCTCGCCCAAATCAAGATTGAAATGGCGGAGCATCAATCGCGCGGTTAATTTATCTGCTTCGTTAGCGTCTTACTTAGAGGCGTCTGCGAAGGGAATGGCTTGCGTCCTTCCTTCCTCGAGCCTCCCTCCCCTCTCCCTTTCCTCCCTCCCCCCTCCACACCCTCCTTCCCTCCATCCCCCGTACCTTCCATCGGTTCGCGGCCTCACAAAGATTGCTAACGGCGTGTCCACGTGATTAAGTCGGTTAAATCATCCATCGAGGCGTAAATTGGCTTGGTATGAAAAGGGCAATAAAAATATAGGAATAAGTGAGAGATTTTAAGGGAACTTAGAGATTTTCATTAAGAATCTCGACGTTCAATAATAAATTGGCGTGTTTGTTGTGAGAAAACCATGGAGATGCGATGCTGAGAAAGTATGCGAAGGGATGGGCGCTAGAGGAGATTCATTATGCACAGAAGGAAGGATATTTCGGAAGGGATTGGAGGTAGTTACCGACTTATAGTCGCTTCATCATGAAGGCTTAAAGATTATCCGGCGTATTTTCAAGCCACGTTAATACGAAGACAAGTCCAAATAATTGCTTGAAAATGCTACTATGAATCAGCTGAAGCAGAAATTATTTACTCAAGATATTAGGGAAATAGATCGGTTTACTCAAAAGCAGGCTCAAGGAGAAGAATGTTAAAATACAAAATGCATTATTTACAAGATCGAACTATCTTTATTATGACGCTAATTTTAGTTCAAATTCCAAAAAGCATATTTAACATGAATTTATTTTTATATTTTGAAAATTTTCATAGGCAAATATGTTAGCTATGCAGCTCTACTAAAGAAGAATGAAATTTCATTTTTTTACTCCGAGTTTAATGATTTTCGTATAACGAAACATTCAGGATGTAGACTTGCTTATGTGAAAGCACCTTTGAAAAGGATTAAAAGATCTTGAAATTCGACTATGGAGTGTGGTTGTTAATGGCTACCGATCCTTAACGATTAGTAAAAATAAAACTTTGGCTTTCTATTGTGAGCATCGGGAAACAACGAATCTAAAAGTGTTTTCTCTAATTTTACTTAATTTTCACGTGTGACTGTGACGACGATCGCCTTCTTTTTAGGACATAATCACGGACATTTACAGCATTCCAACTCTTCAACTTAAACAAGAGAATTGCAGACGCGTCTTTTCAATGTTATTTTTAACAAATTTGCTCTGTTTTACCAATGTTTCTCGATCAAATTCAACTCCTAATGTTATTCCGATGTCACTCCCATGCGTTGAAACAGTGAAAGGAGCCACCGTGCGCCGCAATGACTGTAATATAGCAGATTCTTCGCGAAAGATACCTTCAAAATAAGAAATTAAGTAATAGAAAATAAAAAAGGTAAAAAAGAAAACATAAACGCCCTAGATCTCGAAGTTCCACTCGTCGAAAGGAAATGATAAGAAGGAAACGGATCAACCGCAGCATCCGAACGCTGCAACATCCATCTGGCAAAGAAATTCGACACCCGATACGCCGCCGGGTGACAGCGGGTTGCTCAGGTAAACGTAGCCCTTTAGGAAGGTGGACGGGAGGATGAAGGCTCCATATATGGCGGGAAGCTTAATGGGACTATCGATCTCGTTAATCAATGTTGTTTTCAACCCTTTCTGCCCCTACAGGAAGGAAGGGCGGACGTGTGTGTTGGACACGAGTCACGGGGGGAGAGAGAGAGTCATTCCACCGACTGTTTTTCCTCCCTCCCCCTCCCCTATCTCTCTCTCTGACCTTTGATTTCTCTATGCCCGCCGAGGATTACCTTATACCTCTCTTTTTAATTTTTTCAATGACCCCCAGGGGTTGGTTAGGCGGAGGCTGAGGGAGAGGCATGGACGGGAAGAGGGTGGCCAGGAAATTGAGTCTACTATATCGCGAGGGAGGCGGATGGAAGGGGAGTGGAGAGGACTGCGGTGGCGAAGGGGTGCCCTCGCCCGCCGAATATCTGATATTCTAAATAACTTATTTAACGGAAAATTGACGGCGACGAATGCTAATGTGGCTTCATGAAAGTTCTCTTACATTTATACGTTGGCCAAAACATTTTTCCTTTTACCCCGGAGGTTAAGTCGTTTATTCTGGTCGTCAGGAGCCGTTTTATGTCGTGTATTAATTTTGAACCCCTCTTGCAGTTTCCAGGACGTTAATCTATCGTCAATTCTAGTTACATCTTTTTGAAATTATTTTTTAAAATTTCTGAGGAAATCTTGTTCGTATTCCCATTATAATTTCTACGAATTAAGATCCTGAAGTGAAAACACGTGGAATTCGAGTTATAGAACTCCAGCGTAACTTTTGAATTTATCTTTTAGAGCCACGTATATCTTAAATGGCTAATTAATAAAAAAATCAATTCAAATAAATATATATATTTTTAAAATTTGCGAATTTGTCGTTTTAATAATGAAATAAACCGTGATATTTTAACCATACTTCTTAGTAGAAATCGCAGCAGTCATCGAGGAAAAGTTTGAATGGAAATATATTTTTCAGAATTTTATTTATGTTGGCTTGTGTATTTTCTAACAATGTAAGACCTTTCGGCATATTATATGTTAGATGTGAAGATATTAAGAGAATTAATGGTAGATTCAGCGGATCATGATGAAAGCAGTTCTCACTCTGTGCCAAAAACTCCAAAATAACACTAGAGCTTAAATTCATCACCCTATCTGATGAGGCACGTAAAAAGATCATTGAGAATATAACGACACACTGTTCCGTAAATTACTCGTCAGCATTCTTTTCTTTCCTCGAGATACATCGAGACCAATATTATTGACAAAGTAACATAACTTTTCTCCAAAGAAGTTCCTTGCTATGGTTTACTGGCAAATTTCCATGCACCACTCAACGATGGCCCCCATGCACCTCATAACGTTTTATTCAGCCACCTCCCGCCCCCTCATCGTCGCTTTGATCATCACAATGAATATCTCTCTCGTAGAGCATCATTCCTCTTAACAGGCTCCCCATTCCCTACCCTTCTTCCCCACTCTACCTTCCTGTCAGGATCTGATATCCTAGCGCCGTGTTCCTGAAACCGTCGATGTTACGTATAATGATCTGTATCCTCGATTTTTACGTATTATTTCGTTTCTTAGTCATGTTATAATATTTAAA
The DNA here is from genome assembly GCA_036926305.1 of Uropetala carovei. Classification (NCBI taxonomy): domain Eukaryota; kingdom Metazoa; phylum Arthropoda; class Insecta; order Odonata; family Petaluridae; genus Uropetala; species Uropetala carovei. The sequence goes on from JAXCHB010000167.1 coordinate 4,013,886, forward strand.
CGACTGATCTCCTAGCGGACATTGAGGCACGCGGAGGGGTTTCATTGCGTATTTCCTGCTCCCGCTATGTCCACCCTCTCCGACACCACACTCCACCCCCTCTAAGACCGCACCACCTCCAACACACCACCCCGTCCCGACACAACGTGCCATTCCTTCATGAGAAACGTCCCAGTGACCTCTTTCGACCGTGGACGTAGCTCGAATCTGCTTTATTGTACAACACGGCCGATCAAATGTTTAGCCTATTTCTCGAGTCATCACTGACTTATTCAACGAGTGATCTTCTTAATATATAATTTAGTGTGTTTGTTTGTATGTCCGTTTATAACATAAGAACCAAAAGTTCCACAACTTTCAAACTTTTCACATGATTTTATATCATCCATGAAAAGATTTTAGGCAACTTTGTTTCCCCCCACCTCCCCCCTATAATCCCCCACTCTCTTGGAATTTTTTTTTTATTTTCATATTTTTAAAAATTGTTTTACTTGAGTCGTACCTTATCCCTTCTACAATGTGTATAGAGAATTTGGGAGGCCTTTGACTCCCCGTTCCCCCATAATTTTGATTTAAAGTTACCCAATCCTTAGACAAATTGACCCGGGCAACGCCGGGTACTGCAGCTAGTTTTAAATATTAATTAATTTATTATTGAAGGTTTGTTCTTGCTTTATATTATTCCTAGGTTCAGCAACTGAAAACTCGATTCTTCCTACAGTTCTCTTACCACTGAATTAATACTTCCTTTTCGGAATTTCGTGTTTTACCCCGTTAGTTTTACATTTGGTAACAAAGGTACGAATTTCGAATCATGTCACCAAATAAATTTCTATTCCTGTTGGTAGGAGCATCGCCGCGAAATTAAAAGAGCATTAACGTGTGCTTCTCATATTATAATTATGTATTTTACGGTTTGTAAACGCAATTACTCGCTCGCTATAACACAAGTGCTCAAGGGCAGACCAAGTTTCGATTAGTTAGCAATTTACTTCCTGATTATGTCCCTCGAATTCTTTTATTCTTAAGATTATCTGTCCCGAATTGCGCATGGTGTCACACACAAGTCAGCCCATTTCACTTAATCCCGAGCATCCTTAAATGCGTCAACTTTCAGGATTAAATCAAAATTGAAACTTCCTCCTAATGGAAAACGCACGTTCCCCTATGCTTCTTCTACAGTCTTGTTACGTCTTTTTCTTTCTTCCCCCTTCTCCCTCCTTATTCTCTCCCCCCCTTCCCTCCTTATTCTTCCCCTCCCCCATACCTCTGCCTCTAATCCCCTCGCTCGCCGCTTTAATCTTGATCTCCCACCCTCCCCCCTCCCACTCTTGCACCGCATACCTTTTACCCCCTCCTCCGGTCACCTTCCCCTCCTCCTCCGCCCCCTCATCGCCGCCCCTTATCAACGCCGCTTCTACTTTGGCCCCCAGATCTCTGATTTCCACCCTTTCACTTCTCATCTTCTCCATCTCTGACACGGCCCGCCCTCTCCACCTCCCTTTCTCTCTCTCCCTTCTCCCCCCTCCCCCTCCCTCCTCTCCTTTTCCACCCCATGGCTGTGACCTCCCTCGGATCTTTCTTCCCTTGCCTTCCCCCGTTCTTTCTCTCCTTTTCTTGCATCTCTCCTTTCTCCCCCTCTTGATCCATCCCTCGCCTCCCATTCAACCCGTAGCTATCCCTTTGCTTACATTTATTACACCCATGCTCTCAATAACATTCGAGGACTATGTGCTAACCTTTTTTTTCTCTTCCTCCCTTTCTAGGTCTAATTACGTGGTCACATCATAACGATCCAAGCTAAACTTGGAAAGCGTCTTTTTGTACTCTAGTAAATCGCACGGGCAGGTAGATTAGAGTATATGTACGTGAATTCAAAGTTTTTCATAATTTAACCAACTCTATGATTTATTAGGTATCATTTTGGTCGAATTTAATTTATACGGATTATCTTTTGACGTCAAATTTTGCTCCTTTATTATCCTAATAGAAATAAGTAACAACATTTCTGAGTATTTGTTTGTTGTTATAGGTTTCTGACGTATTCAAAGCGTTCTTATCGCCCAACGTTTTTGTAAAAATATTTTTTCCAACTTGTAATCATGTTTATTATCACTGAAATTACGTTTCACGTTCATCCTTCATCGCGCCAATAAACTCGAATATTCCTTCCTCTGTTTTCTTCGAAACGAGTTTCACACTAAATTCGCGTGACACACATTTATGGCTGCTCATACAGGCATATATAAAAAAAATTTTAAGCGACGCATTTAACAACTTTTATTTTAACATCGCGTGACGTTTATGCATTTATGGTGGTACATAGTCTTTCAAAACGCAATATAAGAGTTGCTTAAAATTTTTTCTTAATAATCTCCGCTTGTTCCGGCACGCACTCCATCACGCCCGCCTATAACGCTGCATTCCTCCAAGGCGGCACTCTCTCGCTCCACACCCTCTCACCAGACACCCTCTCGCCCCCAACCTCCTCCTCTCTTTACCCCCTTCCTCTCCTCTTGGTATGCAGCCAACCCTCTCCCTCCCACACAACACCCCATTTTCCCCCTCTCATCCCAAGTCTCTCGATCTCGGCCGCCTCTCAACCTTCGCTCAAAAGAGCCGATATCCTTTCGAAACACTTTGTAGCAGTTTTCTTAACCTTCTAACTCGACACATCTAAGTCTCTTTACGCCTCTTAAGACGCTCGAATGCTTTCAGCCGTACATCTCCCCTCCCTCTCTGCCCTCCAACCCCCGTGCGGCTCTACTCCGTTGTTTCCTGCGAGAATATTAGTTAAACTTTTTGACTTGGTCGCTAGTTTATGCCGCCTTCGACCTAGATAACGAATTATTATACCCTTGTTTCAATATATCTTAACAGCTTTTTTGAAAACTCTCGTCGAAAAAGATGAGTGAAAATTATTTTAATTTTCATTAACATGCAGGGAAATTAATGTCTTTCTCAAGAAATCGGACCAAAAAGAAATTGTCTATGGAAGATACTTTGGGCAGTTTTTCAGTCTAGAAAATGGTGTACAGTAGCAATGGAGGAATCCTTAGAGTGGCAACCCCAGTCGATAATGAGCGTTCTTATGCTAGAATTATAAAAATTAAGGTATTACATCACTTTAATTGTGCATCACCAAAATCAATTTTGGGGAATCTTGCGTTAGAGCCAATAAAAATATGGTCGAGCTAAGCCTTTTTGCTTGTCACTACTCGAAAAATTAAGTAAATATCCGTTAGTAATTGTAATAATTCTCTACATTGAGATATAATTAGTGAATGCGTAGTGGGTATCAGTAATAGAAATAACATCCTCTATGTATCGTATCATTTAAATATTCACCTGATAAGCAGATATTTTCTTAAAATAACGCGAGATTAAAATCGAGATGATCTTATCTTTTATAATTACGTCCCACGCGAGTTCGATGTCTTGTCGGAGATCCTCACATCAAGCGGGTTTTAAAAACAGAATTTCCATCTTCACTTATCGAAATTGTATTTCCACACAAATCATTGGGGTTCTAGTGCTAACAAATCAAGATTAATTAAAACGAAAAGTGGTCGCCATCCTTATAAAGTATTGTTTTATATTGGGAGAGGATACTTAGTCTGGGTTTCGATCGAGGTGAAAAAGCGAGAGAGTGGAGAAGGAAGGAAGGAAGGAGGGTCGGACATTTCAATTTGCGGAATACCTTAGGTTATGCGACGTGAGACAAAGTGGCACGTGATTAGGACTTTATTCGATGCTTTCGAAGGAACGGGCTGTGAGCGCGCGCCACGCGAGATGAATTGAAATATTCCGTCGAGGACCCTAGGAAGGAATAAGGGAATTCACGTGCGATGAAAATATAAGGATTTGATAGGGGATGAACGACAAAATAGAGCAAAGTGGTGGAGGGAGAGGGGGGGAGGGGAGGAGGAGGAGGAAGAAAGAGGACGAAAAGGGGGAGAACAGGTAAAAACGGCGAGGAAAAATGGAACGTCGACGGCGGAGAACGCCGCCGTCTTCAAGGTTCGACTTTCCCGCTTCTCCCTCCCTTCTCCGCCTCCCCCCCCCCCTCGCGCCTTATACCCTTACCGCCCCCTCACCCTCCTCTCCTCGCTTTCCCCTCCCCCCACGCACCTTCCCGTCTCTCGCAAAAACAAAGGCTCAACCCTTCGGAAATAATTACATTTTCAGCCCCGTCGGGCGAGAGACTGTGTTTAAAAAAATCGTTTAGAGAGAAAGGAGGTGGAAAAGGGAGGAGTGGGAGGGGGATAGAGGGGGGAGGGAGGGAGGGAGGGGGGAGGTTCTGGTGGAAAGAAGTTTGAGATGGGTGGAACAGGGAGTGTGTCCTTTTTATTTTAGAAAGGGAGAACGGCGACAAGGCAAAGGAAGCTGGTTCTTCTTGTCTTTGTGCCGTGCGCGCACCCGGGTTCTTTTCCGCGTAGAGGCGTGTTCAGACGCAGGAGAAGGAAGGAAGGAAGGGGGAGGGGGAGAGAGGGTGAAGAGAGGGGGAGGAGGAGGGGGGGGAGGGGTATTAAGGCGTGTAACATGAGGAGAGGAGGTTAAGGAACTAGAAGGAAAGAGCGCGCTGGCTTATATTAATTATAAAATTAACGGATTGTAAGATCTCTTAGGCGGCAAATTGGTTTAAGGTTTCGGCAAATGAGTGCTTTAAGATTTAAATTAGGCGTTATCGAGGCGTGAGGTAATTAATTTCCCGCCAATGTTGGTTTTAAAAAATGGCTTTGTCTTATTCTATTGTTTCCTTCCATAGCATTACTTCATTTTACGTTTAAATTTTCTTGGAATCCAATGAATTCTTCCCTCTTGTAAATGTATTAATTTCATCGTTTTCGAAAGCATTCTGAAGTAGCGTGGAAATATATAAATCATCGAAAAACAAATTTTCGCCGGATGGTGATAACACGTGCAGCTACTTTTTTATTTAAATGTAAAAGAGAACCGATTTTTTTGTTTGTACGATTATAAATAATTTTCGATTTTTACAGCAAGTGGGAAAATTTTAGACAAAATTTTAGGCATTCCTTTATCTATCGACTAAATGGGTTTTAGGTGTAGGAATGAAATAAGAACGTTTCACCAACGAATTCATGACGCTGGAACGCTTTACAAGTGTAATTTATGAAAACGAGAAGCGACGGAACGCAGCATAAATCATATGCGAATTAACGACGAATTCGACGTGAGTGGCTCTCGAGGCAGCGCTTACAAAGGCAGCGATTGTTTTCTTATAGTCAACTCTCAATGTTTTATAACGACCATAAGCATTTGGTCGCATTTAGCACGACTGAAGGAAATGATTCGTAAAATGAACCACGAAACCCCTGATTCCTCACGTTAACAAGTTTCACGATTAATGAAATTATTTCTTTATCCAGACGCAACTAACATTTGTCGAGCCTGATTTTTCGGGTTTGCGTTGTCGCAGGAATTCAATCGTATTAATTTTTAAGTTATCACGAACGTGCACGAATCGACGAATAGATGATGATTTAGCAAATTTACCCGCTGGTCAACGTAAAAATATTACTTTATAGAGAATTAGAGAATATTTTGGCTTTTATCTCAAAAGAAATATGACGTCGGAAATGCCTTCTTTCTCCTCCCCCTCTGTTCTCTCTGCTTTTCCCGCTTCTCCTCGAATTCCGAACTTTCTCAACAAAGTTAATTCTTTAATTTTGGTCATTAATGCCATGACTCGCTTCGGGCTGTATTTCAGGAGCTTACAATGAAAGTCTTGTATCGCCCAAACTGACACGAATATTAATTAATTCTTTATAATTACTGAGGAAAATAAAAATATTTTCAATTTAACAAGCTTCCGGAAGTTATAAAAGTGTTTTAAGATACATGATTTTCACCAATAATAAATTCATATGATGATAATATCCTAGGAAAAGTATGGTGATATTTATTTTTCCGAAATTAGTTTCTCTTAAATTTTGTTTTTTTTTTATAAAAACCTTTTTGCAAATATGTAGTAATCCAGGATTCTGCCTTTATCAAAATTTTGAATTTGGTATAAATATAATATATTGTTTTTATTTGTACCATTATGGACTCCACACGTAGCCTCTTGGCTTCATTCGTCTATTATTTTTTAGTTAATTTAACATAAATTTTATAAATATTTGAAACGTAAAATTAATAGTCATTCAGACTACAGGTTTCATAATTCAATTGTTACATTTTAAATCATTATTTGTTGTATTTCTTAAGAAACAATAAATACTAATTTTGTCGTAAATAGATATTATCTAAGTTGCTGCAATTGTTAATGACTTTGATTAGAAGTTTCTTAGCGCGGGCGTTCATTAATTTTATATTTAGACGAAAGTTTTCACGAAAATTTTCAATCGATTTTTATCCTTCAATACATTTGTTTGACCATTAACTAAATGCAAATGTACTAAAAACCCAGGCCAACGATGCCAGTAGGTAACCCTAGTAACTATTTTAAAATGTTAATAATTCGGAAAAATTCGAATCCTAAACCTATAAAAGCCACATTCCCCTCTCCTAAAGGCCAATATGTAATAAGAATTCTTATCTTGGTTGAAATGCTGTCTTCGTCTACCATTGACGTTAACTTTTGCTGGTATTTCACTCTCGATGCTAAAAATAGATAGACTGCTTACTTTCTTTAAACTGTCATCAATTTAAACGAACTAACACCTCCAGAATGCAAGCGTTGGAATAACTTCTAATGTGCAAGACAAAAATAAAAACAAATCGAATAATATCCAGTTTTGCATTGAGAATTTTTGCATTCCCCTTCACTTGAAGATATCAAGGTAGTTTTAGACATTGCATATGTCCGTGATCTGATGACTAATAATGCACCATGACGCAGTGACCAACGAGTAGTTTTTAATAACCTTTATGTTAACTTCTATTTGGTAATTAGCAAATTCCCGCTCTTGTGTTCAAATTTAATATAATTAATGATGTAATAATTAGATATCTCGGAACTAGAGTGCAACCAAGCCTTGTGTTTGTAACCAAAAATGCTTTGGCAGAACTAGAAAGACTTCGAGTTCAATGTAAATGTTGTAAATAACGTAACATAAGCTAACGTAAATAAAATTAAGTTACTGCACATTAGGGTATTACCCATATATAGAAGTTATTTATAAAAAATCATTTTTATATCATCGCTTTTTTAAATTGTTGCTCGCCTAAACAATCTTCGTAACAGCAGAACAAGGAAAGAGTGTAGTGCGACCAGACTCATACGTATATGAGAATGTTTGTGGAATGTATATTTCATCAATATTTTGCTTTTGTAGAAAACGCCTAATATCTGTCCGGGAGACCGCGCCTCGTTTATAATCATAATGTCACCTCACTAGTAAAAGTTTAAAAATCTTTTTTTCCCCGTGTTTTTTCATTCTTCTCCAGCATTCTGCACATTTTTCTCCGTAATTTTCTTTGGGCGTTCTTAAAAAGTTTTTTTTCTCTCCGTCTCCCATTTCCATCCTTTCTCCGTCGCTCATACTTTCTGCCATTTTTTTAATAACGGTCTCCCTTTTAGATTTTCTCCTTAAATGTTCAATTCCGCCTCTTTCACCCTTGACCCACTAAATCGCTTTGCCCATCCGAGCAGCTAAGTGGTTGAGCAGATTGTTCTCAAGGAGGAAGTATGACGCTACCTGGCGAGTTGAAAAGGTATCGTGTGATTAAGGGGTGGAAACTGACGGAGTGAGGAAGCGGAATTTCGGAATTTTTAAGGAAGGGGTGGAGAAATGTTCGTTTCGCATTTGGTCCTCCATTAGATAAGCGATATAGACGTGAGAACATTCGCTTTGAGAAGATGGCGAGATAAGATGTCAAAGACCTCATATGCGCAGCTTCGTAAACTCTAATAATATGGGAATTATCTCAATTCAATTAGCTCTGACCAACCGATTCGTGCATTTAAGTTGTTTTCTACTGTACGGGATAAAGTAATCACGTTAATTATTCATGAATTTTGAGTTTGGGACAAATAATCTTCTAAAATAATCTTTTGAAAGTGAGTTAATATATTGAAGCGGAATTTGTCTTAAGTTATTCATTACTAAGCCATTGAAATTTTAGAATATTATTTATTACGAATTTAGAATATATCAGTGGTCTTCAAGGTGGGCGTTTTTGGATTTTTGGTGGGCGTTAAAGAACTCACCAAATGCTATTCTAATTTTTACATTGAAAAATAAAATTCTATAAAAAAGCACATATTTTATACAACTATTACAGTTCGTTTGTCGTTAACTATAGTATCATATCATACTATACTGGCGAGAAAGTATCCATGCTGCGGTAAAATCGAAAGGCCCATGAGGATGGTCGGAGTCTCTCGCAGAAGCAGCGAAGCGTTTAAGTTTAATTTTATCAAATATATAAAATAATAAATTTTTAAACACTGTTATTACCACTGAGACCGTATTTGGTAATCTCATCTAACGACAATCCCACTAGTATTAGAGTTACCATACCTCCGTAAATCGCTTTGCTACTGGGGGCGCAAAATTATTCTTTGTCCCGGGCGCCAGAAACCCTCACTACGCCACTGGGTGGGCGGTGAACTTATTTCAAAGGACAACATATGGTAAAAGTGGGCGGTGACTCAAAAAAGGTTGAAGACCACTGGAATATATGAATAGTTAGCGTGATTCCCGATCCCCATTTTTTTACGTTTTAGTCCGTTATTAAAGATGGCTTAAAAATTTATTTATTAGTTGTTATTATTGCCTCAAACGACAAAACACACAAATTAACATTGGCATCAATCTGTAGTCAGTACGGTGAGGTGCTTCGACGTCATCGGTCGTTTGCAGCGCCGCGACGGTTCCCAGATAGGGCAGCGGAGGGATTAAGCGTCGACGAATCTCTGCGAAGGCCACGAAGAGGCGCTGTCAACGGACGGACAACCGCCAATCGATTGATAAAGTAAACAGGAAGCAGGATGGAGTCAATCTAGCCTTTTAAAGGTGGAATCGCTTCACTCTGTCTCTCGTGCGTCTTACCCGATTTCCCAGCTCTCATTCCGTGTCACGCGTTTTTTTCCGCCGAACCCACGTCACGGCACTCTAAGTGAAAGCATAAATGGGGCCTTCCCAGATGCGAACCCGGCATTGTTTCTCCAGGGGGCGGACGGAGAGGACCGGCAAGGGATCATTAGACACGGGAAGGCGTGAGTGAACGCGTCGCTGGTCGTACATGAAGTAGGCTGGGAGGGTTGTGCAGCGCGTTGGGGGAAGAGGTGAGGGCGATGGCGGAACCTGGGGCGCACGTCGCGGAGAGCGGGGGTTGGTACGAGAGCCAGCCTTCGGAGGCCAAGCACCGAGGCTTCCTCGAAAGGGTGGCGGACCTGCTACTCAGGGAGGCCGTGTTCGAGGGCACCAGGCCTCCGGACGAATCCGGAGGAGGGTGTCCAGTGGTCAGATGGACGGATCCAGAAGATCTAATGACTGCTCTGGCCGAGCACAGGCCTTCGGAGGACGGTAGACCCGCGACGGAGGGGGAGCTGTTGTCTTTGGTGCGCTTCGTGGTCAAGCACAGCGTGAAGACTGGTCACCCGCACTTCTTCAATCAGCTGTTTTCGAGGTGATTGCAATAGAGACTCTGTCGCACATTTTGTGCCTCGTGGGACGTGTTATTAGAGGTTTAAACGGACTGTCTAGCGGCGACATTATTTTCCTCATCTGTATCTTATCTCGAAGGAACAGAGAATTTTTGCTTTCTGCTTATGACTAGAGTGAAAGGATGAAAATTTAACTTATATGCGTGAGTGCACGTGACTGATCACAAATGTGGAGTTAGAGAAGGGGAAAAATTCTGAACTTGACCGGGAATTTTTCCCCTTATCTAACTTCACATTTCTGCTATAAGGTTTTGGTTCGATCCGCTCTTTTTGTATAGGACGTCGATCCTTGAGAAAATAACATATAGGTTTTTATTACTTTCTCCATACGTAGTAATGGGAAAGTATTGTGATCACGAAAAAAATCGACTTCGGGATTTCAACGGAAATACACGTTTTGGGGTCCCTAGAACACGTTTAGACTTTTTTCGGAATGATGTCTGTGTGTGTGCGTGTGTGTATGTGATTGTTAGCGCTCTAGCTCAAAAAGTACTTGTCATATCGTTACCAAACTTCATATATAAAACTTTAGCATGAGCACAAAGAATTGTTACGTTTTCGGACAGTAACGGTTAACCGGAAGTCGAGGTTTATTCGAAACCCGATTCGGTTTGTGCGATATTTCTCCGTTAAAACATCATTATTGTATATACAATTGTATACAAAGGTTATAGAGAATATAATTTCCTACAGTTTTCATTTGAAACAATTTTCTATTGTAGTTATTGTTTAGGAGTTATTTATAAATAACCGGTTTTTCGGTTTTCTCCTTAAAAACATCGTTATTGGTAATCTTCGTAAGGACCAAAGTTGTAGAGAATAATATTTCTTCCAAGTTTTTTTAAAAACAATTTTCATAGAACCATCCATTTCGGAGATATTTCGCTTTATCTTAATACCAGTATACAGCGCCAGCATCATGTAACGGTGAATTCTGTAAACATATTCAAAATGTACGTAATTTACGGCAATAAGGACGACTATTCTTTTAGGTTACGAAATAATAATTTTGTCTCATAATGCTATTCATAATAATTTAAATATCTATACCCCAAATATGGAGAAAGTCATGTGTTGGCCATATCAGATTTTTTTTAGTCTTAAATTGCAGAATTGGTGAAATTAGTTATTGTGTGTATGTATCGCTAAGAAATCAAAGGAAAGATATTCATCGAGACAATGCCGCATTTAGCACGTTTTGGGCCCTAGGAAAATCAGATTTCTGGAGCCCTTGATCGAAAATTAAAACATTCTTTTAGAATGAAAGAAAATCACATATTTATTTATCATATACATATTACTGTAAACAGAGGATATTTTGCTATTTAATATTTTTAAAGAACCATAAGCAAAAACAATCTTTAAAATTACTAGGCACTTGCCTAGTTTGCCTTATGGTAAACGCGGCACTCTTTCGAGAGACGACGAAGATATGCTCCTTGAAAAATTTGAGAAAATTTCATGAAAGAGTATTTAAACTATTTTCTACCAAAATACTACGATATTCTACAGTTTTGAAGAGAAATTTTAATAAAAAACGGACACTAAGTTTTTAGAAATACATTATTGTAAGAGTGATTAGCATCTAATGCAATTGGACAGGTGGTGTGGCCGAAGTGGGAAATGATATTTAGATTATTTAGATATTTGGACGAGATTGAGACTAGGTAGTCTCTTCTTCCATAATGAAGGAACGAAAGAGGAGCTCATGAAATTCTCAACGTTCGAGAGTAACTTAGCATATTTTAATTTCTTATGAATAACCTCTATGGTTTAGTATTTTTTATAAGCATTAAACATTAGGTGAAATTATGATCAAATTGTAACTGAGGTGCAGTCTCCCAGCCCGCTGTTGTTTTTTTTTTATTTTATCTAGTACAGAGACCTCTGTTCTGCTGAGGGAAATTTTTAGGCGTTAAAATGTTATAAGTTGATATTTGCGAATAATGGAAAATAACGTTGAACTCACAGAAATATTTATGGACAAAAAGATATTGTGTACCGCTTGTCCTTACTCTTCTTCCACTCTCACGACAATGTGTCTTCTGCGCGTGCAGCTAACAATAACCTGACTTAAGTAGTTGTAATACGTACGTAATCGTTTTTTCTTCGTCGTCGATAATCCATTTCGTGCTGCATCCACACGTAAGGAAATTAAGCGTATTTTCATAATTATAGCAGATCTTATTTGCTTCAGTAACTCCGAAAAATGATTTCGTTGACAAAATTAAGCAGTACCAATGTAAGGATATTTTTAAGTTCGAAGCGAATTACGACTTTCTTGTTGGATTTTTTTTTTGGCTACTCCTATGATAAAAATGTATTTGGCAATAAATTTAGTTTAGCTAATTCTGCGAATTTGATTCGAGAACTTTTTCGGTGTTACTAATAATGTATGTGATAATTCGAAAAAGCTCGTTCTTTGTTTCCAGTAAAGTGGCGCGCCTGTTCAATTGAATTATGTGAACCATTTATATCATTCTCTTAATGTCTTTGTTCATAAGTTCTAAATACCAAATTTCATAAAAATTCGTCCGGTGGAAGCTAAGAATGAGCATACGTACGGACAGACGGAAGCAAGTAGGCGTCTAAAGAATTCATAAAATCCTTTCTGCAGCCTCGACCCTTACGGCCTGGCCGGACAATGGATCACGGACGCCTTGAACCCGAGCGTTTATACGTACGAAGTGGCACCAGTCTTCACGCTCATGGAGATGGACGTGCTGCTCACTATGCGCAAACTGGTTTTCGGCGACACGCGTGCGGCCTCAGCCGGAGACGGAATCTTCTGTCCCGGAGGATCGTTCGCCAACGGATGCGCCATCAATCTTGCAAGGTTCAAGTTCGCTCCGGAAGTCAAGGTGAGTGGGGGAAGAAAGATCCATTGGGATAATATGTCTGATTAAATGTCTTGGCGATATTAAAGCAAGCCCTCCATTGGAAGTTCCTTCGATAGGATTTGCACGCGAGTGATCGGCTGAGGAAATTCAGAATTAATGCAGTGACGCGAAAGTTTTTCATGTCTGCGAATTTTGTATGCTTGCCTTTCTACTGCTCACTTTCTTATTTTTTTACTTTGTAATATGTATTACATATATTCGTATTTTGTAATACGGTATATATATATTTAATTACGTTTTATGACTTCCTATTTAAATTAAGAATATTTTCTAGTTACTAAATGTTTCTTTCTTAAGAAAATTGGTATTTATTATTTGCTTATTATATAATAACCTCGTCCATTTAAATTCTAACTACTTGGAGATTCATTCAACATTGGCTTTTTCTTCCAAAAATTGTAATGGCGCTCCAATTGTTTGCAATGGCTATTGCGCCTCTTATTTTACCATGCGTTTCTACGGAAAATGACCAAGTTTTCAATTTATTAAGTTAAAAAAATCGTATGTTTTTTTGCCCCTAAAATGTAGGGAAACCGTGTGGCAGCCCGGAACGTCTTTCATTAAATAAGTATCTTCTGGAAACACTTGCAGTATATCTAACATTGTTGAACTCATATATTTATTTATGTGAATTTCACTATAAATTACACGCATATCTTTCAACCAATATCGTAGCTTACCGATAGCGAACCGATGAAATGAACCGAGATCTCCACTCAAGGGAGCCCCAATAAAAAAAAAAGTACTTCAAAAATATTTATTTATATTTTGTCACAATTTAACTCGTTTTCTGGGAGTCATTTTTAGCAATTCCAACTCGTAGGTCGAGGGGTCTCCGCCATCTCAATATTTATCTTCTATCATATTTGAAGAGAGCGCAACATAGCAATTATTTTCAACTCTAGCTATTTTCTGGTGAGAATAAGATTGCCAGACGTCACGGTTTTCCGGGAATTTCCCGGTTTTTACACTTCTGTCCCGGTATCCCGAAGAGAGGTTTCCGGACACATAATTGTCCCGGTTTGGTGCACACTAGGAATTTATCCGTCCAAATTTCAACTTTTAAAAATCATTCTCACAGGTTCACGAGTTGAATATAGGCCATTTTTTAACTTATTTTATTTTTCTGTGGTATAAACGCAAAAAAATTAACGTAGATTTTAGGAACAAAATTTCTGTTTAAGTTTATAAACATTAGGATCCTGATGGTATTTTTCCTTCTGAATAACTTCAACAATATCCAACTTTCTGCTTATCCTTCCGCTTTTCATGCAATTCTCTCCGCTGATTCACAAGAGGAGCGGTCTCCACGGAATGCCTCGAATGGTCATTTTGACATCGGAGGACGCACATTACTCCATCCATAAAATGGCTGCCCTTCAGGGATTGGGCGAAGAGGGAGTAATTGCCGTGAGAACAGACTCCGAAGGCAGGATGGACGTGACACACCTCGAGGCGCAGATAGAGGCAGCCATTGCAACTGGTAGCGCTCCATTCATGGTTGCTGCAACGGCAGGTATGCGCCTCCACTTAACACCATTTTGGAATGTTTTGGTTCGGAAAATGTAGGTTCTAAGTAGGGGTGCCAGATGTCTGACTTTGAACCGGACTGTCAGGTAGGTACTTGGGCAGTCCGTCCGGGAAAAAATTAGAGGTTATACCGGACATCTATGTATGTTTTCTCGAGCGCTATGCGCCTTCAGCATCTGTCTGGTATTTTTGGGGATGTCACCTAGCAACGCTTGTTCTAAAATGTTTACCATAATAAAACCTAAAAATAATTTTATCTCTCTAATTGTAAATCTAAGATGGTTCTCATCTGTGATATGGATAGGAGTAGTTAGTTTTCCATCTTTCATTTTCTCACAGAATGAATTGACAGAAAGAACATCCATAAACAAAAATTTTGAATTTATTTTTATTTCGTTTTAATTTATTAAATATATGATGAAATAAAACAAAAATACATTTTGCATGACTAAAATAACATTACACAAAAATCCGCCATTGCTTATTGCTTTGAAACAGTTTTGTGAATGTAACATATTTATGTCTATATGGAGGTAAGTTTTAAATTGTAGTGGAAATGAAAAATGGCAATTCTCTTTTGTAATAGTACATTTAAAATCACAAATTAAGTGTATTTTCAATATTCTAAGTATATTTTGCAATGGAAAACATCAATAATTCATCACCATCTGCTACAGTTTTAGTAACAGAGAAAATCTTAAGGAAGTTCCATATTGAACCTAAATACAATATTACCTGTTCTTCCTCAACACAAAATGATTTCATTTTGAAAAAAGCTTCTTTTAATCTTACAACATTTTCTTTGTTAGATAACTGCATTATACAGTTGAATTTTAGAAACAATTTAGAGAATTTGCATTAGTAACTTAATAATATCATATATATATCTCAAATACTGAGCATAGATTTCTTTACACTAAAATTTGTCACAAGCCTGACAGAACCGATACTTAAAATTAAAATTTTGTGATATAGAAATAAAATCTGAGAAAATTACTTATTTCATTTTAAGTATGGTTTGACTTCTTCCTAGAAAACACAAAAATAAATTGCAAAATAATTTTATTTCATCATTCTAATGGCTGAAAATATAGGTATTACAGTAATAAAAATAATTAAAATATTTAGCTGCTGTATTTAACATAATTGAAAAAGTAGTTTATTAAAATAATTGTTTTTGAGGGTTCTTATGCTGCTGAGACCCAGTGTTTTTGTGTAATTTGCTCTCCAAGTTCAGTTGCAATTCTTAAGAATTAAAAGGGTATTTTGAAGTTAGCCAGAGTGATCAATTCTATTAAAGTCAAATGCCTTTTCAATGTGTGTGGGTCATGCATTATTTCTTATTACTGATACATAATAAGTTTTGCTGATTAAAATGCATTCTGTACTTACAAAGGGATTGAATAAAATTAAAACCTCATCATTCAGCAGATATATTTTTAATACTGATAATTTTATTGCGTGTTGAAGTGAATTATAATTTTATTACAAGAGATAGTAATAGCATTATGCCTATATGAAATTCCATTTATCTTTTAAAGAACAATATCATAACAAATGAAAGGAACGCTAGCCAAACTTCATTTGACAAGGACTTTTGCCCACATTTTTTCAATATCGATGAACAAAAATAGTAAAAATGTCAATCATGAATTTTGGAAATGATCAATAAATTGAGTAGGTGATGTACAGCCATTACTTAATTTCAGAAATCACACCCATAAGCTCATAACACCACAATGCATCAACTCTGTCTTTTTATGGTAATATTTTTTATTTATTTATTTTTAATGAAGCCTTTGGTATTGTCACAATCATCATTCAATGCATCATCATGCCTGCCTTCACTATCTGATTCAAACATAAAACCTCTCTTGATTGAAATATTTGAATACATTCTGAAAATGGCAGCATTCCTTGCAGTTTGTACTCTTTTTTAAATATCATCTTTATTATTTTTGGGAAGGGGAACTACACAATAAATGAATGCAGTCACATCGGGTTAAGGCTGAAAGAAATAGCTACAAGGCATCACTTAAAGATAATATTTTTTCTTAGCTGCAAATGGAATAAGCATTACAAATACCAGTGAAGGTGTTATCCTTCTGCTGGGGCTATTCTTTTAAATTAGAACTGAAAATAAAATGTAAAAAAATTTCCTCGAGCTTGCAAATGAATTTTTCTACCATGACTCCTTAATAGGGAACAATACCAACATGATGAGCTTATGGAATCTTAGTAGGCAATAGCAATCCATCTGGAAACACTTCACGGTCTTAGGACGTTAATCTTTGCCGAATCTCATGTATACAAGATATATTTTGGAGCATCTAAAATGGTTTTAAGAGGTTTTATTTTTTGCTCTTTTAAGGTGATTATTAGCTTTTTAACTAATTTTGTTCTAGCAGGTATGATGGAGACTGAAACAATAAAACAAAAAGAATTGGTTATAAATGTTGAGCATAGAAGATATTCCTTAATCACATTAACATATTCTTAGTTATTTTAAAAGAATCACATACTATTTCATATAGTTGAGCCCACCATTACAAATATTATTGTTATTACAGAAACATAAATGAAGTCCACCTGTGTTTAGAAAGTTGCCACATTGTTCTTGGAAGCTGTACATAGTAGGTATGTAAGTTTTACAAATATTCATGATCATATCATAATCTTATCCCTGCCATTGCATTGATACTACTTTGCAATTGCTATAAATCAGTAATATCAGTATAGGCTGATAACATGAAAGTGAATGAAATACTTAGGTAAGCATGATTTTCTCTTTTCTAAAAAGAAGCTGTCTGAATATATGGTCAATAAATACACTTTGTAGAATTTTCAACACAAGTTTTTTAATTTCTAATAAAATTAGAATTGTGCAAGCATGCAATTTCAAGTTCATATTCTCATTTATTATATACTAGCATAAGTGCCCATTGAATTTCAACGAGTTTAAGGAATCTAAATTTTCGTCAATGCAACATGTAAAAATCACAAGATTAAAATTGTGCATTGTTTTAATCATCGAATATTTCTATATTATAAGTCTGTTTTAATTAATTAACTAAAATCTCACAGAAATTCCTTGGGAATAAAATAGTACCTTTCTTTATACTAAAATAGCCATTGTTATTAGTTTTAAATTTATTATAGCATTAGGATTTCAGTGTTATTAAATAAGCAGAATTCTGGTTCCAAAAAATTGGTTCAATCTTCAATTGCCTCTGATAATACCTTAAATAGATTTTGGAATATAATGTACCTCAATATCGTTTATCGTCTGCTCAGCACTCTTGCCTTCTCATTTTCCTAAACAACCACTTTCACCAGTTTTAAATGAATTTCAAACTTAGAAGAGAACTTGATTCAATTCAATTAAAATAACCACATAACAAACTTCTTATTTCAAAGAAAATCCTTTTATAATATGCAATGTTAACCTAGATTTCATTTATTCTGAAAAGTGAATAAAAGTACCATGTACATATATTTCTTTCAACTAAAATAGCCACTCGTAACAGATTTTAATGGATTAATGCATTAGCATTTCAATTTCATGAAATAAGCAGAATTCCGGTAACAAAAAAATTTGTACAATCTTCAACTGCCTCTGATAATACTTTAAATAGATTTTGGAATAAAATGTACCTTAATATCGTTTAGCTTCTGCTCACCACTCTGGACTTTTCAGTCTCCGAAACAACAACTTTCAGTAGTTTTAAATTGATTTTTGCTTTGAAATATACTTGAGTCAATTCAGTACAACTTCCACTTTACATACTGTAAATTCCAAAGTAACTCCTTTTATAATAGGCAATGCTAGCCTAAAATTAATTCATTCTGCAAAGTGAATAAATAAAGTTCTTTCTTTAAACTATAATAGACACTGTTGTTAGATTTAAATGGATTATAAGCCTTAGAACTTACTCTGTATTAAATAAGCACCAAAATTCCTTTTATAAAAACAAATCAGTTCATTAAAAGATCCACTGTTGTTTCTTCGAAAATTGCCTGTTAACAGCTTTAAATGTCCTTTCAATTTTAATTGAATTTTAATTTATATTCGTTTCCAAACTTCGGCCATTATTACGAAATTAATTCGAGGATTAACAATATAAATTCGTAAGCACGTATGTTTTAAAAAGAATTTAATTTAAGAATGCTTTTTATTTCCAATTTTTCTAAAATGACATTGTTGATACTTAAAATTTTTTATATTTACGTTAATATAATTATTTTCCACAAAACACGCCAATCTCTCCCCTTCCTTCCTCTCTCTCTGTCATATTGAAGCACTCAAGGCACGCTTATTCCCAGAATGATGTATATACAATAATCGTAATTTGAGGTGTAACAATGATAATGGTCGACATAGCAACATCACGTTAAAATGGCGAGACTTCCACAAAATATGCAAATTAAATGTTTAATATGGAATATTTCGAACTGTGGGCAAAAAAAGACAAACAGAATAAGAAACTTTATAAATTTTTCTTCAAAATGGTTCAAATCCGAAGGTCGTCTGTTAATTCCTTCTAATTTTAATTTCCAAATGAATAAAAACCTGCACGTCCAAAAATCGCGTTTTACATGTTAAGTAATGGGAAATAGAAATGCCTCTCTTGGAGACGAACCAAGGAATTTTTTCGCGATTTAAATTCATCATTCTCTGAATAAGTGTTAAGCATCCTTACCAAATTTCGAGTTTCTATCATTATTATTTCTCGAGTTATTAGCGTTTGCATAGCGTGACCAACCAACCAACGGATGACGGCTATTATTATATAAAATTATATTGTAGATATATTCAGGTCCGCTCCTAGGAAGTTGGCCACCATTGTTCAAGTAGAAAACGGCCACCCCCACTAAACTTTTATATACTAAATGCATGCTTTATACAATATAAAAAAACATGAACATTGAAACAACATTTTTATTTATTTATAATTCAATATGCATTAAGATTAATTATCACTACACAAAAAGAGTCATAACATATATTTTAACATACATAGATAGACTAAAAAGTACAAACTGAAAAGACAAAATTGGACCAAACGAAAAAATTTCTTCTTTAGTAAATTTTATGGCAACGAAAGATAAAGACCTTAAAATTCAACCCGTCAAGTTTTCATTGAAGCGAGTGTTTATGATGTCAGTGAAATCAATTGATTCAGCAATTTCATTTTCTATTGATATTATTGCCAAATCAGATAATCTTGATTGTAACATTGGAGATTGTAAATAGTTTTTAATAATTTTAAGCTTAGAAAATGAATGCTCTCCTGATGCTACAGTTACCTGAAGAGTTAATAAGATTCTGAGAACTATTTATAAATCTGGGAAATTTGATAAATTGTTTTCATGGATATACTGCAATATATTCATGGGCAACATATTTGTTTTTATGTATACATTTAATGATTTTATTTCCTCCACCAATTCTAATCCATCTCTATCTACTTCATTTCTGCTTTCGTCCTTCAGAGCAATATGTAAATTTTCACAATTTTTTAAAAGATGATCGTTGTTGGTACTTTCCAAATTGTAAATAAAACCAAATAGTTTGTTATGTTTTGTTAACAGTTCAAATCTTTCCTGAATTGATGAAACACATGCATCTATGATTATGTAAAAAAAGTTGATTTTGTAATTTTCTTTTGGATTTCATTTTGGTTCATCGTGTTCTTCATAATTAAATTGTCTTTTGATTTTCCTTTGGTGGGAAGTATTTATTTCTGGGAAATGAACAATAGCTTCAACATTTTCATCTAATTGTTTAGCATCTTCAATTAATTTATGAAACTGTCTTCATTTTGATATCCGACAAAAAAATCAATCAAATTTTTTATGCTTTGGCACTTGTTTAGATTTCTGTTTTAGGATTATGCAACATCTTACTAACAGCATTAATTTTAATTAGAATATCGTACCACATTACCATGGAACAAATGAATGTAAATGATTTTACCTTTAAAGCCAAAGACTGAGCATGATGTTTTGTATTAATGTCTCTCAATTTATCTAAAGTAATTTCTAACAGTGCATAATAGATTTCACCTAAATAGAATCGCAATGACCTAATAGCTCTTGTTCTGCTTTCTCATCTTGTTTCTCTTACTGACTGTAAGGATAAATTTGGAATATGATTTTTAAGTAGTTGCCAACGATATGCTGAAGCAGAAAAAAATACATATATTTCTTGAACATCGCTAAAAAAATCAACCGTATGGTACGATATTTTGGCTGCATCGTTGACAATTAAGTTTAAACTATGCACAGAGCAGGTGAATGTTTAAAATCCTTTTTTGGAGTCCTATATGTTTCCCTTTCATATTAGATCCATTATCGTAACATTGACCTCTTATATTATGAATATCTAAGTACAGTTTTTCTAATTCTTCCAATAAAAAAACTTAATAAGCTTTTCCTTTGGCATTCGAAATAGGATAAAATCCAATAAAATGCTCACGAATTTTAACTATACAGAAACTTAAAGAAACAAATCGAATATCATTGTAAGCTGTTCAGTATGACTTGAGTCTGGCATAAAATCTAAAATAGTTGAAAAATATTTAGAATGTTTAATCATATCTAAAATGATGGTTTTTATTTTGCCTCCCATTATTGAAATAATTTCATTCTGAAATTTTTTGCTCAAATAATGCGGCATTTTTTTTCGAGCTTGTTGTATTCTTCTTATATGTTCTAGCATGACTTCATCAAATTTGGCAACCATTTCGACAGCTTTTAAAAAATTTCCATTGTTAGAATCATACAAATTATTCAATGAACCACAAAAAGCAAGACAATGACCGACTAGAAACAGAATGATGGCAACCGACCTTTGCATCAGTGCGCACCAGAGTTTCTTTTCCAAATTCACAAGTCACTGACGGGTTCCATCAATAGTTGTTGCCTTGGTTAAATTTCTGTGAACACATACCCATTTCTTATAATTTTCAAGATGGCTTGTACTTCTTTCATGTCTTGACAATGTGAAAGAGAGGTGCTGCCAGTCCGAAAATCCTTCTTTTTCCGTTAATTTTATTTTGGTGACTCCAAAAACTTTGCAACAAAAACAGAGAACACTGTTCCTTTTAACTGAATGAACTAACCAATCACGATTTATTTTTTCACCATTCTGCAAGTGTTGTCTATAATGAGACACTGTAAATTTTTTCCTACATTCATTTCTTAGAAAATCAAAGTCTTTAATTTTCACAGGGCCTTTTTCAATTGTGCAGTCAATTAATTTGTTGGATAAATTTTCAGACCACGTAACTACATCAGTTATATTTATGTTGAAACTATCGCTATTGGCAGTATCAACTGTTTTTTCAATATTATTGGACAGATTATTTTCTTCTTCAGTATTTACAGTCCCGTCACCTGAATTTTCACTTCTCGAATGATCTCGAATTTTAACTACGTCTTCATTTTTTATTTCTGTTCCAGCTTCATTCGTATCCTGCTCACTAATGTCTTCAGAAACTAACTGGATATTATCAAAATCAGTTTCTTGTGATACACTATGACTGAAAGACCCTTGTTCAGATTTACATTCCAAATATTTTATTAAAGAACAGTACATTTTCTTTTGCTCTTCCTCCTTAGCCAGTTTTCTTTTTAAGTATTGATAGCTAGATAGCCTTTTAGTTCTACAAGTCGACATCTTAAATAAAAAGTTAAAAATATATTAGTATATATTTGACATCTGTAGTAAAAGAAAATTACAAATTTTATATAGAAAAATATTTAATCATATTTTAGATGGAAAAGATGGTTTTTTTCAATAGTCTTTGTTGAATATAGCTTAGAATTACGAAACACTTTTATATTCTTGAAATTCTTGAATTATCGCATTAGGATCTAAATCTCACAATAAGACGTGGCTTCGAAAATTACTTTGCCTCTCACAAAATGGACAACTACCAGTAATGCCTTGCTCGTATTACAATCTTCTTACAGTTGTAAGCCATTATGGTGGTAGAAGCAGTAATGCAAACAAAGCATAAGGGTGTGGTAGTAAGTCCATTAAATACAATGTATTTATACAGCACACATATTAGTTCCCTACTAATTTTATTGTAACTTGCACATCAAACTAAAAATAATTACAATGTAGCGTCATATATGGTCGCATCTTATAAATAAATATATTCGAGTCATATACACTGTTGCAGCTTTAGTACAGGATAAATTAAAAATAATTTTAATTTAATACTTTTTGGCCGCCTTTCGATTTGGCCACCTGTGTTTTTTGAACAACGTGAACAACCGCTGGGCGCAGCCCTTTATACATTATATCAATTTTTGTTGTAATTTTAAAGCTTTTGTTTCCATTAAGACTTAGAAAAACTTCTATTTTATAGTTAAAATCTACCAAAAGGAAGGTTGCGTAAATTATTTTAACTTGTATAAGATGGAAAACCTGCAAAAGACAGAATAATATGCCAGTCCTGTCTCTCGCAGGTTTTACTGTATATACCAGCCCCTCAACATCCGCGAGTTCAGCGTTCGCGAGTTCAGGTATTCGCGAGGTAGCCATAAAATTTCATTATTTCAAAAAGGCAACCGTTCTCAGGTTATAAAATTAAAATTAGACAGTCAACAATCCCATAAGCTGTGTAAGTGACTATCCAAAATATTACTAATCTTGCGATAAAAGTGCTTAGAATTGTTGTAATCAATAAGGTATTAATTGATGCAAGTAGAATCTAAGTAGTTGGTGTTAACCGTATAAATACTTGAGGACAGTAGATATTAACCTTTCGAAAATGTAACTCATAACGTCCTACCTACAATAAGCTATAATTCCGAAAATTGGAATCTTTCTGTTACATAGGATGCACTATGTATGTACATACAAAGTTACAAAACCGCGCCACGGAGTCGAACGCTACACCACCACCATTCCCCACCTCTCGGGCATTTTCATTCTTGCCTGCATTTCGCTCAGACTGTGTCACTCTTACATACTTTTCATCAGTTTTTGCACTTTGATTTACTTATTACTGTAATTTTTAATTATCTATGTTTTCAAAAAGAAAATCATCTGTTAAAAGTGAATCAAGTATAAAGAGATCAAAGAATATATACTATATAATACGTACTACGTGTTACTACGTTTTCATTTTGTTTTAACTGTTTTCTAGTTTTTTCGTAAGTTTATTTTTAGCCTGCAAACTTTAATTTTAGGTTTAGTGTTGAGCACAAAGCAGTGTGAATGTTGAATATTAAGTTTGGGTAGTATAATCAGAGCAAAATTCTTATTCGCGAATTTCAACATTCGCGAGGTTATTGCGAACGTATCCCTCGCGAATGTTGAGGGGCTGGTGTACATATCAACTACCAAAAGATGATAGATGGTGTTTCTTGGTTTTATACTCTATTTTGGTGATTAGCCTGTGATTGCAAAAAGGTTGATATCCTCCTGAGATCAGGTCCCTGTTACAGAAATGGTAAGAAGAGCCACCTTTCTCAAATGGAGAATAATAAGGAGAGTCACAGTTCTGATACATAACACTGCTTATAAAATAGTCATTTCATATTCAAGAAGTCTTTAATAAATAAACATGCACTTTTAGGTATTTAAGCCTTGGGTAAATATATTATTACAATTGATTCATCTGATAGAAAGAGATGGTTTTGGGAGAGGAATGAAAGTGCTTTTAGAGCATGCAACTCAGGAGCTGCAGGTTTCTAACCTCTCCCTTAAAACAATGTTTTTCAAGAATAAAATGAGAAAAAAATCCTTTGGTATAAGTTCCACTCTATTAAAATAGATACGACCGGTTTCATCATCAGGTACAAAAACAAGAAGCAATGCAAAAATATATGGAATCAGAGGGGAGTATATATTTGCCCTGCTTCTTGTTAGGCGCATTTTGCCTCCAGCATGAGCACCTATTGTCATCGGTCTGTCCATTCATCCGTATGTTCATTCTCGGCTTCTACCAAACAGATTTTCATGAAATTTGATATTAAGGACTTAAAATCAAAAATAATAAGAAAATCGCAAAAATGAATGACGTAAGCCAATCAGGGGTACTACTTTACTGGTGACAAAAAATGAACTTTCCATCATATCTTGTAAAGTATTGGTCTTATCAAAAAATTTTTGAAATAAAAGTTGTAGAACTAGTAGAGTATTTCTTTTCCTATACATTTTTATCATAGGAGTAACTGTTATCAAGAAAATCAACCAAGAATGTCTTAATTTGAGTTGAACTTGGAAATTTTCTTGCATGGTTACTTCTTCATTGTTGCTAACATAAACAATCTCACAAACAAATGTTTAATTTAATTATATGTGGATGCAGTATTATTAAATAGGAAGAAAATGGATTATTTACGATGGAGAAAAGAACATTAAAATGCTATTTCCCTTACATACTGGTATATAATTTCTTTCTAATATTCCATTGCACGAAATGTGCCCATTTGTGATATGCTGTACAATTTCCTAACTTGTTTTTGTACCTGATGATGACTAGATATTAGTCAAACCCAGTCATATCTATTTTAATAAAGTGAAACTTATACCAAGCGATTTTTTTTCTCATTTTATTCACGATGGAGTTTCACCAAGTAAAGGCTTCTTCCATTCATTTTAATGTTTTTCAAGTTATTGGTTTTAACCCAATGTTGAATGAGAAGAAGTTCAAACAATCAATGAAATCTTTTTATGTATTTGTCGTGTAAAACTGAATTTCAAAAAAATAACATCAACATTTATTTACTACTGTTACTTGAGTAGATTTCCTTGTTCATCTGCTGCTTCTCATTCTCTCAAATTTTTTTAAACACAAATCAGTTAATCTAAATTTTATACATGACCAGGGCTGTCGCATCTGCAGTCACAATGAAACATTCTTGACTAACAGAGATCATGAGTAGTGAGCACGCTTGAAGAGGTGGTTCTCCCTCCCCTCTTCGCCCCTTCATTTTAAGTCTAGCTCATGTTGGTATCTTCATATCTGCTCAGGTACGACAGTCTTGGGTGCGTTCGACCCGCTTTCCGACATCGCCCAAGTGTGTGATAAGTATGGGCTGTGGCTGCACGTAGATGCAGCTTGGGGGGGAGGTTTGCTCTTCTCCAGGAGTCACAGAGGGTGCCTGAAAGGCATCGAGAGGTGAGTAGCTGGGGGGAGGTCGTCACCTTAGCTGCTGTATGAGTCTAGTAATATTTTTACCTTCCTTACTCCTATTCATCGCTCATGTTTCAAATGATGATATTTAAGAGAGGGGAGGTTGCAGACTTTCTAGAATTTCTTTTCGTATCATTCACCGAGAGTTTCTGTACATTTTTCCATTATTTTCTTGGACTACATGGCATTTTTATTCATTGGAAAATTTTTCCTGAAGCAAGCTAAACATTTTAGATTTTCTTTTACATCTTTGTTCCTTATGTTTTAATTGTCTTATTTCAAAAAAATATTTTTAATTCAGAAATTTTTTTTTATTTACATTTTTAATATAAAAATTCACCTTTAAAATTTCGTAAATTTATATGCAATTCTAATTATTTATTTTGTATTTGTTGAACGTGTTACCAAAACATGAGATTTACAAGTAATTTCAGCATTAGAGGAAGACAAAGCTTCTTAATTTTGACAGGGATTCAAACCATATTCTCCTAAATCTAATGGAGGTGCTTTTAACCAACTAAGCTAGCAAGCTATAATGATCTCGTGTGGAGAATCATTCAGATTGCTTGCCCTGAAAGTGGGAGACTCGGGATCAATACTCAGTAGAGTCCGCATGGGCCAGGTACAGGCTGATCCTTTGGAATTACTTATGGGCCTGGACCGGGCTTTAAAAATCACACAAGTCACATATACATATAGTTTATACATATCCATAAATATTTACAGATAATTATTCAGTTAATAGCTTAAGGGAAGCATTTCCAATGATTGATCAAAGCAATTGAATCTTCTTTCATCGTTTGAATGCTGGAATCTTTTCTTTTTGTAAGTAAAACTATTATATTACACATGCTTATTAATGCAAATAGACTCACGCATATATTTAAAATTGGATGAGAATAGGGATGTACGTTATTTTTTTAACACATTACATGATTATCTTCTCTTCATTGATAATCTAAATAAATGGTTGCATTGATTGGTATATCAAAAAGAAAGGGCATATAATTTCATAAAAGAAACAAAGAAAAGTTCTCGATCAGTTACTGTGTAGTATTAATTTCCTCTTTAATATGACTTTTAAAATGCAGATTTCCTACTGACTTCACATAATAAATTGTCAATACGCACACAGCCTTGCCCTCAGTGAGATTCGAACCCACAAACCTTACCTATACTGGGGAAATGCATTATTAGAGTTAAATATGAATTATTGAGATCAACTTATTTTACACACTTCTTAATTTTTTATAAATTAATTGAAAAAAAACCGTGCAAACATTGCGTGGGTACAGCAAGTTTCTATAAAAAGGGAAGTCCCTAATTTCGGCTTAAAATGACTTTGGGAAAGAAAAAGGTATCGCAGTGAGTTCTGCTTAGTTTTACTACAGTCGACCATATATTGCATTGTGATGTTCTGCTTTTAGATTCACAAAGACAGGTCAGAATCACTTCCCAGTCAGAGCACGGCTTGCAATGCAGCCTGTATTCACAAACATGATGTTTTGGAGAATTTGCTTAACTAGTTCAAAAGTGCAATTCTCTTTAGTAATTATAGTTAATTTTATTCAGGAAGCAAATTCAATTATCTTCTCATTCTTTCATTTATCATTACTACCTGACTTTGAAGGACAGGAATCACCAGGCTAGTTAGACTACAGTTATATGACTCACAGAAAAAAGGTTTGAAACCACTGGAAGAAGGTAAACTGAGGCGATCTGTGTGGTCGAGTTCAAAGGACAGGCTGGAGAGGGGGGGAGCGTTGTATGAGGCAAAGAGGCAGGGGGCAGCGACACGATCAGTTTGTGGGAGAGAAGAAAACACATACGTTTATTGAGGAATCTAACAAAGTGCGCATCAGCAGGACCAATTGGCATGAAACGGGTGGAATGGAGCAACATTTTCCATGTTAAATTAATCCTGGTGTATTTTGGTGTGATGGGAACCTAATACGTGCTTTTTCTTTAAGTAGGATTGGATTGGAATTTGACTCTACCGGAATTTTCCACGATTCGGGAAATAAATGAAGTGCATGTGTAAAAAAATAAAGCATCCAATAATTTAAAAAATGTGAAATATGTTAGTTAAATTCCACAATTTTGGAATTTAACTAAGTTATTTTTCTTCGTTAATATGAGTATCAATTACCACAAAGTTCAGCCAAATTCCTTGGATTTTATTGAATAAGTATTGACGGGGACTTCTTTGTTTGTAATCACCTCTTTAACTCTGTATGCCACTTTCTTTAAGAACTATGTGCATGACGTGTTCTCTCAAACCCCTAATGAAGTGATTCTTCATCGTCTCCAGAGCAGATTCTGTGACCTGGAATCCGCACAAACTTCTAGCCGTGCCTCAGCAGTGTTCAACTCTGTTGCTTCGCCACGGAGGACTCCTGTCAGACTGTCACTCAAGGAGCGCTTCTTACCTCTTCCAAAGGGACAAGTTCTATGACGTGAAGTATGACACTGGCGACAAATACCTTCAGTGCGGACGGCGAGTGGACGTCCTTAAATTCTGGTTGATGTGGAAAGCCAAGGTAATGGCTCTGATGTTTTGGGATGCTGAGAATTAGTCTTATAACCAAAGTTTACAAAGCCTTTTATTGTCTTTCCTAGTGATAGTGTAGCTTTTGAACGTAGCATAAAATATGCCCAATCCTCGCAAGTGAACAAAAACAAAGATATTCTGAGCAAACACTCTTATATGCTTAATCAAAGTGACCAGGGGTTCAGCATTATGCTGTATTGTACAGCATTTTCATCTCCTGTACAGCATTGGAAAGTGTACAGCAAAATGAACAGCATTTCAAAAATTTTCCCCTTAAAATTGATAATAATTTCAATAATTTGTGTTTTTATTATTTTTTATCAGCAATATAAACAAGTTAGGAAAGTGTACAGCATATCACAAATGGGCACATTTTGTGCAATGGAGAACTTGAAAGAAATGATGGTTCTCTTTGTTGTCCCGGACCTCTTTTGAAAAATAATTTTTTGAGTTAACCAAAATGAAAGGTTGCAAACCCGTGACTGATCTGCCTGTGGCGATATTTACCCACCAGATCACTGGCCAATGATGAGGGATAGCTTCGTTCCAGAGAGGCGAAGGGCGTGATAGTGCCCAGATGGCTACACCTGATATAAAAGGCATTATAATCTAAAAAGAAAGCGAGCCAAAGGCTTGCCAATATCCTCGGTTACTTGTAAATAAATTTTTTTTGGACAAGTTCTCATTTTCTTAGTTTGTTTTAATGTTTTCCCCAGGAAAGGGTTATTGCAAAAAATTGTTTTTCAAAAGGGGTCCAGGATAACCAAAGAGTACAGAAATCATATACCTGTACGTAAGGGAAATAGAGTTTTAAAGTTCTTTTCTTCATCATAAATAATCCATTTTCTTCCTATTTAAAAGTACTGCATGCACACGTAAGGAAATTATACGTATTTTTGTGAGATTGTTCATGTTAGCAACAATGAAGAAGTAACCATGCAAGAAAATTTCTAAGGTCAATTCGAATTAAAACTTTATGGTTTAGTTTTACTACTACATCCATTGTTTTTTGTCAAAATGAGTATACCACTCGGACCACTCTAGAAAAATCTATGGTTGTAGTTGGTTTCTGCAGTTTTCGCATATGTCACCTGTCGCAGCCGCAAAGCACCCACACCCGCAAAGTTTTATAGTTTTCTCAAGTTTCGAAAAGTAAGTGAAGTAATTGGAAAATTGAATTAATTTAGGTTATGGTTAATTACATGATTTGTTCCAATTTTATTTTGTTATGTATTTGTTTGTTTTTAGGAAAATAACATCAACCCGTCCAAATGCATCGCGAGGTCTTTGGAGAATTATTATATGATTAATCAAAAATATTGATTTTTTTATCTTCGTTAAAATTGTTACTTTTAAGAATTCAATATTTATGTATTATCGGAATTTTTATTTTGTTAAAAATACGAATTAATAAATACGTATTGTATTTTGTATGTTTTTAGGTGCGTTTCGCTTCCAGCGTGAGCTAGGGATGGGCGATCCAAGATCGATCATTTTACAAGACCGATTCGATTTTTTGGATCGATCTTTTGTTCTACGATTTTTATGTGGATCGATTCTTTTAGCCCAGAATTGAGAATCGTTCAACCCCCATCTGCATAAGTGCCAACTTTTACTTATTCATTGTTTATTTATGGATAATAATGGTTAGCTATGGTTAGGTAAATCTTATTTTCCGGACAGCAGAACTCAAAAATCCGGACTTATATTTTCATCATATATTAATGATGTTTTGAGGATAAGGTATATGTAGTATTATTTTATTTATTTATTTAAAAATCGTCCTTACAATTTAATCGTATGACTAGGTGGTAACAAGTACTAATTTAACCTAAATACTTCATATCATCATCATCATCATCATCAGCCTTTTTCAGTCCACTGACGGACGAAGGCCTCCCCCAGACTCTTCCAGTTTTCCCTGTCAACTGCCTCCCTCCTCCAAGTTTGCCCCAAGAACTTAACAAGCTCTCTGTCCCACCTGTCTTTCGGTCTTCTTTTTGGTCTCTTGATGTTTCTTGGGATCCATTCGATGACACTGGACGTCCAACGCTGGTCATTTCTTCTAGCAATGTGGCCCGCCCACTGCCATTTTAACACCTTCACTCTTCTAATCACGTCACAGACTCCCGTCTTCTCTCTTACCCAGTCGTTCCTCTTGCGGTCTCTTCGGGTGATCCCTAACATGCATCTCTCCATGCCCCTCTGTGTTGTTTGCAGGCGCTGTATCATTCTGGCATTCATGGTCCATGTTTCACAACCATATGTCAGAACAGGCAGAACACATTGGTCATACAGTCTCCTTTTTAGGAAGACTGGAATATTTGATTTAAAGATGTTCGCATTCTTGCCAAAAGCACTCCATGCCATCTTCACTCTCCGGTTGATTTCTCCAAGAAGCGAACCATCAGTAGTGATGAGTTGACCTAAGTAAACATAGCTGGTTACTTCTCCAAGTTCTGCTCCGTTGATATGTATCTTCTCAGAATTTGTGAAGGAGTTGAACATAACCTTTGTTTTATTAAGATTCATCTTAAGTCCAGCTTCTCGGCTTGCTTGCTCAAGCTCTTCAGTTCTTCTAAGGAGCTCTTCTGGGCTTCCTGCGAACAGTATGATATCATCTGCAAAGCGCAGGTGACTCAGATATTCTCCATTTACCTTTATGCCTTTTTCCTCCCAGTCTAGCCTTTTGAATACTTCCTCTAGAGCTGCTGTAAATAACTTAGGGGACATAGTATCTCCTTGTCTCACTCCCTTTTCGGCCTTAAAGGCACTCGTCTCTTCATGCAGCTGGACAGATGTTGTCGCATTTTCGTAGATATTCTTGATCAAGGTTATGTACGTTTCTTCTACTCCTTGTTTCTTTAGTGCACGTAACACTGACGAAGTTCGGACAGAGTCGAATGCTTTCTCGTAGTCGATAAAGCACATACATAGAGGTAATTCATACTCGTTGGTCCGACTGATTACCTCTCTCACGACTTGGATGTGGTCCATCGTGCTATACCCACTGCGAAATCCAGCTTGCTCTCTGGGTTGGGCAGCATCAAGATGGTTTTGAAGGCGCATAGTGAGTATTTTGGTGAATATTTTGTAGACTGTTGGGAGTAGGCTGATCGGTCTGTAGTTATTCAAGTCTTCTTTGGAACCTTTCTTGTGCAGAAGGATAATACATGCGTGGTTCCATGTTTCTGGTATCTTTTTCTTCCTCAGACAGGAATTAAAAATCTTAGCGAGAATTGTTTCCGTATGATTCCCCATTGCTTTGAATACTTCCGCTGTGATACCATCCATTCCAGATGCTTTTCCATTCTTCATACTTCTGATTGCGTGTCTCACCTCTTCCGGAAGGATACCTGGGACCTCTTCGGTGGGCATGTTTGCATCATCATTTACTTCATCATTTCCTAGAGGATCCTCATACAGCTTGGTGTAAAATTCTTGTACCCGTTTCAGGATCAGTTTCCTACTATGGGTTATGGAGCCGTCTTCTAGCATCAAGGCCACCAGCTGTCTCTTTCCGATCGAGAGATGTTGCTTCATTTTCTTGTAACTTCTATTGTTTTCTATGGCTTTCTCGATTAGTTCATAATTATATTTTTTCACATCTTCCTTGATGCACTTCCTTATAGTTTTGTTTAGTTCTGCAAAATGGATCATTTCTTTAGGATCATTAGTAATTAACATTTTCCTTCTTTTTTCCATCAGCAGTCTTGTTTTTTCAGTCAACTTTTTCTCTGGCTTTGTTTTAACTGTTCCGCCTATTTCTTCAGCAGTTTCCTTGAGTATCTCTATAAATTGGGATTCAATTTCTTGGTCTTCCAGTGCACTGAATCGATTTTTCAGTTGGAGCTGAAATTCTTCTTTTCGTTCTTTTAGCACCTGCGTGTTGATAATAGACTTAGGCTTCTTCTTTATAAGCTTCTGTCTTTCTAACTTTGAGTTGAATTTTATTCTGCATCTTACCAAGCGATGGTCGCTTCCAGTTTTAAACTGGTTGAGGACGGAACAGTCTTCAGCCAATTGCTTCTTATTTACTAGTATGTAGTCAATTTCGTTTTTAGTACCATTGGGTCCTTTCCAGGTCCATTTTCTATTGGGATTCTTTTTGAAGAAAGTGTTCATTATATATAGACTAGTACATTCAGCAAAGTCTACAAGGCGGTCCCCTCGTTCATTTCTGTCTCCATAGCCCCATTTTCCAACTGCGCTGTCGTCTTCCTTTTGTTCTCCTACCTTGGCATTGAAATCACCCATGACCACTTTTAGATGGCAGCTTCCTTTGTCGTGCAGTTCTCCAACTTCTTGGTAAAAATCTTCCACTTCCTCATCCGAGTATGATGACGTTGGCGCATAAACTTGGACTATTTGAAGTTGATATCTTTTATTTATTTGAAGCACTAGTCTAGCTGCCCGCTCGGATGAACTTTCCATTTCCACGATATTATTCTTCAATTTTTTGTTGATGATGAATCCAACACCTCCTGTTCTTCCTGTGTCAGTTCCCCTGTAATAAAAAATATCTCCACTCTTCAACTCCAATAGGCCTTCACCTTTTCTTCTCACCTCACTAAGTCCTAAAATGTCCCACTTGATCTTCTCCAGTTGTTCTTGGAGCTCTTGAAGTTTATCTTCACTGGACAAAGTCCGGCAGTTAAAGGAAGTTAGGTTGAGGTTAAAGGAATTGGGTAAGGATGAGAAAGAGTGGCAGTGGGCGTTTAACCTCCGGGGATTCTTAGCACCCTCTGCCTTCCTGCCTTGTTCCTGACCACTGCCACGGTCAGAGGCAATCCAGCCTCCGGAGAATGAGGGCCGTTTTTTATGGGTGTACATGTCATGGGGGGATTGTGGGCCTTAAAACACCACGCTGGCCCAGAGCGGGTTGGTGAGTACCTCTTTCACTTTGGCCGGAGATATTGCAGAAAGACTTCACAGCATGGTTGAACCTACCGGTGTCCGAGGACACCACTGTTCTTCGCCCTTTAGCCTCCGTTTACACCCTTCCGCCGACTTTGAGGCAGTGAACTGAGGCAGTTGGAAGGGAAATACTTCATATATATATATATATATATATCGCCCTCACGGCTACCGTAGTGGTCATGACGCTTACGAAGTCCTCACCGTACATCACCCTGCCAAGCAATTCCCTACTTCTCCAACACTTAGGCACAATACATTTTTAAATACCTTCCCATAACACAGATATATATACATACTTTATAGTAATTCATATAGCTACACTTGTTTCCTACAATCTATTATACATAATTAATTGTGCATATTCAATTTAATTATTCGTTTGAAGCACTTAGCATCTTTAGGTAAGGGCTTAAAGAGTTCTTCAGGTAACTTATTCCATTCGCTGACCCCTCTATTTAGGAACGAATACTTTGCATTCCTTAAGTCTTCCCAAGCCTTACTGTTACTATTTGTGTGATACATAGCACCTAATCTGTTAATTTGCCTCCTATTTTCTAGCATTTCCCAACCAAATATTTTTTAACATTTCTATAACACTGTCTTCCTTCTTAAACCTACCTAGAATGTACCTAGCAGCTTTTCTCTGAACTTTCTCTATTTTCCTTATTTCCCCTAATTGGTACGGGTCCCATATGTTTGTTGCGTATTCCAGAATTGGTCTTACTATTGTTTTGTACACCTTTTCCTTCGATGTCCTGCTACTTCCTTTAAGGTTACGCATCACATAATGCAGGGTACTGTGTGCTTTTCCTATGATACTGTCAATATGCCTACCCCACACTAGTTCTTTTTCTAAATTTACTCCTAAGTACAGGGTGGGCCAAAACAATATACCCTATTCCAAAATAAAATTACAAGATAACCATGCAAGATTGGAATGAATAATAAAATGAAACAATAACAAAATTTTGTTTATTAGTACCCTTATTATTGTAAGATAAAAATGTCACAGTTAAGCTTAGAGCAAAGAATATTCATAGTTGAAGAGTATGTATATCAAAACTAATTGAGTGATAGTGACACCGTGCATTTAGAAAGAAGTTTCTAGGACGTCAAGTGCCAACAGCTAAGACAATACGACGAGTTGTGATCAAATGGAACGAAAGAGGGTCAGTCTAGGACCAAAATACTGAACATTCAGGGTGACCCAGGACTGCTCGAACACAGAACAATGTCAACCTCATTCTTAAAGTAATCGAGCACAGTCCACAGAAATCAACACATCACCTTTTGATTGAAACGGGTGTATCCAGGCGGATTTTGAGGGCTGCACTCAAAGTTTTCCCATATAAATTTCAAATTATGCAAAAATGAACTGAAGTTGGCCATCAACATCGAAAATGTTTTTGCAACAAGCTTCTTGAAATGTTAGACTGAAATGAAATAAGGATGGAAGAGATAATTTTCAGCGATGAGTGTCATATTCATCTCAATGGATTAATGAACAAGCAAAACACACATTTTTGGGGGCTTGCTAAACCTACAGACTTTGTGGAGATCCCATTGCTTTCTCCAAAGATAACAGTCTGGTCTGGATTCAGTGCCAAAAGGATTGATGGACCTTATTTCTTTGAGAACCCCAGAAATGAGGAAGCAATATCAGTGAACAGTCAACGATATGTCCAATGCTTGATGACTTTTTTTGGAGGCGTGTACAGAATGAAAGAGGCATGTGGCTATTGCAAGATGGGGCCACCTCACTCACTTCCCACCTGGCAATGCAGTGGCTTAATGAACATTTTCCACGACGCTTAATTTCTAACAGATCTTCATTCCAATGGCCTCCAAGATCACCAGATCTTTCTCCTTTAGATTTTTTTCTATGGGGCTACCTTAAAGAAAAAGTCATTTAGGAGAAGCCAAGAACAATCAGTGATCTAAATTAGTGGTTCTCAACCGGTGTGCCACGGCACATTAGTGTGCCGCAAGGAAGGGACTAGCGTGCCACACACTCCGAAGATATTTAATTTTTAAATTATGTATTTAATGTACAATAAAATATACAGTTATTGCTTTACCAGTCTAATATAACTGCAACTTTTACTTGTTACACTAGTGTTTATCTTTAAAAATGAGAATTTATGCAGTCAAATTAATTAGGGGTGGTTTGGTGTGTCACGATGTTCTTAAGCATGCATGAAGGTGTGCCGTGGAGCAAAAAAGGTTGAGAAGCACTGATCTATAGGATACTGTGATTACAGTCATTGCTCATATTGGGCATGGCACGCTTCGGGCGGTAATCGAAAATTGTGTTGCACGAATTCAAATGTGTGCTGAGAATGACGGGAGACATTTTGAAAATCTGTTTTAACAGAAATAAACATCACAGATTCCTTTATTATTTAGTGTTTGTTTCAGTTTTATATAATAGTTCAATTTATTTTTATTGAATTAAACAATTGGGTACATTTTTTGGCCCACTCTGTATTAACAGTTTCACCACATAGCTCATAATTTCGCTCACTTTTGGATCTTTTGTTTGAGAACATGATGTGTTTACACTCATTTTGTTTATTATAGTCCAGTTCTCTAATTTCATGATATCCTCCTGCAAAATTTATCTGTCTTTTTCATTTTTTATTTGTCTACATATAATGCAGTCATCCGCAAATAGACGTACCCCTAAAATGATGTTTTTTGGGTTATCATTAACTAAAGTAAGGAATAGGAACAGGCCTAAAACGCTCCCTTGTGGCATCCCTGACATGATATATACTGGTTCAGAGAGACTTGTGCCTACTTTAACCATCTGAGACCTTCGAGTATGAAAATTTTTATCCATGAAATCACCCCCTTATCAATATTTAACTTTTTTAGTTTTGCTAATAGTATGTCATGAGATACAGTAGCAAATGATTTTGAGAAGTTTATTACAATATCGTCCAGTGGCGTAACTATCCTTTCATGGGCCCAGGTGCAAAATTGAGAAAGTGGGCCCCTAGCACACTAGTTTCTAATTGAATTTAAAAAACGAAACAATTTAATAAAAACAAAACACATTTGCCTTTATAAATGTTTTATAACATTACATAAATAGAAAATTACATCAAAATATACAATTTTTGTAAATATGGAATTTAACTTAAAATTACTACTATTTATTAGCAAAAATTTCTTTATTAGAAATTTTAAAACAAAAAATTTCCATGAAGATGAAAAATTTTACTTAACATAAATATTGTATGAGTTTTTAGAAATACACAGCGTTACATTAAAATATTTTACTTAAATCCTTTAAATATTTTTTCTCCTGATCTTTTCATTAGCAAAAACCGCCATAATTTTGGAAGTATCCAATTTTCCCTGCTGTTTCTTTCTCGATTGAAAGAACTGCTGAACCATTTAGTTGTTTTTGGGTATGGTACTTCGTAAATAACTTTTTATTATTTTCAGTTTTGAAAAACTTCCTTCGTTGGTATTCGTAGTTGCTGGCAATGTTAGGAAAAGCATGAATATAGTGCATACACATGGAAAACTAGGAGCTAGTTCACTGTTATCAATCAGAAGAATGTCTGCCATTACTTGTAATATTTTAAACTCATTTTCAAAAATTGTTTTAAAAAACATCAGTTGAGACAAGTTGAGATAAGTCACTTTTATAATTTTATACTATCTGTTTTGATTCTGTGTGGGTCTCTTCTGTAGTGCTAGTTGATAAATGCTTTGGTGTTATTATTGAAAAATATTCCATGATTGTTCTCATACCTTCGAATCTCTTTTTTATTTGCTCTGAAAATTTGTTTAATGTGCCAAAGTATATTTTGTATTTAAATTTATTATGCATAACAAAAGAGCCCTATTTCAAAGTGTTTAAAATTTTGGCATAATTCCCCAAGATAGACATAGTTTACTAGCTTTTTATTTCATTTTATCGAACTCATCATCTGTTTTCATTTCGGTTAAATGCTCTTGCAAAGTCTAAAGAAAATCGGAAACTTTTTGTAAATTGCAAGATTTGCCTTGTAAAAATTTTGTCAAGGCGTCCGTTTTCTCCAATATACATGTAAATACTACCACCATAAAAAATTCAAAACAACTAATTTGTTTTAAAAGTACTTTTGCTTTACTGATTTCCTGCATTTTGATACTTTTCCGTATGATCACGTTTAAGGATTTCATTACATCAACAAATCTGTATCTTAAAGCCTCCAAATTGTCTTTTTTAGAAGAAAAA
The DNA here is from genome assembly GCA_036926305.1 of Uropetala carovei. NCBI lineage: Eukaryota > Metazoa > Arthropoda > Insecta > Odonata > Petaluridae > Uropetala > Uropetala carovei. Next base: position 4,050,820 of record JAXCHB010000167.1, read on the forward strand.
CGTGTATCACATACACGTTTAAGTGATTTTAGAGTTCCTCAGAATTTGTTTTGTTAATTAAATTCCATCTTATCACATTGTCACTAAAAAATACATAAACTGAATTAACTACAACAAAAAAGTCATTTACCTCTTCAGTATCTGATGTAGCATGTATTAAAACCAGATTTAAATCATGATTTGTGGAATGTATATATGGGATGAATATCCTGTATTCTTTTTTGTACTCTATTGTACACACCACTCATTACAGATGCTCCATCATTGGATTGCCCACGATGCTACTCCAATCCGCCTAAAATCTCCTTTAATTTTGAAACAATTATGTTCATCATTCCTTCTGCAAAATGATTTTCAACTGCAACGAACCCAATAAAGTGTTCGTTAATTTTCAGCACCGAGGCTTTGTGGTATTCATTGTACTCAATTGTTACATAACGGACAATGATGCTCAACTGATCGACTTTTTATATATCATGCGTTGTATCAACCAATATAGAAAAAACATTGCTGATTTGCATTCAGAAAAGTTTTTCCAAAACGGCATTTGCTAATATTTCAGTTATTTCATTTTGAATATTGGTGAGAAATACTTTACTTTTCCTTGGGGTGAGTTTAAGAGTTGATCCAACACGTCGTCATACCTAGCTAATAGCTTTATAATTGATAAAAATTCCCCCTGTTTGTTGACTTCTTATCCTCTCGATGACCACGGAATGGCAAGTTCCCCAAAGCTAATGTGAGCATAGAATTGATTAATCTATCAAGGACTCATCTCCAATATGAGGCTTCTTGTCTTATTTTGAGATTGATTTCATCAGAGATTGTTTTTACGTCACACCACTGACACAGCACTGTTTGTGATCCAAAGATTCATCATGATGTTGAATTTTTTGAGTTAAATGTTGCCAATCTCTGCTTCCACTTGCCATACTGTTTGGAACTTTCTTAGAGAATAACCAACATGGTTGACAGTAAACATAATCCTTTATTTTAGAATAATATGAATCCCAGCTTGCGTGATTTGAAAATAATAACATTCATTGAATGATCTGTTATTCTGTTTAGGACCTTTAGGAAATGGTTCTTTTGGTCCACATAAAATAATCGTTTGTCTTTCATTTTCGTTCATATCTTTGGAGTATAAGGCTTTGCCTTTGGGCCATGCCGATTGTAAATGAGTACCATCAGGTAATTCAACGCAATTTCTTAACTCATCTGATGTATCCAGTTCCAAAGGGCCTTTGAATTCTTTCCCTACCGGCTGTAGAATTTTTGGTTCAGATAATATTCTTTCTTCACTGCCCAATCCCTGTCCTTGGTGATTTGAAGATGGTTTTACAAAAGATGTTATTTTCTGACATTTCTTAATTTCATCTTCTTGTTTTTTGCACAATTTTCATTTCGTGGGACTAGTTCCGCTTCGTAGATATTGGTTACTCTGGATGACTTTTATGTTTACTAAAAATGTGGCCATAAAAACCTAAACCGGTGCCCAAGTCCTGGCTAAGCCACTGAGTGGGCCCCCTCTGCAGAGCAGGCCCGGGTGCATTGCACCCCCTGCACCCCAGTAGTTATGCCACTGATATCGTCTACTTCTTCTCCGTCATCTGAGTCCACGATATCCTGGCATAGTCCCAGTAGCTGTGTCGTGCAAGAGTAACGTGTCCTAAACCCATGTTGATTTTTACACAGCGAGTTGTTGATTTTCCAATAGTTGTGTAAGTAATCAGCTATGATTTTTTCCATCAGCTTACAAACATCCGAAGTTAGACTGACTGGCCTGTAATTTTCCAATTCGGTTTTGTTTCCTCCCTTGTAAATCGGTATTACTATCACTTTCCTCCAATCCTCTGGAATATTATTGTTATTTAAGGTTGTGGTAAATAAAACTCTTAAATACAGTACTATTTCTCTTGACCCCATCTTTAACGCCTCACCTGCGATGTCATCTGGTCCCCTTGATTTGTGGTTTCCTAGTCTGCCAAATTTGTTCAAAATAGAGTCTAACATATTTTACCGCTTGTATCCCATCTGGGTTATTATTTTGTTGTGGTCCTGAGATTGTGTGGTAAGGAGATCTCTGCCCTATCGCGTCTTTATTTTCTTCATTCCTGAACACACTAGAATACCATTTAACTCATTTGCCTTCTCCACGTCGCCTACTAATGTGGTACCATCACTTTTCTTGATTGTTAGGATTTTCTCTTTGTTTTCCCTATGTCTTCTAAGATATTTGTAGAAATCCTCACCGTTACTTTTGTCTTTTAAGGTAGTTTTCTTTAGCCCTTCTCTTCTCCTTATTCAACTCTTTCATTAAATTATCATATTTACCCCTGAAACTGCCTCCTAAAAATTTACTTTTGTGCACTTTTCTGACTTTCCTTTTAAGAACTCTTATATTTTTATTATAAAATTCAGGGTGTGGATTCTTCTTCAGTGTCTGTAAAGGAACGAATTTTTGCATCTCTACTGAAAATATTGTTTTAAACTCGACCCACATTTCTTCTACATTTCCCCCATTACTTGCCCACCTCGGAAAACTGTCCCTTAAGTAATTTTGAAATCCTGTTTTATCTCCTTTATTGTATTGCCATACTGATGCTTTTATTTCTTTTCCTGTTGATTTCGAAATGCCCCAATCCATTTCTACGTAAACAGCATCGTGGTCACTGATCCCTTTCATAGAGCCTGAGCTAACGAATGACTCATATCATGATTGCATCAATACCATTTTTTAAATTAATTATATTTCGTTATCACTTGTGTGCCCTTTTATACTATAATGACTTAGCTGAAGTAAAATTATTCTTATAACAAATAGAAATTATCTGGTTTTCGTATGCACCGTTGTATAACGTGTGCGATAATATCAATAGAGCAAAATTTAAATTACCGGTACGGTGTACTGCAAAAATATGGGCTAAACTGATTTTTAATGAACATATTATAATGTGCAGTAAAAATAACCAAAGTTTTAAATTTTCGTAGTTAGAAAATAGATGTGATATCTCAGTAGTAGATAAGGGAGTGCGTAATTCGAAAACTTTGACAGCAGCTCTCCTGCCCCTATCTTAACACAAATATCTAGAACCCCAGAGAGCATTTAAAATCCCACCCAGATGTCCCTGGACAGGAGAAAAACCTGAACGTGTCTGGGGAAATCTGGATGCATGGCAACCCTACTGTCCGATTCAAAAAGACATGCAAAGATCCATTACTGTACTTTTCTGTAGCATAAATATATATTTTCTAATAATTGATCAGAATTTTTTTGAACGTGAAATGTTTTGAAAAACATTTTTTTTTGGACCCTTTGACCCATTCTGCCACTTTTGACTTACTCTGTAAAAAAACTAATAATGCTATGATAACCAAATTTCATTTTAATATTAGGTGGACTCTTAGAAACAATCTTGCGACTTTTCATTACATTAGCATATTTAGTTTATTGTAAGCAATAGAAAACATAAAACATTAAACTCCTCACTCAATTTTTATTTTTTGGCTGAGAAAATTATATCATCCTCTTTGTAAAAAAAATGCATATATTTCTATGATTCTTAAATTTTGTTTAAAGTTAATTTTTTAATTTAATGGTGGTTAATTTCATTGCCGCATTGGCACATCGGCTCATCTCAGATACTCCGTGCTCACCGCCCAGTCCCAAACGCCGCTGCTGTGGTCGCCCGATCGCATCTCTTTTGCTCTCTCTCTGTATCGTTGCTCCTCTGCAACAGGGAATGGACAATATCTCATACGATTTGAACAAGCGCAGGCATGAGAGGAGACACTTGGCAACACCGCTTTCAACTAAATTAATACCTCGCAGATAAAAAGCAATTTTTAATGCGTAACATACATTTTCATTATTCTTGGATCATAGAAATGTAGATATTTTTTTTACAAAGAGGATGATATAATTTTCATAGCCAAAAAATAAAAACTGAGTGAGGAGTTTAATGTTTTCTATTGCTTACAATAAACTAAATATGCTAATGTAATGAAAAGTCACAAGATTGCTCCTAAGAGTCCACCTAATATTAAAATGAAATTTGGTTTTCGTAGCATCATTAGTTTTTTTACAGAGTAAGTCAAAAGTGGCAGAATGGGCCGAAGGGCCCAAAAAAAAAACGTTTTTCAAAACATTTCACGTTCAAAAAAATTCTGATCAATTATTAGAAAATATATATTTATGTTACAGAAAAGTACAATAATGGGTCTCTGAAATGATATATTATACATATGGGTTGCAATGCTAACAAGTTGGGAAAGAAACAAAACATCCCGACTGCACGTCTTTTTGAATCGCACAGTAGCTATGGTGCACAATGACTCTGTATGCTGATATGAATCTTTCACCTCTAGATAGATTTAAATGAAATCTGGTAATTAAAATATAACATTAAAATGTATTTTCACTAAAATTACAATGCTGCATGCATTTCGGTCATAACACACCTACATTACCCAAAATGAATGTCAAAGTTTCAACTGCTAATTCTTGTTTTAAAATTTTATTAATTTTGTCCTTAATAAATATTAGAAATCTAAATCGTGTAATGGTATATATCAGGGGTTTTCAACATGGTGCAAGCGGACACCATGGCACGCTGAGGTTTGTTCTGATGTCCTCCTAACACTTTGAGATTTGTGACTAGTAGTGTTGAGTGCACACAGAATACTGGAAAGTACCAATGTAATAAGACTTCATGGCTCTGTCTATTAGAATTTACATACGATATATTTTAAGATTTAACTCGCAGTTTTTTTTGCCAGGGCAAGAATACTGGTGCTCACCACTTTCATTTTAAAATCAAATGTGCCGTTGCCCACATAAAGGTTGTGAACCCCTAGTATATAACTAAAAAAAAATGATAATTATCTAATTACAGATTTATAAAGTGATCTCATAATAACAAAATGAAAAAATAGTTTTCATTCTGGAAATTGACCACTCAATTCATAATATTTATTTTCAGGGATCAATAGGCCTGGAAAGGCATGTTGACAAGATTATGGACAATATCAGCTACTTCACTGAACAACTGCACAGGAGAAGTGGCTTTAAGTTGGTGTTGGAAAAACCAGCATTTGCCAACGTTTGCTTCTGGTTTGTGCCTCCAAGACTACGAGGACTAGAGAACAGCCCGGATTATTGGTCACAAATTCATAAAGTAGGAGGATATTTATTTTTTAATAAACCACAAAAATATAATCACTTGCCAACAATTAGATCAATAGAAAATTTTTGCCCTGCTTAACCCTTTATATTAATTACATAGATTTTGCTCTATTGCTTTAGAGTAGGGTCTTCTGAAATACAGCCATCTTAGTGATTTCATTCAGCTTCACCTCATAAGTTCTTTGAATCCTGCCTGATAGTGTCAGAGTTTGCAACAAAAATTTCTAAAACTATGATTGAAAGATGAATCACATATGAAGAAATTATTTGCTTTTTTGGCTTGGTATAAAGTGAATCTTCAACATTCGTAGTTTTCACATTTACAGTTTTTATTGTTTGTAAGATATAAACCAATTTGACATTTGCAATATATAAACTTCATTATTTTTTGATTTAATATGCTGCATCATTAGTAAATTGACTGACAATATGTTAGCAGAAGAGTTGATATATTTGCATATTTGACATTTGTGTTGATTTCTAAGACTGTAAATATTTTGAATGTTGAGGACCTACTATACAATGTAGGTAAGCTTTTAAAATATCTAAACTAGGTTGCTAAATGTTCTAACTGCACACCCATTGATACAAAACTTCATGCATTACATGTTCTTTCATCATAATTACTGCATGTGACCTTTTTAGTAAAACATTAAGTGATTCCAGAGACTAGGTTTACTTCAAAGCAATATCAATTCATTTTAAAGTTACAGCTGGTTAACAAACATTATTATTTCAATATCATTTGTGATAAAAGAGCTTTTGTGTCTATTAAGTATGATAAGTAACATTAATGATCTTGATATTGTTACTGATTTAAATTGTTTTTAATGTCTGTGCAATTTTTATCTATGTGATTTTTAGAAATGAATGCAATTTTATTATCTTCTGCATCACCAAATTTGCTTTTGTTTGTACTGCATGAGCTTTTCATTTGAGGTACAATTTATTTTAAATTTGTGAATACTATAATGCCTAAATTATGATTTCTCTACAGTTAAGAGTAGAAAACTCTTCTCCATGTAGGAATTTCCAATTGTGTTATCTGTGATATCAACAACTTTTCTAATAATCGTTAAAATTCAACATTAAATCTAGGAAATTTTCTCAGTTAAGAAGTTAAGTTAAGGTGTAGGGGCTGTCGCGGGCGGAAGCGGGCTGGTGATGGGCACTACCGTTTGATGTCACTACCGAATGTTTATTCGGTAGTCGAGATGAGCTATCGAACGTTCATTCGATAAGAAAAGTATGAAAAATTGATGGAAAACTGCACTATAATGCACGTCGTATGTATAGCTTGTGCTGGACAATTGCCTACAATTAGAGGGAATATTACGGTACATGGAAATTAATGAGAGATTAGGGCATGTGAATTAAAAATCAAATAATATTAAATTCAAAATAAAATGTAATATAAATTCTACTCTGTTACTTTTTACTATCAAAATGTTCGTGGTTTAAGGACCAAACTCACGGAAATCAGATTGACTTTTCACTCCATAGATACTGATGTGTTTATTCTTACAGAAACATGGTTAGTTTCGGACATATCAACCTCTGAATTTGGATTTAACAATTATAATATTTTTAGACTGGATAGAAATGATGCAAGTAGTGACAAAAGTGACGGTGGTGGTGTATTGATAGCTATTAAGTCAGCTTATCCCTCTTGTGAAATAACGCGTTTTAAAAATGACATTGAACACGTTTGTTCTGTAGGATCTGTGAAATTGTTAATTGGTACAGTCTACATGCGTCCTAGTTCCTCTCCTGAAAAATGTTCTCACCATTGTGAGGAAATTGAAAGAATTGCTGGTAGATATCGTGATGCGCTAGTCATATTGGCAGGTGACTATAATCTTCCCATGCTTCGATGGAATAAAAATGATCCTCATGTTTCTGGGTCATCTGGCTGTGCCACTATTACACTTGACATGGTTAATTATTGAAACTTAACTCAAATTAATTAGTTCTCCAATTCTTTTAATAAAATTCTTGATCTTGTTTTCACTAATGTAAAAGAAACTTGTCAGTGTTCCAACTGAGTTTTTAGTTAAGTGTGATAATAATCATCCAGCTCTGTATATTGAATCTAACCTCACTGATAGTTTTTGCCCACTTGAATCTGATATAGTTGCATTTGAATTTTCCAGAGGTTAATATGACAAAATTAACATTATCTTAATTCAGTAGATTGGTCATTTATTAATATTTATGGGTTGGAGGAAGCTAGTTACTTCCAGGGGTAGACACAGTTTGCACCGATGTAGATGGTATTTCTATATTGGTGTCGATATTGCCTGCATGCGAATCATTTGACTCAAATTCACTAGTATTTGCAACTGTCAAAACTGACCCGTTTTCGCTTCAGATGATCTCGCAGGTTTGAAGTGTTGTTGAGACAAACTGATTTTTACACAGTGAACATAAGGCTAAGCTGTCTGTTTTTTTCTCAAATTATTGCCAAACTGTCGATCTCCTTTTTCTATTAATTTTTAGAATGTTAATCTATATTTCTTTAAATATTTAATAAAAATTAAAAGTTTAAAAATATAATAAAATAAATATATTATTGAAGAGAATATGTCATAGTATTTTGTAACTTAATAATTAATTCGTACAATACACACGCGATTGGCACACTACAACTTTCAATTACGACTGTGACCAATGTGGCCAAAAACATACTACATGACAAGTCGCTACACAAACGGCTATTTATCGCCATAATATCGCTACACATATCCTTCTTTCTGCTTGAATCGAACGAGAAACTAGCGAGATACCGAAAGAGCTTAGCTAACTACGGTAGATATAATAGACAGAAAAAATAGTGTAAATAATAAAATAAATGACTATGGAACATACCTTTAATTAAAACAAGAAATTACAAAGCAATATCAAAATAAAGAAACTCTTTAAGTAAAATATAGTAAAAATTACAATTCATCTTCACTTTCTTCTTGTTTCTTTGACTAATGTGTACATATTACTTTTAAATAATTTACATGTTCTGTAGTAAGTTTGTAATTTTTGGCGTCAGTGTTTGTATATTTCATGTCTGTTTTTCTTTTTATAATTTTGCTTACGTCAAAGTGTACAACCGGTTTCTGTTTTTGATGTTATTGCACTGACTAAAAATTCTTTCGATCTGTGTTTGAATGTGGCAGAATTAGAACAAAGTGCGCTGATTTTACCACATTCAGTAATATCAACTTATAATTAAAATTTTTTATTTTAGCCAATCTCTGCCAAAACATGGCAGGGCACATACTTAGAAGGGAAGCTTCTTCAGGTTCAAAATAATTGCACGTTTTATCCCATTCCGTGATAGCTCCAACTGTATCAAATTTATTTTTGAATCGATCGCATAACTGGCTAATCTCCAATCTCTTCTGTGTAGCCAATACTTAGTATTTGGTATACTGTGACATTTATTTGATTTGAATTAATACGATTTCACCCTTTTATTTGCAATGCTGCCAACGTAAACTTATCTTTCCCAGCGCTATGGACAAAATGGTAAAGTATTGAATGATTCATTCGATAGAAGTTAAACTAGTCAAAATAAATCAAACAAATGCGGTGCGCACTTCGCTGTGGTCATCCAACTTGCAAACTTTACGAATGAATCATTCGAATAGTAAATAAGTATTCGAATGAATCGGTAATCTTTGACTATCGAATAATTCGAATGTTTTCATTCGATAGTGCCCATCACTAAAGCGGGCAGTAGCCGCCGAGGCAGGGAGAGAGTAAGGACCGCAGTCGCGACTCTCAACGTTATAAAACGAGGCACGAGTGGGCGTAAGCGAAGTCACGTGCCGTAAACCAAATGGAGTTTAATTTATTCCATAAATTTCACGCTATGATCCTCCAATTTTTTTTAAGTTCTGAGAACAATTTACCCCATCAAATGTTTGAGCGGGAATTATTCAAAGAACCAAAAGAAAATTAAGGAATTATAACGTCAAATTTATGAACAAATGAAACTCCATTTGGTTACCTGAAAACTTCCTGTACCTTTATAAGGATGTGGGGAATTGGTACACACTTCTTAAGGAAAAGAACATATATTCCTTTACAAATTTATTGAAACACAATGAAGGCAAATTTACAAAATATAACAATAATAATAGTAATGACAATAATAATAACAGTTGTATTCAGTAGTCCTTCGATCTGTATAAACAGATATAAGACAAGTCAAGTTTGACTTTGTACAAACAAGAATGGATATCTCATAAGAGCTTCTCTATTAGCACATCACAAGCAAAAACAATAAATTCTAAACATTATTGGCATATTAAAAGTGCACACATTCAAAGGCAGGGTCGGCCTTCTAGGATATACATCCGCTGCCTCCATACAGAACAATGAATGATTGCTCTAAACATTATTCTCCTCAAGAATAATTATCAGAAATTACACTTATCAATAATCTTAAAACATTTCCAATTTTCTTCATCAAAAGAATAATAGATAAACAGAATTGTTAGCTGTTTCTATGGATAAAACACATGTCGATACCCAATTAAAATAACACTTGGCAGCAAATGAAAAGGAACTATAAAAATAGGAACAGTTACATTCTCTCAGATAGGAGGAAACAGCCTCACACATTTCATGTGAATATGAGTCCCTTGAAGGACTCAGATTTCGTCACTTGGGTTTTCATTTTATAAGCCCGATTGACTATCATAGGATCGCAGCAAACAAGCTACTGCCACTTATTCAAAGTCCTGGTTAGCTTGCAGAATAAATGGCTAGGGATGCACAATGTATCAGTCATGGTCACAGTGCAAGGGCTGTAGATAGCCCACCCTACTAATTCTAACTTATCTTAACCTAACAGTATATACAATTATAGAACTATAGTAAACTATACTATAATAAACAATACACTATACTACAATAAAACAACACAACAATTTACTTAACTACAAGCACTATGGCCCTCGTTTTCTTTTTGCGAAGCACTCTTGTGCCCTCTGACGAAAATGTCTCAGGCAAATTCTTTTATTGTTATACAGTTTCATTCGGTCCATGTAGAGTAGGTTCGGATCTCCAGCCAGCTTTACCCAAACATCAAATCGCCGATGTGGGTCCGAAGTGGGCTGAGGGAACCTGGATCATTTATAAAATATGAAGACTTATGTTATGGGTCATTGTCTTCATAAAATTTGAATGTATTAGCAATACCCATTTTTGTAGCTCTTTCAAAATCTTTTTTAAAATGCCTACATACTTGAATCTGTCTCTGCAATATGTTCTAAATATTAAACTCCATACGTTGACATACATCCCCAAGCCATTACAGAACCACCCCTATACTTGACTGTGGAACGCAAATTTCAAACATTTCACTCAGTATTTGCCTTACTCCACACCATTACCCTCCCGTCGGATCCAAAAATGTTGAACTTACTTTCGTCTGTAAAGATTATGTCATACTACAAGCAAAACAATGTATACAAATACTTTTGTGACAATGAAATCGTTTAATTCATTATATTTAGACGTAATTTATCAGAAACACATGATTATTGGAGTTCCTTCCCATATTTATTGCGTTACTTTGAGTTTTACTTTCACACATTCTATAGAACATGAATATACATTTTATACGTTTTCATAAAATCGAGTAAAATCGATGAAAATTTCGAACGAATAAGTACGTACATATAAGGGATTTTATGTAACAAAAAGTATTAATTTTGCTAAAAGATTATATTTGACTTTTGTCAAAGAACTTACCTAACTCGATTAATAAACTTTTCGCCGCAATTGAGGACACAGCACCTCGGGCTCACCTTGATCACTTCCAATGGCTTCCAATTTACAACGAAAATGGTGACAACGGCTCACATGGAAGATTATTCTTCCATGGCTAAAACGTGTGAATAAGGCAGGTCTAACTCCCTGGTCTCCTTATTTATTTTACTTATTTATTTATAATTCCATTTATTTCATTGTATGTTACTACTCGCAGGCAGAGGTAAGGTGGGTAAGGTAACAGAAAGAACAACACAATAGTGATTTTAAAACAGGAGATTTATTAAAAAACATTCAATTACATGAAATTGACATATGGAAAAACAATACCGAATGCTCTTAATTTTTGACGAAACTTCGATAAAACCACAGCTGTCCTGTGCTGTTTTTACGCACAAACGACTTTATTAGAGCGAAATTGAGGCCCTTCTTACATTTAACCTTGCGTCAACAATTTCAAATTAGAAAAGTGTAATAATAATTTTACAGAAAAGAGCCAGAAAATAAGATAAATAGAAAAACAATCAAAATAGCAAATTACAAATTCAGAAAATCGCTATAAAAAGACTGCACTATTACCAGATGTATGTTCTGGAGAAATTTCAGTTAGTTGGCTGATTGGCAGGAAGAGTGGGCACTGCAGAATGAAGTGACTTCTGTGAAGATCGATATGTAAAGCTGTCACCTGAAAAATGTTAGGCACACATTTCAAAGCTGTTGTGCAGCTTTTCAATAGGATGCCCATCCAAAATTGGTTTACTGCAAAATGTCTTCCACTTCTCGGCCCTGTTTAATAATAACACTGCAGCAACACAAGTTTCGTCCTTTGTACGAATTCAGGTGACTTTAATGTATTTTATTATTGAACTAAAATCAAGATGAGATCTTTCAAATATTTCATGCTTGAAAAAATGGACTCACAAGAGTATGTTGAAGCACAGTAAGAATATAAGATTAGGGCAGATTTTCTTAAAATGGGATAGCGATGTTCATCAACTAAATTTCAAAAGTTTTTATCATTCTGATGTGCCTTTAAAATAATATCATTCTGTATATTTATTATTACCATTTCTAAGTCTTCCATGTTAATGATGTTAAAGTAGGTTGCAATGGTAACAAACACACCATTATCCATAAAATTGAACGGATTAACAAAGAATGTCACAATGGGTTCCAATTCAGAAAACTGACAGAACCTAGAATTAAACTCTTCCAAAAGTGTTTCAATGCATTGGAAAAATGGTGCAGCGGTAACATTTTTATCAGACAGACTTTCAATAATATTTTTGAAATTAGGAAAATGTGATAATGAATTTATCGCTATCTGAGACTTCCACAGCGCCAATTTACATTTGAAGGCATTCACTTCACTTATCATTTTCGCAATATTATGATTTTATCCCTACATCTCCAAATTCAGTTCGTTCAATTTTAGTTATATCAGCAAGAAATCCGAAATCCATCAACCAAACGTTGTCATCCAACTGTTCATAATATTCATTCCTTGACGTGAGAAATTCCTTTACCTCCTTTATGAGATTTAGAGACTTCACTGGTATTTTTCCCCTGCTGAGTCATCTCACTTCGGTATGTAAAAGGAGATCACTGAATTCGACATCTTCATCTTGTAAAAGCAGTTCAAACAATCAGTGTTGGGTTGGTACGTCTCTTATAGAATTTATGATTTTTGTTACAGTTTTCATAACATGTTGAAAATGAAGAACTTTCATGCATAATATTTCCTGATGTATAATGCAGTGATAAGATACAAATTTTGGAAACACAGGGTCTTCTTTACATAGAGTGATGAATCCATTTTTACAACCTGACATTGCAGGTGCACCATCTGTTGTAAGTGCGGTCAACTTCTGTAATGGTATATTACTTTCGTCGACATATTTTTTGAAGGTTGAAAAAATATCTTCACCTCTTGTTTGTCATTTTAGAGGAAGAATTTTAAGAAATACTTCCTTGGCAGAAAAATCACTAAACACCTTCTTCACAACCATAGTTAAATGAGAAATGTCTAAGGGCTGTTGACTCATCCAGTTGTATTGAGAAGAAAATACATTTTTGTAAGTCACTTGTCAACTCCGATTCCATTGTAGTTGCAAGAACTTCGATTCTTCTTGTAACTGTTTTTGTTGATAACTGCATCATGTTTATCGCTGAAGTGATTTTATTTTTATTTTTAAAATCTTTGAAAAGTGAGTCAGCAGCTGTTAACATGGCTTCCTTTACAATCAAGTCATCTTCAAAAGGTTTTTTCTTCTTTGCCAACAAATGCAACATTTTAAATGATGCAATCGTTGCTCTTTTTGATTGCTGAACTGGTATAGTAAAATGTTTTGCTGTTTAGTTAAAATAGATTTTATATCAGAAATTTTCTTTTTCCTGATCTCAGAGTTTACCGGAAAACTAGTACATATTAAAATTACCGTGGACCGTATTGAAGTGTCTTTCAACATTACTTTTCTTTGGAAGCACGATGCTAACATTGCACAATAAACAAACACACTTTCCTTTAAAATAAGTAAAACAGAATTTCTCTTCCAAATCAGCGTTATAATTATGTCCTTTTCCTCTTATTGCTCATAATGGGGATAAAATTTTGCACAAAGGAATTAATAATCACAACACAAAGAATATCCGAAAATATCAGAAATATTCTGAATTGTTTGGAATGTTAAACCGATTTATATTTAACCAATGGAGAGGAGAATATGAGCTATCATTGACTGATATTCTTTGAGATGAATAATTATGTCAGAAACCCAGTGCTTTGTGTACTAACTGGAGAAAATATTTCCGAAACCAACAAGTTACAACTATAACTTCAGCCAAGTTGTGTCACAAGGTGAAGAATATAACTTCGAAACCAACAAGTTACAACAATAACTTGAGCCAAGTTGTGTCACAAGACGGAGAATATAACTCCGTAACCAACAAGTTACGGTGATATCTTCAGCTGAATCGTATTTCGACTATAAGTAACTATCTTCTGCCAAAAGAAATGCCGAAGTAAATTGTCAAGTGAGCTGTGTATGTTGTATTTATACTAGAAAATGGTGGGTAGAAGGGGGAGGTACGTGGATAAGCTATGGGGTGGGATAGGGAGGAGTGAGTTTGAAAAGAACGTTGTTAATGACATTAATGTCGTTATCCAACAATGTGTGTATGTCCCCAGTCCGTTCGCTCTTAACTCACACCCTTGAAGATGTTATTTTGTAACATAAATACAATTCAGCTGAAGTTATATGGTAAGTTGTTCATTCCAAAGTTACATTTTCCATCTTGTAACATAACTTATTGATTTTCCGGGGAGTTTTCCGTGCGTTTATTTTGTTCTCTTTTCGGCCGGCGGGCGACTGGTAAATGCCTTGCGGGCACCATGGTGCCTGCAATCACCACGTTGCCAACCCCTGCAATAGAGTAAAGAAGTTAGAAATTAATCATGCATGACTGGGAATTAGTTTTTACAGCATTTATTCAAATTTTACAAAAAATTTGACTTTTATGTTTTGACACACATTTTAAGTACATTTTAAGGATACAATAACTTGTATTAAGGTAAATTTTCAGTGTTTGAAAATGTTCTTATCAAAATTTTCAAATTAGTGTCCATTTATTTTAATGAGATATCATAACATTTTTAACTCACTAAGAATCAGAACAAACAAGAGGAGTTTTTCTGTAAGTTACAATCATTTTCCTTAACTTCAGTGATGTATAAATGAGACAATTTATATGATAAGAAAATTTAATATCGGTTATATGTTTTAGCAATGCATATGTGAGCTTTACAATTATTATAGTAGAAAAACAAAGACACTAATCTTTTCCTCATTGTAGGATAGTGATAATAGGTTTCTGTGTTGGTCTCTATTTCAGGAATATTTTAGGTAGCAGGACCACCTGACATTTAAGCAAACTCAAAGTCAATTTCCGAGGAAAAAATCCCTTTTTGTTGTCATGTTCTTTTCTAAATTGTCAGTACAGGCAGCACCTTCTTAATGTGTAGATTACGTTCTTGAAAACCTGTATATTAAGCAGATAGCAATTTAGAATAGAAACCAACATTTAAAATGAAAATGTATTTCTGTACGAACTCAGAAAAATTCTCACCCAAAGTTAAGCTGCATAATTGTGTCATTGCATTTATGAAGTAAGAAATATTAAACATTAGCATGAATTAAAATGGAGAAACACCATATACTCGAAGAAATACTTATTTTCAAATGATTTCTTACCTTAAATTGTCTTTTCCAATTGCTTTTTGTAGTTGATGAGATGTCATAGAGGAGAAGAAAAATTATTAGGAGAAGGAACAGGGGATGTTATCAGGAGATTATGAAAGGATTTAGCTGGGGATTTTGGAGGAGACTCTCAAGTTGATTTTGGTGGTGGTTTAGGTGTTGGTGGAGGAGTTTCAAAGTTCTTTCAACCTTCTTGAAAAACTTGTCCAAAGAAAGTTGAAGTGAGGCTTTCATCTTTTCATCACATAACACCTGTTAGCAAACCCTTGCTATATTCCAAAGAAGAACTCCAGTCAACATTAGAGTCACAGTCTCCTACTTGTGCAATGATAACTTCCAGCTTCTTAAAGAGGTAATTGAAATTCTTGAGTGTCTGAGTCTTAGAGGACCTGGAAGTTTCATCATCATCATCATACTTAGATTGGTCTGTTGTCATTTTCTCCTTCAATTCCATCAAATCTTCAGTAGAGAGCTCCTCTGCAGAAGGCTCTGGCAACTTTCTGGCATCATCAGCATCTAAGGAAAGAATTTTAATAATGTACTTTCTTGAGTCAGTTTTAAGTATGGTCGTCTTTAGGTGACCTTAATGCTAACTGCTTATGAAAATAACATCCAAATTTACAATTATAAGTGTTTATAAAACTAAATGGAGATATAAAGAGTTTTCCAATATCAGGAATAACCTCTACTGCAGTTGTTGAAAAACTGTAGAACATTCTTACATCCATAAAATAAATGAGGCAATTATCTTCAGTAGGTTAAGACATTACAAATGGATAATTGTGAGAAGTCGAAAGGCACCAAAGTCACCTTAGTGCTGTGAAATAATAAGGAAAGAAGATGATAATTTACATAAGAGTGCAATAAAGTAGCTAAAAGATGTGACAATAACACATTCATATGATTGTCAACTACATGACGCAGTAAATGTGTTACATAGCTGTTTTGAATGAAGATATGTTGAGAATTTCATAAATGTTCCAAATTTAATCTCTGTATTTATAAAGACATAACTTTTTGTAACAATAGCACAAAAGCAGATAGCTGTTTTTTTAAAATAATGGAGTTACCATTATCTTCTATTACACATTTATGTAAGTTACGCAAAGAATATGTTAAAGCAAATATTTGCCATCCAATTCTAACATAGGCATATCTTAGGATGTGCCACAATCATCTAATCTAATCATTCATCATTTCCATTTTTAATAAATGCTTGCATTGTGTTTGGCCCTGCATGAATAGCTTGTCAACATTTTGTATCTATTTATGGTGACTTACAGTATTTTTGTTTTTCTCTGGCTGTGGACTTTGGCTTACCTATCTGATATTTTTCTGTCTGAATAAGTAATTATAAAGTTAGGTTGTCCATATTTTTAAAATTATAAGTTCGTTTAATTTTCTGTTGGAAACAATATTTTTATAATAGGAAAGGTTTTTCTTAGTTAAAACAATGTTGAACAGTAATCATAAAATATAGCCATTGAAAATATTAAGAAACTTCTTGAGCATAATTCATTTGTGTTGTGTGTGTGTGTATATATATATGTACATGTGTGTGTGTGTGTGTGTGTATATATATATATATATATATATATATATATATATATATATATATATATATATACACTGATTTCATGTTCAATTTTTTTGAGAATTAAATATTAGCTGACATTCTGGAATTTTATTATCTTTGAATAAAAACTAAGAATTTCAAGTAGGTAGAAGTTGTTTTAGGACAAGTTAACATACTATTTATAGGTTGCTCCAAAGCTGAAGGAATGTATGATGAAGAAAGGCAGCCTAATGGTTAACTACCAACCACTGAGAGACTGGCCTAACTTCTTTCGTTTCGTCCTTCAAAACTCTGGAACTACTCATAAGGACATGGATTTTGTCTTAGATGAGTTAGAACTACTTGGAAGATATTTATAATCTCAATATTCATGTTGATTATACATATTTAAACTTGCTACCTCTAGACATATACTAGTTATCCAAGAAATTACTGCCTTCAACATATGGTTATTATTATTAGGAGTCATTTTTAATTAATCTATTTATTTTTAAAACAAAAATAATTTATTGGAATATTACTGATAGTTTTCAATATGTCTTTAGTTTAATGAAATAGTTAAATTTGCACTTATTCAAATGGTATTCATGAAGTATTAAGGCTAAATAATGGCTCTATTTGCAATTAATATAGAGTATTTGCAATTTCAACTTTCTACCAATCCAGAATATGATGATGCTGCGAATGCAGATGTGTGGTGTTTTGTGTCTGAACAATTTTTTATAAAGTTCTTTATTCAAGACAAAAATTCTGCATGCATGTCTGCAAACCCAATCATAAAGTTTGATCAGATAGATCCTTCAGCTTTAGGTCCTTCAATTGGATCATCACTTTTACAAGTACATATAGCTTTTCACAGACAGCCATCTGTTTTAGTATATGAGAAATGCCATGCAAGATCAAGGCCATAGCAAAACAACTTACAATAAGAAAATGAAGTTTCATAAATTTATTTGTTATAATTATATTATGAAAGTTATCTATCGTATATTAGGCTCATCTTTGTTGTTATTTATTTTAGTGGGTATATAAACAAAAAGATAGAGGTGATTTTAGATTGATCAGTGAAATAATACAGCAGTTTTTTACTGCATTGCTCTATAAATTAGAAGTTCATAACAATGCTTGATATGGCTCTGTAAAAATCATAAATTCATTTCAGATATCTATAAATGTTCATGCCAACATTTTTATAAGAACTTAGGAACTCTTTTAAGTTTGCAATTCATGTTAGAGTTTCAATTTTAAGTTAAATACCCAAAATTAGTAAGAAGATATTAAATTGATTTTATTTTTCCTTATAATTAATTTTTATGACTCACAAACTTAATTTTCAATTTTGTGGTACGTGGGTTATTACAAATAAAGTAATTTTAATATTAATAGTTACTTTATATTGATGTTACAGATACATGTGAATTAATTTATTAAAAACTGATGAATAGCATAGTTATTTGAGACATCATTTCACTTTTTATTCACCATATAGAACAATGGTTTTTAACCTTTCTGGAGCCGCAGACCCCCACATCAACCTTTCTTGAGCTGCAGACCCCCTATATCAATTTTTCTGGAGCCGCAGACCCCTACAAATCACAATTTCTGTGGACCTCCTTCCCATTAAATGTTGTTTAAATAGAGTTATAGCTTAAGTTTTTTACATTGAAATATAAATATGAAAAGAACCAAAATTAAAATTTTTATTAAAACATTATATAACTAAGAAGTTGCCATAAGCAAAAAATAAAATATCTAACTTATGGGTGTAACCGATCTCAATATTCAGCTTCTCTCAGCACTAATGATTGCACTCACAGCTGATTTGCTTCCATTCCTTGAACATGAGTAATGTCTTGTTGTTTTTAGCAATAACGAGAATGACAATTGTCTTGGTTGGGGCACAGACCTGATCTGTTCATGAAATATATTAGTCTTGACATATAATATTTCTACAAGAGAGGGCCACAATTTCAGTTTTCAGCAAATTGTACCTAAGGTTCCCACTCTTTTAAAAACACACATGCACACGCTAAATTGACATTGCTAGAAGGCTAATAAGATTTTTGCTCTTGGATATTTTTCATTCATTCATCTCGTTCTTGCCCATCTACCTAAAATTTCTAAAATCCATTGGATAGGGCCAAGATCTTACTTAATGTAATGAAAAATGTAATCTATGCTATGAGACCTTTCTTTTAAGACATTTCTGAACGTTATCTGACCACTCTAAACACTCTAAAGTTGAATTTACACATCATTATGGAATTGATGGTTTTTATATCCAATTGGTTTCGTTCATCAGACCATTGAATGTGTATTTGTGAAAATATTCTTTCCACATTTCTATTGTGTTCTGGAATGGCAAACAGAAAGTTACATAGTTTCTCCATTTCTAGAAATTCAAATTTGAAAAAAAATATGACCTCCGGCCGTAGCAAGATCTATTAAGCCACTCATCATTCCTTTCTTTCATCTCTTTTCAAATCAAATTTTTAAGCAATGAAAATTGATTTTTAAAAATAAACTTTCTTCAACTTGGAAGCCCATGTCAATAACATTTTTACACATACTTTGCACCTCTTCCCAAACTGGGGAACTTTTTAATAGCATCCATTCCATATACTTCAATTTCAGTAAGGGTTCAACCCATTTTTTAGATAGTCACAGGTTGTTATGTACATGTCAAATATTTCCTCTTTAAATGTTTCTATTTCATCCTCCTGAATATTATTATCAGGTAAAACTCTGAGGGCACTCAAAGGAACAAATTTTTCGTTAATGCGTAATGTAAGCATGCCAATCGTTTCATGCACGTAATTCGTTACCTCTATTACGCAATTTTGCAAACATTCAATTTTTAGAATTTGTTTATTAAATAAACCAAGAATATTAAGCATTGCATGGAAGCATGCTTCATATACTGGTGATTCAAAAAATTTCACAATATGTTTAGGGGACTTTTTTTCTGAAAAGAAATATGCTTTCAGTGCTTCAAACTTTTTTAATACTCTATCAACTGCACTCTATAAACTTAACCAGCAAATTTTTGAATGGGTCAATAACTTTTCATACTGCAAATCTAATAGAGAACAAACATTTTTCAGTCGCTCGGTACATACTGCATAAGTTGAAAAGTATGACAGTAGTTTTATCACGACCATTTCTACATCACAAGATAATGTCTCAGCTCCCGACTGAATAGCGTTATGCAAAATATGTGCTGAACATCCAACATCTAGTAAATTGAGATTAATTTTCTCGTGTAATTTATAAAAGACATTGTTTTTGCCTTTTCTCAACAGTTTGGCACGACATTCTATTTAAGATAAATGGAGCAAGTAAATATGAAAGCTTCAATAAATTCTCTTGAGCAGATTCAGCAATATTTCGGAGCTTGTAGGTCAGAAATAGGGTTAAATAAATTAATTATAGATGCTCAAGAACTGGAAACAGAACTAGAGGCTGAATCAAAATTTATGCAAGAGACCGAAATTCTGCCAACAAGAAAGAACCCCAATTTTGAATCTGCGCAGGTTGATGCAAGTTTTCGTAATCTCCTAGATTATTTCCGAGTAATTTTTTTTACCTTGTGTTGGATCAAACAATTGCTTCAATAAAGGAGAGGTTTCAGTGACTCAAAAACCACAGTGAATATTTTAGCTTCTTATGTAACTTGAGTGAACTGAAAATCATGGGTAAGAAAATTCATGTTTTCTTACAATCAGCTGTTATTGAAATACCGTGAGTCTTTGATTTTCCAGCACTTAAATGCAAATGCTTTTTATAAGATAGTATTTGGAATATCGAGTTTGGTTTTCAAAATAATTTTCTATAAACGGGAATAAAAAAACTACTGCATATACCATCACTATTACAAGAAAAATAACCGGGACATTGATGCATCCCGAAAAAAAAAAATCGGGACACCGGGACAAAACTCTGAAAACCGGGACAAATCCGGGGAAACCGGGACGCCTGGTCACCCTACCCAGGCATCCACGGACCACCGGTTGAGAACCACTGATATAGAACATAGAAATCAATAGATGATTCCTTAATTCTTTCAATACAGTAGTCAGCTAGTGTTGATTTATTATATTATTGTCTACTTCAAATTTACTCTATGCTTAAAAATCCTTTCTAGAAATTAAAAACTGAGATATGCAACATTTATATTCTTTTTAACTAAGAAAGGAAAAAAATTGGAAAGGTTGGATTTTTATTTTTTTCATGGAAAATTTAAACTGCAGCATATCTTTAAAAAAGTTTGGCAAAGTGATTTGGTTGAATTACATGACAAATACTGTACTTCTTAACTTGTTTCATCCTATTTCTATCTGTTTAGTTCTATATAACTGCTGATCTTGAAATATTTATTTAACTGTTAGTATTTTCCAGCTAAAGAATAGGATACAGGCAAAATGGCACTTTCTCTTTGGCTGGTATATCACATTGATGTTGGTTTTCAATCACCTAAATAAAATTTAGTTTTTTCTTTCATACCAAAAATGTCTTTGCTATTACATACCTTTTGTCTTAAACATAGCTCTAGTGCTCTATTCCACTGCATATCATATCAGATTTTTAAGGAAGTTATGTTGCCTCACAAGTAAGTGAAATTAATTGTATACCAGTGTGACTAAATCATGGACAGAAGAAGTTGACAAGATAATATTTTGAACTGTGAAAGCTTGATAAAAGGTTAACTCAGTATAACATATATTTATTAGCAGTTTTCTTAAAAAATATGGATACTCTTCCTTCAAAGCTATGAATACAAATAAAAACAATACAAATCAGCCCCAGTACAACAAGCTTTGGAATAAGATGCATCATAATTTGACGATGAAGTTATTGTGATGGGTTTTATTGTTTTATTCTTACAAAATACAGGCGATTCCAGAGATTCAACTGGGATGCGTTCCTGAAAACATGGCGAAATCTCGAACAGTCGAATGTCGAATCAGCACAAATTCAAACAATTAGAGCAGAAATAACGATGTCTAGACTGAAACTAAACCTCTCGTGGTTGGGCGGGCCGAAAATTACTTCACGTAAACTTATTCCTAATTCAACGGACCGATCGGCTGGGTCTAATAAGTGGGTTTCGACCGGTCAAATTCTCAAGTTGGTCGAATCTTGAATGGTCAAATCTCGGGAGTCGCCTGTACATGTGTTGGACAATTTTTCTGAAACTACAATCTTTTTCTTAAAACTTTGCATCATTGGCTGGAAGTTAAGACTTTACATGTTCTGAAATGGTTTTAATTTCAGCTATTCTAGTTAAAAGTAGTTTATTTAAAACAGAAAAATGAGGAGGAAAATTTTTGCAATAAAATTCTCTTTTTCCATTTGCTCATTATTTTAATTATTGTGTTGTTTTCTGAAGTTTTAATGTTTTGGTTCCATTTTGTCGATAGTAGGACATTCAGCTTTACTTTCATCATCAAGTATTAAAATTAATACAATGTAATACCCATTTTGTGATCTTATATTGTAAGACAAATTATCTTTTATGCACTTCTGACATTTTAAAAAGCATAATAGCCAAAAATGATGTAATACATTATGCACAAAACATTGGAATTAATCAGCAGTGTGTTATCAGATTTGCAGCACTAATAAAATGTGTACTTTCGTAATTCTTTTCTCCACCATTAAAGTAGTGTTTTTGACATTATTTTTTACATCTTCTATAAAATTATGTGTTTTCCATTTATTGTTAGAAATATTTGTCACTTAACTGTGCTTCAATTTAAGTAATTATTGTCACTTGTGTAACTCTTTGTTTGCTTTAATGCATCTAAATGCCTTAATGTGGGATGATGTTTGCTCTTAAAACTAAATCATCACCATCATTGTCTTTATCTGATAGGTACAGTATAACCTCACATAGTGCAAATTCACAAGGCGCGATTTTGCTTAGACGTGGTTTACATTTCACTACCAAACCTTACAAGATGTGGTTTGAAAAGTCAAAGCTAAAGTCAGTCTTCAAATTTCCCGTAACCCACAAATGATAAAAACTTCAAATTAAAATATTTTATAGAAAAAAATACAGTCAAAGTGATTCATGTAATCATTTTACAGAAATGTTACGTCGAGAGATTCGTATCCATGCTTCTCAATACCTTATGGCTGAATTCGTTACACTGTTTCACTTGAAGTTGCAACAATGTTACTTCTTTCTCTGCCCTTTTGTCTAACAATGTCATGTTACAATCTTGATCTATCGCATGGCACTTGATAATTTCCAAGCTGAAAGAATTTTGGGGAGTAACTTCGTGTTCGTATTGTTCGTTCAATCAGCAGGCTCTCTGTATGTCTTATCGTAAGTGGTTGTCTTAACCTTGCCTCCTGTGATTTAAAATGTTATTCTTATCCTTAATATTTATCTTTCTTATTGAAAATGGAACGTAAACAAAAAGATAGTGATTTTTCAAGCGAGAAGAAAAACGTTCAGCACACAGCAATTACCTTAGACTAAAAATTGAAATATTAGATGAACTTAAATCAGGACATGGAAGCACAGTACTACGGTGGAATTATGGGGTGAATGAGTCGACTATTCATACCATACGAAAAAATGAAAAAAAATAAGAGCCAGCAACTTCTGCAGGTGAAAAAATTAAGAGAATGTCAAAACGAAATGTGCACTTAAACACAGTTGAAAAATTACTATGCATGTGAACTGAAGACCAAAACCAGAAGAGGGCATCACTGGGTTGCTTGATCATACGTGATAAAGCATTGCATCTTTATAAAACAGTAAGTGAATGTTCCCCTTAGTGCAAGTGCAGGTTGGTTTGAGAAGTTCACAAAATGCTTCAACTACCACAACGTAAAATTAGTGGGCAAATCCGCCTCTGCTGATCACCAGGTGGCCAAAAATTTCATACCAGAATTTACTAGGTAATCGAAGAAAAAGGTTATAAGCTGCAACAAATTTTTAACCTGGGTGAAACCACCCAATTTTGAAGCAAATGCCAGAGAGAACGTACATTTCAAAGGAGGAGTAAACAGCACCCGGATTCAAGGCTTCTAAGGATCGTCTTACGCTATTGTTGTGTTCAAATGCATCCGATGATTTCAAGTGTAAACCGATGCTTGTTTATCATGCCAAAAAGCCACGTGCTTTGAAGGGCAAAAATAAGGCATACCTACCAGTCTACTGGAAATCAAACCGAAGGGCTTGGGTTACTGCAATAATGTTTACTGACTAGTTCAAATTTTGTTTTATACCACAGGTGAGAGAATACCTCAAAAAGCAAAACTTGTCTTATAAGGTTCTATTGCTACTTGATAATGTCCCTGGGCACCCAGCTACGCTGCAGCATGCTGACAAAAATGTAGAGGTGTTGTTTCTTCCACCAAATACGACGTCTATCTTAAAACCTTTGAACCAAGGAGTAATTAAAGTGTTTAAATGCTACTATACCAGACGCACCTTCAAAAAACTCCTGCAAGTATTGGAAGAAAAACCTGAAAGTAGCATCCGGGACCTCTGGCATTCGTTTAACATCATGGATGCAATAAAAATCATAAATGATTCATGGAATGAAATCATGGAGTCAACTTTGAATTCCTGCTGGAACAGCTTATGTCCCAATGTGGTAAATGATTTTTGTGGATTCCCCACAATCCAAGAAGAGGTCTGCGAAATCATCAAGCTGGCGAAAGATTTTGGGGGAGAAGGCTTCGAGGATTTGCAGGAGCATGAAGTGGAACCATTGTTGGAATCACACCAGGAGGAGCTGACTGAAGAGGAATTAGTGGAACTCTTCTTCAGTCCGATGAAAGGGAAAATATGAGTGATGATAATAGTGAGCGGCAGAAACTTACAATTAAAGATCTGGTAGACATTTTTAGGACTCTTGAAGAAGTTCAGGAAAAATTAGTGCAACTTGGTCGTTGCATTGAGAGAAGCCTGAAGTGCAAACAAGGATTTCAGGAAGTTATGGCAACCTATCATGAACATTACAAAAGCATGAGGAACAAGGTAAAACAAAGTTGCATAACTTCCTTCCTTAAGACCCAAGGCTTCTGCAACATCTCCTACAGAAGCAGCACCTTCAAGAGAAACAACTGCATCTCCAAGAGTCTCATTAACGTGGACTCCCCATTTGCCATCATCTATCGAGATGGAGAGAATAGAAGAGTTTAGTTTGAGGAAGATGACCCCGGAACCCTTACAATTAAAATCTTCCAGACCATCACCCTCACCGTAATTCCTGTTCATTCTTCACGGTCATCAAATGTAACAAATCTTTACGCTGCAATAAATTTTTCTGCAAACATTTTTACATTATTGCATGCTTATCATAATTTATTCTTGACTTAATGAAAGTGAAAGTAATACCATACTTACTCGCATAATTCAGGCATATTTTTTCAGAATTTCGTGACCAAAACTCTTATTATTTGTCGCATATAAAGTAAAGGTGACGTAATTGAGTGTTTGGCTGCTAGATGACTTTGGCATATGGTAGAGGGGGTAGAGAGTTTTAGGGATTGCTACTAGTTGGTACATCTTTTGAGCAGTGGCTCGTTATGGCTCTCGGGGGCCCTAGGCAAAATATATTTGGGGCCCTATTCCCTACCTAAATAATGTTTAAAAATCTGATGTGGCCAACACATGGCTTTCTCCATATTTGGGGTATAGATATTTAAATTATTATGAATAGCATTATAAGGCAAAATTATTATTTCATATTGTAAAAGAATACAGTCGTCCTTATTGCCGTAAATTAGGTATAATTTGAATATGTTTACAGAATTCGCTACATGGTGGTGGCGCTGTATACAGGAAATTAAGAGAAAGCAAAGTATGTCCGAAATGGATGGTTCTACAAAAATTTGTTTCATACAAAAATTGGATGAAATATTATTCTCTATAAAACGTCGTAATTGGTCATCTTCGTGAGGACCAAAGTTGTAGAGAATAATATTCCTTCCAAATTTTGTTTGAAACAAATTTTCGTAGAACCATCCATTTTGGAAAAATTTCCTTTTTACTTTCTTCATACATAGTAATGGGAAAGTATTGTGATCACGAAAAAAATCGACTTCGAGATTTCAATGGAAATACATGTTTTGAGGTCCCTAGAACACGTTTAGACTATTTTAGGAATGATGTCTGTGTGGATGTATGTGATTGTGGGCGCTCTTACTCAAAAAGTACTTGTCATATTAATACCAAATTTCAAATATAACACTTTAGCATGAGCACAAAGAACTGATTAGTTTTTGAACAATAACGGTTAACCGGAAGTCGAGGTTTATTCGAAACCCGATTCGGGTTTTGCAATATTTCTCCGTTAAACCGTCATTATTGTATATACAATTCTATACAAATGTTAAAGAGAACGTAATTTCCTACAACTTTTATTTGAAACAATTTTCCATAGCAGTTATTGTTTAGGAATTATTTATAAATAATCGGTTTTTTCGGTTTCTGTCAAATATCTCGTTAAAAACGTCGTAATTGGTCATCTTCGTGAAGACCAAAGTTGTAGAGAAAAATATTTCTTTCAAGTTTTATTTAAAACAAATTTTCGTAGAACCATCCATTTGGGAGATATTTCGGTTTTTCTTAATTTCCGGTATGCAGCGCCACCACCATGTAGCGGTGAATTATGTAAGTATATTCAAAATATACCTAATTTACGGCAATAAGGACGACTGTATTCTTTTACGATACGAAATAATAATTTTGCCTTATAATGCTATTCATAAAAATCTGATGTGGCCAACACGACTTTCTCCATATTTGGGGTATAGATATTTAAATTATTATGAATAATATTACGAGGCAAAATTATTATTTCGTATCGCAAAAGAAGACACGTCCTTGTTGCCGTAAATTACGTATATTTTGAATGTTTACAGAATTCACCGCTACATGGTGTTGGCGCTGTATGCTGGTATTAAGATAAAGCGAAATATATCCGAAATGGATGGTTCTACGAAAATTAGTTTCAAACAAAACTTGGAAGAAATATTATTCTCTACAACTTTGGTCCTTTCAAAGATTACCAATAACGATGTTTTCAAGGAGAAATTTAACGGAAACCGAAAAACCGGTAATTTATAAATAACTCCTAAACAATAACTCCTATAGAAAATTGTTTCAAATGAAAACTGTAGGAAATTACATTCTGTATAACCTTTGTATAGAATTGCATATACAATAATGTTGTTTTAACGAAGAAAAATCGAAAAACCGAATCGGGTTTCGAATAAACCTCGACTTCCGGTTAACCGTTATTGTCCAAAAACTAATCAGATCTTTGTGCTCATGTTAAAGTGTTATATATGAAGTTTGGTAACGATATAGCACGTACTTTTTGAGTTAGAGCGCCCACAATAACACACACACACACACACAGACATCATTCCGAAAATAGTCTAAACGTGTTCTAGGAACCTCAAAACATGTATTTCCGTTGAAATCTCGAAGTCGATTTTTTTCATGAATACAATACTCTCCCATTACTACGTATGGAGAAAGTAATAATTGAAATAACTATACTCCAAATATGGAGAAAGTCATGTGTTGGCCACATCAGATTTTCTTTAATATATGCAGGCCCCTCTGTACCTCGAAGTAGTTCCGAGAGCTCCGAAAGACCTTTTAAGGTAGTTCTAGCAGTCTTAAAAGGTTGCGGTCTCTTCTGAATCGGTAGCCAGCGAGCATCGATTTAATTCTTATCGCTCTGAATGACCCAGGAATAGTCTACAAGTGGATGTCCGCTTTTGACTCTTTAACCGAGGACAGGACCGTTCTAAGGTATTAGCCTCCTCAGGCGAACCTCCAACATTCCCCCTCATCCTGCTCTCACTACCAACCTTCGTCCCCCTCCCCTTCTTATTACCAACTTTCGAAAACGAATGACGCGCATTAGCAAGAATAAATTTTTACATTCAACAGTTATGTATAACAGTGGCTCTATGTCAGTGGTGCCCAATACGCTCGCCACATGTGGCGTATCGACTATTGACGTGAGGTGAATTGATTCTCTGCTTACTCTACTAAAGTAGTTGCCGCTTATTATTAACACTGGTTATTCTTATCAGCCGGTTATTGTAATCAGACGCGGAATTCCAAAACCAGATCTAATTTAAGAAAATTTGCCGTTTAATGCTATCAGCCGCTTGCTATAATCATTTAAATGTAACCCAGTATGATCACATAAAGCGAAACACGCTGTACTACATTGTAATAATGTAGTAGTTGTAGAAAAATAATGTAAAATGTCATATTTTTTAAAATAATAAATAATATAAAATATATTATATCATTCTACCGCTCTCGTATAAAGTCCTATTTATAAATATAACATTGCATTATGTATAATGTGGCAAAAACAGTATTGCATTTGTCACAATTGTGGCAAGCATGAAAATTATATTGGACACCACTGCTATAGACCAGGAGTCGGTAGCCTATGGCACGTGTGCTAAAAGATACACGCGAGGTGATTTTGAAGGTCAAGCGAAAGAAGAAATGACAAAGAAAATAAATAAGTCATATTCTATATATTTATTACAAGTATTTAGAACTAACGTTATATTTTACAGTAAGAGTAATTATTCATCTATAAACTCTGCTTCTAATTCTGTAACACTGTTTTTATATAATTCATGTGCCTTCCGTCTCGTGTTCTCTATCGCCGCCTATATGACTGAATGAATGCAAAATACGGAAATTCAGACTGATACGTACAAATGTACACCGTTTACATTGTGATCCTTCTTTAATTAAACCAGGGTACTCAACTAATAAAAAATGATCATTCAGTTTTATTAAAATTTATTACTGGCTCGCGAGGCCATACACTGACGTGAATTTGGCACGCCACTTGTGCAACCCATTCTCTAGACCTTTCATTTCCCACTGTATACGGTACTTACGTGCGAGAAATTAATTCAGATTATTGTCTCCGCCCTCCTAATTCTGCCGCGATAGGTGGTCTCCTGGTTTACGTAAAGGTTGAACCTGCCTTTCTCCAGGAGCCTCGACTTCCCGATCTTTTTTGGCCAGAGCTTGTAGAATAGTTCCTGAAATGGAATAGGATAGGAACATTTTATCGGGTACGTCACAATGGGTCGGGCCCGGTTACCTGGGTTCTATTGCGAGCTAGCCATACTTATCAACCCACTGAAAATCGCACATGCGCCGCGAGCGTTTTTTTTTTTTGCCGTCATCTTACAATTAGCCCGTCAGTCAAACTTTGCCCTCCTAGACGGATGGTCGTGTTCTTTCTCTATAGTGCCGCTAAAGTACACGTTTTTCGGAAGTGACCGATTTTTGTATTCCTGAAGGTAAATTCATAATCTGGGAACTCATCAACCTTAGTGACTAGGTACTGGAAAATTGTTTGTGAGCAGAGGTTGCCAGATTCGTACGCCGTTGGAATCATCAAATGTAAGAGGTCATTTCATCTAAATTCTCCTCAAGTGTAATGATGTAGTTGCATGACTTCATTTAATTGGTAAACGTTTTCATGGTGCTGTGGATTAGATCTCTGTTTTCAATGGATGGCAATTATAATGTAATGTAGAAATGTATATTTTCATCGAAGTTAAATGTGGCACATTTCAATGGGAAAGGAGAAGCCATTAAGCGATCTGTTTTTCATCTTCGCAATCCCATTCATGCAAATATTCTGATTAAAAAGATATGCGCATTAAAAGCTATCAGTAGCTTTTATACCGAGCATTAATTACAATAGTAGCAGTTTTATCATCAATTTACCAACCTCTCGGAATTTAATCTTTATTGTAATCTATCTCACCCCTTTTGTGAACAGTCGTCATTCTTTTCTTCCTTGTTGATTAAGGAATGTCACTTCATGTTTGCCCTCTAGTCACATTTCTCTGTTCATGGATTTATTAAAAATACTTTTCTTACAAAACTAGTGTAATTCCCGTCAAAATATCAACGGAAGAGTTATAGATAGATTGATTATTAATATTTGCATTTAAAATAATTAATAGCACACTATTACATATGAAATATTTCGTCATATATCGCATTTCTAGTGAATGTTCTGTTGTCGTTTAGTAAATGTCTTTGGTTTTTATTTTCGGCTATAAAATTCTGATATTCTTCTCCCACCTTGTTCTCGTCAATGCTACATATAAATGTCGGTGTGCAAAGACAGGGAAATAATTATATTTATACATATATAACGTAGGGAAAATAATAGGTAGGTATGATATTTACATTAACAAATAAATGTGCCACTCGAATATTAACAACTACCAAAAATATATTGTGAGAGAATGCGTTCAGTATTAGCTAACTGACAAAACATATTTTCAAGTGGTCTAATTAGATTTCGCTCTCGGCCATCTTGCGAACCTTACAGAACGACGTTTTTATTGTATAGAATATTCGGAAGGCTATATGTTCGTTTATACACAGGGCCGACTCAACAATACAAGCAGACCAAGCGACCGCTTGGGACGCCGAATTTTTAGGGGCGCCAAATTTTTCTGGGAAAATTTTCGGAAAATACCTTAATTTAGTTTTTCCATTTGGTTTTCCATTGATATGTTTAGTGTTTGCAGCTGGCGAATAAACGTGAAAATATGACTTCAAATGAATGTTCAAAGGCAGCAACCAGGCTCTACTCCGAATGGTAAAAAAGTATTTCCGAAAGCGGCTTCCGAGAATACTACCGAATAAAGATGGCTGGATGTGGTTTTTCCAACATTTTATTGCTGGTACATGCCGGGGATCTTTGCCGACCGGGTGAAATCAGTTCTCACCGCCCCTAATATTTCCAGCTGATTCCCTCTGTGATTTGCCGCCCCCGAGGGTTTCTGTCTATGCACCTCTTGCACCAAAGGCCTGAAGAGAGAAGCATTCCCTTAGGTTGGAGGGGGGGGGGGGGGGAGAAAGGTCTAATCAGCGGGAGACATTTGCAAAGGTGCCCAAGAGCAAGGAAATCTTGAGAAAGTCCGAGGAGGATACGGGATATCCCAAGACCCTCCCTTCTGCGGTTCCTCTTTCTTTCCACTTGCATTCATTCAGGCACATTCAAAATTCTCGGTTGAATGGTTGCGGTTCTTGTTTGAGGACGAAATATATATCTTTTGGGTTTATTTTACTGTTTCCTAACAATTGCTATGCTGTGTTAGGGTGTGTGAGGACTGGGTACATATTATCACACCACTGTTTTCAACCCCTTCTCCTTCAACATTTCCTCCTCCCTCGCATTTTGCATCGGTGACATCGAAAAAGAACTATTTGTCCGCATTAGTTCCAATACGTCCATCGTTGTGGAAACGTCAGTCGAGTGGTTTGCGTCTTTTAGTGTTTGAAGAATCTGTTATCAATTTATAGCAGGTTAGTTTTCCTTGGGCATAATTGATATGTTGTTGCCTTTGCTCAAGAAGTGACGTCAATATTTAGTGTAAATATTATTTTTCCCATTGATAAAAGCGGGGTTTTCAGCCTGAGGTTGGAGCTATACCTAGTCTACGATCAACGAAGATTTTCTAAACCAGGAAGTTATGTTATATATTTTATTCGATCTTTTTATATACCGTATGTAATTGATTGTAAGCCGTCCCCTACTTTTCACAAGAGCACGCGAGGAAAATTCCATGTTGGGTGTACAGACATCCTATTTTTCCGGGATTTGTCGCGAAAAAATACTGAAAAGTATGAATGCCCCGGTTTTTTCAATTCGTAATTAAATAAAAAAGGTATCAACTAAAATTAGGAAAACACCAATTACGTTATAGTCAAGCATCTAATACAATTTTTACTAAAATGTAATCTGTCCCGGTTATGTCCCAGATTTTTTATCTTGCAACAAAAATATCCAGGTTTCTCATTTTGTCTTCTCCAACGTCTCACATTCGACTCATCAATTCCGTGCACCATTGTGCAGCAAGATTTGATGTTTCTTCCGCATATTCTATCACTTTTCTCTTAAAGTCCGCAGAATAATGCGTTTGTCCCATTATGGGATTATTAAGAAAAACTGAAAAACTCGCGAAGTAAATGACAAAAATTTACGCTTGCAAAAGAACGAGGAAATTACGATTAACTCAGAGAATCCTAAGATTACGCGCACGCGGATACTAGAGATGGCTTGGGAATGAATTTATCGAAACATTTATTTCGATTTTTAAGACTCGATTCTAAGCCGAGTGGCAATTTTTAAGGCGGTAAAAAAGTAAAAAAAGTTCGCCTTACAATCGATTAAATACGGTACTATATCTTTCACGTTGTATGGTTAAATTATTTTTTAGTTTAATTTAAATAAGTTTGTTGCTATTATACTCTTTCTTGAACCAACCTTTGATAAGTAGTTTAATGTAGAGGTTTTTCTCTTCAAAATTTGAGGTAATTAACTCTATTATTGGGCAATTTTATTTCCTTTTAAGAAATTCATCCTGAAGGTCATTTTAAAATTTCAATTTTCAATTGGTAATAAATTCGTAAGCTGCTTTTGTTAACAAAAGTTTTCCTTTGTTGTAATAATTCCAAGTAATAGACGATGTTCATCTTGCTCTTGAAGTTCATAATCAGTGATAAAATTGGAGTATCATTAATTCACGATAAATCCCGCTTTTCATCCCAACCCATAGTTTTTAAATAATTTTTTTCGGAACGTCTTTCCAAGATCACTTCCAAGATAAGGTTTGATTCCATTCATTTCGTCGCTTCCTTTTCCCCTGCATCCTTCCTTTACAGTACTCACAGAGTGCATTTTGCAATCAAGAATCAATTTCATCCTTACTATTTCATTCCAAGAGCAATTTGTACCATTAGCTTCAGATAAGTTCGTCACTGCCTTTATTCATGCGTTTTGCAACACGTGCTTGTCTATAAGGCATTTTGCATTTTTTTATGCCTTCTTTATGAAACGTACTGCACCAGCAAGTTTGACAACCATTGATTGAGCTCCATCTGAGCATATGTATATCGATGCATTAGTTCCAATAAATCTCTTTTTCATTGAAAAAAGTATCGCACAATTTATAATTTTGTTGTGGCATTTCAAATTTATTTTTGTGAGAATTAAGCCTTGTTTTTTTATTAAACTGTTTAATCATAAAAATACACAAAACTTCAAAATAATTATATCCTATTACACTACTAAACTACCGAATTTTAATGTAAAATTTGTGTATCGATGGGGCGCCATAATTGAAATCTGCTTGAGGCGCCAAAATGTCTTGAACCGGCCTTAATTATACAGGGCGATTTTTTTATTCGAGAACGTTGAAAACGTTGAAATAAACGATATTGAGGTACATTATATTCCAAAATCTATTTAAAGTATTATCAGAGGCAATTGAAGATTGAACCAATTTTTTGGAACCGGAATTCTGCTTATTTAATGAAATTGAAATCCTAATGCTATAATCAATTTAAAACAGTACTTTCCTGTTAATGGGAATATCTCAAAAAATAAACATGTATTGTTGTGATATGTTACGACGTATTTGTTTGTTAACAGTGCGTAACAATGGGGGAATTACTTAAAAATCACACTTTTTTCAAACTTATTTATTAATAAAAGCAACATAATTACTAATACAATCTAAATTTATGTTACTAGGGGGTCAATATGTCTTTATGGCATTTAAAATAGCTGGAAATATGTCAATTTCTTTGTTATGTTGTCGCCACATGAATTCTTCTGCTGACAGGCTTTCACGTTGCATTTCAAAAATTTTCTGTCGTTTCATAATATGATCCTTCTTGCACATTCGCCCTTTAGATAAAATACCATGGTCTTGAAGCAAAGATACAGCTTCTTCTTCACTCCTCGGCAAGCTCCACAAATTCATCATTAAGGGATCAATGTAACTATCTTAATGAGATTTGTTACGCATTGTTAATAAACAAAATATCACAACATATCACGACAATACGTGTTTATTTTTTGAGGTATTCCCGTTAACAGGAAAGTACCTTTAAAACTAATAACAATGGCTATTTTAGTAGAAAGAAAGGTACTATTTTATTAACAAGGAATCTCTGTGAGATTTTAGTTAATTAATTAAAACAGACTTATAATATAGAAATATTCGATGGTTAAAACAGTGCACAATTTTATTCTTGCGATTTTTACATGTTGCATTGACGAAAATTTAGATTCATTAAACCCGTTGAAATTCAACGGGCACTTATGCTAGTAATATATAAATATCTGTTCTTTACATGTTTGGACAGTACAGTTGAACAGTTTTAATCTCTAAGAAATTTTCATGAGGGTCTTTAAAATGAAAATTTTAAGAAATTTGTATTTGAATGCTTCTATTAAGAAAGGAAATATTGGTTTCCCTTTCAGTTTTGTTGACTTGGTGCAGAAACATAATTTGGTTTGTGTGGGAGCCTACTATTTCTGGTTAATATGCAATGAAAATAATTCTCTGATAGTTAAGCCACTTGCTCTTGGCCTTCCATAGCACAAGATTCTGAGTAATGACCAGGCTCATCTTTCACTTGCCCACATGATTTATGATTATCCTGCAGTTGATTATCTGAATAAGTTACTATTTAAATGTATATGCCACAAGAATATACACACTCATTTTCAATAACATTCTTTACCAACTGTTATACCAAATTATGTGATATTTTCGGGGTAAGCCTTTACTGTAGTTTTTCGTTTTTGTCATTTCCCTCAAATTGCATGCAATTTTTAATAAGAATAAGCTTATTTCAAGACCTTTGAACATTCAAAATCTCCTCATATCCCAAGTTTGCTGATTGCCTCACAGACAGTCCCTGTTCTGCATCAGTTTGGTTAAATGCTCTCCTGTCTGATCTTTCAATCACAATTTTTCTAAATGATCATATACTTTCAGGTTCTTGATTTTTAGGCTTAAATTTCACTATGCCCTCTTGGACATTTGTAAGCTATCTTTCTAGCTGTGTGGGCTTTATAATTGCTCTGCAGAAGTAATATGTAGTGGTTTTCATAGTTGAAAATATTCAGCCCTGATATACCTAGTTAATGGTCATGCCTTTTTTTGAGTTCACTTGCCCTTTCAAAAATATGAAAGGAATTTGTTCATTTATATTCTGGATTTTGTAATTTAAAAATCTGTCTTGTCAACATGCAGTAGTATAATTAAAATGTTTTTGGCCTAAATCATGTTAAAGTTGAAAATGGCATTTTTTAGAAATATGAATGACAATATAAATAAGTTAAATAAAACAGGTTAGTGATATATTGCCTTTTTTAAATATACATAGTTTGAGTGAATGCTTACCAAAGTTTTATCTTCATTTCAACAGTCATATCTTACAAGTATGTATGTTTTCTCAGGATCCATTGATGAAATAGTTCTTTGCTGATATTCCAATCTTGCTTGCTGCTACTTTGCATTCAAATTATTACAATAATTTCATTATCTTATGGTTCTCTCCTTTTAAAATAAAAGAACATATAATGCAAATACTTTGAGATAATAATATTGTGTTATTTTATCAAGTATACTGTAGAAATGAAATTATCTCAATTCTATGGGAATACAACCATAAGTAGATCTTGATATTTTTTTTGAATTTATGCATGTTTATAAGATTTTGTTTGAACAATGCCAAAATATTTTCTAACAGTTTGAGGATCAGGCAAGCTTATTGTTAAGAATACTAGTACAATCATCAATCCAATTTCTTGCTATGGTTTCTTTATGGTTTGAAGGCTTTCATTCTTTTACTCTTTAACATATCTTAAAATTAAGTTATCAACATGAAATTTGCGCTAAAACGTGCCAAAATGAATGAGGATTCTTATTCTTACAGTCGAATACTCAATCTCATTCGAATTCGCTCATATTTTGAATTTATACTCGAGTTTTGGTAAATTTTTTAACATTTCAATAATAAGATTCCCTGGTTACCAGTATTGTTGTCCTCGGTAATTTCGGTGCATATACGTTTAAATAAAGGCTTAAAGATCAAAAATAAGATTACAACTTGCTCGAAATGACCAAAGATATGAATTTAATGTAAATAAATGGAACGAAGTATTCATGTTATTTATATTTTTTATCTATATTACTAAAATCCTATTTCTGGTTGTCTTTCTCTCTCTTTAACGCTCTATACCTCAGCCATTTTTATCTCAGGGAATTTCAGTTTTCTAAGTTTATTTTTTATAGAGTTATTCAACTAATTTTCTTAATTTGTTATTAAAAACCAAACATACATCCCTTATAAAATATATTCATTAAACTCATATTCAAAACATATTCCCATTAAACTAGGTAAATACATGGTAGGAACGAAGAAACAGCGAGCAAAGGAGGGGGGGAGGGGAACTCAGCCATTTAGCAAATTTCTAGAGGATTTTAACGATTATCTCACGTTTGTTGATTTTTTCTTTGCAGATAAACCATATCGTTGTCCTGGAGACAAAAAATGTTACACATAGGAAGAATAGGATACATTATTGTGGGCTTTTTTCATGAAGTACATTAAATTATAATTTTATTTCAATCATTCCTCTAATGATGTTTGGTGCGACATTTTTAAGGGAGATCAACAATGAATATTCATTTAAATCAAATTATCACAAATTTTTTTAATTGTTGCTATCCAGTTTATTATTTCTTAGGATTAGTTCAAATGTTTAGTGAAGCTCTCTAGGATTAGTTCAAATGCTTGACTGAAATCTGCGAGGAAGTTTTTTTTCACTCCAGCTTAGAATTTTCATAATTAGCTAAGCTTGAAAAAATCAAGGAACATACATGATTGGTAGGGTTGCCAACCTCCAGCTTTGGGGCTGGAGATCTCCGGGTCATCACCATAATTTCTGGTCTCCAGTCGAGTAGCTCAAATCTCCAGTTCACTTTCGATTGCAGTTGGAAGCCTCCCTTTTTTTTTTACTTTTCTGTTTTAAAAATTATTTGAATTAAAATATTTTTTGCTTTAATTTCGTTTGCATTTTGTTTTATTTATATTGCTCAACCTGCTCTAGAGGTTTTCCCACAACTCGTATATTCAAGTTCTCGTCTTCTCCCGATATTTTCATAACTGTTGTTTTATCTATATTTACTTTCTACAAAAAACTTAAACTTCTTGCGTATTTGTTGCTCATCCATACTACAGACTGCTTTATTTCTGGATCGGCAACATAACACAACTACGACTGTGAGGCACTGCAAAATATGTGAAAATCACTAGTGGAATTATGGAATAGTGTATTTTATTTTTACTTCGACTTTTCTTCAATTTTACTATTTCTTGGATGTGGATATTTGATAACTGCTTTGGCCTGAGATTGAAATAGAATTAAGGATTATGTAGCTTTTAACTGTAATAAACGAGCTCCTGTATACATCATTTATCTTACAAAATTCAGCAATTAATTAAAAACTAGTTAGGAAGTAGCATTTCGTCTTTTTAATAATTTAATTGTTTTAGCATTGTTATTTTTTATTGTTCGGTTTTATAATTGTTTTCAAATCTGAATAATTTGGAAATTGTAAACTTAATTCACTTGTATATATCTTATTTGAACATTACATAATACTGCAATTTTCTATTACATTATCTATGTTTACTTTCAATATCGTATATTTAGAAAAATATTTTTTCAAGTGGAGATTACTTGGTCACCAAATTGATAAATTTTTCACTTGTGCCAAATTTTTATAAACCCTTTCGCCTAAACTATTAACATGGATTCAGAAAAGAAGAAGTGTAATAAAAACGTCAAGTAATGATAGTGATGATGTAGAAAAAAGAGAATTTAAAAGCTATAATACTCACTTTGATGATAATTGGTTGCTGGAAGGTTAGTTATAACAATTGGTTGAAGAAGAAAGATGATTATACTGCCTGGTGCAGTAAGTGTAGAATAACATTTACTATATGTCATGATGGATAGAGGGCAGTTAGAAAACATACATATAGTAAAACCCATCTTGCAAATGTTAATTTGGTATCGCAAAATCAACTGATGAGCCAGTTTCTTCTTCCTAAGTTGATTACTGATGAGACGTTAAATGAGGTAGCTCAAATTTATCACGGTATTCAGCATCATCATTCCTATAATAGTATTGACTGTGGCAACAAATTAAACAATATTATTTTCTGATTCAAATTTTGCTAAGAAGGTTAGCTGTGGAAGAACGAAAAGTGAAGCTATAGTTAAAAAATGTATTGGCACCTAAGCCAATTGAAATTCTTCTTCATGAATTGAAAGTTAATAGCATTGAACGTGTTCCATATTCAGTTGCAACTGATGTGTCCTCCAAAATAAACAAAAAACTATTCCCTTTGGCCATTAAATTTTTTGATAAAAATAAAGGCATTAAAGATAGGATACTTGATTTCTATGAAAACTCTGATGAAACTGCTCTAGGTATGTCTTCAGTAATTTGCCAGAAGCTTGAGGAAAATGGTTTAAAATTACCATGTATGAGTTCATTTTCTGCTGACAATACAGCAGCTAATTTTAGTAAAAATAATTCAGTAAGAAAAAAATGTAAATTTATTTAAAGCTAATTGTAAGTGCCATATTATTCATAACTGTGGTAGAAATGCATTAAAGCTCTTGTCATTTGACGTTGAAAATTTTGTGCTTCAAGTCGATGCTGAATTTCCTCATAGCTCCAAAAATAGTAGTTTAAAATCATGCTTTGAATATTTGGAACTAGAGCAGAAAATTTTAAAAAACATTATCATCAGGTGGCTCTCATTATACCCTGCATTAGATAGAATTATTAAGTGCTGGCCTGCTGTTAGGCTATACTTTTTAAATCTTGGTGAAGAAGATTGCCATAAGAGTATTTGGAATTTTATTTGTGATCAAGCACTTTAAATAAATCCATATCTTACATTAAGTGAATGTTACTTAGGTATATTTTGTCCACTAATTTATGTATTTATTAACACAATTTGTCCTCATACTTGAAAAAATGATATAACTAGTACAGAAGTAATATAATGGTAGAACTTTTACACAAACTAGAGTGTAGAAAGAGTGATAAGTTTTTCATCATAAGTAAATGAAAGTTTGCTTGAATTAAATCCAAGTGAGAGAAATAAGTTCAATGAAGAAGCCCTGTTTGCCTATACCAGAGCAATAGATTTAAAAATTCACCCATGAAGTATTTCTCCTAAAATCTGATGTACTTGAATATGCTAAAGTTGTCCAAGCATTCAAAACTGCAAATACATATGACATTAACCCTCATCAGATTGAAATATTTGTGTAACGTATCAGGTCGAAATGTGTCCAATGGACACACATTGAAATTTTTTGTTTTTCTTACTATTTATTTTGAAAATATTGTTACATTTTATTATTTATACAATAAATAATAAGTAATATAATAATAATAAACAATAGTCTATTTTTTTGTTGGACAATTATGACAATGCTTTTTACGTTTCATACCCTGACTAGTTGTTGGTACGTAAGTATCACTATCACCCTCGATAATCAATATAGTTTCAGAGATACTTCTTGCTATTGGTCTCTGGACTCCAATACCTTTCCTTCAGTGAATATGAGGATAAACAAAGTTTTGAGCAACTGATTCCAGAAAAAGTAATCGATTGTCTTTACATTGTTGTTTCCACTCTGGATAAGTTGTTTTCCAAATGATGGAGGAAGCGATTCCAGCTGCATCCACCATATTCATAAAAAATGTTGATGGCCATCGATTGGTCTTTCATTTTATAGTATATGCATGGGCCATTTGGTCAAATGTATCGACGCCAACTTTAGTAGAATTATAATACAAAATGATTTCAGTTTTATTACGCTTTGTCATGTCCACTTCCTTTGAATGATGCATAGAGAATAACAGATTTAGATTGTTTAGGGACATATGACACCAGTGTCATAGTTTTAGTAAATCCAAACATGCTGGACTCAGGATTCTTTTTTTGGGATGGTAAAAATTCCTTTGGGATGCACCTCTTATTTTTTCTCATTGTTCTGACAATAGTTAGTCCTTTTGACAGAAGTTTTTGTGCGAGTTTGATACTGGTAAAATAGTTGTCGCAAGTAATGTTTCTGTTCGTTCGAGCATATGGCTCACATAGTTCTTTGGCAATACGACTGCCTAAATTGGGCAATGCTCTATTCGGGCCCTCCTTACCGAGATACGGTAATCCATTCAGAGGGTAGTTAGTATCAGAATCACAGATCCACCATCTCTTCAGTCCATGTTTGTCAGGCTTAGATGGAATATATTGCTTGAATGAGCAACGTCCTCGAAAAGGCACAAGTTGTTCATCCACCGTTAGATTTGCGCCAGGTATATATATGATTTTTTCAAATTATTGTTGAATTTTGTCCACAAGTCTCTGCAAGGTGCTAATTTATCAGCTGATCTACGAATACTCCTGGTTTCCTTGTCATCAAAGCGAATAAATCTGAGAATTGCTTTGAACCGATTTTTTCCCATTGTTGCTCTGTAAATCGGAGGACCATAAAACTTATGCCATAAACGATCAATAGCAACATTATTACTTTTTTCATGTCCAGCTGTAGTAAGAAGTCCCAAGAATGCTGTAATTTCTATGGAATCTATTGTCGGCCATTTTCGTTTAAGCTGGTTCAGTACTCTAAATGCCTTGATATTTGTATGTTTTACAATATCCTCAATGACTTCGTCATTGATAAACAAATTGAATGCGTCATTTGGTACCTCTAATATTTTTCCAGGCGATAGAACTACTTTGTTTTGTTGTCCGTGAATAATATTATGCCGAGGTGTCTTCTGGTTTACGGACGGTTCTGAACTCCATTCTGTGGAATCTGCACTCTTGTACACAAATCTTTGATATTCAATGCTTATGTGCTGACTATTGCCATCCTTATCACTAGCTGATTGCTTGTCATCCTCTTCAGATGCTTGGCTCTCGTGGTCTGTATCTGAATCCGAATTCGATGGTATATTCACTTCGTCCAAATCATCATCAGAAACTTCTAATGCCAATGCAATGTCACTATCTGAAAGCATTATTCTATTTTTCAAGGACACTGTTTTTATTTAATCTTATAAAATAAAAAACGTATAAAAACTCAGGTTCAAACACACCTTCCAGGAAACCAACAAGACCATTTGCAATTACTTCTCAATACATATTGAAAAGATCTCCGCAGACTAAAAAAGGAGCAATATCCACACAAAACATCTGAACATGACACAATGTATTACTACAATGTAATACTAAAACATTGTAGTATGTAGTATGGAGTACAAATAGAATTTTATAGTGTGTCCAATGGACACATTTTGGACGTTTTTGTTACAATTATGAAATTTCATATGACATTTTAATTTGAAATCTTAGTAATCGAAATTATTTATTGATTTCAATAATATGTATCCCAATGATAAAATACACGTGTATTCTTCTAAATTTTAATACAAATTAAGTAATTTTTCAAAAATTACATTAAAATGTGTCCATTGGACACATGTTGGCCCGATAAGGGTTAAATAATGATTTGCTGTATGATGAGGTTTGTAATGTTAATCTAATCCTTCCTTCTATAAAAGATCTACAAATTCCAGTTGACAGAAAGTGGGTGCTTATTTTTAAAAAGACTGAGATGACTGAATTGCCAAAGTTATTATCATTTGTTTTATCAATTCCCATTAGTAATGCATATGTAGGAAGGGTTTTTTCTATAATGAAAAATACGTGGAGCGATGAGAGAAATAAAATGAGTATTGATCTCATAAAAGCTGAATTAACGGTTAAGCGTAATTTTGACATGTTATATTGAAAAAGGAACAGAATGATGTTCTAAAAGCAGCCTTGAGTGAGAAAAAATATAAATTTAAGAATAAAAAATCCTAATTTTATTTTAATATTTTATTATTATTAGAGATCTTAATTTATAAGAAACAACATTACTTTGTTAAAATTTCATAAAAATGCATTTCTAAATGAGTTTTTATTATTCATTCGAGAAACCCTTGTTCTATTTACAGGCAGTCCTCAACATCCGTACATTCGACATCCGTACAATTCGCTCTTTCGCACATTATAAATTCTCACCCCTAAACCGCCTTTTGTACTCCGAATTTGAGCTTTCGCAGGTCAGCTGACGATCAAACATTTCGAGCTATCGCATAATGGCGCTGTCTGTCAGCCAAGCCAACACTTTAATAAATTAAAGTATGCTACGTAATAATATACGTATTATATGTAATGTAAGATTTGTGTGTAATATTTTTTAATATTGTACTGAAATTTGACAAGATTAATACCACTGTAAAGTTGGTTAATAATCAATAATTATTATTATTGTTATTCGGTCTCGGCAACGTTACCATCTTTGTTTGTACGTACAGCAGTGTTTCTTTGTTTGTGCATTTTACACCTATTATTTTATAAACATGAGTGAGAAACGGAAAACTGAAAGTGCTAATACAAGTGGAAAGAAACGTAGGGCTCATAAAGTGAACACGATTGGGACAAAGATGGAAATAATTAGGCGTGTCGAAAGCGGCGA
Organism: Uropetala carovei; assembly: GCA_036926305.1. NCBI lineage: Eukaryota > Metazoa > Arthropoda > Insecta > Odonata > Petaluridae > Uropetala > Uropetala carovei. Next base: position 4,093,081 of record JAXCHB010000167.1, read on the forward strand.
ATCTTTAGCTTCAATCGGACGCTCATTGGACTTAAGCCGGTCGAGTGTGTGTTCAGTTGTGAAGGAGAAGAACAAAATTAAAGAATATGTATGAAATGCTGGAAATATAACAATTTGAGACATAATGGTTGTGCAGTTGCTTGGCATTCTCGTGAATGACAATAGAACTCAGCGGAACTTTCTTGCGACTAATAAAAATTTCTTGAGAAAAAAGAATAATATAAAACAAACAACGATAAATTATAATAAAAAAGATAATAATCAATTATAGTATGCGTGTGATAACCTTAGGATAATACAAGGGAACAAGAACCCAAGTTAGCATAGATTGACACCCCTGAATCGTCTTTTGTATGCCGAATTCGGACTTTCGTGCGTCAGCGAAATGACGAACGAATATTTCGAGTGGCGCCAGCCACCAGTTTCTGCAGCGTCGCCTTCTTTGTCTGTACAGCATTGTTTATTTATGCAATTATTTAAATATTTATTTCATTTTGCCCTATCTCTCTATATTATAAAATCGACGATTGTGTCTAAAAGGCCCCTGCTAAAAAAACTAAACATTTATACCATAATTAGAGATTTTATAATATTTTTTGGCTCTCTGGGAACACCCCCTTATAACATGTTAATCTATGTTCGACATCCGTACATTTGACTTCTGTATGGTTATGTTTTCAGGAATGCATCATATACGGATGTTGAGGACTGCCTGTATTTAAATGACGAGTAATGTAATGTTGGTAACACTGGTAGCAGACTCAGTCAACAGTTTATGTAACATTATTGTTTGTTGACATTACTGTGATTGTTGAGGGGAACATTATCAAATGCAAAAGGTGTGAATAAAAGTTTTATTAAACAGTTATTAAATTGCTTAATGTTATTGAGTTCTCCAGATATTACATTGGCACTGCGGACAGGATGGCTTCAGCTATTATTGGTACTGTAAATGAGTTCAATCCAGTTACAGAGATTGGAACATATTTAAGAGAAGATTACAGCAGTTTTTTTAGCTAATGGCATAACAGAAGAAGGAAAGAAGAAAGCAATTCTTCTTAATTAATTACATCAAGATGCTTTCAAATTATTAATCGATTTGAGTATTCCTAATAAACCTGAGGCTCTAGCCTATGATGATATTATTAAACATCTCACAACACATTATGAAATAAAATCTGGAGGTTTTCCTCAACATCAGTTTTATGTGCACTAGTGAATCAATAGCTGCCTGGACAGCCAGAGTAAAACATTTAGCTTCAGATTGCAAATTCGGCGAACATCTTGAAATGGCTATAAGAGACAGATTTATTATGGGTCTACCTAAAGGAAAAATCAAAGAAAAATTATGTGCAGAAGATGTAATTAAACTAACATTCAATGAAGCAGTCAATTTAGCACAAACTACTCGAGTAGCCCAACATATGTTTGAGTCTTCGGAAATTAAACTTGAGCCTGAGATTTATCAACTTAGAACCAATACTAGCGCTACTCAAAGATATTTTCATCGTGCTCAGAAGGATTGTTTGGTTTGTGGTTATAACAACCATGCAACGCATCAATGTAGATTTAAAGATTATGTCTGTACCATTTGCAAGACAAAAGGACATTTAAAGAGAGTTTGCCCTCAGTCATCCGATAAATCCAATCGGAACAAGGTTAGTAACCAGCAATTGAATAATTACTGCATGGAATTAGAAGATATGATTGGCCTTTTTAATATAAGGTGTTCTAATCCGAAATTATACCCACCAATCATACTTAAAGTCAGTTTAAATGGAGTTGTTGAAGCACATTTGGACAGTCGTGCTACATATAGTGCCATTTCAGATAAAGATTATTATAAATATTTCCAATCAGTACAATTAGATGAATGCCAAGATGTAATAAAACTATATAAATACTTGGATAAACCTCTTGGAAGCTGCAGTTTAAAAGTTGAATATAATGGTGAGAGCACTTTCTTACCTTTTCATGTAATAATTGCTAGGGGTCCTATTCTCTTAGGAAGAGACTTTTTGCATGCTTTTAATTTCAAGCTAAGCAAAATAATGTATATGAACAGTGAAGATATTAAATAAGGATGGGACGTGACATTACAGAGCAGTGATATTCGATCTCAAGTGCTAAAAAGGTTTCCAAAAGTATGCAACCAAAAATTAGGATTATTTAATAAAGGTACGGTAACTCTCAAGTTACAAGAAGGAGCAGTTCCCAGATTTTGTAATCCCAGGCTAGTACCATATGCTTTAAGGCCATTGGTGGAAAATGAGCTGAAAAGACTGCAAGAAATAGGAGTTATTTCACCCATCAAATACTCTACTTGGGGAACCCCTATAGTGCCAGTTTAAAAACCAAATGGCACTGTAAGGATCTGCGGTGATTATAGCATCACTATCAACAAGAATCTTCAAGTCGACCGTCATCCTTTGCCTAGGTTAGATGATTTACTGAATCAATTACGTGGAGGAGTTTTTTTTACAAAATTAGATCTACAAAATGCTTATCAACAAGTTGAGTTAGATGAAGAGTCAAGAGAACTTACAACAATTAGTACACACAAAGGGTTATTCTGTTATAATCGCATTCCTTTTGGGGTAGCTCCAGCTCCACAAGCTTTCCAGAAGATTTTAGACACAATAATGAGTGGACTGGAAGGATGTGTTGTGTGGCAAGATGACATAGTTGTCAGTGGACAGACACGATTGATTCATGATGAAAGGTTATTTACTGTATTGAAACACCTTGAAGATAGTGGTTTAACTATAAATTTATCTAACAATAAGTGTGAGTTTTTGCAAAGCTCAGTTAGCTATCTGGGTTACATCATTGGGGCACAAGGTCTACGATTTGATCAGAGTAGAGTTACCAAAGTTTTAAAATGTAATCCACCAACTAACATAGCTCAACTAAAGTCATTTTTAGGAATGATAGAATACTATAGAAGATTTATAAAGGATATGTCCACCACCCTTTATCCATTATATCAGTTACTAAAGAAAAATGTGGTTTGGTATCGGTCGAAGGAATGTGAGGATGCTTTTACCACAATAAAGTTACAGTTAACCAGATCTCCAGTATTAGCAAATTACAATCCTGATTATGAACTGAAGCTGTCAGTCGACGCTAGTCCATATGGAATTTCTGCGATTCTTAATCAGGTATCCCCAGAGGGGCATAGTAGACCAATCAGTTTTGCTTCACGTGCTTTAAGTACAGCAGAACGCAACTATCCTCAAATACATAGGGAGGCATTGTCTATGGTATTTGGAGTTCAGCAATTTTATCAGTTTCTGTATCTGCGGAAATTCATCATTGAGACGGACCACAAGCCTCTGATAACCATTTTTGGATCGAACAAGGGCATACCAATGATGGCAGCCAACAGGCTGCAGAAATTTGCAATTTTCCTCTCAAACTTTGATTTTAGTATGGTCTATGTTCCAACTCATCAGAACTGTTCAGATTTTCTTTCTAGATCTATTGATCTTGTAGAAGAAGAAACAACTAATAAACAGGAAGTGATGGAATGTTCTTATCTAAATTTTACAACACCGATTAAAGTCAAACGAGCAGAGATTGCTCTAGCTACTGTAAAGGATCCGATTATAGCATCAGTCATAAAATACATCCTGGAGGGATGGCCTTGTAAGTGTCAAGGTTTGTTCAAAATATATCACTCATTAAAAAATGAACTAAATTTAGAAAATGGAATTTTAATGAAGGGACATCAGTTGGTAGTGCCTGAAGCTTTAAGACCAAAAGTACTAGATGAAATTCATTCAGCACACTTTGGTCAAGTCAAAAGTATACAATTAGCTAAGCAGTATTTCTGGTGGCCTAAAATGAATAGTGACATTATAACAAAGGTCAGTACTTGTTCAGTTTGTCAGGAAATTCAAAATTCGCCAGGGAAAGCAGTATTAGTGCCATGGCAGTGGCCATCGGAGCCTTGGAAGAGAGTTCATATTGACTTTCTAGGACCATTTGAAGGAAAGTTTTTTTTAATTGTTGTGGATGCACATAGTAAGTGGCTTGAAGTACTTCCTATGAGCACTATTACTAGTCAAGCCACCATACAGGCATTAAAGAGTATTTTTGCTCAGTTTGGAATTCCTGAGATCATTGTCTCGGATAATGGACCTCAACTGACACGATCACAAGAATATCAAGAATTTTGCACTAACAATGGCATCAAAATCAAGGCAGGTGCTTCTTATCATCCAGCCACAAATGGGCAAGCTGAGAACTGCGTAAATATAGTTAAAAGATGCTTAAAAAAGGCCTTAATTGCTAAACAACCATTGATGGATACGTTAACAAATTTTCTGACATTGTACAGGAATACATCTCATATTACTACTCGGCAAACCCCAGCTGAACTCATGTTAGGGAGGCGCATTCGTACAAGGTTGGACATCCTAAATAATCGGACAAAAGACAAAAGAGAAATTGATACAGAAGATATCAGAACTATAGTAAAGAAAAATCAAGAAAGGCAAATATTATATTCTGGAAGGCGAAATGTTATTTTTAGAATAAAGGATACGGTATGGATTAAAGTTTTCAGAAACAACAAATTCACCTGGATCAAAGGTACGATTTTGGAAGTCTTGGGGTCACGCAGCTATCTGGTTCAAATGGAAGATACTGAACAAGTTGTAAAGAAGCATTTAGATCAGCTAAGCCTCAGAAACAATGGCAACATACTGGAAGTATACCCTTCGGATTCCAAGTTAGAGCAAGATTGGTCTCCAAATCATTCTCCAGTTCGAAATGCAAGTGACTTCAGGGGCTTTCCGGATTCCCCGCAGACTGCTGATTCGACTGATGCAGAAGAAGCTGATGGCTCACCAGGAGCACAAGAAGAACAGGCAACAGAGGAACCACCGAGGTCAAGGAGACTGATTCAACCTCCAAGGCGTCTCACATATTCTCCATTCAAATAAAAAAGGGGAGGATAATGTAATGTTGGTAACACTGGTAGCAGACTCAGTCAACAGTTTATGTAACATTATTGTTTGTTGACATTATTGTGGTTGTTGAGGGGAACATTATCAAACGCAAAAGGTGTGAATAAAAGTTTTATTAAACAGTTATTAAATTGCTTAATGTTATTGAGTTCTCCAGATATTACAAATATTATAGTGTATAATGTATATATTTCAATGTTTTTTGTTCCATTTGAGTAGTAGATTAATTGATTAGTTGAGATTCGGCCTCTCTACAACCATAATATTTTTCATTCACTTAACCTTTTTTATTTTAAATTGTTGATGCTCTTCCAATTATGTTAAATAGCGATTTTAAAAAAATAAATGAATGATGATTTTTGTTGGATGTATTGCAATTTGTTGCTTTTGTATTTTCGTTTCTTTTTTGTTTTTCATTTTGTCTTGTTCGAACCTTCAGCAAATGCCGAGTATAAAGGAAGTTGTTTCCTCATTTCATTGCATCAGGTTATGGGCCCAGATGCTTATATGCCCATTTAAGGTTCAATCACGCCATTACCTGCATTCGGCTGGACATTTGGCAATTACAGGATGGCGGAAGATGATAAGTATTTGATGGTACGAACTTTGATAACTGGAGATATCGAGTAGAAACGATATTAGACGAGAAAGATTTGTTGGATCACGTAAAGAAGCCGTTAGAACAGATTCCTGTGATTCTCGCGGGTGGTACTTCCGAAGTAAAACATCGGAAGGTGGAGGAAGCTCGACGAAACGACAAAAGGTGCAAGTCCGAAATAGTAAAGCGGATTGCAGACAGCCACTTAGAGTACGTGAAAGACAAGGAAACGGCATACGGGGCATGGAAGTCGCTGTCAGATACGTATCAACGGAAAGGTGTGGCCAGTCAGCTGTTGGTTAGAAAAGCTATTTTGACCTGAAATTCTGCCCGGCCACTGAAACGTCGGAACCACACTTCATAAAGTTCGACTGTCTCATCCGAGAATTACGAGCAAGCGGTGCAAAGGTAGACGAAGAAGATGCGGTTTGTCATCTCCTGCTCTCCATGCCATCGGAATACGAGTTTATCGTTACTGCCCTGGAAACACTCTACGAAAAGGATAACCTGAGTCTGTCGTTTGTGAAGAGAAGACTACTTGATGAGGAGGCAAAGCAACAGGGAAACGGCAAATCCAGATCGAAGGATCTTTCTTCAGCAACGGCATTTGCATCACAAACAGGGTACCGGAAACAATCGGGAACTCTGCAGGTGCATCCAACCGGAACCTTTGGAAACTTCCCTTTCAGCTGTCACAACTGTGGGCGGAAGGGTCATAAGAGATCGCAGTGTCCCAAGACGCAGCAGCTTTGGAAGGAGATGAAGCAAGCTCATGCAGCCGAATCAGCAGAACAGGTGAATGAGGGAAGTGGTTATACATTTTTCGTCGCAACAGGGTTAGTATCTTCACATGAAACCAGTAAGCTGGGAAATGCTAAAGATATTAAGTGGTATCTTGACTCAGGTGCTAGTGAAGATATGGTTAATGAGAGTGTACCTGTATTGAATACGAAACAGTTGCATAGTGCAGTAAAAATTAAGATTGCTAAGTCGGGAAACTTTTTAAATGCAGTTAAGAGTGGTGATATCTATGCAAAATCTGTGGTAGGAAATGTGGTAAATGATATAATTATAAAAATTGCATTAATTGTACCTGAATTAGAATATAATATGTTGTCTGTATGCAAGTTAGAAATGAATGGGTATACAGTTATATTTTCTGATGATAAAGGAAGTATCTTGAAAGAAAAGAAGGTGCTAGAAATCGCTTATAGGAAAGGGAAATTGTACGAATTAAAATTATTTTGCAATAACGAAAGTGCCAATGTTTGCCATAGCGAATATAGCGCCAAGTTATGGCATTTTAAGGTTAGGTCATATTGGAAAAGAGGGGCTAAATAAGCTAAAAGGATTGGTGGATGGTTTAGATGTTAATGTAAATGATGGCACACTGGATAAAGTGTGTTCTGTTTGTATGGAGGGTAAACAGACTAAATTAACTCATAATCAGACACGAGTTCGAGCCTCTTGTCCATTGGAACTGATTCATAGTGATTTGTTTGGTCCTGTTACACCTGAATCCTATGATGGCAAACGGTTTGTTTTAACATTCATTGATGACTGTACCCATTTTGTTGTACTGTATCTTCTGAAATCAAAAGCAGAAGTGTTTAAACATTTGAAAGTCTATGAATCAATGGTAACTGCTCAATTTGGTATCAGAATAAGTATGTTTAATGTGATAATGGTAGAGAATATATTGCAAATGAAATGAAAAACCATTTTGAAAAACAGAGAATACAATTTGAGTTTACAGTTCCTTATACTCCGCAACAGAATGGGGTGGCAGAAAGGATGAATAGCACTATAGTGGAACATGCTAGATGTATGCTACTTAATTGTGAACTTAAAAAATCATTTTGGTCAGAAGCAGTCCTGGTAGCTGCATATTTGCCTACAGTTGCATTGAATAATAAAGTACCGGCAGAATTGTAGTATGGTAAAAGACCAAGTGTTAATAAATTAAAAGTTTTTGGGTGTGTGGCATATTGGCATATTCCAAAAGAATGAGTTAAAGGAAAATTTGACACTAGAACAAAGAAATGTTAGATGTTAGGATATTTTGTAAATGGTTATAGGTTATGGAGTCCCAAAGAAAGGAAGGTTGTTATGGGAAGAGATGTAGTGTTTGATGAAAGTAGATTTGTGATTGATGACAGCCCATCTATATATGAGTTTGATAAAAGTACGAATGTGATAAGTAAAAATGATGAATTTACTTCATCAGTTATAGATCAGTTGGTAAAACAGGATTTAGGCGGGGATAAAAATGTAGTTAGAGAAAAAGTTGTAGTAGAACAAATTGAGGAACAGGGTTTGTGCAGAAATGAAAGACCTCCAAAATATCTTGATGACTATGTTGTCCTTGCACTTAATGCTGAATCCTTTCCGTTGGAGGTACCAGAATCTTATGAGGAAATTCAAAGAAGAGATGATAAAGAAGAATGGTATAGGGCAGTAAAAGAGGAAATGAATGCACTTTTAGAAAATAAGACTTGGGTTTGTACTGAGTTACCTCAAGGAAAAAAGGCAATAGACTGTCAGTGGGTATTTAAATTAAAAACTGATGAAACTGGCAATCTTGACTGTTACAAAGCAAGATTAGTAGCAAAGGGTTGTTCCCAAAAGAAAGGTTTTGATTATCAAGAAACTTATGCCCCAGTCGCACATATGACTACTGTTCGCATTCTTCTTTCAGTGATTAACCAAGAAAATTTGTTTGCTAATCATCTTGATGTAAAAAATGCTTTTTTAAACGGAAATCTTAGTGAAGAAATATTTATGAAACCACCCCCAGGATATCAGGTAAAACCGGGAACAGTATGTAAGCTATTGAAATCACTATATGGTCTGAAACAAGCTCCACGTGAGTGGAACTCACGATTTGACATATTTATGAAAAGTTTAGGTTTTGTTCAGTCTGAGCATGATCAATGTTTGTATATGTATATGGTAAATAATGTCAAGGTCTATTTGTTGTTGTATGTTGATGACTTAATATTAGCTAGTAATGATAAATCTCTCCAATGCAAGTTTATTCAAGCTTTTATGACAGAGTTTAAAATGAAAGATTTTGGTGGTCTCAAACAATTTTTGGGTATCAAAATAGATTGTACAGATCAGGGTATGATTCTTAGTCAACCTATGTATCTCAATAAATTATTGAAAAGATTTCAGATGGAAGAATGTAATCCAATCAGTACACCAATTGAAGTAGATCGAACAAGATATACAAGTGAGGGACCTTGTATCATTGAATGTAAACCTTATCGTGAATTAGTTGGATGTCTTATGTATGTAATGTTAACAACAAGACCAGATCTTAAAATTAGTGCTGCAGTGAATTTCTTTAGTAGATATCAAAGTAATGCCACTGATGCTCGTTGGAATGGATTAAAGAGAGTTTTGAGATATGTTAAAGGGACTATTAATTTTGGACTGTTGTGACGCTGATCGGAAATCAACAACAGGTTATTTGTTTGAAGTTTATGGAGCACCTGTCTCCTGGGTAACTAAAAAACAGTCTTCTGTATCCCTGTCATCTACAGAAGCAGAGTACATAGCTCTAGCAAATGCATCAGCAGAACTAATTTGGCTCAAAGGAGTGTTATGTGACTTAGGAATTAAATTTACCAATCCTGTTGTGTTTTATGAAGACAACCAATCATGTATTAGTTTGGTAAAAAAGTCAGAGCATTGTCGTCTGAAACATATTGATGTCAAATATAATTTTGTAAAACATTTGTATATTGATAAAATCATTGATGTGCATTATATCTCGACAAGAGATCAGAAGGCTGATATTTTGACCAAAGGTTTAAGTCGAGATCTCTTTGTATACTTGAGATCAAAATTGAAACTAATTTGTATGTAAAACATTTTTTGTTTGTATTATTGAAAATATTGTGTGTAAATAGCAACAAATTGAGGCGGAGTGTTGGATGTATTGCAATTTGTTGCTTTTGTATTTTCGTTTCTTTTTTGTTTTTCCTTTTGTCTTGCTCGAACCTTCAGCAATAAAGGGCTAGTCTTCTTTCGACTGCCGAGTATAAAGGAAGTTGCTTCCTCATTTCATTGCATCAATTTTAAATCATATATCCTAAAATCAGGGGTGCCTTTTAGAGTATTAAATATATTTATTATTAGATTTTATCTCATCAGGTTTCTTCTTAAGTCTCAAGGTTACAAACAATCTCAGGTTCATGAAGATCTTGACATAGACAACCCTCAACACACCCTGGGTCGCAATTGGTTTAAAGTAGGCAACCCTCAACACAATCTTCGGTTCGTGAAGATTTAAAAGTTGGCAACCCTAATGATTAATGTCTTTCTTCATCATTTAAAAAAAATTAAATAATTAAATTTAGGTTCGTCGTTTGGGTTTTTTGTTGGTTTTTGCTGTCATTTGTTCACGTATCATCTTTCGATGTTTGCCGCCATTCTTTTTATTCGTTCTTCATCTGTAGTAATTTATACTGTTTTTCATTGTTCTTTGTGGTTCTTTCTTTGCTCGTAGTCATTTATTCTTCATTTTTTGGTTCGTCTTTGTTGCGTTTTGTTGCTATTTGCTTCTGTTTGTCGTCTTTGCCTGTGTTGACTTGTACATTTCTGTTTGAGAAGATTTACGTATTTATTTTTTTCTTATTCAATTAAAATTTCGTATGCGACCAATTGTTTTGGAACGTTTGCATTAACATATTTCACATTGAAGGTCCCAGAAGCAATTAATTGGCAGATAAATGTATTTACTAAGAGAAGTTCCGAAAAGCAGGCTAGATCTTTCTACGTTAAATAAATGTCAAGAGGAGAATCACGGGTGCAAGTAAATTCGGGGAACGGGGTTGGTGCACATAGAGGTGGAGCCCATAGTAAATACTAATTTTAAGGTAGAATATTTGAATTTTCTCATTACGGTTTTTTTCATTGACGTTATTTGGAGAGACATTAACCTATATTATGCAGTTTATTTATAAAAGTAATTTTGTAAAAATTTCCGAAAATTCGTTTCAAAACAAAAATAATGAAATTTCGTGGAGGTAAAGGTTTATTATATTAAATAAATACACAATTAATTTATGATGATGAATTCACAAACTTCTTATCCATGTTCTTATTTTAAGTCCGTCGCTTACCTAAAAAGGAAAATAACTTGTTAATGTAAGGCATCCCAACATCTATCATGTCATCTCATAATTTAAATCTGTCAGCTGTTTCAATAATTATATTTTGAAAATTTTGGATTGAGTTTAGCACTTTTCAGCCTCTTTATTTCACTTGAGGTGGAATTAATGACATCGCCCATTCAATATGCAGAGACTGATAATAAACTTTTCATTTTGCAAACAATTTTATTGTCGAAAAAGGATGTAATGTATTGCCATAGCGACGTCAAATTCTTATGTTCTACAATTTGTTAATTCATGTTACATTTTCAAAAGATTTAAAAAATAATTCATTGCAATGATATGAAAATGAAGGGCAGTTGTTTTATGTTGAATATTATTAATTTCTTCAACATAATACATTGCACGTAGCTGTATTGATTTACTAGAACATCATTTACTTATATGTACTATAGTATAAATGCGATACTCACTCAGGGACAAGATGAACTGGATCGAAGCAGGAATATCCGCACTCTGTTGGGCAGCACTTCTGAAGTCCTGGGCACACGTTGTCATTGGTGCAAAGATTTCCGCAAATGGATGCTTCTTCGTGTTTTTCATGTTCAACCGTATCGTCACGCCTCTGCACATGGTGCTGAGCAGTAATAGGTATGTAGCCAGTTGAGTAGTAGGTAGGGTGGTGGTGGTGGCTCTGATGGTGCTGCACTGGTGGCTGGTGGCTGACTGGGATGTGAGCTTCAATGTAGTTTTGTGGGAGGATTGGGCTTTGAGCGTAGACGATAGAATGGCCGATATATCCTGGAACAATTCGCCTCACATATGGGCATAGTCCTGACCTTGTGTCTAAAAAGTAACAGGAAAAATTTGTCAGTTTTAAAGACTACTTTTCATAGCATGACAGTTTTTCGTTGCATAATAAATTATTAATTTTTATTATTAGCAACGTCAGAAATTTAAACAGAGGATATTATTAGATAAATTAGGCGGTATAAATCGCCTTAATGTATTCGATAATATACTATCTTAGAATCGTCTATGATGACAGATGTTTACAATCAAATTGCACACGTTTTGTAGCTATAACATAAGCTTAACATCTGTTCTTTGAATAAATATAACTGTTATTTTGGAACAAAAGTTATTACACACAATGATATTTAAATAGATTTTTTCGTTTACATATTTTAAAAATTACTGAAGATTTTAGGAATCACTTCGTTTAATGGATCTTAAGTTTTAAAGTGTGCTTTTTATTTGCATAAACTGCTTAAGTAAATTCAAAGCAGATTCATCCGTTTTGACAAAGCATTTTGTCAAGAGGATAGTGAGGCCTTTTGTACAAAAATGTTGGGGATATATAAGCTGTTCTTAGACATTTCTCAGACGACTTTATTACTGAAAAAGTTTCATTAAATAATTAATGACAACAAATTGAGAATTGTAATCCAAAGCCACTTTCGCAGAAAGCCAGCTAAGATTTATTTATGCATTAATTAAACAGAGTCCTTTCAAAGACAACGGTTGTAGAATAGTTGTTAATATACAGGATATAAATAGAAATATATTCTTTAATGAACTCTGTGAAGCGAGTAGAATACAATTGAAAGGTTCGTTGTGACTGTAATTTTGAGTTAATTTAAACATGCTTAGGGCAGGGCCGCCGCAACCCATATGACCGTCGGTGTGCAAAACAAAATTTGCCGCCCCCTCTCCCACTCAACATGGTAGTATATACTGCAGGATACTTTTTTTAATGAAAAAAAGCTGTATAAGACATAGCGAAAATTATTTATTACAGCTCTGCAAAGATGAATTTTCCTATTATTACAGTCTTTGTAAACATGAGAAAGAGAAAAGAACAATATAGTTTATCACCAAAAATTGCATTTACATAGTTTAAATGGTTCACAAGGATGAAAAACTTTTTATTGTTAGAAGAAATTAAAAATAATCTACGCTAATATCCTTTATACTAAAATTGTCTAAACAGAATTAACGATTATAATATTAAATGAACACTCATTAACAAATAAATTACATGTTATTTAAGAGACTTTACTTTCCTGGCTTTATAAGTAGAAAATTTTTTTAAATGATGTCATGTACATTCAACTTATCAGACAGTTCGTGTTCTATGGATATCATTGCTAAATTTGATAGTCCCTCTTGCGACATTGTCGACCTTAAAATAGTTTAAATAATAATTTGAGTTTTGAAAAACTTCTTTCTCCCTAAGCTACAGACACAGGTAATGTCAGATAAATGCGGATGCCAATGGCAACATTTGGAAATGAAGAGATTAAATCATTTTGAAGAATATAGTCCAATACTTCACATGTATCCATTTCACGCTTTATGTAGAGCTTCAATATTTGAAGCTCTCCAAATATATACTGCCCATCTAAATCTGATTCACTTAGACTTGCATCAGTCAGCTTATTATCCAATTTTCCCGTTACCCCTTTCATTTTGTAGGCAGGTAGGCAAAATTCGGCCGCCTTCACCCTCCATCGACTCATCGTTAGGCAGCCGCGAAAATCTCAAGTTCCGCCATACCTCTCAGGGCGTTATTCCTCTCTGGCCGCCCCTCCTCTCCTGCCGCCGGTGTGCCGTGCACAACTCGCACACCCAGTTGCGGCGGCCCTGGCTTAGGAAATCCTAAACTGTATTACCCTGCGAAATTTAATTTTGAAGTAGCCGCCAAACGTATCGCTGTCGAGGACGGAGTTAAGGAAACCCGTACGAGATGGCAGCTCTTGTGCAGCGAATGTACCAATTGCCTGTGGAATTATTTTTCGCCGCAATTTAATTGAACTATCTCAAGCGAGGGATTGATGCTATTTTCATTAATGCAATTTTTATCCGTCAGACTCGTGAATGTTATAAAAGTAACGTACAGAATGAGAGACCTATGGTTAAATATAAAATAAAGAAATAATTAACTAAGGTGGCCAGATTTTTTATCTCGTGAAAAGAGGACAAATGCCTAAAAATGTGATGAGAAAAGAGGGCAAAAGAGGGCAATTAAAATTTGCAGATTTGCAGATGACAAGCACGTTTAAGATACTCTGAAAAGAGATTACATTTTTTAATTAATTCATTAAACGATAATGCAAAGGATTTTGGATGAAAATCAACAGGAGGAACAAATTAGATTTAAAAACATAAAAGATCAAGAGAAAATGTAAAAGTGGACGAGGAACAGTTGGATCGAGTAAAACAGCTTTCTCAAAGAGAAGTGGACTTACCTGGGATGGTGAAATCACTAAACCGTTTCAATATCACGCCTGTTATACGAGGCTGTCGATAGAAAGAAAAATAATACATATAGTAGCGTTGTAGCCGCAATATATTGGTGAGTAACAGCCGTTACAGGAATAAAGCGCAATATTTTCCAGGGTAATCGGAACACCATCTACAACATCGGATTTAAAAAAAATTTATTTATTTAAACTTTGAACGGCGAGGTTGAGGCTGCACAGCCCCTTTCTTCCACCAAACCGTATACAGTTTACAATAATAGTTGTTTTAACTATTAAGGTAGTTTACAAATTTTGCTTTGCTTCTAACATATGACCGTTTCCTCACTGGTTGGACAGGTAGGATGTGTCGAAATTGATAGGAAATTGAGATTAGTGTTAGCGAAAGTAGACAATGTGGAGATGGAAATGAGGAGATAGATTTTGAGAAGTGAGCTAAGTGTGTTTGTTACTGACGATGAAGTTTGTGCATTTATTTTTGAAATTGTTTAAATTATTGGTGGAGCAGATATTATTAGGAAGGGAATTCCAAAATTTACAGGCAGAGAGAGTGAAATACTTACTGTAAATGCTGCTACGATGCATTGGAATGAGTAATTTGGACGAGCCTCGAGTGTTCACTGAGTGGATACAGTTTAGGAAATTAAAACTATTGAGAAGGTACCGTGGAGATGAAAAGGTGAGAATGCGCTTTAAAGTCATTAGGATATGGATTTTCCTCCTGTCTTCCAAAGTTTGCCATCCTAATCGATTGAAGGCGGCACTTATGTGATCACTTTTATTTTCTCATACGAAGTATCGAGAAAGTATTGTTTTCGCGAAAAAATTCGACCTCGAGATTTTTACGGAAATATACGTTTTAAGTGTCGCTGAATCCGAAAAAGTGGTTTTCGCAATGCCGCCTGTCTGTCTGTCTGTCTGTTACTGGTGCTGGAGCCTAGATGGTAGAGCGAAAATGAATGAAATCATTCTGAGCAGAGTATACATAGAAATGGTTGACATTGATCAATAATTGAAAGTAGTTTATTCTACACATTTTTAACAATCCGATTTTCTCAAAAACGGCTACAACGATTTTGATCAAATATCGCACAGTTACTTGAGTATACATCTACAATAATACTATGTATTTCATTTTTCTCAATGAATGAGTGTAAGGCTAGTTTATTCTTGGGCAACTTTAACAAAAATTGGATTTTCTAAAAACAGGCTCATACGCTTTTCATCTTCTAAAGATAACTAAACGACGCATTAGTACCCATATATGAGAAAGTTTGTACAATGTATGTTGTACCGATTTTTTTTCATAGTAAAAATGCACCTAACACAGGAGTTATGAACTCTTTGAAGTTTCTTGGATAATTCCTGATTGGCATCGAGATAGACGGTGTCACAATAGCCAAAATGAGGAAGAACTAACGTCTTGATTAGAAGTATTTTTTATTTTTCGGGGAGAAACTTTTTTAGCAGTTTGAGCGAATGGAGCGAGAGATGTACTTTGCGACACAAGTTATTTACATGTGTCGACCAAGTAAGTGTGTCATTTAGCGTGACTCCAAGATTCCTAACTGTTTTGGAGAAGATTATAGAGACGGAGTTTATTTTGATAGGACGGAGTGACCTGTTTTGATTTTACCCAATAATTTAGGATAGCCCACAATGATGATCGATTGGCACTTGGCAGAATTTAGTGTTAATCCGTTTTTAACACTCCAAGTAGTGATAGCGTTTATATTGTCGTTCGTGTCGCCTGTTTTGGTGTCCTGGGGGGACATTGTTTATAGCCTACCTTTGAATGGATGTATTTGATTACAATGATCAATTCGCTAGACTTTCAAAGTCATGAAGATGGAGCCAATTAAATTCATTACGTAATGCATTCTATGCTATATCTTGTATAAAATCGTTGTCCAAAACATGAAAATGCGTGAAAAGAGGACAGAAGAGGACATCATTTTCAAAGAGGACAGAAACTCCAAAAAGAGGACAGTCCTTTCGAAAAGAGGACGTCTGGTCACCTTATTATAACCGTTGGAAAGGAAGTGCTCGCATCACACAATCACACAGCCCAGGGAAACTTTGTTCACATACACAGAATCCACGCACACACATTTCATTATAATACACTTAAATACGTATTTCGAAATCCAGTATGATAATTGTATCACTCGGTCAATTTGAATCGTTACGTGTTCTAACTATAGACTGGTTAATTTACACTATTTTAAGACCCTATAACTTCTTCTAAACATTCTTTAAACCACGGATAATCACTGCTGTAAAATCATGACAATTGGCTCCTTTAGTCTAATTAAGCCTTTCTCCTATTTCGTCATCATTTCTTGCATTCCTCCAAATTACGCTGCATCCACAACTCAAAAACTTGAAATTTGCTAACGTCTTATTTTATCCGACTCTACATCTAATTTTGCACTTCATACGTGTTCTATGATTACTCCTTTTCAACAGTTCTAGTTTTTCCATAAATGCCTCTTTTCTCGGTCTTATGCACTTAATGCTCATTCCATCTCGAGTAAAACATACAAGCAAAAAGTTCAATCCGTACTAAGATTTCATCGCACGCAGACTTTTTTTTTTACTCCTTCAGGATCTTGCTAAGTTCACGTTTTTCCAATTAATTTTCGCCTTTTCAGCAAATATGATTAAACCACGTTCTACACCTACCACTGTGTCTACCTTTTCTTTTGCGTCATTTTCCAATTTTTCAGCATAAATACTAAAAAGTCGTGAGGGAACGGACTCTTCCCATGTTTTCTAATCTGATTGTACTTTAGTTTTCAATAATTTCGCACTCTTACTCATACGAAATTTAATTAAACGCGTATCTCTCTACTCAGCTCCTGATTTTCTTAATAATTCCATTGACCTCAGTCAGCGATAGCCAACCAGCAGCCCGCGAGGTCATTTCATGCGATCCGCGAAGTTTTTTTTAAAAAGGAAAATGGAATTTAATGGAATTTAATACAGGTATTTTACAATTTAAAATGAAATTATCACCGAAAAATCCTTCTATCGTGTAGTTTTAAAGCTATAAATTTAGACTTTTTTTTTGCTCTTATAAGAAACCGTACTTCAGTGAGTTCCAATATACAGTCCAATCCAACTTGCCAAAGCACTGGACATTAGGAATTCAGTCCACCGCTTAAAAACGTCGGTCACCCCGAACCTAGACCATTAAACTCTGCTGAAAATCTTTTCAAACCTACAAAGCACTAAATCAGTGTTTCCCAAACTATGGTTTGCGGACCATTTGTGGACCGCGGAGGTTTCGTTGGTGGTCCGCGGAGGTTTCCAAAATGTATTTTTTTTTTAGAATGAACCGCATATTTAGTTGAATTTTTTTTGGGAAAATTTAATCAACTCTTACACTATCACAGGTATTCAATACGTTAGTAATGTACCTAGTTAGCTTAAAGATTTTTCTACTCGTTCATATTTCCAGATTTCACCTCTCTGCAGTCAAATCAAACTCTTTTCGTTAATGTGGTTACAGCAAGTACGTTTGTGTCAGAAATGAAGTGGTCCGCAGGGCCCGGAGGGTTGCTAGAGTGGTCCGCGGGGCTCAAAAGTTTGGGAATCACTGCACTAAATAATATCCCATGTATATTCTACCTTTCTTACTATTAAAAATTACAAATTTAAATCTAAGATAATATGTACATGTATGAAGATACGTTCAAGATGTCATTTACTCAGAAAAGGCTCGGAATGAGAAGTAACTAAAAATCGCCAATAAACTAAGAAAAAAAGCCCTCAACCCCCCGATATAATTCGTCCCGAGAACGTCACAGCGTATGGGGAAATTAGAACGTGTACTCACTTTGGTGCAGGGTGCGAGACTCATCGCCGTTTGTCGGAGCGGCGAAGAACAAAGCCACGACTGCTGCCGTTGCCAAGAGTACGGAGAATTTTACTTTTCCGCTCATTTTGACTACTTGTCCCTTCTTCTCTTCTGGAAACTCGATGTTCTGACGTCCTTGACAACCATCCGCGGGTTTTATATTCGATCGCACCAAAATTTCAACGGTAAACGCCAAAAATTCCGTGGACTTCCCAAAATGACAGATTATCGGAATCCTCGGAAGGACGTAGGAATAAAGCTTTCAGCTGTACCGTTTCGAAGATTCTAGGCGTCGATGACCACGAAGAGTCATGAACTCAAATATTATCGAGGACAATGAGATAATTATGGAATATATGAATTCTTATTCTCAAGATAAAGAGCCGTATTATTCAGTTGAAACTTAAAAACACGACAAATATGTTGGTGTGTGTGTGTGTATATATATTCAACGAAATATTTAAACTATCGTAGGATTACTGAATATTAAACGTATTAATTCAATTTTGTATCCTGATGTAACTCCATCCTTGAGTCATCTTGCCATCTTCAAGCTTATTGAAGTAGAATCGAAGTGACCATTGAGGTCTGAATTGTTTGTTTCTCAGTACGTTGTATTTTATTCGTGAAAAAAATCAAATTCGAGATTTCAACGGAAATAAACGTTTTGAGATTCTCTTAGTACGTTTTCACTATTTTTTTGATGGTGGCTGTGTGTGTGTGTGATAGGAGTGTTGCGGGCGCTCTAACTTTAAAAAAATAGTAATCAGATCAGCACAAAACTTTATACTTAAGAATTTTATTAGTAACTCAAGGTCTGAAAACGTTTAAGCTGAAACTTGCCAACTGGAGGTGAAAGTTTATTCGTGTCGTTTTTCCAGTTTTTCTTCTCCAAATATCTCCTTCAGAAATCTATGTAAATATACGTTACTATTGAAGTTATAGAAAATATAATTACCTAAAATTTTACTGGTGATGGAGGTGAAATTTGTTTCCTGGGTGAGAGTTGGAGAGATTGTCGAATCAGAAGTTTCTGTAGAGCGGAAAGATTTTAGCTCTATAGATAAGTTACTAAAACTGAAATAGGCTCAAATTGATTTGAACGCCAGAAACAGGATAAACAACGGAATTCTAGAAATCGCAGATTAGGGGATACTGGAAAAATATTAATGGTGTAGATCAGGCGTGCCCAACCTGCCGGTCGGATGCGGCCCACTAAGCACCGCCAGTGTTTCATAGTTTTAAAAACTTTTTTCGTTTATTTTAATTAACTACCAAATATTATTTTCTTGTAGCAAAATCTATTAAGGTATCTAACGCTAAATTGCGACCTCTTAGTAAATATTTCTCAGTTCAAGTAAGTTCTTTTTTGATTTTTTTCTCAAAGATGTTTCTAAGATTGAATTCCGTCGTGATTTTTAATATTGAAATGTTAACCCTAAAAAGATAATTCTAACTTGATTTCCACGCATGTGGTGCCTAAGAATCTCTAGGTAACTTACGATTTAACTATAATCCATTGGCAATTTCCAATGCGGCCCACCGAAGGATTCACTGCCACTAATGCGGCCCAATATGCAGAAAAGTTTGCCCAACACTGGTGTAGATCAGGGCTTCCCAAACTTTTTTGATCGCGTAACCTTTTGAACTCAATCAATTGAAGTGCCCCCTTATAAAATAGTACTATTATATGTATTACATAAAATAGAGTTATTTAAAAAAGAACGAGTTTACATATAATAAATAACAGTTATTCAGATGAATGTGACTGTTTTCCATGACAACAAGAGTCAATCGTTGGCTCGATTGAAAAAAGCCTCAATCGTAAGTTAGGTTCGACATGCAATTTACTGGCCATTTTTTCTCTTAATTAAACTCAGAGGCGAAAATCCAGATTCACACACACACACACGTTGTGGGAAAATGAATGAATATTTTGATTACTTTTTAGCCACTTCCCCATACTCGTTCGATAATTGTGAACAGAAAGCAATCAAATATACCTTCGGGAATTTAGTTATCAAGTCACCGTCAGCAGAAATATCCACGAGGCTTTATTGTTATTTTCCTGTTATAGGTGAAATCGGAAAACCCACATCAAATGGATTGCGCGCCCAATTATTAGAATCGCCCGTTTCTGGAAAATATTCTCGTAATTGCGAGTTCTTCCAAATGTTCCTTTGCATCTGACAAATCCAAAATGAGGAATATAGATTTGTACGTATTTCAGATTCGCCAATTTGGTTTTTACCTGGTTTTATGACTTCATCCGTAACAAGTCTTGTCCCTTGGTGAACGGAAACAAGCAAAATACTCAGTGATATGGCTACCGTTTACTGTTATGTATATATTTAGAGACAAAATATATACTGTATTGTTTATGTGCACACACAATGAAGGAATTTATTGTAAAATATATTATATAACAACATCATCGTGGTCATATGTAGTCTGTCCGTAGACAGGTCCGTGATTATTCATGGTTAAACTTGGCTCTCCATATAGTACTCCTATTTCCCTCAGTCTTCTTCATCTCTTGATAGCTCTCTTTCCCTTTCAAGTCGTCTATCAGCTGAAACCTTTTCCTACCTCTTTCTCTTTTTCCATCCAGTTTTCCTTCTATCATGTCTTTAATCATGCACTCTCTCCTCAGGTAATGTCTAATCCCCCATAGCAACATAAAATTGAAAAAAGCTGATTTGGTGTGTCCCGTGTCATAAGATCAGCCATTACGTAAAATTTCTCAAGTACCCCCTAGCGCTTTTAAATGTACCCCACTTTGAGAAACCCTGGACTATAGATGATCGAAAATGAATCCCTTAGAACTGGATGAGTTCACTTATAGGAGACTGAAATTATTTAACGAATTTTATCGGAACAAGCAGCATGGCAGAAAATGTTAATTGCGACTCTTTCGGGGCGTTTTGTAGTCCAGTGGTTCTCAGACTATGGGCCGCGCGGCCCCCTAGGGGAGGTAAGGCGAAATGCGGGAAAAAAAATTTTTTACGAAGAATAAAATTTTAGAGAATACGAGGTTATAAAAATTATTAATAGTTATCTAAAAATGAAGAACTTTGCATTAAAGTTTTTTATTATCGCTATTTTCAATTCAACGGGGTCCGCATGATATGCAAGGGGGCCGCAACAATTGAAAGTTTAAGAACCACTGCTGTAGCCCACCTCCAAAGAAAAAATTTCAAAAAAAGCTTTATTTTTAAGAGTTTACTATTTGGGAATCACAGTTGATGACGGCAGCCAAAATACGCAACCCTGTTACGACTGTCGAATCGACCTAATTCACCAATAAGGTCGTCAGTATTACGGAAGAGCTCATAAAAATTTCTTTCGGAAAAACTGTTTGGAAATTCTTCATAGAGAATTTAAATTTCTATGTCTTTAAAGAAATTAAGCCAACGCTCTGCATGTTATGTTATCAGTTCAACTTTTACTTTTCGTCTGCACATTAAAACTCGATGAGAGAATTTAATCGAATTAACACCGAATGATTTATTTTATAATTTCTACATATTTGCATAACATCTCCACACAAATTCATTTTTCGCCTTTTCATTCTTCCACAAAAACCATTCTTAATTCCTCCTTTCTCTCTGTACTTCATGATTAAAGTTTTTGGTTTCATATTTCAGACACCTTATAAATATAACTCCAATAAAAATTAAAGTATAAGCTAATATCAATACTTCGGACTTATTTGGGAATCTTAAGAAACTATTACAGTTAGAAGTTTCTGCAACTATTGTCTTTTGCTTTAGATTGATTGTATCTTTATTTTTGGAAATAACTCACCTTTGAGTGAGTTTTGTGGAACAATCGATTCAAAATTTTAGGTTTAATGTGATTCAGCCCAAATTCATAAATTGAGCCGACCGAAGGAATTAAATTTCACTTTCTCACAGCTGTCAGGCGCAGCTTAATTCATAGAGTAGAAAAGTATGCGATACTCATCCGTGCATATTTTCATTTAATTCGTCCGAAGTTATCTTCACGGAAATAGCATCAAAAACATTTCCACGAATTATTCATATCGCGATTCACCGTAAGGGCGATTTTTAATTTTGGAAACCGCCGCAGCGATACGAGCGCCGCGTAACAATGGATGGTCATTCTTTCAGACGAATTTCCTTCCCCGCTTATTTCCCATTCGTTCTTAATTAGTTTCACCTCGAGTGGAGAAGAGGAATTCTTTGTAATTTTGCTGCTTTTGCGAGGCGAAAAAGAGCCGCATTTGCCAGTCGAATGCAGATTAATGTAGATCGTGCGGCACTTTGCTTAGCATACCTGCAGATCCTGTTCTGCCAACGCCTCGGAGGCGGGTAACAGTGCGTGCCTTTATCGGCGCTTCCATCTGCAGCCCAGGTGCTAAGCGTATCTCGGGCGAACGTCTCATTTCCCTACAATGGGGAGGCCTTGCCTATCCGAACCATCTCCTCCTCCTTACGGTGTCCCCCTCCTCCCGCCCCTCCCCTCCCCTTTGCTTCTCTGCAAGAATGTTTCCGCGATACAAACGTCCCTTTATCACTCAATCGACTGCCTTCGGTTCTTAACAACAGTAATTAAGTGCATTTAATCTCGCAATCATTTAATTATGTGCGGAGTATCTCAAATGGTAGAAGTGTGTTTTAAAAAATAAGAGCATATATATATATATATATACACACACCAGCTGAAGTTCCCGTTGAATTTCAACGGAATTAGTGAATCTAAAACTTCGACCGTGTAACATGTAAGTTTTTAGGTACTTTCCTCGCAAAATTGGGATAAATGTTGAAAATATATGTTTTTGAAATCAGTATAAAAAAGAGCTTTAAAATTATGTGCCACTCAACACAGTGCAAAAAAAATTTTTCGCCCCCCCTCCCCCCCCACCAGTGTAGCGCTCCCCCAAATTAAAATCTTGGAACGCCGTATAGCCTAAAACCTGCTCCTGGGTATAAGGAAGCCTGTAAAAAAGTTCGGTTGCACTGGCTTTCATGGGGACCGAGTGAAAGAAAAACAAACAAACCAACATTGACAAATATTTATATGATTAGAGGATAATTCAATTAAAAACAACAAATATTTAGTTTCCATATAAACAAATTAAAATCGTACACAGAAATTGACAAACGATATTACGTTAAAAATTTTCCCATACAAATGCATTGAACTCTCAATTTCGGCGACAATGGGGTTGTCATGGTTGCATATAATTGGTATTGTAATAAAACATAAAATCAAGTATTTTATTGATTCTAACCGCATTTCTACGCGAATTCGACCAGAATTCGGGATCTTTCTTCAATAAAAATAAACTTTGTTCTTTCCCGCAAAGAAGTATCCAAGTCTCAAGTTCGTACTGTGATTTTAAGTAATTTTAAAGTGCAAATTGAAAGTAGTCTACACTCATCCCTGTATTTCAGTTGCAGGACGCGGCAAAATACGTGACGTTCGATAAATCGTTCGCCATTTCGAATCAACAGACGGATAGAAACAAAAACTTGACCATTCACTAACTAAGGATGTAAAGAAGAATCGTACCAAATATGGTTATTCTAGCTTTGATCGTTTAGGAGGAGTTCCATGAACAAACCAACAAACCAACAAACACACCCTTCAAAATATATAATAGGAGATATATATACACAAACACACACACACACACACATTATTTTTCATCGTTACATTTTAAAATTTATCGAGATGTGCACGGAATTTGGTGTTTGATTATGAAATGTAGAAATTATTTTGAAAATTCCTTGATATCGAACTCATGCTAAAATACCACATTAAGTCAAAATAACATATATTCGGAGGATTTTTTCGCTTTGAAATTCATTGTTTGTTCTGGAGCATTCTTTCGAAGTGGAACTTGGAGCTTAGAAATAAAGCTGCGATGTTTTTGTTTTTAAGCATCAAGTTCTACATTATTGGGTTTCACTTGTTAGAACTGCAATATCAGCATTTATTTTGTAATAAAAATCGTAAAACCGCTCCGTAGTAATTCTCTCTGTATACTATCTGATATCTTCAATTTTTTGAAACGGAAAAGTTAGGCTATTCTAATTTTAGCTGGCGTTTATGCATAAGCTGTAGTCATCAGATAGAAAATATAACGATTAGCATTAACCCTCCGTTGAAGATATTCTGATGAAGATATTAAAGAAATTATGCATTAATTATGCGAAGGATGAATTTACCTTGTTAATTATATTCACTGAATTGTTCTGCGAGAAATGAAATTATGAAAAAGTGGATTCACAATTATATTTCGATGGTATTTTTTGATTAGCTTTTAAGAAGAAACGTTCCCACCTTCGATAATTTTCAGTTCGAGGCTTTAAGTTGCGTCTCTCAGAGCAACTTCCTCTTCATAGAATCAAATTTCCAGCGCTTGTGGTATTTTGTTATCCAGCCGAAATTCCCGGGAAAACAACAAAAAACAGGAAATTAGATACGTATCAGTTAATTAAGCATTCTCGTGTTTTCAGTTTCTCTCTCTCTCTCTCTCTTTTGCTAAACTTGTTCATCTTTTAACATCATTTCAACTAGAGAGATGAAATTTAAACTAAATGGGAAAAAAAATTGTCTATGCATGTGGCGTGTTGGCGTGAATGGAACGCCGAAAATCCAAACATATAAATAATAAAATTAAAAGCCTTAAATTTTAAATAAAGCGTGAACAATAAGCGATGTTTATTTCAAGTTTAAAGAAGGGGAATGAAAGACTCTTCAGTATTGTTTCCCACTTATGCTGAAGAAATTGTAAGAACTAGATACAAGGGTAAAAGTAGGTTTATTCAAATCACATTTGCAGATGACATCATCTCTCCCCTCCCCCTTCTCATTTCTCCTCCTCCCCCTACTCCTCCCCCTTCTCCCCTTTCTCCTCCCATCTCTCCTCCCTCCCTCTTCTCCTCTCCATCTCTTCTCCAACTCTCACCTTCAAGGAGTAAACGGAGTAGGAGGAATTATTCCACTTATTTGGGAAAAAATCTGATGTGGTCAACACATGACTTTCTCCATATTTGGGGTATAGATATTTAAATTATTATGAATAGCATTATGAGGCAAAATTATCATTTCGTATCGTAAAAGAATACAGTCGTCCTTATTGCCGTAAATTATATTTAGAATATGTTTACGGAATTCACCGCTACATGGTGGTGGCGCTGTATACTGGAAATTACGAAAAAGTTGAATATCTCCAAAATGGATGGTTCTACGAAAATTTGATTCAAACAAAACTTGGAAGAAATATTATTCTCTACAAGTTTGGTCCTCACGAAGATTACCAATAACGACGTTCTCCTTACGTTCGGTTCGTACTCACCTTTAAGGCTTCATTATGAAAATGATGGCTGATAAATACATTTTATCAATCGATCATCGTTGCATTGGTTCATTAGACTTCATGTTGTGACTAACGCTGCACATATCACCAAGGAGACCGCGGAATATACTTGTCCTCAGCTTCTACCTGTGAGACGGACGGCGGTAATTGTGTTCGGGGAGCTATTTAACGCGAATGATATTTTTGCTTATTTATTCAATCGGCGTGATTGGTAGAGCGTCTCTTGCGATCGAAGGTGGTCGAGAAATCGATTGTGATCAGACTCTAAATATATCGTGGTTGGCGCGAGTTTGAAACATTTCCAAAACTTTGTGGCATCTATTTCCGACTGTATCCGAGTGGACTTAAACATATATACATACATAGAAGGTCAGTACTGTCTCTCCCGGAGAGTTTGATGGGAGAATGAGAAAAACGCTTAAGTTTTCATTCCTTTTCGATCAAACTTTCAGGATTACTTTGCAACACCACTTTTAAATATTAAGCTGGACGCCGTTTACATCGAAGCCTCGAGTTCGATTTCTGAGGCGTTTCTTCTCTCAATTCGAATAAAAATGGAAGAACTGAAAGGTACTGAGCAAGTCTTTTTTCGTTACCATTTTAAAAACTTGTAATCCTCGTACAAATTCGTGACTCAAACCAAAGAACTCCCAAAAAATGGAAATTTATTTTCCTACTGTCAATTTTTGAATATGCGTCGAATATCAAATTAATTTCTGATGCCAAAATTTCAAGTTTTTTGCAGGAGAATTCGTCCGGCCGTCATTGTAAAACACTCGTTGTAGGATTTTTTTCGAAATTACGTAATATTAATGGGACTGCCATTCAGTATGGATTGTTTTACCTATATAAACGACTACCTAGATGTAGAAAAAGAGGAGGAGAGTATCTGAGGAGGGAGAGAGATAGGCTCCAAGGTGGATGGGGAGAGTGAGGGATAAAATTAAAAAAGGACGGAAAGGACAGACAAACAGACAGTCAAACGACTTTATTAAGGGTGAAATAGAGACTGTAAAGCACCTTCTTACAGAGAGGTGGGAGGAAGGAGAAACAGAGAGGGAGAGGACATAGGAGAGCAAAGAGAGAAAGAGGATAGGAGGAAGAGATAGAGGGAGGGAGGGAGAGAGGGAGGAAGGGAGGGGAGAAGGGGAGAAGGGGAGGGAGAGCGTTACACTAAAGAACTCTATACAACAAAGTAACAAATAAGGCTTTTTTTTTATTATTTCCAGATAAGATATGAGTTAGGGACAATAACCAGTAGCGCTTTATCCACTAGGCCAAGTAGGCCTACGGGCGCCGAATTTTAAGGGGTGCGGGGGCGTCAAATTAAAAAAAACATGCTTAATTTTTAAAGTTTATGGCAAAAATTATGTATTTGAGAGGGCGCAAAAAATTACTCTGCCTACGGGCGCACAATGTCTTAAAGTGCCCCCGACATTAACCATTGTGAGACAAAACCGATTCACCTATTTTTTTATGGTTGAAATCATTATTTTTACGGGCTATCACAATAGTAAAGTCATAAAAAGTAATATCGTTTTTTGGAAAATTTTCAGGAAAATTTTACATAAAAGTTTCCACTCCTATTAAAGTGTGTTTGTAATAGTGTACCTATAACCTTAATTGATTTTTGAATTTCGGACATCACGTTCTCCCGCGTCTTTAAAGATTAGACTATTGAGTCATCAGGGCAAATTAGCTCATCTTTGCCTCGTTTGAATTCTACCATTAGTTTACCGCTTGCATTAAATGGTGTAATTACGAAATACTAAGTGTTTTAAGCTGAATGCACAAATGAGTATAGCATCGTAAGAATTATTTACAATGTAAGCATCTTTCTCACTGAAACTCATTTCAATGGATTTGAGAACATTTTTAATTCAATGGGCCACGGACAAATATTTATCGCAAATCACATTCGTCGCCGATTCTTTACATATTAATTTTTCTCATAAATTATTTATGACGGATGATATCGTAGAAGTTTGACGTTTCGTCACCATATTATTTTTTAATTTTTATATCATTGTATTCAATGGCACATATTAAGAATTCGACCCATGAAATCTGTGTGATTTGATATTTTTTAATTTAATTTATTGTCTTTTTCCGAGGATATGGCAAATTTCAAGCGATATTATTCTTTATTTTTCGTATCGCATGTGCAATATCTCGCCTTTCTTTTTAGAGGATAACACTTACCTTAATTTCATTCTAAATTATAATATTTAAGTCAACATATTAAGTCGCCTTCGGCCACATTTTCCAAGGTCGTTGAGGAATTTAGATTTTTTTTTGCCAAACTTCAATTTCACTAAAAGGAATAAATTTGCCAATAACCATTACTTCGGAATCTAATTCAAATTTTTATCTCACTTGACGTTCGCTGTTCACGCAGCGAGTCGGGTCGGTTTGGGTGCGTCCCCTTCCCTCTCCTCCCCTCCCCTATCTTCTCCTCCCCTCCCCCCCTCTTCCTCCTCCCCTCCCCCTCTCTTCCTCCTCCCCTCCCCCCCTCTTCCTCCCCCCTCTTCCTCCTCCCCTCCCCCTCTCTTCCTCCTCCCACCCTCCCACTCCCACAGCTCCCCTTTGCCTCCTGGCAATACGTCCACCGACCGATGGAGATTAAATCTGCAAGTCGCCTGAGTGGTCCTTCCATTTCGGAAACCGAAAGAGTGTCGCAGAGGCGATAGCTTCCCGTTAGGCACCCCTTTTCGGGGAACCCCCCCCCCCCCCTCCCCCCTCACGTACGTACTCACGCACGCACGCACGCGCTGTGTAACTCTACTTTCGGATTCCGGGAATTTTGGATGAGTTGGCGGAAATGCATTTAGACGGTCGCCCGACCGCTCCGTCGCCCGCTTCCTCTCCCCCTTCCACTCTCCGACTCCTCCCCCTACCACCTGCAGGAAGAAGCGCGAATAAAAGACATGCGACAGCCAAATTACGCAAATGTTATTTTTTACATCGATTTTTGGAATCGCTGTAGTCATTTTATTTATTTCTACGGTTAAAAATTTCAAAATTCTTTTTCGCCATGATTTCGTCGATGAATGAAGGATTCATAATCGTCAAAAGAGCTAATAAAATCTTATTGTCGAATCATAATGAATATTTGTTAATGACGAAAGTGTTTTCTAGCGAGGCAGATGACATATCATATAGCTTAACACACATCTTAAATAAGAAACATTACCTAGCTAGCAAATATATCCGGCGTTGCTCAGGTTTTTAATTCAAGAAAAAAATTTGAAGAAGATTTTATTAACTACAGCAGCAGTGCAAAACAGACATATTTGTTACTTAACTTTCTTTGAACTCATTATTTAGGGACAGGATTAGAAAGGAAGCAATATATTATTTTTGGGATTCGGTATTCACGTCTTTATATTTATATGGGCGAGTAGTACCAGGCGTTCATAATTTGAATTAGACGTTTATATAGTTAGTCAGCGCACTAAAATATAATATGCTCGATTATATTCTTTTTAAAAGGTCACATTTTCAATAGTGATATAAATTAAAACGTTTTTGGCAGCCGAGGCTAATTCTTTTAGACGCACATGAAATTCTAATGTAATGCGAAAGGCCATTCGCGTTCAGAAAACATGAGAAGCAAGTGAATGACGTAAATTTCGCGTTATTCGCCGATTTGTTTAAAATCAGGTTGAAATCGAGCGATATATTCGAAAATCAACAATGCAGGATGCCATGGAGAACTCACATAAAATGGCGATAAAATCGTCTAAAATCCGAAAATAAACATAATTTTCGAGCAATTTCGAATTCAAAGCGAAATTCTACCATATGAATAAAAAACGTTATTCAATTCCTCGTAAGATCGTACAAACTTCGCGTCCATATCTCAAATACTAATGAAAATATTCTCGCACTCTGAATTCGAGGTATTTCCATGTTATTTAAATGGAAAACAAAAATAATTATTTAAACCTTTCACAAAGCATATTCTGCAGTAAAAAGTAGTGCATTCAGCTAGTTTAAGCGGCAGGATTGTTTATGAAAAATTTTTTATCTGTAGGTAATAGCGAAATGTTATTAAAAATTCTCTGTGGCGGTTAACTCGAACGAATAAGTTATTAGCGGCAAAACTTTCATAATAACTCTAAAATAAACTCGCGTTAAAATAGGTTTTAAACTACATTTTAGTTGTGTTCTTAAAGATTATAAAACCCGTCGCTAAGGAAATGTTTCTAACTTAAACGCTCTTAAGAACAATATTTTTTATTGCCGCATGATAGAAATGCGTTTCTCGGAATGAAACCAATGTCAAGTTGTTTGGTTGAAAAGTTTTTGGAGATCGTTATCATTGCCAAAAGATGCTCTATCAGTTTCTTGGCCTTATCTCGGGAAAATTGGATTCAAAGTCAATATTTAAATTTAAAGACGCGAAAATATTAAAAGTCTAAGGAATTTAAATTGATTATAACAACAGTTTGTTATCTGTTTATGTGTCACGAAATTATATTTTCTTAGTTTTAAGATAAATGACACTAGGTACAATAGAAGCGGTTATCTATTTAGATCAACGAGAGAACGTCAGCATAAAATCGAATTCCTTACCAAAATAATCAAGTAGAGTTTTATCCAAGAACCAGAATAAAATTAGCGCATTTTTCTTCTTTTATAAGATTCAGTAATATTTTGTGTTATATGTATTGAACTAATTGACGAACTGAGGAGAGTTTGGGATTTGATTATCTGTCGTATAGGTATATTTAGATTATCTTTTTTTTATGTGTTAATTCCACCACATATCATTAAGAACCTCGTTTGTAAGCGGCATCAATTGCAGGCTAAACATTTCAGCTTTTATACCTTCGGAGATATCAATGTTTTTTGCTGGG
Source organism: Uropetala carovei (assembly GCA_036926305.1). NCBI lineage: Eukaryota > Metazoa > Arthropoda > Insecta > Odonata > Petaluridae > Uropetala > Uropetala carovei. The sequence continues at coordinate 4,123,113 of JAXCHB010000167.1, forward strand.
CCCCTATCCGATCCTGTAAAATTTACAAAACTTAAGGCTAAAGAAAATAACGACAGCAATCTACACTCCATGTTTCTAGCCCTTTTATAATTTACAGTTTCGTCACAATTTCAATTTAAACGAGTGCACAGACGGACGGCAAAGTGAAACTATAAACGAATCAAAAATACGTAGACTTGCTTCCGAATGTCTTTGCTCTACGGATAAACAAAACAGCCTGTTTAATTTACGTGTGAAGAATATAACACTATCAACTATAATATCCATTTTTAACTTTCGAAAGGGATTCAACTATCGCCTAGTGGGCCAATTGCCTCTGTTTCGCCGCTATTCCCGTATTTTTCAGCAATTAAATCGTACGGACCGCGAACGCAGAACAAAAAAAAAAGAGAACGCATCTTAACTCCACGTCACGTAAACGAAATTAACTGCAAAGCGTTTCTGTTTAACCGAGCGGATTTAATTATCTCTCGATTTCTAGAAAAGGTCCACAAAATCTGCGGAGAATCATTTCGGAGAATTTAATTCACGCCAAGAATTCTATCTTCACCCCTATCCATTCATTAATGCGTGGATTTACGTTCGGATCACAAGCGTTCGCTTTTTAAAGTCCAAGCGGTACTAGTCGTCTGGTGTACGTGTCCTAGAAACGAGGGCGGAAGCCTGTTCCTAGGGAAAAAATCTCGTCGAAATGGCTTCCCGAAGAAAAAGGATATATTCGCCTTTTTTTAAAGTGATTTTTTTAGATTAGTTGCCTTCTAATCTCCCGAATTACCACTCACTATCCGAAAAGGATAATGAAACCCCAACGTAAAAACAGAAGAACCCCTAAATTCTATTCGGGATGCGGGAAAGGCCCAAATAATCGTTAACTTAATCGCCTTCCTATTATTGGCCATGGGATAGAATGTCCCTTCGCGTGGCAGGTCTTCTTTTTTTCTCCCTCCCTCTCGGATCAATATGACCCTCCCTCTTTCCATTTAAGGCCCGAAAAAAATAAAAACAAAAGAATAATCACAGGCGCGATACCATCTCTTGAATTCCTAAGCCGTGCTTGCCGCTCCCCTCTTCGGTCAGGGAACAAAAGAAAGTCGATCTTCCATTGTTTTTTTACCGATCTTTTTTTTTCGTCCTCGACATTGTTCCCTTTCTTTTTTTTATCGTTAAAAGCGCCGAAGGTCTGAATCATCTTTACCGACGATGCTTTCTGCACGCCAACCTATCTCCTTCCATTGCCTTCCTCTCTCCTCATCGGCGATCGCTCTCTTCATCTCTCTCTCCCCTCATTCTCTCCCTCTCACTCCATCTCCCGCTTACGTGTTTTCCCTTCGGACCGGATTATTTCGGAACGCACAAAGCTATTCCACCGTTTGGCTTCTGGTTGACCGCTATTTGGCCGGAGAGCCATGAAAAGTTCGCCCGAAGAGATGAGGGCCATATGTCGGCCGTGTCCAATTCCCGAACTACACGTATCGCTAAATTTTCAAAAATATTCTTTCGGACAATAGGGAGAATGGTAATGGCGGGGAATGGGGGAAGAATGGGAAGGGTCTTATGCGTTCGTGTATGAACGCCATTGTCGCGCAACTCCAAATCTTCCCTGAAAACATTACTAAACCTAAAAAAAAGAGACCTTTATCGAACGAAATGTTGAATGGTTATCGTTATTACATTTTTATCGGTGAAATGCACGTATCGAATCTTTATTTAAACTGAATGTTGAGATATTTCAGTATCGGACGAAGTAATTGTAATTCTTTTTGTTGTGCAATGACAAATTCATACAAATTAATATATTCTCAAAGTTACCATCGTTTGATATAAAATTTGATATCGTATGTCAACAGTAAGTAATTACATTTTGTTTTAATTAAGTTTTTTAAAAGCTAATTTGAAATTCTTTATTTATATTATTAAGTAAATTGTATGAATAGTATGTTATTAAGATCTGAAAATTTATTCAAACCATCCGAGAATCTGTCTCTGTGAGTTTTAAACGAAACAATTTGCAACTCTTAAATAACAAACAAAGTTGCTTTTATAATAAATCAATAAAGAAGCAGATTATTACTCATGCTGCCCCACGATACACAACAGTTAAAATATTTTATCGGAATTTTTCGCATGACAGAAGGAAAATATTAGCCACTGTTCGCCAACGAATAAGCAACACTTCAATCGCATCCATTTCCCACAAATGGGATCGTTATAGGCTACATTGTGTGATTTTATGTTATTTTTCGATTTCAGCATTTAGATAGTTTAATGGCTCTTTTACGAATAGTTTTGTGGGTCATCGCAAATGTTATTGTAATATTTATAGCCACTGTTAGTTCGACGTAGAGGTCACTTTTCGGGCGCAATCCATGCGATAACGAACAAAAGAAAGAGCTAGCGGGCTCTCGGGGCTTTCATCTCTACGCGGCGGGCTCTCCTCCTTGCCCCTTCGCAATCCCGCTATCCAATCTCAGCCGGCCTAAAGCCCCGATTGTGTGAGATTAAATTGGAATTTCAATCCATTGTATCGACGTCATTAGAGCCTCGTAATCGAAACGAACCTGGCGCCATCTCTTATCCGTTTACCATACAATTCCTTCCCATTTTATGTCTTATCTGGCGGGACCATCTCGCTTGCAGATTAATCATCGTTTTTCATCTTTCTTGAAAAGTAACACCGTATACCTACTTCCAACTCGTATCGGAAACCAATATCAATCATCTTTCATTCTCCTTTTTATTGACTTCCAGATATTTTTCTCGCATTTCTTGCGCTTGGCCAAGCGGCAACTTCTTTCATATCTTAAATTAAAAAATAGTTTGTGGTTAGGAAGTGCACTTAATTTTATATTACCTTTTATCAAAGATTAGCTTGTTTGAGTGCTCTTAGTAATTATAATTTCTTAAACCAATTCCGTTTTTATTTATAGTTAAACGAATAGCTAAAGGAACAAGTTTCCTTTTCTCACATTGCATTCCACCAATTAGCAGCCCTAATCGAATCCCAGAATAGAGTTCTCGAGTCGTCGTTTTCGCAAACAACGGGAATAAACCGTGATTCTCAACCAATTCAAATAGATTCACTCTTATAATTTTGCTGGATAAGCGATTAGACTTCATTTTGGCCGTCCCAAAAAATGTCACACCAAACTGTTTTGGTATTTCTTCCTGATTGTTGATGGTCTCAACTGTCCCTCATCTAAGTGATTGAATTTGTTCTATTCTTACTCTGAAGTGTGTTAGCTAATCCACGAGTGTGCTGAGGATCTGCTATCCATGTATCTATAACGTGGAAGTCTTTTGGAGTAAGAGATTTGAGGAGCGCTATCAGAGCTCTCTCTTGTTCGTTTTTCATCTCACAGATGCGCAGTTTCCGATTAAAGGGGAGGAGGTCCTCCCCCTCCCTGCCTTCTCCTCCTCCTCCCCCTCTCCCTCCCATTCCCTCCCCCCTCTTCCTTCTCATGTTTCTCTCTCTCTCTCTCTCGTCGCCCCCTTCCATTTTTTCCTTTCTTCTTTTGTTCCACTCTTACCCTTCCACCTTCCTCTACCTGTATCCTCTTCCCCCTCTCTCTCTTTCCTTAGCCCATTTCTTTTAAATTACATTTTTCTATCGCTGCTCCGGGATTGCGCTTAACTTTGCAAATCTACGAATTCTGTCATCTCAAGTCTGGAGGGTGGGTGACGGAGAAAGAGAGGAATACAGAGATTACTCGCGGAAAGAGAGTGGACAATGACATTACATTACATTTCCCAAAATTAGAATATTTAGCTGTAATTGTACGTACTTGAAATTCAATCAATAAGCTGGTAATGCGCGATCGTCTAAACGTGTTTCGATTCGCATTTGTTAGCTTATTGTCTAAAATTTCGCATTCAGAATTATATTTTTCGTTATGATATTCTTTCGTCGATTGTGTTGGAGGTTTTTTTTACGATTTTAATTTATGCAGCGGCGATTACTAACGCTTTATTTCATATTCACTGGACTTGTAATTTATTGGATTTTAAAAAATTGGGGGCTGCGCGGTCGCACGAGTTGGAAAAACGCGCAGTGGGTGGGCCGAGGCAATTGGGTGAGGCAAATGAATTCTGCGCAAATTTGCGGTTTTGGAAGCAGTTCGCTTTGTGACGCGGCGAATGGGATCCGCGGGCCATGAATACATTTAATTGACTCTCTCTCTCTTCCATGGAATTTGCATTTTTAAAACTGCACCCGAAATTGCTGGTTTTTAAGCGTAATTGTATATTCACTGAAGTTTTTTCCGTGGCCGAGTTCATTTTTTCGTGAAAGTCCTGGAAATGTAATTCATGATTGTCGTAACAAGGTTACAGATAAAATGAGAAACGTGCATAATTTTAAAGCTTTAGAAAGCAAAATTACAAGATGAACGTTGGTCCGTTGTTTGGAATAACCGAATTCGCTTCACAAGTCGCATCATAGTGTTTTTTCCACGTTATTTATAATATTATTATTCAAAACGAGTCTTTTATTTTTAGGGCAAGGAAAAATTTAATATTCAATTAAGCGTATTTATCGCCATATTTATTTATTTTTATAAATCTTAACGAGTTCGAATAATGAGCTTATTTTAACCTCCGGCGCAGCGTGTGCTTAATTACTTCCCTGCGTTCCTTAAAAAAGATACATTTATCGGTAGTATTCATAATAGCATCGGCCAATTAAACAATTGTGCCTGCGATATGCGTCAAAATTTATCAAAATAATGTAATTGAATGCCCATAAAAACGAACATAGTGACTGAAAGGGTTCAAGATACTTTACAGGGAGAAGTAGTAACATTGGCTGGATAAAAGAGTTATCTTGAGTATAAACCTAATTTCCAAAGACGCGCCTTAATTCATTTGAAATATTTTTTCCTCTATTTTCGAATGCTATTCGAGGACAATCAGAAAATTCGATGTTATTAAATAAAATTATGCGATTTTTCCCAACGTATCAGTCATCTGAAGCGATTGAATGTTTTTTATACCTACTTCCTTCTGATTAATAACATTTTGTGACAGCAAATTACTTTGCATTTTTATGATAGCTAAATTTTTAATAGCTCCTTTATAGGTTTACGTTCAAATAGTTACGCTTGAGTGTTTCTCTACAGCAGGATTATCTGCTGTTTAGATTCTTTGTCGCGAAAGTTCCGAGGAAACTCTTGACAGCAGTTGACGTTTCGATGCGGAAGAAAATTATGATTTCTGTAGCGGAAGTCATGACGAGTATGGCTCTGACCATTACGGCGGATTGTGATAAATCGGTACAGGAATAGCTACGTTCTCCCATTCACCCGTTCCCTCTCACCCTCCTCCCCCCCCCCTCTCTCTCTCTACCCTCTCACCCTCCCTCTTTCACGTCACTCTTCTCGGGGGCTAATAGAGTATCCTTTGACGACCCGCGTACAACACCTAACGGCGTTGGCCTGCATCGCCCGGACAATGCGTCCGGAGGGCAATATGTATATGTACGTACATGGAAGACGAAAGGATTTGCTTTCCGGTCGAAATCTTATGTGATACATACGTTGGGGCTATTTTGAGCGATTTGCGTCCATCAAAAGTGTGTGTGTGTGAGAGAGGGAGAGAGGAGTGGCGGTTCCCTTAATTAACGCGATTAGAGCGACGACACTGGTTCAGCCCTCGCGACGTAGTTCGTCCCTTTATCTTCTTTATAGAGACGAGCGTTTTGAGGTATTTAGAAAATTGCAGCTGTCTCCGATTAATTACTTCGATAACGGAGAAATCTATTACGCGCTATGCAAAATTAAGAGAGTTTCGGATGTGCGTCGGCTAAATCGCATTCTGAATGGCGATCACCTGTTTCCTGAACTTTCGCGTTAAGCAAGGAGCGGCGTCTAAATAATTTTTGTGTATTTTTAAAGAGATAATCGTGAATTTCTTTCTTTCGGCGGCTTAAAAATATAGTGACTGAACTGTTTGAGGCAGTGGTGCCCAAACTGTGGCCCGCGGACCGCATCAGGCTCGCCCTTAGTTTAACAATCAAAGTATACAACAAAATTAAAAATAAGAGCCCTCCAATCCTCGTTTATTTTCAGCGGAAGTCGACTAGGATCATTGAAGGATGGTCGAATAATAATCATTTTTCCAATGCTCAGTAGCCAAATTGAATATCGAAGGAGAACGTGGTTGATTTAATCATGTATTACGTTTTAAAATTTGTTTTCATTTTTAAACCGATCGTGAATGCGACTGACGTATGTAAAATTTCTCTGAGTCACCCTTATTGCACCAACGAAATATCATTCAGCAATATTTCTGTTCATATTTTATTTTACACTGTTTTGGAGTTTTTCAATCGTATTTTGCGTATTTACATAATTTGACAAACTCTTCGTCTACTCGCTCGTTCGATTGACGTGAATTGTTTTGAGATCAGATTTAAATTGGAAAATTAAGTTTACGAGGCTGTTTGTAACTTAGTTTCATCTCAGTTCGGTGGACGTCGATTTTTTTTACAGTTTCACATTAATGTTCATTAAAACAACTTTTCTGATGAAAAATTTTAGTCGGAAGGAGCTTCATTCCTTCTCCCTTCAGCATACAGTGAATCTCTGAGAATAACGAAAACGTGCGTAGAAAATTATAGTTGCGCTTAGACACTTTTGTAAATGTACTTTTAACACTAGACCTTAATTAGTGCTCTTGAGTTTTAATATTTTCTTGAAATCATCTCGAATTCACCCAGTTTCAAGAATGAATAGTTTTCCACAATAGAGTTTGCTTCGCGACAGCACCGGAATATAGAACAATATGACAAATGACATGCGATATCAATTCGCTTCTTCCTAGAGACCGCTGCTCGTATTTTGATTATACTCAACGCTAATGAAAAGCGATAAAGGGACAGATTTGCTGAAGTGACTGCGTTGACTGAGGCATCTGTCGAATTAGAGGCTGCTGCGAGTGTAATTAACGCCGTATTGTAAATATTACAAAATATGTATGTATGGAAAAATTGTCTGTTTTCAACAGAAAATATGTAAAAATAATATTCATTTATGTTGATGTGATCAAAAAGGTAAACTAAATCGGCGTGGAAAATATTTTTCTGCTTTTATAAAGTTAATATGGCAAACGGGGGCTAAATGGTTCGATCTTTATTGCCGTAACACACGTGGAATGGGTTGTGCTTCGGAGCTGAGCGACAAGCGTGGTTCATGTATTTGCGCTTCGTAGGTGTATAGTTTACGCGTAATCTAAATAATATTCGATGAGCTAACTAGTTTTCGTCTGACATTTCTAGCAATTTTATCAAATGAAAAAAATCTCCGGAAATTGAAATTCAATCAGAAAAGTAAATAACAGTTGAAACATCAAATTCAACTTGACAAACAAAATCATTCTTCCCTCAGCTGCTCCCCTCGTACCGGCTAAGCATCGAGGGAGAACAAAAACTTCGCGATTTCGACATTCGATGGGGCTGAGATCGCTCTCTTTCCAGTGGCATCTAGCGGTGAACCGTGAACCACCAGTAGTGCGTATGTGGTTGGATGAACGAGTGAGGGGCAATTTGGGGCAAAGGTTTTTTTTGTTTCGCAGTGGGTGGGGCGAGCATGGAGGTGGAGAGGTGAGGTTAGGTTAGGAGAGAGAGAGAGAGAGAGAGAGAGGGGACGGCGCATGGCTAGGAAACCCTGCACGTTAATGCCATCAGAACTCGCCATTGTGCTCATCATCTATCCCTTTCAAGGACCACCGAAACTTTTTCCCTTACCCTCCCCCTCTCCCCTCCCCCTCTCCCCTCCCCCTCTCCCCTCCCCCCTCTCCCCTCCCCCCTCTCCCCTCCCCCCTCTCCCCTCCCCCTCTCCCCTCCCCCTCTCCCCTCCCCCTCTCCCCTCCCCCTCTCCCCTCCCCCTCTCCCCTCCCCCTCTCCCCTCCCCCTCTCCCCTCCCCCTCTCCTAACTCCTCTCTTCCCGCACTCCCTCCCAAACTTCACTCAACTGCCGCTCGTCCGATGCTTTGGCGTTAATGTATTCAATCCCACGACACTCAAAAAGTCTCTTTATGCAGGAGAGGGTATATGGGGGAGAGGAAAGGATTTGAAGGGGAGGAGAGGGTATGTGGGGGAGGCGAAGGGGGACCGGAGGGGGGCGGGAGGGATTGGGATGGATAGATAAGAGCGAGAGGGGCCATCATGACACATCATTTCCCTTCCATCAACTCCGCGGGAAGCGATCGTTTTTTGTCACATATATATGTATATATTTTTTTTTCTTTTTCTCGCGATTCATTTTTTTCTTCTTCGGAATTTCGAATCCCTTTGCGTCGCAGCGCCATTATCTTTCGGAGGTATTTATGCGGAAAAGGGGACCCGGTCGAAAATTGCATAATTGGATCGGATTCCTTTGATAGAGGGGTTGCATAACCGAGTGGGTTGTGTCGCTGAGCCGTTTTAAATCAGATTTATGCCAAGTATTCCATTCTCTCTCTCTTCTTCTCTCGCAGCTTAACTCCGAATTTCTTTTCGCTTTCGATTCGTGACGACGCGTATTTTAATATGATTAACTGGATAGTGACGTCGTTTGCTTACCTCGTCACTCATTATCGACGCTTGTTTTTGTTGTTTTGGTGTTCGCTTTGGCCTCCAGTAGGAAGTGGTTGGAAGGATTTGATTCTTAAAACTCGAATAGAACCATTCGTGAATGGCTGTTAGTGTTGACGAGTAAAAAAAAAGACAATGAAATTTTCCATGGCATTTGTATTTGAAATTTGAGAAAAATTGCAGTTCGTTTCTCTTTTTCGTCTATTGGAAAGGTTTTTTTTTAAGTATTAGGGTAGAACGTTTTAGCTATCGATATTTAAGTATTTTGTTATAAGAATCCAAACCCATTAATGAGAATGCTATAAAATAATCTAGTTCATTATGTCAACATTACGAGGTACATTTTTGCGCAGCGATTTTATCAAGTTTGTTAATCCAGGCAAGTTTTTTGCATTTCTCGTTTTAAAAAAACGGTATGGTTATCAACGGGATTAATAATGCTTAGGTAAACGTTTCACCACAAATAAAGACACAAACGTGTACATGTACTTTTTTTTAACAATAATATCTTGCCATAACCAAACTTCCCTAAATAAAAATTATATTTTCGTCCCCATTTAGTGCAAAATCGATGCAAATGAGTGACTATTCTGCCGTAACGGACTATTTAGTCGCGGCTACTCCATTAATGGCTCTATCAATTACGTCTGCAATGTTGAAAACGGCTATCATGCGCAATGGCACAAAGTCCCGTAATGAATCACCCTTTTAAGTCTATTAGCATATTAGTAATAATTTGCGGCAATAGCCTCTCTCGAATGAGGACTATTTGCTATGCGAAGGCCATCCGGACGAGTTAACGAGGCCATGTGTGTGTGTTGTCTCCATACGTGTGTGTGTGTACATGTATGCTTAAACTCCCTGCATATGATGGCGCATGCACTTCCGTGGAACTCGACAAACTAGGAAAACGGCTGATAAAAAATAATTAAATGGGGACGCAGCTGCTGCGGGTATTACTTTGCGTTATTTTTGGGAAGAGCCGCACTCCGAATAAATGCAGTTTTAATGTGACGTGCCTTTTGTTAATGCATTCGGTAATTGAGGTCGTTAAACGTTAAAGTTTATTTTCCCTTTAATTCGGTGGTATGGGATTATATTGGTAGCGCCATTTCGCCACACTCTTTATTAGAATCCGAACATCTCTCTTTTCTTAGGATGAATCTGTAGCCGAGATTAATTACGGTCGTGCAGCACATTAATTAGGATGTTATTTAGCTCGACCTTTAAAATTGCTCGCTGTAAATGACTATATAGATTAACTTGCTATGTTCTCCGTTTTAAGAGTATTGCGCGCATTATTATTCATAGTCTAACAAATGTGTTATTCTTTATTAAATGATGCTCCACAATGGTGCAGCCGGGATTTTAATTTGGGAGTGGAAAATATGGAAAGGTATTTTCTCATAAGGAGATTGTCCTCTTTTTTTCTTTATAAATTCCAATAACAACTAATGGGAATCGCTATAAAATTAAGCATAACGATCATTTGATTAATATAGTTATTTTCAAGTTAAAGTGGATGTTAATGCAAAAGCACTCGCTGATGATATAATTATTTGTGATACTGGAGTGTGCAAATGCTCCACCCTCTTGGCTGCACCAGTGGTGCTTAATGGTGCTTCACGAATGAAGTTGCTATTCGCCCACTCTATCCGTCTCGATGGATTCGTGCTCGCAGAATTCATACAGATCCCGTGCGGTGACCTCGTTCGTTTTTGGGACGTCTCCGTGATAGAAGGGCTACTAGATTTGTCTTCAGTACAAATCAGCGGATGATTGGATCGGATCAATTTTAAAAATTCAGACAGAGTTCTTAATCGCAATCTCTCTTCCTCTATCATTCCTTCCCCTCTTCCTTTCCTTTCTCTCCCACTGCACCTACCCTATCAGCACTCGTAAGCAAACGGCCACTGCAAATATGGATTATCGCATACCTCCTCTTCGCCTATCCGCTGAACATACACTGCGCACGGCACCCTAATGGCTGCGGGATGCGTAGTCGTCGACTCTATTACCCGCGACGACGCCCAATACGAATAGCTTTATTAAGCATTTAAACTGCTCTCCGAATGGAAACACACCGATGAACAACCCAACGGGTGTCGCAGTTGATTATTTTTTGTGTCCGTCGAGAGAGAGAGAGAGCGGTGGTGGATGGGGACACTTCCTACTTCTCCTCCCTCCCTTTGTCCATTCCCCTCTCTCTCTCTCTCTCTCCTTCACCCTCTCCCTCTCCCTTATTCTCTCTCTCCCTCCCTCCCTCTCTCTAGCCCTCTCTCACTCCCTCCCTCCCTGGGTTGTGGTTGGTTCTAAGGCTTGAGAGGTGGTTAGAGAGGGGAGAAGTTTCGTATCGATTACCCTGGGTCATTAATTTGTGACAGAAAAAACAGCGCGTTAATTGCGGCCTCCGTAAATGTTTGTTTCTCTCGGACACGTAAACATGGCCGTTACGTCACGGAGTGAATTCATGCTATTTTTTTTTCAAAAATAACACGCGCAATTATGACGCGAGGTTTATATTAACTTTGGGACTTAAAAGCGTTAATTGATTAAATTCTTTGACGTGGGGAACGTGTGAATTATGGGCGATGTTGTGATAGAGGAATTTGGAGGGGATGGAAGGGTGATAGGGGTTGGAGGGGTGATAGGGGGAGGAGGAGGGTTAAGGAGAGATGGGATTGAGGGGTAGCTGACGCAGAAGTTAATCATTTGCTTCAATATAACGATTTTTAAATATTCCGCCAATGAGCTAGTTACAACAGTATTTATATGAGTAACTGAAACACCGATAATTTTAAATACATCTCCGATTACTTCTCTCCATTAAAATTTCCTTTTATTTTTTTTATGTATTCACGGTTAAAACTGCTGAATAACCCTCGCAAGTACTCGGTTGACTATGCACATCCTCGGAAATGTCTCTCTAAGCACGGAACTTCGCCATCAGTGTCCACTTCTAACGGACTCTGGAACACGCGTTGCCCTCCTGTGACGGACATTTTTGCGTAATAGATACAGCTTTAAACGCTAAATCGGTCTATGAATTCCTATATATTTTTCTTCCGCGTGATTTATTTATTCATCGTCGAGTCTCCTTGTGCGATACACCAGTCCGCATCAACATGCAACGCGTCGAACGATGATCCGAATTAGACATAAGTAGGAATAAAGGAAGTGTGCTGTGAAATTTAAATGAAGCTGCCGAGTTTTTCCAGGTTGAGATTGTATTCTGACGCGGTAACGACGATAAAATTCTTTTGACTATAGTTTTCGTGTTTTATCGAAGGAATTTTTATGAAGATTGGAAGGAAACGTTTTCAGTTGGAGAAACCTCACTTTTTTCCATTCGGCCATTTGGAGACTAGAACATGGTCGGAATATAATCGCAAATGCGCGGTCTTTGGATCGATGGAAGGGTTGATAGAGTTACGTCGTAACCGAATAGTAAGATTGGCTGTGGTCCCGTTTTAGGAGGAGAGGTTAAGATGTAGGGAGAGGAGAGTTGGTGGGGGAAGTGAAAGAGAAGAAAAGGAGTGGAAGGGGGGGGAGGAGGAGGGGGAGGGGGGGTGCGTATGTCACGAGTCTCGATTCGTCTTCGAGCATACCGGTTCCCTCGCAAATATCATTTTAATTCCGCTATTTTAGCAACATAAAATTGCTATCACGCTAGATATGTCTTCTATATTATGTTAGGAATGGAAATTGTTAATGAGAGTGAATAAACAATTTTTTCTGTTGCGTGTCAATCAATATCGTCCCTCGTGCCATTGGTTCGCCATTATGGTATAGTGGAGGAATCCAGGATACTAAAAGCGCTTAGCCTCTGAAGCAGTGGCGTAGCCAGGATTTGACCAAGAGGGGGTTCGGGTTCAGAGCTATGTACCGGACGGCCTTTTATGAATATTTTCAATCCCGAATTACTTTGGCTGTTGTGAAACTATGTAATTATTTGCTGTTTTCAGAATTATTCATAAAAGTTTTTCATTATAAAAATTTTCTTATAATATTTACGATTAATAAAATCTTGTGTTTTAAAGAGGATTTAGTGGCGAATCCATTGTGTGTGCGATTGGATCCGTCTTAGATGATGCACGAGTTAAAAAATTAAAAACACGTGAATTTGAACTGTAACATATTTAGGCATATCTTTCCTATAACACTACTGACTGCGACGCAACAGGAAACTGACCTAAAAACAAAAAAGATTCGAGTAAATGGAAACCTATCTCGCGAAGGAACTTAATTTGTGAGAGGGGAGCACACTTTTGAAGCGTGAATCACTGTATACGTAGGGCCATATATCGTGAAAGCAAACAGAAGATAAAGACGGAGCGTGATTATTTAACGCACGTTGCTTTAATCCTTTAAGTTCCATTCGGTACGATGTTTCTTATCATCGTATTTTTGCCGTATGCCTTCCGTTTGATAACAAATTAATTTTTTTCTTCTTTTCGTGAATCTGAACCGTGACTCACCTGAAGGTTTATCTCTGATTGGCTCTTTAGGTGTGACATGTAATCACGTTTGAAGAGATAAACTCGACCGGCCGTCGGTTTGCGGCCAAAGTGTTCCGCCACCTTCGACTCCTTTGTCCATTTTGCTTCGAAACATCTCGATTTAAGCGATCGTTGCCATGGCAACTGAGTTGTAAATCACCCGGCTTGCTTATAACCGAGTTATAAGTTTGGGTTTATCTTCTATAATATCACTTTCAAGAATTTCGTCGGTGCTTACTATTTTTAAAATGAATGGCCTGAGCATTACTTGAGAAAATATATTTCTCCATAAACCCAGAATGATAGGGAAATCACTACTGATTACGGATTTTTTGTAACCGAAATGGACATCCAATTTAAAAAAAAGTCATTTTACAGCTACAGGTGAAGCAGTTTTTCAATTTATTATTATAGATGGAAGATTGGTTCGAAAATTGTTTCTCGATTAACAATAAGGCGAAAGAAAATGGCAAGGAGATTTATCTATGTTTTTATTTAAAGATAATATCACAATTATTTTAGTCTGAAAATACTGTAACAGAATACGTAGCGAATCATATGACTTCTGCCTTCAAGACGTAAATGAAAACTAGCTTATATTTAGTTCTAAATGTTCACTCGTTAAAGTTAACACAGTATCAAATACGAAAAAGCGTTATTATGCGTTTTAAAGTATTTTCCATTAAACTGGACATTCGTATAAAGTTTGGGAGAGCGTGATCATATTTTTCATATCGTTCGCTTCAATCCGTGATATCAAATCTCTATAAAAAGAATCCGGTCGCGTATTTCAAAAGTCCGACACTGAAAATTCACAATCCTACTGGTCTTTAAACTTATAGCCATTTTACCAGAGTTACGGAAGAATGACGAAACGTTTAGGATTTCGAACGCTTTGGGGCATCGTGGAGGCGGACCTTTCTGGTCATCCCTTCCAAGGGACACACATCCCCTCAAGAGCCATTTGTCCGTCTCCATGACGCTCGCGGAAACGTCGCTAATTTTGCCGATTTTCGCGTCGAAACGGCGACGCGATTTCCGCGGATCGCGGTCGAAAGCGACGAATTCGCCCCGAGTGTGCTTGCATTGAGCTTGGTGTTAGTGCAGGATCCTCGTGCAGAACGAATCGAGGAAAAGGATTGTCTCCGGGAGATCTAACACGTGTGCAGCCGAGCGAACTGCAGCTGAAATGGCGAAGTAGGATGAAAGGGGAATTTCCATACCATCATATAATGCTTTCTGTTTTCACGTATAGCATTTTTTTAGCTTTACTTCATCGTGCCTGATGTACTATATTACCGGAGTGTAGTGTTCAAATTGAAGGCAAAGTAAATTTTGTCCTCTAAATAGATGCAGCGCGATATATATTATAATTGCTGCTGAAATTAATGGAGAATTGAAAATGAATGTATATTTCCTCGTCATTTATAACAATAATGGAAGCGAAATGGAAAATACGAGGGATTAAAGAGAAAATAAAATGCGCATTTATAAAACGAACCAAGTATTAAAATGAATAAATCGCAAACGGGAACTTTTTATGCAGTAAGGAGGGCAATCTGAAGCAATATCCATCCTTATCCGTTCGAACATTATCCCAAGTATTTTCCAATAGATTGAATAAAAAAGATTGAAATGGGAAAATTATGCGCCCGGAATTGCGCATTCTCGAGCGACGAAACAAATGTATTACTTTGCAAGCTCGCTTTAACTTTTTCTAGTTTATCCCTTTACGAGTGCGATTCCATTGCGAAAAAAATCAATGCGGAGAGAAATCGTTAATTTCCTTCTCAATATTTGAGGAAGGGTGAATAAATGATAAGAGGAAATTACGGGAGAAAATCCTTTCAACAACTCCGAACTCCGCTTTCTTCTTCATTTATGTTTGAGGATCTTCTGCGAGTTTTATTTCTCATATTATGCGAAAAGTGCTCTCTACGAGTTCACATGATTTCGAAGTCTTCCGTTCTTTCGCATACAGGGTTAGGCTAAATGTTTATTTTTAACGGTTAGATAGCTACTTTAGGCATGAATTGTTTTTTTTATAGGTAATCGTATTTCTTATTTGGAAAAGTTAGGCGCATTCTAAAGTCAGATTAAAAACGACAAATAATGAGAAACTGATTATTTTTCAAACGTTTTAATCGCACTGTTAATGAGTCGATATTTACATAAACGTTTCCACTAATCGTGATTAGGTTTCCTTCACATTAAAAACTTCCTAGTCGGAAAAAAGTTTTTGATGCAAGTTTCATTTCACGCGCATCGTCGTTACCCCGATAAATATATATTTAAAAGAAAATGATGGCAGCTCGTAAAAAGCTTATTCCTGGCAATTTTTCGAGCGCTAGGCATCAACATTTTCGCGGCGTTAAAAAACACGAGACAATCATCATAAAAAACCCTGGCCATTTTTATGCAAGTAATTTCTTTTTTTGCCCTTCTCTCGTTTGAGTCACACGATAGCATTCACTGCGCCACGTCTCTCTAAATTCCTCTTTTCACCATATCACGCTAATAACCATGCGTGTGTGTGTGTGCACATATGCGCATACATATGTACTCAAGTATTTATCTACTTATAAATGTATGTCCACGAGGCTGAAAATGGGTAGAAGCTTAGAGAGAGAGAGAGAGACAAGTACTTTATTCACCGTTTCCATCTCGCTTACACCATCTCCCGCTCCATTCCTTCCAAAGGCCGCTTTAATACAATTTTATGGCCGCTGGCAAAACTTCCCAGAGTCTCTACCCGTGGCAGGCCTTGTGTGTTTCCTTCATACCGCGCCATAAATACAATTTTGCGATGCGGAGATGTACGACACGCCTTCCTCCCCCCCTCCTTCCCCCCCTCCCAACCTTTACAGTGCTTGCAAGAGGAGGACTTGAAGAGAGAGAGAGACGCAGCTCCGAAATGGTGCCCACCCCCCCCACGCTCAATAGTTAAGCCAGGCAAAGTCGCCTTTGAAGACGTGAGGACCGCTAGGCTGGTATGCAGCGACGTAGCAGTGCTGCCACCTTATCGATATTTCACGAGGCCAGACACGCTGATCGAGTAATACGGCCACGCAGTTCACTATTTATTCAGGGCTTTGCGATCCACATTTTCCCTTAACTATCCTGCTTGGTAGCAATTTTTCGAAGTGAATTTTTGCTCTTTGACGATGATTAATATTTTGTACTCAATTCTACCGATTATTTTCTGGGCTAAATATATTTACATTTATATCAATCCAGATAGAGAAATTTTAAATTCGGTAAGAGCTTAGAAGAGACCGTCCGTCACACGTATGATATTTGCTTCATCTCAGTTAGGACTTAGGATTGCTTAGAATTTCCATCAATTATGCAAGTCTCCTTTGGTAGTTGTTTGTGAAATTGTTTCTCTTTTAATATAGACTAAGTAATAGATAGCAGTCTTTAATCGAAAATAATGGTAGTCGGAAATTTTTCTCCCGACAAAAAAACCCGTCATTCTGTAAGATGTTGCATATCGAGCCGGTTTTAAAGTTCTTCCGAGTCTTAGAAAACAGACAAATGATAGAGGAAAGCGCTTTGTTATTCCATCGATTTAAACGGAAGATATGGCGTTGTTCAAGTCATTCATTCGTAAAGCGACGATTTAGGGCACGATGGACGCGCAGCAATCGCTTTCATGACTTCCTGCACGGCACGTGTTCGCTCACGCGACGTTGGTGTGAGTTTTGAAAGGAGCGGAAAGAGCATTGATCTATTATTCAGAAGAAAAGGTTTATGCAATTGTATCTCTTTTAATTTTGGCCTCGATAGAAATCGTTTGGGCCGCCGCCGTCAAAGGCCTCGAAACTCATATAAATCATCCCACGGTTGAGATCAAATCGTTAATTTATTTAGGGCTTCAAAAAACTTCTTCGTCCTCTTTGGGATGTGTTTTTTTTGATATCCCAAGATAAGTAATCTGTAATAGTATAAAGAGAGTAAACGCAACTTCATCACTTGAGCTCCCAAAAAATCCAAAGCACGCAAACATGAGCACAAAGAGCCGTGTGGCTATTCTTCCGGTCACGAAGATGAGTTAACGAGCTATTACTGTATTGTGAAACTATGTTTCCCGAGCCGTCAGAGAGATTCTCGAACCCGTTATCTAGAAAATAATTAATAATATAATTATAATAATGGGAAAAATGTCAGGTGGAACTAATCATTCACCTTAATTTGGATGGAAAAATTAATTTGTCAGTAATCTATTAAAATTCTCTTAAGGCTCCACATTGCACAGGCTGTCAAATATGCCGTGCGAATCCTCATTCAGAAAATTTCTAATGAAAGTCCAAAATCTGTTCAAATTGCTCAAGAATTCGTATTTTATGTAATTTAAGGTTGTCGCGAAGACTTGAGTGCGTTTCCAAAATTAGCCATTCCGTGTGCTGAATTCTGCTTATCGTCATTAATTTTACATTATCTTCCTTTTCTTTATTTACACGTTTAGTGTATGATTATACTTACTAAGATATCATTACAAAACTTCATATATAATCTGTTACTTGTTGAAAATTTACGATTTTGTTGGGGCCTTAAACGTACTTTTCGTGGGGCCCATGGGTATCCTAATGCGGCGTTATTTGCAAATGAATGTCATCCGTATGAATGGATGTTGGAAACCAATTTATATCGCACGGCAGGTGGGAATATAAGTGAAATTCTTTTTTTCTTTTCATTATTAATTATTTAAAGGAGCAATCAATAAAGGAACAAGTTCCTTTTAAAATATCATGACAAAAATATTCAGAAGGTTCGGTTTCTCGCCCAGGGCCAAAACACTTCGGACGCCCCAGATCAAAATAAATGGCATTCAAAATAGGGCAGGTTATGCCGAGACATCAGAATGATTAGAAATTTATTTAAAAAATTATAATACCTGTTAAAGATAAATGCTTATCCCTTTTAATTTCTTCATAAATTGTAACTGAAGTAATAAGCATCCTTCGAAAGCTAATTGGATGCGTATAAAACTTGTAATTTGTCGAATTTTTATGCGTATAAAGCGTTTTTGTTATAGAGCCAAACGTTTTAATTAAAATATAATTAAGCTCAGTCTGTTGATAAAATCTAATAAGTGATCGGAGTATAATTCCATATTTCTTTTTCTTAATTTCAACCATCCCGTTATTTGTTTACGAAGCCATAGACTTCTAGGTTACAACGCAAAGCGGAGAGGACTTACTAAAACAAACAGTTACGGCACAAGGTCTTTTATTATGGAGATCTATCGGCGTCTTATCCCGTAGTGATACAAACATAAAACTTCGTACAAGCAATTTAAATTCTTCTTTCCTCTTTTTCTCGCTCATTTTTTTTCGTTTGAAAGAATGGCAAATTTGCGACATTTTCTTTCGAAAGTTGGCCATTCTTGAGAGCCAGGGAGAGGAGTGAACCCGTGGAATGAAGGAGGAGGGGGATGGGGGATGTGGGTAGGGGGGGGTTGGGGGGGGGGAGCGCACAACCTAGCGTCGTAATGGAGAAGGCCGTGTCTCAGGGGAATAACAAGGGAACTGTCGGAGGGGGAGAAGTTCCTCCCTCCCCTTCAAGACTACCTCTTCTGCCAACGAGTCCTCCTCAGCTATTACCCCCTCCAACTCCTCTCTCTCTCTCTCTCTACACCTGTCACCGTACGTACATTCTCTGTCCTAACTTCACAACCTCCAACTCTCCCCCTCCCCAACCCTCCCTCTTCCCCCACTCTATCCCCTCTATAATATTGCCTCTTACAGTCGACTTCCGTCCATCCTCCAAGTACGCCATACTCCCTGTCATTTCCTCCGAGGCCATAAAATATTTGTTTTTATTCCCAAGAAAGATGTTTGCACGGAGCTGCCGTCGATGCTGCGGCAGTTGGAGCGCACTTTGTATTCTGGGAGTGAAATATGTGAAAAGTTAAGCTGACGTGGTGTAAGTTGAGCGCGATTAAATGGCGGAGGTTTGCCTCGCTGACGTTTTTTCCTTGGCTAAATCGATAAGAGATTCGCGAATTGAGTTTTCTGGACGGAAAAAATAATCCTTTGGCAAAGGAATATTATTTTTTCCATTTCGGTACTCCGTAGTCCCTTTAATAATTGTTGTCATTCCTCTTATTATAGTTTCTCCTCTATAATTGCGTAACATCGAATTGTTTATTTTGCAGTTCTACAGGAAAAAATCTAACGATAGAATGATTTGGCCGCTATGAGAGTTTGAAGAGGGGTCTCGTTCCATAGCAAGAATTTTCGTGAGAGAAACAGAAAGAGAGAGAGATAGAGAGGTCTAAAGAATTCTGCTTCAACGTCGAGACGCAATCCATTTGATTGAATTTAAAGTTATTTTGATAGAAATAAGAAATTAAGAAAAAAGGTGTTTCGGTTCTAAACTAAAGAAACAGTTTTATGAAAGTTTTCCGACGTTTACCCTTCGCTAATTCACAACCGAATAAACTAAACTAAATGGTTCACGGAGTAATGTTTTGATGTCGGTTTTGATTTTTAAAAAATCGCTTCATGTTGCACGTTACAACTCCCTCGTTAGAGAAGTTGGTATTAGCATTTCCTGGCATATAAGACGCACTTTTTCCGAGACAAGGTCACCAAAACTGTCCTGCGTCTCACCGTCCGAAGGTGTTCTGGTCGTAAAAAAAAAGAGAGTAGGAATGAGTTTAGTCCAACGATTGTCGCCCGCAGCGAGGCATTTGCTCTCAGAAGGTTTGATCAAGGTTAAATTTCTTTATGGACGCATGAGATTCAATTGGATTTTGTGACGAACATTAGAGGTAATATCAGCACGCGCAAAGAAGTATTCCATTATAACGAGAAAAATAGAACTGCTAAGCCTAAATCAAAAGTTGTGGATTCCAAAGCGATTCTGGCATTGCATTAGAAGGTTATTGTAAAAAGTTGACCATTGAATTTCAAGCGTAAAAATTTCGCCTCGAGTGTGTGTATGGCCTGATCTGTTTAATTGGCGATTTTCCATTCCGATGGAGCGATGTGTTGGATCTCTCGGCGCTTCTCCTAATTTTGTTGTATAAGGATTTTATGAACTACATCTGGCTCTATGAAAAACAAAATTCGTTAGACTAGGTAATTTAAAATTGCTACATGGCTATTTTTCTTCCTTCTAACTATGCTAGTATAAACGCACGAACCGAAATTTTCCTAAAAGAATTGTCGAAAATCAGTGTGCGTCAAATCTGCCGAAAGCTACGCAACTCTGAATTCAAGGTATTTTAATGATTGGTAATGATTTCTCCATATAATTTCCAATAAATCTACGCTCTAATTAACGTAGTTAAAAATATACGTAAATATTAACGACTCTAAGCATGTTGATGCCTGTAAGGATGTGCTTGATTAATTATAATCGTTTTCGACCTTAAAAAATATTTTATTAGCTATTTACAAAGTCATCTAATAAATGACATTGTCTATATGCTTTCCTTGAAAGTTGATATACGGAAGTGTACAAATTTGTTTCATCTCGTGGAAATCCGATGGCTGTTGTATGAGCACTCCGGGAAAAAGATTTTATTTATTATTCGATTTGAATTTGATACGGTGTTTGCGCATGCTATTTTTTAAAACAATACAATTGAGATTTTTACTCGCGATTTGAGAACCGATTGAGTCAAAGTAATAATATTTATCATCCATCCATTCGTGATTTTTTTAGTCTGACCTGGGATATGATTCGCAAACGAACAATTTTTCTTGTTCGTTTTTGATCGCCTCTAATTAAGTAGAAGCGATAAGCCGTCATTTTTTACAGATCCTCCCTCAACGCGCAGAGAGAATACGATTTTGATCTAGCATGCCTTAAAATTAAATGAGCCCAATTGGAGAGTCTGAGAGTGTAAATCCATTCCCGTTTCAAAGTGAGTAATAACAGCTGCGTGCATCTAGAAGATTTTATATAATAAGTTTAGAATCTCATCACGAGCTATAATTCGAGGAAAACGATTCTAATCAGCAGCGAGGTGCTGTTAACCATGTCTTGGGGGTGAACGTGGATAATGCCTCTCTGGCAAAATGATTATGAAAGATATAAAAAAATTTTATTAACAAATAAATCGAGGGGATTTATTTATTTTTTAAAATTCTGGGTACTTTTCGTATAATCCCGTGACCCCGAGCTTATCTGATATTTTTAATTGGATATTTTGCGATCCAATTAAGCGGCTGAATAAAGATTTTAATTGCTTTTCCGTAATTTCATTCTGTCCTACAAAGAGAATCGAGTACATAAAATGTTCTTTTCCAAAGGAGATTCCAGCGGAATCTTGATTTAACCATTATTTTTGATTGTCAGAGAAAATTACTCCGCCTAGCTCATTTGGTTTCGCCTTTCATGGCTACGCGAGTTACCTATGTAGTGTACTTAGGTTAGTTCTTTCCTTTTAAAAGGTTACATAACTCTGCAAATGGCTTCTAAAGCGAATTTATTTGCTGGAATCGTCTTTTATTTCAATAATTTATCCGTAATTTATTTTATTAGTATTAGCTTCAACAAATACGCTTTCGTATTATGCAAACGCCGTCTCGATTGATTTATACGGCTTTGAGCAAACGAGTTATTGATGCATGATCTCTGGAGAAGACAAACATTATTATTCACACAATATCGCTGTCATTAACTGATAATTCTATTGTTTTTTTAAAAGCCACTCATAAATACAGCTTCCCTGCGACTAGAGATGTATGTTTTTTTTCTACTCAAAATGTCGTGCTCGTGCTTGGAATCTTAATAGTCATATATTTTTTCTAGAGATACATTTATCGAGAAAACTTGATGTTTTGACAAATCTCTCAGTTCTGGAGTTCTAAAAATGTCAAGAACGGAATAGTTAAATTAATATAATACGGGAAGTTGCAATCCTCTTCTTACAAGATAGAAATTTACTCAGCATGTAAAGATGGCTAAAAAATTCTTCCGTCGTTATTGTATTATTTGAAAGTTATTAGTTATCAGCATTTTACAAATACAGTAAAACTCGTTTAATACGTATTTGAGGGGACCGACTCATTGCTTCGTTATAAGCGTGACTACGTTATATACGAGAAATATGGTTTTTGGCCTATACATCCCATATAACACGTATACACATACAGTAAAAGCTGTGCTATCCGGCTATTTAGAACCGGCCAGCCTTAGATACCGGAAATTACACAAATACAATTCATTTTGTATTCCTTTTTCTTTTTTTATGAATTTTTGTGTAAATAGTATATGTGTAATACCACAACTTCCACTTTAAAATTTCTTAAAATATAAGATGTATATATTACGTATTTACTCGGTATACTTCTGTGGCTGCCGAGTAAGCATGACGTTTTTGGTTACGTAAGCCATTTGCATTGTCTAGATGTTTTGGTGTACTTCTACAATTTCCAGTTTTATCGCTTTTTATTATTTAAAAAATTACCCATCCATTGAATATGGCATCAAAATAAATACCTAAACGCAAGGAACAGGAGAAAAAAGGTTGGTTTAACGCTAACACAAAAGCTGGAGCTGATCAAACGAATTCAAAAAGGAGAAAATAGAGCAGCCATAGTAAAAGAATTCAACATCGAATCTTCCACGCTCTGCGATATCAAGGCTCACAAGGCTAAATTAATGAAATTTGTGTCAACGTATTAAATAAGAATGGGTAAATAGTGTCTATATCTAACTACGTGTGGAAGAATTAAAATGGAAAATGCAAACCCCATGCATAGTTATGTTTGGGGAGTACGATAGTGAACGAAAGCCCAATTTTGTTTGGTTATTGCTAAATTTGCGATGTCAAAATCGAAAAACGCTCCCCTAACCGGATATTTCTCCTAATCGGCTTTCCACAATCCCCAAGATAGCCGGATAACACAGCTTTTACTGTATTTGCAGTGAGTCGACTTCAATGCCGTACTTATATATGCAAAGAGATGCTTATCAACTTCGCGGCATGTAAAATGTTCGACTGCTATTACATACGATTTTTTAAATGGTCAATTAATGTTATTATTATGGTCATTAATTTACATAAACATTTCACATTTTTAATATCAATTTCAAAACAAAGGGAGCGTGGAAATTCGTATGGAAGGGGTAGATGGAGGAAGGAGACTCTACGAACAAGTGCGCGGTAAACGGGCGGAAACTATTCATTACTTATCGCTCTGCTCGCCAAAATTCGTTATATATGGGGCATTTTTTGCCACGGGACCAAGCATTTGTTCGTTACAGCCGAGAATTCGTGTTCGTTATATCCGAGAAATTTAACCAATGCCCTTATGGAGAAGTTCAAGGGACCGAGACATTTCTTCGTTATAGCCGAGATTTCGTTTTATGCGTGATCGTTATAAACGAGTTTTACTGTAGCTGTGAATGTAGACGAGCGTTAAATCCACATTGAAGGGAAATAGATCAATCAGAACAATTGAAGCAATGATTTTCAATCCCAAGAAACTAGCTAAAACCACGAGAACTCCATCGAGTACCGCTGACTCTTATGGAAGATAATTCTTTTCACAATCCAAGCTTTCGCATTTATAATTATACTTACATATGGTAGCAAGCGATAAATAACATTAAAATGTAATTCTGGTTGAACATATTCCATATAAATATCACGCGGAGCCGCGGACACTTCCAAACTCTCATATCTAGTTCGAAACATGCGAATGCTGACACCCAACGAGCATAATGCAAGAAGTTGTCAAATACCAATGCCACGTTACATAAAATATGGTAGAATGTCATTGAAGCTGCGAAAAATTTAATTTTCTAACAGTTTAAAATAAGAAAAAAATAAGAGGCTGTTATAAAGAGTCTGATGAGAACAAGCAGTGCCCGCGTATTAAGGTTTCGAGAGCAGTAATACCATTCAGAAAGCTTCTTCATCCGGTCCAGAATTTATCGATCGAATTCCTGAAAGCTCCCTCCTCTCCAATCACCTCGCATTGGTAGCGATTCCCGATCCGTAGATCGTCGCTCTCTGAGAATTCAGACAGCAAAGGCTATGCCCCAGCCGCGGAGGCCGTTACAGGAAGGCCCGATGCCTTTTTGAGGACCTGTATACGTGGATAAGGTGGAGAAGGGGAAGACGTCGGAGAGAAGGGAGTTTTGGTGCGGCCGTAATCCGTTTATGGGAACATAAGGGGTCGAGTGTGCACTCACTCTCCCTCTTCCAACCCCTGCTTCCAGCCTCTTCTATATACGTGCTATCATTCCACCTCATGACCCTTGACGTTTTCCCCCTTTTCTGAAACATCCCTATTCTTCCCTCGCTGCATCTCTCCATCGCTGCACCACCCACACCAAATCGAAGTTACCGCTTCCTAGATACCTTCCCATAGCAACCCCCCTCACCTCCCTCCCTCTTATTTCCCCTTACTCGCCACCCCCGATGGCCGCGAGTGTCCATTTTATCTTCTCAGCGTCTCCTTTCGCTACTTGCCCCTCGACCACCCCTTTCCTTCCGTCTCCAGCCATACCCCATTCCGCCACCCGGAAGCGGGAATGCCGAGGAAATGGAACAGCCGCCGTTTTAGGAGCAAAAAAAAAGAAGAACGAAGCTGTGTATGTGCGGACGGATGGAGCTCGTAAAGGAAATAACACGTATAAAATGCTTATGTGATACATAAAGCTTCAAAATAGGAGAGAGAGAGAGAGAGAGAGAGAGAGAGAGAGAGAGAGAGAGAGAGAGAGAGAGAGAGAGAGAGAGAAAGATGAGGGTTGGGGGGGAGTTCGCGTTTAAAAGGATGAGAGAGGGGGAGTGGAGTTAGAGAGGGAGAAAGCGAGGGGAAGGGGTAAAGGGAGAGAGAGAGAGAGAGGAGGGAAGGGAGAGAGCAGAAGTGAAACATGACCATAATCCTCCGCAGTATTATGGAAAGACGAAGACGTTTTTAGGTAAAATAGTTTTTTTTGTTTTATGGGTTTGGTACGCCCGCTCCCGCTCGTTTGAGGCCGCACGGTCGCGTAGTTCTTTTTTCTCCCTCCGCTCGGGTTATAATGGAAAATCTTGTTTTTCCGTCGTCAGAAAAAAAAGCTGAATTATTAATCCTTCTGTGTCGCGGCGTTTAATGCGTGCTTGCTTGGATCGTCGTCACCGCGTCGGAAGTCGTAAACTGCTCGAGGCGATTAAATTACTACGGCGATCGATACAACCGGTTTCATTTCGCTGATGGCAGGCAAATTATGATCCTTCGATAAAAACTCAACTGCCTTTAACGTCCGCTATCGCCTTTTACTTAAATGGATCGCCAAATTAAAGGTCTCAGAAAACGATGGATGATACATTACTATAATTGTGATTAAACCGAAGTCGACGTCTTTTTTCTTTTCCAGCCATCGATGAGTTGCTTTATTTAAACTTTCGCCTTCTCCTTCGCGTTGGAAAAGTCGCAGAAATGCTTTCCGTTGCGTGGAAAAGGTTCCAGTCTTCCCTAATTCCATTAGGCATCTGCGACGAAGAGGATAGGGGTGGGGAAAGTCGGTTAAGAATGGCGGGGGAGGGAAAAAGGGGGAGGGGTTAAGGGGAAGAGAAGGGGAGGGGGAATTGGGGAGGAGGGGAAAAGTGGGAGGGGTTAAGGGGAAGAGAAGGGGAGGGGGAATGGGGGAGGAGGGAAAAAGGGGGAGGGGTCAAGGGGAAGAGAAAGGGGAGGGGGAATGGGGGAGGAGACTAGGGGACAGATAGATGAATTCATTTTGACGGTTTTGTTTTTGAAGAATTTGTTTTCTACGGATTCGTTATCAACGAATTCGCATAGAACCAAATAGTTCACCCATGCACATTTTCTAATTGTTGATAGCGTTGCGTGCGCTGGCAAGGGTAATTTTAATAGCGCATCGATATTTTGTTATCCATAGAAAAAGCTAACAATTTTCTTTACTTATTGCTTTTTAAAATAAAGATTATTGAAAATGTTTTGAAATTATTCACGAGTGTAATTGTCGAGATTTATTCTTAGGGACGCTGATGTCGAGAACATTGCTGTGTATGGAGAGTCATGTGCTGGACACGTCAGTTTTTTAACGTGCAAGAATATTTTTATACCTCACATTTGTAAACTACTAGTAAAATTAAGAAAACAGGCAAAAATAAGTAATGTTCAATAAAATCACAAACTATAAATAAAAATTACCCATAAAATTAAGTAAAATGCAGCAAAAATATGTTTCAATTACTAAAATGTCTAAAAAGGCCTTTCCTTTTTCAAGAAGGGATTCGAAAATTTCTTAGAAAAATCTTCCCTCGAAATTCATTCTTTACATCAGGGTTCTCCAAACCATGACCCTGTGAGACACATGCGGCCGGCGGCCCTGGAGATTGCCATTTTTTTTACTAGATACGTATAGCAATGAAGCAGTGTTGGAAAAAAACGTCACGCGTAATGTAACGAACGAAACGATTTTTGAATATCGTAACGAAAAACGTTAACGAAATTTTCGAAATAACTGTAACATTATTTCGTTATGTTTACGCTTCTACTATGTGGCATTTGGTCACTTATTTTCCATCCCAATTCTTTTCTCTCTCTATCTTCCTCAACGGTCTCATTAGCTTCCTCGTGCAGTCATAAAATGCACCGAGGACGGAACGGTTGAGGGTCTTTCTACATGTCCAATTTAGCTTTTATTTTTTCTTCACCGAATGTGAATCGAAATCAGACAAATGGAGAACAACTATTTAGTTGTTCTCCATTTGCCTGAAGAAAAAATAAGAGCTAGATTGGACATGTAAAAGATTTTCCCTGAAAAATCGTAATTTACCCAATTCACTAAATCACCTATTAATACGAAAATAACGTACACTTGTACATATTGTGCGCTTATATTTTCAAAAAAGTTTTCCATTTTGATACTCTAGCTCGCGAGCATAAAATTTATCAACCAAGTGGGCCCACTTGTAAAAAAGTTTGGAGACTCCTGCTTTACATAGTTTTCGTGCGCATTTTCCTTTCCACCTGGAAACCGTCAGAGGTATAGGTTCGTTTCGCTTTATCCATTCATATGCAGAAAAGTGATAGACCCAGAAGTGACCCTTTTCTTATTCTGTGCCTTCCGGGGTCGTCATTGCGTCAGAATATGAGAGGAGAGCAGCGAAGTGAGAACGAGGGCGATTGAAAGAGAGAGAGGGGGAGAGAGAGAAAGGAAGTCGTACTTGGACATTTTGTAAAGGGAAACGGAAGAAAAATTATCGATCATTAACTCGATAACCGTCATTTTTTTCACCCTCTTTGTGCAGCGACTCTCATTTCGCGCGCGTTTGCATCGGCCCTTTGGAATCGGCGGCCCTAGGGCCCTTGCCTACGCCTAACAAGACCGGCCCTGACAGTATCGACGCATACAGTCAATTATATTTCGCCAGTTCGTTTATCTTCTCTTCTTGCCGCCTTCCTCGCTATTCTCTAGAACGAATTCTCGCAATGACTAATAATAATAATAATAATAATCCGTCTTTATTAGGTCTATATTTAGACATTAATGTCCATTCTTACATATAAACCTGACGAACACAAACATCCATGTCTTAGGCGGGATTCGAACCCGCAACTTTAGTAACCGTCAGCAGATACTCTAACCCAGTGCTCCCCAAGAACCTTTTTTACTCCACGGCACACCTTCGTGCATGCTTAAGAACATCGCGGCACACCAAACAACCCCTAATTAATTTCACCGGTTAAATACTCATTTTTAAAGAAAAAAACTTGCGTAACGAGTAAACGTCGCAGTTATATTAGATTGTTACGATTGGTAAAGCAATAATTGTATAATTTTATTACACAGTAAATACATACATAAATCATAAAAATTAAATATCTTCGGAGTGTGCGGCACACTAGTCCCTTCCTCGCGGCACACCGGTTGAGAACCACTGCTCTTAACCAACCGCCTACCGAGGAGGTAAGTTAAAAAGCTTGCCTCCTCTCTCGTCGCCTTCCTATTCTCTCTCTCTCTTCTCGCGCTTCACCAATGATGATGACGCACATCCCAATTGCATCATTATGGCTGAGTTCTCCTTCTATACTTGTTGATACAAGTATTAATTATAAATAATTCTGAATTCTGAGTGATTATAAATCTTTTTTCTTCATTTATCGCGTGGGCATGCGGCGCATTACTCGCTTATATGAACCGCACGCCACCGATATACATATATACACGTATACATCCACACACCTGCATACATACATCTACAAAAACAAATTTACAGGTATTTACTCAGAGAGGGGTTAAGGGGAAGGGGGTCAGTACTTCGGAGGGAGCGAGGCGCGCGCTCCTCACGGGTTACGTAAAGCGAGCGAACCTCTTCCGAGCTTTTCTCTCGGAAAAGAGTAATTGAGAGACGAGGAAATGCGGAAACACTCGGGAGATGGCGTTAGATCCGCTAGCGGACGACAAAATACAGAAAAGTTTTACGAAGAAATTTTTCGCAGGTTTCCAACTTTGGGATTTATTATAAAAAATTGAGCGAGAGGAAAGTGTGACCTTCAAGGTAAAGGATTTTGGAAAGCTCGATTGACGACAATATCATTGACGACGGACTCGTATTATTTGACGAATGGCTACGCTTAAACAATGGTTGTAAAGGAAAACGTTTTAATGGCTTACAAACATTTATTGGACTATTATGATCTTATCATCCCGAAGAGGCATTAGCCTAAACGGGTATTGTCAAAAAGACATGTGTAAACGGTTGTTGTTATATGCTACTTGTTAAAAACTTGTATTTTCCATGTTTTTGAGGCAATAAAAAACTTTTAAAAGTCAAAGTCAATGTCAAGCTCTCTTGTATATATGCCACTCATATCTGGCAATTTATTTGTCGAGTGATATACGTTGGCGCGGATTATTGGATTAGTTCCGCTCTCGGCGATAGGGAAGGAGTGAAAAAGAACGCCCAAACTCTAGTTGATAACGCGGGTGTCTTTTGATTAGAGTTCAATAATACGAGAAATTTTACTTTCGCTAGATATTAACTATATTGTAGGTGACCGCAATTTAAAGAAACTACTTGAGTTTTACAGTGATGCTAGAATTATTTTCTAACTCACCTCAACAGGATCGAAAGTTTCGAAAGAGTCGTCCATTTTTTTTGGAAAGATGGCTGTTTTTGAAATAGTCCCACGGAACCTATGCTAAATCGTTAATTTGCACCCTCCCTTTTTGCAGTAATAGTGCGAAGATCGATTTTACGTCGAAAGTTATCCCCTAGAGGCTCAACATTCAATTGTTTAAGCTTTATCACTCGGTAAGACCTAAAGTTAAAAATATTTCGACATGCTATGAGGCAAATTAAAAATTTCAGTGGTCTGAAGTTTAAAAAAATCCGCAGGAGAGCGTTAAAATATTAGGAAGACTTTTTTTAATTTCTGCTTACGATTGCAAGTTTTACGTTTCGGAGTGCATACGTGTTTGTGTAGCCTTCCAAAGGAGGGAGGCGCGCGCGGTGTTTTTTTTTTGTTTTTCATTCCCTTCGAGTGCTGCAGTGACTGCACTCGATGTTGTAGCGCCCGCGTCCCGCAACCGCCGTTCTTACGGGCAGAAGCTACAGCGATATTGATCTGTAAGCAAAGTGCATGCGTCACGCCATGTCACGTGACACACGCATGTTCGTCCGCTTCCTGGCGACACAATTTTTATCTTTTTGCTAATTAGGGAAACTACGAGAACACGCGGGTATTATGTTGAGTTTTTTTAAAAATGATTTATTAATGTTTTTGTTTCCGTACGGAATTCTCTCTTTTTACTCTGAAATACCTACCTCGATGGGTTTAAAGTTTTAATTAAAACAGGCGAAAGGGTAATTAAAACGAAGACATTTTCAGCGATTAAAAAAAATAAAATATCTAACATATGGCACCGGCTGGAGGAATTTTTCGCCGTGAAATTAATTACGGAACATTATGCGATAGTGGCGCTTTGCTCTAAACATAAGAAGGAAAAAAATGACATAGCAAGCGATGGAATTTCATTTCATTTTTAAAAATCATTTCTTAATCTCCCGAAAGAAGAGCGAGAGACAAAAGCTAAGCCGTTTCCGTCCGATTTGGAGTTCCATTATATCAAGTATTTAAAATAGAGATTTCGGCGAAAGTGTCTGTTCAGCTTGACGACGCTTCGTTCGGATAAGTGAAACCATAAAAAGAGATTGAATAGGAGATGGCGCGCTGTCGTTTACGATGCCTCTTCCCGAAACCTCGCATTGCGAAGGATCTACTACATTATCGCATTACGGAGCGCTTAAGTTTCGCATATATACATATATACGTATAAGGGAGACGGGCGGTTATTGCGCTCGGCGCTTAACGTTTCAAATTGCTCGCAACGCTCTTTGTCTCGCTCTTGGCCGCGTCGCTTTATATTTCCGCTTCGAATTTCGAGCGTAAATAAGAAAATATAGCGCGCATCGTATTCCGTTTGCGATCCCATTGTAAGGCGGAGACAGATATTGCCGGCGTAAAAGTGACTTAATGCTCTGCTTTCATCCCGGTCTTCTGCGTCGAACGCTTACGCCCCTCTCGATTTGCCGATAACAGTAACCTAAGATCTTTAATATAGATAGCGCTGCCATTGTTTGGAAACGGACGATTGTTCTCCCATGTGGAACTAGCCGAGTCAGTGAGGCGTAATTAACGAGCCAGTCCCTCGCATTCGATTTGCTGTTGTTTTCAATTAATTTTCGTGACGGCGGAAGGCGTTCTTTTTTTCTTCTAATTGTCGGCCCCGGTGGCGTTAATTGAACTTTTAATCGCTAATATTACTCTTCCGAAGCTTCGACATTAGGTTTAATAATATGAATCCGCTTCGGTTAAAGCAGCATTCCTGGTTTTAAATTTAACTGTAATAGATTCTTCCTCTAGCTAGAATTAGTTTAAAAAATAAAAATTAGGTCGAACTCGATGTCTGTATGGGTCAATCCTTAGGAACATCACGTCAAGTTTAATTTATGTAATCTCGACGGATTTATGCTAAAGGGAACAATGAAACTGATGGATTTTTTAAAACCTGTTACAAGTTTGAATCGTAGTAAAAATATTACTTCAAACTATGAATCACTGTCTGATGATTCACGAAATTCTCCGCGAATTGAAGTTCTCCGAGGAATAATGGACATTTTTTCGACTTCCGCTGGTTTTTTTTTGCCAGTCATCGGCCGCAGTGAAAGGTGTTCCAACTGTCTACAACCTTGTTGTTATAAGAACAAGTGTTCCGAGTCGCCCATTTGCGATGGTTTATTCAGGCAGTCTTTGTAAGCATACAATTAGTGTCTCGATGTGTTTCAGCCGTGTCACTGCTCTCTCTACCTCTGGGGTTGCGGTGGTTTGGTTGTTTGGAGGGTTGGGTGGGGGAGGGGATGAAGGGGGTGGGGGGGAGAGGAGGACGGGTGGGTGGGCAGGCAGATGCCTTTGAGGATGAGCAAACACTCTTAAAGAGGGAGAGAGGGCGTTTGCTTGCTTTAGCCTCTGGATGAACGGAATGGGTGGGGCTGAGTGGCTCTAAATCTCCTGACGCCCTCCTCACAGAGTTCAGCGGAGATAAAGGATATTTTTGGCGCGATTAAAATGTGACATTCGTTCCAGGCGAAGTGATCATTGGGAACTGGAGTTCAAGACTCGAGTGAATATTTCAGACCATTTTCATGACTCATTCTGGGGTAGTTTGCACTAAAACTTTCGAAAATATCGATGGTTATTTATTCTTTACGCTCGCGGTGAAGCGAAATTTATAACTATTACAATAATTCCAACCAAAAACACATTAGGCTTGAACGAATAATAGGAAAAACCAAAATAATGTAGCAATGCTACAGCATGGCACACGGAGATAAGTTATAAAGAGAAATTACTAAAAAGTATGTCGTTGTTTATAGGACGAGAGAGATCGGGATTAATGTTCAAATAAGGACGGTTGTGTGCGATAAAGATGGCGTTGGGATGAAATATCGGAAAATGAGAAAGGTTTTGGTTGGCGCAAGTTGGTGAAGCGAAGTGAAAAGTGTTAGTGAGTGAAAGAAACATGATGGTGATAAACTCGGTTTCTGTGTTCGATGGCGGACTATGGAGGGGAAGAATTTCCAGGGCAGAGGGGAATGCTATGTAATAATAATCCGATATTCAACGTGAGAGTTACGTTACAGCGAACGGTCGTTTTTTTTCACAACTAATCTGTAGAAATACGGATATGAGAGAAGGAAAACGTTTACTTTTAAAGGGATTGACTTTGAGCTTCTTTTCAGATTTCTATTCGGTTAAAGAATCAAATTTGACTCGAACTTCGAGGCCGGCACGCACGAAATTTACCTACTACGTATATTAAAACATTGCCGTCACTGAAATGTAACAGTTTATCTCCAAATTTCTTATAAAATTTGCTTTAGATAGTATTTTATAATACTGGTTAACAAACTGATTAAAAAAGTTGTTTGTGGGCATTTATATTGAAACGAGGTAAATTTAGTCTTTCACAGACGCATTGACTTGTACATCAATGACATATGAGTTTCCTTATCAATTTGTACCAGCATCTAAAATATTATTTTTTGTAATTAAAGAATGTACTATTTTAACACATAGAATATATATATGGGTATTCAAAGGTTTGACTGGAGTTACATGAGGTAATTCAGTGTTTCCCTTTAGAATACCAGATTGGCATTTAGAGTGTAAATTGTTAATTAAAATTAAAATAGTAAAAATCTGATTTTTTTTAAATGGATAATTTCCTTATTCGATGAGAACACAAATGTGAACACGCAATTTCAGTTGCATTTGAAACGTGAAATGATAAATTTGTTTGGTTGGTTTGATTATGCATTTATATTTTTAACGGCAATTTATCTGCACTTTTTTTTAGTCCTTAGCCAAAGAACGATCGGACATGCAATTCCCCCTGCGCCAGAGAATTTAATCCTTTATTTTGATGACTGTTTTTTCATTTTCGAATTATCAGTGTTCATTTGCATTGCGTCATCAGTCATGATTATAAAATGGCTGTCGCATTCTTTTATTTAAGTGCCGGATAATCAAATTCATAAATTGGACGCTTTATTGGAATAGTTCAAACGGATTGGGGCCACGGAGAAGTATCTCTTAAATCGCATTAAAAAGTAGATCAAAACCACCTTGAGCGTTAAAATAATCACTGCCTTTTTTTAATCATCAATATTTGCCAATAGTATCTCATTCTCAATGCCAAAGAATATTTCAGGCTTAATTTTATAGCGTTTATTTATCGTAATTTCCAGCTTCGTTTTCTTTCTTCCATTAAATCAAGGCATAATTACACCTTCGGCCGCTTTCTGAATCGACAAGAGTATTAATTATAGCGAAATGAAACCGGCGATTCCATTTGGCCGAGATGCCAGCTGATCCAAGGAACTCCCTTTCTTAAAGCGATTCTGGAACTGTTCCAAATCGCATTCATTCGAAAACGTCCCTTGAAACACACGGAAGTCGAAATGTTTAATCCTCAGATTTATCCCTGGCGCTGTTCTGTCGCCGCGAGAATAACTTCGCACGGTGGCGTACGTCATTTTGTTCTCGGGGATTCTAATCTGCGACCTTTTCGAAGTTCCTCGAATGGAAATTCGTCGACGCCCGAATGCACTAATCTAGCCACCAGGCGGCACCACCTGTCCCTCCTACGCACCTGTCCTCGACGTATTCTCTTAAAGGCGAACTTCGCTCGGTGGGTCGTTTCCCGTTCCGAATACACGCATCCGGGTTCAATTCAATTGGGGGGACCTTGTGACTTCAAACGACTCCAGCGCTAGAAGGCTTCTCAGTCTAAATCACAAAGCAAGGGAGGAGAGAAACCCGGTGCCGGCATTAGCCTACTCTTAACGAGAAACACCAAGGGGACCAACGGCTTTACGTCCCTTCCGAAGGACGGGGCGCTGATTTGCGTGTTCTCCTCTAAACACGCAAATGGGGAGCCGGGCAACCCGGTTCGCACCGAGTTTGCTAAGCATAGCAGGCCAGCGCCACGCACCACTACGCCACAACTCCCCCCTTTTTCCCTTATCATCCGGGTTCGAATCTAAGGAGAGTAGACTGGGGTTTTCTTTCCTTGTATGTTTTATGACTTATTATCCGCCCCTTTCGAATAACGGTGAGTTGGGCGCCGCTGGAGATGTTTCGTGACCTATGATCTCGAGGCGAACATCAATTCCTCGGTCACACGAAGGCCGACTGTTGTTGGTTAGAAGTGTCTGGAAAACCGATTTTATTGGTCGTTTAAAAAAAGGAAACATGTCGAGTGGCACTCCATCTTCTGACGCGGAATTGCATCATAAATTGGCGAAAGAACACGAATGCCATCCTTTCTTCCCTTCTGCGCGTCTGATTCCTTTGAGTTTATGGCTCTGAAGTTTCAGGATTTTCGTTGCATACATTTTGAGGACAAATTTAGCTGTTTACATTGTTTTAGAATAAGCGTGAGTGAATGTTAAGCGTATGGAAGGAATACCTAAACGCTGCAAGTATATATGATGACTATATTCTCCTCATAAATGTCTTTAAAGTATTATATATCGTTAAGAATTGATTTTCGTACAAACTATCATCTTGAAAAAACCTTCGCTCCGAAATAACAAATGAAAAATGAAATTTTAAAAAAATGTTGAAATTGGTAGTCAAAATTTTATTGAATCTCAACTAACAGTTCGATATAATACAAAATCGTCATTTTATTCTAATTTATAAATGAGATTTTTAGTTCTTCATTCTTTTTTTAACGCGAAATATGCTTTCCAAAACTCGACGTACCTATATTTTATCATTCATTTTGTGAAATTTTATAAATTAAAGAATGTTATTTGGAAATATTTTCAAACTCAGCATCGTGCTCAAATGTCAGATTTGACTTTTATTTGTTGATTTCCAAACTCGCAATGATTTATATAATTTCTTGTCACTCAACCGATTTATCGGTTAATCAAATATAATTCTGTAGTTTTTCGAAATTTAAATTTAGCAATTCATCGTCGTTTCATTACATCGCTAAACGCATTAATCCGTAATTTTACCTAAATCCCATTATTGGTATAATTACGAATAGTTTTTCATTTTGGGAAATCTCCCTCTCACTGACTAAATTTTTTAATTTGTGCCACAAAATATTCCTTTTTTGAGTCAACCGGTTCGTAATTTATTCAAATTATTGATAAAAGTGGTAACTTTCAATTTTCGCCATTATTTAATCCACAGCAACAAAAAATAGTATTTTAAATAAGAATTTAATGTTTGAAAATTAACACATCTGAGAATATCATTTCATTTTTCAATTAAATAAACGTGCACAAAAAGTTATAAAATGTCGAGGCTGTATCAGTTTGTATGGTGAAAGAAAATATCTATTTAGGATTAAGTCTGTGAGAGGTTGGGAAACAGACAAAGGAGACAGAAGGAGTTACACAAACAAGCAGAAGTCATGGCAACCGGACTACTCTATTTAATGCGAAGGAAGTTGTAATTGCTCTGATAGGGAAGGAGGAGGCGTCGCGTGAGTCAGCTGCAATATCGTTAAATGAGTGGTTCTCGTGTCTATGTGGTGGTGTCGCTGATTCGACTCCTGCCTTTCTTATTGTTTATACGCCCGTTTTGATATTTCGTGATATCCTTTTTATGAGCAAATAGGAAATAATAATCATATATGAATGCGGCGCCGTAACTAGGGCGGGGCAAGCGGGGCATCTGCCCCGGGCGCAACTAAGCAAGAAGCGCAAAAAATCGAAATAGTAACTAAATAAACTAGAGAAAATAATTTCTTGTTATTGTTGTTACGATATTCAGCGTAATTGGCCCTGTGCTGTCTCTGAATTCTTGCCAATAAATAAATAAATGCTTCTCACCTTTTTATTTCAGAAGGTGAAATTATAACCCGTCGAAAGTTTTTATATGGTGCGATTTTTCCAGAGGTTTATTTGTACGCCTTGATAATAGAATCGCGCAGAATCGTAAGCGCTTGTGTCAGCTGCAGAGAAAGCGTCGCGTTCATTTTTCTTTTATTTCGCATCGAAACTATCTTTTTTTAAAAAAAAAAAGATGACTCCCGTGGACCCCGCACAATGAGAGACTGATTTAGAAGATGATTGATGCGCTAGGGCACAGGTGGGAATTTTATCTGTACCATCTCAAAACCTCGCGTGTTATACACAGTATATCAATATGTACGTCAACGTAGCTTCGTTGTGATTCTCGTATTTCGCTCTAAAAGGCTTCTCGTGATCGAACATTAACATAAATGCTAAAAAATGATCTGGCTTCATTCGGAATAATATTCAAGTATTATTATCGTGTGTCGCACTGAATATTTCATTCGTTTAAAATATTTTTAAGCGCGAAGGAATTTCATTTATCGGATACACTTGTAAAACACGTGTGTAATTCCAGTCGGAATTATAAAATTGAACTGTCAGTTCCTCAGATGAAAGAGAATATTTAAAAAAAAATAATAAACTCCGCCTGGCTCATCAACATCGGTCTCCACAACGTTTGCATACATTTCCATCCGATATCTTTTTGCTTTGCTCGTTTCTGAAAATGAAAGGCAGCCGTTATGGGCAGACACGAGAAGAGGGCCCTTAATGCACGCTTTAGCGTCCATCGCCTCCACCATAAAGATATCAAGCCGGTATCGCTCGAAGATTAATGAAGGCCTTCGAAAACTCCATTTTCTCCGCTGTCGTGTGTGTGTGTGTGTGGTTCAACCCACATAGGCGTGCAGGTGGAGGCATCGCCGCGGGGGAGGGGCGTCTTCAGCGCGCTCCCTTCGTTTTTTTTCTCCCTTCCAATGAAATCGATTCGGGCCTTTATACTATTTTCGATAGAAACGCATGTGACCTCGCCGCCTCTCTCTCTCCCTTTATTTATTCGCACAGGTTCGTGTATGCGGACATTTTTATTTAAAACCCCCCTAAAGAGCCTTTTGTTTTGTATTCCGACCGGAATTATGTTCCCACGAGAGACCCAAAGAACTCATTCACTTTTTGGGGCCTCCTTTTTTTTTTAATTTTTTCAACGGCAGCAGTCAAACTGAGAATGCGCTATCTCATCGACTTGCCAAACAAGTTTGCGTTTGAGGCTCAGGTGTTAGTCTGTGGCGCTGCTGCGTGTGGGAGGGGGGAAAGGGCTGGGGGGGGGGGGGGGGGGGAGAAAAGAGGAAAAGGGGGGGAAGGAAATCGGCAAGGGTCGGAGTCATAATGCGTTTTGCTCTCTGGACGTGCGCGTGTTTGTACGAGGGATTTCCCGCAAGCGTGTTTATACGCGTTAGTCGTGCGCTTCGCTTCGCCGCGGGGGAATTGGAATTTGTTGATTTCTCATTTTTCCTCCTAATTGAGAGAGAGAGAGGTCTTTCGGCTTTCAGCGCAATTTCTATAAAAAAAAAGCTGTCAATTTTTTTGTTTAATCTCGTTAAGATTTTTTCGGGCCTTTCATAAACAGCGCATGCGCCGCAATAAGCGGTTTTTAGGCGTTAGCTTCCGTCGCGAGCAGCGATCGTAAATCGCAGTTAGTGGAATTTCGGAGAGCGACGCCGCGCGTAATTTAGGAAAGCGGTGTTCTCATTGACGTCCCTCGCTTCTTTCTAAATTGATTAATTGCCGCTGCGTTTCGTAGATGCTTGTGACGCTCGCCTCTTTGCAAATTCCTCGATTTCGTTCGGAAAGCCAGTGAAACGAAGCCGATTTGTCATTCCCATTGTTCTGTTTAGCAATTTGACAGTGAGGCACGTGGCCTTAAACGTGGACGAAAAGAGATTTCATTGGTATTATTGTTAACCGGATAAAATGAACT
Source organism: Uropetala carovei (assembly GCA_036926305.1). Classification (NCBI taxonomy): domain Eukaryota; kingdom Metazoa; phylum Arthropoda; class Insecta; order Odonata; family Petaluridae; genus Uropetala; species Uropetala carovei. Next base: position 4,160,960 of record JAXCHB010000167.1, read on the forward strand.
ATTTATTTTTACTCTTGAATGGAGAACATTAAAAAAATTATGCATTTTCACTTTTGTTAATTTGAAAATTGTTCCAATATGCAGAAAAATTTTCATCAGATTCATTTTAAAAAACTGCTTTTTTACGGCTACAAATGTGACTCAGCCAAGAATTTGCCTTTGGGGAAAGGGTCGCGAATAATAAAAGTATTTTTAATAAGGATATTATCCTCTTATCTTTCATTGATAATTTCCATTAATAGCCCATAAACTTCGCTATAATTATAGTGACATTTTATTGAGATAAATTTTAGGCAACACTAAATTTCGTTAAAATGATGTCACTAATACTCCGATTGCTTTTCACATTTAAGTAACTCTATAAGAATCACAATGATACGCTTTCAGCCTAAAAGGATGTGATTATATTAAGTTCGTTGGACGTAAATTTTTTCCGGCTGTCTTTGGAAAGTTTCACCAATTTTTCCAGGCGGGTTGGCTGCTATTTGTCTCCGTGGCTGGTTGCCCAGGCGCCCCTTTCGCCTCTTGTCGAGGGGCTCAAATAAAGGTCTCCCTGTAAATGTATTTGGCAAACGACAAATCAAATAAAAACCAAAGTGACATGCGAGGTCGATTTTGAGGGAGACAGCGGCGCCGGACACCGTTAGAGAAGAGAGAGTTTGACGTTCGATTTGGTAGAATTTGTGCGATGACAATATTTCCAAAAAGCAATTTAGTCTAATAAACTTGCGGGAAGTAGTTCTCGACGCTAGCGTAAAAATCTTTGCTACATGTTTAGGAAAATGTTTTCAAATGTTGTGGAATGTCAGGCTGTTTGTTTTAACATCTTTATTAAAACCCACGTTGCTGACCTATGCATTTTTTTAACAAACTTTTTTTTTTAAATATTACGCTTCTAAAACCATTCAGCTATCGATTCTATGCGGTTTATCTGGTACAGGTCGGATTTTGGGTGAAATTTACCGATATTTCCATCCAATTACGCTTTGGCGGATCGCCGAAGCCCCTGACCGCCCTCTGACGAGCAGCGTTAAGCTTTCATGCGACGTTAATCTCATTGTCAGCGAAGGGAAGACCCGGAATCAATCCCACGCACGAAAGAAGTGCGTCACACACGCAAGTTGTTAGGCTTAAAGTTCCCTCCTTGTTCCAGGACGCAACCATACTCCTTCGCACTGCAGAGACGTCTTTTTCCAATCGAATCAGATTCCGGTATTTTAAGCATTTCTTCGCAACGACGACGCAATCCGAGTCGGATGAAGTGCTCGGTACATTAGCGCCTAACAAAGAATCTATAGTCCGGCTCTACGTCGGTTGCGAGTTCAAAAAAAAAAGAAATAAGCAAAGCGAACGAGCAACACGGGCATGGTTTTACTTCGATGGCGAGGTTTATAAAGTGCTACGCGTTTTTTATTATGGCCGGAGCACTTCCCCTCCGCGCGCGGCTTTTACCCCGATTGATAAGGGAATAAAAACGAACGCCACACACACACACACACACAAACGCGCGCGCGCGCGCACACACACACGCGCCGCTGGAACTCGCTAAAGCTTTTAACCCGTCGAAGGCAATGGGTCCGGAAACATAAATTCCCACTTTCGACGAATGCCTGGGAAGTGCGCGAGGCGTAGGCGTGCGATTTAAACACTTCGTTTGTTTCGCCCGAATGCAATTTGCTATATTTTGTACGCAGATTACCCGGGTGTGTTAATGCTCCGACATTAATTGTTTTAAAACCTCGATGCCTTTTGCTGAAATTGCCCTGCTCCGATTTTATTAAATAGAATAGTTTTCAAGAAAACGCGATAAAGCTCGATGCGGTAACGTTTCAATCGGATGTCTCTAAACTTTAAATTAATTTTACTCGTCACCGTATTTTTTCTGAGTCTGCTATTTATGTGTCCGAGTTGTAAAATGGTTCTTATTCATTTATTGCTTTTGTCACTCGCGGGTTAAATTTCAACGACCGCATGTTCATGTTTAACTTTGATCACGCGTGGAGTAATGAATGCGTCTATTTTTCTATTTTGACTAGTTTTTTATTCGCTTAGATTCAATTCTGATCATTTTTCAGCTTAGCTCGTGGACCTTTGAAATAATTGAGAGGATAGTTTTGTTATCTGAAAATTGTTAATTTGACGGAATCTCATCAAAAGTCTCTAGATCAAAGGTCTTCGTCCTTTTTTGGTGCCTTTCCCATTAAGAATATTTTAATATTAAATATTTCCTAGCAAATTTTATATTGAAAATTCCTCATTTTTGAAAGTATTTTTCCTGCATTCAACACGTCTTATTGGGTTTATAAAAATGTTTTTGCTAAATTCAAATATCGTGGACTGAGGATATACAAAAAATATAGCCATTTAATACGCGAATCAGGTTGTCGAATTTGCTGGTTTTCGTTATGGGATTCATAATTGCCATAAGCGCCATAAATTTGCATTGATTAATTCAATACGAAGCATTATCTCCATCATAGATTGATTTTTCCATTCGCACATGTTTTATCCCCAAATGTTTACTTGGAAACAGCGCCAGATTTAAACTTTTCATGCAGGTAATATACATTTTCACAATAGGAATAAGCGGTGTTTGTTTCCTATCCTGGAAAATTTCAGTGGAATAACTTAATTCAAAATTAAAGAAGGCTGATTCATTTATGCTAAGAACGCCTTGCAGTAATTTGTTTTCAGCGCTCACTTGAATTAATTGAGGAAGATGCAAGAAGAAATGGTGATTCCTCCGTACTTGTTCTAAGTATTCTCTTATTTTGAGGTTATGCGAGAAATTGCTCGGATTGATATAACGTCACCGAGTTCCATCTAGATATTCTTTAATGCCGTGTTATTTATCGCTTATCCAAAAGTATAAAAAAGTATCATTTACAGGCACAGATTTTCAGCGCTGATAAATCGCCGCTCTTCTATTCACTTCTGCAAGATGGCAAGATAAATTCCCGACGAATTCGCGCCATCGATAATATTTCAGGTCACTTCGTCATATCTGCTTTAATTAATGGAACGGTTGAAAAAACAAACCAAGACTTACTTGAGCGATATCTGCTATCATGGCCTAAATTATTTGCAATTTTTACATGCGGCGGAAAACACACACATTTGCCTTAGAGAGATATGGAAAACGGTCGAGCAATTGAGGTGGCGTTTCCGTGTTAGGAAATAACCACGGAAAAAAAACAGCTGACGATCTACGTCCGATATCGATAATTGATCAAGGTTCTTTACGGTCGAACAAACGTTCTTTATTCGTCCCATCTCATTGTGCGATGGGCTGTTTTTTTATTTCTTCTCTCAGCGAACGGAAAGTTTTAATGGCCATCTACAATGATGGATCGCCCGTTGGGCGATATCTCCGAGCTGGTTACGCGTGTTTCCGCCCAAGCAAGATAGGGTGCGCGCAGCACGGCTCTGTGGTCATAGGGGCGTGGTCTCCTACACTCTCGTATCTCATGCGACGAGGCCACAGAGAGAGAGAGTCGATAGCGCGGTGCGTTTTCCAGATAGCATCGCCTCATCGGAACCGACAGCGGGTGCGCAGTCATCAATTGATCCAAGGACCCAAAGCAGGCAGTTTTCTTTCATGATAAATGTTGATGGGGCCTTCCTCTTGGTTTTCACTAGTTTAACAACTGAGTTAATTTTCATAAACTACATTTATATACGGATAATACTTATACGATTATATTATATGATACAATACATTGTTTTCCATTCCAATAAATCAGGAACAATGGGGTTTCGCTTGAAGCCGAAAGTTTCCATTACGAGACGTCTAAAATGTTTGTGTTGGAAACAAATTCCTGAATTAAATCGACGGAAGAAAAATGAATTTTCATTCTTTCAGGCGCTCCTGGGTTCGATTCTAAAGGTCCTGCGATTGTTTTAATTCATCTTAAAATGCAAATCAAAAATATGCTGCAGCCATTTCCATGTTATTCAAATGGAGGAAGTAAACGGTCCTGGAATTGAACTCTTTAAAATGCAAATTTAAAACATCCTGCATTCTCTCCAATGATAATCGAGTGGAGGAAATAAAGGTTCCTGAAATCGAACTCTTTTCTGAGGTTTCCAACTGAAAGTACCAAAAAACCGTGACAGACCTTTTAAGCATAGTCTATGATAAGATCATGAGTTCGATTCCAGGAGCGTTTATTTTCTACATTTGATTAACACGGGTATAAACCTAGCATATTAAATTTAAAAATTACATGGCATGAAATCGAGATTTAAAAGGTTCTACGCTTGAAACATCTAAGTGTATTTTTAAAGAGAGAATATGTATCCATGTCGAATTGACGGTAAATATCTAAAGAATCAGAAAAAGGCGAGATTTGTTTTAGGATTTTAACATTGGTATATGTAATCTACCATGACAACTCTCATTTTAGCCGCATCGGAGAGTCCAATGCTTTTTATATGGAAAATGGTTTAACTTTATGTGTGATTACTTTGTGCATGAAAGTCGGGTTTCCTTCGTAGTATTGTGAAGTGATTTATTTTATTTAAAAAATTTACTCCCCAAATTCACCTCACGTAAATAGGTGCATCAACACGATTCATATTAATAATTATTTTTTGTTTCAATTAGAAAATATTTGTTTGTTTTAACTTGGACTCGTGTGTGTGAATTCAGCTGCATACCTGTGCTCACAGTGAGTACGACGTTACCCGAATTCGAACAAGTCGTATCGAGGACTTAAGTTACGACTTTTTTGTCGACCTTATATCGCACCATGAGTATACGTGACTCGAATTGATGTTGCCATGGTAGCCTCAGAAATAGATGGCTGGGATTTAGAGGAGAGAAAAGTTCTCTCCTTTTTTTACCGTGTTTTTAAACAAATTAACGATAAATTTCGGTGTCGTTGAGAGTCGCGCATTTGCTCTTTGAATGTTCTTTCAAATAAAGGAATTGGTGAGAAAGCTACATAAAGTAAAGTATACTAAGTTATACCGTTATACCTTTCATGTTGAAAACTTTCCATGTTAGGGCAATTTGTGATTCCGAGAGAAATTTTTTGTCTATATTTTCGTTGCGATACAAAAATTTGACCCATATTACGCGTATTTTTGCATCAGGAAGTCCACTTATGAACAGTGTAGTTAAATCATAATGTCAGAAATTAGTATTACTACTAAGAAACTAACTAAAAATTTCGTTAAATATCTCAAGACAGACCAAAAAGTCTTCGTTCGATATTATCGCAGTGCGGCATTTATAAATTCATATTACCACATAGAAAAGCGCCTTTAATTTCAATAATAATTGTTTGAAGATGTTGTGTACAAATATTCCATAGTTACTTGATCACCGGGATTTTTGCATTTTGATAATTTATCGAAAAGCTACTAGATAAATATCATATCTTTAAATTCATTACCCCTTTGATAAAAACATTTTTCTCTCAGATGCTGCTTTGATGTATTGCATCGCATTCCAAGCGCTGAAATTTAATAAGGAATTAACCGTGGAAGCGAATATACCAATTTATGTATGTGAAAAGTTTATCATTAGCAGTGTGAGGATTCAGATTTGAAGTCAAACTTATTGGAGGCTTTGAATTAAAATTCTTATTATATTGCTTACTTTTTTCCACCCATTTCGTTAATCAAAGAGGAGAGCAAGAAATACGCCAACTGCCTTCCTCTTTCCATTTTTTTGTCTTTTTAGGAAGTTTTTTTTCGAGGGAATCAGAATGCGTGAAGAATTCGATCTATTTACATATTCATGGATTATCTGCATGGAAGTGAACGAGTGCTGAATGAATTGACGAAGGTTCTTATAGAAACTGTTTAAACATGTAGAAACTTCTAATTATGCATCGAAAGTTAAAATGAGGTTCTATCTATTCGAATATTAAACGCGTGCGTTCTGAAATGTTAGTTCAAGTTTCGATTTTCCGAATATCAAAGTTGAATATTTTTCGATGTTGTTCACATTACAGAAGTGTATTGGAAATACGAATTGACTATATATTAAAAATATTGTCCCAAGAGGAGGAAGATTAAATTATTTCTATATTTATGTTTTTCCGATAATTGCTCTTTTTGGTCAAGTTGACAAAATCACGGCAGGCATCTCCAATCCAATACGAAACGGAAAAATAAATTTCTATATATTTTTTATCCGAAAATAATTTCTCTTACGCTCTAGATACTTTTTCAGTTCTACTAGCTTTGTTTAGGGTAACCAGGGTTACCAACAATGTGCCAGAATGAATCCAGTCAACCAATTTTTAATTACGAGACCTTTCTCTCGGTACCCTTTATGAAAGATAGATGGCAGTCGGTTTGCCCCCCTCACTTCGGATTTTCGATTTGGATTCCTTTTCATTTATAAATGAAATTGCAGGAATTGTCTGTTTTTTTCGGAATCACAGGACGCTTCCACCCAATCGGAAGTTAGGAAATTGAAAATGAAAATAGAACGTTTGGGGGAAAATCGATTGGGACACTAATTTTTATTGGACTGGAAGCGATTCGACTACGGGGTGTATTTGTAGTGTAGTGTTTCGAAAATACGATTTTTATTTCGTGGCTACAATTGTAACGGTTAGTCTTATCAATAGCGGGAAATTACACTTCTATGAAAGTAGAACTCGGGTTCACGCTTATCTATTAGTTACTTAGCGCCTCGCTGCTGCATTTAATGAAAGCTTTTAAACTAGTCGTTGAAAATCTCAAAATTTGTGCTAAGCTAGTGATTGAAAAAAAACACTGATTTTTTAAATTTTGCTTCAACTGTAAATAGGTAAAATAACACAGCTAGAACGAATAAAAAATTTCCTCCTTATCCGTAAAATGGCTGATTTTATTTTAAATCAACATTTCTCTCTTCTCTTTTATGAGTTGAGGGTATGTAATGGCCTCAGAAACAAATCGCTGAGTCTGAAATATTAATCCGTGTGCCGAAGCGGTTTTATTTCTCTTCGAGGGCGCTCCATGAGATTTGTTATTTATGCACAACCTCCAATATGTTCGCACTCGCTTGTTATTTTCAATGGAAGTATTGGTTGTATTGACGCAGTTATGAACTGTTATAAATCAGTTATTGCTCTTTTAAACTGTCGCATAAATAGTTCGTAGCGCACGATATCAAATACTTTTTTCTAAATCAAATATCATAAGGGCGCATTTTAACAAGTATTTATCTAATTTTTACATTTTGAGAACATTTATTTATTCATAATTCCATTCAATCTGTTTTCTAAATTAATGGCGGATCGTTAATTGCTGTAATTTCAACAGCTAGCTCTGGCGCTAAATTATTGGCATTCGAAAATAATTTTGTTGAATCTATGCCTTTTCTTTTATAGTAATTCTGCGTCAGAAGAATTAAATATGTGAATGGCGTCTTTCTATTCTCAGTACTATGACATAGTCTTTATTACTATTATGTAATTAGATTATCGTTACTTCTTCTCCGAGGCTTCTCTCGTACTTTCAAAGAATTCTTGGATTTGTGGAGCAAGGAGAAGTCGTATTGGTGGAAGCCGGATGAATACGGTGTGTGATCTAGCCAATTAATTTTAAATTTCACCAAAAATTCCCTAGCACTGTGATATGGTGTAAATCAGGGGTGCACAACATACGGCCCGCGGGTCAAATGTGGCCTGCCGACACCTTTTGTTTGGCCCGATTGAAGCTGGGAGTAACTCCGCTTGTTAATTCCTTTTATATCCAAAATACAATTGAAATTTGTAATTAAATTATATTTATTTGCCACTTCAGTTTTTGTCACAAAAATTGCATGTAAAATTTGTTATGGTAATTAACAAATCGACAACAGTGTACTTATGGAAAAAATTTTCGATGTGTGGCCCGTTTAGGTCCCATCAAGGTCGATATTGGCCCGTTTCAACTTCTGAGATGAGGACCCCAAGCGTAAAGAGACAAGGTTACCAGTGCTGCCAACTGCATATTCCCGAAAAGTTCATAAAAAGTTTTGGGCTTATCATTATTTTTTCCCAATATTGAGAATATAACTTTCTAAGTTATTTAAAATCATGACTTGCATATGAACTAGACTATTTACAGTAACATATTGTAGCCCTATCATATTAATTATTAGTATGATGTGATTTTAAAAAGGTCTCGTTACCATTTCTATTTTATTAAAAAAACAACTTTTTGTTGATAGTGCATTCATAAATGAACTACGTATGTATTTGCGTTATCAAGAAAACGTCAGCACAGTAAATTTATAGTTGAGTTGATATATTGATGGTACCATTTATGCGAGGAATATTGATTGCAGTTTTCTCATAGAAATGATCGGTTCAGCAATAAAGCGGAGAAAACTGGAAATAAATGGCCGTAGTACGTAATACGACAATCAAAGAAAAGCTTACTCTCGAAACCCATGAAATAACATCACCTTCCGTCCTAGTTAAAGGCATTGGATTCTGGATATATCCTCTTCCACGTCTTTACGTGGGTTCTTATCCTGTTTTCCCCCTTCCGCTCTTCCCCTATCGAACGCGCACGCACACACTCAGCCCTGTCCTCTCTTCTCTACGCGCCATCTCCCTCCTCCCTCCCTTCACTCCTACTCCACGGCGCCTCGCTCCCATAAACCACCCGGGCAAACTGTGTGGCACTGAACGACCGACTTCGGGAATAATAAAAGGTGAATGGCCCGTGGAACTGCACGCTGAGCTGAGGGAGGACTTTTTATGTCCCCTTCATCGTGGAGGAGGGGGAAGAGGGAGAAGGAGAGAGGAAAAGAGGGAGGGAGAAAGAGAATGGGAAGGAAATGGATCAGGAAATGTATGTTCGTGGGTGGGCGTGCGCATGTGATAGATATTTCACAACGTACATGTTTTTGTATGTATGTGTGTGCGTGCTTGTATATAATATGTTTTATGGGTTAGGTTTTATTTAGAGCGGAAATTGTAGATATCGCATTTTGTGGATGATGAGGGTCGTAATAGCGATAGGAGGAGGAGGAAGGGGAGGGAGATCGAGAGAGGCTGCTATATGGACAGGGAGCGTTATATTTCCTCACACGGGCCATATAACTACGTAACGATGGGCAGTACGAGATAAAGTTTCGTTATTCCTTTCTATCTGGAAAAGATATGGAAAGGAATAGTGGACGATGCGAAAAAAGGTGGGTCTCCTCCTTTTGTTATCGGAATCCCCCGTAAATAGCTCTGAGAAATGGCCGAAAAACATTGCCGGTGACAAATTGGTCGTTACCTCGCGTTTTTATTGCACTCTCCGACGGACTCTCTCTCACTCGCCCCTTGAATGATGAAGGTGTTTCTCCCTCGCGCCAGAGATGCCCTCCTCCCTTTCTAGCCCTCCTCTCCATTTCCCCACTCTCTCTCTCTCTCACGGAGAGATGCGTGGGCACGCCGTGCGCTGGGCGTGCGACGACTGGAGCGGCGGCTACACATCTCGGAATGAGCGATGTGACGGAGTGGACTAGCGACGGCGGTCGCAGTCGAGTAACGGTTGGAGCGCGTACGGCCAAATGGTCCTGACTACTCTTATATTTCAAATGGTAATTCTCAAGAGAAATGATCTTTTTAAAGTTTGAACGATGAATACCTAACTTGAATTCATGTGTTTCTGACTAAATCGTACGTATCACCCGGTTACTGTGTTATAAACTTTACAGAGCTATTTCAAAGTCATAACGAGACAGATCTTAATTCAGCTTTGTTACCACTTCAAGTGAATTATTAACGATTCTAGGCAAAAGGAAACATTTTTAATAGCGCATATAAAAAGAGTACTTTTCTGCATATTAATAAACAAAAATAAATTTAAAGTTCAATTCGTCAGCCTTTTTCAATCCACTGACGGATGAAGGCCTTAACTAGACTTTTCCAGTTTTCCCTGTCAACTGTCTCTCTCCTCCAATTTTGCCCCAAGAACATCTTTTCGGTCTCTTGATGTTTTCTGGGATCCATTCGATGACACTGGACGTCTAACACACTGGTCATTTCTTCTAGCAATATGGCCCGCCCACTGCCATTTTAACGCCTTCACTCTTCTAATCACGTCACAGACTCCCGTCTTCTTTCTTGCCCAATCATTCCTCTTGTGATCTCTGCGGGTGATCCTTAACATACATCTCTCCATGCTGCTCTTTGTTGTTTGCAGGCGCTGTATCATTCTGGCGTTCGTGGTCCATGTTTCACATCCATATGTCAGAATAGGCAGAACTCATTGGTCATACAGTCTCCTTTTTAGGAAGATTGGAATATTTGATTTAAAGATGTTTGCATTCTTGCCATAAGCACTCCATGCCATCTTCACTCTCCGGTTGATTTCTTCAGGAAGCGAACCATCAGTAGTGATGAGTTTACCCAAGTAAACATAGCTGGTTACTTCTCCGAGTTCTGCTCCGTTGATATGTATCTTCTCAGAATTTGTGAAGGAGATGTACATAACCTTTGTCTTATTAAGATTCATCTTAAGTCCAGCTTCTCGGCTTGCTTGCTCAAACTCTTCAGTTCTTCTAAGGAGCTCTTCCGGGCTTCCTGCGAACAGTATGATGTCATCTGCAAAGCGCAGGTGACTCAGATGTTCTCCATTTAACTTTATGACTTTATCTTCCCAGTCTAGCGTTTTGAATACTTCCCCTAGAGCTGCTGTAAATAACTTAGGGGAAATAGTATCTCCTTGTCTCACTCCCTTTTCGGCCTTAAAGGCACTCGTCTCTTCATGCAGCTGGGCAGATGTTGTCGCATTTTCGTAGATATTCTTGATCAAGGTTATGTACCTTTCTTCTACTCCTTGTTTATTTAGTGCACGCAACACCGATGAAGTTCGGACAGAGTCGAATGCTCTCTCGTAGTCGATGAAGCACATACATAGAGATAATTCATACTCGTTAGTCCGACTGATTACCTCTCTCACGACTTGGATGTGGTCCATCGTGCTATACCCACTGCGAAATCCAGCTTGCTCTCTGGGTTGGGCAAAATCAAGATGGTTTTGAAGGCGCATAGTGAGTATTTTGGTGAATATTTTGTAGACTGCTGGGAGTAGGCTGATCGGTCTGTAGTTATTCAAGTCTTCTTTGGAACCTTTCTTCTGCATGCGTGGTTCCATCTTTCTGGTATCTTTTTCTTCCTCAGACACGAAGTAGAAATTAGCGAGACTCGTTTCCATATGATTACCCGTTGTTTTGAATACTTCCGCTGTGGTACCATCCACTCCAAATGCATTTCAATTCTTCGTACTTCTGATTGCGTGTCTCACCTCTTCCGGAAGGATGTCTGGGACCTCTTCCGCGGGCATATTTCCATCATCATTTACCTCATCATTTACCTCATCATTTGCTAGAGGATCCTCATACAACTTGGTGTAAAATTCTTGTACCCGTTTTAGGATTAATTTCCTACTATGGGTTATGGAGCCGTCTTCTAGCATCAAGGCCACCAGCTGCTTCTTTCCGATCGAGAGATGTTGCTTCATTTTCTTGTAGTTTCTATTGTTTTGTATCGTTTTCTCGATTAGCTCATAGTTATATTTCTTCACATCTTCCTTGGTGCACTTCCTTATAGTTTTGTTTACTTCTGCAAAATGGATCATTTATTTAGAATCATTAGTAATTTTCATTTTCCTTCTTTTTTCAATCAGCAGTCTTGTTTTTTCGGTAAACTTTTTCTCTGGCTTTATTTTAATTGTTTCGCCTACACACACGCTCGCACATACATAAACACACATAAATAAAATAGATTACTCTCGACTGATATATCGCCTTAACTTTTGCCCTAGGAACATTTATTTTTCTATTTTCTATTCAAAGTAAGTCTTACTGAGACTGATTGCTCTTTTCAAAGAAGAATAGAAAGAAATGGAATATCATCAGACATAATATGACTTTTTGAAAACCATAATATTTTTCGTATACATATGAAATTGTTCTAACTTATTTATTTACCTCATCAAATGACTTTCCAATTCTTTCTTTTTGCTCAACGCATTCTAAAGAGTGTCAACTATTTATTATTAGACTTCGTATTACGATAATTAATAAGCAAGGAAAAAAATTTTGTAGTAAAGTAAATTTGTGCATAATATAGAAAGCTAAGTAAAGCTAAGTAAAGTAGAGGTATTCGACGCAGATAAAAATCACGTCCAAATAATAAATACGTTACTTATAAACGGAGTAGAATAAGACTACTATTATTTACTTGGGAGAAAATTATGCACAAATTTTCTTATGCAAAACATTCCTAATTTTTGCTGTATTAGAGAGTAATTTATTAATAACATTTGCACTTTTTCAGTAATAAAGAAGAGCTTATGTTGAAAATATATTTCATTTAACTTGTATAATTCGTATTTAGACTCCTCGCGATAAAACGCATGGTAGAACGTTTAATTCTTGGATCCTTGATGGTATACAACCCTCAGGACTCAATTTTCTAATCGTCAGCGTGACATAATGCGATGTTAAATTAAAAGTCGCGAAGAACGTGAAAAATCAATGGCGGTTTCAAAATAGGTACAACATAAACGACCCGCCAACGCATCCAAACAGTCTAACAAAAGCGTATTTGAGCGAACTCTCAGTGAAATCCCCTTTTCAATGGGAAGTTTTAATGCCTTTTGACTTTCCCTCTCGGAGATTTAATCTCTCTTCGTAGCAAGGGAAGCGCCCTCTGTGATATAAAGAGAGCGAGAGAGAGAGAGAGGGATAGGGAGAGAGAGGGATAGGGAGAGAGAGGGATAGGGAGAGAGAGAGAGAGAGAACGGCGGAATTCATAAACACGCGACGCAATCCGAAAGGGAAAGGAAATCCGAACGATGGTGCTACCATCGACAAAACGGGGGAACCTAATTGATTTAATAAATCCCGCTAAACGGGCTACTTTCGGAATTGCGGGACGTCCTTTATTGTGTCTCCGGGAGTAAGAGGAAGATAAAAGGGAGGAAGATAGAGAGAGAGAGAGAGGAAGAGAGAGAGAGGGAGAGAGAGAGAGAGGTAAAATTGGGAGAAGGGCGGGAAGAGGGATGGCGGAATGATTTTCATGCAGCCAGATTGCACTGCTCGAATACCTAAGTTAATATGCAATTCCGAGAGTTTTGGACGCCATAAAGGAGTTGTTAAAGAGAAATGCGAGCGATGTGGGTTATCCTGAGGGATATTCTCTAAAGGGGGATATTCTCTTCCCTGGCGGCTCCTCTTGCGGCTCGGAAGGGAGATAAATTGATTGCGCAATTATTTATACGAGATTGCTTTGGAAGGGTGGTTGCTAGGTAGAAGGTCGGGGTCGGTTCGTTGCGAGGTGAATGAAGTGGGAAAGGGTTCGGGCAGGGAAGAGGGGTTGTTAAAATTTCCTGTGATGTTTGACGGAGGAATTTAAACGGGATTAAGTAAGGGAAGGTTTTTATTGATTTATGCTCGCCTGCTGGTTCCGACCGGGAGCCTATCTCGAGGCGAACTTTAGGTGACCGAGAGCGATCGACCTCTTCGGAAACGAGGTCGCGGGTTCACGTACACTCGTGTAGCGACGGCATTATTGGATGCGAGGGTGTTCCATCAGTCATTTAGGAAAGGCGTTCGCTGTTGGGGACGGATAGAGAGAGAGAGAGAGAGAGCCCAAATAATTTATCAAGTCTGCGTTTTTGCGGTCGAAACACACCACCACGCGTAGCCCATAAAAGTGGCAGCGGCTATGTTGTCGTATTAAGAGCGAAGGTTTTTTTTAAAGAGATAAATGATTCTTTAGCCTCGGATCAAATTCCTCACATCGGCCCCTTTCTGTGGATTATAATCCCTAAAATAGAAGCAGAACTTCGTAGATTATGGTTTCCCTATAAAGTTAAAGGTTTGTTTTAGATAAAGACCAAATTTTTACCGCCTCGATTAGATAAATATTAAGTTTCGAACTGTTCTTTTATCTATCCCGTTTCATCGCGATGGCGACGGAATTGGCAGTGACGACCGAAATTTTTCTGCTCCAAAAATAACTTCCAGGAATATCTTCGAAGCGCTTTTCGTTCTCTCTCTCTCTCTCGAACCAAAACGGCTTTCCTTCCGACGCAGCAGCCGACCTCGTCTAGAGGAAGAACAACGTCCTCTCATCGCCAGTGAGGATATGATCCGGAAATTGCTTCTCCTTTTAGCAGAGGCGCTACGTGCTCCTCTGCTGGCCTCGGTGCTTTCCTTGGGGCGGTGCTTAATGCAAGAGGCATCGAAGTGGCGGCGGTCGGTTGGGTTTAGGGGGGGAGGGGGATGGGAAAAAGGGGGAAGCGATGCGCCAAGGGAAGCTTCGCGGGAATGCAACCGCCTCCTGGGTCTGCCCCTCTTACGTCCACCCCACCCTACCTCACTCGCTCTAACCTCAGACGTCGTGAGTGCTCAGCGATTCAGCTTCCGGCTCGCATGCTATCTAAATCTCCTAGCCGCTCTCATCTTCCCTTTCCAACCGCCCCTCCCCCCCCCTCCATCCCCCCTCCATCCCCCCCCCTTCCTACCACCCCTCCCCTTCTCCGTCCATTTCGAACCCGAGTCCGCATCCTCGCCATATCAGAATCTCGTCTAATTCTCCGAGCGAAAGAAGATTACGTCCAATGCGTATTCGAACGACTTCCCTTTGGTTGAAGAGCGGTAAACGGACAGATTGAACTGGAAAATTATGACCACTAAACTACGTCTGAAATGATCGCTTTTCTTACCCTACGGGAAAATAAAACGGTCGTATAACACAGGGATACCTTATCTGCATATTGACTATAAACGATAGATAAATAGCTTTGGTAGTGAGTAGGTACCAACGGGATACGAATAGTGCGTGTGATTTACTAGTTAAATCCGATTTAATTCTAGCGAGGCTAATTCTGGATTCCATCAATTCGACATTACCTCTTAAGTGGGAAGATATCTCTCACAGCGTAATAATTTACAATTCAACAGTTTAAACGTATCGTATGACATTAAGGGGAGCGGGCAAATATTAATCCTATTTTAATGTCGAAACAATATCATTCGAATTCGAATTTCTGAATTCAAAGTTATTAAAAAATGATTTCTTATGCGGAGAAAAGCCGAGTAAATGTTTGATTAAATAACTTGGGAAGAATCAGCATATGAATAATTATTATATCCACCACATACAACGTTTCGGTTGGTTTTATCAACATATGCATAAATTTAGCAGGTCGGCTTCTATGACATAAAATCTATGTGGCGACATAGTATCAGAGATTTATCACAACTCGAGTTTAGAAAATTGACTATTATTTTTCTAAATCCAAAGTAATTGCATATTTAATTCGAGAAGGAATTAAGCTCTCTCGATGGTGAAAGTAAACTCCACGCCTTTGATCACAAAAGAGCAATTTTCGTATCTCTGGGAAAATATTTTTAGCTGTGAAATGAAAATTCTTCACTTTCCATGTTTTTTATCAAATGATGGAATAAAATCTCCCGAGTTCGATCTTCTTCTGTTATTATAATCGTTGTACAAACCTCTAGGTCACAATGACTAGATCCTAAGCGAATTAGTGGAATTCGAGAGGTAAGTCTTTGACTCGTTAAATATTCGCATCGTAAATTCCTTCCACTCTGCTAAATGTATGATGAGATTAGTAAAACATTTCTCTAATAACTTCAACTTATTCAGCCTTCATCTTTAATCCCAGTTATGATTTACGACGTACGGTCGTTACTCTTTGATAAACGAAGCGTGGGCGTCACATCACGAGGGGAAATTCTCTCTTGACGTATTAACTTTAAGGCGATATTCCGTCGCTCAATCCGTCTCCATGGTGAGCATTGGCACACAAGACCTTTCGCGTCTAGTTACCCTTTCACCAGCATCTCCACTTCCAACCCTCTCTCCCCCTCCCACTCCCCTCCTCTCCCACTCCCCCCCCATCCCCCTCCCTCCCCCCCTCTCTCCCATTCAACCCTTTAGGCATAGTTAATGCGGAGGATTCTGTCCTCCAGCTTTTCTAGCCAAAAAAAAACAAACCCTTTCTTTTTAAGGGTCAAAGTCGTTTGCCTCTCCATTTTCCTCCCCTCTTTATCGACTTCTATCCCCTTCTCCTCCACTCCTCGCGAGACCCTTTTAAAGAGGCTAACTCGATCCATGGGTCCATTTCCTCCTCTGCGATTCGCAATCTAATTTCGCTCGTTATGTCTCATACCATCTCCAATTTATTTACTCGAGTGATAGGGAGAGAGAGGGGAAGAAGGAGAGGGGAAGGAGGGGGGGAAGAAAGAGGGAGAAAGAGGAAAGAGCGAGGTAGAGGGGGAAAGAGAGAGGGAAAGAGAGGAAAAAGAGAGAGGTGAAGAGAGATGGGATTTTATTCATCCTAACCTTAAATTCTTCCGTTTATTTCGGCCTCACCCTTTCGCGACGAGAAACTTTCTTTTCCTTTTGCTTTTCAAATGGGAAATTTTCTACGCTTTAATCGCCTTTTCTGTTATCGTCCTTTCCGAATCTCATTCTCGGAGATCGTTTCCTTCTTCAAAGTGCAGTCTTTTTACGCGGCCATGACTTCCTAATCGTCTGTTGCGCGAGGGACTAAGTGCCCCGATCCTTATTCAGGTGGGAGGAAGCTCTCACGCATTCCATGAAATGCAAATCGTTTTGGTGGAATGGCGAAGTAAACCGTCATCGCATGTGCGTAACATAATCCCACTCACCATCGCCCGAAAATTAATTTATTTTACATTTCTGCGTAATTTTAAAAGAGTTGAAAAATCATTTATGAAATTAGTATATTTAATATTTCGTTTTAGAAATATTTTGAGTTTAAGCTTAATTTCTCTTTTATTCTGGAAGGGCGTGTCTCAGTTAGTTTTAAAAAAATACAAAAAATGGTTTTCTGGATGCCTAAGGTAAGATGAGCTTCTAACAAATTAAATAATCATTTTCGTTGTTATATTATTGCCTATTCAGCTCCTATTTTTTTTACTGCGATTGGTCCGACAGAAGTTGAACATATTCGTGCCATTCTCAGGATCCCGCGACTTCATATGACAGTGGTAGACATTTTGAAATGTATGCTGGTTCTCCGTCCCCAATCTCCACGGCGGTTTTGACGGCGTCTCTCAGCTTTTCAATGCATCCGAGGGAAATGCGGTATCGGTAGTTGCTTACTATTCAAGGTCACGAATGGCATTCCTCCGACAGCCACGAGTCGGTTTAAACATTTCATTTCCAGCCCATCAAGTAAATTCAGGCTGCAAATGAAACTTCTGAAATGCGGAACAGTAGTGCATTGTGTATCGTGTCGTCAGTCCTAACGCTAACAATAAGATAATCTCGTGCAAATCGGTGTTGCGTATCAACTGCATGACAGAATCAAAAACGTATCGCATTGTTATTCTTCAAAGGGTGATGATTCCAAAGCAGAAAATGGCTTAAATGATTATGCTATGTGGAAGTGCAGCTGAATTGAGTATCTTCAATGTGATGTATACGAGCGATAAGGCTTATTGAAAGGCAAGCTCCGTATGCATTGTCTGGAGATAAAAAAAAGTTAATTGTCATTTTATTTTATTATGTCTCATTTAAATTTTCCACGGTTTCATCAAGATAACGTGCACAATCCATGTCTTATCTGCTTCGCAATTGATATATTCAATTCGTTTCTTTTTTCCCGCATTTACTACGTAATATAAAGGAACGTATATTTCACATTACTTATCAATGTAAACGCTTTTATATCTATGAGATTCATCGCCGTTATTTTGAAAAGTATTATTCTCGATGATAAAACTGTTGGCTGTAATTGTGAGGCGTTTTTAATTGTTTCGTGGAATTGCGTCTGCATCAGAACCTGTCAGATAACATTGTTACGATTACTTAAGGTACTTTATCACTGTCCATCACAGTCAATGATTTCCCTGAATGAGATCGCTACCGATTCTTCGGCGTGACATTTCTGTCGTACGATAGCGATTGTTTCGTGCGATATCGCCGTAAAACTAATATAAGATAACAACACAAATCTATCGCTTACCTTGAATCATTTTAACAATTAAAACAAGATAATCTATCGTTGTTGAATTCGCTTATATCAACTTATTTTGTGGGTTGCGATGAATATAATGTGATTCTTTTAAAATTATTATCTTCGTTCTAATCAGGCAAACTAACTGCGTGGTCATTAAGGCAGACATATGTATGATAACGTAAACGACGAATATAATCGGCCATCGTTTCGAAGCTCGGATGATAGCAGCTAAGATAGTAATTTTATTAATAACGTATACCTACGCGCGTTTAATTTGCTGCATTTCGATTTATCCAACTGGATAAAACTAAATTGAATGAATTGAAGAGTATTCGCGTAAAATGGGATTTTAGAAAACCAATGAAAATATATACGCACAAGTCAAATAAAAAAACTGGGGAAATGTGATACAATCCGGATAAGTATTTAGAGAGGGTAATAAAAGGTTGTTTTTTATCGCCGGCCCAAAAAAAATTCGATAAGTCCTATTGAACAAGAGCTAATGAAAGAAATATCAGGAGAGGTCAAATATTTAGATATTGAAGGATGCAAAGTATAGTCGGTAAAATATATGAGGAAGTATTATAAATAAAAAAATCTGATGTGGCCAACACGTCTTTCTCCATATTGGGGTATAGTTATTTAAATTATTATGTATAGCATTATAAGGCAAAATTATTATTTCTTATCGTAAATGAATACAGTCGTCCTTATTGCCGTAAATTACGTATATTTTGAATGTTTACAGAATTCAGTGCTACATGGTGGTGGCGCTGTATACTGGATATTAAGAAAAAGCAAAATATCTCCGAAATGGATGGTTCTACGAAAATTTGTTTCGCACAAAACTTGAAAGAAATATTATTCTCTACAGCTTTGGTCCTCACGAAGATGACCAATTACGACGTTTTTAAGGAGATATTTGACGGAAACCGAAAAAACCGATTATTTATAAATAATTCCTAAACAATAACTGCTATGGAAAATTGTTTCAAATGAAAGTTGTAGAAAATTACATTCTCTATAACATTTATATAGAATTGTATATACAATAATGATGTTTTAACGGAGAAATATCGCAAAAACCGAATCGGGTTTCGAATAAACGACTTTCGGTTAACCGTTATTGTCCAAAAATTAATCAGTTCTTTGTGCCCATACCAAAGTGTTATATTTGAAATTTGGTATTAATATGACAAGTACTTTTTGAGTTAGAGCGCCCACAATCACATACATCCACACAGACATCATTCCTAAAATAGTCTAAACGTGTTCTAGGGACCTCAAAACGTGTATTTCCGTTAAAATCTCGAAGTCGATTTTTTTCGTGATCACAATACTTTCCCATTACTACGTATGGAGAAAGTAAAAATAGCAGAGAAAATAATTTTAACACATTTTATATGAAAAATAAATACTGACTGAATCAGTAAATTATTGCGAAACTGAGTAATTATAAAAGCTATCGATTGAAAATGTTTTACCTCATAGAAGACTGGAAGTAGAAAGACTGGAAGTAGAAAGAGGGTAATTAAAAATTAAGATGGTTGAAGAGGACTGCTTGGAATACCCTTTTTAGCCTATAATAACGGACCATTCTGAGGACAAGACTTCTAATGGTAACCATGAAAATTGCTAGGATGGATAGACTGATTACTCTTTCGACTCGTTCCTCGCAATATCATCCTCAGCATTCTTTTATTTGTACGCTCTGCCGATTAGCGACCGACCTGCCCTCTACGTTGCTTGTAACTGTCTTTCGCGTGCCGCATGTCACGTGTTTGCTGTCTCTTTCAAACGCGAGCTTTCGTCGGTAGGCGGCCACTCAGATGTTCTTTTATGCTTTCCTTTGTCGTTAGGTACATACGTGGCGCCCTCAAAAGACACGATAAAAGTGCATAGCATTAACTTCCGCTTCTTTGTTTGAATAAAAACTGAAATTGAGGTCGTCAAGTGCCTTTGTAACGCGAATTCCTATTGGGAGCCAACGGTGATTAGCACCATGAGAACGGAAATACTCTTCTTTTTTTAATGGAATTCATAATTAGATAAGCAAACCGGTCGGTATTTTCGGAATGGGGAATTTTTATAAGCGCTGTACCTGACTTCGTTATTAACACAAATTCATATTCTTCGACGATTTTGACGGGAGATAATATAAATATCGCTACTTTAAAAGCATACCCGTAAAGATTTTAAAAAAATATATCTGTTCCTGTAAAGCAGGGGTGGGGAAGCTTTGGACGAGTCGGGCCGCATTATCCATTGCGGTTGCTTAGGTGGGCTGCATTAACAGATGAAAATGCTTCGACGGGCCACATAGGAAGTAAATATTATTTTATCTTCTAATCTTCACAAGAAAAGGTTTTCCTTCCCTAATTTTAACCAAACAATACGAAATTGTCTGCGTTACATTTCATGGTTCGTTTTTATAATGATATCGCGGACCGTACAAAGTGCTTCCGCGGGCCTGATGTGGCCCGCGGGCCGTAGTTTCCCCACCTCTGCCCTAAAGTAATGTGTATCTACAATATATCATTTAATATGTTAGCTCGACTTCGATCGTTGTAAAAAAATCTGGCCAACGGGTCTGAAAGTTTCGCTATTTCATGGAACCAAATTCCGAAGAATCCCCGACATTGCGCTGGATCGAGTCCAAAAGATTATATGGACACATTAAATACATCCTCGCGATATAAACGCCACTAAATTTGAGTCCATGCAGGAAATTGCCTTTGAGACATTTTTTAATCCGCAATAAAATGTACTTAATATCTGTTCAAAAGGCAGTCAGGAAGGATAAGAGACGGAAAGATCTTATTCCCCCAGACAGGATAAAAGAGGCTAACAGAGGCATTAGTTCATTTGGCCTGTGACACACCCTGCCAAACGCTTCTGGCGGCTTGCAGGGTATTCATGTAAATGTAAAGATAATGAGAGAGGAACGAAAACGGAAGATAGAGAGAAAGATAGAAGATGGTTTCAGAACAGGAATTTCTAAGGGAATTCCACCAACTATTATTTTTTGCGGGTGTTTACCGTTTTCGTGGACAATTTACCCAGCGAGGAAAGGGAGCAGAAAGAGGAGCAGTTTTGAGGTCTTAAGGTACATCCTCCGACCTCGCGGTCCGTAAACTTGGCGCGGGAAGTTTTAATGACTCCCTTGACGCACATGTTCGACCTCATCTTGTCCGGTTGAGAAGTACTTCCATTATTTGCGCCACTCCTGCGTTCCCAGCCGTCCTATTCGAAATTGCGGCGCAGAACAGACGCGGGGTAATTGGGAAATGAGGATTGCTTCTACAAGTTGGCATTATTATGAGTCCTCTATACAGAGTTCCTTTATTTAAATAATTTATGGGTTTGAAGGCCGTGGCCATTGCTATAAAATTAGTTCGGTGAAGCATGAAAAAAGACAGGAAAATTAATCGGCTCAAACTTATGGCTCGTTTAAGAAATGTACTCGGGTATTTGATGCTTTGGAGTAAATCCTTCCTGCAGTAAAATTAAAATTCTGAAAAAACTCTGTTTTAGAAGATTGAGTGCTTGGTTAGATCTTAGAAAATCTGTTAAATACGTTTCTTGACCAATATATTTGAAAAAAAAAAATAATAATTCCTTCGATTCGCACAACTTGTACAGCGCTAAAAGTAGATCAAAATAAAGCAGGCGCGGCATGTACTGACGAATAAACTCTCAGTGGTTCTGTAGAAAACTTTGATTGTAGTGAGTGATGAAGATTTTCAAGTGGAAAATGTTCTTTTATAAATCTAAACAGAACATTTTCAGTAACCTGAATTGAAATCTCTTTATTCAGGAAAGAAACTCAATCCTCATGGCTGCGCATTATTTTAAGGGTCATCGTTATTTAGAAGGGAAACTAGGCACATTGAGTGGATTACTCGTTTCACCTAATAAAGCACGTATTGTTATACATTAAATATATATCACACGATTTATATCCATTTTGCTTACAGTAGTCATAATGGTTAAAGAAGTCCGTAATACTCTGCGGATAAGTAATATTACTTGACGGTAATAAATCAATTCGAGCTTATTTCAAATTACATACAGAATTTACTGGGCTTACAGTTAATAAACAAATATTGGTAAATTTATCGAAGCAGTCACCGTGGCTGCTGATTTTTTTTATCATTCTTGGTTTTTATTTATCACTGATAGTCTGAATATACGAAACCACAATGATTTAGACCTCAATTTTACAACTAATTCTGTCGCATTTATCCACTTTAGGATAAAATCTCATGTGTCAATAGTCGCAAAAGACTGAACTATCCTTAGGCAAGTTCTTATATATTCTAAATATTATGGGTTATTCGTTTTGATATAATTTAATAAACAGAGGACGCCGAGAGATGTAAACCGCGCGTATCGCCATCTAGCAAGTCTTTGATAAGATGTCGCCTTCCTTTCGCGTTTACTGCGCCATCCACTGCCGATAAAACTTCTTGAAAAGTCATTAAGCAGGCAATAAAGTCCACGGGGAGAACTTTCAATTGCAATCTTCCATTATAATTTAAGCGCAGCTCAGACTTAAAACTGCCGGCGAAGACTACGAGAGAAACATAAATAAAGTCTTAATGCCGGATAAATTGCACCCGTTGCCATAACAACTTAGATTATTCAAGTCTCTGCCACGCTCTTAAACCTCAACCCATGTCCTCGGCAATCGGGCTAGGGATTGGACTGGGGAGATTAATTCCATGCTATATGATCCCTTTCGTCATTTTCCTCTAGGGTACCGTAGGGTGCACGGGGCAGGAGAAGGGTCGCGGCGAAGGGTCGGTGGCATTCAAATGAGGTAGGAGAAAGAAGGGAGGGATCGTCCATTTTGGAATTACAAATGAGGAGAACGTACGAAAGGGGGAATCTCCTCCGAAGCCGCTCTCGCATTGCATTCTGGGATCTCATCTCTCGAGCGGTCTGGAGTCCAAGGAACTCTCCCCCAGACCACTCTTACTTTCTCTCTAAAACTCGATTTCCATGTCCTCCTCCGCACCTCTAATGCCTTCTTCGTATTTTTTGGACCACGGAGAGAAATATTCAAGGAAAATATATATATATATTTTTTTTCTGGGAATTTTTTTTTGCGTTTTCCTGTCTGGAGTTCCTCCTCCTGCTTGAATGGGTTTTGCGAAGAGCCGGCCGAGCGATTGTTGCGGGGAATCATGGGATAGGATGAGGGTGATTTAAGTTGGGGTTAGAACTCCTTGCGCGAGATCACGATGGCTGCGGAGAATCGATTCTGCCCTTCGCGGGCCAGCGAGTTTCGGAATACGAGAAAGAGGAAATTATCCTGAAAACCCAATCTTTTTGTTTTTTCTCTCTTTATTCACGAGAAGCGTACCTCGAGACCTAAGAGATTAAAAAAAAATCAAAATTTGGATTTTGCTGTCTTGAGATATCGTGCACACGATAGTGCGAGACGAGAATTGTTCCGTTAAGAGATTAGAATATAAGGCGAGACTTTCTTAAGAGTCGTTCGGGTATTTTATTTTATTTCGATTTTCTTCTCGAAGAGAGAAACTCATTAGGTGCGCGCAAAATATCACCAGAAATTTGTTTACGCACACAAATTTATTCCTCTTCCTCGCTCGTATACTTTCTCGCCCCACCCCTCGCCATCCCTCTTTCCTTGCGTTTCCCTTCCAAACGGTTCGATCAACCGCGCCCCTTTTTCTTCTCTCCATCTTCTTTTCTCTCTCTCGGCGAACATAACAATATTTTAAAGAGAACCGAATGGGAGGCATAGGAAAATACAACCGGGTGTGTTAGGTCTTGGGTGTATCGTAGGAGAGGAGGCGGTTGGAAGGGCGTAAAAGGGGAGGAGGAGGAGGAGGGAAGTGGGAGGCAGAAGGGGGGGATATCTTATGCAAACGAAGGGCGCGTGTCAATTCCTCGAAAGAGCCGTGAAAAATTGATTCTCCCTTTTCCCCTCTTTCTCTCTCTCTCCCAATTTGCCGCGCAGGAGCATTTCATCTCCATCCGTATAAATATATATCCAGCCGCATTTCTATGAAATATGCATGGCCGCCAGAAAGAGACTTTTCCTTGTTCCGCCGCCGCGAAAACGGTGGATCGACCATGAAAAAGCTTTCGTGATGGATCCGTTAGACATGATCTCTTTTGTTTGAAACGAGCGGAGCGTTAAAGCGAGATGTTTTGTTATTTAAAGAAAATGTCGTTTAGGAAATAAATTAAAGAAACGAGTCCCCGTGGTACTTTTTTCCCCCGGCTGAAGCACGATATCCGTTGCGATCAATTGGTTGACTCCGAACGACGCAGCGGTCAAGAGTTTGGTCGCTCCGGAATTTTATTCCCTTTCGAATGATATGGACCATACGGATATAGTGTTTATTTGTCACATATTTTGGAGTTGGGCGATGTTTTAATTGAATTAATGGAAAGATAAATTGATCCAATATAAATACTTAGGAAAGGCCAGTGAAAAAATTAAGTATCTCAAATATCTATGAAATCGTAGATGGTCCAAGAAAATTGTTTATCGAAATTACGTATCCGAAAGACCTCTGCGGGTGGCGGTATCTCTAGTCGAATTTGTCGTTCATCTGATCGTAAAACACAATCTTCATGCGAACTATTATTTATATTCCAGGCAGAATCAACTTCTTATCTGATTGTATAACATGTGTGTTTCTTTTTCTCTCTCTAGAAAAGTTTAATAATTGAAATTGTCCTCTTGATGTGTGAGACAGTAAAAGTTTGAAAGCAAAAAGATTCAAAACAGATTTTTCAGAATATATTATAGATGAATCAACACTGATTTGTAGCCGAAATGTACACCTGGGTTTTCCAATATTTTTTATGGAAAGTCTTGGTTTGTCATGGCGAAGGGGCCCGTCTCCAGGCGACTTGTCCTATTTTAAACATAAATGAAATTCCGAGATTCGCCGAAGGCCCTCGTCGACGGGAATAGTCCTCGAAAATATGCCTTCGACACCTTTCCGATGGGAGAGCGCCCCGCGGGCGGATCCATTCTAATCCAGAAAGAGCCCCGCCCACTCGTCAAAAGCCCAGCCGACGACGGCAAAATAAAAAGCGGAGGAAGCCCTGTCTATGGAGAAGCGTCCGGGGGATGAGAAGCAGTTGCGTGCAGTGGACAGGCGCATCCTCCTTAGGGGGCCATAATAAGGCAGAGGTTTAGTGGCGAAGAGGGGAGAGATAGGTGGACAGGCTTTCTTATTAAGCGTGTAGCCAACCTCTTTTTATAATGCGCTCTTTGTGAATTATACTAGTGGGTATCATTCAGCCCTCGGCCAGGGATTTTTTTATCGGACCATGCCAATGGAGCGAGCGCATTATGAAGAAGTGTCTGGGGGCTCAGACTGTAGGGGCCGTTGAGAGGATTGAGGGGCGAAAGGGCTCCAGCCGAAGGGCGGAGAGCGAGATTGCCTTGTATACGCTCGGAATCGCAGTGGCGCGCGTGGGGAGAACTTCGGAAGCCAAAAGTGCGCGTGATGATCGCTCGGGGGAGGGAGGAATGGGAGGGGAGGAGAGAGTGGGAGGAGGGAGGGGGAGGAGGGAGGGGGAGGAGGGAGGAGGAGGAGGGAGGGAGACAGATGCCGTTCTTTTTTTCCCTTCCGATAATTCTAACGGACCATTATTCCTTAACTCTAACTTTCAAACTATTTTCGCGCCGCTGTGAATACAACTTGTATTTTTCGTGTGTGTATATATATATATATGTATGTGTGTGTATATATATATATGTGTGTGTGTATATATATACACACACACACATATATATGGGTGAGGCGGCGGGGCAACCGCCTCAGGCGCCTCTCGAAGGGGGGCGCCAAAATTTGACAAAATGAAAACCTATCAAAATAATTTCATCAGGCCAGCGAGGCCAAGGGGCGCCATATTATATCTCGCCTCAGGTGGCAAAATGTCTGGGCACGGCCCTGTATATATACACACGCACACAAACGTACACACACGCGCGCGCACGCACACACACGCACACACACGCACACACACGCACACACACGCACACACACGCACACACACGCACACACACGCACACACACACACACACACATATATATACTTTGTTTAATGTATCCGCTCAGGTATTTTCCTCGGTGTTGCTGGGTTTGTTCTTATCCCATTATAAGCATTTTCTCCGTTTGCGGGTTTTACATAAATATTTTATAAATTTTCCTTTGACGGCACCTATCTTTCTTTTATATTAGAATGAAATCCGATGCTTGTAACTCTATAGGCTAATCCAAAAATTAATTTCTAAATTTTATTTTAGACGAGAAAACATTTGTACCTAAGAATTGTTACATAATTAAAAATAGTGGAGCAGGTAACCTTTAATCAAACTGATTAGATAAGTCTCAACATTTTATAGGGATTCATTCCGAAACAAGAAAAGGAAACATAAAACTTTTAGTCAAATAAAAAAGCTGCACTTACACAACCTTACATGAAAATGTAAGATTTGAGATTGAAAACTGGTTGTGATAAACAACAAAGGCAATAAATATTCCTTTGGAGATTCTATTTGTATCCTAGTGTTAATAGCCTGTTTTCTTTTCGTCAACATTCAACATTCATTTCCCGTAATGCATCTACATAATTGGATCAAACGTGTCGTCTCTTTCCTATGTTCCAATAAATAGGGTCGTAATAAAAAAAGGCATTTTTGCCTTTGTGTGCTCTTTTGCTCGGCGTGGCTCTCATTTTTAAATCGCTCTTTATTCTGCGCATCGCTCGTTCCGACATTTTCCCTTTCATTCTCTGTCGATAGTCGTCAACTCTTTCGATTCACTTACCCTTCTTGAATTCCCAGATGAAAAATCAAACGGATGCTTTGGTTAATGGAGAATACTGTCGCGTGCAAATATTTCTAATAAATTTGCTATGAATACTCTCATTTGTGCAACAGCAATTTGCTCGTGATGGAATTTCTCATCTAAATGAAATGGGCGGCCGTTCTTCCTCGATTCGAATCCGGTTCGTCGGCTTCATTTTAGCCATTAGAGATCAAAAGAGTTGGTTTTTGATTATTTTTGAAATTTTTCGTATTGTGGAAGTTCTCCGACGCGATCGATTCACGTTAATCAGACGTTTGGAATTACCTACTATCGATGCGCAGGAGTAATTTCCAAGAGGAAACTGTGATTTGTGCAGTACCTATCTTTAATTAGGGCCAATCGGTGCCGGAGGCTGCATCTCCTACCTGCGAAGGCATTACATACGCCATTGCCATATACGAAAGTCATCGTACCAGTAAAATATTGTGAAAATTAATATTGGACAGTTTTGTAAAATGTAATAGTCGACGGAAAATTTAAAAAAAGTCTACTTAAAATGTGCCTGCATAGCAGCATATCCGTTGTCGTGATTCGCAAATCGCGTTCCGAGTTTCCCATTCCTCTCACCATTTCTCCAATGGAGCTCTTTCGGTCTTCAAAATCCTTTCTTTCTTCCTTATCGCCATCCTTTCTCTCACTTCCTTTATCATATTGTCCTTTCATTGTACTTAGTATATAGTATGAATGGATTTTATAAATTTTAATCAAGCTGAATGATTTTAATAGCAAAAATGCATTCATAGTAGAATACAAAATCGGCATTATTTGCATTTTCTTTAGAAGCCAATTGCCAGTTATATTTTTAACAATATATGTAATCAGTTCTAAACGTTTCATTTTTACGGCTCTTTTTATTACTCTGATTGCTCTAGAGAAGCGATTGTAAAATATCGCGTGAAAAAACGGGAGCACCCGTAAATTTATCTCGCATTTTCGGCATATCCGGGAATAATAACGCTCAATTTCATATGACTATCGAAATAAAATCGCCTTGATTCGCACTGCTCTAGTATTCTTCTATAAACTCAAGGTAATAAAATTCCGACGATGGAAACAGAAAATTTAAGATTTTACTGGAGACTATATGTATTTATGTACGTATTTATGAAAGTATGTTTCATGGTACCATTTCCATACAGGCAGTCGTAAGAAAACATTATAAACTGTATTGTTGTTCCATGAATTTGAACTCGTAAAACGAATTTTTTTGTGGCACCGTAAAGCAAAGGAAAATGCGATTGTACTCGTGTATCACGAGAGTTTAGAAAACATTTCCGAGGTGCGACAGGATTCACGCCATATACCATATTCCCCTCTATTTTTCTCTCTCTCTCTATCCGTTCGTATCATTTCCTATGTGAAGATTGCTAAAATTGCTCGCTCCAACAAAATTTGTAATCTGGCCTTTTCCCGTTTTCCGGAGATGAAAAAAAATCGGCGATCGCCGAATCGAAACCCAGAAATCGTCCGCGAAATGCGAGGCTGAAGTGAGTTAGCGACGTAGAGGTGGGGTGCGAAGGAGGGGAAGCAACAAACGGCGATAAATGAGAAAGAGTGTGGGAGAGGGGTGGAGAAGAGAGTGAAGTGGAGGGGAGGGCGAAAGGAGGGGGAGGGGAGGGAGGGTGAAAGGAGGGGGAGGGGAGGGTGAAAGGAGGGGGAGGGGAAGTTTCAGAGGTGGAGCGGGAGGAAAGGAAGAGATGGGTAAGCGAAGGCGAATGGGAAGAGGGGAAAATGGGTCGGAAAGGAAATGGAGTAGTTGGGGGAAATGGGTAAAATACAGAGTTGAGAGAATGAGGGGGAGGAATTGAGGGCGGGCGAGCGGGAGATGGATGGGAATGGGGATTGGGAGAGGCGTGGAAGGATAAGGGGGGAGGGGGTGCGTAGGAGCAGGAAGAGGGGAAGGGAGAGGGGGAAATGGGGACGGGGTGAGAAGGAGAGGGTGAGGGGAGGTCGCAGAGGCAGAGTGTGTGTGTGTGAGAAAATCTGATTGTTGAGGCAGATGGTTGCCAAGAGGATGTAGAGGGGTATGAAGGGTAGGGGAGGGAGGGAGAGGGGGAGAGAGAGAGAGGAGGATGGAGGCATTATAGAGGCGGAGGAAGGGTGTCTGGTGAGGTGACTGGAATTGAGTGAGAAAGGAGGCGACGTCTAGCGGCGAGTGGTGGAATGAAGGGTTGGGTAAGAGAGAGAGAGAGAGAGACGGAAAGGGGAGGGGTGGGGTGAGAGAGTGAGAGAGAGAGAGAAAAGTGACAGAGGTAGAGAGTTTGCGGTCTTCGTTGTACGTGGAGGCTGATTGTTTATCTCGGGTTCGAGTGTTCTCTGCAATGGCAGCCATTTGGAAGTGATGCGATGTGTGGCTGAAAATGCGATAAGAGGCAAGAAGGCTGTAATCCGAGAGAGCTCGAGAAGAATTAGTGGCTGAAAATGATTAAATAGATGTTTGTCGAGGGATGATTATAGAGGAGGAAAAGAGGATAATAATAATAAGATTGGGATGAAAGTGAAAATAAAAGCAATAGAGGAACAATGGAGGATAGGCAATTAATTTAACCTCTTAAATCAAACAAATCTCTTACGACTATTGCTAAAATAACTTTTTAAATCGATATAGATAACTCGGTTTAGGAATAAGTGACAATGAACTCTGTATTTTAGTTGTAGAAAATTTACGTGAACATCTTTAAATCAAACGTAGCATGAAACCGTCTGCTTGTCACGAGCCTATTGTAGAGTTTATAAATCTAGGTAGCCATAATCAGAATTGCGCTTTAAAGGTGCAACAGTAATAGGCTAGGTTATCACGACCGCTAAATTTCTCATTGCTGAATGTAGGCAAGTTGTTTTCTTTCGAAATGTACGTTACTTTTGCGATTGAATGTGACAAGAGGCATTTATCCGATCTCATTTGTCCAAGCGCCAAAAATTTTTATTAATCATATAAATTAAAAAGTAAAACATTGCAACGCAAATAAATGAAATTGATCCTAACAGTCTGCATGCACACGCAAACAAACAATTCTAAATAGAGAGAGAGAATCTCCATTAAAAGGAGGAGAGAATGAAGGGAGAATGAAAGAATGAACGAAAGAGAAGATAAACATGCTTGTAGAGAGTGATGGATACGGCGTAATACAAATAAGAACGGATAAGAAGCAAATAGCGAGAAAAAGGTTATAGCGGGAGCTTTGTAGAGGAGGCGGTTTCAGAAAGCGAGAGAGGATTAGAGAGAGATAGAGGGGGGTGGGGGATAAAGGTGATCCCAGAGGCGGGCGGGGGGGCAGAGGGGAAGGTTTTTCCCTCCGAAGGGAAGAGGGACCGCTTTTGTAGAGGAGCGTGGAAGCGGAATATATCGAGTGAGGTGAAAGAACGGCTCGGCCCATTATACTGCACACGCTCGGCTGCCGTGCCCTCGCATACAGATCGCGGCAGCAACCCTCTTCTTGCTCCTCATACTTTGTCGGCCTCTCTTATTCTTTTTATATCGTTTTGATGCCCATTCTCCAATGACGGCAGACCCTTTCTCTCCCTCCCTCCCCCTCACTTTTATCCCCGTCTTCCCATTTCTCGCCCTTCCTCCGCGCTCCCCTCGGATACACATCTGAGGCCAATTGTATACGTTGATATCCTTTCCATTTCTTTTTTCGACTTCCTCTTCTACAGGCGCCTCCTTTCCTTACCCTTTCGTTTGGGGTATAATAAGGAGATTTGCCTTCGCCGCCGCCGCCGCGTTTACTTTTGAATTCCTCCTGATGCTGCCTTTTTTTTTCTGAAGACTTTCGCCTCCAAGTGGTTGAGGGCTGGAAGTGATATTCGAGGCGTACTAATGGCCAAAGTTGTTTAGCAGGAAAATTTCGGTCGTATTAAGTTACGACCTAAGCGTTTTCATATTTAAATTTTAAAAGCGTCCTTTTGAAATGAATTCCTTTACGACGGAAAGAATGTCGACCATTTGGACGAAACGGATTAAATCAGCGTGGTCGTCGCATTGTGTGATCGTATTTTTGTATGTGGCTATCAGCGGAGTTGGAGGCAACAGAAGTAACAAACATAGCGATAACATATTTAAGCAATGCAATTTTTAGGTCATCCGTATAGACTTATTATTAAATCGATAAATAAAATTTTAAATTTGAATTATAAATTGAACATGAGTTAAAATGACCTCATATTTGCAATTTTGATTGTAGTTGCTCATGTTTTATGCAGTAACGTATAAAATATGCAGAATTGTAGAACAATGATCGGAGGCAATATTAATGAAAGCGAACTTTTTGCATTTTGAAATAACTTGGCTATAGAATTTATAATGGTGAAAAGCATGTCTGTGCGGTAATTCTTTCTGATTCTAGAGAAAAGTACATTTTTAAGACCCGCAGAATGGCTTAGTTCGAGATTTTTTCACTTTGAAGCAATCTGGTGATTATAGAATAAAAATCTTCCCTTCTAAAATTATGAAGGCATTGTTCATCTTCGCAATTCCTACATTTCTTGGTGAGGCAATATGATTATTTTATGCCAAATAGCACAGCCGTATTTGCCTCGTCATATTTTGTGAAACAAATGTAATGTCTTCTGGCGTGGTCCTGGAAAAAATCCAGATTGATAGCATTGTGGAACTCATAAATTCATCACATGTGATCGGTTAAAATCTAAATAATTCAGCTCTCCTTTTCTAGTACGGTAGTTCCCCGATCATAGCGGTGTTCATATTTGCGCTTTCACTTATTTTTAGAGTAATTATTGTGACAATTTTCAATGTTAGCGGAAAGTAAATTTCACTTGTTCGCGCACGCTTATCTCAGCTGACACTGTTAGTTCGCTAAAGTCGATTAAAAAGCGCGATTTCCTCTTGAAAATAAAAAGGTGTACACTACAGAAGAATTGACGATGTGACGCGCACGGAGAAAGAATGTATGGAGTGGTAAGCTAGATTTCCGCTATTCTCTGTTTTTGGCCCTCTCTCTCTCTCTCCCGTTTTCAGAAGGATCACGAAGGCGTATTTTTTGTTGTGTTATTAAAAATTCTTTTATTAATATATTTTTAATCGAGTTTATTTTTGCGTGGACAAAATAGATATTTAAAATATTTTGAAATCAATATACTACTTACAGATACTTGTTGACAGATAGGGTTGGGAAGGTCGCGATAAGGTCAGTTGCGATCTCATCAAATCGCGTATACATAAGTAAGAAAACCGCTTGTCTACCGTATTTTTCTATGTTGCTTAAAGCCCACTTGTAGTTATTTACGACCGTAGCCTGAAAACTTACGGTTGCTTCTGCTAATTACCACGAAAGTATTTTACTCGTTGACTACGTTGCCGATCTAAGTCCATTATAAAATATAATTAGACTATTTATCTATAAAAAGAGTAAATTTTTCGCAGAAGACAATGTAATCTCAACGAATCGTATAAAATGTAACAATTTTAAAGTCATCTCAATAAGACTTTTGTTTGCTTATATCATAAGATAGGGCGAAAAAGCTCACATTTGTCAATATTTGCTTTTCTGTGCCTGACTCCCTAATATAAGCAAGTGAATACTCCCCTAGGGGCCTTCTGTTAAGTATTTATGTATAAAGGAATACAGTTAATTTTTTAAATTAATATTTCGAAGCGAGGCAGTCCCTATTGTAGGGCCAATCGAGGAAACCGCCTCGGGCACCGCTTTTAGAGGGAGCCCTCGATTCGACATCACAGCAAGGAAAACCTAAGTTTAATTTCGTGGCTAATGCCAGGGGAAATCGGAGGAAGGGTCCTCATGGGGCAATTTGCCCCGGGTTCGGCATCCCTCTGGGGAGAGTCGAGGTTTGGTGTTTTAATTTTTTTGAGTTAATATTAGAGGTTTGAATTTGCCAAACACTCGGATGGTAAGCGTGCGAATCACCCCAT
Organism: Uropetala carovei; assembly: GCA_036926305.1. NCBI lineage: Eukaryota > Metazoa > Arthropoda > Insecta > Odonata > Petaluridae > Uropetala > Uropetala carovei. Next base: position 4,193,672 of record JAXCHB010000167.1, read on the forward strand.
CAGCGTTCTCATTTCACTCGCTGCCTTAGGTGTGCCAGTTGCAGCAGTTAACGCATATAGTACGCTTGTCTATTTCCAAAGAGAAGTTAAACATAAAGTTAATCTTTCGATTTCTTTAAATTTAAGTAAAATTCCAACGTCGGAACATTGAAGAAACTATTGCCTATTCCTCACATTCATTCAATTTTTTATTTTTAAATATACCATTTTCTTAGAGGCAAGTATTGCAATTCCGATAATTTCAACAACTAAGAATATTTTTGATGATCTGTTTTCCCTAATAAGTACACTGATTTAGGTATTTTCAATTTAATTTAAGCATAATAAATCTTCTTAGAGATTCTTAACAAAACATCTGTTGATGTTTAATATGTGTCAGCATAAAGAGAGACTCTGGATCCAAATAGGATGATTTAATAAACCTTACAGAAATAACGTTCCTGTATCAATTGTCCAGAACAGGGATGCACAAACATTTTACACCCGCGGGCCTCATCTGGTGGTTTACACTTAACCGAGGGCCGCACTTTATTAAAAGCTGGATAATGTAAATTAAACAACAATAAAATTTTAGGTATCAACTTAAAACATTTTTATTTATCAATTATCAAACGCAAAATTATCACAAATATACAGTGTTGTGCGAATTTGAAAGAAGCAGCAAAGGAGTAAAAATTTTCAGGAGTATAAATTTGCTAAAAGCAGTACGTTTGATTACCTTAGCATTTTGTACTCTTTTTATAATTTTCATTTTATGATTTACCAAATTAAACTAACCTAAAAAATGGTTCAATATTAACTTTATGATAATGATAATAATCATCCGCGTGCCACACTTATGCACTCCTGGTCTATATTAACTTTTATTGGAGAAAATTATCATTTAATCGCAAATAACTACTGTAATGGATATTTTAATTAATATCATAAATACAGAAAACGAAACTGGATAACATCATTGTACGTGATAATTGCACGCCAGACAATTGTTAATCGGCATTTCAATTATGCTACACCTGCATTAATTTGAGTTTTAAACTATTTATTTAGAAATTAAGTTAGTTTTCTCTTTAAATAAAATTTTAAAACGAGTTTATATCTAATAAGATTTGTCAGGTTCATATGAGCTTTGGTGGTAAAGCGAGCTCAGTTTTATCGGCTAGGCAGAATTCTCGCTATTATTAATTTGCCTACGCAAAGGATGGCGTAATTAATCATTCTATTACATTCGTTTTAGTTACAGAGTGGTCGTGCCTAATTATTATTCAATGTCCGTGCGTCTGTGTTAGCGCCCCCTTGGCTGAACGGACTTGCATGTAATCTAATACTTGGTAGATTTATTAACTTCCAAAGTAAAAATGAGACATCGCTGATAACTTACTAAATGAAGCGGAGGATAGCACTTATTATTCCTATTTGCTATATTTTGCCATCGTCGGCGTGGAAAAGAGATAATTTGAAAAGTTTTTTTTCATATATTCCTTTAAGTATTTTGTTTTAAACGATTTAACTTCAAGTTATATCTCCGTAACTTTCTTCAGCATGATTTAGTTTAAGTACCAGGTTTTAATGAAATATTGAAAATGAAAAATTGAGGTTTTTATTTCTGTATTGTTCATTACCAATAGAGAGCGCTTTTGACAAATCTCAAGTAAAAATATAACTCCAAATAAAATGATTCACCGGAGTTTGGATCATACTTGTGGGTTTTATTTTGAACTATTATATCCTGTAACACCTGCCGCAAAAAATAGAAAGAATTTCAAGATACAGTACGTGAATGGAAAAAGAAATAATTGAAAAGGAAGGGAATCTCCACACTATAAACATTAAACAATTGATTTATTAAATTTATTTATTATTTCAAACTCCTTATTCGGAATAATGTATGTAGTTAAAAGACGAAGTTTACAAAAAAACTGTAAATTAAAACATTTCCATTTCATGTTATTCTAAAGAGTTATTTGTGCTCACTTGATACGAAAGAGCTGAAATCCAATAAACTCTCTACTCTGAGCGCATCTCTCTCTATCTCGACGGGAGTTTTCCAAACTTAATTTTCTCTCTCTCTCTTTGCTTCCGCTCTTCATGTTTTACCTTCTCTTTTTCCTTCGAAATTGTCCCGTGTTCGGGATAAATTCTCGTTTTAGCTACGGCTACATTTCCCTTCCTTTCATTGGCCGTCGTTATTGTTATTGTTCGGCCGACGCTGCTCAGTTGTTTTGAGGATCCCTTGATTTTCTCGTTTCATCGCTAGGGGCGCTGGTGTGTGCCAGACGGCAATATCCCAATGAAAAGGGGTTAAAGAAGAGAGACCGTGGAAGGGAGAGGGAGAGAAAGGGGAGGGAGGGAGAGAGAAAGGGAGGGAGGGAGAGAGAAAGGGGAAGAGGGTGGCGCGAATCGAATACGGGTTGTGTACATGTGGAAAAGGAGGATTCGCGGATGTTTAATGGAAGTTTTAGGGACCGGAGAATCGCTTCGCCATGTTAATTCTGTAGGTTTTTATGCGATGCTGGACAACTTTAAAAAGTGTTTTCGCTTTTAATTTAACAGCTTCAGTGTACGTTTGCTTCGAGTTCCATCAATAAAATATTCATCTGTTAAATTTTCGATTGTACTTTGTTTTTTAATGCGAGGAAAAATTAAATAATATTGTGTATCTACTAATTTCAATTAATCAACTTTTAATTAAAAGATTTTGCGTACACATTTGATATTCGAAATTTTCATTGCCCGTGGAAAGATATTAAATTAAACTCGGAGGTAAACAAAACAATTCAGCCTATCCCTTCTGGGAATTTATTTGGCAGGTTGCGAAATTAAACCATCATCCAAACACGTATTTGTAGAACTCAGAAAACGTGCTTGATATGCGATAAATATTAATATTTATTGCAATGAATGTCAATAAGCTATTTTTTAACAAGATACACTTGGAATTATTTATTAATTACGTCGGTGTTTCCTCCATATTTCGAGTTGAAATTAAATGTTAGATAAACATTCCCTTATTAGTTCCAAAACATACAGTAACTCTTTATGATGACGTCACAGGTCTTCGACTTCACATAATTTCAATTGGCCTTGTCACTTCCATATATTTAATGTTTTATATTGCAGTGAAAGATGAAATAATATTTTTAACAGGTTGCAACAAAAATATATCATTTAGGTATTCATGACTTTAAATAACAGTTTAGACAGGGCGAACTCCCCAGACAAGTGTTACTCAAGAGTCTAACCTACTTGGCTACATGGTCGGATAGAGTGATATACGAAACATCTAAGGACACATAAGCGGCTCTCATATTGGCGTTCACTGGTTTCTCTCGCTCAACGCCTAGTTGTCATTTTTATACATGGGAAATGAGAAAACAGGTGAACAAATCTGATATGACCGGGAATCGAACCCGGGTCTTCCACTTGCCAGGAGGATATTCTACCACTGAACTACCGTAGCAGACAAATTCTCCTGTTTCAGAACGGGAATATTTTCTTAGGTTGGTACCGGGATAGCTATGCTAGTATCAACCAACCCCAACGGGTTATGAGGTGCATCGTAAAAAACCCCTACCCTCTCAAATGGTGAGATTGCCTGTGCTATAGATTTTTACTTTCTCATACGAAGTATCGAGAAAGTATTGTTTTCGCGAAAAAATTCGACCTCGAGATTTTTACGGAAATATACGTTTTAGGTGTCGCTGAATCCGAAAAAGTGGTTTTCGCAATGCCGTCTGTCTGTATGTTACAGGCTCTGGAGCCTAGACGGTACAGCGAAAATGAATGAAATCTCGTACTTAGGCATTTTATCATACTGAGCAGAGTATACATAGAAATGGTTGTCATTGATCAAGAATTAAGAGTAGTTTATTCTACGCATTTTAAACAACAATCCGATTTTCTCGAAAACGGCTATAACGATTTTGGTCAAATTTCGTACAGTCACTTGAGTTTACGTCTTCAATAATACTGTATAGTTCATATTTCTCAAAAAAATGAATATAAGGCTAGTTTATTCTAGGCAACTTTAACAACAATTCGATTTTCTCAAAAACGGCTCTTAACGATTTTGATCAAATTTCGTACAGTTACTTGAGTATACATCTACAATAATACTACCTATTTAATTTTTCTCAATGAATGAATATAAGGCTAGTTTATTCCAGGCAACTTTAACAACAATTCGATTTTCTCAAAAACGGCTCTAACGATTTTGATCAAATTTCGTACAGTTACTTGAGTATACATCTACAATAATAATACCTATTTAATTTTTCTCAATGAATGAATATAAAGCAAGTTTATTCTTGGACAACTTTAACAAAAATTGGATTTTCTATAAATCATACGATTATCATTTTCTGAAGATAACTAAACGACGCATTAGTACCCATATATGAGAAAGTTTGTACAATGTATGTTGTACCGATTTTTTCACCAGTTCCCACATTTCCCATCCATCCAGCTTATGCCTTTCGCATAAGAATCTTCGGATCGTCCATTCCATCAATTTATAACCTAGGCATTCCCACCATTTGACAGGATAGGGGGTTTTCTTCGATGTACCTCCTTGAGGACATTTGTATTTTACATAACTATTCATAGTTTTTATAACCTCATATTCCCTAAAATTCTCCTATAAAATTATATTATTCCTTAAATTTTTTTTTCGCATTTCACCTTGCGTCCAAAATAATTTAGCGGCCCCCTGGTGGGCCGCGGCCCCCTGGTGGGCCGCGGCCCCTAGTTTGAGATCCACTTCTCTAGATCATTAATAGGACATAAATATAGGAAACTTCCGAACGGCCCGGAAACACAAACGAAGTATGTTTGGATCGGCATGCGTCGCTCCTTTGTGTTAGCCGAAGGCGAATCCTTTAGAGAGAGTCTTTTGTCTTCTTGTCTTGTTCGATTCAGAAAATGGAGGATTTTAGGGAGGGAGAGAGATGTGGAGGGAGGGAGGAGAGAGGGTGGGGGAGAGATAACTGCAGTGGGAAGAGTGGTCGGTGCGATCGAGCGGCAGTCAGGAGAGAGCAGAACACAGTAAGCAGCAGCAAATGGAAAGGAGATGTAAGGTAGGCAACACAACTTTCACGTGTGTGTTGCCGTGCAGCGGAAAGTCATGGCGGAAGCTGCGGCGGTTGCTAGGGACTTCTGAGTGATTGCCACTTTGGAAATGTTCTCTCGCTCTGCGATCTGAGAGTGAGAAATGCTCTTTTTCACCTATTTTTCCTCATATGAATGGATTCGTAGGATTCCTAAGGCTGTTTATTTGGATGTATCCGTTTATGTACAAAGTTGAATTAACTTATACATAAACCTTAGTTATTAACCTTTTCCCGTTCGTTTTCATTAGTGGTTAAATAGTGAGTTGCAAGAAGCCGAGAAATCCTCTCCTCCCTCCTATCTCTTTTGTCCTTTAATTTCTCCTCTTCTGCCTCTCTTTTCTGCTCTTTTCCTCTCCCGCTTTCCTCCGTTTTTTTCTCTTTTTATTGTCTCCCACTCCTCTGCCTTCTAACCTCTCTCTCTCTCGTCCCTCTGGCGGCCACTTGCCTCAACTCTGCCGTACTTCCCTCCGAGCTACGCTGTAATCTGAAACTTTTTAAACTGCTTTTTTATGAACTTTCGCGTGACTTTAACGAATGCGCAGGTGTATCTGTGGGGTTTTTTATATATTTAAATCAAAGTAAGCGATTTCGGAGGCATACGAGATTAAGGTTGCCGTATAACGATGATTACGAAGAGGAAGTTTTGCGGAAACACGTTGTGAATCAGGTCATTAAGCAGCGTATAATTTGCTTTAATTAACCGGCTCTTTTGAAGCATAACGGCAGAGGAACATTTTACAACACTGTCATTTATTGCAGGACGCCTTTAAATAATAATATTAGGTCGAATAAGAATGGTGAATTGAAACCTGAAGATCTAATTTTAAAAAGTTGCAATTGCTTCTTAAACAATAACAAATATGAGTAAAATAAATTCAAGCGTAGTATTTGTTCGATTGTTCTTTTAAAGCGCAATAAAGTCTGCTAGAATAAGTTTTTAGGAAAACGATTAACAATTTATAGCAGCAAACTATTATTTACACATACATTTATTTATTTATTACATAAGCAGGTAGAGCTTTTGTAACACCAACTTCTCCTCAAGCGCTACCTTGCAGCTTGTCTGTATCTCTGTTATTATATATTACTACACTTGTACTTTAGAATTAGCCACATACGAGGTTAGCTGAAAGAGAGTTCCAACAGGGCCTAACCTCGCCAATAAAGGATCAAATCAATCACTGCTGCCATCAGGACAAAAATATTGTAATAAAATCCAATTTTTGACATACATGTAACAAAACAGTGACTGTTTTTATTACATATGGTAGTTCTTTGGCATTAGTGGTTTAATAAATGTTTGTGTAAGATATATTAACCAGGGTTTTGTTAGGACCTAATATGCGAATATGGCTGCATTGGCAAGTAGAGCCGAATAGGGCGAACTGCAGTTTTTCCAGAGGAAACACTTCCGCGGTTCCGCCTTAATCTCCAAGATGGAGATTTATCGTTTGCATGTGAAAGATAACAACTCTCCGATGTTGGTATCGCCTCATATATTCACATAATTTGGAAAATTAACGGAAAATTCATCCGAGAATTCGTTTCAAAACCAACTGGCTTTGTAATCTTTACAGAAAAATTAAAAGGTTTCTCTCATTTGGTTTACTGCTCCTCTATGTGTGGGCCACATAGCATCTTTTTTTTAAATCTCTCGGGTTCATCCTTCCGTATGTACTCGTCTCCTCAACAGAGATCCGTTTTCCGCTTAATTATTTTTCTATTCTCCAAAGTATTGTAACTTGAATAAAATGTAATATTTCATCAGATATTAATCTTTACCTTACGAGCGTATCTTAAACCGAACCCCTAGACTTCCGATCTTGTACGTTTGACACGTTACATCATCGAAATGTTTTGAGGAATGCAATAGAGTGTTTGTCTTGACTCACGTTTTTCTCTCAAGAGCTCCTGAGGGAGGAAGTTGGCTTGAAGGAATTGTTTTGGCTTATCTCGGGTTAAGAGCCTTCGTCTGGCCTTGTTTGTGTTACGAGTGCAACTGGGGTATTTACGTTAGGACCTGCACTGAAAGTAAGATGCTGAGTGGGTTTTTTCGAAGGGAAGGGCTGTTTACTCGGACATTGGAAGTGGTCTGGTTTATTCCCGTCGCATTTTCATTTCTTTGAATCTTTGTGAGAGGGAAACAGTCTCGTCTAAAATATTCCAAATATATCCCTATATATATAGACACACACACATACTTATGTTTTATTCTGCAGAACACAAAAATAAATTCCATAATTTTTTAGATCAATTATTATAATAAAATAAAATTTATTGAGGTGGGTGCAGTCGGAAATGAACAGAAAAGTTAACTTAAAGGATTCTAGTCGCATCAGGACAACGAAAGCAAAAGCATCACGAGAATTGTATTTGTTTTATCGAGTTCCTTGATGATAGGTAAAAGAAATTGTTGGCATATATGATATGTCAAAAATGACAAACTTTTTTATTGCTGAAAATCTCTAACGTCATCTTATATTGTTTATGAAAACGGTTCCAAATATATCATAGGTACTAAAAACTAATAGAAATTATTTTTATAAAGAGAGATACATTTAATATGTACTATGGTTTAATTTTTATTTCACTAGCATTAATAGTTCTTTTGTAATAATTTTCCCCCAACACCCTAACTTTTAAATAACATGAAGAACTCACGAGACACGGTGAAGACAATGAATAAAATTGGAAAAATACCTCCAAATCACCGTAAAGGCGGTACTTACGTGCCAAGGCACAGAAGACTCGCAGGATCACTTAGAACGCGCGTTTCGACAGCAATGCTGTCATCTTCAGCAATGTCCAATTATAGATAGAGAGGAACCGGAGATTTCAAAACAACTGAAAGTCGCCAAAGACGCTGCAGAAAGAGGAGTTAAGATAATGGAGGACTTTAATAAATTACTTACTAAAAGTGAATCTCAAAAACAGTTCGTTTTGAAAGTCGTCGCAGACTACCGGCGTAAATTTCCAGACTGCAACAGAGCAACGTTGTCAAAAGAATTTTGAGAAACTCGTTATAATTTGAATATATTGTTAAATTAAACTTCTCTGAAAGATACTTTACTATTTTAATGATCATAAAACCTTGAGAGAAATTTATTTTAGTACTTTAAAGTAACAATGTTTTCCCACAAATTTAAAAAGAACAGTTTTTAAATAAATAGAAATATAAAAAATTACACCTTTCAAATTCACTTTATTGATTTAACAAGAGTTTCAAACTCTTTCTATTTCAAATATGAAAACTGTTGGCTTCGTAATATAACATGAAACGAAAAAATCTGAATATTTCTCAAGTTTCGCGTATTTTTATTCAAAATGAGGTATATTTAAGTAAATAACCTTAAAGAACTGCCAAAAATGATAATAAGTTGTGTTTTTTGAAAAGACTGGCGAAATACTTCACGAGATAAGAGGCAGCGAATTTGACAGATTTGAGCAGTTGCGCCGCGGCACGCTGCGACTTGCATGGCACGCGCTCACTTTCCGGGCCGGATCGTGGCAACTACTAAGCAGATGACATGAATATTCGAGACACATCACCAAAAATGTCTAATAAAGTGTTGGTAATAATATCAAAACAATCCGTTGGAATCTCTTTTGCTGAAGATGACAGCGTTGCTGTCGAAACGCGCGTCCTAAGTGGTCCTGCGAGTCTTCTGTGCCTTGGCACGTAAGTACCGCCTTTACGGTGATTTGGAGGTATTTTTCCAATTTTACCCTAACTTTTGCCTTGCGGAGGAAAAAGCAGCTTTTTCTCATTCCTGAGAAAAAACTCGGAAGGTTACCATTTTCTGCGGAGTAAATAAAGTACATTTTAGAAATAAATTCTTCATATTCAAGCGTTGAAGTCATCGAACATTTATCGCGTTCAATGCATGAGTGTAGAATTCTGCCATTTTCACTCTCATAGCTTTAAAATTCCGTTTCCATCCATCTTTATCTTTTCCCCTCCATCTTCCTCCATCTGCACATCCTTCCCAAAGGTTCCTCTTATTCCTTTGTTTGCCATTGTCTGGCGAATCGAAATATACATCAGCTCGGGCGTGCTCTGTCTTCGTGATGGGGTATAGGTCTGAACGGACGAAGAGTCGCTTGGGAGTTAAGGTACTCAGGGTTTTGATCGAGTCAGGATGAGTTGGAGGCGTGCGCCTCCCCCTCCCGCCCTTTCCTTGCCAGGATGTCTCTCTCTCTCTTTCTCTCTCTCCCTCCATAGCCGCCTAGCGGCGGTTGGAGGAAGCGATGTGTTTGGTGGAGAAAGGTCGATGGATGATAAACCATTCGCGAAATAAGGGGTGGGAGGAATCAGTGGAGGGGGTAAGTGGAGGGAGAGGATGGGATGATGGAAGGGTTTTGTCGCGAATAGGTTTACATCTTAGAGATGGAAACTTTTCCGGGGAAATTGTCTTTTTGAAGGGCCGCGGTAAGGAAGTTGTCATTATCCGGTGGCAGAAAATTTTGCCAAATTCCCTTTCTCTCAACCGCAAACTTTCTCGTCTATCTTTAAATATAGCGCGCTAGTACACACTTTAAGATTTCTTGGATAAATAAACGTTATCAAAGAAATGGGGGAGACATTAAATACAATGTCCTTAAATTTATTTCACTAGTTTAGTAGAGTCATTTATAAATTTTTTCGTACATAATATAATTTTAAATTCACCTTCTGCGATCGTAAGCCAATTAGCAGTTACGGAGTGTTCGATGTACAAAATATATTTGACCCCTTGTTGTTTTGTAGCTTTTTGGAGTATTCTATCCGTATTCGAAACCGGCGTAAATTTAAATTAGAATTTAACTACATAAAACATTTCCTTTCCTATATGAATGCCATGGTAACCGTAGTTTTCTGCAAAGTCAAGTTTTGAATCAAACAGTATACGAAATGAAAGAGACTCCTTTGAAGAGTGCCTAGCGGAATTTTCAAGCTAAGATTAACGCGGCTGTCTGCTTCGATAGTTCTTTATTTTATTTTTATTAATTTCACCGCAACAAAAAGCCAACGCGTTCGTTCGAACATGTGCATTAGGGTGGTCCTTAGTTATAGGCAAAAAAAATCTTTTTAATTTCTTCCGGGAAATTTCTTCCATTTGATTAAAAAATAAATTGTATTAAATATTTTTACAATTGGATAAGGGGAAAACGTGCCGCATCGCACTTGAACTTTATGTATTTCATCATTTTTTTTGGTATTTGGGTCATTCCTAGTGAAAACGGAGCAATTCCAATTTTGGATTCCAACGGATTGTTTTGATATTATTACCAGCACTTTATTAGACATTTTTGGTGATGTGTCTCGAATATTCATTCATTTTGAATAAAAATACGCGAAACTTGAGAAATATTCAGATTTTTTCGTTTCACTGTTATATTACGAAGCCAACAGTTTTCATATTTGAAATAGAAAGTTTGAAACTCTTGTTAAATCAATAAAGTGAATTTGAAAGGTATAAATAATGTGTAATTTTTTATATTTCTATTTATTTAAAAACTGTTCTTTTTAAATTTGTGGGAAAACATTGTTACTTTAAAGTACTAAAATAAATTTCTCTCAAGGTCTTATGATCATTAAAATAGTAAAGTATCTTTCAGAGAAGTTTAATTTAACAGTATATTCAAATTATAACGAGTTTCTCAAAATTCTTTTGACAACGTTGCTCTGTTGCAGTCTGGAAATTTACGCCGGTAGTCTGCGACGACCTTCAAAACGAACTGTTTTTGAGATTCACTTTTAATAAATAATTTATTAAAGTCCTCCATTATCTTAAATCCTCTTTCTGCAGCGTCTTTGGCGACTTTCAGTTGTTTTACAATCTCCGGTCCCTCTCTATAGGTGTGATCATTTTTCCACAAAAGGGGATCCTTAGAGAGAAATGTCATTGAAATACTGAACCTTTTGAAAAATTGTCTAGATTCATTAAAAATGAAATGTTCAAGTCCCTTATCTACGAAGTGTTTTATATCTTTCGGGTGTACGGAAAATCTTTTGGTTGAGTCATCTGAATTCTCGTTGATATTTTATTGCAAAGCTAATACCATTCGTTTGTTAATGTCTATTGATACCTTGTTGTCGAAAAACGCTAGAGCTGCACTTTCTGGTGTCCACTGGCTCCCTCAACTACTAGTTTCAATCTTATATATATATATATCTATTTTATATATATATATATATATATATATATATATATCTATTATATATATATATATATATATATATATATATATATGTGTGTGTGTGTGTGTGTGTTTGTTTGTATGTTTTTTATAACTTAGCAACTAAAGTACGTAGAAACAAGAGAATTGTGTCATTTTAACCGGAATAAAGAGTTTGGTGCCATAATCGGGTATTTAAACCGATTTGATTGACTTTAATAATTTTAAAAATATTTTATTTTTTCATATTCTCCATTTGAATAACATAGGGATGAGTCGAATTTACTTTTTCACTTGAATTTTAAAATTGCTTAGATACATGGGACGAACCTGAGACTTGGATGGTTCTATGCAGGAAAGAACGAAGTTTCTTTTTATTGAAGACAGAATTGGAATCCTGATCGAATTGGCGTAAAAATACGTTTAGAATCAGAAAAGTACATGATTTTATCAGTTTTATGACAATACCAATATCTAGACTTCTTCCATTGTCGCCGAAGTTTTGGGTCCAAGGCATTTATATATAACGTACTTGCCTGCCATACTCAGTAGTATGTTCAATACTAGAATCAAGACGAAATTATTCCTGATGAATGAAATGTGTTTTAATATCCATAGGTGAAAAACTTATCTATTGGTTCACCTGCTTCCAATTTTTATAACTAATGTTATTAAGTTTGTAAATTGTTTTAAATGACTCTTTTATCCGGTATAATTCGCTGTTTCTTTTGCTTTGCGCCTAACGGTGTTACAATTTCTAACATAGTGGAAATTTTAATATTTTAATACAATATTCCTATTTTTAACTAATTTTTCCCAGTAGCTATGAATCGTTAGAGGAAGTCTTGTCTCGTAAAATTTATGTTGCCCAATCATAATTGTAGGACGATTATTGATCGTAAAGTGACTCCCAGATATGATAATTAAATTTGGAACAGCTGATTTAACATTCACTTGCTAAATGTTGTTTAACTGTTTAGTAAACACTTGCACTCACTGTTATTTAGAAAGGAGAGCAACAGTTATAAGTTTTAACGCACGTTACAACACGTGTGGATTTATTTGCAAACATTGTAACAGTAGGGAATTGTTAAGAGTGACATATTTTTGCTTAATCTAAACCACCTATACATTAAATTTTCATGGGAAATAAGCGCAAATTTACATTAAACACACAGCGATAGAATATTTTTTTATATTCCATTAAATACTAATTAATAAAGATCCTTTGGCGACTTGAAAAATGAAATAGCGGAGTTGCGCTCGTCTTTGCGTACATTGAAAGTTAGTTATGGAAGCCACATAACCTCGAGGTTATACATTTTGTGATTTAGCAGAATAGGGATACAAGACTGAATTTACTAGCGAGCAGGTGTGTCAGAATTTCAATCATTAGCTGTGCGGTATAAGGAAACTTAGTTAAATATTTTTATGACCACGTTATCCGTGAATCATTAACTCAATGTTTATAGCCTATTATTATTATTTTTTTTACAAATATATTCATTTCATGATGAAGAACGAAATTAAAAGAAATTGAAAATCAGGGCCGGCTTGAGGCAAGTGCCATCTGTGCGTCTGCACAGGTCCCCGTGCGGTCTGCTTTCACATCGAAACATTACAGACAGGCAGACGTCAAAGTGAAACTATAAGCGCATTTTTTTTAAACACGCCAAAAAGAAGAAAATTAATTCTAATGATTGTACCTGCAGAAATTTCATATTAAATTCTTGCGTATTTTAAAATGCAACATTATTATCTCTGTAAGTAACTATTAACCAAGATATTTTGTAATTTTGGTCTCTTGTATTTCCAGATGGAAAGCTGCGAGGATTGCTGAGTGTGGCAGAAACCTTGAAAAAAACTGACTATTGTGCGACTTCGGGGGTGTTGTGTTACGAAAATCAGTACTTTTTATATAGTGTATATTAAAAAATGAAACTGTGAACCAAGGAACGAACAGTTCGTGTATAGTGTTTTTTTCAGTGCCAAATCAAGCCTTCGGAGAGAATGCAAGTCGCACCGGAGATGTCGTGCGTCGACGCAAGGACTGCGGAGCGTCCAAAGGATTCGCCGATGGAATGCATTTTCCCTAAGGTCAGTAAATAATCGACGCAGATGGCACTCCCACCGATGGACGACGGACGATGCTCCGGCCCCAGCGAAGGGTAGAAGAAAATTTCTTTACCACTAACCTTTAACTAACGCTTTAACAAATTTAGAGTAGCATTAGTGTAAGACCGACTGTGCGTGGTCCAGAATCGAAAAAACGTGATCGAAAATAATTTCTCTTTAACTAATCTGTTCAAGTTTAATAAAATGACGTTTCTATATGTTTTTGAGGTTGCTGAATTGGATTTTGAGGTCCATTTGACTCCTAACCCAAAAGTTTTAGCCCCATGGCCATTCTTAGCCCCGAATATATTCCAAAAACTTTAATAGTTGAAAATGTTAATTATTTAAACAATTTTAATAACTTTGAAAGTTTTTAATTTTTGAAATGTAGTCTTATAAATTCTGTTAAAGTTTCGTTTACTTTATCATCTCCGTTTATCTTGAACACCTTCCGTAAGTAGTTTAGGACATGACTTTTCCTAACGTCATTCGGATCATCAATACATTCCATCATTTTGTCATGGAGCATTAACCTAGTAATTCTTATTGATGACATTTCTAAGTAACACGAATATAAACAACTTATTAATAACTTAATTAAGTTACGGATTAATATTTGGATTTAAACGACTGAAGCAATTACGAGAAGAATACCATATATATCTATAATATTATATATTAAAAGGAAATCATTTTGATGCAATCATGCACACCATTTACTTCAAGAGGAATATAAAAAATGAAAGATTTATTTAAAAAAAGAAATTTTCGGGGAAACTGCTTTCCTTAAAAATAAAGGAAAAATAATTAACAGAACATGAAACTTACCAGCAAACTTCAGCGATGAATTGCCTGAAGACGTTAATCTACTAAATAAACAATTGCAGCACTTCACGCACTCTTTATTGATTTCACTGCACTATTTAAAATCTATAGAGCGCCGATGTCAATTGCAAATCTTTTGCGACACAAGATTTTTACTGAATGTCAGACACAACCGCTTGCTGCCAGCGAAAATACACAACTGGCCTCTTGTCCTTACGTGGTGGTGCATTTTCGCGTAGAATTTCACACTCCCTCTCCTAAAGAAATTTGTTGAGTTCCTCTTCCTAGAGAGACGAACTGCTCAGAGGCCAAGAACAATAAAACATTTTATGACATATACCAGTAGGCCACTAACGACACAAAGAATCCGACCAGACGCAGCCGGCAAAACGCAATCACGGAAAAAGTAGAGACGAGGCGAAAGGACACGGAAAACCAACGCCTCGAAACATTTTATGACGCAGCCTCCATGCCTTTCTCGAGAGCAAACTACATGCGCGTGGCCGTCCAGCGGCGCCCGGAAGCTCGCACGAACGTGTTAAATGTAAACAAAAAGGCCTCGATTCTCCCAGGGTGGCACCTAGGGGCACCTGGACTCTTATTTATTAGTTAGCCTACACCCGGCCCTTTAATATGAGACCAGGTTCATGTGTTCCGCTTGATTCCGATTTTTTGTTGCGCTGCTTTTAGTAAGAAATTAACCAAAATGTAAGCTATTTTAGGAAGCCATTTTTCAGCAACTAAAATAATTAATAAATAACTGTGCATTGCATATTCTTATAGCTAAAGCAACATTCTATAACAAAATATACTTCACTTTTACTATTGCTTCATTTGAACGGCTCCATCTTACGGCAAATACATGTATTTTTAGCTGAAAAAGGGAAACCTCGAAAACAACAAATTTTCCCTAACTTTGAGACGATGTAGCAAACTTCACACGAAAGTTCGGAGAAAAACAGTGAGTATTAAATATGACCCAACTCTAGTACTTTATTATATGGTAGTTTCAAGTAGTTCCAAAAACTTGAAAAATCGATTTTCGATCACGTTTTTTCGATTCTGGACCACTGTGCGACGTAACAGAACATCTGTATGCGTCAGTCACTTTCGTATTTCGTGTTTTCTAGGTGCGAATTGTTTTCATGTTAGGTACGTTAGGATATAATATTTAGGGAAACTTAAACGCAATTCTGATTTTGTTCTTGTTAGTTAGTTAGCTTTAACACACTAATAACTATCAATTGTGCATATTATGTTAACCATTTCACTGAGGGCTCCTAAATTTTCGGGAAAGTAATCGAGATGAGAGTGTAAAAAATGTAATTTAAACTCATGTTACATCCCAGTTTCTCCAGCTTGTCTAACATATTTCTCATGATTTTTTCATACTGGGGATCTTTTACATTGCCGAGGAACTTCTTAACGACGTTGTTGAATGCATCCCATGCCTGAAGTTCTATTTCACTCATGGTGTCAGTAAATTCGGTGTCCTTCATCAGTTGTCGAATTTGTGGTCCATCAAGTATGCCCTTTTTCACTTTAGCTTCGGATACAGATGGAAACTTACGGTAGAGATATCGGAAGGACGAGCCACTCTTGTCCAGCGCTTTTACGAATTGCTTCATGATACCAAGTTTTATATGCAAAGGTGGCAATAAAACTTTCTGTGGGTCAAATAAACTGGCATGTTTCACATTTTTCGTTCCTGGTATGAATCTTTCCCTTTTAGGCCAATTTTTATTTGTCCAATATTTGTCCCTCGCTCTACTATCCCATTCACATAAGAAACAAGGGAATTTAGTATAGCCTCCTTGTTGACTCAATAAAATCCCGGAAACCTTTAGATCACCGCACAAAGAACACTCATGTTCGTTATATTTAATTTTTTGTAATACTGTTTGTAAATTTTCATATGACTTTTCTAGGTATATTGAATGTGTGACTGGTATGGAAGCAAATTTGTTTCCATTATGCAATAATACAGCCTTTAAAATCCTTTTTGAAGAGTCAATAAACAAACGCCAGTCCTTCGGGTAGTAGGTTTCTTCTCCCAACTGCTGAATCAAAGCAGGAATATCACAGCAGAAAACCAGTTCACCTTCCATTCTAAAATAATTCCGAAACTCATTCTCGCGATTTCTAAACCAGTAAAAGGTTGTTCCTGGGGCTAATAGGTTCTTTTCTTTTAATCTTGATCCCAATAATTCACTCTTTTCCTAAGTAAGACCTAAGTCGCGGACTAAATCGTTCAACTCACTTTGAGTAAATAGCTGCGGAGTTATGTTTTCGTTGTCAGATGAGAAATACACATACTCCTCTGCTGTAAACTCCGAGCTGGATGAGGATTCGACGTCCTCCAACTCGGCCGGCGGTGTAAGAATCGGGACGTCTGGTCCATGCGGCATAGGTCTTATAGCTGATGGCAGGTTATAATTCGTAGGCAGCAGAAGCATTAACTCTATCACACTTTAGGACGACAGTAGTTGTGAATTTTTTATTACATTCTATTCAATGTTCAATGCATTAACGAAATTGTATAACACTGTACATATATAGGATTCGATAATAGCCATATAATATCGAATTGTGTAAAATCTGTACGTGATAATCCAAAACGAATGCCATTTTCGAATTCAGCGCATCAATATTTATATAAATCACATATGTTTACCAAAGCAGCAAAATCTTCGCAGGCCTGTGTAATCCTTTAAAGTGGTTCCATATATATATATATATATATATAATGTATATTTTTAATACTACAAAACGAATAAGCAGACATGCGTTTAACTTTGCTTAATTCGGCGTATTTGGAATTGGCGGATTTAGTCTACTTCGTCAAACTTTAATTAACACTATTTACAGTAATAGGTGTTTTATTGCTTGCTTTCGATCAACATACATCTATATGGACTTACAAATATGCTCGTAGTAGGTAATCCAAACATTGTGCTCAACTTTTTTTTTATATTTAATGGCCGCGTACTAAAGGAATTAAATTAACTTAATACATAATCAGAAACCGAAAAAATGCAAGTTTTAATCAGTAAATATTCTAAGCGGATCATATGGACATTACATATTCTCAAATAACTGAAACAAAAGCCGTCCGATGTTACGCACGCTGCAATCCCTCTTCTAACCTAAGGCATTAAGGGCGGCGCGCAGCAGTCGTGGCCCGAATGGGGATGAAGTTGGTTCTTTGGATTAGTACGCGGGTAGTTAAGGTACGTGGCCCACGAGAATGGTTTCAATGTCGGCCGATAGATGGCATTAGCGCCGCACTGAAGTGTAAAGTGTGTTCGGATCCCATTTGAAGAAAGGATTAAGGGAGATTTCCTAGAAGAGTTGAGCTTGCTTCTCCTGTTAGCAGAATTGGTTACAGCTGCGCCGAAAATCATTTTGGTTTTCGATGTCTGGCCAGCAATTGCCGCTCTTCAGAAGTGTAGAATTTTCTTTAACCAAACGTAAAAATAATAGTTTTAGATGCTCTTGGCTACATGGAGCGTTATGGGAAATTTTTTAAGGAAATGAATTAATGTTGATTAAAATCTTGTGTAAAAGGAACTGTGCCAAAAACGCCATCCATGAATGCATGTCTGGCTTTAGCTAACTAGTTTGCAATTTGCCTAAACGTAAACATTTTCGTTTTTGTGTCTTAGCAATTCTTAAAGGGGTTAAAGGTCGTTGAGATATTCGCTAAACTTAATGAAAAGGAATTAAACAAATTAACCTTCTGAACATGGCTGGGAAGCGAACCCCAGCCTTCCACAGAATGGATCAATGAGTCAGTATGGGTAGGCTTATTCTTCTCTTTAAAGCCCCATTACAACTTTCTGAATTTTCACTATTAACTGATCTTTTTCCATAAACTTAACTGCGGTTATTTTTTATTGATCTATGAACAAATGTATTTTCCAATATCTTGATTGTTTTTTCTTAAAATTCAATTCGTTTCCCATTCTCTCTTAACTGAAGTTTATTGCCGAGCCTGTCGGGAAAAAAGTCTCGAAAGATAATGGAAATTGGATTATTCGATGGCGCGAATCCGAATCCATTAAAATGGAGCATGTCAATAATCTTTGTCTTCGGAAATAAAGCAATCTTTTTTTTTGGCAACCTTATCTTTAATTCATCTAAACATTCGATGGGACTTCTTCTTCTTTTGAATCCCACTCTTTCGAAGCATAGGATTTCCTGGAAGATGTAAAAGGTTCTTACTTTAAGCGGGGAGAAAGAACTAAAAGGAAAGAATATTCTGTATCAATACACGAGCTTCTTTTATTTTGGAAGGAAACGAAGATTTCTTGGAGAAAAGAATTTCGTTTAGTTTATGTTGATTTGAATGGCTTTTTCTGCGGTATGGCCTTTAGCATTTCATAATTAAACACCATATCGGAACGCTTGAAATTCAATTTTCGTATTTCGCAGAGTACGAAATTAGTTGCGGTTAATTATTTAAACAACCAAACTCTAATACAATTACTGATTGTTTATAACGAATAAATCTTCATTAATGTTTCTTTTCCATGCAACTTATACAGGCCCATAACTATTTTTACTTTTTGGAAACTTCAACTATATAAATCTTAGATTTATTTTTTACTTTTTTAATGCAAATAAATGTTGGTTTCATTATTTGATTTATTAAAATATTATTTCAACTTAATTCTTAAGCATACCCGTCCAATGGGCAATTACGCTAATAAATAAATATTTCCGCCTAAACAAAGGACAGAAATCGGTTCAGGCAAAATAAAATTTCAGTTTTAACTAGATAACTGATTTAATTAAGAGTATTGTTTTTGGATACATTGAGAAAATTCACAATACGATTAGACAGACCTAAAAATACGGTAAAACTACGAAAAAATATTATTTCCTTATGTTTAATAATTGGATCTGTATTTTCCCTGATTACTTCGAAATTTATTTCGAGGATTAAATTATTAATTTCATCCAATCAAATAATTATGTTGACGGCCTGCTTAAAATTCGCTCATTAATACCCTTCCGACGGCATTCCATGACTAATGTGGAAATTATGAATTACTAGCTGAACCCACGCAATGTTTACGCGGTTTTTTTCAATTAATTTATAAAAAATTAAGGAGTGTGTAAAAAAAGTTGATCTCAATAATTCCAATTTAACTATACTAATGCATTTTTCAGGTATAGGTAAGGTTCGCGGGTTCGAATCTTGCTGAGGGCAAGGCTGTGTGCGCGTATCTACAATTTATTATGCGAAATCAGTCAGAAATCAGAATTTAAAAGTCATATTATAGAGGAAATTAATGCTACACAGTAGGTAACTGATCGCGAAATTTTATTTTTTTAATTTTCTTTGTTTCTTTTTAATCAAATATGTCCTTTTTATATAACAATAAATACAACCTTTTATGTACATTATCAATGAAGAGTAGATAACCATGTAATGTTTTAAAAATAACGTGTCCCTATTCTCATCTAATTTTAAATTTATGAGCCTATTTGCGTTAATAAGCATTACGGATGTATAATATAATGGTTCTACTTACCCGATGAAATGAAGATTCAACTACTTTGATTAAATCGTTAGAAACGCTTCCCATACGCAGTTAACTGATTAATTATCCGTAAATATTTACGTTGCCATGTATAAAGTTTGACGTTGCTACAGCAATAATTTAGTTGCTTAAACAAGATTTTGAAGTGAATAACGCTATTCTTTCACCGATTTGAAGGTTTAATTAATTAAATAGGAGGCAACAATGACGGTCGCCTTGGCAACGCCCGGAAAGAGTACGAAATACCCGCAAAATTTCAAAAACAATTGCGTATTTCTGAAACCTGTATCTTAAAAAAGCCGTTTGTCGTAGACATATGCGGTGCACTGCGTTTCGTTTCTACAAGCTATAAGATCCCTAGAAAACTATTCTCATTTTCATAAAGTCCCGGGTTCGAATCCAGGAGACAATTATATGTTTCCATAGGTTTACACGGGATTTTCGATTTTTCAGAGTGCAAGGTTTTTTTCCTTCATTCATCAAAATACGTATATATGGACCGATATTCTTCGTTTTTTTTTATTCGACGGCTAAAACTCTATACTATCTTATTCTTGCGATTTTTACAAGCTGTGTAGCATTAATTTCCTCTATAATATGACTTTTAAATTCTGATTTCTGACTGATTTCGCATAATAAATTGTAGATACGCGCACACAGCCTGGCCCTCAGCAAGATTCGAACCCGCGAAAGTTACCTATACCTGAAAAATGCATTAGTATAGTTAAATTGGAATTATTGAGATCAACTTTTTTTAAACCACTCCTTAATTTTTTATAAACTCATTGAAAAAACCGCGCAAACATTGCGCGAATTCAGATAGTTACTATAAAATTTACCGATTGTTCCGATGTATCGAAAAGTAATAAATGCAGATCAGCTGTGGCGCACTTCCTCCCCCTTTTCTCCCATCCCCCTTCTCTTTTCTCCCCTTCCCCCCTCCTTCACTTTCCCTCCTTCCCCACTTTCTCCCCTCCCCCAATTTCGCCCCTCCCCCTATATATCCCCTCCCCTCTTTTCCTCCCTCCCCCTATATATCTCCCCTCCCCCTATTTATCCCCCCCTCCTGCTACTCTTCCGTCCCTCCTCTCTCTCCCCTCCCCTCCCCGCTCTTCTCTCCCACTCTCCTCCCTATGAGAGCTTGATCGCTTTATCCTATGACGAGCGCCGTGCGCACACGATCTAATTTTGGTCCGCGGCGAATCAATTTACGCTACACTAACGACCAAACCGGGCGACGGATGTAGATTTGAACCCGGTGACCCCCATCACGGCGACCCGTCACGCTGCCCGCGGTAAGCCATCGAGAACAGATGGGTTAATAAGAGGGATGGGTGACAGAGAATGGTGAGAGGGAGCGTGCAAGAAGGAGGGAGCGAAGGGAAGATGCGAGAGAGAGAGAGGCTGGCGATGGCAGGTCGAAGTGGGTCGGTAATTGGTCTGGAAAGGGGAGACCACGTGACGGCTTATTAATAGGCCGCCTTGTTATGTTAGTGACCGGCGATTGATCACTGTGAGGATCGGTCGAAACATATTCGATTCACCCTCCGAGGCGAGATGGCGCATTTTTAGATGAAAAGTTAATGGCGCGTTGAAAAATGTCGGAGGATACGTTTACGTCGAGGATATGAGGTCGATATTGCGTTTCAAAAGGGATAAGACATGGTGATATAAGAATGAACCCTTCTCGTCTTAAACTTGTTTAAATTGCGCTGCACCATCTTACCCGACACAAATGATCAAATTACCGGTTTCCGCAAGTTCGGTATTTTTGTCTCGTCGATAAGAAACTTTCACTCTCCTTTTCTTTTGTTGATCACTTCGTAGAATTCCAATAAAAGGCACGTGATTGGTTTTATATTCTGTGGGTGGCAATCCTCAAACAGCGCCACTTTGTTAATATCACGTATTTATCAATAATTTTAGATGTTGAACCGGGAAAATTTTGGTTTCGCGTTAGGTTCCTCTATTATCACATTTTTTTGCAAAATAATATGGAATCAATAACCACATAAAACCCTCTCAATGGAGTTTGGACAAATTAAGCCTAATGCGTGAGCGGTAATGGAAATTTAAGCTGCGGTAGAGGAAAGGAGCAATTGTGAGAAGGAATGAAACTAAATAATATTACTTAATATTACTTCTCGAATATCGTATTAAAACTACCAATTAATTGTATTTTATTTAGTTACACATATTTAATTTATCGGAAAATTTAAATGCTAGCAGAACTTCATCTTGTATTAACACAAGTATTAATCTACATAAACGCATTAAAAATATTGCTTTTGGCAGTTTATAAACACAATGGCTCTGCTTCTATGCGCTTCGCCTTTAGCCTTCTGAAAGTAATTTTTCGGGATTGCGCTTATCAAGACGCATGTTTTTATCCGTAAATTAATTTCTCCGACGCATTGCTCACGAAATATAAATTTTTAAATATTTTAAACGGCCGCCATTTTGTTACAAGATGGCTGTTGAAAATGTAAAGTTTTCCAAGCCGGCAAAAACAACATGGAGAATATCACATTTCTCTACAAAATAAGGTTGGTACAAAGGAGATCAGACGGACGGACACTTACGAAATTACATATATGACGTATGATACAATTTATTATTTAGCTTTTAAATCAAAACAGTTATCACAGCATCTTCCCGCCTTGAGATTGAAAATTTAACGTTTAACTTCTTAGCGCAATGCTCTATGTAATAATTTAATTCATTCATCTTCAGCAATACATCTAAGAAATCATGAACGTTATATTGCGGAAGACAATATGGTAAATGCTCATTATAAGGGTTCACTTTAATAATAAACGGAAGAGTAAACATCAAGTTTCGGTTGAGCAGTTTCAGCCAAAACCTTTTCAGATCTTGAATTCCTCATAAAAATTTTAAATGTAAAGTTTTGTGCTGATCTGATAATTAGTTCTTAATTTAAAGTCCCCACAAAATTCCAGTCATACACATCAAGGACAAGAAAATAGTCAAAGCGTACTCAGGGGACCTCGAAACGTAAATTTCCGTTGAAATCTCGAATTCGGTTTTTTTCACGAATATAACTCCTTTACTACGTATGGAGAAAGTAAAAATTCGAATGTAAAAATAAAATGTGAAAAAATACTAATTAGGTAACACAATAGACGAGGAGAATAAGAATTTCCATTCTTTTCCGTGTGAATCAGTGCAAATCTCAATTATAAGATATTTATAAATGTTAAAAAGTACACTTCTACATATCAGATTAACGCCGATTAGATATTAATCAATTTAAAAAAAACGAAAAACCCAGGGAATCCAACACGAGCCTTTGTTTTACACTCCTAATGTTGAGAAACGTCATGTGTTGTCAATATAATCAAAACTGAAAGAATCTTAAAAATTGGTGCAGCCGTTCTCAAGTTATTCGATTTTATTTGAAATATCGTTGCGCGTGACGTCATCATATATGGGCATCATTTAACATCGCGTAATTAGTGTATAATAGGATAAAGTTGTAAAATATTTAAATGGTTTATTATTCGATCATTTAATGGAATATTTCATATTAAACACTTTTAAAATAAATTAATGAATAATTATACAGTTCAAATGATTAAACGAGAGATGTCATCATCAACTTGCAGGTCTTCCAGGGATGGACGATAGCGGAAACAAACAGGATCACTCAAACAATTTGAAAAGAATTCGTTTTAGATACTTTCTCCAGTGCTGATCATGCTGCATAAAATTTCTCAAACAGTTAACAGCCTTTGTTTAATTTGGCGTATTAGTTAATAAGATAAAATATTATAATTAGAATTAATATTCCACTAATTAAGTTGCCCGTGTACTTTGTAGTTTTTCATGTTGCAAGTTTATCCGCATTAAACTCGCATAAACTTCTTAAATAGGAAATTTTCGCCACAAAAAAACATTTTTCGTAGCCTTTAATCTGATCGAATTCGTTCTGTGTTTTATAAAAGTAGAGAGAATATGGGAAATTAAAGCTCTTTGCAAATAAATTGGATGATGAAAAAAAGATTAATTTAACGTCTGAAGTTTTCTAGGAAAGTTTGCGGGAAAATTATTAATTTTTTACAATAACTCGGAATTCCCAAAAGCTGAGAGGCAATTAAAAAAAATGAAAGTCATTAAAGGAATGCTGCTGAAAGTTTACGAGGGATTTGGAAATGTAATTTCGTTTATTCAGCGCTGGCTTCAATTTATTATCCATCGGAAATGAAAAAAGAAACGTAACGAAATGTTCATTAAAATTTTGAATGACATCACACGTTACGGAATATTCTGTTTTTATTGTGCGAAAGGAAAAAATTCGATCATTTCGTCAGACGGACATTTTGAGAGAAATTGTAATCATTCTTATTAAAAACTCTATTTGAGCCTTGTTTGACGGGATATGGCATTATTCAATTATTTATTTTGTTATTCACAGAATAATGCGACATTGAGCTCTAATGAAACGTTATCAAATCCTTTTCGTTCCCTTTCACGTGTTTGCGCTTCGAGTTTCGCCATGTGTGCATCCCTAAAAAAGTGACTATTTGATAGAACGGAGGAAAAATTGATTTTTAGGAACGAAAAACCTTTATAGTATCACTGATAAAAACCAACAAATTTCCTATTTTAGAATAATATTTGCATATGTGACCTTTAATCGAAAAAAAGGGCCAATCACAAAAAACGATAAATAACCGCACTGTTTATCATGTATGCATTTTAAAATTACAAGAGGAGAGAGAGAGAGTTCGTTTTTGTTTCAGTTTTTCGTCGGGAAATTCTGCGCTTCAATTATAACGACTCGTTTTAATTATTAATGCATTTTTCCATATCAAATTCCGATGATTCTGCGCTAAAATTAATGAATACACAAACTACAGTGGCAGTTACTAGGAAAAACGCTTTTTAAGCCCAAAATAATTTATTCAGGCTCGTTCGGCGGAAGAGCTTAATGCCCAAATCACCATTAGCGCAGAAGAATAAAAAAAAAGCCGATCGCAATTTAGTTCCGCATTTGGCCGTTGAAACCGTCTGCAGTAGATGTCTCCGCAATTTCCGCGGCCATGGATTTGTTCGGTTCTCGCTGACTCGTATAAAGAGAGAGAGGGTTTTCATTACCATCAGGGGGTCATAAATGATATTCACAAAGACCCCATCTCCCTGTAGCCTCTCTGCGGGAGGCACGTGTAGGGGAGGGGAATGAGGGGAGGGAGAGAATGAGAGGTCGCTGTGGGAAGAGGCTATAATGGATCATCGGTCGCTGAGTCTGTGTTATTGGACGAGCGAGCGGCCGTAGCCGCATTGCGCATCGGGCGGCATCATTTCGATAGTTTTCGCGAGGCACTCTTATTGTTGGGCAGATGGCGACCATTGTCGCAGGTGGCGTGATCGTCCCCAAACGCCACCTATAGGATATTTTTTTTTTGGAAAAAAAGAAGAAACTTCTTTCGATTTCGGCTGACGTTGTGTGTGGCGAGGACGGAATTGATGACGCTATCGTTGAGATGCTTCCCAAGAGGGGAACGGAGGAAAGCTGAACGGATTTGTTCTCGGATTTGCGTTTGAGCTTATCCGTGGTAAGCTGCGTTTAGCGGTACAGTAAATGCGGGGAATAATTGCGATCCGTCGCCATGTCTAACAAATTCGTTCACCTCGACGTAATTGAACTATATCGTTTCGCATCTAACGCAACGTAATCAAAGAGCGGCGTAATGCGAAATTTACTAAAATTTTTAAAAAATTCGTACATCTACGCGTTTATTTATAACCGTGAACATAGAAATTTATAAATTGAAGTTAAAAATCCCTTAATATGTATAAATGGTACGTGAAATGGATCTTAACTAATAAAATCGATCTACATATTTTATTTCATTTTCGCGTCATTATTAATCCTGAAATATACATTTTCATATTTAAAATATGAATGAATATAAAATTTTCCACTGATTTATACTAAAAATATGACAGTTGAATATAAAATAGATCTCATAATTAAAATGTCAATTATTAATTGAACATTTTTATTCCATTATATTAATTCGGTCCGTGTCACAAATCAGAAAGAAATAATATTATACGCACGGTATTTAATGTCATTGCTTTACGTAAAAATTCTGATTAATCATCTACGCAAACGAATACAGTAAAACCCCGCTATACGTTACCCCGCTATGGGTTGTTTCGCATATACGTCGCCAATCAATTAAGGGGCATGTTTCGTTATAAGTTGTGTCGCTTCGCATATACGTCGTTTGTGAAATGCTAAAAACAAAATTTCAGAAATTCCAATTGCGATGCATAAATTATAACTATAACAATAAAAACCCTCTATTCGACTTTTAATTTTGTTTATTATTATTTATATGAATTAATTTAATTTCATGTTTATCAATTCGTGTAAAATAATACTCAGAATAAACATTTGCTGGCCATGTGTTTGAGAGATGACAATGGGTTAGGTCAAGGGTGGGCAAACCACGGCCCGCGGGCCGTATGCGGCCCTCGAGATTATTCCATGCGGCCCGCGAAGCTTTGGTGAAAAAGCGATCCGTAAAATTTAAAACAATTTCGTATTACTTTTGGTAAAATTATGATAATAAAACCTTTAGTTTTGAAAATTTAGCCATACAATCCTTGTTTGTGATTATAGGATGCCTAAGAATCTAAGCAATTTCCGATTTAAACTCTAATCTGGCCCGCCAAAGCATTGGCACTTTTCAATGCGGCCCGCAGAAGAATTCGCAAACACCGATGCGGCCCGTCATGCAGAAAAGTTTGCCCACCCCTGGGTTAGGTGGTTCACAAGCCACACGAGATAAAAAGGACTATCCCAATTTTAATGACGTTGTGTAAAAACCTATTTCTGAGCTATAAGAGAGCTTTGTTTAACATTTTGTGCGTCCTTTCATCCCGGTTTACGTTTGCGTTGATATCTCATGAGATATTGGATATACTTCGGATTGCGACATCTGCATGAAAAGTACTCTAAAGTGCTTATCAGTGTACTTGTAAGTAAAGATACAATTTTTGTGCTCCATCACACTGTAGACAATTATTTTCGGTGATTTCTGAATTTATTATTGCAATTGGTTACTCGTTGTTACGATTGAATGTATATTAAACCGTAGTAGAAATGAGTGGTAAACACATAGTGGTAACATAGTATGTCCAATGTACTGTATTGATATGTACCTATTATTTGGAACACAAATGTGTCACAAAATATCCGCCAGGAAAGTAACCCCTAGTTTTATCATAGTTCTTATGGGAATCTTTGTTTCGCTCTACGTTGTTTCGTTATAAGTCGCATTTTTCAGGAACGCATCTCCGACGTATAGCGGGGTATTGCTGTACTTATATTTGGAGGTGCGTTCGTTACCTGCAGGCATTTCATGGGAATAAAAACGGAATAAGGACATACCTATAATTTGAAGCAAACGACATCAGGATCTCTTCAAGTTAATTGAAATCATCGACTGCAAAACCCTTATCTGCATTTCAAAGTTAAATATTCCGCTTTCAGAGAACCTCTGCAGCAACACAAGAAACTTCAAAGGGTCGTTATTGAAATCGACGGCGAATGCGGAAAAAAAAAAAAGTTTCGGAACACCGTTTGGAGCGCCTAAATGCAACTCTCCTCGTTTTGCGTACAAAGTTTGCACACTCTAACCCTTACTCCATCCGCGTATACTATAACCCTCTCTCCGCACTCTCCTCATCTCTCCCACGTTCTACTCTCCGCCTTCCCTCTCTTTCTCTCTCTCTTCTTTTTTTTTTAACCAAACTCCAATGTTCCGAAATCCCAATACACACCCGACCTCGAATCCACTCTCGCGCGATAAAAGGACTACTTTTTATCATTATTTTTTTTGGTCCTCCAAACTCTTTACGGTCCCTTATAAACAGTCTCTCTGCCACTGCACCGCCCCCAAAATGGCGAACCGTGGCAAATGGTTTTCCTCCGTAGTAAGTGCGGCAGATGTTTAAAATGGTCACGTTTTTCTTCGAGATCTCTGAATTCTCGTTCAAAAGTCGGTCCAACCCGAAACCGCGTTTTTATTCCGAGTTCTAAAAGTGCTCTCGGATATGTAAATAATCGCAATGGAAGCGGGATATTTTAACTCCGCGGCAGTACTTTCAAGCGCCAGTCGACGCACATACTACCTGCTTGGTTTCATGCTCGCACGAACGCTGTTCTTGTTCACAGCGCACGACGAAACATTATATTTACATAAAGAGTTATTATTATGCTGGGTTTAAAAAAATTGTCTGTTGTCAAACTACATAGGCTAATATAATTTTTTAATTTGAAAATTATATCTGCCATAGCCAAGAAGTGGTCTGCTCTCGCGTATCTGCGAAATTCAGGCGTGAGCAGATATAATTCATTTTTCAAAATGAATTCTTTCTTCCGTTATTTGTTTTTTAATTTGCACCCTTGGAAGCAAAAGAAAATCGCCACGGCGGACAATTATAACTTATTGCGGTGGTAATAAGTGTCCAATAACCGGATCGAATTGATGAAAATGACACAACGGTATTTTAAGTGTAGAACTAATTTAAAGTAATAACTTTATTAAAAAATAACGTCGGACGTAAGAGACAATTCTATTTCGTCTTCCTTAAACTAACGTGTTTTTAAAATAATGCCAGAAAGATTCATACAAGATTCCATCTGCTTCCCCTTTCACGGAATTGTTGCTGTTCTTTGTTTCTGTAAATTTGAAATACTTCTCCGTATTCAGTAAAATCTTTACCTTCTTATGCAAATCTCAGGTAGAATTTTGTTGTACAGAAATATTTTCATTTATCGCAGAGTTTCTTGAGATTGTTTCTTTATCTGTAGCCTTTGTTTGTGTGCTCGGGTAAGTCCATAGTTGAAAAAAAAACTATTCCTCTCTCTAATTTCAGAAGAAAAGATTCCATAAGGTCATAGGTTACCCAAGAGGAGAACGGAATAGGAGTTAAGGGAGGGGAAGGGAGAGAGAACCGTTGAGAGCAATATGACGCACAAGTAGGTTATCAAGGGAGAAACCCACGGAAAAGGAGGAGCATTCAATTCCTTGAAAGGAGGGGAATGACTTGGAGGGGAAGAGGGCGAGATGTTCTTGGAAAAATAAGACGAATCACGAGTGTAAGGCAGCAATAATCATTCATTTGAGATGCACCCAGTGAAGTTTTCATATAGTTATGGCGTTTATGAAAGGATTCTCTATTGGTTGTACGATTTACTACAGTAGTTTTAAAAGTTTACGGCGATCAGATGCGCGAACTGTCACGTGACACGGAGGGGAATGGTCAGAGAGGGGGAAGCTTAAGGGGAAAGTGAGCTGCATGATTTGCTGCTTGCCAGTGTCGCCAACCTAAGGAAGTAATACTAACCATAAGTATTACTTGGTCGTTTATCTACAGCAGGTCCTGGTAACGCCATTTTGAAACGGAATTCATATGATACCCGCAATTTAATAGAAAGTCAACTACGACGGAGGAAAGGATTTCCAAAAGAAAAGTGAATATTTTACAGAAAATTTTTATTACATTCACATTGAGATACATTTTCATGAATATTTTTTATTCAGATTCATCTGAATCTGAAGATATGATCACCTCGTTCACAATATCATATAATATACGTATAATCATTTTCAATTTTTTATAACCGTAATCGAATCTGGAGTGATTTCTAGCAAATATTTTTCTCCAGTGAGACAATAGCCTCGTGCGTTAAACCAAGAACAGTCTGTATCACCTCCGTTATTTATATCAATTACATGCTGGTGATGCCTCTATTCCGTGCCCTTTCTGTCTCAACCCTCTTCTCTTCTACCAAACCCATCTCTCTCTCTCTTTACACATCTTTCTCTCTTCTCAAGCATTCTCCTCCCTTCTCCATCCCTTTTAAAAAGAAAACCTTCTGCCTCTTTACTAAACCCCTCTTCTACCTCTGCTCTTCCTTTGCAATGCAAATTCTTTGACTTTTGCTTTCCTCTCTTTTTTTCAAATATGCATCGGACTCTAAAACATTTTCAACTATTTTTCCTCTTCGCCCTCTCTTTGTTATTATTCCCTTTAAAAAGGGGGAAGGGGCGTGCGTAGAGAAAAGGGGAGAGAGTAATGGAGGGGTTTGGAAGGTAGGTAGGTGCTTTTTGCGGTCGGAGGCGGAATTCAAGCCCCTCGATCCCATTCTCATTATCTACGTAATACGACTTTTGAAGATGGCGCTTTTATCTCCTTCTTTTGTTTTTGCGAGACGCGGTTTTGTCACCTAATCGATATGCGAGAGTCGTTTCGGCGTCTCTTGTTTGAGAAATGCATCTGGAGAGAGAAGAATAGTGGGAATTTTCAGCTCTGCATCATACCTGACGTCGCCGAGAAATTAAATTTTCGACACTTACGATATCCATTACCTGGAATTTTATATTCTTTATTACAAACTGTTTTCTCCCTTTCCTCGTTAGTTATTTGTTTCCATCCTTTGCGGTAGAATTCCGTTGTTATTAGTTAGCATTGCGTAATTTATTTAAGATTTATTTTCGTTGAGTGGGCTGATGTGAATAGGATGCGATGTGTGCACTAAAATTGTACTCGAAACCGATTGACGTCTCTTTGAGTTTCGTCGTAACCATTATCCAATTACTTAGTTGGATTGCTTCGCGGAGTCACCTCTCATTGCCTTTGTGCTGACCTTTTCTCGTGCCGGTTCTTTATAGTTCTTTTGTTCACTCCTCGAGCCTCCATATTGTCATCAAAGAGATCTGTAAATCCATTTACCTAAAAAATGTACGCAATGCCGAAATAAAATATTTAAAAATTGCGCGGAAGAATTGATATCCTTTCAATAAATAGAATATATGGCATTATTTTGATTCACGAATCGAATGAGTAATATCAATTTACATTCTTTACTATAGAAGAACGCACGAAATTCGGTGGCGTAAACTTCAACTCGAAAATTTTTTTACCGATTGTTCGTAGTGAGTAATTATAGCCTTATGAAAATTTAAATCGATAAACTTTTATGTCGAAATTGGGTTAGGCCGAAAAGTGCACCCATTCATAAATGTATATTCCTTCGTCAAGTATAAAATATATTTATCGTTTCGAACCATGGATATTTATGTCTTTAGATGATGCGAAAATATATATTTAACTAATATAGCCATTTATAGTAACATTTTTTACATTTAAATAATAACTGAAATTAACTTAGAGTTTTATTGATCTTATTCGTCTGTGTAGTTCAAGAGGATATAATCGTTTCAGCTTTGAACGAGAAGGATGCGTCCATGCATTTTCATATTGCTCACGTGCTTAAGTGCAGATTTGAGGGTCGTTCTTCTTATGCAGCGAATCGGATATAGGGAGCGCTCCGAGAGAGTCGATCTTAACCCACATTAAAATAATAATAATGCGACGCAAGGACGGTGGCGGTCGTGAATCACGGCGCGAGGCACATCTCGATGCTTTGGAAGTCGTCCTCCTCTCTCATGCTTAATTCATGAAGAGGTCCGCCTGGCGTCGCGCAGAGCGCATGTGTCAACCCGAGTCTCTTTTGTCTCGCCCTTTCACTCGAGCCGCCAAAGGCTAACAAATTCACCGTCGGATGTGTATCCGAGACTACAGAGAGAGAGAGAGAGAGAGAGAGAGAGAGAGAGAGAGAGAGAGAGAGAGAGAGAGAGAGAGGATCCTCGAGTCAGATGCGCGCGTTACAGACAGAACGGTCTCGCGCCATTAATTTCCTCGCGACGTTCGTCCCAGTTACTCATCAAAGTACGCGTGTTTTCGAGTCTAAGAGTCGTAAGCAAAATGCGCGGATGAAAGCCACCATACGAGTATGCGAAAGTGTTCTTTAATGCATAAATAAATAAATGGAAACTCGCTTTTTGCATTTTTGAATATTCCAATCTGGGATTTTTTTTGTAGAATTCTGACAAACAGCAAAATGCTGACTATATTTGTTGGAATATACGTTGACGTTTTATTGCGTTAATAGTGATAATATGCACTTTCGTTAAAAGCTAAGAAATAGATTTAATATATATTTTTCTGTCATCTTTTTACGGATGTAACATTTGAAAAAAATGGCGTTTGGACTGTAGTAGTTTAGAGGCACATTATTCGAATATAAATATTCCTCGATTAACAGAATTTGTTTATTTAAATTGCTTCCCTTTTCATTAATTTAGGTCTGGATTTTAAAATTTCATCGTCCTAGAAAACAAACAAATAGGAAAATTCCAAATTTATTGCAAATGCGGTCATAAAATTCCCCTCATTAAAATTACAAATGTTTATTTTCGGAAAAATGGTGCGTGGTGAACTAAGCAAACGATTAATGACGCCAATGGTAAAATATTGGAATGCACACAAAATGGCGAAATTGGAAATGGAATAATTTTTAGGAGTGAATATGCCACAAATGAATTTTTAATAAAGTCAGTATTTTAAAAGCTTTTATCACTGCTAATGGAAATAAAATTAATGTAAAAAATTAATAAATGCGAAACATTAAATGTCTTTTTATTTAAAATTGTAATAAGGAAATTTTATAGTTTTTATCATGCACTCTTTTAAGACATACCGACATGGTAAATATCGATGCTTGTGTTGCGCTTTCACATACTCGTACAAACGCTCTTCTATTCGTTTTTAACGGCGTTTCTCCTCCTCAATTAAAGAGGTTCCTACTTTATGTCTCGTTTTGCAAAAAACTCCATCATTATTCAATCAAGACGCCTGCCTTTGCCGAAGAAGAAAAAAAAGTCCCGATTCTTAACAATAGCAGTTCCGATTCCATTGGAATTCGTTATGAATTCAGCATTCGTCTCGAAACTTCGCTGCAATTTCTCAGACAAATGGAATTCTAGTCTTGACGTCGGATCTCATTATGCCTCTGCGACCTCTGAATTATTCCCTGCGTGTGTTCGCTTAGGAAGGCGCCATCGCTACCAACCAAGGGGACGATTCTTGCCTTATTTTATGAGCCATGCCTAACTGCTTCCTTTCTTTGGGAATGGTGGAAACCATCAACTCCTTACCGAAGACGAAAAAATTTTACGACCTCACGAAATGCGTCTTTGTGCGCATAAAAAGTAATAGAATTATCTCCGAAGAGATCGATAAAAGCGTCGATTCCGCGCAATGGCTTTTTTTTACGTTTTTATCCAAGGATTGGAGATGTCTTTCATGATATGTCTGCCACTTAAGCTCGTTGCGAACGGCTTTTTTTTTAGAATACAAAGTTATGTTCATACTTAATGTGAAACGACCCTCACTGTTTTGTTTTTGCAATTGCAAGCGGCGGATTACAATTTTAAACGTATATCAAATTAGTTGCGCTACCACAAATGAAGCAATAATGAAAGAAGTCGGAAAAAATTTTAAGTGTAGCCATTATGTGTTCTTTTAACAATTAATCATTTTTCTCTCTAACTACTTTCCATTATTTACTCTCACGATAAGACCGAAAATACCCCGATACAGAATTTTTTGAGCTGTGCACGCTGATGAGTATCTTCTTAAATATTATTCCGAACATTTTTCAATAAAAACAAGTTTTGCTTCAGTAACGGATACATGATTAACTCATGCAGACACATTATGTATAAGCGTAAGACTTCGTTTATTATAAACTATGAAATGAGATCCATTAGACAACTTTGACTTTATTAAGAGATTGTGATAATAGTAAAGGACGTTTTTTTTCTGAATTCTGGAGTTGTAGAGTCTACTCAGAATCTTCATAAATTAGTGCGTTTGTGAACAGAAGAAGAGTGCTCCGCGCCTTCACGCCATTTTGGAATTGGCGTGACTCGCGTTTAGTCCTCGGATAATGAATCGATGGATGCGTTGCGTTCTCTTTAAAAAAAAAAAAAACGAACGTGTCTGTCCGTACGTCTCTCGGTCGCATTTTCCTTCTCATTATCGTAATGTTCCTGTTTTCCACCCTCCCTCCGTTCCTTCCCCCTCCCGCTCCCCCTCCCACCCCCTCTTCCTCCCCCACCCACCCTCTCTCTCGCCAATATTCGAAATGAGAGGACTTTTCCTCGTGAGGCGTCGCAATGGGAAACTGTCAAAATGGCGCGGAGCACGGCTCAATGGCCTCGAGGAAGTAGGCTTTTTTGCTGATGACACTACTCCATCACATATTTTTTTTACGTGATGGAGCTCTTGGGTGGAAAATTATTCGACACCTTTCCCCACCCCCATTGTTAGCACTCATCTTTTTTGCGAATCCCGAGGAATGTTTTGCGCTTCGCGTGAGGGGAGGAGGAGTTGTTTCTCTCCTTCCACAGTAATTAACGGAGATATTTCTAGATGAAGGTGCTATATCGGAGGCGAATAAGACGAGACGAGCGGCGAGAGAGACGTCTTGGGAAAAATGTCGAGACATTCGTTAAATTCGGAATCGGTTCATCTGACGCTCTGTTTTAAAAAGTAATGTTTCAAAAAAATCAGTGATTTCTGTCGAGTGTTCCATTTCATCCAGTTTTATGAGTTGCAATTTGAGTCGTTTATGACATTAAATTTCCTCAAAAATATTCGACAACGCTTTAATTTCATAAATGAAATAATCACTGGAGATGTTAAAAGGGTCTTTTGTAGCATTATTCGGTGTTTCCGAGCTGATGTGGCGACAGTATTTCTTTGTGATAATTACTTACAAGTAAATGAAAATGTTTCATTGAGTCTCCAGTGAAAATGCAATCTGACAAAGGTCCTGTTTTCGATGAGGTGTCGATGGAACGAGAATTGTAACTTTATTGCTTATATATAGGTATTTACACTTAGCGTAGCGTTTTTACGAAAATGTTTATAATTAGTTACGTGTTCTTTTATGGAAATAATATAACATTCGACTGATTAAACGATGGTTTACATAAGGAATGGATTTATTTTGACATTAATACGATTCGCCCATCAAATATATAACGCACCGTTTTAAATGTAAAAACTGAAGGTTACATTCATTAAAATGATAGTTGGAAAAGTTCTTTCGCCATATGAAAATGGCCAATTTATTCGTGGAAGAAACCAAAATCCGTAATATTAGGCAAAGCGAGGCAGCGAGCGAATAACAAACGCCTCTCAAATTATCTCCAACATTTATTTTTGCATATGAGCGGAGGTTTTCGCGAAGTGCGAAAGTTTCAGCGCGTATTCCTACATTCGCCATGGCGCCTGATTTAATCTGCATATTCCCCTCTTGCATTTTACCGGAATATGATTTCGCAGCTTTTAGCAATATCTGCCCTCTTCCTAAACCACGGGGCGTCGCTTCCATTGCTGATATTATCCGTTTTTACGAGTCCCGTTGCCATGGAAATGGTCAAGCTTCGCCCGCGATGGCCGCCGCTCTTCCCGGTAGCGACGGAGTTTACGAACATGCGGCTTTTCGAAAAACCGCATGAGCAGGTGCTATAGAGTTTGCTCACGTCTTGTATCGCAATAAGGCTTTCAAACCTTAACCACAAAGGAACATAAACCTGACTGCACTAATGCCAAAGGATAAAACTTTTTTTTAAGGTTTTATTTTTACGTCATCCTTGTCGGGAAAAAATAACATTTTATCTCCAACCTAATAAGTCAACACTTAAGCGGACTGCATTACCATTACAATCCCCGTCCTGCCCTTTACTTTTTCTAGTCTTTCTTTTTCTCCCCCATTATTCTTCTGTTTTCCTACTTCTCTCTGTCTCCCTCTCCTCCTCCAGTCTCTCACCTTCCCCCCCTCTCTCCCTCCCCTCTCTCCCTCCCCTCTCTCTCCCTCTCCTCTCTCTCCCTCTCCTCTCTCTCCCTATCCTCTCTCTCCCTCTCCTCTCTCTCCCTCTCCTCTCTCTCCCTCTCCTCTCTCTCCCTCTCCTCTCTCTCCCTCTCCTCTCTCTCCCTCTCCTCTCTCTCCCTCCCCTCTCTCTCTCTCTCCCTCTCCTCTCTCCCTCTTCCCTTCTTTCCCTCCCCTCTCCTTCCCTTTCCCTCTTTCTCTTCCCTCCCCTCCATCTTCATCTCTTGTCTTTCATTTCTTTTCTGCGGTGTTACAAAGTCAGCCTTTAGAAAACGGCTCGAGTTTCCTTTTTCTTTAATGCGGCGTCTTTGAGGAATTCTTGTTATCCTTCTAGCGTGATGTGTTGTTTATGACCTCCAGCATCTGCCAGTTGCAAGTAGGTTAGGTGCAATTTCACTTGGATGGAGGAGAGAATTCTTCTTTTTGCAGACGAAGAGTGTGTGTCCCGTTACTGCGTTACTTTTTTTCCCTCGCTTGCAGAGCAATTTTAAAATTTTAATTTTTTAGACGCCGGAGTTAAACAAAGGATTTAAATTTTCATCTCCGATTTTTTTTTCTTAATTGCATTTTCTCACACATTTACCGCGTACATAAATCTACGCATGTTGTATTTTTTCAAATGCTACTTTAAAACAATCTGTTTTATTAGAGAGCAATATCCAAGCTTGACAAGAAAAACGCTACGGTCGAGTTCGTTAGGAAGGCACGAACGTGATGTAAATAATTTATCCCTCGCCTCAATTCTGCTCGCAGATTCAAAACTTTACTTTGGGCGAAGGAACTTGAAGTGCCTTTTTTTTTAGCTTTGAATAATCCGCAAAGCTAAAATATCAAACAGCGGCTGCTAAATGTACTCTCAAAGTTTCTGTAGAGATAAAGCGAATCAATTTCAAAGTCATCCAAAATTATTTTTTATAACTGAAATTTTCATATCGGTGCGTTGGAGGAAACCAGTTATCGGATCTTATCAGTGTTTTTTACTTTGCAGAAACGATGAAAAATTAAGTTGCTTATAAAGTAAAGTAAAAGCGAAGAAAAAACCCCTCCATATTTATTCACTCCACATCGGTCGTTAAATAAGGTTTCATACATAGTGGGTTGTTAACGGCGAACGTTAAAACCAAGGCTACAACCTCGCAACAACAACTTTTCAAGAGGCGACGTGTTTTTATGGCGTCGTTAGAACATTTAGTGTCATACTCCATTCCCTCATATCGCTAAGGCCTTATCGCAGTCACGGCGGCTTTAATATCCCATTAATCACATTTTTCCATAAAATCTCTGATCGATCCAAACAAATGAAACTCGGCCCGAATTCATTATTACAATGAGCTCTCTTTGAAATTCGATCGTGCCTTTGCTCTCTCCCTCTCTTTCATCCTCCTCTCCCTATCTTCCTCTCACTCCATCCGCCCTATCCCTCCCTCTTTTCCTTCCTCCATCCTCTACCTCCCTGTTATCTCTCTCCCTCCCCCTATTTCTCCCTTCCTCCCTTTCTCCTTTTCCTTTGCAAGCAGAAATTGCCCAAAACTTCAATCTCACAAAGATCAATCTTTTCCCATGGACCTTTTCATTCATTTGTAATTCTTTTTCTTGTTTGCAAGTTGAATCCATGCATATGATTTAGCATCAGCCGCAGAATGATTTCGGGTCGATTTTCGCTCCGGCTTAGAGGTCAGAACCAAAGGAAACTTTTGATACGATTTCGGAAAGCAATGGAATCCGGGTCGCGGTTTTATTGCAGAGGAAATACAGCAGATCAAGTGAAACATATCATCCTTCGATCGTTAGCGGAACGACGTCGAGTTACGCTTCTCTCTTTTTCTCTTTAAACTGCTCTAAACAATCGCCAGAGGTGTAATATCTACAGCACGGGTCGGCAAACTATGGCACGCCTGCCAATGATAAGTAAAAACATTGGTTTTGTTCAGCTACTCCAAAAATAGCTAGACAGGCCATTTTAGCCCTTTCGGTGGCTAAGTAGGGGAAATGTCCTCTCGTTTTGTCAATTGTTTTGATTAAAGTAAAATCTTTCCCCGAAGAATTGAAAAATCAGTTGGAGAATAAAGAATGGTTTGTAAACCTTATGTTTCTATCAGACATAACGGCACATTTGAATACGCTGAATGACAAGCTTCAAGGTAAAAGGCTGACCGGGTTATACTTGTATGAAGGATGGAAGTAATTTTGTAAGAAATTGCAGCTCTTCGAGGATGATCTTCAGACTTGGAATCTGAATTACTTTCCCAAATTGGAACTATTTATTGATACTGACGAAAATTTAAAATTTATAATACCAAATTTGCATAAGTATATAATTCTCTTGAAGGAAGAGTTTTCGCGGCGATTCCAAGGACTCCAAAGTCACGGTCCAATGTTTACATCTATTGTATCCTGAGAAAACAACAGAAATTGGTCTCGAGCTGCAGTATTTCGAGTTTCTTAGGATTGAGATGGAGTCAATTGATTTCCTGCGTTCAGACGTGTCGGTCGATAAGTTTTCATCTATGAAGGACGAGGTTTAAAAAAAACCGAAAACCGTTGCTTATTGTTAGACATTTCCTCGTGTACTCCGTCTCAGCTTCCAACAATATTATCGGCAATGAATAAAGTTGCATTCTCTCTTTTGTCTGCATTTGGAACTAGCTACTCTTGCGAGCAAGTGTTTTCTTTAATGAAAAAATAACTTAATCCTGTTCGCAATCGGCTGACAGTAGAACATTCTGGAAGCTTGTCTTTGTCTTCAGACTACCAATTATCAACCAAAATTGACAAAATTGGCGTAAAAAATGGAAGGGTAAGGAAGTCATTAATTATATTATATTAGTTTTCTTCACTTCAAAACAGTAAAAACTATTAATTTAAAAAAATCATGCTTGTAATTCACACTGAAATGTCTTATTAAAAGGTTTCATGTTGGACGCATTTTTAGATGGCGCTGTTAATTATGAAGAAAATGTTTTTAATGTTTCATTGAGAAGTTTTTAAATCGATTCATTAGTAATTATTGTAGTTTTATTATAAATAAATCCTGCTTATCAAAAAATTAATGTTTTACCCTGTTTTTCATAAAGTGGCACGCGAAGAAGGGCGCAAAGAGAAATATTAATAAAAGTGGCACGCGACAGTAAAACGTTGCCGACCCCTGAACTAGAGGGAGAGAGAAGGATGGGGAAGGGGGAGAGAGAGGGAAAGAGGGGGGGGTGAGATGGAGAGGGGAGGAGAGGATGAGGGAGAGAACCATCCGCTTGAATTGCATCATGGGAGTCGTATTTTTTCCCCACCGACATTTAAAATTTATCATATTGATATGTGGTTATGTGTACTTAGGTTTTAATATAATATCCATGTTATTTAAGATAGATTTTCTTTTAAAGACCATTTTTTTACGAATGCCCAGGTTTAATTAACCCATTTGTAATGCGTTAATGTTCTTAGAGTACATTACCTACCTTTGTTGAATCGATCTATCATGAAGCGCGAGAAAAATTTAAGAAATCATTGATTTATTTCATCGTTTTATTACAAATTCTCTTAATTGCACTTTTTTCGATCCACTTATGTACCGATCACTCCATCCACCATTCTCTCAGCTTATCAACTTTCCACGTCCGTTGAATCTGAATCACGAGTTTAAATTGCTGGTAGATGGAATACATGTCGATTGGTCTAATCGCGGAACCGATGCATTATTTCCGATTATTCATCTTTGACGAACCGGAATGATTTATGAGGAACACTTTCTCTTACGTTTCGATTGATTCTGAAATTCTTCGGTTTTTTCCTTACTTACCCAGAAATTGTCGAGAATGATTTATTATATTATATGCATAAGAAGTCATGATTTTAATCTCATTCCATCTTCTCTCACCATCTGAGAAGTATCCTTCCCACAGCCGTCTCTCCGTCGCTTCGACGTAACTACATAAATACGTACGATGGTCGTATTGTTGTAGCCACGTCACTCTCCTCCTCGCGTCTGAATTTCGCCCGTTGTTTTCACTTTCCCTCTCTACTTGTAGCTAGCGTAGCAACGCTCCCCACCCCACCCCACCCCTTCCCTCCTTTCTTTCTTTCTGCACCCCTTTCCACCTCTCTTCACCTCTCCTCCGACTCCTCTGATCCGTGAGCCATCTAGCGCGCACGCTTCTCAAACAGGCGCGCAAGCCTTTTTCAGAAGTCGGTCGGGAAATTCGTGCTGTCGTTTATCCCACGACCCAATTTGGTGTTATGGCGTCACTTCCGAAGGAGACGCGTTGTCAAATTACACGCACGGAATAGGAAAACTCGACATGTACTCGTCTCTTAAGTAAGGATGGAGAGTTTTTAACGCATTTGATAAACTCGAGCGATGAGTTACAGCTGGAAACAATACCAAATGTTAATGGGTAAATAATTTTTGTATAAAATACCATCACAGAAAATTTCAGTAATGCGTACATAATTCTTAGGGGAGCAAAGAACTTAGTACTTTAAACAAAGTGTTAAGATATTTATTGTGGTTTTATGATTGCTAATGAAACAAAAAGACTTTACATGTGCTCATGCAAAAGTTTGCGCTCTAACTTAATATACGGAAAAACATTTATTTAAACTACTTCGACGTTTAAATCATCTCTTCAATCTCAACTTATATAAAATTCCGTTCATTAGCTTATACCATGAGATCCATTCCTGGTGCTGGATCGAACGAGTCAAAAAAGTGCAATTAAGTGTGTATTTGTAATTTGTATGTTGATTAAGTTTTTATAACTAGAGCAAAAGAAAAAATTCTAAATTGGTTTCATTCGATAGGAATGTGAGTTTTTACTGCTGACTATGGCATTCTATTGCAAGTTTTTATATACAAATGAAATTTCACAAGGATTAGTTTCGTCTAGTCAAATTCCATTCGTAAAAGATAAGCCATCCGTGAAAAATGTTAAAGCAACTCTTTTGAAGGATCCGGATGAATTTTAAATGGCTACAATTTAAAATTAAAACCTGATAAAATTATCAGATCTGAATAAAAACTCATAAGTGTTTGGATAAAACATGTTTCAAAATTTTAAAAATATGACTTTGAAATCACCATTTCATGCATAAAATATGAACGAATTCTAAAAATCAGCGGAGGCACACACTTAAAAGGAGAATTACAAATCATAACTAGATATTACCTCGTTTAAATTACTTTTCGAAGATTATTTTAGAACCTTAAAGAATAACTCGTTCACCCCATTTCCTTAGCAATGAAAAAATCAGACGTTCAAAATCGCGCTGGGTAGAATGACAATCTTATTGTGTGCCTGCCGCTTCGTGGGGAAGGAGGATTTTCGGTAAAGTTGAGGAGGGAGAAATGGGAGGAGGGGAGGAATGGGAGGGGATTGGGAGGAGGGGGAGATTGGGAGGTGGGGGAAAATGGGAGGAAAATGGAGTGCTGAGGCGAAAGGGAAAACAGGCGTGGGGGAGGGAGGGGCGGAAAGGCAACGGAGGTTGGCACCGGTGAATATGTTCCAGGAAAGACCCACTCTATCTTGTTTTTCCTTTCGATTCCACGCTATTCGCAGCGGTAGTTCACCGTGCGTGGAAAAGTAGCGAAAAAAATTCCGAAACTCGAGAGGCAAACGCGTGCAAAAAATAAATAAAGGAAAATCGAGATGAAGGGGAAAAGTACTCTTAATAAGAGCACTATTAAATGCATCTAATTCATCTATTGGAGGAAGAAGGTTTCATTTCTCTCTCTTCGTTTTGAACGGATTCTAATATCTCTTTTCTTCGCGGTCTCTTCTTTATTCTTGGAATTCGACGCTGCATTTCTTTCGTTGAACTATAATAACTATTTCCGGCAACATGCCCACTTTCTTGCCGTTTCAGTTACATCAACTTTTTCATTTTTCGCGTAATCTCGTATTCTGACTCGTTATTTGCTTCTCTTCGAGAGATTCTCAGAACTCGACGCGCTTTTTTTGGGAGCTGTTACGTGATTTTCGTATTCAATGACCAAGTTTGAGAGTTGAACGAACTGATCGGAGATTTCCCTTGTTTACAAAAGAGGTTGCTCTTACTCCTGAACGCCCTCTCTTCGATCTATCTTTCGCTTATATACTGAAGCGGTTCCGTTCATCGAGAACTTTTGGGATTTCTCCCATCTTCGACCCATTTCATTTTCCTTAATGTTCCTTTTCCGACCGCTGAAAGCGTCCATTGCCGAATGTGACGTCAATCTCTTGAATATTTGATTGTTAAAACGTGGACATTCGAACCAGTGATCCCGATCGCTCTAAAAAATTTCATTAATATATAAAAAATTTCTATAGAATTTCATAGTAGGAAGTAAAAACTCATATCTCGACGGTGTGTGTTATTTGGAAAGGAAAAATATCAGGTTAAGACAAACTCATTAAATTGGTTTTATCGTCTTTTTCAATTTTACGTTTCATTCGCCTATTTAGATTGAACCGGAAGATATTTTTTTAAAAACATTTTGTTATTAATAAATATATTGTACTTAATTCACTTGGATAAAAGGAAGAGTTAAATTCTCATATTCATCTCGAATGAAACCATTTTAGAATTTTTCTTTTCTCTGGTTATATATAAAACCTTAATCGATTTATTATTTTTCGGAGCAATTTATTAATGTATAAATTTACGGTCGTCACTTGTATAATATATAGTCCTCTATGTAGATAATTTTTATATACGACAAAAAATAATCGAAGGAACCGGTGAACAAGTTGTTCGGTTCCTGAAAAAATGATGGCGTATCTCGCACGCTGACCTCTTTCCTGTCTTGGGAAACTTCGACGCCGAGTAAAATATTCACATTCGGCAGATTTATGGGTTGGCTACGGATATTGGATGGGAGGGAAAACTTCCGCTATAGGCAAACAAGGCTCGGGTCGTTGACACTGGTCTAAGGCCGATAATATGACTTTCAATGCGCTTTAGGAAAAAATGAATTCTTTGTTTGTGGAATGAAGAAGAAGGTGATTTCTAAAGTCCAAGAGCAGAAAAATAGAAAACTGCAACTATCGAGTTTTTCATGTGCTAAAAAGCATAATATAATAAAAAGCAAAAAGCTGATGTTTTACAAAAATATA
Source organism: Uropetala carovei (assembly GCA_036926305.1). Classification (NCBI taxonomy): domain Eukaryota; kingdom Metazoa; phylum Arthropoda; class Insecta; order Odonata; family Petaluridae; genus Uropetala; species Uropetala carovei. Next base: position 4,236,297 of record JAXCHB010000167.1, read on the forward strand.
TGTGAATAGGCGAGGAAAAATCGAATTAAAAAAAACAGAAAGCGAGTCAGATTGAAAATAACACGCGAATTAATAAAAATTCTTAGAAAGAGGTGGAATTATTTCTATGGAGATTGTACCATTCGTGAAAAAGTGCATCAAATTCGAGAGGAGCGTGTACTCTGCCGTAGATACCTATGAAAATATTATGAAATATTAAAAACATAAGAAGCTTGAGATGACGAATTCTGAAACCCTGTTTATTTCGCTTCCAACAAACACTCATCGCTAAAGACCTCCATCCTCCACATCCTAAGTTTGCCTGTTATATCATTCATGGTGCGTTAAATAAAGTTTCCCCTTTTGAGTTCTTTCTACCTCTCATATGTTTGTTTTTTATTCTTTCTTTATGTTAATTCCTCTCTATTATTTCTGTGTCGTCTGGTCGGCAAAAAATTTACTCTACGGTCCATCTCGCAGATGTGGGAACCGGATCCTCTATTTTCCCATTAATGTTTACTCGGCGTTTCCAGTTTTTCGGTTCGCAGTGTTCTCGAAAACGGTAACCGCGGAGTTTAACTGCTCTTATTTTTTAGAAAAATACACACTTTTCATTTACTTCGTCGAGTACCTAGTTGATTTAAATTTTTTTATTTTGTCTTGCGTTATTATCATATCATTCAGCGCATGGTTACCTTTTATGAATTTACTTCCATTTCGAAACGGAGAATTTTTAAATATTAGCTTTAAAATATATTATACTAGCAGAAATACCCGGCGTTGCCCGGGGAAATTTGGTTAAAATTCGATCGGAATTCTAGATGATACACGGTATTTAAGAATTCAGTCGGCCACCGTTTTGAGTAAAACGGGAAGAGAGAAACAAAAACCACGTATGAATTATTCCTGGGAGCCCTCCACAATCGTACCAAAATTTGATTCTAGGACTCGGGAAAATGTGCGTAGTTTAATGTTTAAATCGGTCGCCATTTTCAATCAAGCGGACAGACGGACACTAAAATCCCCCGTTGATCTTCCCCTTAGTGCCCCCTACTACCGTGCCAAATTTGGGTGGAATCGATTGATTGCGGGCGTGCATAAAGGAGCAGACGGAAAATGGGCTGCCATTTTAAAACGAACGGACAGACGGACAGGCATTAACCTTCCCCTTGGCACCCCCTACAATCATGCAAAATTTGGTCGGAATCGGCTGAGAAATGTGGGCGTGCATAAAGGAACAGACAGACAGACAGGCTTACTAAAATACAATGGTGGAGATCTAATAAGTTTAGCCGATAAACTTCAGTCTACTTTCTTTCCTTATTATAAAGTTAATCTTTGTAGGCTTTAATAGTTGAATCCGTCTTTTATTTGAAATAAGACGAAATGCTTCAACATGCTATAAATTCATTTTTTTTTAAACCACGCGTTGGTGTTGAAAGAGTATATTAGAATATTTTAATTTGTGGAGAGACGCTCTTTTGAAAATGGATACAGAAAGCGAATAAACAACGTCCCTGAATTAACAGATAAAAGTTCATTTTTCTTATTTTTCTCCCCTCGTTTTCCTTTGTGTCTTGATGAATAGTGGCTCTGTTCCAGGGATCCCTTCTCGTCCAAAGGTCATCAATCTTCCGTAGGAAGCCTCTTAAATCGCAACACAATGGACCAAGAATTCATGGGAGGATCGTTTAGGATTGGTTTCAAGGGATCCATGTGCCAAGTTGCGTTTTATGTGGCTCTGTGTACGTTTCTAGGGCAAATCTGATGCAAACAGGATTGTAATTTCGCGTTTGTTTACTGCCTAATGGAAATTATCCTTTACTGCCATTAATTTCGAAGGAATATTATATTTTTTGAAATGCACATCCTGCTGAGAGAAAGACTCTCGCGTTTGATTACAGGGTTGTTGATTATGACTAATATTTCCACCAAACTTGCTGCTTTCTAAGGATCTTAGCTAGACGGACTTTTTAAATTGTAGTTCACAAATGATTTTATTACGAATTCTAATTACGATTGACATGTTCGTGTATCGAAATTTGCATTTCATTGAGCCACGACTAGATATGATTCGAGGGGTGAAAGAAAATGGATGATGGTGTAAGGCAGGGGTCGGCAACCTTTTCTATGTGGCGGGCCACATTCGTTGTTGTGAAGGCTACAGAGGGCCGCACTGGAAATCACGAGAGCTCCGGCGGGCCAGATGGGCGTTTAAATCAAAAGTTACCTAGAGATTTTGTGGGCTCATATTAGTGATAATCAATTCTAATTAGCTTAATAGAGTTAAAACTCCACCAGAAAAGGTTTTGAGACCATAACTTCACTGGAAAAATGTGGAATTGACTATGTTAAATTTGTACCAATCACTTTTTCATAATTTAATGATGCCTTCCCCGCAAATCCAAAGGCTTGTCTGCAGGTAGGGGAAAAACCCCAAGACGAATCACAACATCCATGCCCGACGCGAGATTCGAACACTTTGACCTTTGGGTTAGAAGGCAGGCGCACTGCTTAGCAATCTAACCCAATATATTGTAAGTGAAAAAGAGAGAAGAGGCGAGGGATGATGGGAGAGAGGGAGGAATGGAGAGAGGGAGAAGGGAAGGGAGGAGAGGAGGGATCTAAGAGAAGAGGGGAAGAGACGGAGGGGAGGGATGAGAGGAGGGAAGAAAGGGAGGAGTGGAGGGGGAGGCAGACGAGAGTAAGAGAAGGATGGATGCACAGAAGAAAAACGTTTCTATATAGAAGAAATCCGATTCCATTCCACGATTCGCAGAAATTCTGTAAATTCACGTTGAACGTGATAAAGATATATAAGAGAAAACGTAGAGCGTTTTCACATAACGGCGAAAAAGCCCATTGTCTCTAATGTCTTATTAAAACTCATTTTTTATTGATGAGACGTGAAGGACAGCTTATTTGAAATTGAGGTCGGCGTCACAATTCAGGTTTCCTACAATAATGGAAAACCAGGAAAGATTGAGAATTCAGAAAAAAACAAAACTTTTCCAGCTCTCTTATTCCAAACATTTTTCCTATTCGATTGAAAGAATATTCTGCAACTCTCTTAAGACCGAACGAGCTATTGTGTATTTGAAAAGTAATGGATATATTATTCCTATAAACAGCATTGCCTGTTTGAGATAACCTAGTTAATTTTATCCTTATTTAAATGCAAAAATAATTCACCAAGGGGAGAATAAATTTTCATGCTTATTGTGTGTCGAAGCAATTTTACTTTGGCTTAAGATGACGATCCCCGCTTCCTTGTTTTGGAACGTGCTTTTTAGGAAGAAAATGTAATAGGAACTCGAATTGTCGTAGAAGACCGATATTTTAATCCTCCAGTAGAAACGTTCTTTGAATTAATATCCCAACATATCGATTGGTTCTAAATTTTCTCGGAGCGAACACGCTCGCGGAGACCTTTTGTGAATGCAAACATTTGCAGAAAAGCAGAATTTTCGAGCAGGTTTTTTATTTTTAAAGAATTCAAATTCCAGCGATCTCACCATTTCTTTTTACTCGTGCTCAAAATGCTTCTAATTAAGTCTTGGAACTTATCTTGGCAAAGTTCTAAATTTATCCTTAAATTTTTATCTTCTGGAACATTGCCATAGATTGTTCCACGGTAAACGTTCACATCGGTCAAAGCTGCATGGAAGCATTTAAATCAAGATATCTCTATAAAAATAAACGAACCTATTCCGTTATAATTAAAAGAAACGAATAATACTTAATGTTTTGCCGTTCCGTTAAATCACCAATCAAATATCGATTTCTTTATTAGTATATGTTGAATGACAAAAATTTTCGACTTTACAAATGTGTATTGCGATTGACAGATTTTTGCCATTTCTTTTCACTCATTAACCTGCACGTTTTATTTTCGTTTGCTTCGTTGGCCTTGGGCCTTTTCCTTCTGAACTTCCATTCTTTTGGCTGGTTTCGCAAAGCCAACAAAAAATTCGTACGACTCTAAATTTCCGTATTCTGATTGAGTAGTATTTTGTCCTCCCATTTCGACTTCTCCTCACGCCCTCCTCATTTCCGCTGAATTTCGGTTTTACGAGAGAAGACCGGTCGCCCTCATCGAAGCAACGGCGTTTTGAAGAACAATCCTTTCGATTGCGAGACTGACGTCAAAGCGTCAAAGCTTTCCAACGTGCCGTCGATGACATACGAATACCTCAATCTATCCGTTAAGACTTATCGGTCCGATATTTCTCGATATAGCAACTCTTACATTAAAACGTTTGCTATTTTCGCTGCTCATGATTCAGTTTAAACTAAAAAGTTCACGTTTTCATCATCATATGATATTTTTTTTATACATTTCGGAGAAATGAAAAAGACATGCGGAGGCGATTAATCGAAAGAAATACACGGCACGAATAAATATTCAGATTATGCGACAATATTCTCATTTGGCCAAAATGGCGCGACTCCAGAGGAGAAAGGGAAAGGCGTTCGTTGAAACACCCATTCCCTCGCCATCCATCGCTCCTTTTTTTTACCAGAAGAGCGTTCAAAAAGGGTATTATAACAATTTCCCCACTTTCTCCCCCTTTTGGGGTGCCGCCCCTTAGGATATTGGCCTTTTGGCTACATACCTCTCCCGTCCAAGGCGGCCTCTCTGCCTCTGCCCCCTTCTCTCCCCCCCCCCTCTCTCCCCCCCTCCCCCCCCCTTCGCTTTGTCATGGCAGGGTGCACGGGAAGAGACAAAAGAGGTCCATCCGAGGAAGAGAGTTAGCGAGGTTAAAAAAGCGAGGGTGGAAAAATAAATGTGGAAGAGTATTTCCGGTCGCGGGAAAGCTGCTTTACGCGCTAACGAGTGTGGAAAGATTACAATACGATTTACTCCCTGTCGAGGAATATAACATGACCGCTGCTTTAAAATGAAGTATAACGAATTGGATTTGTGTTAACTATGTGTGTATCCTGTTTATCGGTTGCCGTGCGTGTATTTATAGGCACGAATGCAATGATAAAAATCTGATGTGGCCAACACATGACTTTCTCCATATTTGGGGTATAGATATTTAAATTATTATGAATAACATTATAAGGCGAAGTTATTATTTCGTATCGTAAAAGAATACAGTCGTCCTTATTGCCGTAAATTATATTTTGAATGTTTACAGAATTTACCGCTGTATACTGAAAATTTAGGAATAAATTACTTATCTACTAAATGGAAGGTTCTACGAAAATTTGTTTCAAACAAAACATGGAGAAATATTATTCTCTACAACTTTGGTTCTTACAAATATTACCAATAACGACGTTTTTAAGGAGATATTTGACGGAAACCGGAAAAACCGATTATTTATAAATAATTCCAAAACAACTGCTATGGAAAATTGTTTCAAATAAAATTTGTAGAAAATTACATTCTCTATAATATTTGTATCGAGTTATATGTACGATAATGATGTTTTAAAGGATAAATATCGCAAAAACTGAATCGGGTTTCGAATTAACCCCGACTTCCTGTTAACCGGTATTGTCCGAAAACTAATCAGCTCTTCCTGCTCATACTAAACTGTTATATATGAAATTTGGTAATGATATGGCAAATACTTTTCAAGTTAGAGCGCCCACAATCACATACATCTACACAGATATCATTCCGAAAATAGTCTAAACGTGTTCTAGGGACCTCAAAACATGTATTTCCGTTGAAATCTCGAAGTCGATTTTTTTCATGAAAATGCTTTATACTTCGTATATGGAGAAAGTAAAAAGACGACTTTGCTTTGAAAATTGTACGCTTCTTTTCACAAAGTCGAATATCTTTAGCTCGTGTTATGAGTGCCAATTTTATCACTCCGAAATTGATCGTGTAATAGTTCCGCTGATAAAATAAAAGTTGAATATTTACTGATATGCGAAAGGCAATAAACTAAATCCCGCTATACGTTGTTTCGCATATACGTCGCCAATCGATTAAGGAACATGTTTCCTTATAAGTTGTGTCGCTTCGCACGTACGTCGTTTGTGAAATACTAAAAGCAAAGTTTCAGAAATTCCAATTGCGGTGCATAAATTACAATTATGACAATAAAAACCCTCTATTCGGCTTTTAATTTCATGTTTATTATTATTTATATGAATTAATTTCATTTCATGTTTATCAATTCGTGTAAAATCATACTCAGAATAAACATTTGCTGGCCATGTGTTAGGTCGGGGGTCGGCAACCCGCGGCTCTTTGTGGAATGACCTGCGGCTCGCGACGCCCGCTGTCCCGCTTAAACCGCACCAGATGACAATGAAAGCCTCAGTTGATAATAATAATGTAATCGCGTTCAATGGAAGGATCCAGAATGGGCTGTTGAGTAAACATTTCATTTTCAACTTTCTCAATTTAATCTATAGTCCTAGATTCATTTTCTGAAAGAATCTATTTGCTTCATTTGAATGTTTACTTATATTTTCATAGAATAAAAAATTATGTAAAATATTCTGTTATTTCTCAAGTTCTTGTTACGAATTATCTCCAAAACATCATTGTATGGGTATGTGTGCGCAGCTTTTAAATAAATATATGCCATTAAATATGTCTTGACGGTATTTAATAAGTATTTCTTCATTATACGTGATCTGCGGCTCATCTTATGTTGGATTCTATACAAATTTGGAAAAAATGGCTCTTCTTGTCGAAAAGGTTGCCGACCCCTGGTTTAGGTAGTTCACAAGATAAACACAGAGGATAAAAAGGACTGTCCCAATTATAATGACGATATGTAAAAACCTATTTCTGAGCGACGCGACAGTCAGCTATAAGAAAGCTTTGTGAACAGTTGTGTATAACATTTTGTGTGTTTACGTTTGCGTTGATATCTCTTGAGATATTGGATATACTTTGGATTGCGAAAAGTATACTCTCTATACTCTAAAGTGCGTATCAGTTTACGGGTAAGTAAAGAAACAATTTTTGTGCTCCATCACACTATAGACAATTATTTTCGGTGATTTTTGAACTTATTATTGCAATTGGTTATACTCGTTGAAACGATTAAATATATATCAAACCCATAGTGGTAACATAATACGTCCAATGTACTGTATTGTTATGTATTAATATTTGAGAAACAAATATTTCGTAACGATATCTTCAAAATTTTTTAAAAAACCTAAAAATCTGGTCTGGTATCTATAAAAATCTATTAAAACTTACATACATGCGCAATTTAAATAAGGGGAATAAAACTTTTGGATTTTTGGAATAACTTAAAAACGTAAATGACTGACCGCGCAATGTACCACCTTCAAATGCTCTGATATATGTAAGAAGCGCTCATCCATTTATGACAACACGCTCCATATATAAAACAAAGTAAGCTCCATTTATGAGGCGGACGTTCAATAATCATCAAATTCCACATCTACTTAGTATTTTAAGTTCTAATAAAAATTGGTATCTAATTTCTGCATCGAGAAGAATACCTTATTTCAATTTTTAATAGAAATCATTTTTCTGTAATTTAACTGCGTCTTATGATGCATTTTTCAACGTAAATAATTATGAGATCTTTCAAAATTAGTATAAAATGTTTTTAAAATATCACAACTGGGGAAGTGACTGCAGAAATATTTTAAGTTTTATTAGAATTTGTATAGATTTTAATAAAGCTATCATAAAATTCATTTGTTTGGTTTATGCTGTATATTGCATGTATTTCTGCTTGCATAAAGCAATATTTAAATTTGTCGCTAGATTAGTATAAAATCGCAAAGTTAGCGACATGTCGCTAAACACTTAAAACAGGTTGCTAAAGGAAGAAAAAAGTCGCTAAATCTAGCGACAAAGTCTCTAAATTGGCAACTATGGTCCTTTTAATTATAACTATGGTCCTGCTACCATTTTGCACGGATCGATGAACTCCTCCCGGACTGAATTAGAGGAAGAGGTTGAGAGAGGGAAGGGGAGGGAGATAGACGAAGAAATAAACAAGCACAAAGTTATTTCATTTATTGCTTAAGTCGAGTGATTTTCAATATGATTTGGTTGGTTTCATTTGTTTTCCATTTCTTTATATTCCCTTCGATTATAAAACTATTCGTTTAGTTTAAAATAAAAATACGCACCTATGTTATGCTTTTGTCTCAAAGGATTATATATTTTCCGAAAATATTTACCTGAAGTATAATCATCATCATTAATATGACGTAATCAATAGATTTATTGGTCACGCCCTTTTTACTTTCTCCGTACGTAGTATTGTGTTCATGAAAAAAATCGGCTTCGAGGTTTCATCGGAAATACACGTTTTGAGGTCCCTAGAACACGTTTAGACTATTTTCGGAATGATGTCTGTGTCTGTGTAGATGTATGTGATTGTGGGCGCTCTAACTCAAAAAGTACTTGCCTTTTCGTTACCAAACTTCATATATAACACTTTAGTATGAGCACAAAGAACTGATTAGTTTTTGGACAATACCGGTTAACCGGAAGTCGAGGTATATTCGAAACCCGATTCGGTTTTTGCGATATTTCTCCGTTAAAACATCATTATTGTATATACAATTCTATACAAATGTTATAATGTAATTTCCTACAACTTTCATTTGAAACAATTTTCCATAGCAGTTATTGTTTAGAAATTATTTATAAATAACTTTTTTCGGTTTCCGTCAAATATCTCCATAAAACCATCCTTATTACTAATCTTTGTGAGGACCAAAGTTGTAGAGAATAATATTTCTTCCAAGTTTTGTTTGAAACAAATTTTCGCAGAACCATCCATTTCGGAGATATTTTGCTTTTTCTTAATACCACTATACAGCGCCAGCGGTGAATTCTGTAAACATATTCAAAATATAATTTACGGCAATAAGGACTGCTGTATTCTTTTACTATACGAAATAATAATTTTGCCTCATAATGCTATTCATAATAATTTAAATATCTATATCCCAAATATGGAGAAAGTCATGTGTTGGCCACATCAGATTTTTTTACCTGCAGATGAAAACCCAGAATTGGAAAGCCAAATATTCGTGAAAACAATGCTATCATATCATTTTAACAAAGTCTATATAAATGTAGCTTCTAACTTCAGCGTTTTTTGTGCAATATAATGCATTGATTATAATGCGCCTTTTATTAAGGTTTGTATATTAGTAAAAGATCCCGTATAAGAAAAGTCGATGTTTTCAAAATGTAAACTTCGAATACTAGCAAGTTTAGTGGTCAGAATATACCATTTACATTTTATTACAGGTAGTTTATATAACCGCAGTGTAAGGCGTAAAATCTTATACGCAGCGTTACATTTTAGGCTGCATCAGTCTTACCGGTATAAAAAGATCAATACGGCCATAAGAAAACTCTCCTTCGCTGTATGATAATTCAGCGTGTACATATGTTAATGGAACATCTTTCCCGATAGCACGACTATAAAACAGCCGTTTCGGCCTATGGGACCTCAAGGCGTCGTGACCTACTCGATGCCTTCTGAATGATGTCCTTCCGAGTCAGCGTCTGACCGGTGCGTGTGTGTGTCCAGACAAGTGGACCTGAACCGGCCCTCTTTCTCCCTCTGCAGAGATTCATCGAGGCATTGTGCGCCCCGAATCTGCCCGACGGAGCAGAAGTATTGGTCCTTTGAAGATGTTATCATCAAAGAGAAGGCCCTAATAGATTTGAGATGATGAGGTGGTGCGCTCTAATAAATAAGAGGGCCTCTTCCGTATGACAATGCGTGCGCCGTAGGGGGCGGATGAAGGATATGTGCTCACTTCGAAATAGTTTTTCTTCTTATTTTTGTGGTTCCTTTACATCATGGATTTAGCCTACCTGAAGAGAGATTTCGAATTTCATTAATAAAATAAGAAAATATGCAAGAAAATTGTTATCTAAATCAATTTTTTTATGAATGAGTTTTCTTATAGCAGAGGAAGTTTAAAAATGGTCATACGTATAGCCTAATTAACGATCAATTTCAAATCTTTAGAAGCAACGATCGATGATTCGCGACCAAAGGAGGTTACACTGTGGTCAAAATTCGCATATGGTTTTTCCAAACGTTATGCCTGTTATCATCTTCAATCGCGTGATTTTAAATAAGCCGCAGCGGGTATATAGTACATTTACTTTCGAAATTTTTTTTTTTAGAAAAGAATTATTTGCGAATGACTAAATTTCTTATTTCGTTCAGGAATTCGAGTTGTGCCGAAGGTCCTCTCCGTGCGCCAGCGAGTTCCGTCGATTTTTTTCCGTTTCCGCGGAGAGAGAAAAAAATCGAAAAAATGACCTTCTACACCCGAAAATCGTTCCGTTTGAAATGAGAAATATCCCCAAGAGACAGAATTTAACTCCCAACTGCACTCCATCAAGATCGGCCCATTTCTTCTCCATTTGACAGTTCGAGCTAAAGAATTTCTCGCGAGGTCTGAGCTGGCGCCAATGCAAAACAAGTCGCCCCTAAAGAATGCCATCGGATCAACTTTTGTTTTTTCCCCCCACCATCTCTTCCTCCACCACCTTCCTCCTCAGCCCCTTTTCTCCACCCCCCACCTCCCCCCTGTCCTGCCCGACCGCCTCTTCGCTCTTCGGAATGAGAGACTCGCAGGCAGTGTGGGAACGGTCCTCTTTGTGTCTCCTCTGGGAATTCCAGGAAGTTGGGAACGGTTTTTAACAAAAAAAAAGGAGGCGACCCGTTCCAGGCTGCTGGATTTGGATTATCCTCGGCCTTCTTCCCTTTCTCCCCCCTTCACACACTCACTCCTTTCTTCCCCTCTCTCCCCCAAAACCCCTTTCTTCCCCTCTCTCCCGACCCTCTCCCTCATCCCTTTCCTGCTCCCCTTTTTCCAAGCGAGGAGTTCCGGTTCTATCTCAACCGTGGATGGGCGGCTGAGCTCAGACATCACGATCCGACTTTTTCCTCGTTTCGTTTCATCGCTCTTCTGATCTCTTTTGTCTTCTTTTCCCACTCCCTCAATCCCTTCCACTCCGCCACTCTCGTACCGTAAGATGGAGCACGGGACGGGGTTTTTTCCGTATCGGATACTTTTTCCTCCGTGCCTCATTACATCTTCGATGTTTTATGCATATCTGTGTAATATGCAGATGGGAGGCTTCGCTGGGATGTGCCGCCGCCTATGTCTCTCTTGTGGAAGCGTGCAACACGACCTGCGAAAGAAGAGCGATGGAGTGCATTTGGGCGGAAGGAAACCATCCATTCGAAGGGAAGGGAAAAATATATCGCAGGATGGTTAACGCGAATTAGGCAAAGTTTTATCGCGCGCGATAATATTTTATGAGTGTCGTTTCATCTGTCATGTGAAATAATTTTAAATTTAGTTTCCCTTACAGCCGCTATAGTATATTGGAAGAGTGTGGCCTTAATATGGAGTTGTTTACATCGAAGAGGCGCATAGCGCGTGCTAAATCGAGAAACGTGTCTTAGAATAAGTTTTGTTTTAAATGACCCGTGCTGTAGCTGGCACCCTTTAACCGAATTCCGTTGGGATATGCGAGGAGAACGTAATATGAAATATGCCGGAGGCCTTTCGATAACACATGAGTGAAAGCTTCTCTACAATGGTCAACACTACTTGTTTATTGTGGCATTCTAAAATATTTTTCAATACAAACGCTTCTCTATGAGGAAAAATTTCCATCATTTGAATTGCCGTGATTCGAGCTATTGTCGTTTGGTCACGATCTTGAAATTAGCGAGGTCGTCCTGTGGCTGAAAACAAATTCAAGAAATGGAACAAACTCAAACATCGCTTTGTTTATTGATTTTTTTTAATGAAGCAGTTAAGCATTTCTATTAAGTTTGGGTTGAGCCATAACGAGATTATGAAGTATTCTTTTTTAGAATATACTTTCGTTGAATGGTAGCCGAGATGTGCACCTGCTTTTTAATAACTTTCTATGGCATTTGGAGACATTTATTTAATACTAATTTATTTGTTACTCCTAAATTATTTCCACAGGCTGACTAATTGTAAGAGATTCTGGGAGAAACTCTGTATATGAAGCGCGTTTGAAATAAGAAAAGCATGTCAGGAAATTGAATTTTGAAAACAGTTAAAACCGAGGTATGATTTGTGCAACCAAAAGAATAAAAAATTTAAATATTTTCTCAAAAGGCCCGAAAATTAGCGAGTGGCAAAATAATAGTTTTATTTGTTTTTAATTGGGTCACAGACAGCCTTTTACAATGGCCGCAACAACAATAACAAAGACGAAAGACAGATAATCCATGGCGTCGTTAAGCTTATCATTGCCGTTTAGGGCGTGCACATGGTAAACTCCTCGTGCCAATTCTCCTGCTCCCTTCGCGTAATAATAATGCGGGGGGAGAGAGAAGGGGATTCCAGCCCCCTCCCCCCTCCCCCCCTCCTCCCCCTCCCCCACCATTCCATTCCTCCACTCCCGCCTTGATTCTCCTTGCCAGACGCCATAGCGGTTGGGGAAGAACAAGAAACGCATTAGCTCAGGAGCTGAGAGAAGGGCGAATTAGAGCGAAGACGGAAAGGGAAGAAGCATGGGATAGAAAGGCCACATCCAAAGAGAAATTCTTATTAGAAGGGCTTTCTTGAGGTGCTAATAAATCTCCTGAGTTAGCTGTCCTTCAAATATTGGAAATTGAGATCTTTGGTCTCTAGAAGTTACAGATAATAAATAAATCTGGATAGGTTTATGTGAGAATGTGCCTATTTAGGCGATTAATATTTAACAATCAAGTTGTTATATTGAAGCCTGGAAGGTATTAAACTCTTTCACTAAGGTTACATGATTATTTTCAACGCTCATGCAGGGTATATGGTGTTGTTTTCAGACAAAGTTTCAAACCGACCTTATCTCCGCGTTTTAGTTAATTTGAATAATTTTATATAAAATACAATAAAATATCTTGTGTGTCCAACACATGACATTCTCCATAGCAGGGCAATGAATTTGATTGCTCTCGACATCAAAGAGCATTTGGAACCGAAACCTTTGTTCGTATCTTTCCAAGAAACCATTGAAATAAGTTTGATATTCTCCCTCCTCAACTCAATGTCTTGAAAAATTCTTCTGGTCATGCGATATTTCAGACAGGCAAAGGTATTTTTTTAGGTATAAATGTTGTACATATTAATTTTTTTTGTGGCCTTCTTTTTAATAGTAAGATATCCACTTGTTAAACTCACCGTGATTAAAGAAATTGGAAAAGGGAAGGAAATAGTACATTGTAAATGCACTTTTATTCGTGACAAATTGAAATGGGAGTATCCATCATAGGAAACGAGGATGAATTATATAGCGCCCTTGGAAGCGCTTCATGTAAATACAGGATTAAAAAGAGAAGCAAAGGATTAACATTTATCCGAAATACGATGGGATAATTTGGTTAAAAAAAGCGTTTTCTTTTGAAACCGACCTCCGTGCCGGATTTAACTATCATCGGATGTAAAAAAAAATCACGTGTGAAGAGCGGCGTGAAGTGGAGAGGCGGGAAGCGAGGCGAGAGGGCGCCATTGCTGCTGACGTCATAAGGGTGGCGACGCTCCCTGCAAAAACCTTTAAATTAATTTACGAGTGCACTACTGAAATACGCGGAGGCAAAAGAGAGCAGCTTTGTGGGGGAAGGGGGGAAGAGGAGGGAGGCAGGGGATTATTCCGCGCTGCTAATGTAATGCGATTAGCAATGACAGCGACTCTGGTGGCCGCTGTTTCGGTTTAGTGTGGCGCTGCGATCGCTACTCGCCTCCGTTGGAAATCGGCTGTATGTTCTTCTGTTCTCTCTGTTTCATCGTGGCCAAAACTTCTATCGATGAAATTAGTACGCAGCAGGTACTCTGTTTATTTTTTATACAGCGAAAAGTTCAAATGAATCAATCAATAACCCAAAAAACAAGTCTTTTATCTCCGTTCTTTAAAAAGGTACCTCCGTCGCTATACTCCATAGAAATCACATCGTGCCTGGTTTAAATGTGTATATACTAAAGTAATTTAACTGGCAACCGTGCAGATGTAATGGAGAGGTTCTACCCGACGATTCTGGATCGATGCAGACGATGCGTTGGAAGGCTAGACCCGAAGAGGATTTGCATGTGGCGTGGCGCGATTCATTTGTCTTAGTTACAAAGCCGGGTTTCCAATAGTCAACTTTTCCCTTTCGCCTTATGAGTAACTGCTGCGCAGTTTCCGCGAGGATTCCGGTCTCCTCCTCCTCCTCCTCTTAATCTCCCTCTCCCTTCTTTCTGCCCTAACTCTTTTCCCAACGCCCTTTCTTTCCACGCCTGAAATTTACGACTTCTGAGATCTCGACCTGCTCGCACATACCAATGAGACGTCGCCATCGTTTCCGATTAAATCCCTTTTTTTCGCCACGATGCGAGTGAGTCTTCTGGAGTTTAGGGAAGTCACGACCGCCGAGAATATTGCGTAAGCAGTAGATCATTCTCGAAAGTTAAGGGGACGGAGGGAAGAAACATGGCAGTATATTCCTCTCTATGTTTGCTCTGGAGGAATCGGATCGAAGATTTTTCCCCAATAAAATGGCCCTGGTGTAATTTTTAATGCGCGGAGGATGTTGTCTTTGAAATTTTCTAAAATTTGATTCAGCAAACGTCGAAATGGACGAATCTTTAACCTTCAAGAACAGCCTCTTAAAAAAATACTCGTCTCAGGCATCTCCAATAGCCACCCTAAAAGGATGTTTCGTCAGCATCGCCATAAATGCAAGGCGTGTTTATATGTCGTTAATTTGGTTTTTATATGCTCCGTAATCATGTTGTGATTACTTTAGTGATATTTATGAGATTCGTGAAAACCTACCCCAATTTTTCACAATGAATCACAAATATATTTTAACCAATTATTTTTCTGTCAACTCTTGAGCAACTTGTGCCAAATTTTTCCAAAAAACGATAACCAGGAAAACGCAGTATTTTCAAAACCTTGCTTTTGCTCTGCAACAAAAGGGACAAGTTTCTGTCACCCCTAAGGAAAAATTTGCGCTCTATTCTCAGTTTGCTGAGAACTTATCTCAACTCCCCTTGGCCCACTTTCCCTCTCACCCTGCCCACCCCCGTCACCTCTCTCCCGTCCGCCAGTCCCATCCATCGCGGTCTTACTTATACATGAAGCAATAAATAAAAAAACTCGAAAAGAGAGCCCTCAACTTTGTCAACCGACTCGGCATTCGATCGGATGTCGTTCAATCCAGAAATTACTCGGTTTTAATGAAATATTTATTTTGAAAGTTTCTTCGTGAGACAACTCTATCTCCTCTCCTCCCTCGTATATCAGCGCCATCTTGAGGCAAAGAGAGGGAGAAGAGGTATACGAAGGGCGAGAGCAATGGCCTTAACAACGGGCCTATATGAGTACCGCATGAATGTTTTATAGAACGCAAGAAATGGCGACCGGTGAAAGATGGTGCGGGAGGGGGGGTGGCAAAAATATTCATCACTTAAGTCGTATTTGTGTGTGTGTGTGTGGTTTGTGCATATGTTCGCCCCAGCGACTTCTCTCCATCCCATATGCTTCCCCTTCCTCCTCGTCTACGAAAGCACCGTGAGGGAGCGGGGTGCAGGTTTGTCTCCGCCGCCGGGCGCATTTTCAGATGGGAGAAAGGGGGAGGGGAAAGAGGAATGGAGAAAAGAGGGAGGGAAAAGGGGAGAGGGAGGGAAAAGGGGAGAGGGAGGAGGGGAATTGGTGAGAAGGGGGGAAAGTGACATGGGTGGAAAAGTTTTCAGGGGAGAAAAAGTTTTCAAACTGAAGAATGGCGGCGTCAGATGCCTTGGGGTGGTCTTTTTATTTATTCTCTTATGAAGGTCGAGAGTGTGTAAGAAAAGTGGAGAGGAAAGGAGAGAGAGAGAGGAAGAAATGTAAAAGATAATTGCATGTTGGAAATATGAATAACCTCAATACTCTTTTTACAGACTGAAAATACGTCGATTTAGGCGTTTGTCAAAAATTACATGGTTTTTCCTCAGTTTTTGTTAATAATTCATAGGACTAATTCAGCTAATTTAACACATTAGGGAAATGAATTATAATTCTCAACAGATAAATTAGAATTGCCATCGCATTTCCTTTTGTGAATAACTTTTTGGAAGTCATTAGTGAGCTTATTCTCTTTTTTAAGTTTGAAATTCATCGATTGTTGTTTCGAAATGTAATTTATTAACACAAAGAGAGTTCTGTAACTTTTCTTGGCCAATATTTTCGATTCCTGTTTTGAAATATCTTGAAGGTTATTTAACAATGCTAATTATAATGCCCTTTTAAATGGTATAATTAATTTTGTTCTGAAATGAAATTAATTTTCCCAGAATCAATTTAATTCCCAGTGCGATTTTCTTTCGCCGAAATATATTAATTATTTAGCAAATTAAAACTGTTCCAAACAGGGGTGCAGCTTAAATATATGATTGAATTAATATACCTTTTACTTTTCTATGGACTGAAAGGTTTGCTGGGAACTAATTATACATTTAATTACGATAACGAACGTCGAAAAAAAGAAACAATGGATGTTTGAATTGCAATTTCCCTTTGCGTTTTAATTAAATTATACTAAAATGAAAATAAATTTAATGGCTTTGGCATTATGGATGCTTCAGATATTACGTAAAAGGTTTAAATTAACTCATTTTTTTGTATATTTTACTTTTAAACGCTCTCTACGCCGAAGTGGTTCGGTCATTATTTTGGACGTGCTCAAAATTTTTACAGAAAATATAAAGTACCAACTGAAAAACGAAAACCGAACAGTGTTGTTAAATCGACTGTTTATTTATTCAAGAATGAGACCCTTTTAGTATGCGTCCGTTGTTATTTTTTTATTCTTTCAGTCCAAAGCGCTCGATTATTAAACATTAAAAAGCGATTTATTTTATATATAATATATTATAAATATTCCAAGTATGAGATTACGTTGGAGCTAGAGGAAGTTGTTTTGCAGAAAACAAAATCGCGGAACTGTTATTTATACATAATAAAAGTACAACAAATTACGAAATGGCAACTTTATACGTAGGAGATTTCACATACGAAATTAATTTTTCACCCTTTCTAAGCCTTCCCATGTGACGGGGGGAGGAGTTGACACCGTAAATCGCCTTATTTGGCATATTAAAACGATTTTCACTCAAAATTCTGTCTATTAAACTATTATCAGATCCGTTATTCATCGCAATAACCTTGAAAATGTTTAACTCTTTCTTAAAATAGGAATGAATTTAATGCTTGACGGCCAATGATTCATCGATTGTTTTGTACGCGTGTATAAGTGATAAATGTACTTTTAGCTAGATGTCCTCATATTAAAATATTAGCATATGCGTATTTACTAATTAATAATCCTCTTCGTAAGTTATACTAAGGATATAATGGCAGCACAAAGTTGCTAAGACTGCATAAGAACTGAATGCTCTTATTCCCTTGCATAATATAATCTATCATTAACTAAGAGCTTATAGGCAGACAATTTCCATAGTAATTATGTTCTACATAGAGAAAAACATTATTCATTCAATCTTTGAGATAATTAAACGAAGAAACTTCTAGGAATAGGAGTAAACATATCGATCGATGATTCCTCTTCCGTTTATCGAGAGAAGAAGATAAACGTATTTTAAGGTAAGATGGGTGAGATTAGATGCCAATCACTTTAAATGAGTTAGGGTGCAACCAGTCGAAAAAGTAGGCAAACCGTCGATCTATGTAGGAGTTTGGTTGCTTCCATTGTTTCGCGGATCGGCGAATAGATGGCGCGGTCCTCTCCTCTGGGTAAATGAGAGGAAAACAGAGAAAGGGGTCGCCGAAATGCATTCCTCTTTTTCATCAGAGGTGCAAAATATCTCACCTTTCAGATGTACTCGCAATTAAACGTGTGAGAGAAAGGAAAAGGGGGAAAGAGAGAGGAGGGAAAGTAGAGAGAGAGAGAGAGGAGGTAGATATAGAGAGAGATGGGGAAATGAGAATGAGAGAGAGAGATGGGTAATCCGAGGGAGATCAGAAGGGTAAAAAGAGTTTCATTAAGTGAGTGATACAGAGAGAGAGAGTGTGTGTGGGATTCGCCGTAAGGTGACACGGCGTTGCACAATCACCTTTAAAAGTCTCGTGCGTACAGAGAGCGCCCTCTGATCCAAGACATCCCGCGCATATCATTAAACACTCCTCGCAGTCCTTCCATCCTTTCTCTCTCATCCTACCTTACACTCATACACCTCTTTCTCAAAGGGTTTTTCTCAATATCATCCTCCTCGCAGCCCACCCTTTTTGGAATATTGAAATTTGCACGTTCATCACACCCCCCCCCCCATACTATTCCGTACGCCCCTCCCCCCACTTACACTATTCTCTACTCGCGGGAAAAAACTAAGCGACGGGGGAGGGGGAGGATGTGGGTGTGCGGGGGCGCACGGTAAGGGGTTATGGTATAAGGAAAGGGGATGGTTTAATATTAATGGCGAGCCAGTGACTGGCAGTATTACGATGGGAGCGCCTTTAATACCATCTTGCGGAGGGAAACTCGACTGATTATCTTGCGCCTGCGGACATGTTGACAGCAGTAGTTATAGTAATGGGTTTCTAAGACGCCATTTCGTTATTATGTCTGAAATATTAAATCGCGTTTCATTTCTTATCTCGCGTATTATTGCGGTCTCCCGAATACGAATTATGCGATGTGAAAGAATGCAATCTAATATAGTACGCGCGTGGCACAAGCACACTTGTGCGTAATATATTGCGATGTTCAATTTCACAGATGGAATTTCCTGTGACACGTAAAATATCAAGTAACTTGCGAGAAAATCATGTTAGTAAAGCAAAAAAAAATGTAAAAGAAAATTTAAGGTTGAAATATAAGCTTCATATTAAACACATTACTATTTGTTTTATGTCTATAGTTCCAGTAAAAGCGCGCAGTGGAAAATATGGATAACTGTAGGATATGGAAAAAATTTCGTAAGTATAAAAAATGTTTGCAACTTTTTACGTAGCCTCTTTCAAGTGTATACCTTGGCGAGGCGATACGTTTTGAAGGAATTATACGGCAAAAACATTAATTCTGGCCAAACATTTCCGTGAGCGCGAATTTTTTTTTACGGCGGCGTAAGGAGATTGGAGAGTAGTAATACGTTGCACACTGGAGGAAAAGAAAGATATTTTTTCTCATCGTTTGAGGCGCCGCTTCATTCATCGATCCTGCGGGGTCGCCTCAGATGAAAGGAAGTCCCTCTTAGTGTCTGTTGGGGTTGGAATATATATATATGTATATATATATGTGTGAGGGGGGATGAGATGGCGAGGGAAAGATTCTTCCTCTCCCGGCCAGATTAAAGGAAAGTCCCTTGGACTGGGGAATGGAGGGGAGGGAGGGAATATGAGGGGGAAGGGGAGGGAGGGGAAAGGGGGAGGGAGGAAAGAGGTTTCAGAAGGGAAAAAGGGGAAGGCGGTCGGAGGGAGGAGGAGAGCGTCTGGGAGAGAAGAGAGGAGGAGGGAATATTTGGAAAGGGAGGTGAGGATAGGAGGCAATTAGAATGGTAATGAAGATGAAACAGCGTGAGAGAGAGAGACAGAGAGAGAGAGAGGGGGGAGGGATGAGGGGAGGCCGGGGAGAGAGAGAAAAAGTAAGGAGGTCGGAACGTTTGGTGGGATTAAACATTATCCAAATTTTTTACCTTCTAAATGGAATGGTTTTTGAAAGGGAGTGTGGGTGGAAAGGGTATTTTCGTGTGATGAGGGTTGGGAGGGGAGGTGAATGTGACCTTTTTGAGAAACCGATGGAAGAGAAGTGACAAGGGAAAATTCGGTGGATTGATGAGAGTGGAAAGGAAAGGGGCAAAAGAAGGAAAAGTTGGGGAAGATGTATGAAGAGGTGAAAAGGGAGGAGAGAGAGAAGAAGAAGAAAGTAGAAGAGAGGAGAAGAAGAAAGTAGAGGGGGAGAGAGAGGAGATGTCGTTTTTTCATTTTAATGAGGAGTAGAATGAGGGAAAGGAGAGGGAAAAGAGAGAGTGGAGGAGTGGGAGAAAGGAAGATCGCAGGGGAGAGTAGATGGCGGGAAGGAGTGCTTAATTATGTAAAGAGGAGGAGATGGAGGTTTTTGGGATGCGAGGAGTGTGGGTCGTGGAAGGAAGGGCGCCGAAGAGAGGAAATTAAGACCTCGGATGGATAAGAACGTGCCAGGAATAGGGGATCGACTCTCTGGTTTAGTGCCGCGTGTGTGTTTATATACGAGAAATATTTTATTACGCACTTCGGAGTACTCGTGACAGTCTTTGCATTCTCTCCTCCTAGCACACGATTTCCAATCACGTCCTCGTGCAATAAATAGTGAAACGTGGTAGGTTAGACTTTACTAAAGTCGTAAAAATGACAATTTTATCTGTTCAAGATTATTACGCAGATTAGCAATATCTAACATGTTATATTAAGTTTCTTCTTGATTAATTCAGTATGCTGTAATTTCTTTGAAATTAGCTTTTTTGAATTCTGCATGTAATATAAGAGTTAGAAAATTTAGTGCTCAACAAGCATTGGTTTGCGAGAACAAATATTCGAAATAATTGTCGAAAAATAAAAGAAAAGTTCTTTATTGCAATATCTATCTAAAAAAACGGCTAGGTGAGTGTAATATAACACATTTCAAGGCCTCTGGTGTTTCATAGCAAAACTCGAAGGACACATCTCTTTGTGAATAATTCCGGAATGACGTAGAAACAGCCACCATTTAAAAACATGTCACCTTTATAAAGAGCTAAAAACTTAAAACTTTTTGAAACTGCGAACAACGGATAAGTTTCAGCTGGTATGTCATAATGAATCAACCACTTTGCTTTATAAATAAATTACGCTAAATTTCTCAAATGAAACTTTCTTCTTATACTTTCCGTGCTCGATGAATGAAGCTGCATATCATTTTTCTACATTTGCATAATATGCAGTATATTGAATTACATTCGATCTAGAAAGAAAATCTATACCGATAAATTTATGCAAACGATTTGACCTATTTATATTAATTCAAGGAGTACAACTCGCGTAGAAGCAGAGAGAGAGAGAACTACTTCTTTAGCGGATTGAAATTGCTGTAGACATGGAATTTATTTCCACGAAATGTACATAAAACGTGAAATCATTACATTTTAATTTCAAATGTTGAAGCTCTAAAGATAATATATATAAGTATTTCAA
Organism: Uropetala carovei; assembly: GCA_036926305.1. Taxonomy (NCBI): domain Eukaryota; kingdom Metazoa; phylum Arthropoda; class Insecta; order Odonata; family Petaluridae; genus Uropetala; species Uropetala carovei. Next base: position 4,257,436 of record JAXCHB010000167.1, read on the forward strand.
CCCGTAAAGGATTTTTTTTAGAATGATTCAAAATTACCATAATATCGGACTGTTCATTCATTCTTGTGAAGTTAACACTTTTGTATCTCTATTTAAAGTGTGATAACTTTAACTTTTTGTGAGATTTAAGCTCCTAGAGCATGGTGGAGAAGCGCACGTAACACAGTTTGTCCTTAGGGAAGCTTAGAGACAGTCGCAGAGTGCGAAATCACTCCATTTGTCCCTCCCTCGACACATTCTCACCTTTAACACTTAAAATGTTGTAGTGCTAGGTGACGTTGTAACCAGGCATGGAAACTAAAGAGTGCCTTTTATTTGCACGAGTTTTGAGTGCGATATGCTAAAAAAAAAAGGTAATTATTACTTGACGAGAATCCGTTCCAAGTTGTTTAGGTGCTTCTGTTCGTTCGAGGTAATATTAATTATTTATAGTGAACGGCGTTAAATTAACAATTAAACAGGTTCTTGCTTTATGATTGTAAAAAAAATCGACTAAAGTACCTTGGCAAGATAACATTCGCTCGCCGTGTTTTTGAACTTAACATTCACTGCTACAAAAATAGCTATATCTTTGAAATATTAATTATTTTTCCTCTCGCAGGGCTTCCGTACGGCACTCCATTATATTCCTTTGTGTTGTGTAGACGTTTTAAGGCCATTATGCAAAATGAATTCGCCAGAAACTTGGTCATTCTGTAAAGAGAATTTTTTCTTTGGATCGGTGTCGAATTGTTTTCTTGTTCGCCCTTTACAGCGAAATCCCATGCGGAGCACGTAATGTTTAAAAAAAAACGAAGAAACAAAAGCATGGATACTCGCGAAAATCGAGGCATTAGGCAATGTTTTCTATTAATGTAGTCAGCCGCTTCCAGCCGCGATGACTGGCAGTTCCTCATAATTAAGTTTTAATGGCCGCGTTGAGTTCCTAATTGATGTCTGTGAAGTTTCGAATGAAATATATAAGGTTCTTTTTGAATGATCCGTGTATTAACAATGCAAGTTCATTAAAATTTTGAATGGCCTTTCAACGAAGAAACTTCCCTGTCCAGAGACGATGGATTATCTTCATTGTAGAGAGTTTAATTGTATACGTTGGCTTTGTGTACACAACGTTATGGAGCTAAAAACTCTACCAGAATATATATATATATTGCGCTATTACTTCTAGAGACTACTTTTGCAGGAAATTTTGCAACATTTTATTGCATTTGCATAGATTGGACACTCAAATGTATCAAGATCTATCAATAGATAGCTAGGAAGCATTAACATGAATGCATTAAATAAATTTCAAACTCAAATCCCAGATATTTAAGTGAGATTCTTAAAGGAAAATCCGAATATTTCTTCAGATTTTAATAATGTACGAAAGACAAGAGTTGGAAAAACCTTTTCATTGCATCGTTTCGCAAGAATACGCTTTAGAAGGATAATTATTGCCTTTGCCTTGGAAATAGACCCAATCCATTAGCTGAATAAACTTGAACCGTGACTTAAAAATTTTCTATTCTCGTGACAAGGTCCGTCACGCGCGTAAGAGTCTTATTTATTCTCGCACGATCGGAAACAACGATTAGTGACCCACATTTCACGCTTCTCCTTCTACAACGACATTAAATATATTTTCCTTTCAAGTCGGACGACGTCTATTGAAATGCGACTGAAAAGTCCTCTAGCGAGAATTTTCTCTTCTCCGGGATTATTTTTCCTTTTGACAATTCTCATAATACATATCAGCTTAATTAAAGGTCGCGATCCTCACCCTGTCGGATTTCACCAATTAAATGACGCCAGTGAGAAGCAACTTTATTCTCTCTCTCTCTTCCAGTTCTTTTAGTCTCTCCTTGCTTCTCTCCCGTTTCTGTTCAACATCTTGCTCTCTCTCTCTATTTATCTCTTTCTGTTCGATTTCATTCTTCGCTTAAATTCTCTCAAACTTTGCGCCTAATCCCTCTCTTAAATTTCACTATATCCTTTTATCTCTTCCAATATTTATGTTCCAGTTTTACCTGTTTACTTTTTTAATCCTCTTTCACAGTTTCACTGTAAACGTGTGTTAACATTTTATATGCGAAAAACTGTAAAATACTTGACAATTTGATTTAGGTCTAAAAGGGAACGAATGAGTCTCAACCTCGCCCGAATAAAGGCATTCGTCTGTCTGTCTCCCTGATTGTCTTTCTTCCTTTTTCAAACATTCGTCCTTCGTCAGAATGGAATAAATTTCACGTGGTTGAGCCGAATATTATTAGCTTCGCCCTTATTTTTCTTTACTCCCTAATCAATCTTATTTATATTTAGACGTTTACTTATCTTCCTTATAGTTACCTCCCTATTTATTTTATGTTTCCCTCCCTCTCACTCCTCCCTCTCACTCTCTCTCTCCCTCCTCCCTCCCTCCTGCCTCCTCCTTCCACTATCACATTCCTGCCCGAGACCGTAATCTGAGCGATTGTTCTCAATATCCAGAGCCATCAATCACCCGTGAGGAGGATTCCTCTCTCGCCCGCACGGGAAACGGTTATTAACTGCTCCTACATGATGGCAATTTTCTTACCCGCGGCTCCCGACTCCATTGTGCTCCCGATGAAAAGGCATCCCTCCCTCCCCCCGCCTTTCCTCCTTCCTCCCCCACCTTTCTCTCCCCCTCTCACCTTTCCTCCTCTCTCCCCCTCCTTCCCCCCTTTCTCCCCCACGTTTCATCCTCCCCACCTTTCTTCCCTCTCCTCACCTTTTCTCCTACCACCCCCTCCCCTATCTTTCCTCCCCCCTACTTCCCTCCTCTCTCCCCCCCTTTCATCCTCCTTCAACCTTTCCTCCTCCCTCCTTTCTCCCCCATTTCCCCCTCCGCGCCGTTCTCCCTCCCTCCTCACCTTTTCTCCTCCCTCCCCCCTTTCTTCCTCCCTCCACCTTTCCTCCCCCATCTTTCCTCCCTCCCCCCTCTTCCATCACCTCCTTTATCAGCAACACGCTTTTCCATTTCGTTGCTATGATATCGGGGAAACTTCTAAGGTTACGGAGCTTAGATTCGTTGCCTCGCGCCTCCTGCGCCGTTCCGTTCTGATGCAGCGCCCTCCAGCACGCGTGCGGAGCAGCACGCTTTCTTGCATCCTTATCGTCGTTACGGCTTCTGGCCCTGCGCCCAACTACCGGTCGTTAGGACCCCTTGGTTCCGGTTCTCGCTTCGGAGGTTTGATGCTAGATCGCAACACGAGTCATCACAGTCTGCTTTAGAGATTGTTGCCACGGATGTAGGCATTTAAAAAGAGTACCTATATTTTACATTTTTCGCTCACTATTAACGTTTGGCGGCGGTTGTTTTGGACGAAATACGTGATTTATTTGAAAACGGAATCGTTACGTGAAAGAGTTGCTACGGCAATATTTACAATAATAGACGACGGTAGTTTTATACCAAATGTCATATGTGCAAACATTTTTCCAAATGCTTAAAAGCGGTTAATTAATAAAGGTGAGTTCATCAAATCCGAGCAAACTTTTGAATTCCTAAGCTTCGTATTTGTCTGAGAAAATCCTTTTGCAAAAGCGTTTGCAGGATAACATTTACACGCAGTATCTTAGACCAATTTAATCTATCACGAGTAAATTATTAGTTCATGATAAAACCCCTATCTAGACATTGACGTAGGTTTACTTAGTGGGAAAATAATCCTGTATAGAATATTTCATTCCAATGGAAATGTATTACGTATCGTTTCGCGCCGTTATTTCAAATATGAATATAAATATTACCAAATATATTTTAATAATATCAAAGGTGTAAGGAGTCCTCTTCCAGCAAGTGCAGTACTGGATTCCTAAACAGCTAAAATATCTACCGCTGAACGTACAATCCGAGATAATTAACTGATTAATTTATGACCTATAAATGAATGATGCGCTGCTTTATTTAAAAATAATAGGCAAGCACATATTTCTTTTATGAACTTCTCGGCCAGAAATGTTTTTTTTATATTTAAACCTCTCCTTTCCGCGCGCGAGCGAAAACAAGCGAACACTGAAGACTTGAGTGATGACGCAGGATTGGAACCACGACGTAAAGCTGCTCGGCGGCGTGATTGGCGTGTCTAAAAGAAAAAATGTTTAAAAAAGAAAAGATCTCTGCCGCTTGATTTATTTGCATTTTGTTCAACCTTTTGCCGTTTCGTTATTCATATATATTTTCAACGTCAATCTCTCGGTTATGGCTCCTTTGGGATATAACTGTTAATCCAGACTGGAATAAAAGAGAGAATAGGGAGAGAGAGAGAGGTATAAACATTTTTTTCGATGTCTTACGTTCACATGAGTTCGCTCGCCTTCAAGTTCCCTTGGATTTATTTCATGTCGGCCGGTTTATTGTGGACGTTAACCGCGCCATCTGCCGAACAAAAGGCTCCGTTCCATTGTTTCGCGGCCCACCCGACGTGAATCAACGGTGTTTGAAAGATTCGAGGATTCAACCTATCGGACATTCTAATTTAAATTTTGATGGGTTTTTGTGACTTGCATTTCTTTTTTAAAGACGAAAATCTTTTATGTCTGCTTTTTTTTTATCGAAATTAGTGCTCGAGGATTGGATTAACTTTGATGAATGCGTTTTTTGAAAGTTTTCTATGTTTAATGGGATTGCCATGTAAATTTTTTACACAATATGCGACGAATAATGTTACGGCTCGTTCGAATTGATGCTAAAGCGCTATCACATTATCATTAGCGAATTAGCAAGGCGGTGGATGCACTGAATTCGTTATTTTTAAATTTCCATAATCCGAATTACATGCGGAACTTTTTTGCAAAGGTTAAACTACTTGTTTCGAAAATCGATGCAGTTTCTTCCTTAACGAAAAACAAATTCAAGAAAAACATTTCAAATAAGGCTAAACTACGTCATCATCTTACGATGATAATTATAACATTACTAAACCTGTTTCTGATGAATTATCGCGAAACTTGGAATGAGTTAAGTGGTCACAGAGTAAACAGTCTTCTTTTAAGCTGTATGAATTGAAGGGCAAAAGTAGCTCCTATGTTGATGAAGGCAGTTTAGTTACAAATCCTCGACACTTACGAGATTTTCTAGATTACATATTTTCCTTTTCTTTAGGGAGAAGAGGTCGTCAATATCTCTTATACGAATTTCTTAAGTAAGAGAAGTTATATCTTAACTGTATACGGGGTGATTCACCAGGAATCTGCCAAACTTTGGGAGCGTGTTAATCAAGTGATTTTTGAGTAAAAAAAATCATATGAACAATGGTCCGATTCGGAACGGTTTAGGAGTTATCGATGTTTGAAGCAGTTATGGCTGACGTTGGATATACTGCACGTTGTAATTCATTTGTTTGTTCTAATGCACGTTGAACGTCATTTGTTAACAAGCGGTCAACAAGGAGTAGCTAATTTCATTGTTGTTTGTATTGCTGTGGTTGTATAAACACCGTTTTGATATATTCTTGCATATATATAATTTTTTCATTGCTCGACATACGCAACGATTTTATACATACCTACGCGTGTTATTGGTGAAATGAGCCTATGTAAGAACAAATTTCCAAATTTTAGACTCAGTTTGCCCCAGGATACGCTTCTCTTTGTCAGATCAACTCCACGAGTGCTAACCAAGCGAAACGCTCCTTCTAGACAATTCTTTCGTCTGGTCCGTTAATCTCCCAAAACCTCGGATGTGTAACGTGACGTTTGGTTCTCTTGAGTGGACAAGGATGTCTCCATGGAAACCCTCTCTGTCGCCCGCTAACCTTGGAGATGGTTTCGCGGATACCACCTCTTGGTGGTATGTATAGTGATAACGGGGCGGTTTAGAATTTTCTTCTTATTGGATCCGCTCCTAAGGAAAACATAAACTCGCCGTGGTGATATAATAATAGGGTCATCAATATAGGGCCAGGATTACATTTTAAGAAATGGGATTATTTTTCACAAATGCAATTTAATGTTTCGGAGAAATGGCGGTTAAAGCTCCTGACGAAAGGCAGAAACCGTCTGGATTTGCAGAGAGCTCGGTCGACCTTGATGGGCAGATCCGTTGTAAAAGAAGTGCGTTTAATATATTTTATTCTCCGGCGTATCACTTGATTGTTAGGCCATAAAGAAATCAAAAATATTTTACTTAGCCTAGCCAGAGCTTCACTCCTAGTAATCGGTTGAAATAATATTGAAAGGATTGATTAATATCTATATCTACAGTTCACCCTGCAAGCCACCGCAATGGTGTGTGGCGGGGGGTGCAATAGCACCAAGGTAAAGCGCATAATAATGTATAGTATCACTCTACGTCGGCTGATTTCTTTTCGCAACTTCTGTTCTGCTCAGCTTTCGGCTGTAATTTTCTGTAAGCACCGTTACTGTTTTGGTAGAAAGACGAATTGCCAATAACAAAGGCCGATTAATACTTCGAAGATTTATAATATATTTAGTAGATGGAGTGCACTACTGGAAATGAATTCCAGACCATGGTGGGCCAAAATCGAAAACTCTTGCTTTAGAATTCACGAGTTTACTTCCTCACCCTCCCAAATACACAAAATGATAACCAAAATTACCAAAACTTGAATTGCGTAACAAAGTTCTCGAATGAAAAGGGCGTTTACCGATGCACGAGATGTTCATTTCGATGGAATTCATCGAAGGATGAACGTAATTTATTTCAACCATTCCAGTCTGCATATTAAATTCGCCTTTGGTCTGAAATTGGTCATACATCTCCAGAGTCTGCGGCGTCCTAACTTTGGAGGGAATTAAGGATTTTTTTCCTCCGTTCGGGCGAACCTCAAAAAGTCCGAAGCGCTCTCGGAAGTCATGGGAAAACCAATATGGCCACACGCGTCGAAAAGGGGTTAACAGTTTGGCCTCGTCTACCCATCATTACGGTAGCCACGGCGGATATGGAGAGAGGAGCGTGGGAGGAGGGGAGAGAAAGGTTAGGTAGTAGCGGATACGGGAGAGGTTAGTTGATTCTTGGGATCCGCACCCAACCGTTGTGGGTTCGGTCCGTGATTGATGACCCTTTGCGGGAGAGAGGGAGTCAGCCATCTTGACTACTCCTCCCTCCCTCCCTCCCGTCACTCCCCCTCAAAGCACCCACCATACTGCTCACGGTCCTCCCCCTCCTCTCTCTCCCTCTCTTCTACCCCACTCTCTCTCGCTATCTCTCCCTCTGTCTCTCTCTCCCTCTCTCTCTCCCTCCCTCCCTCCCTCCCTCTCTCCCTCCCTCTCTCTCTCCCACCCTACTTCTCACTCCCACCCTCTCTCTCATTCACACCCTCTCTCCCTCCCACCCTCTCTCTCCCTCTCTTCTACCCCCACTCTCTCTCGCTATCTCTCCCTCTCTCTCCCTCCCTCTCCCTCTCTCTCTCCCTCTCTCTCTCCCTCTCTCTCTCCCTCTCTCTCTCCCTCTCCCTCTCTCCCTCCCTCTCTCCCTCCCTCTCTCTCCCACCCTACTTCTCACTCCCACCCACTCTCTCTCCCACCCTCTCTCTCCCTCCCACCCTCTCTCTCCCTCTCTCTCTCCCTCTCTCTCTCCCTCTCTCCCTCCCTCTCTCTCCCTCAGACCCCTCCTCCTCCCTCCCCCCTCTCCCCCCTTCTAGCACCAACCATCCTGCTAACGGTCCCCTCCCTCCCACCCACTCTCTCTCCCACCCTCTCTCTCCCTCAGACCCCTCCTCCTCCCTTCCCCCTTCTAGCACCAACCATTCTGCTAACGGTCCCTCTCTCTCTCTCTCTTTCCCTCTCTCCCACCCCTCTCTCTTCTCACTCCCTCCCTCTCCCTCTCTCCCTCCCTCTCCCTCTCTCTCCCACCATACTTCTCACTCCCACCCACTCTCTCTCCCACCCTCTCTCTCCCTCCCACCCTCTCTCTCCCTCCCACCCTCTCTCTCCCTCAGACCCCTCCTCCTCCCTCCCCCCTCCTAGCACCAACCATCCTGCTTACGGTCCCCTCCCTCCCACCCACTCTCTCTCCCTCAGACCCCTCCTCCTCCCTTCCCCCTTCTAGCACCAACCATTCTGCTAACGGTCCCTCTCTCTCTCTCTCTTTCCCTCTCTCCCACCCCTCTCTCTTCTCACTCCCTCCCTCTCCCTCTCTCCCTCCCTCTCCCTCTCCCTCTTTCCCTCCCTCTCCCTCTCTTCCACCCTACTTCCCCCTCCCACCCACTCTCTCTTAAATGGAAGAGGGGACCTTATGGTCTCAATTTCGCCCTGAAAATAAAGCCACTTATCTATCTATCTATCTATCTATCTATCTCCCACCCTCTCTCTCCCTCCCACCCTCTCTCTCCCTCAGACCACTCCTCCTCCCTCCCCCCTCCCCCCTTCTAGCACCAACCATCCTGCTTACGGTCCCCTCCCTCCCTCAGACCCCTCCTCCTCCCTCCCCCCTCTCCCCCCTTCTAGCACCAACCATTCTGCTAACGGTCCCCTCCCTCTCTCACTCTCTCTCTCTCTCTCTCTTTCCCTCTCTCCCGCCCCTCTCTCTTCTCACTCCCTCTCATTTTCTCGCAAACACGCTAAGTGATCGCCTCGCACGTCAAGGGCCGTTGTTTTATTTATGTCTCCTCCCACGTAGAACACTTTCGAGAAAATTTTCAACTTGTGATTCGAACATTTTTCTCTGCTTTGTTTGCATTTGGCACCGAGTAATCGTCTCTTGACAGCGCTGGGAGGAAATAAATTATCATCTCGCAAAACGGTTTCTGCGCCCCTCCTTTATGTTAAATCAACGTGCCTCTTTCTCTCATTTTCCTTTTGAAAGGAAATAAACAAGTTGTTTCGAGAGTTTAATTTTTAATAATTTAATCAAAAACAGACAAATATAACACACGAAATTTGGAAGAAAATTTGTAAAGCCTCGTGTTTCAATTTAAAAAGATATAATTAAATAAGAAAGTTATGTATGTATTTAACATTGCTTTATAAAAATGAACTTCCCTAAAGTGGCGGCTGTTTCGGTTGTTAGTCTAGCATCTGTTTCAACATATCTGAAAAAATTCTTGCCTAAAAAAATATCCATGTATGTTTGTTCTTTTACCATAAACGAATTTCTACGAAAAGTTTCTCTCCACAATCAGTGCTGTAATTTTCTCTGATTTCCTGAAGTCACTTTGTTCCTTTCAATTTTTTTTCGCATTTTCGACCTCTAAGGAGTATCAGCAGAATAAATCACCGGAAAACGTGTTTTTTTGAAATAAAATTCGCTTAATTTAATAAGTGAAATCGTAAAAATGAGATTTTATGCCGGCTGTATAAACATGGCGTTCTGTTGAGTGAAGCCTTCATAAATCATCCACCTGGTCACAGTTTTGCCGCAAGCCGATACTTCTCAAGCAGCACAAATGAACAGCAGTTGTGATATGTTCCGTTGGCAGATGCAAGTAAAATGGTTCTGATTTCTAGTTTAACGAATATTCCTGCGGTTCATATAGCCATGATTAAATAAAAAGAGCTTTATGTCTTTAGGGTGAGGTAAAATTGGGAAAGAGATGTGGATGCAATCAGCATGACATTCACCCCCTCCCGTTTCCCCCACCCCTTCGCCCCTCCAATTTCCCCCTCCCCTTCGCCCCTCCAATTTCCCCCTCCCCTTCGCCCCTCCCATTTCCCCCTCCCCTTCGCCCCCTTTACCTTTCCCCTTCTCCCCTCCCCTTTACTCCCGGTTACGCCGTCTTACTCTTTTCTCTCCTCATTGAATCATAAATGTTTGCATTATATTGGAAGCGGTTCCGTGTAATTTCGGTCCCGGTAATTTGAGTACCGGTAATTTCAGCACGGTAATTTGAGTCCCAGTAATTTCGTTCCCGGTCAATTTCAGTCCCAGTAATTTCATTCCCACTTACTTCATTCTTTTTGTAAATAAGCAGTAAATGTAACTTTTATATAAAAATAGTTTATGATAGGCCTCAATACTAATCAACGCCGTTAATATGAATTTGTTGAAAGCAGTTATTATTGATCCTTTTAACATTAAAAACTCAATTTCTCGCATAGAAATTTAGTTAAATGTTGAGAACGCTTAACAACTCAAGGAATACGTTTCTCTAAAGATGTTGCAATCACTGAGTAATAAATTCATTAGTACAAAATTATTGTTTTTGGACAAGCTTTTAATTTTAAGAACACGATTTTTCGCATGTAAATTCAGTGTAACTTCGAAAACACATAATAAATAAAATAAATAATAAAAACCAAGGAAACATAGTAGGCATTGGTATCGATCAACTAAGAATTTTACAACAATTATGAAGTAACCATGCAAAAGAAGTTCATCTCGAATTAAGACTCCTTTATGGCTTTCTTGATAACGGCTATTCCTATGATAAACCTGTGTAGAATAAGAAATACTCTAATTTATTAGTTATACAATTTTTATTTGAAAAGTATTTTGATATGAGCAATACTTTACGAGATATGATGAAAAGTTCATTTTTGTCACCAGTAAAGTGGTACCCCTGATTGGCTTACGTGATTCATTTATGCGATTTTCTTATTATATTTGACTGTAAGTCCTTAATATAAAATTTCATGAAAATCCGTTCCGTAGATGCCGAGAACGAACATGCGGACGGACGGACGGACGGACACACCGACGCTAAAAGGCGCTCACGCTAGAAGCGAAACGCGCTTAAGAAATGGAAGTCGAAATATCAACGCAAATACAAGTTTCATAGGTCCATGAATGTTTTCATTATTTTCTCGGTGATGTATGTTTTTGATATAATTTTGTGTGCCCTCCAAATGAAAAACCTAAAATTTTATATGTAAATATTCCCTTAGAAAATCACGGTTTTATTAGATTTTGTATGAGGTTGATGACCCGGAAGTGAAGGATTTTACTTTAGTCATTTTTCCGTGTTTGCCAAATATCTCCTATAGAGCTTTATTGATGTATGTACATTACCAAAGTCGTAAACTAGTAGCACGCAACATGCGGCCCGCGTGCCGCATATGGCCTGCGAGAGCATTTGATGCGTCCCGCGAAGCTTTGATGAAGATCCCATGCAAATCCGTATTGTACCGATTTTCACGGCACGATGGGCCTCGTTATAACGGGTCTATGCTGTATGTACAGGGTGGGCCAAAAAATATACCCAATTTAAAAATTTAAAAAATTGAATTACATAGGATATGAATGTGAAACAAAAACCAATCAATAGATGGATATTTCAAATTTATTTTCGTCTATACAGATTTTCCAAAAATCTTCCGTCATTCTGGGCACAAATGCGAATAGGTGCAGTACAGTTGCTGATTACAGCCTGTAGGATTTCATGTCTAATATTGGTCGTAGTTGTTGTTAACTTATCTGAGACATTTTGAACCTACGTCAAAAAGGATTATTTAAAAAAATATTTCACTTTTTCCTGATTAATCAACTTTATTATTCAATCTTATCTTGTGTGTTTATTTTGCAATCTCTTTTTTAAATCGGGTACATTTTTTTTGGCCCCACCCTGTATGATTATCTCATCACTATCGTTAAAGAATTCCGTTTTTTATTACCGTCTAAATATGTGTCACTACGTCCACATGTCTGACATTGAATTCGCTTTCCGTTGAACTTTACTCTTCCTCTCTCTCTCTTTCTCGTACCTGCCTATTATCTCTCTTTTTCCCTAGCTAACTGACTCATTTAACGCCTGCGCCCATCCATCCATGTCAAACCCACTCGCGCACACACTCCCTCGTCTTTATCCGCCGCTCGCTCCATCTCTCTCCATCTCCCTCTCTTCCTCTCTCTCCCTCTCCTTCCACTACCACCCCACCCTCTCCCCTTTCGCTATTCCTCTCTTCCTCATATCTCGCATATTTTTTATGCCTTCAGTTTTTTCTCTCCTTCCATTATTTCATTTCTATTCCTTTATTTTTTTCTCAGCCTTTCCTTTAGGCGTCATTTTTCTCCCTCGCCTTTCATTTGTCTTCCCCTTTCTCCGTATCCTTAGAATTTCCGTTCTTCCAATTACATCCGACTCGATGGCGTCATTTTGTTTCTTCTCACTGAACTGTTCATTATAACAATTAGAGCTTTTTATTTATTATATACAGATTATTTTCATAACGTCAAAAGCTATATGGCATTTCTTTTGACTTTTTTCGATGATAAATTTCATATTTTAGTATGTTACTGCACTTTCATTATTGTCTTTTATATTTATATATTTGACAGTATAAAGAAATAACCGTTAACTGCCAGATAATACACCTAATTTTTATAAAATCCTGTGTTTATTCGAGTCTATAAATTAATCAGAATGATTGTTTCATTTTTCCAAAGTAGCTTTTACGTAGAAATTAAAATAGTGTAATAATATAGTAGAGGCGTATCTTGGCGGTATGGCGCCTATGGAGAAAAATTAGGAAATGCCTCGGTTATATAGGATATAATTTTTTCTTCGTTTTAATAAAGAATAATAGCGTTTTTATTATAAACAAATCAACGCTTGAGTGTTAAAATAACACTTGTTTATGGGAGAATTAACCATTCGCAACTTTTTCGGGAATGTTTGGCACCTTTTGCATGCGGCGCCTATGGCAAATGCCACCTTCGACATACCCTAGTTACGGCACTGTAATAAACTTAAATTTTTATATTTGAGTTGATTTTCAGTCAGCGATAGAATAGGTTGTAATTCATTTAAAATGGGTTAGGACTAAACTATTTTTAAATGTCGCTCAGATAGTGCCTAAGCATCCAAATTGCCCGTTGGTTCTTCCCTTGCGTATCTAGTTCATATGCTCTGCGAAAGAAAATATGGTATTTAATTGTTACTTGGCAGGTGCTATTTAAGGAGACACGACGAATATATTTAAGTGCTTAAGGAAAGTTCTAATTGACGGATGAAGTTCAAATCGTTATACGGCGTTGGATTTTAATAAGGATCACTTTGATTTAATCAAAACCCGTGTAAAGCGGTTCAAAAGATGAAAGTCACGACAGACAGACGGATAGACGAGACCACCCCTCTGAAACTTCGGTCAAAAATTGTGACAGTCTAATCCTAAACCTACTGGCGCTAGTGTCGAGTAAAAAGGTGAAAGGAAAGGAACGGAACCAAACGGAACTCTGTATCCTCTGTATCACCTTTTAAAGCGGACATCTTGTGAGAATTTGTGGACTGGTTCTGTTTTAGCTGTGGTTTAAATTTTTACGGAAAAATGCCGATTATTATAAGGTGTTCAGTCGTTGGTTGCGGGAATACACGGGAAAGTCCTAGCATCAAGATTTTTACTTTCCCGATTGACAGGAAGTTGTAAGTAATTTCTATTTTTTGATTTGGATGATTACAATAAACCTCGTAGTGAAACTCCCTTCTTTGGTATATAAAATATTTCAATTTGCTATTTTTATGAAGATAGGTAGTAATTACACGTTATGTATGTGATTTAGAGGCCATCGTCATAGAAGCTTCTAACAAATTTGGCTCATCTACGAAAAAATTGTTGCATTAAAATTTTTCAAGGGGTCAGAAAATGGTTTGAAATGCTTTAACCAGCCTAGACATACTCCAATGCATAGACTTATGTATGTCTTACCTGCAATTATCATTTCCTTTGTTGGTAACTTGGTGCGCAGAATTATTTCTATAGGGCAGCGTTTCCCAATTTAATGTTGCTACGGAACCCTTGCAACTCGAAAGAGAAGTTGCGGAACCCCAAACAGTTATTTTGTTTATAAGGTGAAAATCAAAGCAAAAGTAAGTACAGATAATAATAAAGATAGGTCATGTGATCAACATTTCGTCTATTTTCATATATTTAAAGATAAAAATCGTTTATATGAACGGCATCTAGTCGATTTCTGTATTTTGTTTTTGTTGTTGTGTATTTCGAGAACCCAGTTTCGCGTAAGTACGTGCTCGCGAATAGTAATAACTCTATAATTGCCCGTCTTGATAAGTCTGAATATTCATGATATAAGCTGCCACAAAATGTAATCGGAGAAACTTCTTTAAATGTTCGTATTAAATGGACATCTGAAGTGATTTCGATTAAATTTTCATAATCTACTGCAGATAATCCTTCTGGTTTCTCGGTTATACAGAATGGATTTCGAATCCAGTTATTGCTGTCATTGATGTTTGGAAAATACTTCCTGATGTTGGTGTATAAATTGCGAAGATGATCTACAATGTTGCTCTGAATTTCTTCTTCAAGTTTGCATTTGTTTTCTTCAAGGAAATCATTGAATGTTACGATGCTTTATTTGATGAGTAAGGTAAGCAAAATTTATATTTTTCTTGTGTAACTTTACATTTCTAATGTGTTATGATCGGAATATAGTGAAGTAGTTGTCAAGCATCTTCCTATCAAGGTGACAGTTGAAGAAGATGTCACCTATGATGCTCCAGGAAAGCAGAAAAAAGAACAAAATATACTTGTTCTTCAAGTGTAGTACCACTTTGTCCCCACCCATGATTTCTTAAATTTCATGGAAAGTAAACTGCATTTTGTAAATGTAAAATTTTTTCTGTTTTTGTATGTTTTGTATTGTGCACTGCATGCACAAAATGTGCTGCTGTATCTTCGTGCATAAATTAAGAGGACTCTTCCTGGTACCATGTTTGTTAAAATATTTTGCTATGTAAATGAGTAATTTAGATGTGTTCCAAGTTTAGGTAACTTTTAGATAAAATAATTACTTTTTCAATTTCATTACTTTTGTAAAATATGTGCGGGATAGAGTTTTAGTATCATTGTGTGAAAAAATAAGAGGAACTCTCTTCCTGGTACCATGTTTGTACCCATATTTAGCTATGTAAATAAGGTGTGTTTCCAAGTTTAGGGAAAAATAAGTTTTTTCAATTATATTACTTTTGTAAAAAGGTATGTGTGTGTTTATTGGGAAATATAGTTCCTGCATATTTTTCTTTTAAGTTAGGTAAATAAAAAATATTTTTGATGTAAATATCCCTTCCTTCGTCAGTGTTACAGACAAAAATCACCACTTTATTTAAAAAATTCTAAGTTTCTATAATTTAAACTGGAAAGTGTTCAAGCTCGCAAAGTAAATTGTTATTAAAGTTTTTGAAAACTAATGAATGTAATCTAATAATGCGTTGTATATTAAAAGTTATAAAATTTTTGCTTGGTATTAATAAAAATTCTAGATTTTGTAAATGTTATGAGTTTTACCTTCTGTGAACCTAAAAGCGTGTGCAAGATATTTGTATATTTGATTTGATCGAACGTTTAAATAAATATATTCATATTTCCATTGAATGCATTGTATATTAAAAGTTATAAAATTTTTGCTTGGTATTGATAAAATTTCTACATTATGTGAATGTTATGATTTTTACCTCCTGTGAACCTAAAAGCGTGTGCAAGATATTTGTATGTGTGATTTCACCAAAATTTTAAATAAATAAATTTATTCATATTTCCATTGTATTATATTCATTGTTTATAATGAATTCCCTCGGATTTATTTTTGTGTATATTTCATTGACTCTAATGATCGTCTCTGGAGAATTATTACAAAACTAAAAAATAAAATTTCCCATTATAAATTTCAAAACTTCTCATTCTTATGCAGTTAAAATATTTAAGCAAATTCAGCATGAATTCGTATTGTTTTCAAAAATAATTATTTTCACTCATTTTTCCGTTTAATACTTCAAGTCCGGACTTCGTATAATAATTTTAAGTAATTTTAAAAAGAAATTAAAAATGCCTTGCACCGATTCCAATGCTTATGGGGTAGTAAATGGTTACTTGGTAACGGTAATCAACAAAGCATACATACCTAAGCGTTATATATATATATAGATTCTATTTCAATGCTTCATCCCATATATCGTATAAGTTTAAATTCATGAAATTCCTGTAATAGTGATTTTGATACAAAACGAACCTTCAATGTTCAAATCTGATGCTTAAACAGATTTGAGAAAGCCGCTGTATGACGTCACGTTAAGAGCGACGCTATTGCCATCTGGTTACACCTTACCGCTAAACTTCGGAACAGTCTTTTCTAAGGGAGTTTCAGAGACCTGGACGAGACGTTCCCATAAGGTGTTCCACTACTATCGCCTCGCTGGTAAATAATACCTAAAAATGAATATTTATTGAAATAAAATAAATAAAGTGTATCTACTTGATGAAAAACCCGGCTAATTCTTGTGTACGGAGAGGGTAAAGCCATCTTGGTCTTCCTGTGTGGAGAGCGATTCATTTGTACTGCTAATACGTGGGCGAATTGTGATACGGGTTAGATGTTCTGCGCGAATTGCGACGGGCGACCTTTGATGGACACCAAAACTCTTGGAAACGTTTCCAAAAATGTAATCGATTGCTTAAAATTGTTTTTTTGATGATTAATTTTTAAACCTATAACTTTATGGCTTGTTTTCTGCTGCAGTATTAGCTGCACCACTAGTATAGCGCTCTACAGCATCTTCTGCTATGCGGGCTCTACTTTCTAACACTCCAACCCGCGAATAATCGAGACCCTTATGCCGCGAACAGCAAATCTGTGCCTAAAAAACTTGATCACGATTACGTGAATTCGCGAAATAAATTCGCTTATAAACACAATCGATATCTAGACCAGGGAGTGGGCAAACTTTTCTGCATGGCGGGCCACATTGAAAGATGCCAATGCTTAGACGAGCCAGATTAGAGTTTAAATCTGAAATTGCTTAGATTCTTAGGCATCATAAGTACATAAGTGAAAAACAAGCACAAACAAGGATTGTAGGGCTAAATTTTCAAAACTAAAGGTTTTATTGTCATAATTTTACCAAAAGTAATATAAAATTGTGTTAAATTTTACAGATTGTTTTTTTCACAACAGCTTCGCGGGCCACATTAAATGCTCTCGAGGGTCACATATGGCCCGCGGGCCACGGTTTGCCCACCCCTGATCTAGACGAATGCTACTTCTGTAAAATTAATACCTTGAAATTGGGAAGAGATACGTAGCTTAACGTTATATGATAAAAGATGCATTGAGGTATTTAAACGATTGACTAATTTCTCGTCGTATTACAAGTGGTTGCTTTTATATCCTCTGACATGCAAAGCTGAATCTTGAAATAAACTTTAAAAATTACTTCTCTAAAGTCTCGGAAAACGTAAAATCTTTCTCTGTATAAGAATTCTTAATTGGATTTCTGTTAATACTTCGTAGGTCAAGTGTTTTCTACGCGGGTTCATTTCTTCCTTTCTCGAATCACTGTCATTAAAACCGCTTCGAAATTGATCCGAGAGCTGAATTTACAATCGATATTAGTTTGTTTATTCACTGGGTTTCAGCAGTGACTCGTAATTAATGACGTGAGTTTTTTAATTACCTGCTGTTCCACGGCCTCTGGAAAAGCTAAGCTCGTCAGGCAACTCGAAACGATTATCAAAGTGAAGACGCAACCAGCCAAAACGATCCTCAAAAGTTCCGCTTCAATTAGTGTAAAAGGCACTGATTAATGCATCACAAGTGTAACCAGAAGATAAAAGGGCCGTGAGGACATCCGCCTTTCTTTCCGCCATCGAAATTAGACCGTTTTTCTTTTACTTTTATTCCCCATTACGAAAAATGACCCTCTTATCGCGAGGAAACAAAAACACAAAGACTTGGCTCGCATTATTACTGCGGCAAAAATTCACCAGTTGTTGCCAACGGGCAGCGTTTAAAATCGCGAGGTCCTCTTCTGTAAAACTAACAATCGCCAAACATTTGTGCTCGTCCTGTGTTTTTTATATCCTTCATTTGCAAACAGACGCTTTACTTTTCGCCGACTTATTTAACGAACTCGGCGAAAAAAAAGAAAAACGCCTTAATTAATTGATGTCGAATACTCGTAGTTGGTCCAAAATAATGTCTTATTTTTTTCGAGGGAGAAAAATATTATTCTCTTTGAGGGGGAGAGAAAAGAAATGAAGGGAGATAATTTTACATTAACAGCATTTCTAAAATTTAAGTTATTTTTTATTTTAATAAAAGTTTTTAAAAGAATTTTTACCTTTATATTTAAAATCCGAGAAAAATATAGGCATTAAATTTTGATGTCCCGTCATATTTGACGGGCGTTCGCGCTGGTGCTTGTATATTTAGAAAGGGCAAGAAGTGTCAGGATGTTTTCTTTTCCGCTACACTTGTGAAATATTAATCAGTGAATGTGACTCTAATTGAAGCGAGGCCTTTGATGAAGTTCGTTTTGGCTCGTTGCGTCATCAGCTTGGTAATTGTTTCGAATTGCCAGATGAACTAAGCCTTTCTGAGAGAGCGGTGTAGCAATTGGTAGTAAAACTCTTGCGCCATTGTTATGAGTCACTATGGGAACCTAGTGAATAAACAAACCGAGCAATTTCTGTTGCAAAACCCGTCCACGGATCAATCCCGGAGCGGTTTTAATTAGACCTCTTCTCGTACGAATGCGCCAATGAAACGGATGAGGAAAACTTTCCATGTATTGAACGATAGATTCAATTCCAATTAAATTTTTCACACGAAGAAAGAGACCGTTTAATTTACATAATTGAAGCGCGTGACCATCTAATGCAGTGGTCTTCAAGGTGGGCGATAGCGCCCACCAGCGGGCGTTTTTGGATTTTTGGTGGGCATTAAAGAACTCACCAAATGCTATTCTAATTTTTACACTGAAAAATAAAATTCTATAAAAAAGCTTAATGATATGCACACACAACTATTACAGTTCGTTTGTCGTTAACTATAGTATCATATCATACTATACTAGCGACAATGTATCCATGCTGCGGTAAAATCGAAAGGCCATGAGGGTGGTCGGAGTCTCTCGCAGAAACAGCGAAGCGTTTAAGTTTAATTTTATCAAATATATAAAATTCTTTGCCCCGGGCGCCAGAAACCCTCACTATGCCACTGGGTGGGCGGTGAACTTATTTCAAAGGACAACATATGGTAAAAGTGGGCGGTGACTCAAAAAAGGTTGAAGACCACTGATCTAATGCATACGTCGACTTTAAATGGTCCGAGTCAAAAGTATTTCTATTTCTTTTAGTAGAATTTTGAGTGAAAAATTTTCAATTATTTTTTTCAACATTAATAAATTTCACGCAAGCGACGCAAGTAACACCAAACGACACTACTTGCCGACTGATTGTATTCTAACAATAGAAATGATAGACTGACGTCGCCAGATCCTCTCGAAATTATCAAAGTCGACAGTAATCAGGCACTGCAACCATCTTGGATTTTGACGCTGGAATTTTGCTGACCAGTGAATAAAACTTAAAAAATTATTTTAGAACCAGAAAAAGTAATATCTTTAGAATGTTAATATTATGAATTCTGCGTTAGTTATTAGAGTTAAAAACGGACTTCTCACGCGCATGAGGAGGATAATAGACGTAACAAAAATCCGCTTGTATATAAAGTACATAGATATTACGATCAACGTTTTTATGTTTAAGAAACCTAGATAAACTTGTACTCTGTGATTCGTAACCTATGCCAACGAGCACCTCAATTTTAAACCGCGAGCGATGGGTCGTTTGAGAGCGCTGAGGCAAAATGAACGAGTGTTCTGCTATATAGGTAGTACCTACTCGTAGTAGATGCTAGGCCGAGGCAAAACAGACGCGTGATATGCTTCACTTACGACGACGGCGAGTATTGGGGCAAGGTGGCGAGTTGCAAGGTTCGGGGGATGGACTATGTGAGTAGGTGACTGGGGGGAGGGGAAGGGGGGAGGGGGGGGCGCAAAGGGGGAACGGCCGTAGGAGAAGTAGTTTACCCTGGCAGCAGCAACAGAAGCACCAGGCGCGGCAGGATGATTGTTATCGTCCCAGTTGACTCTCGTTGCTAACGACCGCAGTCATTAATGGAAAACGCATTTACCGAAAGCGCGGTCTTTTCGGCCTCGGGGCTGAGGACACAGAGCGTGCAGTTGGCAAAATAAGCCACTCTCTTGATATTCCCGGACACGTATGCACCAGTGGCGTGCGTTGATATTTTATTTTGGGTATGCTGGTTGACGAAAACTTTAACCCTTGACTGCGTCGACCACTTATACGCGTCAACCTGTGTTCATTGGTTGCTTGTGAACCGCTTTTAAGCTTCGTATTGCATTCCTTTTGCTCTCAGCTGGTTATTCCGACCGCTTACACAGTTAAACTTCTCTATTACATATTGACATGTATTGGTGTCCGAGTTGTATTATTTGATTATGCTACCTTGAACTTTTTCCTACTAAAATATTAGGTTTTCCCCGTGACCAGGTTGATTTTGCACAGCGTTTACGAGTATGAGAGGATTTCGTCTAAAAGGCGGAAACTTTGGTTGGTGGGGTTCTTTACTTTTACACCGTCAAATACAGACAGATACATATGTCGTTTTGAAAGAAAATTTCAGCGCATAATTTGTATTCACAAACGCTTTTGAAAGATTATAAGCCAGAATCAATTAAAATAAAATTAATTTAAAAAACATTTTAGTGTATACACACTTTTACTTAAAACTGAACTCAAAGGAATAAAATAATTTTTTCCTGGAGAAAAAATATTATTCTAAGATTTGTATGCTTCGTAAAAGTTGGTGGCATTAATGTGAGTGTATATTAAGTAAGTGGCCAGCAATAAGAACTAATTTATGAGGAAGATGAAATATAACAATTAGAATGTTTTATATTTTCGGTTCGATTTTGAATTACCGTTGTCTGTATACGGATTTATTTTTTTCTATTTCTCGTAATTATTGGAGCCGTCACACAGGGAGATATATAGGAGTCGGTAAATTAGGCCCAGCGAATGAGTGGGTTCATTGCTATGGAAGTACATCACCCGCAGACCCAGTTGCTAAGTGATGCTTAGACCTCTTGTTTCCGGGGAATAATTGGCGAGCAGACAAACCGTAAGCCGAAAAGGGCGTGTTGTATGCTCTGGCGAACGTTTATCGGACGTGAAACGAATTTATTATACTTTCATAAAGAAATTTTATGGTTTAGTAACACAGTTTTAACGGTTGAAATTTATTTCACATTATTTGCTTACAAATATTTTGTCTCTATATCTCGCGAACGTCAAAATTTACGATCGCTTTATAATTAACGTCGGGGTCGCCAACCAATCATATATTGAAAACTCATAACTTCACCGATTAGAATGTTTTCGTTCTGAGACTCGTGCGTTTCGTATGTTATTCGAGGTCAAGCTGGTATTAAACATTCCGAACGCCTTCCTGTGGTCGATACTAAGATATCGAGGTAATTGCACACTGTAGGTGCGGCGTGAATCAGATTTCCATTATCGATTTAATTGGCAGGAGAGACCTCGCATCGCGTAAAATGCGAAGGCGCGCGATTTTTTACTATGACATATGGATATTATATGTTAGATCGGAAGGAAATATTGGTATTGACTGCTCCAGGCTAAAATTTAAAAGAATACGCTCTCTGAATCGTTTGAAAAATAATGCTACGCAAATGGCACTCGTGATCGGGGTGAGTTCATGCTGATTTTGCAACCATTCCAACAACGAAGGTGTGAAGACTATGCGCACCGTTTTTTACGCTATTGTGAGCTGGGGCTGCGCATGTGTTTCCATTTCAAAACGATCTCCCGAAAGAAATGTCTTAGTAGACGTTTACATCATGCAACCCGATTGTGTACCTTATATTTCGGCTCATGTACTTTATTCCCGTCGAATGAACCACCATTCCATTAGCGCGTGTGCTATTCTGTTAATATAAATCTATATAGTTAGTATTATACAAGCTCGTCTTCGCACAACGACATTTTTTTACGTCACAGATCCTTTTCTAACAGCTTTTCGAGTAGGTAGAAGAAATAAATTAGGCAGGATGCTTGATTTAGAAATAAAAAGGGATTGACGATATATATTTCCGAAAAAAGATCTCGGTTCGATTCCAGAAGATAATTTCTACTTCACAAAAGATACCACATAAAAATCGTATATCTTGACTTGCAGCGAAGGAATATAAATAATGTTTCTTATTCTTTTCGTATGTTTTAGTCTTAAACATGAAATAGCTAAATTTTAACGTTTAAATCACACATCTAAAAAATCTGGCTATTTTACGGATATGTTGCATTGCCGATCATATCATTGTCAAACATTGAACTTCTATTGTCTTAGTGAATAAACTCTCATTTTCGCTTTATTTAAGATCATTTCATGACAAATGGCAAATGCGCAATACTTACTGTCTTTTTCTTGCGTTAATGTTATTTTTTCAAAATATTCTTTTCGATTTATGTGCTTAGGAAATTTATTAGAAAGAAGATTTAACAAAAACCAACAAAGTCAGTTCATGATATTTTTACGTACTACTATAAATTAATCTAAAAATGATGTTATATATTAAGGTTCATTATTCCTCATCATTATTTTTTATTGATATTTTCTCTTGATTCTAAATAGTTCTCTGATGTGGAGAGACATCTTTGTGAAGAAATAATACGATGAAAGAAGACTTTACGCTATAGAAAATCATCCTACTATTCTTACTTGCTTCATGAAGACCTCCTTTCGGATGCAATTTCTTTCATTCATAAATTATATGAATAGAGTTATTATTATCTTTTTTCATTTTCTCTTGTCGAGACGGTGTGCTCATGTTCGATAGTAACTTGTGTCTTCAGTAGCGACAAGAAAACAAACGAATTTAAATGCAAAGAAAAACAAAAAGCTAATTCCATCTGTAACGTTGCTCGGGGATGTGTTATTATAATGGCAACATGTGACGAAGCCACGCACGCCACGCCGTGTGTAGAAGTTCCAAGGCGCAGTAGGCCTTCTAAGAAACATCAAAATCATCATTTTCAATTTCTCTTTCTATGCACAAACTGATATTTTGTGTTTGTTTGTTATCACATCGAAGTAATAATCAATAAAACTAAGGGAGGTATTATGACAATTAAACGTCTCGTTAAAATTAATTAATTAACTAGGGTCACGCAACCTTAGCTAACGATCTAAGCGTCTTAATTACAGCTGCATTAACCCGGGGAGGCGAAGAAATTATAACCGTGCGGTCTGACTCTAAAGAAAAAGACGAGACAGAGCAAAGGAGGGAGAGGAGAAGAGAGGAGGGAGATGTGAAGGGGAGGGAGATGTGAGGGGGAGGATAAGGGAGAAAGTGAGCTAGAAAAAAGGATCAGCTTTTGTGCCAGAGTCGCGCGCTAACTGCACCAAACCGACGGAATCCATTGTTGCAAAGGAAAACCGACTCTTTAGATTTGTTCTCCCTCTCATCATCCTTTTCTCCTCCTCCCCCTCTCCCCTTCTGTCTCAACTCCCTCCCTTTCCCTTCTTCAGAGAGCGACGAAACAGCCTGACGGTCCAGTGACAATATCCCCCCACTACATCACACACAATAATAAGCTTTCGCGTCGCCTCCATTGCAGGTCTCCCCCCACCTCCTCCCTTATTTTTTCTCCTTCCGTTCCCCACCTCCTCTACAACGTCCTCTCTGCACACTCAATGCACCCTTTTCACGTGGGTTAATTCTTCCTCCTATTTTATCAGGATTTATATGCATAAATAAAGCACCGCTGCCCGTTTTTGAAACGGGGTCGGTGGTGGCAGTCGGGGTGAGGTTTTTGTAGATTGGACGGTATCCAGGCAACCACAACGCGCGCAAGCCTGTGTATCTGTTCCCTCTCGGGAAAGACGGCTGCCATTTTTTTTATTTTGCCCGCATTGCTAAAAACCAGCGGAATACGCGCAAACGCGTACTCCTCCCCCTTCCACGACGACCACGCCCAACCTCTATGCACGCATCACTCTCTCTCTCTCTCCGTTGCCGCGGACGAATGCTCTCACAGTATCTAATTCAGAGCTCCGCTACAGAGTTATACGTTTTTGCTGGGCAATCGATTTCGCATTTTGGGCGCCGTTAATGCCCTTAAGGTTTAGCAATGATTTCCACAATGGCTCTAATGTAATTCGCCGTTTCGCGCGGCTCCCGCTTGCTCTTGTTTATTTTTTCGGTTTCCAGCACAAAGTTACGAGCGTGGAATTTTCATTCCGCGTGGCCGATGATAAAACCCGAAAGAAATTCCGTTTATCGGAAAACGGATTAATTTATGAATCGCATTTGACGGTTTTCGTATGTTTTTTCGACTTTTTTCCTTTGTGCCGCGGGACAAAAAAAAAATGCTCCAGTTCGTGACGAAGCGTAACATCAATAAATGTCGAATGCTTTGACGAGGAGGTTATCGACATGAATAGCAAAGCGATTGTCGACGGCGCCCTCCGCGGTGGGAAACTTCCCCAGGCGCACGGGAGCGCGCGCAGGACATTCAATTATTCGCGCCTCCGCTGTCTAACAAACATTATTACAGCGATGGATAGTTCGACCTCGAAATTAGCGAACCTCATGCGAAAATTTGTACTGACTCGAAAAATATACCACGGTATATACGTTTTGTTTGCAAACTCGTGCGATATTTTTCCAGAAATATCAGGTGATTTTGTCACAGTGTTTTGCAATGGACTGAAAACATTTTGTTTCGGCTAATTGTAAGAGGGAAAATTGCAATAGAGGAACGCCGAAAGATTGTAAAGAACTGAGCTAGATAATAGAGCTAGTAGAAAGCCTATAATCGAAAGAAAATGTTAAATTTCAGTTTCGACTATGAGTGAATTCAGGAAAGGATGCAGAATAAAAATAATAATAGTAGTATTCGAGTATTTTGTTTATTTTTTTTTCAGAAACGTTTTTAAACCGGATGTTAAGTGGGAATGAATTTATTAAAACAATCTTGCTGATGGAATTCTGAAATTCAAAAATTTTAATCGACGGTCAATCGTAAGTTTTATTTCCCATCTTTAGATTCTCGTGAACATAAACCCCTCTTGCAAGAAGCCTCTTTTCTTGCAAAAATATTAAAATCTCACGCGACGTTAATGTTACGTCTGTTGCGTGGAAACGACGTATTGCACTTCGTTTTCCGATAACAGAAGATCGCTCGGATGTCGTATAACACCGAATGAAAAATTGCTTGCATTATCTTATCACGTGCATTTCGACTGCTAAAACAATCGATTCGTTTAATTGCGTGACTATGGAGTTGCAGTGTTCCTTTCGAAGATGCTTTCGCGCCATCACCTCCGTTTCGTGTTACGTCATGCGACGGCGGCCACGATGCGCGAGTCACGGTTAAACGCAGACACGCGCTGCGTCGTTAAGCGATCGGCCGTTTTCCATGGCAATCAGACTTGCCGCACGAAACGGTATTTTACAATTTAATGGAAGATACTAATCGTGCGTGTGAGTCAGCCGCTAAATTGCCGCGAGAGAGCAGTTCACATGCGAAGAGGTCGTTTTTACCCATAATTCGTTTCGGAGACGTTAGAAATACAAAGTCCAAGGGGCCGAGCTTTTCGGTGAACATTTTTACTGAAATGTCTCTCAGATGGTTTCCTGGAATCGAACCAATTTATTCAGAGCGTATCTGTGGTTTAGTTTCGGCGTGGCTCTGTCGGCACTCCGATCGAATAGGCACGCTCGTGTGCATCCGGACGGCCTTCCGTGAGCGTGTTTTGAATGCATCTATTACGGACGACGGTGATTGGTCGTTGGAAGGTGCAGCAAGTGGCACTCGCGAACTGCAATTTCATCACTGAATGTGTAATGCGTCTGCAAACGTACGCCCGATGCATGAAACTTAAATGGCAGCTGCCCTTTCAAGCCGTTTGATATCGCGAATTCGCTAGAGACTGCAATGCACCTTCAGTTGTGGACTTTCTTAAGAGTCGTAACCCCAATTAGCTAGCTTAAGTGCGACTTAAGTGGACTGCGAAGCGCTAACGTAACTCATTCAGGCAAAGCGACTTCTAGGATAATTAACACATTGATACATTGACTCGACAAAATGAAATTTTTTAATCCATCTACTCGGGGGCTTTAGTTGGTTCCCAGAATAACATACTCGAGTTCTTTTACTTTTGTACGTATCTGACCTCTTAAAGCAGTGCTTCCTAACCTTTTTTGGCTGCGACCCATTTCCTCCAATATCTCACTTGTAATAAGTAATAAAATAAATAGGAATTTAATAAATAAATGAAAATAAGCTCTCAGGTCATTAGCATTGAACAGGTTGTGTAGGAGGAATGATATATACGGATATAGGAAGCAATAGAAAATCTTTGACGGTCTACTCAAATTGGTTTGGCGACCCAATTTTGGGTCGCGACTCAGGGGTTAAGAACCACTGTCTTAAAGGCACCGAAAGTTTGTTTCATATTTTAAAATTAGTGTATATATCCCTTTAACCTAAATGATTTGCATAATGTCTTTATTCAAGATTTCATTTTTTGCTTACTCATATACGAAGTATATTGAGAAAGTATTGTTATCGCGAAAAAATTCGACCTCGAGATTTTTACGGAAATAAACGTTTTAGGTGTCGATAAATCCGAAAAAGTGGTTTTCGCAATGCCGTCTGTCTGTCTGTTACTGGCTCTAGAGCCTAAACGGTAGAGCAAAAATGAATGAAACGTCGTACTTAGGCATTTTATCAAACAGAGCAGAAGCTATGAAGAAATGGTTGACATTTCTCAATAATTAAGGAAGTTTATTCTACGCATTTTTAAAAACAATTTCATTTTCTCGTAAACGGCTCCAACGATTTTGATCAAATTTCGTACAGTTACTTGAGTTTACGTCTTAGATAATACCAAATAGTTCATATTTCTCAAAAAATGAATAAAGGCTAGTTTATTCTGGACAAATTTAACAATAATTTGATTTTCTCAAAAACGGCTCCAACGATTTTGATCAAATTTGGTACAGTTACTTGAGTATACGTCTACAATAATACTACATATTTAATTTTTCTCAATGAATGAATATATTGGATTTTCTAAAAACCAGATCATACGATTACCATTTTCTAAAGATAACTAAACGACGCATAAGTACATATATAATTACAATGGAAAGGATTATTCATAAGTCGCCATTTGTTATATCTGAAAATTAAAGGATAATATTAAGTTTCAATAATAAAAGCTCAGATCTATCGATCTGTCTGGCATTAACGCTCGATAGTAGAACACCGTTTATTTTCTCCATTTGATTAACACGGGAATGGGCGTAACTAATTAATCATTCGCACTTTAAAATTAATTAAATAATCGTATTAGGATTTCGAGATTTGAAACAACGAGCGGCTGAAAGAACGAAGTTTTATTTTCCCGCCATCGATTTTCGAATCGGTCCACGAGTAAGATTTTAACGCGAAAATTTGAGGTGGAAATCTTTCGTTGTGTAGGTCAGCGGTGCGCAAACTGGGGGTCGCGAACGATTTGACGGGAGTCTCGAATCGCGATTTCTTTTTTGAAAGAGGGACGCGAGTTTACCCGGCCTGGCACAGGCTACCTGATTTTACGTGACTCTATTCGGGACCGATGATTAACTGGCAGGTCATTCTAACGCAATGTAAATTTATAGGTTCTAGAATGCCTAGGGAAGGTTCGGCCTCAGTCACAAATATTCTTTCGTGAGAAGAAGTCCAGTGTACTTTCATTTGTTCGTATTCTTCAATCGCTCGGTAGATTTGCTCTAATAATATTATTTTCCCCTGAATATGGACAAGTGGATCTGTAAGGGTGGTGAAAAACGTGGTGTTGCTGCCGTGTGCCCATCTGATGAATGTGCTGCTGCAAATAAATTACAGAAGGTACGTGAAAAAGAAGTATCTGACGAAACAACTCTTAGTTCAAGTAAAGAAAACGCATCTTCAAATCGTAAAATAAGAAAATGCAAAGAATTTATCAAATTTGGATTTTCGTGGACTTTGGTGATGAATGAGCAAAGGCCCCAGTGCGTCATTTGTTCTGAAGTGTTAAATTTTCTTCCCTTGCGTATACTAAAACGCCAGTTATGTCGTGTTAGTGAGCTAAATGTGAGATTATTTTTTGTATGTAATGTAAACAAATTTTTTCCGATTGAAATGGGGGGGGGAGGGAGGGGGTGTGCCATCGTTTACGTGGATCAAAAAGGCGCCGAGGCCTGAAAAGTTTGCGCACCACTGGTCTAGGTGATTTGCATTGTTCCCGACTTCGAGTAATTGTGTATTATTGAAAGGGATTATAATTTCGCGTCGCATCTGTTCGCATATTCACAACATTTCGACGTTGTTTTGAAGTTTATACGATACCTTAGATACGATACATAATTCGACGGCTACTAAAATAAATAAATAAATAAAAATTCCATTATTCATAGATATTGTGCTAACGAGTATTCGAAAACAAGGCTTGCGTTTCTTTTGCAGGAAATATTTTCCCGAAGATTGTTTATTGCGCCTGGTGATATTCGTAGCGTTTCACCTGGTGTTATTCGAAGCGTGCGAAATAAGTTGTGGCTATTTATTACTATATCCAAATTCTAATAGGATTGTTTATTACGTTTAGCTAAGAAATATTTATTACTATTAATTTTCCACACAACTTTTTTATCCCCACCAATATATTTTTACTTTTTGGGACATTCCATCATGTGGATTTTATATTTATTGCTTACTTTTTGTGCATATAAAAGTAGGTTTCAATTTTGTTTATTTATTTTATTTTAACTTAATGCTTATATTACGCATACCCGTAATTATTAGCATGCTGTTACACTCGTAATGAAATAAAAAATATTATAATAATGATATCAGTAGTAATAAGAAAACACTTTATGGTTATTGAAATTATATTGTTATCATTTAGAATCCAGTTATGAGATCAGGACGATGTTTCATTTTTGGGATTAGTAACTAATTTTTCGTAGTATGTTGTAGATAGATGCTTCAATTTAATATCAATATCGATATTTAATACTGTACTGAATATCATTTTCCTTCCCACCTAATTTGTGATTAATCAGGAATGCTTCACTAATGTCTAAAACCTTCTATTTTTTAATCAACTGTTCTAATGACAAAGGAAACTTTAATTCCTCATGCGTGGTTATTTTTAGGTTAAAGCAAATATTTTTACAGCATTCGATGCATTTCCAGTTTATAAGGAATAAAATTCGTTCAATTTTTCATTGATCAATTGCACAAAGGCCGCTTTAATCAGCGAATTCCTACTATTTTCTAAAAACGAACCAGCTTAGATGTTGCATTTAGTTTGCCATAATATATTACGTTCCATATCACGGACTTCAGAGCGATGATAAAAAAGACGAGAGCTTCGTCACGAAATTCCTTTTTAAAAAAGTCTTCGCGAGAGACTTCGCGACTCGGAACGGTTCTTGATCTCCTTCGATAATATCAGACACGTATCCGATGGATATTGCAGACGTCTTCGTTTCTTCTCCTCCTTCCTCCCCCTCCCACTTTCATATCGATTTCTGGTATCCATGCGGCCGCCCTACCCCCTCCGGACTTATAATTTCCCTCTCTCCCCTCCCCCTAACCCCTCTCTCCTCCCCCTATCCCCTCTCCCCTCCTGAACTCGCATTAAAACGACGACCGCGGTTCGTTACGTCCTTTTATCTCTTTTCCATTTTGCCCTTTTGTCCCTCCCCCCTCTTCCCCCTCCTCTTCTCTCTTCTGAAATTTCCACTCGCCAAATGATCCTCTTTTGTTTCACCCTTTTTGTGCGCGCGGTTTTGCGGTCGCGTCCCCCAGAGTATGGTTCTGGGACCCCTTTCCCTTTCCGCCTTCGATTCCGAACCCTCTTTTTTTTATATCATGTGTCCCTTTGATGTATTCCCATCGATCCGAGCGCCCTCTTTTGTTGGACTACGACTAGGGAATGCTGGTTACTACTACCTAGTCCATTCACCTCTCGGACCTCCTTTTTTGTGGCCCGCAATACCCGCTTTTCTCTCCGCTGCGATGAATGGCTTTCCGCATGCGGTATGAAATAAATTTTGCGTGCAAAGAGACAGCTGGTGAGGACGAGCGAGGAAGCGAAAAAGAAGAACCATTGCGTTTTTTGCTAGTGAAAAATAATCTGCTAACTCGACAAACACGTTTGTTAAGTTAGGAACGCGACGACAAAATGCGGAATTTCATTTCAAATCGAGCGTTCTGCGAACGGTCGACGTTTTCATTAAAATAAACTTCTGATCTGTGTATATTTATGGATTTCGACATGTAATTCATTAGCGTCAAAGGATTCTTTCCTGAACCGAATCGTTAATTTTAATTTTCTATTAGTGTGCGCGAGATTAAGCCCGTAAGCTAATCTCGGTGACGTTTGGAAAATTAAGAAAACGTAGAATTTTTAATGTGATACATAGGCCACAAATGTGAAATATTGGTACGTTAGTATTTTTTACATTAATTTATATTGGAGTGTTTTCTCGGTCGCTGTGTTCATGCTATATTCTACTTTTTAACTCGATAAAAGAAATAATTTGACAGACATAACCATTTGCATAGCCAAGCAACTTCGAAAAATGCATGCTTTATATAATTTAAGTATGCATTTTAATATTAATATATTAATTAATATTCATAAACGCTGTTGTCTGACTTTTTATATTTCCCTGGAGTGCAAGTAGGACGTCCTTTGAAATGTAACGCTTCTATCGCTGCTTCTATTATTAATTTACTCGAATTTGAATCTTGGTTGTCTTGAAATGTGTATCTTTGGATAAAAGAGATCCCTGAACCTTTTTGCTCTTTCGAAATTGATGAGGAATGCAATCATAACAGGAGAGTGATACCCGCGAGAGAAGTTATTAGGTACGCTTTGGTGCGCTGCACCCCCTGCCACCCACCAATCCGGTGATTTGCAGGGTATTATGTAGATGCAGATGTAGATTTCCCACGTTACGCATAAAATAATCGCAACGCTCTTTTCATCAAGAGGTAATTATGACATTGCAAAAGAATGCTGGACTTCTCCAAAACAAAGGTCGCCGATTATTCCTTTTTCTTTTTGGTGCAACCAGGTGACTCTCCCAATTCGCTCCCGCCTCTCTCCCCTCCCTTCCTCCCGCTCTCCCCTCCCTTCCTCCCGCTCTCCCCTCCCTTTCTCCCGCTCTCCCCTCCCTTTCTCCCGCTCTCCCCTCCCTTTCTCCCGCTCTCCCCTCCCTTTTCTGCAATCTCTCCATTAGTCTCAGAACACGGTTAGAGCGGGTGTGGGTTCGAAGGAGAGTCACCCGAAGTTTCGTGACCCTCACGGAGACGCGTGACGCACTCATCTCCATCGCACCCTTTCGTGATAACGCTGCGATTACGTGATTTCCGCAAACGTGACCCAATCCGTGATAGTGACGCGTCAAAAACCCCTCGGGATCATCTCTCCTCTCTTCATCGCTCGCTTTGCTCTTCCTCCTTCCTCCCGTCCGTATTCCCTTTCCTTACTCCTTTGACCCCCGACACGCCCCCTCCCTCCGCTGCCCGTGGTCACAGAAAAAGTGCGCGTGATAGGCTAATACAGACTCCGTAAACTAGTAAGTTTCTTCTGACGGAAAAATGATTTTTGAATGGTCGTTGGGAAGGGTTCCTTGAGAGAAATATCGTTTTCGGGTTTCCACCGGGTAAGGTCTTGTGGATCCTTCGACGTTTCGGAACTCCTGAAGATGGCGGATGTGTCAGACGCCGAAACGTCGAATGATCTAAGAGACCTTACCCGGTGGGAAACCAGAGAACTCTTCACCAACAGCATTCGCCGGGAAAGATTGAAATCCTCTTTTTTATACACTTTTATTGATTTTCACTTGGACCTTGTTTGTCACCAACATTTATTTCATTTGGATCTTGTTTGTCACCAACGCATTAGAAGAAATGGAGATATTAAAAGAACTTTACCACATTATAGTAGTAATTAAAGATATTATTTAATAAATAACAAAACATTGTGTACTTTTAGTACTAACTATCATTATGAAGATAAAAGTTGAAATAAAATCAAATTAAAAAAATATATGTATTAGATAATTTTAATGAAAATACTAAAAAGTATAAAATAAAACAAATTAAAAAAATGTTTAGGGAATACACTTTTATGTGAATTAAAATGCACTCAAAAGCAAAAATAATTTTTTTCTAGATAAATATCTTTATTGAAAAATTTGTATTCTTCATAAAAGTGGATGGCTTTTTTTTTAAACAACCAACTAATTTCTTCTATTATACCAGTATTATTTCTCACAATAAGCCATCCACTTTTATGAAGCATACAAAATTTTCAATAACAATGTTTATCTAGAAAATCTCTTTTGCTTTTAAGTGCATTTTAATTGACATAAAAGCGTATTCTCTAAAAATTTCTTTAAAATTTGTTTTATCATCGTATAGAATGTTCGCGTGCACACATAAGTCGTCTTCTTTCATTCCTCGTAATTCCATTTCTCATTTTAAAAATATTCCTTTGCGTCGATTAAGCTTTGATATAAATATTTATTCTATATTTTTTATTTTTATAAATTATTTATTACAAAATTTATAGCATTTATGAAACTATGCGTATGCTGCATTGAGTCAATGTTTTTTGTTTGTATGAGAATGTTTCATAGAGCGTGCCTCGGCACCAGCCATCTATACTGCGAGTACTTTATATAATTAAATATAAATTAATAAAATTAGAGTAAAATGATGCATTGCGAGAGCTGATCCATTCGTACATAAAAGCTCAAAATGCTCCTTCGAATAGAATAGAACATAATTCTTTTACATTGCTCATCCTATCGCCCATTATTCCCTTTTAAAAGCATCCATTTGAAAGGTATCACCAAACCAAAGGCTTTTATTCGACGGGAAAGTCTGAAAAAATTCCTTCGACCCTCAGTCGCTCGTTCTCTGCCCGATACGTCATAACTGGCGCCCCTTTCCCTTCTGGTTAGGAGACAAACAATGACTCCGTGCAGCTTAAAAATTTTGAAACCCCTTGCTTTTTTCATTTCTTCGGCGAAAATGTTACATTTTAGGTGGGCTTTTTTTTCATCTTCCCTCCTTCCCTAATCATCGGCGCTCCTATTTGTAACGGCATTTGCCTTCCTCCTTTGTCACGCCTTCTTCCGACTAGTCCCGTAAAGGAAAAAGTAAAATAATAAATTTCACCATCATAATTCCATTTCTATAAATTATCTGTTAGTTTTGTTAATCGTGTTTTCTTCACAAAATGGCTAGTTATCTCATACCAGAGCTCTACCGTCCTTCCCCTCCTCCTCGCCCCTTCCCCTCTTTCTTACCCCCCTCCCCCCAGTCCATCCCTCCTTCCCCAATTTCATTTAATCTCCCCCACCACTCAATCTCTGCATCCACCAAATGCCTACGTCGTCAAATTTTATACCCTTGGGGGAGGCCATATCGGTAATGGTCCCATG
This sequence comes from Uropetala carovei, assembly GCA_036926305.1. Taxonomy (NCBI): domain Eukaryota; kingdom Metazoa; phylum Arthropoda; class Insecta; order Odonata; family Petaluridae; genus Uropetala; species Uropetala carovei. The sequence continues at coordinate 4,290,669 of JAXCHB010000167.1, forward strand.
ATAATGCCCTCCGCCATGGCGCTTCAGTCAGGTCAGGCGTTCCTCCCCTTCTCGCCCTCTTCCTCCCCTTCTCACCCACCCTCTTTCTCCTCTCTCTCTCTTTTCAATATAATCTTCTCATCTCTTTCTCTCGATCGCCACTTGACCAATCTCTTGTCACTAGCAAAAACTCTCTTTCTCCGTTACTTCTAACCGGTAGAACATCTCCAATCGATTGATTTATCTGCCTTCATATAATTTTCCGATCCGTGATAAATCTGTAACTTCCTTTTCCCCTCTTACTCTTGCCATTTCTTATTTCTAAAGCGGCATTTTTCTAACTACCGGTCGTGAACTAATACTTTATCGGATAACGTAAAAGATGGAGTCGCAAGATTCGCAGCAACAGTGTTAGTTATCGTCGTAAAAACGGCTGAAAATTGTGAAAACACGCTGTGGGTGGACTTCGACTATTAGCAAAAGTTTCACATTCTTGTTTTTTTAAAGGATTTCCTGAAAACTACATAAGGGAATGTTTAATTTTCTCGTGGTTAGTATGCCTTTCCCTATGTTGCCAGAGAAAAATTCTGAAAAAACTATTTTAGAGTGTCTGTGCGTTTTAAGAATCCGAATAACTAGCCCATTCCTGTCATGTTATTCAGCTTTCCTGGACGTTTAATTCCCATCAAATTCTACTCGTGTTTTTTCATCTCGTCGCTCGTCAAACGCGATAATCGCCGGAAACGGTCGAGTGAGCGTAATTCGAAAGGATTTTCGAACCCATTTCTTGTTCTTAACCGTTTAACAGTCACGGCGCTAATAATTGTTGCTCGAGTTTAAAATATCATAAATTTTATTCTATGAAAGAAAATTAACTAAGACAAACATCAATATATTTCTACAGGTATTCGCCCATTTCGTACTTTTACAATATCCATTCTGTGATAACTCCGTTGATCCTGAAATGCGTGCATCATTCTTTCTCCATTTTCTAGTTCCCTTGAAATTATGGCTCTTTTTCATAATATCGATACAATTTCAATTCATAAAATTGTAGACTTGGCGAATTATAATGAATCTCGAATCAGATGATTCTCATTTTGATGACAATGAAAAGTTTTCGCTGCAGACATTCGCGAATAATAGACATTTCAAGATTATCTTCTGTTAAAATTATATACTTAAAAACGGTGAAGTAAATAAATACTTCTTCCGCACACACAGTTGTAAAAAACAACAGTTATTGTTTTCTTTCATTAAAAAAGTTTTAGTTTACTATTTTAGTTTATAGGGAGAAAAACGGGAAAGGTCCCTTTCCAATATGTATTTCCTTTCACCACATCTCACTCCCGTCGGCGCCTTTCGTGCAGGAATTTCCATCCGGAATTCCCAGCTAAAACGCTTAACGGTTTCATTATATTTAGGCCAGAACACCGTAGCTGCTGCATTAATTTGCATCCTTTCTCATTTCGCGACTTTTATTGTTTATTAAATTCTATTTTAAACGAAATACTAAAGGAGTGACAGTTAACGACAATCACAGAGGACTTAATATACGTCGGTGTCCCACTCGGTGTCACGGGAGTGGAACGTAATATTACATCAGAAACCGCCAAGGGATTAAATGGATAAAAGCGAGATTTTCCTTTACGTGTAAGGATTACGCCGTGATCGATATTTTGAGTCATCTAGTGCAGCGTTTCCCAACCTATGGTCCGCGAAGGTTTTGTTGGTTGTCCGCGGAGGTTTCAAAAATGTAATTATTTTTAGACCTCACCTCATATTTAGTCGGAATTTTTGGGAAAATTTTTACACTATCACAGGCATTGAATATTGTTATTAATGGCGTTTGTAAAACTATTTCATATTTCAAAAATTTCTCCTGTGCAAATGTTGAAAATAGTCCTTGGAATAAAACAAAAAATAATTAGGTAATCCTCAGACAGAAAAGTGTAATATATTTGAAAATAGTAATCAAATTACGTAACCAAGTAACCACTTTTCTTAAACGTAGATACAGTGAGCAGATTATTGTAAAGAATGAGGTGATCCGCAGGACCTGGAAGGCTTGCTGAAGTGGTCCGCCGAGTTCAAAAGTTTGGGAAACGTTGCTCTGGTGCAGTGGTCTTCAACCTTTTTTGAGTCACCGCCCACTTTTACCATATGTTGTCCTCTGAAATAAGTTCACCGCCCACCCAGTGGCGTAGTGAGGGTTTCTGGCGCCCGGGGCAAAGAATAATTTTGCGCCCCCAGTAGCAAAGCGATTTACGGAGGTATGGTAACCCTTATACTAGTGGGATTGTCGTTAGATGAGATTACCGAATACGGTAATAACAGTGTTTAAAAATTTATGATTTTATATATTTGATGAGATTAAACTTAAACGCTTCGCTGCTTCTGCGAGAGACTCCGACCGCCCTCATGAGCCTTTCGATTTTACCGCAGCATGGATACATTGTCGCTAGTATAGTATGATATGATACTATAGTTAACGACAAACGAACTGTAATAGTTGTGTGTGCATATCATTAAGCTTTTTTATAGAATTTTATTTTTCAGTGTAAAAATTAGAATAGCATTTGGTCAGTTCTTTAACGCCCACCAAAAATCCAAAAACGCCCACCTTGAAGACCACTGCTCTAGTGGCACTAGCACGCACACAAATGGAAGGAGCGAAACGTGGTCACGGAATACTCTTGGGACCATAAGGCCGCTTCAGATCGCTTCCGATGGACGGAATGCTGACTTGCACGTTTTCTCCAGGGTGGTTGAAAGTCCGTCTCCATCAGAATGTCGACCCCTGACCAATCAGCAGTGATTTTTACATGCGTTCCTTTTCGCGTGGAATTCGACAGGCTTCTCGTACTTCATTCCCGTTCGCTGGGAAATGAATTCCCAGACGGATTTTAACCGAAATCCCTCCATGGTCATCCCCTAACCGATGCGAGCTGCATCTAGCCGGTACGCGCCTAGGGAAAATTTTCACGACGTGCTTGAGCTTTTTTTTCTACCAGAGGATCGAAAAATGTAATGGCGCATAAATTCTTCACCGCGGTGTGAATTCGAGCCCAATATATCATCCTCATCCCTCTTGCTGATATAACAAGGAAGGGAGATCGAAGGAACGGCTTTTATGTCCCTCTCCCCGTGGAGGCGGGCGAAATATATCCATACATACATACGTATGCATGCATGTGTTTGGGCTTTCCTAAATGCGACGAGTTTCTGACACACCCTTTGAAGTTTTGATTTTGGCGCTTCTCGCGCAGACTTTCACTCCATAATCGCCCTCTTAACGGTTCCGTGTTTCGGAATGAAAGTTTAAACGTGCGCCTCTGCTGCTCTTCAATCATTAAACGAGTTATCAGTCATCGTTGCCGCTCGAATAATTTCGAGCGAAGCGCTTCCTCTGATCTCTTTCCTTCATGCTCGAGTTTGTTTAACTCTTTGGATATTTCAACACTTGCCATCGGTTTCTAATAAACGGCGCGCACGTTTATTCTGCCATTAAACTCCGAAATCTTTCACGCGGCGTAGTTTCCCCTGCTTTGGACGTTTTCGTAGATCCCAAAAATAAACTTACGTAATCCTAGAATTTCAGAAATTGTGATTTAAAAATTCGCACTATCGAATGCTCGTTTTATTCCGAGAGAAGCAAATTCAGCATGGAAATGATTCTAGCTCAAAATGTCTCGGGTAATAGACTGTTTGTCCGTTCATGCGTTGACGTAATATTCTTTGGACTTTTCGTTGAATATATTTTTCTGCTGCAGGAAAACTCGTAATTTTTACTGCGTCATTACGATTTTTTACAGCGAATTTATGCCCTATTTTAACTGGATGAAGCAATGATGTTTTATTTTGATTTATTCGCAGTTCTGCAAGCACATGACGAAGTCCATTACCTAATTGTAGTGGTATCGGAATTTATGGAAAAATGTTTTCCTCTTTTTAATAGTGACCATATTGAATGTAATTTAGAGCTCTGGCAACCAGGTGTAAAATTGATTTTCATTCTATAACTGGACATTTACTTTTTACTTTTTTAGTGATATGATTTAACGAGATATTCTTTTATGACCTACCGTCATTAAAATTAATTACCACTCGATTTCAGAATTTTTTATCTTCAACTGGAATGCTACTTGGATTATAAATTTAAACCTTGGTCACTGTTGCATTTCTTAGTTGATTTAGACCTGTCCTAATTTTCCTGAATTTATATTTTTACGATGAACTTTATGAGCAACTTACATATTCCATACAATAGTTTCATGTAAGAATATCTTTAATATTCATCAAGGAATCTTCCCACCCGCGAGATGCGGTGTTTCCGGCTTTTTCACAAAGTAATATTCGGTTTTTTACTTTTGTCTGTTTTAGATGATGTAACAACTTCCCGTTCATTTCCATCCTATTTTTCCGTTGAAAATGCATTGTAGTAGTTAAAAATTTAAAAAAACATATCGGGTATTAAAATTCCGGGGAGAGAACGTAACAGTCTGCTGATGCAAGACGTGTAGAGCACGAAATTCAGTGAAGCGAGTCACGGCTCCTTCCTTGGACATAGGGGCGGCAGTGAGGGAATTTCAATTGATGGATGGTTCATGAAATTTTTACGGCGCTCGCGATGGATTGCTTACCTGCGCAGCAGCGTGTATCAAAATGCGCATGTGCAGAATTTATTGGCATTACGCGGATATATTATTTGCATCGTAAAAATATCATATGCCAACAATCTCGAGTTAAATATTATCTTATGCGCCCAATTTTTATACGCCACGATGTCGTATAGAATTGGAAAAGTATGTTTTGGAATAGCTGATTAAGCAAATCGCGTTAGATCTAACAACAACATCGACTCGCTTTCTCAACCCTATTCACTTTTGCTCACGAAACGCTCGCTTCAGTAGAATCGCTGGCTTTATAGATCCACTCCATGGCACACCTCGCTATATATATTAACACACGGGAATTACAATACCTTGTCTTAGCGAACCAGAATCAGAAATAACTGACGTGTGAGATTTATAAGCCAATAACCAAAGGCACACCGACAGAAAGCTACCCCTCCTACCACACTTAACCTCGATGAGATATAAACTACCGCGCACCCATCCTACATAAAAGCGTTCTCTCTCCGAATGCTTAAACCTCTTCTCACTCGAGAACACATCTGCAAACTGACGACGGTCTTCGTCAAAAAAATAATGGACGCCACTGAGCCTAAGCACAGGCATCGCCAAAACGATAAATCGAGTGATGAAAGAGAAAGTCTTGTGCGCCTTATAACTATGTCGGAAAGCACGTAGTTAATTTTCCTCTAACGTTGCTGCGAGGGGACGAGAATGCATCTACTTTATAAAAATAATAAAAAATGTAAAAATTTTATATTTTCCTCGTGGCTTAAATATGTTTATTATAACAAAACTTCGTTTATTTTCTTAATCAAAATGTGTAGCATAAGAGAAATTATGCATTTATTCGGAGGTTCCTATATATATTATTGTTCTACACCAGACGTGGCCAAACCCAGGTTCGCGAGTCGCATGCGGTTCTTTTTCATATCACATGCGGCTCGCGAGATATTCTGTAAAAGTTTTCTCAGCTCGTGTGTAGTCCCGTGTTTACCATAATGCAGCGTTTCCCAAACTGTTAACCGCGAAAATTTTAGTGGCAGTGGTATTCCTCGTGAAAGCCCCTCTATGATGTTAAGTACGAAATAATTTATTTAACAGGACTGCAACGAAAACAAAATACAGGAACAGACTCGATGCTGTACCTGAAATGAGAATCCAGCTCTCCAGCATCATTCTTAATATGAAACTGATTTGCGAAGAAAAGAAGGAAAAACACCATTTTAATTAAAAAATGGAAACAAATTTATCTCAAATAGCTGATTTTTTAATATTTATTTTCTGTCAATTTATTCACATAAGTTTGTTCATTTTTGTAGGTACCATTTTTCCAAAAATATACAAGTTTTGTGTCTAATTTTTCAACACTATAAGAATGAATTTAATGGTTCCGTCAATACTTTTGAAACCTAAAAGGGTTTCGTGGGCAAATTAGTTTGGGAAACCCTGCCATAATGTTAACTAGGCAAATGTTTGGGCCCAAAAATAAAGAAGTGCTGGGCAAAAATTTTAAAAGAATGATCTTCCTCAGGAAATAAGAGGAAAGAACAAATTTTCGAAGTAGTCTTTGTTCATGTTTACCTAGTTAACGTTTTATCGTATTCTGCCCATTTCCTTCGCTTATAAAGTCTTCCTTCCATTAGAGAGAGTACATTTACAAACACGTAAAAAAATGTTATCACTCGTCTCTTTCCCAGAGCGTAACATGATACCAGTTGGGTTTCATGAAATTTTACACTTACCAGATTGAACAATAGACGTAACATACAATCATTCGATAAATAAGCTTATCAAATATTGTTTTTGGGAATTTCTCTGACTTTTGACTGTTTATTCGAATACAAATTCTCTGCATACACGAACATTGTTGCTACATTGCTCGTTTGTGGCAATACTGATTAAAAAACTAAGTGGATCCTGGCCGTTAATGTCTCGAATGTGACTCGAACGTTTGAGGAGTGAGCGTGTGTTTCAATTCTCGGCATTAATTAATTAATTCTGACTGATATATAGTTGAAAATTGAACTGACTCTCAACAAACTAATAGATGAAAATGGAACTGTCAAAGTGTAAAAAACGGAAGAATGAGGAAGAAAACAGGAAGAATGATTTTGCATTCACTGTTAAAGGTATGAAACCTGTGTATTATCTGTTATGTTTCATTCACTCGATTTAAAGGCAGTAGGTAACTTAGAAAGGCATCCCGAAAGCAACCATAAATTTTTAAAATTCTGGATACCCTCCCGAATCAGGAAACCAAACTAGCCACACTGAAACCTAGTTTAAACAGCAGACTCTACTTTTGTCTTTCCATAAAACAGCAGACCTAACGACCGAATCTAGTTTTGCTAATGCATATTTCTCGTGTTAAGCGCGCCCACTCCGATGGAGAATTTGTAGAGAAGAATATTGCTGAATGTAGTTGCAATTCTACATCCAAATAACAAAAAATTTAAAAGACAAATAGCTAGTATTCCTATTTCCCGCCGCACTATGGAGAGGCGTATCACCCAAATCAGTGCTGATGTTGCAGGAAACATGAAAATATATTATAATTAATCGATAGGACCACGTAATACGTACGTTTCACTTCGATGAAATATGATATAGTAACTTCCCTGTCTCTCGCTTTCCTTCTCCTCTTAAAATCTCTTCCCGTTCTCCAATTCCATCTTTAATTTTTTAATTCCGTCGTCCTACGGTAGTATTCCGTTTCTACCCACTTTCCTCCCTTTTCTTTGCCGTAGTCCTCCTTCCTTCATAGCATCATCCAACTCCCTCCATCTCCCCGCCCCCTCCACCCCCCACCCCTTTCTGCCACTCCACCCCTTCTGTCCCTCCCCCCGTCCTCATTCTACCCCTCCGCCTCGCCGCTATCTCTCCGCTTCACATGCCGCCATATGCTTAACCTTTCACCTGCACCACTTGCATCCGACCTCCGCACACATGAGCCGCTGCGTGCTTTCGCCGCGATAACATGTTTCGGAGAAAATTACCGAGCGATGCGATAGGGCAGAGGGCGATACCGTCGTGATATGGACCCCTTCCTCCCTACTCTCCCCTCCCTCCCTCCCCCCTCACTCCCCCTTTCTCATTCTTCTCTTCTCCTCGCTCATCTCCTCTTCACCGCATCCTCCCCGTAACTCCCTCGATCACTTTCTGACTTTGGCCGAAGAAATCGGAGGTTTACGAAAGAAAAATTCGAACCGGATGCAACGAAGGTATACAGAAAGCAGGGGAATATTAATCGCGAGGAAATTAGCAGCTCCGTGACTCATCTGTCTTCTGTTTGGATGCGTTGTAAAGCGAACATGACCTGTTCGCAGTCGTTTACGTTGATGATTCCGTGCATTTCATTTCGCTTCCTCTTTATCTTTGAACCAACCACTTCTGCCTATAGAAGGGTTACTTCTCCTATTTTATCTTCCTCACTCCCTCCACCTCCCCCTCTCTCCCTCCACCTCCCCCTCTCTCCCTCCGCCTCTTCCCCTTTCCCTCAACCTCCTTTTCACTCCATCCATTGCACCCTTATTTTACCCGCATGTTGTAGTATAGGAGTTCACTGCTCGCCGTCGGTTTTTAGTTCGTCAAAATTCTTTTGGTTTCTCGCACTATCACGTCCCTTTTAATTCTGAGTTCCTCCGTCGGAATTTAAAGGGAATTCCGACATAACCTAAAAATCCCTAGATTTTGTATTTTCTCGTGCTTATTAGACGCTCGAGCATCTAATAAATGATTTCGACTTTATTTAAACCGATGTTTAAAGATTGTGTTCCTTCCCGAAACTAAGCGTGAATTTATTTAAGTTTGAAAAATAATTCTGAAGAATTTTGTGAATTTAGCTGGATAGATTTGCAAATGCATTTATTTTTCTTCTTAAATAACCGCCTCGGAGTAATATTTTCGGCCTTTTCATCAAATTACCGTAAGACGCAGCGTTTTTTTTGCAAATAGGTGCTAAAAATGTTGTTTAAGAGTTATGAAAGAAATTCCGTGAGGAATTATGGTGAAAATATGTAGTTTCTACTTCTTCGGCGGAATAGTAGTATTTCAGCAATAAAAGCGTGTAACTTGATGTCGCACATGTTTGAGTATCTCTGTGAGCTCTAAAACAAAAGTAGATAAACTCTTAAGTCTACTTTCCTCTAAAATCCAATTCCATTGCAACCTATCTTTCCAATTCCGTCCCATCTCCCTCTCCCACTTACTCCTATGCTACACGCAATTCCGTTCATAGCGTCACACCTGTGCTACTGATACTCATCTCTTCAATTCGCTAATTGGATCGCCGTTGTTTTCTAGTCCTATGGCGACGATAACTGAAAAAATACTCCGCGTAGGAGAATCCAGACCCTCGCTAATTGTTTTCGAGGCAGTTTGTGTGTGTGTGTGTATGATTGTGCGCGCGTTAGCATGCCCCTGCGGAATACTCTCTGACGCTTCGAAAACTCGCACACCTCTTCCTTATTCAGTCTTCAGCTCAACCCCTATCTCCAGTTCAATGCATGCAATGCACTAGAATGTCTTCCACGCACCCCTAATCCATCTTATATTCATATATGCCTTTTCGGGCCGTTCCCTTCATGAACCGCTTTCTTCCATGTCGTATTTACATTCCTTCCCCCTCACTCTCTCTCTCCTCCTCTCCCTCTCTCTCCGCTCCCTCTCCCCCCCCCCCTCTCTCTCCATTCCCTCCCTAAGAGACTGACACGCTCTTTCTCTCTCGCGGGAGCCATGGCAATTCTTTCTAACCACCCCCGCATCCGCCCCACCCCTTCCTTCCAGCCCCCTTCTGCCACTCCATTGCCCCCGTCTCCTCCTTAAACCACTCGGACGGATGTTCTGCTTCCATCCCGAACAATTTTCTCATCTGCCAAGTTTTACTACGTAGGGAAACTCCAATATATCGATTAATGACCTGGGACGTTGGGGAAAGCAATATTACAATGTATTCTTGCGGAAAAAACGATATTTCTCGAAGGATCTTATTAACGAATCGTACTGGAATTAATGCTTCGTAGACAAATACACACAGAAATGTGATATGTCAATAAGAGTCTAACAAAGTAACATTAGATATTGATCTGATCTGATTATTACTGTTGTTGATGGCTTTAAATGGAAAATACCTAACTGTTGTTTTTAGGCGCGTTTCGCTTCCAGCGTGAGCGCCTATTATCGTCGGTCTGTCCGTCTGTAGGTTCGTTCTCGGCTTCTACCAAACGGATTTTCATGAAATTTTATATTAAGGACTTACGGTGAAATATAATAAGACAGTCGCAAAAATGAATCACGCACGGCAATCAGGGGTACCACTTTACTGGTGACAAAAAATTAAATTTTCGTCATATCTCATAAAGTATTGCTCATATAAAATATTTTTCAAATAAAACTTGTAGAACTAGGAAAGAAGAGTATTTCCTTCCATATACATTTTTATCATAGGAGTAGCCGTTATCGAGGAAATCAAACAAGAATGTCTTAATTGGAGTTGAACTTACTATTAGAAATTTTCTTGCATGGTTACTTCTTCATTATTGCTAACATAAACAATCTCACAAACAAACGTTTAATTTCCTTACGTGTGCATGTACTATTTTGAAATAGGAAGAAAATTTATTATTTATGATGAAGAAATGAACTTTAAAACGCTATTTCCCTTACGTACAGGTATATAATTTCTTTCTAATACTCCATTGCACGAAACGCGCACATTTGTGATACATTGTACACTTTCCTAACTTGTTTTGGTTGTTTCTCTGTTTTTCTTTCATTACCCTGTTTAATTTTTACCGGTTGTATTGTCTTTAAATATTCTACTTTGTTCGGTTAAGGAGTTCTTAATTTTGAAATATCCATCTCGCCGTAGTCTCCAACCCTTTTTAATTAACATTGGCTTTATTTACTTGCTTGTGGGCCGTATTGGAAATTGCCAATGGATTATAGTTAAATGGTAAGTTACCTAGATATTCTTAGACACCATATGCTTGGAAATAAAATTAGAATTAGCTTTTTTGGGTTAACATTTCAATATTTACAATCATGATGGAATACAATCTTGGAAATATATTTGAGAAAAAATTCAAAAACAGCATTAAAGATAAATTACTTGAACGGAGAAATATTTACTAAGTGGTCGAAATTTAACGTTAGATATTTTAATATATTTTTCTACATGGAAAATAATATTTGGTAATTAATAAAAATAAAAGAAAGAGATTTGAAAGCTATGAAACACTGGCGGTGGGTCGCATAAAATTGCTTAGTGGGCCGCAGTTTGAGCACCCCTGACGTAGTGAATCAAATCGCATATTCAGATTCTTACTTAAATTCGAATCCTGTTCGTAAACGGGATTTAGCAAAAAAAGATTGAGACAAAACAACATATAAACCAGTGTTGCATTAGAATCCATTTATAAAAATGTCTCCCGATAAAAAGTAAGTTCTGAGTGTCGTCACTGTTAGAGTATCGCAATCAATATTCAGGCCAATGCTAGTTACAGCGAAAAATTATTCCAAAAGCGCGTTATTAGTTGAAAACATTTCAATTCATCGTGCATATTTTGTAAGATTTACGAGCATGTACTTTGTGTTATATTTATGTCTTGCGCCTACTACTATTCTAAATGTTAATTTAGAATTTGCTCTGAGTCGCTATTTAGCGGATTGCATTTGCTTTCGCAGTTGATGAAGGTACACGCCATTTAAAAACCTCTTTCCTCCAAAACTTTCTCTCTCACTCTCTCCCCCAGCCTTTCATACTTTAACATCTTCTGCCTCCGCAATTTCCATTCCTTCCCATCATTCCGTCTCAGACTTCCTTTTAATCTCGGAGCAGTCTCCTACACACACACACACACACACACTCTCACTACTTCCTCCGTCTTCTTCATTCACCCTCGCTTCCAATTCGCCCTCCACACCCCCTTTTCCTCCCTATTCGTCCAATCTACCTCCACCCCTCCCCTCCACCCCTCCCCTCCACCTTACCCCTCCACCTCACCCCTCCAACCCTCCCCTCCACCCCCTTCGCATCAACTTCCTCTTCCTCCGCGGCCAATTCATATCCGTCTGAACGAGAGCGCCATCTCGATCCAATTTTCGGAATCGGATGTTTCATTCCGCTTCCCCTTCCGTCTCCCACCCCCCCCCCTCTCCCCCCTCTCCTCCCCCCTCTCCTCCCATTCTCTTCTCCTTATCATCCCCTCTTCTCCTCCCCCCTCGTTAACATTCTTCGGCGATGGACCGGCCGCGCGGCGCCCACATTGATCGCCCTATTTTCATAAGGACACCTACTCGCCTTCTTTTCCCCGCCTCCCTGTTTATCGCTCGCCCTCCACGCCATTCCCCGCCCCTCGACTCCTATGGTGTATCCTCCCCGTTTCGCGGTCGGCGAATCACACGTCGCTTGCTTTTTCGACTGCCGCAGAAATGAATCACAGTTACTGTTTAGACGTAACAAAGCTATTAAATCTCTCGGGATAGATAAAAACACACTTCCGCAAATTAAACTGGTTGTGAATTCTTGATTGTGGTATTTGCGAACATTTTATGATATATTTTTATTGTAATTATATCATTAAAAATAATTTACTAATAATGTTTCAATATCACTTACGGCCGTCCTAATTTTCAATTGATTATTAAAGTAATGTGAAATTTTCTTAATTAATTTTACGAAGAAACTAGAACATATCATAGGAGGACTTGTATGTAACTTGTTAATTGGAAATAAGATGGGATATTTAGGAAATTCAAAGCGCTACGCCGATTTTAAGCTTTTCCACAATTAAATCGCAGAATATTATTATTAATGATACATTTCTTTATTTACTGATACAGATTATCAAGAATGTATAGAAAATGGAGTGAAGGAAATTTCGCTTAAAAAGTACTCCAACCGATCGACCGATATAAAGTTATGAAAATGATAATTAATATTTGTACTTTTTTCCATGTTTTCACTGTGACTGTTAATGAACAAAACTGCGTCTCAATTTAATTATCTGATCGTTAAGTATCTAACTGTTTGTATAATTCAAACCCGAATTTTTAGTTTAACCGTAAATTATTTTAACAAGGATCCTTTATTCATATGAGATTTAAACCTAAAATCCGTTGCTTTTTCTAGTGAATCGAGATATTCGATATTTCTTGTTTCCCGGACCACATTGCGAGTTTCATTTCTCCTTTCTTTTCCACTCACCTGCCAAAGGGCGTGCCGTCAACGGAATACGATCATTAACAGACTGTAATTCTTCATCATCATCATCATAGGTAGTCTGTCCGTAGACAGATCCGTGATTATTCATGGTTAAACCTGGTTCTCCATTTACTCCTATTTTCCGCAGTTTTCTTCATGTTTTGATAGCCTTCTTTCCCTTTCAAGTCGTCTACTAGCTGAAACCTTTTCCTACCTCTTTCTCTTTTTCCATCCAGTTTTCCTTCTAGCACTTCTTTAATCATGATCTCTCTCATCAGGTAATGCCCAATCCAATTCGCCTTCCTCTTTCTGATAGTCTGTATAATCGCTCGCTTCTCTCTTATTCTTCGTAGTACTTCCTCATTTTTCACCCTATCTGTCCATTTTATCTTCAGCATTCTTCTTATTAGATATATTTATATGCACGTCCAGTTTTTCTTGCCATTCCTTTAGGGCTTGACTTATCTGAAATAAAAATTGGATTAATTTCATGATTATTTTCGGTATATCATACCTTCGTTGCACAGAATATTTTCCTATATGTTTGTATCTCACATTAAACCGCAATCGATTATCGCACTCGAACCTAGCACGTGAGCCCTTCTTTTTAACCTTCAATCACGCCCCCTTCTCACCCCGAAGCCCTTCCCACGCCCTTCTCCCCCGCCTCCCTCTCCCACATCTCCCTCTCTCCCTCCTCCTCCGTCTGCCTTCGCTTCGCAATGCCAATCTCTCGCTAAACATCTTCGATCTGGAGCCTTAGTGATTGACGGACTCTGCGGCTTATATATTCCCACTGACGTCACTCGCTGCTCGACTCCAATCGAGTCTCGTTTGCGGCTGTAAACATGTCGAAGAACAGGATGCTATGGTTACACGCGCGGCGGGATACGAGGCTTCAATTGCCCTACCGACGGACAGAATGACGCTCTAAGCATCAACTTATAACAATAAAGGGACAATGCCGAAAGATCGTGGAAGGGGAAATGTTTCCATGGAAACAATGTCCAGCGATTGCAAGAGATTGATTTAATCGATGGACAAATTTTAAGGGATCGAATATGCCCGCACGTACATATTTGAGGGCGTTGTATTGTCGAATTCCTTTCTCTCAATCCTGTGTGTGATGTTGTTTTTCTTTACCTTTGGAAATCAAACGGAATTTTTGCAAAAACGTAAGAGTCGCACAAAATAAGAACCACAGAACTGTTATTCTATTTATAGGAAATCTTCTCATCGGGAATTGGCACTTCAATTGATCGGAAATTCGAGATTCTGAGGCGAGACAGGATTTTCCGCAAAGCTTGGCGCGCGGCAAATACCCCATGAATCAAAGAGGCCCAGAAAAAAAATGTTCGTATACATAATCTCAGATGTATTAAATATTTCAATTTAAAAATCAAAGAAACCTAGTTGACGATCATTAAGAGGGTCTTTAAGAGTGCTTTATATTATAGTGCTCCCAGTTGATTAGAGCCAGTGACTTTTGAAGGCTTAAATCTGCCACTGGCGTTAAACTTAGACTTTTGTAAATTCAAAATCGTGTTACTTTTCAAGTGGATGAATTATCGCCGCCAGATTCGAAACAAGGCTGCTATGGTGGAGTTACGCTCACAATTTTTGGCAGAAATGCCGAAATTTGTGCTTTATTTTCTCAGCGCGATGTGCCATAAATTCCTCTGCTAATATGCTAAAACCGGCCTCGAATGTTATAATGCAGCGTGCATTGGAAATTATTTATACGGTTTAGGTACTCAATATAGAAATTAATTTCTTGGATGCATCTAAAGAATGCTGTGGTTTTCATTAGAAATTAAATCCCGCTATTCCGACGACCATCTCTGCTGATTTCGTTGCTCCATTTTGACCATTATCGCAAGTCATTCCGAACAGTAATGAGATCAAAACACAATTTAATTAAGAAAATGGTGACCAGCGTGGTTAATTTCAGTCGCAATTCAGTCGATTTTATTTTAAAATTTGCAGAAGGCTTAAGATCCTGTACTTTTGGCATAAGAAAGGAAATCGAAACTGATTTTCGAAACAATATATTCCAAAATTAACCCATATAATTTGCAATTAAGAGATATTATCCGCTTCACATTTATCATATATGTATTTGGAAATTCTCTTTCCTTATAATTAAATTGTGGATTCACTATTTAATGTTTCAAATGATGGCTTACCCCGTTACAATGAATTACGATGATATTAGATTACCGAGGTTCAGGCTTCGATATTTGTATAATAATAAGTAGTATTTAATAAATTTTAATAAAAAAATACGCTAGTTTCTCTCGGGAGGGAATACATGTCCTCGAAATATATTGCAAAAATTTATCAAGCAGGAATTCGCGGTGTAAAAGCGTTTAGGGAGCGCTGCTCTGCTATTGGCTCAGATTGATGTCTACTCAGATTGCCTTAAAGTCTGCCTGGTCCTTTCGAGTGGCATGAATTTTCGACATTTTCGCTTGGCATTCTTGTTCACCTCAAGATCTCAAGTAGGAATGATTTGAACGATATCCTGGACTATCTTACTATAATAATGCCGTCAGTGTCGCAAAATATCAATGGGGCAAGAGAGTAATCCAGCTGAGCACACCAGACGGACAAACACTTTTAGAGAACTTATTTCTTCTCCAACATTTACATTTCCTTGCGATTTCTTAGCAAGACTAGTCCGTCGAGTAAAACTAGATTTCAAAAATCGTATGACAGCTCTTCTACGCCATCGACCTGAGTCACGACATGCAAGGAAAAATCCATTTATAAAAACTTCCAATACGCTCGTGCAACCCTCGTAACAAAACGACGGCTGTAAGAAATGATGGACGTAAAAAACAAAACGTAGATTTCCGTGAACGGTACGCCTACGTAGTGAGAAGAAATCGTGATCCCCTTTGTTGGCGTCTCCCAATGCAAGGGTCGCCGGTGCGAATCCTTTCGAATGCGGCGGCGGGTTCGCGCATGTGTTATCGTTTTTTCGCTCATTGTGAAAGGCTTTAGAGTGCTGTTTATGAGCTAGTTGAAAATAAATTAATGAAACGTGTTAACGGAGGCATGCGTGTACATTAACGATGAGCGAAAATTGATAGTTTATTATTTGGTGGTTAGGTTATCTAACACTAATGAAATGTAACTCTTCTTCGCAAAATGTTTCTTTTACATGTTAGTGTTCTTCAATTAATTCGATTTCATGTAGGTATTTCATTTTTTATTTTCAGACGAATTGGTTGGATTTTTTGATGGTTTGGTTTTATTTCTTTTTTGCGGATAAAAGGAAAGAGCATTTATTCAAATTTAGAGAGAGATTTATTTCCTTCTGCATTACTCGCCCTTTTTTTTTTTACCCTTTGAGCCGTTGACAGTAATGGTATATTTACATGTAACGTAAATGTTTTTCAAAATAAAGTACTTTTAATTTTTGTGTAATTCACGGTATAATTTCCACTTTTAATTGGAATTTCTGCTAGATAATGGTGAGTGGGCTAGTTTTTCAAAACCTAATCTTAAAGTTTCATGCAGAAAGGCTCTCCTGAAAAATTTTCATGGCACAATTCAAAGCTGAAAAATTGGATAAATTCTAGAAATTTTTGAAAATAATGCGAAATGTGAGATTGACACATTTTTGAATATAAATCTTCGATATTTTTGAAAAGAAACAATATATTATTATGCAGTAGTCGGAATAAATTGAAAAGAAGTTTTCCTCGTTGAAAAAATCTTAGTTTTAAGAAATAATCTGTAAATGTTATCCGGTGCAATTTTGCAAAATACTTATGCTTTTCCTTTTCTTAGCAGTGTAAATACTTCTCTTTCAGTTAAAAATTTGAAAAAACTTACTATCTTAATAGTTATGCCATGAGTATGTAATTTGGTTACATGGTACAAGTTTCGCGTTCTCACGGTATTCTTGCCTCTTTTTCTCAGTAATTTAATTATTTATTCTGTCTTCATAGCTGTAACATTCCGTAGTTTCTCTCCTTAACATTTCAAAGTTTTTTTTTCCATTTGACCATTATCTTTTTTTAACGTTCCCATGAAAAGAGTTGGAACCATTCGCAATTAATCATCAGTGATTCATCCATCCTCCACTCTTTAGTTTTATTTCGATTTAAAAAATGAATTCCTTCCCATAAAGGCTATTGACTACTCCGTAGATAAATTGTTCGGCGTTTCGTGTTTTTCTTTTGACGCTGCTCTTCACTCTTAACTGGCAGATAGCTGTATAGAAATTAATTACGGGTATCATTTCATCGGACATTTCATCGTTGCAATCATCCATCAACCGCTTTTGTTTTTTTTGATTTTCAAATCCGATGCGCCATTGTTTCACGGCCCCCCTGCCGAGCCCGCTTTAACAATAGGCCTTATCTTCCGACCGCTGTGGTCATCATTCGAGAGACGCTGTCTCACTCTTAAGCAACGTTCGGGGTCCTATTGTGGCCTCTTTCGAACGCATATTCCATTAGCGTCGTCCGACCCGCGCGGGAGGCTCCTCCGGTTTGACTGCTTTATGGCCGTGAGGTCACAGGTTCGAATCGCTCCCGAGCAACCAGAGTCTTGGATCTCAACTCTGTCGTATGTGCTAATCGTTCTTGCGTTCTCACGCGCCTATCGCGTTTGCCAATAAAGTCCGCCATTCCGCTATTAACGTCGAGACTCGCGTGTTTTTCCATTTTATTATTTTTTTAAGGAGATTTTACGCTGTCCTTACGTGCAAGTAGATTTATTCCGAATGAAATTGTCTTAGGAAGAGGTATGTAATACGAAGAGTTAGATACTAAATCAATGGATTATTTGTTTATGGCCTAAAATCACGTTGTGTAATGGAATGTGTGCGCTCGTCTAGGATGACTTGGGTATCTTTCCCGCTAATTGCGATATTTAAAAAGAGGTTTATTTTTTCGTTCACGAACAGCACTAGTGGACAATTAAATACAAGAGTAACAACAGCGAGCGCATCACTCTTGTCCGTGACTTTTGAATGTGAAAGCAGCCAATCTAAAGTGCACCTCTGCCAAGGCCTGCAAAAATTGCGTCAGAAGTGTGATCCAAACGCCTCTGCCGGGAGCCACATTAACCTCTCCAGTTCTGATAAATGAGACGCGATCGAACGGATTAATATAAATTGACTGCCGAGAAGAGTTATGGCCTCGTACACTTCTTGTTCGAGAATGATTCGTTTGGTATGTCAGGAAAAGGGAGACTGAAAGAGTGAGGAAAATACAAGGACCCTGGGAATTCGTATTGTGAAGTTTCTGTAAACTCTTTTCTTCATAGAAAGGAGTTCTTCTGATCTTTCTCACTTTTTATTTCTTTCATTTAATGAAGGGGCATGTTTTTTTAAATGTTTGCGCAGAATTTATTATGGCAGACAGCGTGAATGATGTAAGATAAAATGAGACCGATGGTGGCATTGCTTAAAAGTGGTTAAATTTAAAACTGTGTTGTGCATAAATATTTACGTGTGGCAAATTAATCTACCGGAAAAATATTTTAAATAAGATCAACTTTATTGATTTTATTCTTCAGTTTATTTATTGTCAAATTTGATTTGTATCGTGTAAATAAAAACATCCTGGAAGTACTTACATGAGGAGGCTATTTTTCGCTTAGATAAAATAAATAAATAAAAATATTTTCAGAGATTCACTTGGAGTACAAGTTTCCAGTGCCGTAACTAGGGCGGGGCAAGTGGGGCATCTGCCCCAGGTGCAAAAAATCCAAGTAGTTTCTTGAAGGGGGAGAGGGCGCATATTTAGTAGTTTGCACCGGGCGCTAAAGTATCTAGTTGAGGGGCTGCAAGTTTCGTCTTTGAATTGATTAATTATCTTATGTCGTTAACTCTTCATAAATAATGAAATTGCTATCAATAAAAGTGTTCTGTTATGTAATACGTTATTTCTTCCTATATCCATAAAATATTTCGTAACACCTCATTAAAATGTTAACTCTTATTGGGCTGTCATTAGATTAAATAGAGTTAAACACGATCGGGGCTTATAAAATTATATAACAAAATGAAGTATATGATAGATAGAACACAATAGAAAGATATTATACACTTATTACATTGACGCTAATTAGCATCCATTCTATGATTACCTGTGCGCGCGTGTACGCACTTAGTTGCCTATGCACCTGTCCTGCTGATGTAAACGAGACTCTTTATTATACATCTGCCAAGCCTGATTTCGTTGTTTTTAATTGCATTCCAATTGTGAGTTTGAATTATATACAGTAAATTCAAAAGATCTTATTTGCCTGCCGAAACAAAACTGAATTATGCGATCAATCTCTCGGTGTAGCAGTTTGCTTATTTTTCAAATTCGTCATTTCTTTCCAATTGATATCATTCCGACTGCTTTCTCTCTCTCTCTGTCCCTTATCTCCTCCATTTCTTCTCTCTCTCTTCCTTCCCTTCTTGCACCCTCCTGTCTGCTCTATCTCTCTCTATCTCCGGAGTGCGCTAACTCCAGGCGATCAATCTTCATCGGCTGCCGGAGAGACTCGTTCATCCACCAATCGCCTTCTTGTTCCGTCTCCTCTTGAAGGACGGTCCACGATCTGTCTCCAGGGATAGGAGCGAAATTCCCTTCAGGGATTCCTTTTTGCGGTTGTTTGCATCGATGTTATGCGTGAGAAATTGCCGGATTTTTTGAATAATCATCTTGTATCGCACTTTTAGGGGTGACCGTCATTCTATGGTGGCGCCATGTCTTATTCTGCGTGAAGAATGCGAATATTTTTCGTTTGTCCTATAGCTAGGAATAATATTTTTTTGCGTTCTGATGATGATTAGTGTAGTAATGACACCGCATTTCATTATTCTTCCATAAGACAGCATAAAATTATTTTTTGGCCCCATTTACCTCCCGATCTAGCAGATGGAGACATATTTTTTTAGTAATTTATAAAAAGTTAAATCGACTTGGTGACGCGCAATATTTTTCCCGAGTCTATCTAAAAGAATTTCCTCGACGATCCATCACATTCCGCTCTCTCGTCATCCGAGTACGATTCGTCCATATCTTCCGAGACTTTTTATTTTCCTCGTTCTTCCATCCTCTGTTATCTCTCTCTCACCAGACTTTCTCCTCTTTGTACCATGGCCGAGAGAAATTCTCTTTCTCTCCCTCTCTCTTCGTGGACGCCTTATCGCGAGTCGTTGAGAATCTCATTGCAATATTCAGTAAAATATATCCTCCATTGAGACGAGTTTCTAGAATGTTCCATTACATTTTTCATCTAAATGTATCATAAAAATCCTCTTTCAGGAATAAGTCCCGGAATTTTCGTCCGTCTAATAATAAAATATATCTAAAGCGAGGAGATTCACCAAATTGCACGTTGCGAATAAATATATATATTTTTGCATGGTGTAAATTAGTGACATTTATATTTGGCAAGATTATGACTATTATATTTACCACGAATAAGCAGAATTGTGATAAAATGGAATAGTTACGATCTTTAGAGTCATAAACAGTGGCGGATTTAGGCTATTCAGAGGCCGGAGGCGCAAAGATTAATCTGAGGCCCCCTCCAGAATGTGACTCATTTATTTAGTGTACGAAAATACGTTGTTAACAACATATTTAATATTCAGTAAATAAAATTCTAATTTTAAAACCAGAACATCTGTATGTACCATTACAGTAAAAATAAAATAACATCGATTCACAAAAAACTAAAAAATTAACTGTCGTAAAAAATAAAAGTTACCATTCCTTTGTATTGTACTCAGGCGAGAAATTGTATTGGCAGTTTCTCGAATCATCAAACAGTTGAGAAATTATATTGAAAGAGGTTAGTAAGAACTCTGATATGGAGTGCATCATTATATGGATGCGAGACGTGGACAACGGGGAAAAAGACGTTAGGAGATTGGAGGCATTCGAGATGTGGGTATAGCTTAGAGAAAATCATTTGGACAGAGAGAAAAACGAATATAGCAGGGGAAGAGAGAAACTTAATTAGAGTAATAAGGGATAGATCGTTAAAATATTTGAAGGATTCATTCCACATTAGGGAAAGTAGATTGTAGACCACTGATTATTTAATCAGACGTATCCGTTGTATTTGTTATATTTTCTTCTTTGGCGAATGTTAGAAATTGTAGTACCTTGCTTGCTTGCTACACGTCCGACTAGAGAGAATAAAAGGGAAACCGACTATTGTGTCAGAGTGTAACTCAGGAGGGAATATGTTCGGGGAAAGCGTGCCAGGACCAGGTTTGCCACCTCGTAGTCATGAAATGGCCAAAACAATAGGCTGAGCTCTGGATTCTTACGTAAACTTTCTCACCCACTATGAGTACAGTTGGTCTTCTTATCTTCCAAAACGGTCATATTGATCCCGATGGATCTCTCGAGGAAGAATGTTTAAATTCATTAGGCCAAGTGGTCGGCTAGATAGACGCAAAGAATAAGTGTCATTAAGATCATATAAACAACGCCGATACTGGCATCAGCTAAATGTAGAATCAGAACGTAAAACAATCGAAGACGCGAGACTGCTTAATCCACCACTTACATTTTAATATATAGAAATCGCGGAGCTGGCGTGTACAGCAGCCTCCAGTGCCAGTTCGCTCTTTGCAAAACCGACCTTTGGTGAGGTTCACTTTTCGAATAGGTCCCCAGCTAGTGCCTCATGCGCCTGTGCATAAATCCGCCTCTGGTCATAAATAATGTTATCAATCTAAATGCTCCGGCTCATGATGATGATATTAACCATTTAAAAGAAAAAAGTCAATTTATTTATAATTAGCCAATAATTAAGCGTTTGTGACCGACTGAATAGACATTGCAGGTTTTTAGTGGAAATAAGTGAGCCGCGTGAATATGTTTGCAATAAAAATAACATTGCCGTTAATTCAACTGTAATTAGGCCGCTATCCAAATAGACAAAAAAACTCTCGAACGCAATTTGGTGTTGTTCATCAAGGTGTATTTAAATGCAAATGAGCGTTTCATTGATTAATAAAAATTCAAACTGCATTGTCCTACATTATCGACCTAATTAATTGTGTAGAAAAAATAGTTTCGGAAGTCCATTTTTTCGGGTCTTCTCAAAAAATACCGCATTTTCGCGCGGGTCCACCTGAGCTGAACAACTTAGTCGTTTCAATTTGGAAGTCGAAAGGGAGAAAACTTAATTCAACGAAGTAGGAGGCGAAGATTGCACGGTGCTTCGAAAAGTTTATTGAAGGAAGGAGAGAGGATGTGGACGAATTTAGAAATGATTTGAAAGCATCTGAAGAAAATTTTGATACACAGAGCGGGCCAAAAAATATACCAATTTCAAAAGAAATAAATGAACCGTGATAGGAGTGTGAATCAGAAACCAATTTTTTCCACGTTTATTTCCATCGATAAAAATTTTCAAAATGTCTTCATTCTGAGCACACAAGCGAATTGATGCAGTAGAGTTGTTGATTACAGACTGTAGGATTTCACGCCTAATATTGGCTGTAGCTGTTGTTGTGAACTTATCTGACACATTGTGAACTTGTGGCAAAATGTGTCATTTAGTACAAATACTTTTGAATTCCTTTTGATTGATCTATTTTATAATTCAATCCTGTCTTGAATGGTTATCCTGTAATTTCATTTTGAAATCGGGTACATTTCTTTTGCCCAACCTGTAGGTCTTAAAATAAAATCTCATCCTTAAGTGCCTATAACTTTTATTTTAACACAACTTCCTCACTTCACTATTTTCGATAATTTCACAAAAATACACAGATGGATATATACGTGACGATAGTCTCGTGTGTCAAGTACAACCATTTGGTTGCTCGTGGCAGTTAAACGAGGCTGACGGACTTGTTTTTTTTTTTAAAAAAACATAATTCAACAGGTAAGCAGTTTGGTATTTGAAAGGAATCGTAGAAAAAGGTTCTCAACTCTGATTAAATCGACTGATCGATTAAAACGTTGTTTACTCATTCAACTTCTTTCCAGTTACAGTCGAAATGAATAGTTTCTCAACTCGAGTTGACCCGTGTAAACGCGGCCTAACGCATTTGCGTGTCGGCGGTCTTCTCTGTCTGGGATATTCGATAGAACGTCGTTAATTAACTGCCGAATTGAGTTCCCAAGGGGGGGGGGGAGGGGGGGGGGGAGCGGTCAATGGCGCACTCTGGAATTTGCACTGTAACTGCCTTCAACCATAATGTAAACAACGCATCGGTTGAGACAGCCAAGCGTCGTTGGAACAGGGTAATTAGTGTGGCTCGTCTCGACGCGTGATTGATTACATTTTTACTCGGAGATAACTCAAATAGCAATTCCATTAAAGTAATAAATCACGCGTCTGTCTACTCTTAAACCGTTTCAATAACAGGAAGTAGTAATTTCTTTGAACGTCGCGAAACAGTTCTCAGTTGCTACCGCTTAAAAGAAAGAAAAGGTCTGGGAAAATAGCGAAACTAATGGGACGGCTCTGGAATATAGGAAATCGTCATACGGAGCCATTTTGCATGTTGTTTTAACCAGTTCGTGTCTTTTGGCGTTTCATTTTTTACGTTCACGCGCCATCGCTGCCTTTTTCGCCGAAGACTATATTGCAGTTCTCCTCAGTAAGATAAATTAATAGGGTTTCAACAAGTATTATTGCGTAACTAGTGCTGTCTTTTCAAAATCTTAAAGTGTCTGTTTTGTTTCTTCACTGCGTGTGAAATAACAAACAGCAGGATTTTATACAGCAGGAAGTTATAAAATAGCGTTTTTATTTCATTTTCTCCCGAGGGGACTTCAAACGTGTCCGAAAACAGCCGTGGAATCCAACGTCACGCGTTCAGGGATGTCCCAGTTCTATTTTGAACCGTGTTTATTATTCTAAAAAATAACTTTAAATATCATTTCATTTGTCAAACGATTCTTTTAGTGTGCGAGTGCGCAAACGGTAGAATTTATGCCTCGAGCGCCTTTTTGAATACGCCCACTTCGTACGTTTATTTTTTTAAAAATCTTAAAAATCTTATTCCTCGCCCTTTTTTCTCCCTGATTTATCCCTCCTCCTAAGCCCACTTCGTCCATTTATCAGTCGCTTATACTCCTCCCAGCTCTGAAATAAGGACATCCGCCCTCCCGCCTCCTCTGGCCGATTCCCTCCCTTCCCCTCACTTTTTTCTATCTCCTCCCGCTCCATCTCTCCCTCCCCTCTCTCCCTTCCCTCTCTCCCTCCCCGTCCTCCGTTTCGGCATGGGCAAACGACCTCGTCAGACGCCGTTAAACGAAGAACATACGCCTGAAGCTTATAGGACCCGCTTTACGACCGCCATCCGCAAACAAATGACAACACACGGCTCTCCACTCTTCTCCCATAGAGACCCTTTTTACGCCGTTGCCGAAGGGATAACGAAAAAATGTATTCGAATGGAATGCAAAGATGGGAGGCTACCAGGCGACAATGTTACAGAGCGTACCGTTTTTGACCGTCGTGGAGATGAGAATATTTTTCGCCTAAATGTCCGGAATGAGAATGTGCGAATTCAGAGGACGAAAATTTTCGTGATTTTTTTCGCTTACTCGATGAAAAATTAACGTCGGAATAAACTTGGTGACTAAGCGTGATTTTATTTATATATTAAACTTAAATGAAAATCGTTTTCTTGAATGACAGTAATGTAACTCAACTCGGATAAGTGATGTCTGCATTTATCTAAAGAACTGTCGCAATAATGATTAAAATATTTCTTTTATTTTCGACTATTTAGGGTTTAAAGAACAATTGATGTGGAACTACATAAATTAATTCAAATGATTAAAGGTTTCACGTGCGCAACGTTTAAAATTACGGTCGGAGACCTTGAAATTTTTTATCGGGAAAATAAAATAATATCCTGGGTTTATTCGAAGAATTTTATAACTTTCGGGTTAATGGAACGTCTCTAAACTTAAACTCCTTTCGCTTGCGAGAATTCTGTGACGTTTTCGTGAAGTTTACCTCTTTCTCCTTTTCTTTTCAGACATTCATTACTAAATGTATCCAGCGGATCGCATTACTTTAACATGATTGAATATTTCATGTACTCGATAATTTGGACTGTTTTTTCGCAGTAAATTACATCGATCACAAAGTTTAAAAATTATTATTATTTCCCCACAAAAACAAATAAGAGGAAATGTATATGTACCTGTAAGTATTATATTGCTAACAAACGCGCAGAGCACGAATAATTTCTTCTCTTTTTATTTTGCACTCTCTTTAAGACTATCTCATTCCGATGTTTTCATCCTCGTTAAAGCACAGGAGTACCCTAGTCTCTTAAGACGTAATTGTCTCCGGATTGCAAAACGTCCAGAATTCTATATTTAATTGTTTGGATCGTTTAAAATGCAGCAAATTTAATCTGGTTCTGCTTTGAAACTGTTTACTCGCAACCAAACTTTTCCATTAGTTTAATACGCATATAAATATTAAAGTGAAAGTAAATTCCTTTAAAATAAAATTTGTGTTTCGCTTTCATAACGTACTCCACGAAGCTTTAAGTTCTAAAAATGCAACCAAAATGTTAGATAATCAGTTGAAACTAACAAGTAAAATCTATTCACATCGATTGATAAGAAAAACAGCGCAGTTCTCTATGATATTTTTATTTGATAATAATCTTTTTCCATTATAGAAAAATGTTTAAGGTTTCGGTGTTGCGTGAGAAAACTAAAACAAAACAGCAAATGACACTTGAATAAGTAGATCTCACTAAAGGATGGCTGATCAATTTATCCATCCGACTGGTCGAGACGCGGCGAAAAATGAAGATCTAGCTATGGAAATTAAATTTCTCACTATTTGAGACCCGAAAGATTGCCGTTACAATGGACACCAATTTCTCACGCATTAAAATTAAATTAAGGAAAAAGACGCACTTGTTAATTTGGGAAAAGTTCAGAACTCATTTATCGATGTATTCTTTCCTTCAAAACGTAGCGCCGTCAGATTCAAATTTGAACCGAAACCCTAAACACATAAATAGGACTCGCCTGGAGGATTGCAAAGGAGCGAGCGAATGCTGAAAGTTTGTTTGGGATCGGTTTAATTTCAACGTTTGTATTCCTAATTAAATATATAACTCCGTGCTACATGAGGAAGGAACATTGTAATCAACAGCAAGTACGTGCGCAGGCAATTTATCGAAACCCACATTTTCCTAACGAAGGCGTTTTGAAACAACTACAGCATCGCGCGTTGCAGTCGTTAATCTTTTTCTGGTTACTAATTATACGGAAAAAAAGAAAAATGCGCGATTTATCTTCTCAAATGCCTCGGGAAAGGCAATTTATCATAAAGTTCTTGAATTAATTTTTTAATATCGCCATTGCCGCATTATATTTTTGCTTCTTAATAACTTGAGATTCTTCTTTTGATCTCTCCCCTTCATTCTGTCTCCGCGGTCGCTTAGCAACGTATCGTTCCTTCGCGTTCGCCTTCTTTTCCTTCCTCGACCGAATTTAAGCTCTTTTTTTTTGCTTTTCATTTCATTTTTTAATTCCTAGATTTCCCCACTCGGATCTCTTTCACGCAAAATTTATCTTTTCTTTTATTTTCCGAAGTTCTCTTTACTGTACTAGATCTCTTAAAATCACGCACCAAACACGTATGGTAATATTTCCGGATAATGCAAATATTGTTCGAAAAATAAAAGTTTAGCAATGCTATTTTGGGGATAAATTTTATCTTATTGGACCTGCTGTTTCTCTAGATATCAATATAAAACACATAAGTGGATATTTTTTTCATTTTTATCGTGTCTTTCCGAGTTCCTCTTCCATCACTCTTATTTTCATGTGAATTAACCTCTCATTGATTGTATATTTATTAAATCTCTTTATATATGTACATATATTCTTGTATCTCTTTCATATCCGGCTGCATTTAATTATTTCACTTTTATTTCTCGGCTCATCCTTCTGTATTTGTCTCCTATACCTCCACCTTTCCTATCCGTCCTACTTTTTTCCATACCTCTTCTTCCCTATTCGCATTCATCCATTACACTTTCCCATGCTTGTATTAATATATGTCATCGGAATGCCAATTATTTTCGTTTGCATGTCTCTTTATTCTCTTTTCCTCTTCCCTCTCTATTTTCCTCTTCTTTCTCTCCATCTCTCTCTCTCTCGAAGCAATTTATGGCTCCTCACTCCTTGCCACCAGCACTCGTTGTGTGCTCCAAAGCGTGCATGGATTCAAACGTGCCTGTTTCCGCAGCACGAAGGCCCCCAAACAATCCATTCCTCTTCGCCGCCCCCTCCCTCTTCTCTCTTATATCACAGCTGTCCTCCTCCCCCCTGCTCCTCTGCAGCACCCGCCTCTCTCTCCCTCATCACTCTTCTCCAACAACCCTCTCACTCTGCACGCTCGTGACTAATCAAGGGCCGTGCTCTTGGACCATGCCGAACATCCCCGTTGCCCATCTTCCAGTTCCGACCCTCCCAAACCTCTCTCACCCTCTCCCTCCCTCCCACCTCCCCCCCCTTTTGCTTTCCTCGTGTGCTCTGTGGAACGCCGTTGATAGAGAGCTGATTCATAACCTTTTACATGGATTTCCTCTTTTTCGGATCCTATGAATGCGTTCTTACAAAGAACCGACCCATGCAGTCAGTTGCCATGGAACCGGCATCGTGGCTAAGAATTCGCCTCCCTCTCCGCTTTCTACCCCATCTCTCTCCCTCTCTCCATTCCATCTCCTCATCCGTTCCTTCATTCCCTCCTCCTCCATCCCCTTCTCCTCCATCCCCTTCTCCTCCATCCCCTTCTCATCCATTCCCATAACATTCCAACGAGAGTTTTATTGCATTATTTTACTTTCACTCGATTTAAAAAAAATATTTTTCCGATACAGAATGTTTGCGTAGGCAAATATTTCCACATGTTCTATTGTTTGGCGAAAGTAATTTCGACGCATATTTTTCTGGTAGAGGGTCGTTTTTATTCTCTGTTTGTTTTTCTTTGCGGTGGATTGGGACGTGTTTTCGCGGCCCATTTCGTGATTCCCCTTTATTGCAAATTTCCTGGCGACCATTTTTCTCCTCTTCGAGTTGAAAACTGCGCACATCCCGAATCAAACGGCCATGCAACACTGGGGGGCGAATGCTTTAAAGTATTTATGCTATTAGGGTTACGTAGCATAAATGTCCTACGGCCATGGGTAACATCATTCCTGTTTAAGGTTGTGCAACAAATCTTCTGTTTCATTTTTACGAGTTTATATTTTTCGAATTCGTGGAGTGATCCGATCAAAAATTTTTATCAGCTGCCACTGACGATAAAATTCATGCATATTTGTTTTATGGTTCGTAAAAATTGTGATTGCCTTCAAGTTAGCTTTAGCCCCAAAATGTTCAATAACGGAATCGTTTTACCATTTTATATTATAGCAGTTATTCCCAATATTTTAAATAAGAGATATTTTATGTATTTATTAATTTCGTATCTAAACATGTTTTTACATGTAATTAAAGTGGTAGGGATCTATGAAAAATATTTTGATTTTTAGCGGTCGTTAATCATGATGGCATTTTACGGAAATTTGATTTATCATAAGTTTTGCTCGGCGTACGTGTTTCATACATACCAAAGTCAGCATATCTTTGTGACTTGCAGAAACATTTGCGCCCATAATACGTAACCGTGATAGCAAAATGTCACAGATGGCGTCTAAGCGATAAGAGTTCCCCTGTTAATACCCGGGAATGCAAATCAGAGTGCAGTTAGTATGCTCAGTCATGAAGCCGATTTATCGATGTCGAAATGTGGCGCTGGTAGTCAGCATCGGTGCGGATCCTCTTAGCCCTCTGCTCTCCCATCGCCCAGTTGCGCTTGGTCTCGTCTCTAGGGGGAGAGGGTGCGGCAGTAACTTTTATCTCGAGAAATTTAAAGCTCCGCCTTAATTCGACAAACCTTGTAAAATTAGGTTCACCATTTTTCATTCGGGAACCTATAAAACCGTTAAATGCTTTGCAAGTGGCGGTATATCGGTTTCTGGTCAGATTTACATCTTTGCATTATATTTTGCAAAGTTAACAATGTCTTTCGGTGTTAGTGATTTACTTTATTAAATATTCTGCCGAGAGATTTGTAATGTCAAACTAGTGAAGATTTTCTTCATATTCCTCAAAGTATTGTTTTTATTATATCTTTTTTTTGGAAAAAATACCTACTTTTGAGAATTATTTATTTATTTAAAGTCATAAGTTTGCATGTAACATTTTGACTGAGATTTTCAAATTTACTACAAAAATAAAATACTATAATATGTATATGTAATTGGTATAGTAAGAAAGGATATAGGTATGTGAAATAAAAAACATATCACAGGATAAAGTGTGAGGGATAATATGAGGATTATGGATGGGAGAATATTTACTTATCTATAGAAAGGTATGGAATAAAGAGAGAAGTCGACTATCTCAAGAGAGAACTTTCAAATAACAAAAGCGAGAAAAGATGATCTTACCAATTAAAATATCATATTCTGAATACAAGTTGTGACGTAACTTCCTAATAGTTCTGAATGAGATATCTACATAAATTTAAATATTAGCATAGCAGAGCTAATGTAAACGACATCTCACAACGCTTACTAAAAAATTCAAAACATTCGGATTTTAATAATTTCAGTGGTATACGTTGGCCATATTGGAGAATATTGAGTCTAAATAGGTAAAATACAGCTCATAAAATATTAATTTAGGGCCGTAGGATGACTAATGTCATCAAATGGATAAAGTAATCCCAGTACTAGCACTGATTGGAACAATGCGAAACTTAATTCACTTTCCACGTGGACACAGAGGTCCTAATAAATGTTCACACGTGGTAAAAGACAGTTATTTGGAGACTACTAGCTCATAAGCGGCACATTCTTTAGGTTTATAGTAATGAGATGATACTTAACAAAGTTATTTTTTGATCAGCCTTGAGAACTCTGAAACATTGTGACGTCTGACTCAGAATCAATCCTTTTAAAAATTGACAGCCAGCTTGATGCAATTTCAATTATAGCACACAGTAATCCGTTATTAACTTCTCGGATGTTTTAAATGAAAATTATCTTCATAGTTCTCTTTCTTTCATTAGATGGGCGTTTCGCAATGAAAAGAAAAGGAATAATTTTCCATTTTAGCCCGAAAAACTTTATATCTCCTTCCTATCTACCGCAAAGCTCTTAAACCAAATGTTATATATCAAAGGATTCCATTTTTATTATGTTTCCAGCTGATTGATATCTAATGGCAAACTTGAGATAGATTAAAAATAATAATGACCATGTCCTTCATTCTAACCAAATTTAGCAGAAGAAACCCGCATCTTAGGTTGGTATAGGTCACATGGACTTCAAAGTGTTTAGGATTGTCCGAAGGAAATCTTCAAATTGTTGTGGGAACTAAATGCCAACCGATGAAAAGGTCACTAAGAAAGTAGATTTGGCATAGTGACAGATAACTTCTCAACAGGAGAGATATATGCAGATAATTTGTGTCCCGCAAAGCTTTTTATATGCAGCTGAATATGGACTCATTTCAACATGAAATCACCTTGGAAACTGCTAGCATGACATGATATTGAAAAATAGTTTGCAAGATTCCTTCAATTCTTTCTAGAATAATGATTACGTATTGAAGCATTTCAGTAGAAAAATATTAAGCATTTCATAATTTTAAAAAGTGTTTTTTTTTATCATTCATTTTGAGATTTCTATTAATGGAATGTTTACAGATAAATACAGATAAATATAATATTATTGTATATAGAATTGGTCCAGGAGATTTAATACAGGACAAGTCAACAAAAAAAAGTATACAAAACAAGTATTAAATTACAATATACAATACAACATTCATAAAAGGCAGCAGTCAATGGTAAGATCAAGAGCCCTGGTCCTCCCAAGTCAGGGACTTGTAGGGAGGTGCCAATTTTTGCGTATGATCTGTAGTCAACATTAGTAAATTAATTTATATACATAGTCGTAACTATTTATAAAAATTGGTTAGGGGTTTTTTAGTGTCAGACAACATACATGTTATAAAATACATCACACATAATGCTACATATCATAAAAATAAAATAAGGAAATATAGTGTTGCATACAATAATACATCGATGTTATTTAATGTCGATAACAATGTTTTAAAGACAAATCACACACTAGCATCGTATACGTATATTAAGTGTCAGTAGTACTGTCAAGTAGGCACATTTTCACTTTACTTTTAACTTCCGATACCCTCTCAAGGTTCTTTAGGTTTTTAGGTAGTTGATTAAACAACATTGGAACTGAAACCCTCATCTGGTTTTTACCATTTTTATTTTTGTATTTAGGGATAGCATAAGCTTTAGCTTCCCTTTTAGTCATTCCATGAGTATCGGAACTTAAAACTTTATACTTATTAACAAAGTAAAAATCAGAAATAATTAGATACATGCATAATTTATCCACTGGGAGCAGGTTAAATTTATTACATAACTCACTTAAGGTTGTTTTAGTTGTTTCAATAACATTGTTCATATCCACATGAATAAGTTTTTTGATTCCCTTTTGGTTCCTTATAATAGTGTACAGGCGTGTCTTCGATGAATTCACCGATATGGTCAAGCCATATCGGAGTATGCTCTCAACTAGGGCATGATAGACCATTATTTTCACTGTCTTTGGTTAAATATGTCTAAATCTGAACAATTGATACATGATCTTTCTAATTTTACCGTTAACTTTATTAATGTGTAGATTAAATCTAAAATTCTCATCTATTGTCACACCAAGGTAAATATAATTTGTCACCTGAGCTAGAATATTGCAGTTACAGTCATCATTTAGGTCTAATATATTGGCATGTAGGCAGAGGTGGTTATGATATTTTACATTTATATGTTGTCTTTTAGGTACATTATTGGATATATACATAACCTGTGATTTTTTATCATTTATAATTAAATTATTATCATGAGACCACTTATTAACCCTGTCAAGATCCTCTTGTAAGAGTTTTTGAGCCATATTGAAGTCTTTGTGTTTCATCAGTAATACAACATCGTCAGCATATAAAATAAATTCACATACATAAGTCATTAATGTAAATAAGAAAAAGTATTGGGCCTAAAATAGAACCCTGTGGAACACCACAGGATAGATGTTCTGGCTCACCGATCAGATTATCGACCCTAATTCTAATACTGGGCTGCAAGAGGTAACTTTTAAACCATTCCAGAATATGGCCACGAATCCCATTTCTTTCTAATTTACAAATCAGTATTTCAGTATCTAAAGAATCAAAAGCTTTTCTGAAATCTATAAATAGGGCCAATACATGAGTGTTATTATCTAAGCCATTGTTAACAATCTCTGCAAATTCCTGTAAGGCTTCTTTTGTACCTTTATTTTTTTGAAAGCCAAACTGCCTATCAGACAGTAAGTTATTCTTTACTAAGTACTCAAATAGGTATTCTGCCACATATTTCTCCATAACTTTGTTAATGCAAGATAAGACTGATATAGGCCTATAGTAATTAAAATCAGTTTTCACTCCACCTTTAAATATAGGTTTTATTAGAGCCACTTTCAAGCCATCCGGCACTATTCCTAAGTTAAGGCTGTTATTTATAAGTTTAGTCAGCACCGAAATATTAAAATTACTATTCTTTAGATCAGCTATCCTTATTTTATCAGCTCCAGGGCCTTTATTAGGTAATTTACTCAGAATAAGTCTTATTGTATCATCTGTTGCTTCAGGAATATAAATACTTTTAGGGAAACTTAAAACGGCGATATCATTTAGTTTCTGGGAGCAGTTTAACTTTAAGGTTATTATAGCTTTTGTAAAATGTGAGAAGAATAAATGTAGTAGCTCCTTGTTACTGTAGGTG
Source organism: Uropetala carovei (assembly GCA_036926305.1). Classification (NCBI taxonomy): domain Eukaryota; kingdom Metazoa; phylum Arthropoda; class Insecta; order Odonata; family Petaluridae; genus Uropetala; species Uropetala carovei. The sequence continues at coordinate 4,323,366 of JAXCHB010000167.1, forward strand.
TTTTTAAATTGTTGCACCACATCGAAATGTTTATTTGTTCCAGTTAAAGCCTTAATTTCATTCCATATTTTCCTTTTATCATGCCTAATATTTTCGAATTTATTAGAGTAAAATGTAAATTTAGCTCTTTTGATTTCCCAACTAACTTTGTTTCGATAAGACTTATAATCCTGTTTGTAATCCAGGTTCGATGGACAGGTTTTCCATTTTCTGAAAAGTATGTCCCTAGTTTTTATCAATAGCAAAATGTTATTAGTCATCCAGCATTTCCGCAAGACTTTAGATTTACAAACTTTCATTTCTGACGCCTTTTCATAGACCATTTGAAATTGATTAACCAATAAATCATACTGTGTGGTTGGATCCCCTTTATCATGTAAAGTTTTTAAATTTATTTCTGAGATAAATCTGTCAACTTTCTTTTGATTTAAGCATTTCATTAAGTTGCTCCTGTTACTGCAAACCTCATCCTTTATATTAGTGGATCTATTACTAAAACATGTACCTATAATGGTCAGCAATTTTAGACGTTATAGTAGAACTTTTTAGATTAAAAACAGATCCTCTAAGTAAAATGTGATCTATGCAGGACCTAACTACACTGTCGTATACTGGTGGTATATCCCTTAATCAGATTTAAAAAGCCTAAGGCAGAGATGGTATCTTTGTAGTCTGATGTATGGGTATTATGTTTACTTTTCATGTCAATGTTAATATCACCCAGAATAACAGCTATGTCATTATTATCATTATGCAAAAATGTTGATAATTACATTCAAGTGAGGGGGCCTGTATATTCCCATCAATAACATGCTACTTCCATTTACATTCAAGGTGCCAACTACAGATTCAAAATGCACTGTTTTTAGAATTGTTAAACTGAAATTAAGATTGTTGTTTACAAACATAACCACTCCACCTCCTCTCCGCTGCTCTCTCAAGGAGGAGTAAGTATTAAAACCTTTTAAACTATACAACTGAATCTCATCCGGAGTGATATTCACCTCAGTCAATACAACAACAGCAACATTGTTGTTTTTATTAATAGATTCATGGATAATTAAAAATTCATCCCAGTATTTACGGATTGATCTTACATTAACATGGTAATAAATTAGATCTAAACAGTCATGAGTCTTCAAATCATCAGCTGAGTCTAGTTTAACATAGTCAAAGAGATCAAGCTCAATTTCTGGCATGAGTTCCATATTAAGCAGTTAATTTAAAAATCAAATTTAACAGATGTGCATTAGTGACTAATGCAAATCATTATCGCATTCTATTAGTTTAGTGGGAGAGTTTTCATTTTTCTTTATGAAAATTCTCCCATTTTTTACCCATACAAATTACCCGTCCAAATTGCTTAGCTTTCCAAAGCAGTTGACTGTAATAACTCGTTAGACATTCATTAATAAACATTTTCCTATTTCCATTTACTCTAATAACATCTTTATTATTTAATAATCGTTTATTTTGTATCCATTTATCTCTTTGAAACTTGTCTATGAACTTTATTATAAGTTTTTGCTTAGTGGGGTCACCCTTTTTTTTGATTACATAGGCATCAATGACATTATCACTCCTATTCTCTATTTGGAGGGATGAGCTGAGTTTCTCTACAAACTCCTTAACATGTAAAGGAGGCACATCGTTATCGCTAAAACCCACTACTTCCAACTGATTCTGAAGCTCATTTTGTTCAAGACGATTTGCTTTTCTATACAGAAATTCAGTTTGCTCTTTACTTTTTTTAAGTTCAGATTTAAAATCTTTAATAGTTTCCATTAGTTCTCTAATTAATTCATTCTTTTCCTTATTGTCATCAACCTGAGAATCATACTTATCGCTCAGAAAACACAACGAAGCTTTTATCTCTGCAAGGTCATTCTTCATTTGCAAGAGGTTTCCTACCGCAGATGCATCTCTGGGATTCAGCTCCGTTGTTCTTTCAGCATCCGGCGTTGCACCGCTAGGCAAGCGATGTCCCTTCCTGCAGTCGATACATCTCCAAGAATCCTTCTTAGAAGTTGACTTAGCTGTCCAAGTAGAGTCACTAAGTCCAGAGCATTCACAATGTAAAGAATGATTACATCCTTTACATAACACATTCACACCGTCACGTCAGCGGGGTGTTTCTGTGAACATTTAAAACAGTCCATCTTCGCACTTCACTTGTAAGACACTCGTTAAGATGGCGATCACAATGTAAACAAACCGGTTATTTGTGTTCTTTGACCAAAATTTGAGTAATCACTCGTAGATAACGTTCAGTCTCATAGTATATACACTCACAATTTAATAGGAATAGAAATTAAAAAACGATAAGCAGCTAAAACGTAGATTAAATTAGAAGATAATGTTGAAGATAAAATTTAAATTGGCTTGTTAAATTTTAGAATACAAAAACAACCTGACATAGATAAAACTTTGATTCAGGCATGTATAAGTAGCTAAGAGATGGGGACAAGAAAAGTAATAAATAGCATAATGAGGCATTTATGAAGATGTGAGAATTTATGACAGCGAGTTTGAATGAAGATTTTTTAAAGGGGCCATAGTGAAAACGCTAATATTGGCAGTGAAATATAAGAGGAATACTACGACCTAAGAATAGATATGAATGTCCTTTGTGAGTTTGGCGTAGGCTGGAGAAAATGGCTTGAAATAAAAGGTGAAAGGTTACCGTAAAATATGAGAAGGGCTTGTAGTAAATATTTAGAAAAATACGATGGATCACATTTTGAAATGTCGTAGAAATGCTAAACAAAACAGGCAAGAGGAAGAAAGGGAAAGAGAATACAGGATATTTTAAGAGTCCGACACAAAGGGAAGCTGAATGGAGAGATTTTTAACTGGAAACCAAAATCCTATCGAGTGATAGAAAAATTGAAGCGATATAGTCACATAAAATTATTTTACTGCTATGAATATTTATGCAACATTGACCCAATCGCAAAAAATGCATTCATTAATCTGCTGTATCGTTTCTCTCTAAAAATATTCGTGTGATTTTTTATAGTAAATTTAATCATCCTTTTATTTATTAAATGTCACGATGATTAATGACCTCTTAGAGTTATTAATTTTACATTGATGGCGCATACTTGTTTATTATTAATGCTTTCGCGCGAATATAAATTCATAACTTTTGGATATTCTGTACACAATCACTTTCGCTTGTATCGTATGGCGGCATATTTTCCAGAGATTCCAGATAGTCGTTGGGAATGACGCAGATGCAGCCTGGAGATGACAAATGCTTCCATTCGTCGCGATATTGCATTTTCCTCCCGGATATTTCCGATTGCTGCGTGGCGCACGGAAACGTGGTATTTAACGCTCGACTCGTGGCGTGAAGTAGAGTCCGTGTGGCGAGAGGGGTTGGGGAAAGGGGCGAAGGGGGGCAAAGGGGGTGAGGTGCAGGAAGGAGGGGCGGAGAATGATGCTCCAATGCGAGCAGAGGAGTAAATAACAGTTAATAGAGGGTGATCTTTCGAATGCATGCATCGGCCGACTATCCCTATATAGAGACACTGCCAGAGATTGCGAAAAATTCTCCTCACCCTACTTAGTGATATATATATATATATATCTCAATTGAAGTAAGTTCATTTTAATGCTGTTTTTGCTTTTTTTCCCCAAAGATATTTCTAAGATTGAATTCCATCATGATTTTTAATATTGAAATTTTAACCTTAAAAAGCTAATTTTAACTTTATTTCCACGCATATTGTACTACAGACCTGCACGGGCCGATTCTTCGGCTTTAAAAAATCACGCGAGTCACACTGGTCCTCCGTAATGAATGGGTTCAAGCAAAAAAAAGTGGCATTGTTTATTTTTTAGTTAAACTAACCCGACGATAACGAAGAACGAGTGTGGCTCGTCCTCCGTACTGAATTGGTTAATATATTTTTTGCCTATCTATAATATAATGCAGTTCTTTGTCTCATCCCACGACGCCCAACCATTGGTTCAAATTACACCAATCACATTTTATTTTCGTGAACATTCGTCGTGTTACTGTTAAAGTAATTTATAAAGAAGCAAAAACTTTATTTTATAAAAGAAAATTTAACATCAAAATTTCAGTTAAGGTATCTTTCATTATTTGACTAATATAGAAATCCAAATTGACTCATTGTAGAAGTATTGTTGTCACAAACTAATTTCTGTTAATACAGCTTGAAAATTCGAACTCTTACATATTCTGTTCTATGTTCTCTAATACAACTACAATTGACTATAAAGTAATATCGCTTCGTTTGAGTTAAATTACTTACTGTTCGCATTTAAATGAGTCTATCTGCGCGCCTCGATGCTAAATGATGAAATTCTTCAATTTCATTTCAACCCCAAAAATCTTGCAAATGAATTATCATTGTAAAACTGCTGATCGATCCTTCATTATGTGAAAGGAGTTATTGTTTTGTCAGTAAAGTCTTTTTAATTAAATGAATTAAAGTCGAATAATATAATTGGAAAAAGTGTCGATAATTCCCTTCAATTTTATGGGAATTAATGTTAGTAGATATATGTGATCTATAAATCTATAAATAAAAGTGTTTTTATGTATACATGTTTTTTATAGCTCAGCAACTACCTACAGCACGTAGAAACAACAGGAAGGTATCATTTTAACCGGAATAAAGAGATAAGTGGATTTTATTGACTTTTCTAATTTTAAAAAATATTTTCTTTTTCATTTTATCCATTTGAGTAACATAGGGGTGAGTGCAGCTTATCTATTGTTTGAATTTAAAAAAATACTTGGAAACATTGTAAAATGTATCAAGCATTGGCTGTTTTGTTTCCAGGAAGTTGAAGGACTTCTTAAAAGCATAGTATAAATATTCTGGGTTTATGTAGTTCCAATGTCTAGGAAAGTGTCTTGTTTAGTTTATGTTCATGTTGTATTTTCTATATAACGGTATGTTTCTGTTTATTTTGTGTATATGCTCGGCGTCTGCCATTCTGCCGAAATGTAAGGTGATGGTAACCCCAAAGCAGTTGTATTAAAGGGTACCTATATTCCACTTTGTTTTATTGTACTGATGAATTGCATGTGTATTTACCTAAGTAAAATAAATATTATTATTATTATTATTACATGGTACAAACTTGAGACTTGAATGGTTCTATGAAGGAAAGAACAAAGTTTATTTTTATTGAAGACAGAATCCAAATCCTGATCGAATTAGCGTAAAAATGCGTTTAGAATCAGAAAAATACGTGATTTTTATCAGTTTCATGACAATGCCAGTTATAAGCTATGTACCATGAAAACTCCCATTGTCGCCAAAGTTGAGAGTCCTATGCATTTATATGGGAAAAATTTTAACGTAATATCGTTGTCCAATTTTTGTGCGATTTTTCTTTGTTTACATGGTAACCAAATATTTATTGATTTTAATTGAAATATTATTAATAAAATTTTTAATGATATTTTCGTGTGGCGCAGAGTTATCCAAATTGAGCAGTTTTTAAAACTATGTAAGTAACTTAAATAATTAGACGTAGATTTTCCACAAATTGTGATTGGATAAATCGTTTCATTGTTTCCCAAGTATTGTTGATATAAACAATTTTCTCGTAACAGAACTCATGGATGAGGGAATCGATCTAAAAGTCGGAGGATAATATTCACTTTGATTGTTAAACGTTCTCTATTTACTTTTTTGTCTTTCGTTAAATTAATTAATTTCGTTTGTTCCTTTGTTAATTCATTTTCTGTTGATTATTGTGTTTACTTACAGTTTTCGTTTTGAACATATCGTCACGAAACTTCGCATAGGTATATAATTTTACCTTGCCGGCAACATCTATACATAGCTATAAAGTAAGGTGTTTGTATGTATGTTCTACTAAGGTTCAGAAAGTACAACACGCAGAAAAAAGAGGAAGGTGTCATATTAACCGTTATGATGTGTACGGTGGTGTAGTAAGGTATTTAAACCGATTCGGTGTACTATTTAATTATAATAAAATGTTTTCTTTTATATGGGATTTCCATTTAAAATTTTTTCGTAAATTTCTCGAATTTTTTAACTCCTTACATATATATCGCAGACATATGCTCTCGCAGACTTTTTCGTGGTAAATTATCTCCTCTTTTGGAATATTTTTTTAAAAGAGGGGCTTACAGATCAAATAAGACGAATTGAAGGGAAAATCTTATTTTTCATTATTGCTCAGCATTTGGATATACTTAGCAACCGATGTAAACAAATTACGTTTGAACTATAAACATATCGTAAACGTAGAAATAGTTGATGAAATACTCATTTAATATTTTCTGATTTTATTGTATGTTTTTCGTTCATACACAGGTTAATTCTGCGAATAAACATTAGTGAACTGTTTCTTTTTCTGTAATCGTGTCATTCGCATTATAGGTATGTTTGGATATAAGTTAAATTGTTTTTATATGCCTTTTGTCTTATTTTATTTCATATTTTGTTTAAGTGAAAATTACTGAAGATAGATATATAATTCAATTACTACGTTAAAGTTTTTGTTTTGTTTTATGTTGATTTTATTTAAAAACACGGGTCGTTAAGGTGGTTGTTTATCACGTTAGAAAAGTAAAACATTTTACTACATTATTTAAAATCGATTCGTTCGGATATCTCAATCTATTATTCAATTAATTACGATGGAAAACACAATTAAGATCAATAATTTTATATCTATTTAGAGTAATAATAGGTATTCTTATTTAGTTTCTCCTGTTATTATGTTGACATACAAAATCATATTCCGAGTAATCAATATAATTTGGGGGAAGGAGAGCTTAATTCAATAATTATTTTTCCATAAGTTTACAGGTAATTTTAGATTTTTCACAGTGCAAGATTTTCTTCATTCATCTAAATAGGTAAATGCGGAACGGTTTTCTTCATTTTTGCTTTATTCGAAGTTTAAAACTGTGCGATGTTATTAAGTACTTCAAGCATTCCTTAGCTATATATAGTTGCCCTATATTCGTCTTTCAAAAGTGGTTTATAGAAAAATAAGCACTTTTGTGTGTTTTTCATGTTGATACCTTAATCGTTTTCATACTGAATAAATCCTGTTTTACGATGAAAAGAAATAACTACGTAGTCAAATTCATTTATATTCACTCGTCTAACCGATGCGGCGTTGCTTGCAATTTCAATGTAATGGTGAAAGAAGATAGGTATAAAATGCTAAAAATTATTATTTTTTAATAAATAGAATTAAAAAAAAACTTTTTGTAATTAGTGACACGAAAATAACCTGATCTTTCTATAAAAATAATTTTCTATCATCACCTTTCTTCATTTCACGCTATAGAATGTGATTTTATCCGTCTCCCATTTTCCATTTAAAAGCATTACACCATTGAAAAGCAATGAACACCTTTACATGGTATTAGAATTTATCACTTAACTTTTTAAAAAAGAAACCGTTTCTCTGAAAATAAACGAATTTTTACACTAATTCGGCATAAATTCATATTCTTTGTGTAAAATGATTCTCAAGTAGTTCTATTAAATTTTAAATGGTTCTATTTTGTTTAAATAAAACAGGATCGGAGACAGGGGTGGCCCGAGGTATTTTGGCGCCCCGGGCGAGAGACCGCTCTAATGTTGTCAAGAAATTTTAAAAAGAGCTCATTGATTTATTCATTGCCTCGTAAAATGATTGATAATGAAAAGTAAAAGGAATTTTACATAGAAACCCACCTACTCCGCAATATAAATTGGTATCCAATATTTATTCCTTCTGCAAGTAATGTAGAGATAGATGGTAGGGTTGGCGTACTACTGCTACATGGGCACCCCGGGCAGCCCAGGTACCAGCCGGTACCTCGGGTCGGCCCTGATCGAAGGGAGATTACACGGATTCGATGGTGGTGAGTCTGGCAACGAGCAGACTGAATCGACAGATCGAATGTGCAGAAGCGAGTGGAAAGTTTGAGATCTTAAAAATTATCCGAGTTTCGTTCTATCGCGTAAATGGGGTGCGTTCACCTCTTCAGCATTAAATTGTTTCTCGAGGCTGCCGGCAAATTAGGTTCGTCTCTGACCTTAATTCTAACTCGCTACCTCTCTCCTCTTACTGTCTCCATTTACCCTTCTGTCCCTCTCTCTCTCTCTCCCTCTGCCCCTCTCTCTCTTTCCCTGTCCCTTTCTCTCCCTCTCCATAACCCTTTCTTTTTCCTTCGCGGGGCACGTCCTGACCTCAATTAATTTGTCTCTTACTCCCTCGCGCAGAATCGATCCCCGGCCTCCTCTCACCCGTGACTCTTATCCGCCCACCGCAGGGATCCCAGACTTTCCTCCTCCAAGGGAACTTTGTTCCTCAGACACACGAAACATTAGATTTCCACGGAAATAGCGTACTACGGACGTCAGCGTCTGAATTCGTATAATTGGATCTACGGCTGCTAAGAACGAGGGCCTTTGTTCGGACAGTTGCCGAAGGAGTAAAAAATTCTGCGATTCTGCCGAATTTAACGTTTGTTTATTTAATAAGAAAGGCAGGTGCAAAATTTGTACAAATATCAAAATTTTCAATTTCTCACATTTAGCAATATTTAATATAAATACAATTATTCCAGAGTGCACGCATATTTAATTATGGGATTACTTTAGTGAATATGAATGTATTGATATCTAATTCAAAGTTTTCCTTGCTAAATCAGGGAAATTTTTTTAAGCATTATGACGTTATCAGCCTTCTTCTAATCGCGCTGGATCTTCAGAATTACTTAGAATCGGGTTTACTGTAACTTAAAATACGCAGTTAAAATTGAAAGCGCATAAAAAAGGTTAATATCGTAAAAGATTTTGTCGGACTTAAGTTGTTGGCGCCCATATACTTTCCTTTTCCATGTGACTTTTTGTTAATTGACAAATATAATTTTTATATATAGTTACACAATGTGTGTATCTCTATGCTACGCATATGTGGAAAGTAAAAAACATATTGTCTTGGTTTTTGGAATTTTCTGCAGTGAAATACACTGGTACCCATTCACACACATTTTTAACACGCGGTGCATTGCATTTTTGTTGCAATGTAACAGAGTAGAAGCAAAAAGAGAGTGCTCCTGCACAGCTGGGCTCATCCAAAACTAAGGGAATACTCTCGCTCCTCGTATTACCGTTTAGGATAGAGAAATACGTGGGTGAGGGAGAGAGAGGAAAAGAGATAGAGAAGGGAGGGAGAGATTTGTGCGTCCCATGCTCTCCTCGAATCTCGGCTGTGCGTGTTGCTACGAGGTTGACGATCACGATTGGCTGAATTTGTCGAACATCTGACGCTCAAGACATCCCTGTTTGAGGGGGAGAGAGAGAGAGGGAGTAGAGGAGAAAAATATCTGGAGGAAGCATCGTGAGAGGGAAGAGGACAGAACGAAGTGATCAAGAAAAAAATCTGATTTGGCCAACACATGACTTTCTCCATATTTGGGGTATAGATATTTAAATTATTATGAATAGCATTATAAGGCAAAATTATTATTTCGTGTCGTAAAAGAATACAGTCTTCCTTATTGCCTTAAATTAGGTATATTTTGAATATGTTTACAGAATTCACCGCTACGTGGTGATGGCGCTGTACGAGTATACTGGAAATTAAGAAAAAGTTGAATATATTCGAAATGGATGGTTCTACGAAAATTTGTTTCAAAGAAAACTTGGAAGAAATATTATCCTCTACTACTTTGGTCCTCACGAAGATTACCAATAACGACGTTTTTAAGGAGATATTTGACGAAAATCGAAAAAAACGATTATTTATAAATAATTCCTAAACAATAACTGATATGGAAAATTGTTTCAAATAAAACTTGTAGGAAATTACGTTCTCTATAACATTTGTGCAGAATTGTTTATCCAATAATGATGTTTTAATGGAGAAATATCGCAAAAACCGAATCGGGTTTCGATTAACCGATATTGTCCAAAAACTAATAAGTTCTTTGTGCTCATGTTAAAGTGTTATATATGAAGTTTGGTAGTGATATGGCAAGTACTTTTTGAGTTAAAGCGCCCACAATCACATACACACACGCACACAGACATCATTCCGAAAATAGTCTAATCGCGTTCTATGGACCTGAAAACGTGTATTTTCGTTGAAATCTCGAAGTCGATTTTTTTCGTGATCACAATACTTTCCCATTACTACGTATGGAGAAAGTAAAAGTCTGTGAATTTTAGAAAGCGTTTTTGTCTGATGATGGAGATGAGGAACATGAGAAGAAGATGGAGGAGAAAGAATATAGGGACAGAGGAAGAATTGAAGAAACTATCAAAGGGAGGTAAAAAAAGAGAACGGGGAAGCACTTGAGCTAAGAAGAGAGAGCGGGTCGTGGAAGTTTAATGAGGAGGAAAGTTTTGGAGAAGAGACGAGGGGGAGTGATGGGAAGATGTATGTAATTGAAAGGCAAGAGAGACGGAGAAGTGAGAACGGAAAGAGGTAGGAGCGGTGGATGAAGAGATTGGATCGGAGAGTGTAATTTTTACCCCACCTCCTTCCTTCCTTTCCCCCTCCCTCCCACTCCCCCCCTCTCCCACTTTATTCCGAGCTCATTATATAGGCCACATCTTTATTCAATTCAACCGTGTCCTCATTCGAATTCTTTGTGTTTGTTTAAAGGCACGAGAACAAATGGAAGTATTCTCGTTCAAATATTCGGATTTCTTCCAGAATTAAAAATCCCAAAGAATAATGTATTTTTGTGTGTGTTGGATTCTTCATAACCTCCTTACCAATGCTCGCTTCTACATCATTGGGAAAGGATGGGTGTTATTAAGGACATCAAAAGTTTTAATATTAAAAGTTCATTCAACTTTTCATCGTAAATTCATGAATTTCCTAAAAATGGGTCCCTACAGCGGAATACTAATTGATAAATTTTCGATAACATTCCTTCAAAAGTTAGTTTTAAATAACGAGAATCGAATAGAAAATTAAATTTAAAAAAGCGTTAAATTTTTCTAAGAAGTGCTTCGCTACCGAAATTCGAAATTCTTTGATATTTGATTTATTTTAATCAGAGGCACTATTCGATAGTCTATATATCTATCAGCCAACATGCCACCTTCTCATCTTGAGTAGGAATACGTGATTCGGCGATAAGTCTTTCAGTCGAAGCCGAAAAGACAGGAAAAAAGTATCTGAACAGAGCGAGAACTTGAAACGGTTAAGTATTTTAAAAAATGAAGATAAATATCCATCCACAGTTCATGCTCAACGGCGAGTCTCATTTCTTTCGCAACGAAATAATATGAGATAGCTTAGAATAATATATACAATGAATCATATGTTTAAAAGTGTAAGGTTACAGCAACCGACCATTATCGAGCTATTCGCATTAATTTCTTAAATCAGCGATTCCCAGACTTAATGCATCTGCGCCTCCTCTAAAGGCAATTGACGTTATCGCAACCTCATCCGTCTACCAATAAATGTAACATGAGATATCAATTTAGATATATTGTAAACATTTAATCAATATGTTATTTATAAATACGTCTATACCAAAAATTAGCAACGTTTTGTCTTCGCGATCTCTATTTTGGGAAACCCTTTCTTATGTCTCGCACAAAGTACAGGTACTATGAATAGCATATTAGATCCCAAGTTAACGCCTTAAAACATTAGTTTAGTAAAATGTGCTTGTATTATTTATTACTCGGAAACTATTGCGTAGTAATGGATTAAAAATTCAATAACGTTACTTGGTTGATAAAATTTTAAAACTATTTTTGAGATTTTATTAAAAATTGTTGAAAATGTTTTGCGCCTGACTGTTGAAAAGTTTTAGCATGTCATAAGATGCGGTTACCGTTTTCAAAAAGAGGAAAATAAGTTATGTTAAACAATTCTCGGAAGATTGTATTTATTTTGTGGCAAAAATGGGAAATATTTCGAGCGAACAAAATTCATTGACATTTACGCGTGGGTTATTCATTGCCCTGAAGAAATAAATTTGAAAATTTCAATTGCTTTAGCGAGGAAATTAAGGCTGTGATACGCGTCATTATCAACCCCAATGTCGGTAACTTTGCCAGCTTGTTCCTATTTCTCCTTTTCTCCGCAAAAGCAATGGCTTCATCCCCTTTAATTCCCTGTCAACCCCTCCCCCCTCCCCTATTCGTCTGATAACCTCTACAACTCCCCTCTCCCCCCCACACCCAACAATCCATCCTTTGTCCACCCTCAGACCTCTCCCTCTCTCTCTCTCTCTGTGCTTTATCTAACTTCCGGGACGACCAATTTCCTGGCCCCTGCCCTTCACACCCATCTTCCTCCCTCCTCCCCTCTCGCCCTTTCTCTCTCGCTCCCCTTCCACTCTCCTACCTCCCACTCCTCTTACCAATTCGTGTTTTCCACTCGCAAGCCTTGCTCCAAGCTGTGAGATAGCTTAGCGTTACACAGCGCAATTCCCCGTTCAATCAAATTGGATTCGCTCTGACGTAAACGCCTTCCCATTGTGCTGAACCGAACGGTGTGGTCATATGAGCAAGTTCAACGCTAACCTGCAGCAGAATTAAAATCCGTTATCGAAGTCTATTATTAAAGCACAATTTTGTTTAATGCACTGCATACATACGTAGTTGGTGTGAGTATTGTACGTGAGTTATTGCATGCTGCGAGAGATTCGAACCCTGTCTGCGTGCCTGAGAGAGACTCTTCCGGTCCCACATATTCACCTTTTTATATTCGACTCCGTTTCAAGCATCATAAATGTAAATTTTTTCACCGGGCACTCGTAAAATACTCTCTGTTTCCGTATCTTCCGGTCGTATATTTTAAATATTTCAGATGGGACCTTAAATATGAAGCAGTTTAATATTTCGCGTGACCAGAAAATCGAGGGGACCCAGTTCGTCCCCAGGGGTACTCACCCGTTCCCGTTCCACTCCCTTACCTCCCTCCCTCCCTCCCTCCCTCTTTCCACTCTTTCTCCTCCCTCCCCCCTCCCTTCATTTCTTTCTCTCTCACTCCTTCCACCCATTTTCTCCTCCCTCCCCGATCTCTTTCCCGTATCTCTTTTCTACTGCAACGCCCGAAACTGCCTTAATCTCCCGTTCTCCCTCATGCGAATGGAATATTGAAGCGGGTTTACAGCAACGGAAACGTGTCAAGTATTAAACAGTTCTCGTATCCCTTCCTCTTTCTCTCTCACTCTCGTTTCTCCCTCTCTTTTTCTCTCTCTCTCTCTCCGACTTCTCCCATTTCCCATTTTCAGGCGCGCACTTTGATGTCAATCTCTACATTTAACTCCGCGACAACCGTTTCGATGCTATGGTAACGCGTGGTATACCCCAGCCAATGTTTTTACCGACGTCTCCATGCTTACCGTTACTCTTGTCGCTCTTTCTCCTAGCAACTCTTTAGAGTGGATAATATAGCTTCATAGATGGCGTGAGTGTGGAGCTATGATAATGGCTAGAGCAGTAGCCCCCAACCTTTTAGAGTAAGTGGGCCACAACGAATTATCAAATTTGAAATGAGATGAATATTAAAGCGAAACACGTCAACTATAACTATCCCTCGTGTTATTATCATGGAACAAGTCAATTTAGTTTCAATAAAATAAAATTATATGTAAATAAACTTGAAATTAACAAACTGATGAAAAAATGGTGATAATGAACATGGAAATACATATGACAATAAATCCAGTGAATCTCAGCTTAAAATTTTATGAAATTATTATTTTTAAAGCATGAATAGATTTTTAAAATAACGGAACGTATTATAACGGTTCAAAATCTTCAAATGTGTTCCAATCTACAGTTAGCTGTAGCTTTTACCTTATCTAACAGAATTTTTTAGGTTTAAGTAAATATTTTTATTTGGTTTACTTATACTTATAATTATTTTTTATTATTATAATATTTAAAAAGGCATGCCATGAAACATTTTTGGATTTAATACTAGACTGTTACGGCATCCATTGGGCACTTATTAACTACAGTGATTTTTAACACAATATGAAAGATCGATTTTTAATAATGCACTCACATAGGAGGATGGAAACCCAGTGTCGGCATTAGCCGACTCTTTGCAAAAAAAAAACACCTCTAAACGTGCCTTTTTTCGTTATTACGTTAAAAAAATGTCTATTTTAAAATAATATATTTCAAAATCATTCTACACTTTTTTAATTAAACCCAGTTTCTTAATTTTGTTTGCCTAACGCAGGAAGTCAATATAAAAGTCAGTGATAAAAAGAGTTGTCTTCAAATAGAGATTTAGATGTTTTTTTATTTTTTTTGGAAGTAAATATAAATGAACTGCGATTTATTCATATAATAGCACTCACGATATATCGGTCCTATTATTACGTTGAATCCATTGCAATAGTAAATTATAATATACTGAATTCATTTCGTACAAAACAATAAGCCATCTATAATAATAATAATATTTTATTAAATACATACAGGCAAACCCCAATTACATGTATAATAATAAAATGAACATAAAATTACACAAGCATGAAAATTAAAATATAAAAAAAAATCTCGTGTAAAAGATGATTATTAAACGTGGGATTTTACTCGGCACTAGTAAGCTTGTATTTTCTGTATAAAATATGGAGTTTGTTAGAGGAGGATCAAAGTAGTGACACGCGAAAAAAATTCTGATGTCCACGCGACTCAAAAATAATTTTCCATCCCTGTCTCTTCTTGCATCTAACACAAGGCGAAACTGAGATAATTTACTTTTTACAGCTCCACATAGATTTTATGTTTTTACTGTTGCATTGCGACAAAACGCACAACTTTATTTTAAAATCGAGATTTCGCAAAATTATGCGATCCTATGCCGTCCATATCTGGTCGCTCGCCTAGCAACGAACTTTCATCCGAAGCGAAGTGAAATATTCGTTTTCTCATGCGGTTGGTTATATAATGCAGGTGGTGTTCAACTGCTTAAAGAATGCGACGCGGTTACCTAATTCCTTGACTTAGCAAGCCTCTTCGTCGCTACGGGTCAAATGATAACCCTTCAAAGCAAGATGAATAAAATTGGAAAAATACATCCAAATCACCGTAAAGGCGGTACTTACGTGCCAAGGCGCAGAAGACTAGCAGGATCGCTCAGGACGCGCGTTTCGACAGCAACGCTGTCATCTTCAGCAATGTCCACTTTATAATATGCGTTTACGTGGATAGATTTTGCGTTTTCAACTTCACTTCAAATCAGTATTTTCAGTTACCATTAACAATTACAGCATGTTAATTGGTTCATAGAAGTCGGTAAATAGCAATTATTTGACGAGCTCAAATGTGCCAGTAATGCGTGATGGCAACAAACATTTTTCCTTGTTTATAAGTTGAACGTTTCTCGTTTTTCCGGATTTTAAATCGATTTTTTAAAGTTAATTCGGAACCTATTCAAGTTTCCATTTCTGGTAACATGCATTTCAGTCAATTTTAACTTCAACGCATTCCTGCCCCGAACTCCTGTCTAGATTTTAAATATTTAAAAAATGTAAATTAAAAATATCCTATACTCATTTGTATACTAATCAAATAAAGAAAATAAACTCCTTAAGAATAGTGTGCTTCATGCTCTTTCTGGCGAAAGATTTATCGGAATAAAACCGACTGCATTGCTTCATAATATGTTACACACGAAAAGAGATTGGCTTTTAATATAATATGAATTATCTCGTCAGTAAAAGAGGTTAGTTCTTGTTTAGAGTTTGGGTTTTCCAATAAACTGTCCAATTCATTGGTCAGTGATTTGTTTTGGATATCGATAAGCGTTGTATTTCCCTGTCACATAATTTCTTATCTTTAAAAAATTAAATCTATGCCATTAAACTGCAGATCTCATTTTGTCTCTATGGCTAGACAAGAGGCGTCATGTTTGGAGAGGGGGATAAAAATCCATTCAGATCGAAATTTTACTTTTGCTGCACTTTTTGGCTCCTTAGCAGCATTTGGATCAGCAAATTGAGCGAATGTTTACTTTTGCGATCATTTGTATTTATATTTAGTGATGTCTTTCGATTTTTATTCTGTAGGTTTTATCTTGTTATCATCAAGGTGACTCTTTATACCGCTTCCGGAATTTTTTCTTTTTAAATTTGTATAATTATTTATTGTAGTATCTTATTTTGAATGTTAATTTCTGATTTTATTTGAACCATTTTTTTTAATCCGTAATTTCAATTTACAAAAAAACCGATATTTCAAGAAATGTCGCATCGATTTCTCCAATAGTTTTAAATCCGTAGTTGGAATGCTACCAAATTTCACAACTCGCCAAAAAGTTTTGAAAATTGTGCCGCTTCACTTACTTTGTGACAAAGATGACGAAAAGTGAATGACTAAAGGCAATACACGTCGAATCCACACATTTTTTTTATCACTACAGTTGCTTTAAGGGCAAAGAATAAATATGGAGACAGACCGATAAAGTAACACCACCACATAACCGCACGGGGAAGAAAAAACTGGACTATATAGATTCGAGAGCATTGGGCGGCGTTCCTAACCTAATTCACCATCCTTCAAACTTAGTTCCATCGAACGCCGCAGCGCTCTCCGTTATTCTGCTGTCGAGAGGCATTCATTCGCCCCGCTCTTCCTCTCATTCTATCTCAATCCCATTCTCTCTCCCACCTCCATTCACGCTCTCCTTCACTCTCTCTATCTCCTCTCTACTCTCTGAGAGCCTGCCGGTCACATTTTTACATCAACCGCGAATCCTCCATTAAACACTATCCTCTCCTTGCATCCACCTTCACGTCCACACTTTCTTCCCCTCTCTTTCCCCCTACAATTCCCCTGGCCTCTGTATTTTTAAATGACCTATGCCTCGTGTACCTTTTACTTTGTCTCCTCTTTTCCTCTATCCTCCTCCCTCCCTCCATTTCCCTCCCTCCCCTCCTCTCCATTACACCTCCCTCAGTCCCCCCCCTCCCCACCTATTTACATCCCTCTTCCATTTCTTTCTCATAAACGTGACTTTACGAGCACTCTAACCTCGCAAGCAATTACTTTCATCTTTTAGTCGGCAATTTAAAAAAAAAACAGTATTCCCGGCCTCCTGGACGTTAATATCTCGTACGCTCATTTATTACGAAGTATATATCTCTTTTGTTGCCCGGGAAAATCTATATTGCGTGTCATACATTTCTTCTCGTAATGAAAATGTGCTTTTACGATGGAAAAGGATTGCTTGGGAACGGTTTGCGGTCGACGTAGAAACACATTGTTGGAGTTTCGGCGAGTCTCAAAATTACGCGTTTGCGCTCCCTTTTTTTTAAAAAATAATATACGAGTAAATGTCTCGATTTCGGGCGCACGGCCTATAAGGAAAGAAGAACCTAGGAAAATGTCAACTGACACATTACTTTTCTGTTTGCACTTGAATGTTTAAATTCCCGTCCGAATTCTGTTTTTCGTTCCTTTTTTTCTCCGTTCTGTTTTTCGAATTGCTGTTCTTGATTAACGAACACCGGTCGTTTACTTTTAAAACACTTTTAATTTACTCGGTAGTGGGCTTGAAAAAATGACTATCTAGATTCCGTTTTTTCCCGTTTCGCTTTGCGTAGCGTTTTTTTTTTTTAACCGCCATCTACGCTGGTCCGATCGCTTTTTGCAGCGCAAACTTTACGCTCGTTCTTTAAAGCGAAGATTAAATTTTATGGAGAGCATCCACGACTTAAAAACGCAACGTCAGTCTCTGATTAATCAACAAATCTCTTGCTGATTAACGCGCATGAAGCCTCGTACGGGAAATACCGCTTTTAATAACGCGCAATAACTTCGGAACTAATTTCTCCTCGCTCCTAATTTCTATCGAATCGGGAAGAGAACCATTCGAATCGCGGTGCTCAATTATTCCTTGAAACAACTTCGCAATTAGCCATATTCCATTTCTAGAGCTATAGAGGGCAGAGATATGCTCGCTTTTCTTCCCCACGCCACCCTCCCTTCTCTCTCTCTCTCCCTCTCCCTTCCTCCTCTCTCCCTCCTCTCCACCCTCCCTCCTCTCCTCCCTCCCTTCCCCTCTTTCCCTTTACCGCTATCATACATTCGAAGAGGAAATGGATAGTTTACACTAAAAAAGTAATTATGGGAGTTGGCTCTCTGCGCAACGTTGAGCTTTGTCGAAGCGCTTTTAAGTTTCCAAGTGCTCCAATGCAGGTAATTAAAGTTCCGTTGCGATGGCAATCCATATGGATGGAAGTTCGACAGGGAAAAAGGGAGGAAGAAGAGGGAGAGAGCCATTATTTACGATAGCTAATTGATGTCTTCATTTAAAATATGGTTACTTGTTTCGACAATGTTTGCTCGCGTCCGAACCAATTAATCAATGTTATTTGTTCTCTGTTTATACGCGTAGTCTTTTTTTTTTCGTTTCCCTTCCACTCGATCGATGAAAATTATTCCGCCATCGGAGTTAATTTTCCTACCGTTCTATAAATGTGGACGGGCAAAAAATAAAGAAGAAACGCGAGCCTTTCGAAAAAAAAAAACGGCCGCTCCGTGTAATTTTTGGAACGTATTTCGAACTCCCGTTAAAAGCATTAAAAGCTTTCGGTCACATTTGTAAAGCAAATCAAGTCGGATGAACGGCCTCTTTTTTTTCTCTTCAATTGGACGTCCTTTAGCATTTTACGGGAATAGTTTCTCGGGGAAACAAAATTAAAATTCGTTCTCTGACGGGAAATTGGACGGCGACGTTTTATTTTATTTTAGTTTCTTTCCGCCGTGTGCTGCGTCTCTGTTTCTCTCTCTCTCTCCGATGGATTTAGTGAAAAACTGCTGGATCGTTTACTGCTATTAGGTGTGTAGAGCATTACGCGGATTCGAAATAAATGAAGTGATCACGAATTGCCAATATCTTAACA
Source organism: Uropetala carovei (assembly GCA_036926305.1). Taxonomy (NCBI): domain Eukaryota; kingdom Metazoa; phylum Arthropoda; class Insecta; order Odonata; family Petaluridae; genus Uropetala; species Uropetala carovei. The sequence continues at coordinate 4,342,228 of JAXCHB010000167.1, forward strand.
TATTTTATACGAAGCGAATGATTTTAATTTCGTATCATTTCAAGGTACTCGCATATCGCTTCGTTATTTTCTAATCTTTTAATTCGATATTTATTTTGAAAACTTTTACATTTATCTCGCTAAATATTTGTTTTCTCGTTTATTCAAATTTGGCAAAATATATTGAATATTATGTATAACAAAATCGTTAATTTTTTTATTTTATTTTATTCGGGGGATAGACTTTCATATGTATTTGCTATGTATTATAATTCGACGGGGCGAAAGCAAGTTTTGAGGAATTCATCACCACATTTAATTGGTCTTTCTATACGGCGTTATTTTGATACCAAATCTGTTTATTTGAGAGCACCACGTTAATCTTCATTATAGTTCTTAGTTTAAAAATCGGTACAACATACATTGTACAAACTTTCTCATATACTGCTGCGTCGTTTAGTTATCTTTATAAATATATGAACTATGTAGAATCGTTATAAACATCAACTTAAATAACTATACGACACTTGATGAAAATCGTATGAGCCGTTTTTTAGAAAATCAAATTATTGTTAAAGTTGCCTAGAATAAACTAGCCTTATATTCATTCTTTGAGAAAAATGAACTATTTGGTATTATTGAAGACGTAAACTCAATTAACTGGACGAAATTTTATCAAAATCGTTAGAGCCGTTTTTGAGAAAATCAAATTGTTTTTAAAAATGCGTAGAATAAACTTCCCTTAATTATTGAGCAATGTCAACCATTTCTTTATAGCTTTTTCGCTCTACCGCTTAGGTTCGTGAGCCAGTAAGAGAGAGAGAGACGGCATTGCGAAAACCACTTTTTGACTCAGCTACACCTAAAACGTATATATCCGTCAAAATCTCAAGGTGGAATTTTTTCGCGATTACAATACTTTCTCAATATACTTCGTATATGAGAAAGTAAAAAGATAGGACAGAAGCTCAAAATTGGTGGTAATCTTGTCTTTGCTTTTAAAAGATCGTTTTATGTATGCCCAGTTAAGGTCGACGTTTCCGTAAGAACGAAAGATTTCCCAACAGGCCGAAGACGTACGCAACGGCGTCCCTAGACCTTTACGGTTACGCCATCAACCCCAGCATAAAAGTGAAGCGGTTCACGTCACGTGAAATCGCTTCGCAGAAAATATATTAGGACCCCGCAATTTCTTCCTAATGGCCCCTCCACTCTTACCTCTGAACCGCCCGTCATAATCTCTTCCATTTTATCGCTGCAGCCACGTCAGATGTAAGTGAATTATTGAAGGTCTCCGTATAATAGCGGTTTGATATTGTCCCATGGCAATATATTGGGATTACTTTAACCAGGAAAGGACGAGCTAGTGACAAACTGCGCTTTTGAAAGAGTTCCGCATAACGTCATATTCCTTTATTCGTATTTTTCCTTAACTTTGTATAGAAATACTATTTTTTATCATCAACTTATCAAGTTATACAATTTTTACACCTGTACTTTTATACAATTTTAGACCTGTAAAAGGTATAGGGCAATTTTTTTTATTCGCCAATTATTAAAAAAATATTTTTGACATTGACATTACAGTCCAAAATATATAAAAGAGAATATAATTTAACAACATTACGGCTGATTCATTCATTTTACAGTGGTGGCAATAAATCACAATTTAAAATTTAAATTCAACAAACGTCGCTCCATTTTAGATGAATATTTTGGAAGACTTCAGGTCTGAAGAATATCTATTTATAAATTCATGAAAAATATTTTAAACTTTCAGAACTTTCGTTCAAACTCGGGACCCGAAAACCGACGAATTTTTTTGTCTCGGGCCTTAGAACAAAAATAAACCGCCCATATATTTCGCCGCTAGCGAGCGCTATTACCTTCCAAATTCGTCTCGACCTCGGGGAGCGTTCGGGGTCTCCTTTGCATTTGAATTCCAGATGCCCTTCGGTAAGCCATTCATCATCTGCCTTCTCTTTCTTTGGATTCCAACCCCATCCCACTCACGCGACTCTCTTCCCCCTCTCCCCCCCCCCCACCCCACCATCCTCCTCTTTGCCCCCCTCCCTCTTCTTCGGCCCCAAAAAACACGCCACCGCTTCCACGCGGGCGTGGCCCTTGACCAAACCCGTCTCGCATCCCGCGATGCGCGCACCGAGACTCGCCATGTCGTTGCCATGACTCTTTGCCACGGAAACAGAACGGCGACCCGTGTGTGTGTGTGTGTGTGCGTGCTTGTTTGTGTATATAACACTCCACTCGGAATCTCTGGACTAGCCATAGGGCGTCGTAAATTCGCAGTGGATGGACCTCACTTAATGACTCATAATTTACGCGATCAATTGCTGCTGCCTGCTTCTAATCCTCTTCGTGTATCTCTCCCCCTCTTATGTTCTGGTTATTCCTCCTCCTCCTCCTCCCTTTCTCCCTTCTCCCATCCATCCTTTTCCCCTCTCTCCCCCTTTCCTTCCTCTCTATATTCCTCCTTCCTCTCTGTATTCCTCCTTCCTCTCTACACACACTTCTCAACTCACATAATTTTCCTTCCTTCCTCTTTCCCTCCCTCCTATTCTCCCTCTCCCTCTTCCCATCCCTCCTCCTTGCCTTGTCCGCGCGCTCATGTCATGAATGCCAAATTGGAGATGTCCTTTATTTAGCCGAGGTTTTCGCCCTTGCTCTTGATGAATGGACTCTGCGTTTCGGCTTTCAGAAAAGGATAAATGAAGTATAGAAAAAGCCTCTGGCCTCGATTATTTTTTTCGTTCATATATTTGCTGCAGCTTTAGCGCAAAAAAATATATTCTCTGTTTGTGTATAAGCGAGCGTGTGCATTTTTAGGCATGAATTGGTAAAAATTGCGTTTTTATGGATTGTCGCTTCTGGCCAGAGAGTTAATGGGTCGTAATTAGAATTACTGGAAATGGTGAGGAGAGGCTCGCTCGATGCAGTTCTTATCCTCCTGGTCCATATCCCCTCCTCCCACCTTCCCCTCCCTCTTCTCCCCCTCCCCCGTTACCCTCCCCTCCCCCTTCCCCCACTCTCTCCTCTGATGGTCCCCTTTCCCGTAATTAAGCGTCTGTTCAACGCCAGCTTCGGGAATAAAGAGTTTTTAATTCCCTCGCCTCACCTTTATTAAATATTGTAAGGTTTTCGATCCGCTCTCACATTTTTACCGCTCGAGGCGCTGTAAAAATGGCATTTCCTCTTCTCCTTTCTCTGCTTTTTCTGCTTCTTCGAAAGCGAAGAGAAACGTTTGGCTCCGTCCTCTCCGCTCTTCCTCTCCACTCACTCAATCACAAAGGTTTACGATTTTCCGCCTTCTCCTCAGCGAAATAGACTTCTGACCCCTTTTTGAATATTCCGATTATATTGAACAATTTTCAAGAGTGCCATTTGAGTTAAATTGTAAAATTTTTGTTATCTTATGGTGTCCTCATGTGTTAATTTTTTAAATCGCGATCGCTTTTTGGAAGATAATATTTCTTTACATTTCGCCTAAACGAATTTCACTGCTTCCTTTGGATGTTTGCATCGCGCACTAGGTAACCTGTTAAATTTAGTACTGGTTCTCCGCTAGTCTCTTAGATTCTGATAATGGATAACATATTTCTTTGGCATTCAACCGTAGAAACAGAAGGAGCGTATAACTTAGCTTAAAATGCGGAGAAAATGTCTTTCACATAATAAAATCAGTAATCGATAACGCACATGAATGTGATAGATGGCTAACTCATTGGATTAGTGGACTCAAAATAGGAAATTTGGAATGAAAGCGTAAATTATTCACTGATTATGAATTTGATGGCAAGAAAAATATGCGTTTATAATATGAAAAAGATTATTTGCTTCTTATACTTAAATTACTTCAAGCAAAATAATTTCATTTTTAGTACAGTGTTTATGTCTAAGTTTAAATCATAGGCTGATTTAAAATTATACCACACGATGTTCTACAATTATATGCTTCGGTTGAACACTCGTGTTTTTGTTGTGTTGTTATTATAGAAAAAACAACTTTTTATGGCATTGTTTTGAATCTCCATACAAATTTCAACTGTCTTTTTAAAAAATTTATTGTTTCTTAGAATTCCGCTATCGAACGTTTGTGATTCCCGGAAAACCGTGCAGACTACTATAAAGTTGCGTTTTCCAATTTACTTACGGACTTGGGGGTTACCTTTAATCATAAAATGTTTTTACTGCAGAGTTGATCCGACTTTATTCTGAATACTAATCCAGAGAATTGTAGAGTCGAGCATCAATGGGCATGGAATTCTATCGCGACAAGAATCACTGCTAAATTAGAGTCTAAAAAAATATCGCATTTAAACTTCATTGGTCCCATACACGCAGGACCGGCCCAAGGTACAGGCGAGCCAGGCGGCCTCCTAGGGCGCCGAGGCACTGGGGGCGCCAAGAGGGCGCCTGGAAGGACAATATTATAAGGATAGTTCTTGTATAATTTGATAATTAGTTAATTTTCTTGTTTTCGCTCGGCTTCGTTTCGCCCCGACGACCTGCATCTCTCTCTCCATCTTCCGTCTTGTCTCTCTTCTCTCTTTTTCTCGTTCTCAATTGTAGTCCCTCCAATAATAAGACTGTTAAAGGTCCCTCCTTCTAGTGAATCCAGTCATCAAATTTCTTAAACGATGAGTCGATAAATTAACTTACTTGAAAGCAAATAAAAATTTCGAATCAGGAAGAGCTCATGTAATTGTGTAATCGATTTTATAATCAACGAGATGAGTATGAATTTGATTCAAGGGACGAGATTTCTGCGTTTTTTATCGAATTCTTTTGGACTCTATGGGGTATTAAATTCGAATGAGTCATGGTTTAGCTTAGGCAGGGACGGCCCGAGGTACCGGTGAGCAGGGCGGCTGCCCGGGGCGTCCAAGTATTGGGGGCGCTAACCCTACCATCTATCTCTGCATTACTTGCAAGTGGGTGAATAATGGATACAAATTTTTATCGCGGGGCAGGCGGGAATCTGTATAAAATTACTTTTATTTTTCATTATCAATCATTTTACGAAGCAATCAATAAATTAACGACCTCTTTTTAGAACATCTTAACAAAAATTTACAGGGGGGGGCGCTGAACCGTTTCTCGTCTGGGGCGCCAAAATACCTCGGGCCGCCCCTGCATACACGCAAACTGTTATACACGATTTCAGCTATAGATTAGTAATTAAGTTATTCTTAACATTATTTTCACTCGAAAAAGAAAAAACAAACTTAATAATTATACACATTGTTTCTGGCGAAGGCTGCTATTAATCTTGTGCATTTACATTGTCTAGCTGCGGCTTCTGATTAAAAGCTTCGATTTTTCTATTTCTAGGAGTCATAGATAATTTGTATTCTTAAATATTTCTTCTAAATTTATCTTGGGATTGTTTGAGAATCATGCAGAATCGAACAATGGGGTATTAAATCATAGTCGTCATAATTAATAATCTGTTCGCAGAGAGGTCCGTGATCATAATTTAAATCGTGTTTTCCAGATCGTCCTCTGCAATATCCTTAATTTCCTTATAGCCCTCTTCCATCTTTGTAATATCCTTTACTTAAAAAATTATGAGCAAATTTCTCATTTTCTCCCTTTGCATTTGGAACTAAGAAATAGATTTTTCATAACCGTCAATATTTCAATCCCCTAAGTGTAATTCGTACAAGTGAACAGAACGTTTACTTTACAAAGCATATCACGCTTTCGTTACTCTTCCCTCAATTACACATTCGTATGAAAAGATTACCATTAATAGAACCGAATTTGTTGATATCTCAAATGGAATTGGATGCTATAAATTGATGTTGATCAGACGATCAGCGTTGCAATCGTCTGCTTTCATAAACTTGCGGTTCCCTCAAATCATTTCTGGCATAAAGTCCTGTACGGGACGTGAACCCACGACCACGCCCTCACAAAAAGAATAAGAAGCCCTGCATAAAAAAATGCTGCTGCTAGGTGGCGGAGGTGTGGTCGAACAATCCGTGAGATTTTCGCGACGATACTCCTTTGCCTGAGAACAAACGAAGAGCGTTTCCCGTCGAGCGATTTGAGACCGGGTTGGGTGTTCTATTACAACACGCGGTTTCATCCATCGCATTCTTTAGTTGTTCAAACGCATTCGAAGTATAAATTCGATCGATACCACGCAAGTGTCGACACAGACTTATGACGAGTGTCTGCTTCTGAAATATTTTGGCTGTTTTATTTCGGGTGTTACATGATTGGCTCATTCATTGGCGAATTATCGAGCCCGTCTTACGTCCGAAAATAATAAATAATAATAATAATAAAATTTAAACTATAAACGCTTATCATAAGTATCTTCAATAGCCATAACAATGCTATGGACTTGGTTTTTCTTACTTCGGAATAACGCCGGAAGCGACCTAGGTCCAAGTAACGAGAAAATGTCGCCATGTCGAGATGCCGACTGTCTTGCGAAGCGTTTCTATGCTGCTTCCAATAAAAAGGTGTTTGGCGAAGCGCACGTCCCCTAGATGGTGATACGTGTCGAAATGTAAACCTTCCGTGTGTGTGTGTGTTATTGGGTTTGCGTTGCCTATGTGTGCTTTGGCGACTGCGCGAGTGTTTTGTCGTGTGTCTCCGAGCACCCTACGCTGTATCGTGGGAAGTTTCCGTGTCTAGGGAGAGGGCGCGGAGGGTGGGGAGAGGGAGAGGGAGGGAGATCGCTTGCACATCGTCTGCATCGTGGCGCCGGAGGGAGGGGGCAGATGGAAGAGGGTCGGCTTGCGAAGGAGTTGGAATGGGCGTGCTCCTACGTGCGGGGATTTGTGGATGGGACCGCGGGAGCGTGCACTTCCTGCTCCGGGTTGTTGCCGCCCCTAACAACCCACCCACACGCCAAACACACACGCCTGACAACGCTGACACACGAAACCCAGCTCCCCACCACCGTGAATTTCAAGTCCCGTAGGATTACATCCGTGCATTGTTGCAACGCCGCGCACACACGCACTCGGCAGAAAAGTGCATTCTGCTTTTCCTCGATCTCTTTTTTTCCCTCCGTGTCGCATAATGGAGAGGTTTTGTCGGGTTTTTGTCCCCGAGTTCGCCGGATATGCCGTGTAACCGCACCATCCACTTCTTTTGTTTTATCTCCGCCGAGCGAAATTTAGTCTTACTTTCTCGCGAAAAGCCGATGCTCGCGAAAACCTTGAAAGTTATTGTCTAAACGGAATTCAATTTTATATTTATCATTGATAATTTTCGATAACATATGTCGTATATGCATGAACGAGGAAATTGAGGAGGATTTCAGTTGAATTCGGCTGCCCTTGTGGCATTATTCTATCTGTTGCTATTAATGCAAGTATATTTTTTTAACACACACAGTTTATGTGCAAATAAAAACAACGATGTATAAGAATTTTGTTTTTAGATTTGTTTGTTTCGATATCGAATCATACTGAAGTATTTAATTTGCTTTTTTGTACTTCGCGCATTTAAATAGAGTTTTTCATTACGTTTGGTTCCATTATAAATTGCGCAAATTCGTTTCTTTTAACATAAAGTGAAGAACTTCCCAAAAGATCGCAAAAGAGAAGAAATGTCGAATAAAAAAAAACTGATCCCATTTAATTTCCTCTTACCTGTTCCACAGTCGAGGGTATTAAAAAAATCTCCGGAGGAGAGAGTAAAAGAAATGAAATCGATTCGTCTAGAATTGCCCTAGAGTGAGTGGAGCCCTTCTCCTCCATTTTCAGGAATTCCTTCGGAGACGCCTTGCCAATAATTCGGCATTCGCAGGGTCGAGGCGGGGTGGGAAGGGCGAGGCGGATCGGATGAGCTTTTCGAGGGGGTTGGGGGCATTCTGGGGAGAAGGGAGGAGGGCATGACGTTTCGCCAGCCTCCCAGAATGCAGCGCCACCTTCCCCCGAATTCACCTCCGACCGAAATGTCTCCTGGACGACCGGCGTCGCAGCGCCAGATGTCTGTCTCTCGATGACGGATTCCTTCAGACTCTCCCTTCCGAGACATTTACGACAGCTGCCGTCCCGTGCGCCCCAAGAGAGCGGAATCCGAGCCAAATACCGCCGTTTGTTTCGTCCCGCGACCGTGTTTTTTTCCCTCCATTCCTTCGCCTCTCCGATCGCTTCGTTCCTGAGAATGTCCCTCCTTCCGCGATGTAATTAGGACGATGCTTTTCGAGGGATTCCGGAGTTGATTCTGCGGGTAATCTCTTGCGTCGGCCTTTTTCGGTTCGAAACGTTTGACATTCTAGCACGTGAAGGCTCCTGAGGAACGATGAAAATTACGATTTTTATTCGCTCATAAATGGACATTCTTTGTATTGGTTTTTTTTTAAGACGGCGGAAGATCCAACTCCAAAGTGAACTTGAAAATTTAGGCTGGGAATTATTATTAATGCAAGCTATATCTAAAACTTACGTTTATCATACAAATAAACCGAAGTACTTTTACAATGCGGAAATTTTCGATAGTTCATAAGATGACGCACTTTCGTTTGAATAACAATCAGTCGGATAAAGATAAACGATAATGTGATAAAATCTTTGGATTTTATTGCAGTAAATTACATCTGATTCCATTCACGGAATGCAAGACACGCGAATAGCGTTGGTTAGCAGCGGTAAGCAAATAATTCACTTGGTATAGCCACAAATGATTGTCTCCCATTCCAATCGAAATCAGACGGCAACCACCATCAACAATAGCCTATTATACGTTCAAACTCACATTATCGGGCGTAATCCGAGATACGTGGGAATTCTAACTTTGTTTCGCGTTGAAAGAGGTTAATGCTCGCCGGCATTTGTTTCTCATCTCGTTTTTTTCCTATTTAGGACTCGAGGGCTGGGGAAGGCACATTCGCGATCCTCCGCGCGGAGCTGCTATCTCTCACGGATAACTGGCGCTCTCGCCGCTTCAACTGTTTCGAAGCTGCATACTTGTCCGGCGTCACATTCCACGCAAAAGCTCGTCATTGTCTGAGCGAATGTGGATCCCAGTGGATAGCGCGTCACGTAATAGCAGTTTGGGATTCATATCCTTCCTCGAAAACCAAATGTCATGTCGCACATTTCAATATGGTCGACGGCAGGGCGATGCAGCAGAAATACGAAATGGGCTGCGGAAAAAGAGGGAACTAGTGATGGAAACAAAAACGAAACGCGGTAGACCACTCGAGGAAACTAAGCGGAATGTAAATTTACTCTGAAACGTACACGGTGATGAGGCATTCATGCAAATGTGTGTTTTAAGTTATGAGTCCTCCATGCATCCCTGAGCAACGCCGCTTTATTTTTTCGGTGGAGTTGTGCTTGCGTTGAATTTATGACGAGATTAAAAATTTTACGCTTAAATAATTACATTATGAAAATATACGTTTGAAGCTCCGCGATGTTTAGTGCGTTGTCGTAGGCTTAATCTATCGCCATGGATTATGCTAAAATGGATTTGTTTTTATAATTCTGCTCGACGGTGAGAAATGATTGCTTAGAATGGAAGAGGAGAAGAGAAAATTTAGAAGCGGAAAACTTTTTTCTAGCGTGTGAATAACGTACTTTGGAGTTTTTTCAAACTTTTGTTTTATCCAAATCCTCTAAAAATTCGTTAGTTTCCCTATGGGAGATGGAAATGTAGTAAAAATGGCAGCAATAAGCAAATTCCGGAGATTTATTGTGAATAAACAACGAAATATATTAATTATAACTTTTCGAATGTGTTCCAGTAAAAAATATTGCGATTTTTAATTTATAGTCCTCTGAACTGTGTGATAAATTTTCACTTCTGGTTTATAATTCTGAGGAGCTGGTGAGACACACTGCAACTCAATTTTCTGTGTATTAATTAAAAAATTAGCATAGAATTTGACTCGGCCTTTATCGTATGGAATTTAAATGACAGACTTTGTCACTGACACTGACACTCACATATTCTTAGGCTCATCAGCTTCGTTGCCAGCTAACCTGAAGCAAGCGATGTCACATCCCTCACAATTAAACATAAAAATGTAACTCCGGCAATATTTTTAAATTACAGACAAATATTCGCGAGTGCGAGTAAATCGTCATCGATTTGGAAATATTTGTTCCCAAGAACCAGAAATGGACCATAATTGACCAAAACGAGCTTATCATTAAATTATTAGAAAACTTTTTAAAAGACGTATAGTTTTTAATATTCATTTCATAACCAAGATATAAGCACTTATATTAAATGTTTTATTTATATGGCTGATATGGGAAAATCACCTATTCCGGGTTATACTGCCGTCCAATATGCCATTCGGTATAATCGAATAATGACTTTCATTGAAAAATTTTCTTCCTATGGACGGCGGACGGACCGTTATTCATAATAACCAAAGCAAAACTTGCTGAACCCTATTCATAGTTAATGTTTCATGATTTATTTCTGTGGCATCGTCCTTCCCAACCCAAATCCGTGAATATAGGAAAATATGTTTTTATGCTCGCGAATATTAATTTTAGCACGTGTCAAAATGCCATATATTTACAGTTTCATCCTAATGAGAACGGTGTCACTGTCAAGGTCAGACATATTTAAGGAGAAGGGCCTCCTTAATTGGTAGTCAACGGGATTGAAGTCAGCCAGATGCTACTTTGTTTAACCACCATTTCGTCATCCCAAATGAGCAGTTTTAGCCCAACGGAACATAACATTCAACAATAACGGCCTCGTAAACTTACGCATTATATTGTAGCGATTACGTCATGACGGCGACCTATTACGTAGGTTAACCTGCTTTTTCGTATTCCGCTCCCGCAACAATCCTCCCACGCCCATCCTCCTTCCCGCCATTCCCTTCTACTCTAATCACCTCACTTTTTATTATCCTATCTCCCCCCCCTCCCCTCCTTACCCCTATCCTCCCCCCCTCCCCTCCTTACCCCTATCCTCCTCCCCCTCCCCTCCTTACCCCTATCCTCCTCCCCCTCCCCTCCTTACCCCTATCCTCCTCCCCCTCCCCTCCTTACCCCTATCCTCCTCCCCCTCCCTTTCTCACCCTTCCAGCGACCATCCCTCGCATGCCCTTAACACGCTCTGGCGGCCTAGGTGTGCTTCCGTGACCGAACTTGACAATTGAACGACGCTTATTGTTGGGTCACGGTCTCACACACACACACGCACGAGGAACGCCCATCCACCCCCCTGCTCCCCTTCCTTCCATTGTCAAACGCCCACGCACGCTAAGTCACGGGGTTTTAGAAAGCTATTCTTCTAGAATCTTATCGACAGTCCGCTGTTCCTGTCTTTGTCGTCTTTTATTTACAGGAAATGGCGATCGTAAAACACGTGGGTTGTCCTTCGCCTTCAATCATACAAAACCACCACTACGCGGCGCCGTTTTCCATGAAACGCTTCGTTCGTTCGTTCCATTCAAAGTTGGTTATTACATTTTATTGTCATGTTTTCTTTTTCGAAATGAAATCCATGCCATTCGCCTCTGTGTCAGGGGTCGTTAAAATGTCAATCTAAAAAAGAGCAGCTGGATTTTTAGATGCCACGCGTTGATTCGTTCTGATTGCATTCGAAAATCATTATCTTTCTCACGTATTCATTAGTCTTAATATTGCTGCTTCGCGCTCTTCCAAACAAATACTTTTAATTTTTTATGAAACTGTTAAAATGACATTTTGCAGACTTGAGTAATGTTAGATTCTCATTCGAATGAGAGAGAAAAAAATTTTTTCACATTAACCCTTTTTCGGACTGAATATTCAACATGAAATGCTTAAACTTAAAAAGTAATGATATTCCTTTTTTTTAACGACTGCATTGACAGCGCGTGCACATTTTCGTATTCATGCTTACGTGCTTGAAGTGGAAAAATAGTATGTCTTTGCTGTTTTTCAATGTCTGTGCTGCAATGAAAACACTGTGTAAATATTCCTTTTCACTGAAATTAATCTAATTTGAACTTTTATACCATCAACGAATGGTGAATTATTACAGTTTTATTCCCAAAAAAATTATTTAACTGCCCAATTTAAAAAATAATTAAATTTTTAAAAATAAACATTCCCACCATGAATAGCTTCCACGGTCATGTTTCTCGGATTATTAACTAATCACAATAGGTAACAACTCGCACAGCTCTGGACGTCTAAACATAAGGGTATTCCCCCCTATTCCCTATCCTCTATCTCTCCCTCGCATAGAGCGTAGGCTGGAGAGAGAGAGAGAGAGGGAGAGAGAGGAAGCATTTCAGTGCTGGCATGGGGGCAGAGGTTAGGGGAATGGGTTAGAAGCAAGGAGACAGCGATAGTACGGTGTTTGGTGGCGTGGCCTGTGTTACGTGATCCCCAAGAGCTCTTCTCCAGCGCTCATAACCGTTGCTACGGTGGCCGCTTTGTCCGCCATTAATGCTCCAGGGATTATGCATGATGCAGGAGGGGTGCGGAGAGTGAGAGAGCTGGGTCGGACGGGTTATGGTGGAAAAGGGGGGAGGGAGACTTAAACCCTCCGTCACTCTAACCCCAGGAAAACACGGTGCTGGGGAAGGTGCTGGTCTCGTTCCCTTCTCCCCTCCTCTTCCCTTCCCTCGGCATGCGAAATCCAGGACGGGATCCACTCCCGAGTCTTCCCGTTCCCCCCTCTTCTCTCTCTCTCATCTTTTTCTCTCTCTCTCTCTTTCTCACTCCGCACGGACGCAACGTGTATGTGTGACTCACACGGAGATCTGTTGGAAGAAGGGAACGGGAGAGGAAAACACGGAGGGCGTGTTGTGTTTAAATTTTATGGCATTTGAGGCATAGAATTTTCGCGTCCGTACACGAGTATAAATCCATTTAGATGTTAGGGAGGCGAAAGCTTGTCGCCGGGGGACGCTTTAGGTTCTTTATAAATAACTTTTGTATTAACTACACATCGCGTGCGTATGGGTATGCATTCAAATTAATGCCACCGCGAAATGCGTAAGATTCAGAACGAGAAAGTACATGCCTGCGCATCGTTAAATAAAACGACGTTAAATTTTGAAACGGGCATTTGCTTGTACAGCTGGCGCGACATTTTTGGTAAAATTTATGAGTATAATGTTATGGAGAAAGTTTTATAAATGTGTTTTTAGGTTATTCTATTCTAAACATTAGCCCAGTTCTGGACTTTGGAGAAATTAGCTTTATGCTAAAACTGGAGAATAATTTTTCATAGTCAGATATAATGGCAGGTGTAACAGAATGGAACTCTAATAGAATTTACTTTCAATGCCATTTTAAAGGAGCGGTTATTATAGTCGAGAGTTCTAATTTTGCCTATCATAGACTGAAGTGGAATCCTCTAGCAGAGACAACCTCACTGGTGAAATTATTTAACCTTTTTTATTCTCTATTTACAAAACTATTTTCATGTGATTCGCAATTCGGAATGTCGTTCCATTTCACAAGGGAAAACTCTGGAGTTTCAAGAAATAAATTTATGAGAATATTGCATACTGACATATAAACAAACATTCGTTTTCTAATCAGATTAGTTATAAACCTTTCAGTTACACTTATGAATCCGTAAACTATTATACTATTTAATTAATTATTGTGAACTTAAAAAATGAATTTTTATGGCATAGGCGAGGATAAATACTAAATCCTGGAAAACATATTTTATGACAAAGCGGCAAAGCTTAATTAAATTCGCAGGTTAACTGAAAATGGAGGAGCTACAATTAAATTTGACGAATATATTAGGATAGAAAACTCGCACGATGTAGCACTTTTTAGGCATTTTAAAATAGAAACAAAATAAAAATGAAAAAATGTCTTTTCTCAAGATTTCCACGAACACTTCGCATGCACCATTGCGGATAATTTCCCTGACTGGTTAATAACGAATCGATGAGAGTAATTAAAATATCGCAAAAATTACTTCTGAAACTCATTAAAAGTACCTGACCCAAATCTCCAAGTTTCTTATATCGCTCTGACTACGCTGTGACAATTGAACATATTTCTTTACTCCTGAGAATTTCAATCGAACAATATCAGCCGATTGAACCCTGACGCAGCTAATGTTGACGCATATCTGACATACCATCTAAAGAATTTAGTGGGTCTTGAAATAAGAAAGCTAAATTGTTTGAGACAAAAAGGATTTTTAGAATAAATATAATTCGATACGTGGGACAAGGACAATCAAGCGAATCGAATAAAATCTTCGAATGTTTCGGTAACATAAATACACCGATTTATAGAACAGCCGCCTATGTGTTCGGAGCCAGCCGCCATTCGCCAACCGAACAGATCTCGAACGAAGGGGGTAGGAGGGTTGGGGGTTGGAGGGGGAAGGGTTGGAGGGATGAAGGTGTGAGGAGACATCTTGGTGTTCGGAACGGCAGCTGCGAGGCGAGCCATTGTTGCGTGACACGCCGCAACAATGCGAGGCCGTAAAAAGAAACTGAAATTGAAGGCAGCAGCGAGGGGGTGTGTGTGTGTGCGCGCGAAAAGCAAGGGAGTGAGGAAGAGCTCCTAAAATGATCGCTTTCGTGTCTCGCAGCGAAAGTGAGAGTGGAGGAAGGAGAGGGAAGTACTCGAATGTGGCGGTAAAATAATTCCGAGGGCTGGAAAAATGGTCGGAGAGCCATGAATTTGGAGGTATGCATGAATGGGGTGGATAGGAGAAAGAAGAGTGGTGGTAATGGCCGCCGGGGCGAAGGGGTCAAACAGAGACTATTTCCTGATTTTGGAATGGTGTTTTATTTTCTTTGCGCTTCACGGAAGCTATGCGCCACACTTCTCTGCGTCTTCTGATCGACACACACACACGCACTTTCTGAATGGAGTTCGTTTTTTAACTTTGTGCTGGCGTGTTGCCGCAAAAAAGTACGGTTGTGTTTCGGAAAGATAATCTAATTTCCCAAGGTTTCACATTTCTGGTTAACGTGTATACTGCAATTTTAAGAGAATGCGACATTAAAAAATATCGATCGCCTATGACTTTTCTATATGAGCAACTGGCGCTGCCACTTTATTTAAAGTTAATAAAATTATATGGTATTTACTCCCGTTTGGTCGTCACGGTAATTTTACTTTTCATATAAATGGTAAAAACTCTAAGAGTTGACAACGCAAAATCACATATCTGCATACGTGTTGTCTTAAAATTATAATGCTTTAAGTTTGTTGCAAAAATAAAATAGATACATTTGAAATGGGGCATTTTTCACAGAATTCTGAGTACATATTATGTGAAATTCCGATGAGCCTGTCCAATAACTCGATACCAAAATCAGCAAATCGATAACTTCGGGTTCAGTTTCCAATAAATGCTTTT